>CM059583.1:158490000-160990000 GCA_030407085.1 Trichopria drosophilae
AATTGACCAACTCCACTAGTCGTACGTGTCATTACGGTTTTCAAAAATAATTGAAGAGAGCTATTTTATATTGTTGTAAAATATTTTAAACTCTAAAGGCACAATACATATGTACTTATTATAATAATGTCATTTAAATGATTTCAAGTTATTTTTCGGATCGGTTAAATACAAAAATGTACAATTTTCGACAAACCAACAATTTCAACTAATACACATCAAATAGACGTCAACATTCGTCCAACCGATAGAGTTGACGTGACACTATTCCGATATCTGTATGCGAAGCACGTTCTGCACGATAATTGATACGAATTGTCATTCGCTCAAATTAAGAGTCTTGTCAATTTGCGAAAATTGATGAAAACTATCGAGATTTCTCAAGATAATCTACCGATTGATTATCAAGTTTGGATACTGACACTTATAAACAACTCCTTGGTAAGAAATATATAAATAATAAACAAAGAATATGTATTTTAAATAAATCCTCCATGACTACATGTAACGTTTAAAATGTAAATATAATTCGAGAGTCACAACTGCAAAGCGTATTAAAATTTAAATTTAAGAGTATTTGCAATACTCAGGTATTATTAATACTGAACAAAAAAAAATATTGTCGATATTCAACAACCCCAGTGAGAACATTAACTGTTCTTTTTCGTAAAACAACAATTTTCAAAATATAGTGCATACTGTCAACGATAAATAAATTTTAATTTTCTTCTTCCTCAATACTCAATATGGTTATGTTTGGAAATAGTTTCTTGGTATTTGACGGATGCCTTAGTATACAAAAATTTAAAAAAAAATGTCAACGCGTACTGACCATGAATCTAGGTTCTCTTCAGTGTTATAGATTATAATAAAAATACAATAAAAAGTAGAAAAAAAATTAACATAATGATATGTATGAAAACTCAAGTGCAGACCCTAACAAAAATTATCAAGAAAAATTAAAGTGTAAAAAATTAATACAATATTTTTACGTCAAAGCAAAAAAGAGAGCATGTACGGTAGCTATTGTCGCGAGTTAAACAAATTTTAGACTTAAACATCTAAAAGAATTTTAAAAGAATGTTTATTTTTTATTTTATATAGTACACACTGGAATACCAAAAGTAGTAGGCTTGGTAATATTTTTCTAATTTTTCTAGATTTTCTAGACATTATATTTTTCTTTAAAATAGAAGATAACATTAAATATAAACTTAATAAAAAAAAACAGAAACAAAAATATTTTAAACTTTAATGAAGATATATTATCTTGTTTTAAGAAATAATAATAAGATTAAATGGAAAGGAAATCGGCTGAATATAAGGCATACCGAAAATTAACTGTACCGACTAATGCAATTGTTTTCAAGATAAGAATTATGACTGGAATCCATTTAATCACTTCATTATGACTGGAGATTTCTCGATCCACCTGGTATACTTAGAATACTTGTACAAAGCAGATTGTACATATATTCTAAGTACTGATGTTTGGCATAAGTACCTATTATACTTCATTAGATGTTATACAAAAATTTATTTAATCGGATTATACCTACTCTGAGAAACGACTTAATGTCAGAAATTTGGAGTCATAATTTAATTAATATGAATGGTAATAGAATACTTTGTGAGTTACCGAATATTTTGTACCATTAGTATAATCTGCATTGATATTTTATGAAATTGTTAAAACCATATTAATATTTGCGATTTGAAAGACACCATTCAAATAGAACCAGATCAGACAACTACATCTAGCATTAAAATAAAAAATGAGACTGAGATCAGGGATCTGTCCCATATGGATTCGAAGAATTTTTTGCTGAAAAATAATTGTATTTCGTTTTAGAAATAAAGAAACGTACACTGTCAACAGGAAACACAATAAATTTAATGAAAATCTGATGAGAGTACATTTCAATTTCAATATAATCACCTTTAATGTCAAACCTTAAAAATGTACAAAAAAATGTGATGTATGTACCTTAAATTTAAAGTATCCATAAAGTTTCATGTATACATATACTCTAAAAAAATGGATCCATGCCACCGAATGGAAAATTCACTATAAAAAAATTCATTGTAAAAATTCATGTACAGTAACCCTGGTAGGAATGCGGTAAATATATTGGACAGTTTTTGACAAATAAACTTCTGTAATGGCCAGTTTGCAAGTTATAAAATTTGAACATTTTTCCATGCAAAATATAACGTACAACATTATGGATTGTTTTTCAATACCTGTTTTAGATAAACTGTGGACAATTTCGGCTCTGTTTCTGCCAAAAAAGTACTCACAATATTTAACACGAACAACCCAAATACTTTCTCGTTTACTCAGACCATAATTTAGATAATAGTATGTGTTTTTTTTTTACGATAACTTAAACATTTTCTGGGCACTTTTTATGCTGTTTCTGTTCAGTTTTTATTCACTTTTCGTAGTTTTGGAATAGATGTATTTGGAACGTGACTAATATTAAAACATGTGATTGAAATAAATAAACGGTGTTGTTGTGTAGAAGTATATATAATAAAAAATATAAATATACAGGTCGGTTTTGTCCTACAATTTGATTTGATTAAGGTTTTGCTGTATAGAGGTCATTTTTAACAGTGTAGTTGGTACTGAAATATATGCCAAATTTTGTATTTTACTCTTATATTTAAACTGTGTATATGTGGGTAAATCAACGGAACTTTAAACTTAGGTTTAAGGGAAGACATGCTGGTTTATACTTGTATTAAGACAAATGTACGGTATAAAACAAGTATAATTATAGTAAGTACTGACACCGGCGAATTATTAGACTGGTTGTTACAAATTTGAAGTAATTTCAAGAAGTTAATTGAAGACAAATTGAGACGCTTGATTTGTAAGTTGCTTAAAATTTCCTACACTTGATAGTTTTGCTGGGTCGCCGTGATAGTTGTCGAACTAGACCCAATTATTGCATTGCCTGCCTATATCAATTATACAACTTGGTCTTTCAGAAAAGAATCATCAAATTGACATTGTCAGACAAAACTTATGGTTCTGCTAATATGTGCTGTCTTTTCAAATTGCGTGTGTTTTCATAATGTTATTAACTAAAATTCGTGCTGATGCCGTTTTGAAATTGAAGACAAGCAAAGTTGCTTTAGTGTGAATATTTCATTTATGCAAGAATTTTAGTAAGTTAATTTTTTAAATTAAACAATGCTAGCGCTCGATTTCTATTGTAGGGTACGAATTCGTAATTTAGATTGTTAGAAATTTCTTACATGGAATTTATTGAATTCGTGAAAATTTCGAGCACATGAGGGCGTTAAATAAAAATAATATTGGTTATTCTAATAACAAAAATTAAATTCTCTTAATGAGTAGCAATTATGCTTTGTAAAGCGTGCTTAAAAAGTAATTAAAATGAGTGAAAATATAACAGAAGGAATAAACCCGTTTCACGTTCTCGTGTTTTGCATATTCCCGTTCACTTAATCCTAGCCTAAGAAATCCAATTCCACACAGTTCTGCGGCGTGATTTTTGTTCCGTGGTGAAGCTACATATTTTATGCTCAATTCAGACCGGCTAAATCTGATCCTGACCACGGGATTTGTCTCTCGTGACCAGATTTTCCGAAAACGATTTCATGCATAAAAAATTGCCTTTGTACGCCGATCCTTGTAGCTCCAGATTCATTTCCGTTATTGCCTGAATAAAAGAATTTGTTAATGTGTTATGTATTGTAAAACAAGCAAATATAACTAGAGTATTCTTATGCTTGTTACTAATGTAACAATATTCTAAATATTCATCTAGAAGAGTTCAGTTATTTGTAAATGTTTATTATTTAAATTATAACTCATTTTTGTGAAATATTGAAAGTATAATATGAGTAAAATATACTATTTGAATGTGAGATATTATTTTGTATATCTATATAAATACAAAAACAATACATCAATATACCTTAAGAGTAGAAATATATATTTATATGTTAATTAATTTCTGAATGTAGGTATGCATATGGTGTTTGATAAACTATACTTTTATTTTTATTCTGAATTACAAAACCAGTAGTTCGTTGGACATTTTTATGAACTTTAATTTAGTGTTTCAACCTTTGCAAAAACCTTCTTTTCCTTGAAAAATTAAATTGCTGTATTGTAGTCACACAATGGCATCCATTTCCATGAACCCGTAGCATGGCTAGTAGTACGAGTCAACGTTGCATCGTCCTAGAAGCAAATAAAGACTCTGTTGCTTTTAGTGCTTATATAAAATACATTTTTATTAATATATAAATATATATTTAAAAACAATCATTTTATAGATATCTGCAAATAAATACAATGTATATTAAGAAAAATAGACAAAACAATCATTAGGAATAGAAATTTAAAATACATTCCATTTTTTAGAAACGCGAGAAAAATAATGTTACCTTCATAAAGTATATAAGTTTCATTAATTCAATGTAAATAATAAACTATTCGCAGCATAGGAACGATGGGAAAATCATACAATAGTCATTCGTTTATTAAAAAAGTACATCGATGAGATATTTGCGCAATTGTAATTAGATGTTATATGTTGTCTCAATGGGTTTATAAAATATGTATACTGTAGTAAGTACACATCTTGCATCGTTCTATTAATAGTACATTGGTTGCCATGACCCCAACATTCTATGATTTACGAAGAACATGATAAAACCCGATTAAAGATAAGCTGAAACGTAAGTTGAAAATATGATCCAAAGTAGTTAGCAAGAATTTGTAATTGTGGGTTTAATAATTACATTTGTATCTGATTTGTTACGGTATTCAATCCACTAGAAAGGTAATAATACGATACCAGTAAACAATCTTCGAAAGTGCAAATTTTCTTCCAATCAAGAAATGCGGTCTTCCCATAAAGTTATCGATCTGAACAACCATCTTGGGATACCTTTCGAATGGAGTAAAAATGGGCCAAACCAATATAAGATCTATTCGTATTTGTGTAGTAATATTTAACACAATGAAGAAATTTGTTTTTCTGCGTGCAAGAATATATCCGTGCACAAAAATTCATAATCTCTCCAAAATAAAGGTAAGGCGGGAAAATAAAGAATCGAGCTCTTAGATATTTAGAATACTTTCTAAATCATTTGAAATCAACTAATTCAATTATTTTTTTACATATTCATTTATCTTGCGTTAATTTTTCGAAATTTATGAAAATTCATTTTAGCTTTTACAGTGTTTACGTTAATTCTTTCACAGCTTATATTTCATATGCAAACAAGTAAACACATTTTTTACCTAAATGACAGGCGACTTATATGCTTGGAAATCTGTAGGGGATTTTCTAACTCAGCGACACGAAAGCCAAAAAAGATACAAAAAGATGCAGAATCCGTTACACTTTTCATCGATTTTTCTTTCACTCGAATGGTTACTTATTTCCATGACTTGATTAAAACATGAATATTAAAACGTATACGGGCGATTTAATTAACATTTTCAAACCAGTTAGTGTTTAATTATATATTTTCTGGATGAAATACCGTACTCTCACTAAGTAACTCGAAATTGAGTTACGAAGAAACTAGATAGTGTAAAAAATTTACAATGTTCAACCATGGCATAAATATGAAATCGGTTATTAACAAAAATTGTATAATGCAAAATTATTGCTAATATTTTTTTATTTTCTAAGCTTACATTTAAACATTTTCGCATGTAATTTTCATCCAATAGGATTAGCAACCTAGAATAATATGGTATATCGGAAATACATAAATTCTATAATCAAATGTTACAGTCCTAGTCTGCCTGTATAAATATTACGTTACCATTTTTTCAGAACCGATCGGATTTCACAAGCGCAAGTGCTGACTTTAATGTAGAATTTGTGGACATTAGTAAGCATTGTATTATTTACGAATTAAGTGTACTCGCTGGCCTTTTTTGTTGGCTTCGGTAATATACAAACACTGATGTTATGAAAATGAGTCCAGAAACTGGCCTCATAAAAACGTAAGTAAAATAACCACTAATTGAAGATTTAATATATTTGTTACTATTTAACTAAGTGGAATAAATAATCATTATATTTCATGAGCATTCCCAATCATTCAAAAAGTTGATTTTCTTACTATGAATTTCATAATTGATAATAATATCTAGTACACAAGTCTTATTTGCTTATAATTTAAACTTAGAAATTTACAGGAATTTCATTCAATAAGTGATTCCGATGTAGAAACGAATTGAATGAAAAAAATCCAATAGGAATCCGCAAAGAGTAAAAAGGATCATGAGATGGTTACCAAGATGTTTATGAGAAAAAAGTTACGAAAATGTTTTTTATCACTGTTTTTACTGTACTGAGATGTAATAATATAAAATGTAATTTTACAATGCCAACTAACTGTTTGTAAGTCCCCATTCAGAACTTATTAGAAGATCTGAACGGCTTCAAATCACGATTTATTCCATATTTTCATGTTTTTTTTAATATATGCCAAGACGTCTTTAAGCAAACCAAAGAAGTAAACAGGAATGATAACAGCACCTACATATGTAATGATTTAATATACTAATATATATTACTCCCCATGTAATATTTTGTATGAATATTATTTAGAGGCTGCAGAAAAATCCTACAAAGAATTTCTGTATGCATATACAAAGTAAACGGCATACTGGTTGGTATCCGTGGAAATATTACGACATATAGAAATATTGTATTTAGTTATAATGTGACGAAATTGCATACCGCAATCGAAATTAACCTTTTTTCTGTTTATTCCTATAATATATTAAGAGTTGCATTGTAGACATTGCAATTCATGAAATTTTTTAATAAATAAATATATGATTTTCGTATTAAATTGAAATATTCTCTTTATTAATTATTACCATGTATATTGATCATAATTTTTATTTTTGTTTCCTAAGTTTATCTTTTATTTCGACTACTACAGAAAAGCGTGTGAAATTATCGCCGGACTCTTGAAATAATAGTAGATCTTTTTATTTGAAACCATCAAATTTAACAGTTAATGCTTACATCAATTACATAGTAATTTATTGAATAGTTATGAAAAATGTTTCGACTAACGTAAAATATTTAAAGGCTTAATCTGAAGTCTATTTTTCTACATCTCTATTTATGATGCATTTTCACAAGCTCTCTATGGGAACATGATACAACATTGAAATAACGTACGAACTTTTTGTTACTTTATATGGACTTAGGTACAAAACAGAAAAGTTGTTGATGACCTTTCGATTCTTCACAAAAAAGGCATCAATATATCTTTGTCACGGCTCCATTTCAATGTAAATACGTGACTGGTTCTGTATAGTCGAGTTAGGAGAGCTGGATACTCGGGAAAACAAACTACTTCTATCCACTGCCGGCTAACTCCTGAAACTAGACAAAGTTTCACTATAACTATACAACACAAGAATTTTAGTGGGGAAAGTCCGTGTTGTTTCGTAATAAAAGTATTTGAAAATGCTCGAAAAGTCTAATTGTAGGTTTCGAAATTGTGCCCAAACTTTTAACGATATTGATGCACAAAAAATTATTAAATATACCTTTATTTTCTACTATTAAATCTGATGGTAGGTCTCATTCGATTGAAATTGATTAGATTCCAAAGGTAAAATAAGGTCAAATACTAGATCTTTCGAGACAACTGAGATAAATTTAGATGTAATAATGATAGTAACAATAATAGTATACGGCTTTATTGCTGCAGAAGTATTACAGTAGTACACTGAGAGACTTTTATTTACAAGAAGGGATAACGGGGTTTTATCATCCGTTACAAACTCTGTATAATAAAACCCTGATCACTGAATTGAAAATATTTTTACAATTTTCAGGCGTAAATGTCTCTCATTGCATAACAAATCTTAAAACTAATTAATTAAAAAATTTAATAAACTCTCTCCTTCTGGCAGCGTCTCAACTTACACATGTTTTACAGACTGAGTTATGTACTCCTTTTTTGTTTGGTCTATTTTTGTTGTCTTAAAAAGTACCTAACAAAATTTTGTTCATGTCTTTAAAAATAATTACGTTTAACGTAACAGTATTGATTGCTAAGCTTCTAGCAGAATGACAATAATTATTACGTTGATGATTTCATTAAAAATGACAGGCAATCGCCTGAAATCGGCAATAATCTTGAATAATTGGTAAATGGAACATTTGAATGTGTTTGTATGTACAAATAGCAAATACTTGACTTGTGAGCGAAACACGTTATTGAGAAATTAATGTAATCTCTATAATTCGTTTTACATTTATTTTCAAATATTCAACGAAACAACATTTATTTTCATTCCTCTTACAAAAGAAATATCCTCAATGATAAATTCATATTTTGCAAATTCATTTTACTTCGTGTTTTAAATTATATATTGCAACCATTATTAACTTTTCACATCTATTTTTATAACCGAATCTAAATAATAACTAGGACAGTTAGAATATTCGATATAATTGTAAAATTTACAAGCGTATTTTCTCGTTAAATATTGAAATCATAATTAGTTACATTTAGGAAACAAACTTTTTTACAGTTATTGCATTACTTTATACTGAGTCTTTAATTTACATAAAGTGTCTATTTATATTAAAAATAAAATTTATACGTGTAATATAGAGCGAAAGCTACCAGGGACGTGCAAAATTTGGTATTAATTAACTGCGGTAAACTGATTATGTAGTATTATACACATGCGCATATTAATAGTAATAAATTCTTCTGGTCTCCATTGCGGTACATTTCACGTGATTTGCATAACTTTTAATGCTGATCCGTTAACGATGTTGCATAAATAATACACGAATTTTACTGAAGATTTTTGACATCAATAATGTCAAGTTATTTGCAAATTCAGGTGCATTTCCATTACAAGCGTTCATTTGTTCCATGTGCAAACGTATGTAATACAGAATATTAAATAAACGAGAGTATTATAACTCGAATAATCGTAGAGATGGCATATTTTTCCATATTTATATTCTATCGAGTATACGTTGAAATTTAGGAACAAAATTTGGTGTACGTTTTTACGGATCTCGTGTTACAAACAGGTTTGACGGTGTCTGACGAACATAAAGTTCGTGTATCTTTTGATGACATATGTCATATACACAAAATTTCATGTCATATGGGATATACCTTCTAACTATCGTATGAAAAGTTATTTTATATTCAGTATCAATATTTCAATTCCATGTGTATCTTGACAAATATATATGCAAAATATAGTATTAACATAATTTTTTCTGAAATAATTATGACGTACCTATTTAGAAATAATTTGCAAAGCATTTTTGTGGGACAATGTATCTACATCATTTTGGATTTATTTTAATGGATGTTAAATATGATCGTTACAATGTGTTGATATTTTATTAGTTTTAAATTTGTTTAATGACATACGTATAAAAATCGCTCTTATTATCCGGTAGAATATTATTAAACAGTTTCCTAAATATCTCAAATAAAAAATAATGGTGTATGCACAAAATTTAATACAAATAATATTTGAAGCAAGCTTATTTAGCTAAATGTTCTGTGGCACATGTTTACGTTGCCCCCAATACGTGTATCGAATTTCCTAGCAATCGTTGCAACCGTTTAAAAGTTTATACAGGGTATACATTTTATGATTATATACACACTCGCATTTTATGATTTTACACAGATGCACGCAATGACACCCACGTATTGGGAATTTTTTCTGGTCACGTTTTTGGAGTTTCTAAGAACGAAAAAAAAATATATCCATGATATCAATAATTTTTCTCATTATGGCGGTTTCTCGTATTAGAGCCAATAAAACCGTATTACGAACTATGCTATTTATTTCAATTACACGCTTATTAAATTTTTCTGCTGACCTAAAAATTCTACCTGTGTTCGTAAATTGTTAAATAAGAGTGTAGTTGCAATCGTTTCTAAATCAATCAAGATCGTCGAAATTATGAAAACAGGCAAGATAAACCGTACATGTTTAATCATACTGGTGAAATAAGTGGTATATTTTAGTAACAAATTTATTTTAATATTCGACTAGTTTAGAAAATCCAATATTAATATCTAAAAAATGTTCAACTAAAAAAGTATGGATGATATTACATAAGTTAGAAATATCAAGAAATAAAATTTGGGCAAATCTTAAGAATTTATTATTCAACAATAAGCAGAAAAACATAGCATAATTAAGACGTCATCCCTGTTGTAAATTATTTGCAATTACTATTACGATTACAGCTATGTAATTTATTGAATTGATTGTAGATTAATAATATTAGAATAATATTCGTGCCTATTTAATAAATTATGTAATATAACTTTTTGATATGCAATATGGTGTAATATAATATTCTTCATTTCTTAGAATTTGTGATAAATAAATGTTCTCGGACTTAAGAGACAACCGACTTAAAAAAGTAGTTACTGCTAATACTTAAGTAGTAAGATTCACCACGCGTAACATTTGGCAGTTGGTCTTACTACTTAAAGCGTAAGTCCATCCAGTTAAGTAGTAGTATCCAGGAATATAAAGTGGATATGCCACATCTTACTACTTAAGTAGCTCCATAACTACATTTTTCGCGCAGAAGTACCTATTTTGGATACTTTATTTAATTTATATTTTTAATGGAACTATATATTGTTAATTGTAATTAAATTTCAATATGGCGGTTTAAATAAAAAATAAATCATAATAAAATCATAATCTAGATCAAAATTTAAAATATTAGGTCGAATATGGGAGCTGAATCAGTTCTTTATTATAAAATCTGTACTTTCTTGTTACAATTCGATCGATTCAACACTTTTTGGTTTAGTGTTCTGGGTTAAACAAAATCAAACTAGGTTCTCAGAACCACAAACATTAATATTGTTAAAAAAAGACGCTTTACAGTGACTAGAGTTTACGGTATGTATACGCTTTTATTTTAATACAAAGTAAAGTGCATCTGAAGGTTTCGCGGGTCAAGAATTATGAATTTTACTTAAAATTGATTAATTTACTTGAAATATATTAACCCTGTCAGTCACGAATTTTTCCAGTGATGGGTGTTTTCATAAATTTGGTATACAGGGGTTTTTGGCGCCACTGATTGCGAATCCGGTGTCAGATGTACAAAATTCAAAATGGCGGATCCATTATAAGACCAAATTACCATTTCTGAGAATTTTAGTCGGCCATATTGGATCCACCATTTTGAATTTTGTAAATCTGATATTGGAATCGTACTCAGCGCCCCCAAAAACCCACGTATACCAAACCTCAAATAATAATAGCTATTAGTTCGTCCTGGCATACATTTCTTTTGAAAATTATGCTGTTTTGAAAATAATTCCTTATTATCAATAATTATTTTATATAATTATGCATTATTATTATTTTTTAATAATATTTATTGGAGTCTTAGGAAGGGCAGGAACAAGAAACCATAACGAAATCGCTGACGAACCACTCATAAGAGAAGTTGATACCATGGAGGTGGGAACACTGGTGCCCCACTGTGACTGAAAGGATTAAGATGCTTTACTTATTAATTATTTTATTTTTTATACGTATATACAGGGTGATCCAAAAGTCCCGGAACAGCAAAATATCTCAGCGGGAGTGCATTTTCGAGGAAAATGTTTCAGACAAAAGTTTCAGGATTTTTCCCTGGCTATTTAATGGCGATATTGAATTTGACCTTGAACATGACCTTGAAGGTTATTTCAAGGTCAAGTTAATTTTTTTAAATGGGAACCCCTATTTTTTTTCATGGATTCTGAAAGAGCGGGAAATTCTACGTCCGAGTATGATATGATCGATTTTTCCGGCAAGGTCATTTCAAGGTGAAACTTAAAACTCCCGTAACGGCGAAATATCTCAGAGGGTGTGCATTTCTTTGGAAATTGTTTCAGACAAAAGTTTAAGGATTTCTCCTGGGATATTTAATGGTAGCACAGAATTTGACCTTGAAGGTTATTTCAAGGTCAAGTTTGTTTTTTTTAATGGAAACTGCTATTTTTTTTCACGGATTCGGAGAGAGCACAAAATTTTACGTCCAAATATGCTATGGCCGTTTTTTTCGGCAATGTCATTTCAAGGCCAAACTTAAAACTCCCGGAACAGCGAATTAACTCAGCAAGAGGCACCATTGAATTTAACCTTGAAAATTACCTTGAGGCTTATTCTAAGCTCAAGACTATTTTTTTTAATTGGAACCCCGTTTTATTTTCGTAATGTTTCCAGAGTTTCCAGAGTGCAATGCATTATCATTGTTCCCGGATAAAAATATACATTTTTTTTTTTACATCCGATACGTTTATAAATACCGTATGTATGGGTAACATTTTTACATTGTTTCCAATGCTACCGCCGGCTTTAGCATTACCCAAGATGTACCGCGTGGAGGTAGCACGGTCGGGTTTTCACCTCTTCGGGGTGCTTTGTTCAGGTGGTTCCCCTCGCCGTCACCTGTGCGTGTGCGTGTGCGTGTGCGTGTGCGTGTGCGTGTGCGTGTGCGTGTGCGTGTGCGTGTGTGTGTGTGTGGGTGTCCCCAGACAGTTAAGGCAAGATGGGTATACTAAGATTTTGATGAAATTATGTATCTTACTAAAGCTTATGCTCAAAGTGATTGCCATGAACTTCTTGGCAATATCCCAAGCGATTATAAAAAGTTGATACGACTTTTTTAATCATATCTGGTTCTATAGCCGCGATCTCATCCCGTATTCGTTGTTTTACTTCCTCAATATTCACCGGTTTCGTTCGATACACTCTATCTTTGAGATAACCCCATAGAAAATAGTCAAGGGGCGTAAGATCCGGAGATCTTGGTGGCCATTCTATTACACCCCTTCGACCTATCCACCGTTCTGCGAATACATCACTCAAATAATTGCGAACATCTGTTGCATAATGGGGTGCTGCACCATCTTGCTGAAACCAAGTCTGATCGAAATCCTCGCCTACAATAACCTGAATAGCAGGGATGATGTCGTCCCTCAACATATCGTGGTATTTTTGACCAGTAATTGTACCCTCGATGAAGAAGGGCCCAACTACCGCATTGTTTATAATACCTGCCCATACGTTTACTTTTTCAGGATATTGAGTAGAACGACTATCGACCATCCAATTAGGATTGGTTTCACTCCAATAAGACATGTTATGTCTATTGATTGCCCCATTTAAGAAGAATGTAGCTTCATCAGAAAATACGATGCGATTCAAGAAACCGGCATCAGCATCTATTCGATTCATCATTAATTCCGCAAACTGTAGGCGTCTATCAGGATCGTCTTCATTCAATTGTTGTACGAGTCTAACTTTGTATGGGTGAAATTTTAAGTTTTTAGTTAAGATCCGTTGTACTGTACCGTAACATAAGTCGTGCTGCTGTTTAACTTTCCTGATGGAAGTATGAGGATCTTCCGTTATTGACAGCGCGACATTCAACTCATTTTCTTCAGTTGATGCTGTTACTGGACGACCTGCTCTTGGGAGATCCTTCACAGTACCGTGAACTTCAAAACGATTTATTGTTCTGCTAACAGTAGATTTAGAAATCGGTTCTCGTCCCTCTCTAAATGATGCGTTAAATAAGGTTCGCATATTCTCTAAAGATCGCTGGTTATCACCCCAGCCTCTCATCATGAGAATGGTTATTCTTTCTCGTTCACTTAGCGCAGCCATTGCTCTTCGTACGAAATATACGTATGTATTTTGTTACTGAAATGATGCTTAATACGTTTAGATAGGAAAGGTGTTTAGATAGGAAATCCATGTATCTCACAAAACGATAAAGTTAAGACCAAAATGTAACCTTATAAGACTGTACACGTATGTATAAATTCAATGTGAATGTATGTTGTTTATTTACTTCGCTGGTGACTCGTGCTCTCTGTCGCTGTTCGCGCGCCCAAGTTCACTTTGCACAAGTGTTGCGTAAGATGTATGTATACACTTTTTTTTAAACAGTTTATTATTCTATTTACAAAATTAGAGGACAAGCGAGGGACAGGAACTGATTCCTAAATCGACTTTTGGCAGAACAATAAATTGTTTCGAAGTTTACGGCACTGTAAAGGATCTCCCTAGTGCAGATCGTCCAGTAATAGCATCGACTGAACAAAATGAATTTAACTACTCTCAATACCGGAAGATCCTCATAACTTCGTTAAGAAAATGAAACGGGGTTCCAACTAAAAAAAAAAAATAATCTTGACCTGAGAATAATCTTCAAGGTAATTTTCAAGGTCAAATTTTATGCTAGCATTAAATATCCCGGAAAAAATCCTGAAACTTTTGTCTGAAACATTTTACCCGAAAATGACCTCTTGCTGAGTTAATTCGCTGTTCCGGGAGTTTTATGTTTGGCCTTGAAATGACATTGCCGAAAAAAAACGGCCATAGCATATTTGGACGTAAAATTTTGTGCTCTCTCCGAATCCGTGAAAAAAAATAGCAGTTTCCATTAAAAAAAACAAACTTGACCTTGAAATAACCTTGAAGGTTATGTTCAAGGTCAAATTCTGTGCTACCATTAAATAGCCCGGGAAAAATCCTTAAACTTTTGTCTGAAACAATTTCCAAAGAAATGCACACCCTCTGAGATATTTCGCCGTCACGGGAGTTTTCAGTTTCACCTTGAAATGACCTTGCCGAAAAAAACGGCCATAGCATATTCGGACGTAAAATTTTGTGCTCTTTCCGAATCCGTGAAAAAAAAATAGGGGTTCTCATTTAAAAAAATTAACTTGACCTTGAAATAACCTTCAAGGTCATGTTCAAGGTCAAATTCAATATCGCCATTAAATAGCCAGGGAAAAATCCTTAAACTTTTGTCTAAAACATTTTCCCTGAAAATGCACTCCCGCTGAGATATTTTGCTGTTCCGGGACTTTTGGATCACCCTGTATAATGTTTTAATGTAACTGCAAACCGTGTTATCGGTGGAAACCTATGTAACCAAAATTAAACCAAAGCATTAACTAATACTAAGAATGATCATCTAACAAATACAAATACTAACGAGACCTCAATTTCAATAACAACACACGCATAGATAAGTTAGTGGTTGTTAATGTATATTGAGTCTCCTGTTATTTGCCTTTCCCTTTTCCCCTTTCAGCATAGTATCCCGCGCCCACCTTCAAGAATCCGAAGTCCACCATTCCAGCGGACTCGCCCTTTTCACGTCATTAATTGGGAACATTAATTTGTGTCTCAGTTGGGCGTAACAGTTCCTATAAGGGTAAGATTTCTAAATGCAAATCTGTTGACTCAATTGTTTCAATTTATTGAAGTAAAGCAACAGTTGTCAACAAGGGTTTTAAAAAAACCAATAGATTTAAGAATCGTCAGAAGCGAGAAAAGATTGTATGTTTACTGGAACCACAACTTCCTTAAGACATTAATGATGCTATGCTTAGAATGAAATTAATATTTTGAAAAACATTTCAAATTCAGATATTTCTTCGCTTGTTGTACAAAGAGCTGTCTACAATTCGGGATTGACGTTGTAGCATTTGTTTATTGAGAAAATGAAAAACTCACGTGCTTGTGTACCTCATGCGTTTCGCATCATTTTTCTATTTAATTTCGTGGATTTATTATTCACAATAAATCCTGTTACAATTATGCGTCAAATTTGAAAATAATTTAAAATGTTGTGATTGATTAAAGTTTTAATATTGTCGACCATAATATAACCAATTTGCACAATTACTTTTCTTTATGAAAATCGGTTTCGTACGTATGGGAGTACCCCATATAGATACAAATTATATGTGGAGAACCCAAGAGAATATAACTGTAAGTGTCGTTTCAGAAGCACGTCCTGCAGTTATTAGAGATCAATTTCCGAGATTAACCAACAGTACATATCAAGCACCATCAGATACGAAATCAGATATAAAAACTAGGAGTATGTGAAGAAACTACATCCAGAGAAAAAAAATTCAAATTAAAAACACCAAAAAAGCGTAGAAAATTTTAGATCAAACTGTAATGTTTTTGTTTTAATATACTGGATAGTTACGAAACTGAGATCAAAGGAATATTCACATTCTCATAGTTCATCCAATGTTTAGTAATTATTCTAAAATATTTGTCATTGCTTTAAGCTTAACTAATTGCTGTTGTAATTATTTGACACGGCCGTGATTTCCGAAGTCTTACTGGTTCTTAACATTACCTGTACCCAGTCGCACCCATTTTATCCCGATTACCTCAAAATGATCTGTAAAGCGTAATTAAGAAGAAGACACCGGAAAAGTAACATCGTCGATAATTGCCACAATTACAGAAAGTACCCTATTAAAGCAATTAAATTGTGGTGGAATTTCGTGAGGGAAAATCGATATTATTACGTAATGATGAAGTCTCGGTCGTCAATAACTTTGAAATCACAATTACTAAAAAAAAAACATCGCGTCTTCTTTCATTTTTCCCATAACAATGCTTAAAGTATATATTCTAATTTATACATTGGTATATTCAGAAATTAAATCCGATGACACTACGTGTGAATTAGTTTGATTAGTGTTGAACATCAAAAATTGAAAATGAATGGCAATTCTCATTTTCATCACGAAAAATTAAAAATAAAATTTAAAGGACACAATGATTGTTTACATTAAAATATGTACTCATATGGCCTTTCAAATTCATCCATCCAGTTATAACGACTTAATAAGTAAATGATTCGAAGCAACACAATGTTAGATGATTGCTGTTATTATATTTACGTATACATTTGAAACTATTCAACATCCCCTACATAAAAACAGAATTTAAAATGCTAATAGGCAACATTCCCCTTCAAAATGAACGTCTTAATTCAAATGTATTCCTTCAAGTGAATTTGAAGCGACTTTAGGCTTCAATCTACTAATTATGTTTACATTTAGATTGAACACGAGTTTCCCTACGTGTATGGATCCCTTGTATATTCTGCACACACAGGTAGTATTCATTTCTATATCGTATAAATCGGCACCGAAGGGGAAAACCATCCTACGACTCCGTCCTTAGTCTACCCTTCCTTTATCCTCTACTACCGTGTAATGATGCGAAGGAGTGATTGCAGATGTCATCCAAAGTGACACTTACGAAGGAATTCTCAAAGAGGATTTCGATTTGGTGGCACTAAGGGAGGATGGCAATGCAGAAGGACGTAATGAAACAAGGCAAGGAGACACACTTTGATGGCTCGCAGACGCTGAACAACAAACAAAAAGTGAAGTCAATATCTAATCAAGACATCCATTTCCAACAAGAACAGATAAATACGATTTCATCAAAATGTCTCACGTTCAATTTTTGTTATATGTATTGGTCCCCTTTTCTGTTTGTGCAGTTATAGAACAGCAATGTCATTTCATATGTACTTTAAATAAAAAGAAATATCATACATGAAGTTGTGCAACCTAATTCCTTGTACACAAATATATTTATTATTGTCTTCAGAATACAAAACATTCATGTCACTATTTTAAATGAAATAATAAAAATTGAATTGATTACAAATTTGATTGATTATCTGTATATTTTAATACCAATAGAAAATATGCACATATTGTGGTATTTCGCGAGTAAATGTGATTTCTTCTGCGATCTTCATTACTTCATTTGGAGCATTTTATTTAGAAAGTACGTACATATTAATTTTAACAAAAAGCCACATCAAGAAAAAAGTTTATTACCCAGAATACTTATATCTGTTAAAGAGTACTTTACACATAAGGACACTGATATTTTTTTAAAAAGCTCAGATTTTTTCAGAAAGATAGATCATGGAACTTTCGGACATCTGAGTAAATAGTTTCCAGATAAAAAGACACAATTTAGAGTTCGAATTTAGTTGGCATTTTACGTTATTTACATATTGCTATTGGAATATCAGTAAAAAATGTGACTAATAGATACACCATATCTCTTTGGTTCTCCTATAAAGTTTCTAAATCAAAATCTCATTTACACGTGTTTAATACTTTGTTCATTAAAGTATGTGTAGTAATATTCTTCTTCTTGAAGGAAACAAAATGAAGTTGGGCCTGCTCGTCTGCATCATTTTCTACTTCAAATTTTCTACACATCCATTTCTCTTGCTTAGTTCAATAAAGATACAGCCTCGGTTTCACCGAAGTCCTTTCACGCACTCAAGAAAATGAAAGGAATGCTCTCCAAGAACACGTGGACAAAGTTCGTGCTTATCAAAATTGCAGTCGTCTCGCTTTGGAACAATAAAATTGGGCAGTGCAATTTTTCTTCCAGAAACATAAAATGTCACAATTTACAAAGTAGAGACTCACGGCTACGACCTAGGCTATAAAATTGAAGTAAAAATCAAAACGTCCGCATGTTTGCAAGAATAGTACTTGTACAATCTAGTACTTGAAAACGAGGCAGGGCGAAAATATTAATTTTTAATTTTTGTGGATAAAAGTTTATATATTATGCGCCGATCATATTGATGTGTGACGTGGTGTAATTTACTAAACAAGATATTGTTATTTGTTAACGTTTTGCAGCCACAACGAGGCAACACAAAGGTATTAAGAAATTCGGAATGTTGACTTTTCCAAGGTGGGTCATTTGATTTCGATTTAGTATTTATCCAACGTTTGGATGCTGAACAAGAAGAATCTATCAAACATCGCGTAATGAGAAATCCAGAAAATATTTTGACAATTTTCAAGACATTTTTCAAAGGGATCATGAAAATTTATCGAAGTATTACTGAAAATGGTTGAAATGCACTAAAATGATTACAAATTAATTTTTCCTTACCGCGCATTCAATAATGTTTGAATGTTTCTCATATTCTTAACATTTGAATGGTCGTTAATTTTTATACAATAACGTGGTTCGGTAGAAACGTAACTGTTCAAAGAAAGTAAGGATTACTGCTTTTCCGCATGCGATTAAATGTTAAAGAATATCAATTTGTTTAATGTTAATGATGTTACAAAACTCATAAATCAAACATTTATTTTTAACCATTAGTTATTAATATACTTAATCATAAAGATACGGAAGCGTCGTGAAACTTATTCTAAAATGCGGCAATGAATTGAAAAATTGACACGTGCGGTGTTGTGACACAAGCTCACATCATTGAATTTGTTATGCTTATAAACTGAAAATAATTTTTCTATGTCACAACTGATCTTTTAGTCCATGAGCATATTTCATATTTCGTGGGACGAAAGTAACCGATATTTTCGTAAAAATTAATATTTCATATTAATAAATTAAGAAACTTATATAATTATTATATTCTGAAAACTGGAAATTTAATAGTTACTTAACTACAAGACTCTCAAAATTGTTATGTTTTTTACATAAAATTATTTTTTCTGTTGATTATTTTGCATCAATCAACAAAAATGATAGTGACGTCCGAAATAAAAATGACCAGTGCTCTAAGTTAAGGATCCCGAAGAGGCCCTAATGCGTATTCAGGCAATCTGATCAGATCCTGATTAGGGCCGTATTAAAAGTTTAATCAGTCAATATCGGCGATTAAATCTAGAAGGGCAATCGAACAGATTTAACGAAAGTCGAAAAGTAGGTACTAAATAACAAGTGATGATAATTTGTCGAATTATACAAACAGCAATAAGCCAGAACAGAAATATATTGAGGTTGGAAGATAGCGTTTATGCATTTTCTCTCATCTTCAGGCCCTCATTTGATGTATTATCGGCCATTTTATAGGGGCCTGAATAGAGCTCAGAAATAAATACACAAAAAGTACCCCTC
Source organism: Trichopria drosophilae (assembly GCA_030407085.1). Taxonomy (NCBI): domain Eukaryota; kingdom Metazoa; phylum Arthropoda; class Insecta; order Hymenoptera; family Diapriidae; genus Trichopria; species Trichopria drosophilae. Next base: position 158,509,787 of record CM059583.1, read on the forward strand.
GAGGAACTTGGGTGTCTGGCTTACTAAGCTCATGCCTTAAACATTCCGTTTAACTCGCAACTGCATTACTTGCAAAATATGCTAACTTACAATAAAGAGGAGAAGAATGTACGTAAAATGTTTATTTTTCTTACTACTATTTTGCCTAATCAGTATGCAGTATTCGAAACTTGTGATAACTTTATTTTGAGTTTTTTTTAATAACTTCCCTGTCAGCAGGATAATTATCAAAGCGGTAATATCCCTCTAGTTTGTAAATGGTTATTTTCCATCAATTTGACAGACAGTTTTAAATAGGGTAGATGAAAACCGTTCGATTTACAATATGAAGTTGGCGCAGGGTCGCAAATATCGTATGTCGATTACGAAAAATTCGCAATATGAAAAATAACACAGCAGCACAAAAAAAATTTGTTTCCAGATCATTTGAATCAGAGATAATACATCTTAGAAGAAATTTTTGGCCGCTGAAAACGAATCCGTAATTCTATTTGGCCCATCACGTAAGTATTGTTCAAAAAATGTTCAAAAATATACTTTTTGGCAATTTAAGGTTAGGATATGTGAAAAATCTGAAATGATGGACAAACATGGACAAAGAATTTATTTTCAGTAACCAAAAATCTATAAGATCCATTACCTCTGATTCAAGTTTTATAAAAAAAAAAATTTTACGGTCTTGTGATATTTTTTTTAGAAGTACGTTCAGTGATTAGAGAAATTCTGCGACCAGATTTGGATTCAGCACATCGAAACCCTTCGGAAAGGTATACTCCGGAATCCGATGAATGTACTTTAAATTGGTTCTGCCACAAAAACTGACTGAAAATTGACAACAATTTTGTTTTTTTTGCAATTTTAGTTGAGGATATCTCAAAATCTTGACGTTATAGAACATTTTTAAGTAGGAAAGTCGGTCTCCTTTTATTAGTTATTTTCGTGAAGTCGGTGAAGAAGATTATGACGAAAAAAAATGTATAATAATATCCATTATGTTATTTAATAATGCACCGGCTATCATGTCCTGAGGTCAATGTTTTCAAAATTGTCATTTTCAGTTTTTTTTTCTATTGTCTATTAAATAGCTGGGTTTACAAAACCCTACCCAGACGAGGAGTACACGAGCTAAAGGCCGCAGGGTCGAAGCCACTAGTTTCGAGTTATAATTTGTTGGCATAAACTCAAATTCTGAACCCGTTATGGGTTTCGCCGCCCCTCGGGCCCACTGCTCCCCTGCGGGCGTAAAAGCTTGTTTTACGACCTTGTATCTATTTTTATTTATATTTCGGATTAATATAAGATTTTACCTGTTTGTGTTCCAAAACAAGGAATTGAGATAAAGTCCGAAAGTAAAACTGGTAACTTAAATATTAACTTAGTTCAAATGTCGAGCCGAAGTTAAGTCCGAATTTTGGTCCCATTAGAAAAATATATATTACAAATATTTCCCAACGTTGCTAAATTTATAATTACTAGTATTTTACGAAAAAAGGACCTATTTCCTCTTTTTATCCCAATTCTGTTTAATCTTGTTATTTACGTCTGAATATTTTTTCTTCTCTCGAAGAGGAATTTATTTCGGACAGTTTCGCAGCAAGAGTATCGTTATACAGGTTGTGCTTGAGGATACGAAAATCAATTACTCGCCACTCAAACTCGTAAATTTCGATATTAAAAAATTTGCTAGCAGCCTTTCGGATCCCCTAAAAGACCAGCGTCGCCGATGTTTACGCGTTTCCCTTTTCTCCACATTGCCTTTCTTCTTTATTCGACAAGGGTTCTCCGCATAAGGCGGTTGTTTCGACCCTCTTTATTTTCAATAAGGAGTTCAAAACTGGGAAAAATCTACATACATTCTTGCTCGTTAAACTTGAAGGGTGAGCCCTAATCCCGTTTGCAAGCTCTCGTCCTGAAAAGGTACGCAGACCAACCCGTGGCCAATGGGGAAATGCGTGCAAGACGAGCCTTTTCGAATTATAGACACGCATATCGAGTCAAGATGGTCCGACGGAGTCTGGTAAAACTTGGTACAGCAGACGGCAACACGTGGATTCGTTCCGTAATTAATTTCGGCTTTCTTGAATATTGGGGTCGTGTTCTTGGAGAGTACCGAAGGAGAGAGGAACGCGATATTGGGTTTCCCAAGGGCGTATAGACCCGTGTTGGGGTAAGGGATAGTAGAGATAGCTGTATATGTAAAGAAGAGTGAGGGAGAAAAACGCCAGGAGAGAAAAGGAGAGGGAGTGAAAGTAATGCAGAAAGAGAACGGATAAATATAAAGAGGGAGATGGACAATGTTAGGGAGAAAATGAGACCGACTGAGAGAAGAATAGACACGATGTTGGAGAGAAATGGAACGAGAAAGCAACACGAGATGAAGAGAGGAGGAGAGAGGGAGAGAGAGAAGTTCTACAGGAAAGCGAACCGCTTCTAGCAACGCCACGGGGTATTCCCCGAGAATAATGCAAAATTAATTTCCTCCATTCTCTTCGCCCCTTTCCTTGCGCAAACCCCTCTCATTCTCTTTGCCTCTCCAGGTTCTCCCTTTCTCTTTCGTTCCCTCTCGCTCTTCTTTGCCGCGATGTAGCAGAGGCAGCTTTGTTTTGTATCGCCGTAATACGTCTCGTTTTCCGAGCCCGTGACCGGCTCGGGGCGACGCTCCGCCAATGTACATTCGCAGCGACATTCCATTTCCATCAATTTCTGCCCGAGACACCGAGCCGCCGCCACCGGATCGAGATATCAGCTGAATTTCGACTCGGCGTCTATCCGAAAGACCGAGAGAGAGATACAGAAAGAGAGAGGGGAAAAAGATGGATCGAAATGGAGCGACAGCTTTTCAGTGCCACTTGTCACGACTTAAGAAATGAAGATTGATTGCAGTCCGAGGCTGTATTTCACTTTATTAACATTGCATTCCGCGACCGCTGTTATTGTTACGTACGCTACGCCTACGCTCATTCGCACGTAACGGCCACCACATGGCGCGTGAATGTCTAATGCAACCGTAATGGGTACCAGAATAGCGCATGTGCGCATATCCGACGTCTTTTCCTCGACTTAATTGAAATATGGATTTTCGAGCGCTGTAAACACCGGTTTACACCGATTATGCGTGTCCTCTGTGAACGAGATTGTGGTCGTTAGACCAGACCAGTTTCGGGAAAATGCCGATGGTCGTAACTGAGTACCGTTTTTGCAAGGCATATTTTTGGAAAGCCACCGAAATAGAGGTTTAGTGCAGTATTTTGACACTTTAAAATTTGTTTTCCAGTTTTATGTCATATTTCAACAATGATAAATTCAGTTTTTAGAATTCATTAACCCTTTACGTTATATTCGCCACTTTGGAAAGAAAACGGAGGATGCCCACGGGTACAGGTGTTTTTGTACCCCGAGGTGTAACTACCTAATTCGGATAGAGTATGATAAGTTGTAACTCCTCATACCAAATTCGACTATTTTATCACGTTGAAAAGTTTTAAAAATCGATATTGAAATCGCGGATTTTACATAGGAAAATCCTAAATAGTAACAGCGAATCCGTCACAACGGATGATGCGGACTTTTACTAATTAGATGACTGCATTTTCCTATGTAAAATCCGCGATTTCAACAATGATTCTTTAAACTTTCCCACCTGATAAAATAATTGAATTTATAATGAGGTATTATAACCCATTATACTCTATAGGGGAGAGGGGTCCCATACCGACCAGAAAATGGTAAAGGTTATTACTCGGCTATAAATTAATTTTGTGCTAATTTCTAAATTGACTCCTATCGAGAGAACACTTTTTTATGTTTTCCACGAAGTGGTGTGAGTTTTTTGTGCCATTAAACAAAGATACAGAAGACAAGGCAAGTCTAGTTTTTCGACATACCGAAAGTGGTGGTCCCAAACCGACCCTTACATGATCGGTACTCGACCCCCTATTTTTTTGCAATAAATTGTGAAACAATGTAAAACATAAGTTGTTTAATGATAATTCGGAGATCATGTATCATTGCACTTGTATATTTAATGCATACAATCACATATAATACGTGACAGTTTTATGGAATGAAAATTTTATATTTAACTTTATTAATGTGCATTTTAACAATATTTTATAAACGTATTCGTAGAAACAAAAAATGAATTACTATAGGGTAAATGTACAAATTATTGCGGGTGTCCCAATTACTGCGGATTCTTATTACTGCGGACATAATTTCATAAGAAATACATGCTTCCACACTAATATATTGGTACTCAGCAGCATTACGTTTATAAATTCGTCCCATTTTCTAGAAAAATACGCATGATTATTGAGAGAAAAAGGGGAGTCGTTTTCGGACCACCATCTCGTGGTCGCTTTCGGATTACTCAAACTTTTTTCACATATCGAGTACCAAGTCCATAACCAATAAAACTGACTTACCTTTCGATGCTTTAGAAGCTCACTAACCAATTTAAGACGTTTTCTGTGCACATAAAAAAAAACTACATGGTTGCTAAAACACGCCACGATATATTACTTCAAACAAAATTGTTTGCGAAGATTGCAATCCACGTTCAAACTGTCAATAGGTTAACCGCCTTTCAGTGACACTATCAACAATTCGATCGTCAATGCCACCTCTTAGAAATACGGGGGGGGGGGGGGGGGGGTCGGAATAGTGCGACAGGTCGGTATAGGATCCCTCTTCCCTACGAATTGGACAATTTTGGAGGTTACATCTCAGGTGACAAACCCATGGGCATCGTACCCGTGGGCATCCACCTTTAATTTTCTTCTTTTCAACGATCATGACTGACCATCGAGCTATTGCTCATCCTGTTGAGAATCGTCATTCTCCTCGGGCAATTCATACTTTGAAATATCTATTAAATCCTAAACTAACCATAGCATTGAAATAGATCACAGAAAAAAATTATTGAACATAAATAAAGTTACAAAATAAACCATTGTACGTTTATCTAACATCATCGGGAGTCCAGTTATTGCGAAACAATGATATTTTTAGTTTTATAAGATGGCGGAAAATGCACATATGAAATCCTGGTCGACAAATTGAGATTAGGCTTTTTTAGACCCCTACCACAACCTCCAAAAAGGAATGTCGGTTCTTGGAGCTTATTCCCATCAATCATTTTTTTGTCTAATTCGACTGGACTATCTGGGTCCTCTCCGTCCTAAAACGAATCGCTAGCAGGCAAATGTATTCTCCGAAAAGGATTTCTATGTTCCATTTTCAGACGTACTAAGTCTTGACGCCAAAAACCTTCCAATAGACAATTTCGAGTATAGTTAATAAATTTTCAAATACCCACATGAATCTGCTACATCACATCGACAGCTGGTATGAAGAATCGGATATTTCAAAAGTTTTGCGACGAAGAACCGGACATTTCAGAATTTGCGACGAAGAACCGGACACTTCAGAATTTTCAAGGAAGAACAGGACTTTTAACAATCTTGCCTTGAAGAATCGGACATTTAGGGATTTTCTATAGCATCCGGTTCTACTTTGAAATGTCTGGTTCTTCGTGGCGCACTACGAAATGGCCGGTTTTTCGGCGGAAACTTTTAACGCGTCCGGTTTTTTATTGCAACTGCCGAAATTGCCTGTTCTTCATCCCAAAACCGAGTTGTTCGGGTTTTCGCCTCACGTTTGAAATGTAAGATTCTTCGCACCAAATGATCTCATTCTAGGTTCAAATTCATTATTAGTTTTACGAAAAATTTCTCAGGCACAAGCTGTAACAGTAAAGGACCACGCACATTTTATAGACAAAAAAAGGTCCTGGTGAAAATGGATACAATTGAAATATAATGTAGTTCAAGGCATCCTTATAAAAGTTGTCATGGGTGCAAAGAATGGACAGTTTTCGAGATATCGAACATTAAATATTAACCCTTTCCGGGAAGTTGCTAGTGGACAAATGGCAGTCACAGGCAAACGATCATGTTAACGAATGGTGGAAGGGCTTTGAAATGAAACACACGATTTGATCGGCCACAAAACTCAATGTCAAATTTATTATGATCAATCGGTGACGACCCGCCCTGGTAAAAATGAAGCGTTACATTTAAGCGTTACATAAGAGTCCAGGAGGCGTTTGAAACGCCTTAATGACGCTCATTGTACGCTCCAAGCAAGCTTAAGTAACGTTTGACATGAAGCGTGAATTTGGACTTACTGTCACTTTTATTTCACGCCTCCTGGACTTTGTTTTGAGGGGTGCCAAAGCGTGCAATAAGCGTATTTAAAGCGAATTGCCATTTAGCACGCGAGAAAACATTCAGTAACTCTTGCGCTCCTTACTTGTAAACTTTCGAATACGAACATTTTAATGAACCTTCCGTTACAAATGAAATATGTAACGTTTATTAAACGTTTTATAAACTCTTGCTGAACGCTTGGAAAAACGTTTATGCAACGTTTCGTACACTCTTCTAACCGGTTCGGACGCTTTCGCGGTAAACTCTTAAGTAGTCCAAAGTAACTCTTTAAGAACCCTTATGTCACACTTTTTGAAGCGGATTTAACTCTTTTTTAACTCTTTTGAAACTCTTAACGTCACGCTTGAGTAACGCTCTAGTAACGCTCCCATTTTTACCAGGGCGATCGCGACGCGGACTTCCTAACCCGACGACGTCCCGAAACGTTCTGAAAAAACTCGATTGTCAATTTTTTTCATCTTAGTTCGACTTTTCAATTTCTCGAATGTTATAGACTACAACGTCCACGGTGTGCCTTAACCAGATTCAATCTAAAAGTGCTGGCTCAGTAAATCTGCTTTATTGGGTTGAAAATACATGCAAAATAGAAGCTTTTCTTATGAAAATGAAAATAATCGCCGGAGCTGTTTTTTAGAAATGTCTATTTCAATATTTGAGCGATTGAAAATACTGCTGCCGCGCCGCCTGGCGGTGCAGATTACGCATGAAACATCCTAAGATGAGAAAAACAAATGAACAACTTTCATTGCAAACTTCTTCCTGTATCAAATTAATTTTAACAAAACCAACTCGTATCGTATGGTATGTAAATGCAATAAATGTGTAAAAAATGTCTAAAGACCATACATTACCGCATGACGAAAATCGTCTAAAAGTGTGTAACACGGAAAAAAATAGCTTCCCACTGTCCAGCAGATTGCGATGTAAGTTGTGAGTGAAGACGTAAAATGACAATTAAAATTCGAAATCCTCAAAATTTTTGTATCTATAAATAAGTATACTTTTCTCATGTCTTTAAGAATATTTCTACATAATTTCTAGACTATTTGGTTATTTATATTATTTTTATATGATTTTTTAAAGTCGTTAATAGTGACAAAATTACTACTTTTTTCATTTTAAGGCTTCCGTATTGATTACCGTGTTAGATACGACAAAAACGCACTGAACCTTTTTTGTAGAGCACAAAATATCCTACAAAAAAGTTACTGAGAGCCATAGTCTAATGTTAATAGATACGTCACGTATAAGATAACAATCTGTTCTAAAATTTCAATGATTTTTTCAATAACTTCCGATGTTTTTCATGCCGTACAGTGCATTTTTGTCGTAGCTAACACGGCGATTGATACGGTAGCCTGAAAATGAAAAAAGTAGTGATTTTTTCACTATTAACGACTTTAAAAAATCATATAAAAATAATATAAATAACCACATCGTCTAGAAATTATGTAGAAATATTCTTAATGACATAAGGAAAGTATACCTATGTATAGAAAAAAGAATGTTGAGGATTTCGAATTTTAATTGACATATTACGTCTTCACTCGCGATTTACATTGCGATCTGCTGGACAGTGGGTAGCTGTTTTAGCCGGACAATTTTCTCCGTGAAGAAGAGATGTTTCCTCTAACCAAGAAATTAAAAAGTAATTTTGAAAATCTCCTTGATAAATATGTCGATGATAACCGTATGTACCTGGAGCATTGTGTGACTCATGTAGAAGAAATATATATCGGACAAAGGAGAATAATGATACTAAACAAGTATTGCCAGATTTATCAATGTTTATGAGGCCTCAAACTCGGTCTAAGGATGTCATAAAAATAAAAAATATGGGTCTAAGTTTTTTCAGCTAACAAGCTATGGAATTAGTACATCACGATTTTAAAAAAATATGGGAACAGCACAAAGTTGCAAGAACACACCCTCAATATTTCGAAAAGCTTCTACGAGCTACTTGTGCTTATAATAGTTTACGTATATAATAAAGTGTTGAAAAATTATATCATTGTATACGTTTGCTGAAAATAATAATTAAGCGTACTATAAATTATAAAAACAGTATATTTTTCAATTGTCGTTTACTCTGTTAATTAAATAGGCAAATTTAAATACACATAACAATTATCATGAGCATAATCTTTAAATATTACAAGGTGTAATGAAATCTCGATCGTAAAAATATTTAAATGGACCATTCTAATAAACGGCTCCGGCGATTATATTGATTTTTACTAGAAAAGCTTTTTTTTTGTATGTATATTCACCCCAAAATAGCAGAATTACTGAGCAAGCACTTTTGGGTTGAATCTGGTTAAGGCACATCGTGCGTCATATTGTATATCGATTATACTATTCGAAATACAAATTCTTTTATCGAGATCGTCACCATTTCGAAGGGCCTTTTACATAATTTACCTAACAGGCCTGCTTCATTTTGAGAGGAACCCCCATTCGGGTGTGCAATGGCGTAGGGAAAACCACCTCTGTGGGAAAAAACCTACGCCGGGTACCGCAGTTGATAAAACATCGACTCCGTCCGTAACAGCTCAATTGGATGTACCTGAGAATTTATATACTGGGGTTTTTGAGGTCGCTGATTACGAATCTGAACTCGGATTTTAACAATTCAAAATGGCGGATTCATGATGGCCGATCAAAATGGGAATATCCACTTCTGGCAACGTGGGCCGAGGAAGAGAATAATCATAACAGTCCAGCGGAAACCACATTTTCGGGTCGCGTCCAAAGATTGACAATTGTGTGCAATTATAATAATTATGTATATGTATTTTTAAAAGAAATAAAGTAAAATGCAACGTTACAGGTTAGAATTTAGAAATCACATTGAATAATGTAGGTTTCGGTTAAATATTAACCTGCAAGATAACGTAAAGGGCCGGAGGGATGGTAATTTTAAAAATAATATTAAAAGTAATATATATCGACTAAAAGTCCTTACATGCGAGTTACCCAATAACGTGATGCGTTTCGATGCCGTTCGATGCGTTTATTCTAACTCAAACGAGGTGGATGTGGTAAACGTTTAAAAATTACAATGAAAATTGCAGGTTTCGGTTTAAAATCGCTACATGAGAGTTTTAAATTAACATGACTTCATTTTTAATAACGCCAAAAATTTGTTCAGGCCCTGATCAGAGTGTAACGATTTTGGTCAGGCCTTGATCAGGGCCGTAGTACATTTCTACTGTGTATCTATTCAAACCAAAACGCAAGGTGAGATTGTGGGGATAGGAATTTAAAAATTATAGTTTTCTTTTAAAATAAACAGGGTAAAGTGAAAGATGTTTGAATGTGAAGTTCACATTGATCATATAAGTTTTTTGTAAATTGTAAACACATCTGTCTTTTCGCTAGCGCTTTATTACTATATTAAAAATTAAACTTACTTATGAATACAATTATTTTATTTTTGGAAATGCAACAAAAACCATTTAAAAATATCGGTCAAGTGCAAGCAAGCAGAATACAGAAGATAAAATATATATCCATATTTCGAAGGATCCACGACATCGATTTCCATGTTTTCCATCATATTATTTAATACATATTTTTTACAAAAGAAGCAAGCAGAGCTGACAAAGAAATTTGGACTTTTTTTGAAACTCTGTCGGAGAATAGGTATTCTGTGATCACTATATACGCGGAAAAACTTTTGTGAACGTTGCTATCCCAAACACGGGAGCAAACGTAATAAAAAATTAGTTAAGAAGATAAAATGCGATTAAAAAGATATTTTAAAATAGCTGAAAAGGTTTAACAAATTTATATAACAACTTTAACTCTTTGTGGCATAATGATACATACGCTGTACCACCTAGAATTATTCAAATTGCATTGCTTTTCTCGCAGAATATGGAAGATACGTGGGCGAAATCATTTTCGCTTTTCTTATATAAATCTCTTTTATTGTTATTATTATAATTGTTATTAGCAAATAAAATTGAAAAAACGGATTATGATACTATACAATGTTTTTAATATAAACTATACAAAGTTTGTTTACTATAAATTTGTTTATAAGGATTATTGGAGTCGTTGATTACGAATCTGATGTTAGTTCGATCAAATTAAATATGGCAGATCCAATATGGCGGAAACAATATTTTAAAACTCATAATTTTGAACAAAATTTATTGCACGCACTCGTGGTCTCTGATTACTAATCCGACGTCAAATGTACCAAATTCATTGAATTCTGAATATAAAATTTGCGAACATTAGACTCGTGAAATTCATCATAGATTCCATACTTCATCAAACTTTGGAATTAAGAAAAATGAGATATCACAGCGATTTATACGATCCTTACTTTGGCATCGATCTATGATTGAGATATAGAAGTAACTCATTTATGCAGTATTAGATTCAATCCTAAAATTCTTAATTTTAGTGTATTATTATACATATTAGATTATAAAATTGATTGTTCTGAAATGTTTTCTGAATTTCAGTATTATACGGCCAATCACAGCATAATAATAGAACCTAGAGGACCAATACACGTTTATTCTCGAACTTCTGAACTCCAACTGGTCGTCCATAATTTAATCAGCTTACATACAACTATAGCTATTTATTCTGTTTGATGGTTTATAAATGCAGAATATCCAATACACATTCATGAATGTACAGCGGCAAATGTTACAACAAATCATAGCGGAAGTTGCTGTATATGTATAGACGATTACTAAACCTCATACGGTTTGAGTACTGTAGATGCGGGTGAGTTATTTAGGAATTACAGACAAAATTACGAAGGCTTTTTTTCAATCATTTTCAATTTTCATGACAAACATTAAACTTTGTATGTGAAATCGGGTTCTAACAAGTTTAACCCACATTTTCTCATATACAACTTCAACCACATATCACATATTAAAATCAATAAAACAAATTTGAAATGTACCTTGTTCACTATTTTCGAGGGTGCCCATTCGATTGGTGACTTCAAAATTTGCAAAAATAGAGTATTTGCCTATGATTTTGGCAAAAATATGTGAAAGAAACACATTATTTACGTTTTTTTTTCTATAAATTTCATTTTTCATGTAGATACCGTGATTTCTATGACTGATGAAGTACATAAAAAGCGCATAAAATGTTTGAATTTATAGCGTATATAGATAGGTATTTATGATTTCATCTACAAATATGGAAAATGGCAACTTATTTCAAACAAAATTTTTAAAATTTTGGCAATATGGGAATATGCCATTCTAAATAAATTGTCAGTTGAACTGTCTTCTTCTAAGATGTTTTTGAGAATGCTGGTCAAGTCTCTGAAATTCAAAATGGTTGACCCCATATGGTGAACATGAATGAGAAACATTGGAATTAAATTCTTCTTGAGGCTGCTCATTAGGAATCTTGAGTCAAAATTTCGAAATCCATATTCAAATCCAATCTGCATGTATTCGAGATTGCCAATTAAGTATCTCTTTCAATATTTCTTTTCATTTCTCTGTTAAAAAATTTTCATCTTCTTTGTTATGTAAAAAAGATAATGGTAAAATGTAATGATTATAAATAAATAAGTTAAGCTGAAAACTTGAATTAAGATAATTGAAATAAGCACCCATTTTGATTATTTCAACGTGAAATAAAAAATGCCTACGTGCATATCCTTTCAAACATTTTATACACGTTTCCGATCATAGAAATCGCGGTACCGACAAGAAAAATGAAATTTAAGAAAAGAATTAACGCCAAAAATGTTTTCCAGTCGCATATTTTTGCCAAGATCACAAGTAAAATACACATTTTTTTCAAATTTTAAAGTCACTATTCGAATGGGCAATCTCAAAAATAATACATAAGGTGCATTTCAAACAATCTTTTCATTGATTTCAGTATGTAATATGCGGTTGAAGCTGTACATGAGAGAACGTGAATTCTGGACATACAAGGGTTAATACAACCCTAATTTCGATTTCAAGTTGACATATATCAATAACTTAGTGATTAGCTTCAACTATAAATGCAAAGCTTTTTAATTCTCCATAAATGAATTGAAACATGCGGTTGATCTGATGATGAGCTAACACAACAAAACAAGAATTAATCAGATTCAAGATACAAGAAGATGTGTAGAAAATTGCAATGGACACGAAGGCATAATAGAAACATTTTATTGTGACAACTATGAAAAACATTTTTTTCCATATCAAATATTCATAAATAAAAAAGATTCTAAAATAAAACATTTTGATTGGGTTAAGATATAACAGAAATACAAGCAAATATTTGTAGGAACTCTTATAATAATTTCCGAGTATGATACAATTTTTTATGGATAAGGAAACTGAGAAAATGACTACAACTATACGTTGAATAGAATGTACAAAAATTCTACTGCAGTAAACCTGAAAATCGATACAATTGTAAAACCGGTGCTTAAGATTCAGTACTAGTGCTCCGTGCCTTGATAGATTTATTGAATCATTTCGCTTGCCTTTTTAAAAATCAAGACTATTCTGCTACCGTCTGTTTCAACTACAATTGATTAGAGAGAAAGAAAATTTCTATATCTATTTAAGAAAAGATACGAAGAAAGTTCCAGAATTGTAATAAATCGCATTTGCAACAATGCATAATGATATAAAATCTGGAAATGTTACTTACAAAAGGAAACCGTAAATAATACAATACAGAATAAATTAAACAAAGAGATTTTTATCAATGCACAAATAATGGAGAAATAGATTATAAGAGAAATTACAAAAATTAAAGAAAGTAGTATAATTCCAAAATAAAATATTCATTTTTCAAAGACAGTAGTTATTCTGTTAAACGTGAACTACTCACCACTTTGGTTTATTTTAAGATCGCCATATTAGAAAACAGTGTCACACACACACACACACACAGTTACACATGATTTTAAGTTGCACATGATTTGAAAAGTGAAACATTTGAAAATGGTAAATTTGTTTATCACCTAATACCTAACATTTAATTCGTTGTTTTCTCGCATTGGACCTTTAAAAAAAAGGATGTGGAAGTCACATACTTAGTAAAATGCGATCATCTAAGTACTAATAGTCTATATTTACTGGGAATGAAACAATGTGGACTGTAACTGCTTACTTAAATAACTGCATTTTAATCAGCGATTTCAACAATAATATTATAGGGGATTGTCGTAAAGGTTGTACGACCTAGTAAAAATTATACGCAAAATGTGGTCTCACCCAAATTACCTGTTACTACTGCTTATTTTCGCCGCGCTGCCGACCAAAATTCTAGCGAGCGGGTAACGAATATTAAAAAAAATAAAATCGAATATTACAAGTACAAAGATGCATTTTTATTTAATATAAATGTTTTATATTATGTTTTGAAGGTTGCAGATTACGATTCCGATGTTAAAATTAAGATTTATTGGACGACAGTTATCAAAATCACCAATATATAGTTACAACATGCATTTCATTTTGAAATCTTAAAAAAATTATGACATTCGGTAATGAACATTGAATTTTAATTATTAACATATAATTAAAATGATGTCAGTATGTTAAAATACATTGAATTAATAGACAGATTTTTATGTTTTCAGAGGTTTCTTTCATGTAGGTTGCATAAAACTGTTTTGAGGATTAATTTCGACGAATCTATAAATAATCGCAACTGCTCAATGTGGTACCCAATACCTATGGCCGACATGAGGCTCTCCACATTACAACAAACAATCATGCAAGTAATTTTCTTGAAAAATTGAACAAAATCAGTATGGCGATTGCGAAATGTAGTTACTTTTACACCTTTTTCAAGTAAATTCTACTTTTGAAATCTGGAAACCAGTAATTCAAATTTACTTTTTGAAAGTCCCAAATCCCTAGCCAAATCCAGTCCAATAGCTCATGCAACCTACATGAAAGAAACTTGTGAAAAAATAAAAATCTGTCTATTAATTCAATGTATTTTAACATACTGACATCATTTTAATTGCATTTTAATAATTAAAATTCAATGTTCATTAGTGAAAGTCATCATTTTTTTAAGATTTCAAAAATAAATGCATTTTGTCCCTACGTGTTGCTGATTATGATAACTGTCGTCCGATAAATCATAATTTTAACATCGGAATCGTGATCTGCAACCTTATAAATATATTATAATACATTTATATTACATAAAGGTGCGTTTTTGTACTTGCAACATTCGATTTCAGACAATCGTCCGCTCGCCAGAATTTTGGTCGGGAGGGCGGCGAAAATAAGCAGTAGTAACAGGTAGTTTAGGTGAGACCACATTTTGCGTATAAAAACAAATGCCCATTTAAGAAAATAATGTTTTACTAGGTCGTATAACAATTTTCTTTTCATGAAATAGAAGTTATAAGCTTCGTGTTAAGCTATCATTGAAGCCTTTATCGTGTTTCTATTGAAAGATATATTTCCTCAAACAATCAAGAAAATGACTGTTTTTGCAACTTTGCCATATTACATATAAACAAGAGCTAATAAAAAATTTGCACTATTAGATTCGGATTCAGCGACCCAAAATTAACAAAGATTAGCTATTTTCATCTCTGTAATATTAAATTGTCTCAAATTTGTTGACCAGTGTAATCGAGATAACTATAGCTTAAGCGTTATATACTTCTCAGGATTCATAGAAAAACTGACTCACATATTTATACAATATACCTCGACGATGAGATAAAAGTTACTTAGGAATAAAAATACAATTTTCTTGAGAGACATAAAAAGTATGCATGAAATGAGATTTAAAAAAATTATTATATTTTATTTTTACATTTTATATTGTACTATTTTACGATGAATTCGAGAAAAATGCATCATGATGAATCATGCTTTCTTCATAAAAAGGTCTTACTTTATTAAAAGCTACTTCATTAAAAGATAAGGTACTTTAAGTAAAAGATGCAAGGTAAGTAATAAAAAAGGAATTTCGCGAAATCTTGTTCACTTTTACGGGAACGATAAAAAAAAGAAGCATTACACATCGCTTAAGCAAGGTATATCTTTGATGTATATTGCCCTTTTTCGGATATCAATTTTATTATCTATTAAAAATATACATTTCGAGAAGGGAGTTTCACCGTAGCCGTCTGTTTTTTCTACCGGGTTATCCCATGGCTAGACGCAGCGGCAAAGTTTTGCGAAAACACGTCCGTTCGACGTGGGAGTTATGAATTTTTTAGAGTACGACGGGGTGTACTTCTCGACTCCAGCCGCAGCAGTCGCTTTCGGACCATCAATCCGGGCCGAACTTTTTTACTAGTCTCGGACCACGGGACTGTTTTGCCAGCAGAAACTTTCCGAAAGTCACGCAATTCGCGAGCTACGAGAGCCACTGACAAATAAAAGGGGTGAGGTAAGAAGACGCCCAGTGCCATTGTCCGATCCGTAGCAAGAACGTCGGAGGGAAAGTGTTTTCAATATTTTATTATGCGGGAACGCATTCCGGAGGTTAGGGAATGAAACGCGCATGTTGTAAATATATCAAGTGGAAAGTTGAGACGGGTCGAGATGAGACTGGTATTTATTAGACCGCAGGTTTATTTTATAATTCTGGATGCTACCATACCAGTTCATTACATTTGTTATGCAGATTAGTTGTCTCTGAAGGTACAGAGAAAATATTGACGTGTTAACTTATTTATTAACTCGTTTGGGCATGTTTAACCTCTTCATGCAATCGTACAGCAATGAGATTACGCTATAAAACTGTCTGGACATTATCTTGAATAAGAAAACAGTAATTTAAAAAAAAGTACTTGAAGTATCTTCTAAATTAACTCTAGATCCAACATTATTTAATATGATTATTAGTAACATTTTCGCAACAAATAATTTGCCAGCTCTGATCGCGGTTGAGTGATTATTTACCACATCAAAACGGAAATATGCTAGCCGTGATGCTCGACACCCATCAATGATTCTCGATCTTCGTTTTTTTTCCTCGTATGATAATTCGACATTTCATATTTGAACTCTCTAAATCTGAATAAGCGAAAACTTCTTCAAATCAGCGAATATACTCTGCAAATCAACGAAAAGTATGCTGCTAATTCAATCAGCGGCATACTTTGCGCTGATTTGCAGCGATTTTCGTTGATTCATATTTAGAGAGAACACTAGAAATTCACTCAAACAGCTTAATATATGTGGATAATATAATATTCGAATTACATTTTTTATTTTGAAGATCGCAGAGAAAAGCAAAAAACAGGATAATCTTAAATCGGGCATACAATGGCGTAGGGTAAACTACTTTTCTGGGGAAAAATAATTCTGTATATATATATAGATTATAAGTTTTGGTAGTGTTTAGTTATTGTTTAGACTTGTT
Organism: Trichopria drosophilae; assembly: GCA_030407085.1. NCBI lineage: Eukaryota > Metazoa > Arthropoda > Insecta > Hymenoptera > Diapriidae > Trichopria > Trichopria drosophilae. The sequence continues at coordinate 158,526,364 of CM059583.1, forward strand.
AACAATTACAACATATATGACCTGGTCTATGAAAAGAGACTTACGAGCGAAAAAGAGCTAATAAGGTTAATCAACTCGTTTCCTCGGTTTCTCGTTAGTTAATATTTGGTTAATATGTTACTTAGAGTTTTTGGGGTAGCTGATTACGAATACGGTTTTGAATACGAAAATGGCCAATCCGTTATGAGAGACACATTTTTAAAACATTTATCAGATTCTTTCGAAACTCGTTATTCGGGACTTTTTGGGGTCGCTAATTACTAATCGGATGTCATTTTCAAAATTAGTGAAAAGAAGGCTTATGTGTCGAAGAAATCCTTTTTCACTTGTTTGCTGATTCGGATACTATGAGACACCCTTCCACATGGTCAAAACCATCAGTCATAATTTGTTTAAAAGTGAAAGAAAGAAGAGTACCAATGCAAAAATAAAATTTTCATTTTAAATTAGGAATAAGAAAAATACATTGATTTATATGATAAAACATTATTATATGCCAGAAAAACAAATTGTACTAAAAAAACACATTCTACGCTATCGATTTGTTCTAAATTATTTAAAAAATTACTTTAAAAATTACTTGTCAATTTTTTTTTGTACAAATCATTGCTTTTTTTATAAAGTATGTTTGTCTGGTATATAATAATATTTTTTTATCTTATTAATCGATGTATTTGCTTTATCACAAATTAAAAACAGTATATTGTACATCTAGGGACCAAAGGAAGGCATGTACATAAAACTGCGCATTTATAATGTCGGTAAAGTACAGGACTGGTGCGAAATCGTGAAAATGGCGAGGTGGGCGTTAAAGTATGAAAAGCGCCTGCCGGGCCCTAGAGGGCACACACTCTGAATAAGTTTCATGTCGCATATTTTACCAGGAGGTAAGGCGTGGTTTTTTTCTCACGTGTGACAAAAAATTGATATTTTTAAACCAGAATTCATTTGTGAAAGGCACTGATATACCCGTAAATAGGATAAGAACGATTCTTGTGTTTTTTCAGCACTTCCGAATATGACTTCAGAACTTTGCAATTCAAAATGAATGTGGCGGAGAAAGCTTAAAAAGTGCATTCAATTTTACAAAACTAAATATTTCAAGGTAGATAATTTTATATAGGCTAGAAACTTTAGAAAATTCAAATGATTGATTATGACGATATTTTAAAATGTATAGTAAAGTAAAACTCTAGTTTCATTTTGTGAACATAAACAAAACGTTAAAATTTAGTATTCGTCATTTTGAATTTCAAAATTCTGCAGACAAGTTCGTAAGTAATAACCACGAATATCACAGATTAAAAATTCTTAAGCTATTAGGAAGCGATGTACAAATGGTGGTATAGATGATAAATGTCATTCTCCGTAGATGCCTATATTTGTTTTGCGTATCCTAGTTTTTCGAATTCTTATATCATTTCTAACCATCATCACTGTTGACGAAAATAAGATCTGATTTGTATGATAAAATTATACTTACAAATCACGAAATTGAATGAATATTAAAGTTAAGTACCAAGTAAATTTTTTTTAATACCATTTTGATTTTAACCCTTTTAATCCTAAAATGAGAAGAGGTACGCAAATTTTCGTTCAGTCTCAGTTTTTCACTGGAGAAGATTTTTTTTAATATTTTGAAGATACCCTAGTAGAAATCTGTCTCACAATATCCGGATTCTAGCAAGGCCCTGTCAAGCTTGCGCCCGGATATTTTGAGACGGATTTCTTCTATGGTACCTTTTCTACTATTTTCAAATGTGATCTATCGATTCCCGTGGAAACAATATCTATATAATTTTTTTCTGAAATTGGGAGTATTCAATCTGTGTAAGCAAGTGTGTGGGTATGTTTCATTACCTGTGCATTTTGAATCGATCCTTGATTCTAAAATATATTCCGCTACTATATTGTTTATGTTCAACAGTCGGGATCACTTTTTATGCATGCATTTCGTTTTTAAAAAACCATTTGAATAGAGAGAATCATGAAAAATTTTTTAAATAAAAATGACATTTTTATTTTATTTTGCAAAATTCTTCGTAAATATTGCTGTTTTTGAGACAAATTTCAATGATTATAAGGTAACAAATCGAAACTTTTACGGTACTGAAAAACGTCACGTTTCAATGTGTAAAAGTAGGGTATAGTTATCTTATTTCACCTCTCTAAATTTACAATCTGTACTCGTTAATATAAATTATTTGGTCTACAATAAACTTATGCAGTTTCACTTTATAATGCGTTTATATAATGCAGTATATATAAAGGCCACTGGCTTTTACAAATGAGGGAATAGTTTTCAGTATCTATAGGACGAATAAGGTCGGAAATACTGTGAAGATCTATGGCAGTCTCCTCTTTCTTCAGTAAACTTTTTCTACATTCTTGACTTTGCTGTCCTCGTATATATTGCATTTTCCACGTACGAGATAAATGTCTTCACGACGTTGTCCACATGAGCATCCACGATTCTCTTTATTCAAATAAGTAAATAATTAGATACTACTACTTAGATATTTATTTATTTGATATTATGAATAATTTCCTAGGTGAAACAGTTCTCTATCGATTATTTTTATAAAGTATTTAAATTATATACGCTCAATTATAAACATTATTTGATATTGTATATATTAGAGTGGTCGGTATTTTCGAAAAGTTGAAATTTTTTGTTCCGTACCCCGTTATTCTGTTACAACAAAAATAATAACAATTTTAAGCCCTAGTAGAGCCTTATATCTCAAGTTTAAGCTGTCCCTGTGGCGGTTTGTCTTACATACCTTTTCTCAAAAGTTTCTGAAGCTCCAAAAAAAGTGCAATAAAAAAAATGTTTATACTGAGATGTAACGTTTTTAAATACGGTTATTTTTTGTTAAAAAAAGAAGAGTAGTTAAAATTTCATCATTATTTATCCGCAGCTATGTTGTGGAACATTCTAAAATTATGAGCAATCACGTTTCATATTCTTTGGGTTTTTGCGATTAAAATGGGCACATATTGAATCGAATTCGATTATTCCAAACTGAGTTATCATACTTTTTTGAGGTTTTTACAAAAAAAAATCTGTCAAGGAAATATAAGTTTTGTTTTTACCGTATGACTTTTCCGCTATATTTTGATCTGTTGAATTTGCTTCCTTTTGAATTTTTGTTCATCCCGTTGACTCAAAACTTATTACTCGGAGGTTTTCGAGGGTCGCAGATCACGAATCCGTTGTCAGATATTCGAAATTAAAAATGTTGGATCATATATGGCAGACAAAAATCCGAAATTTTGGCTGAATTACACAACAAGCAGTTGTACATCTGAAAAAACATAGGTATAAATGGAGTTATATACAATAACATAAATTCAACTAGCAAAATCCGCCATTACAGCAAAATACATTTACCAACTTCAATAATACATCACCAATATTTAACAAAATGATCTTATAAGGATCTTAACAAATTTCTACTCCATGAATTGGTAAACTTATACCACAAAAATCGGATGTGCGTTTATGGGTTTATTTTAGAAATATTCAGTTTTTTAAAACCACTTCAGTCTGATGGAGCCTTAAGGACGAATTTTACCCCTTGTAAAGTTGTCTCTCGGTTACAACATTTAATTTCATGTCCTTCATAGAAAAATTACTACTATATTTGATAACTACGAATATAATAAACCATTATGACCTATCACAAACATAAAATATTTCAATTTTTAGAATAAATGATGAAGTATTACATTCAGATTATAGATTGTAGGTCATTCTATAAAATAGCATTTGGTGGCTTGCCTTTTGGAAAAATCGCAATCGTGTTATCAATAAAGCCGTATGATAATAAAATAATTATAATTCTTGGACACACAAACATTTTGATGACAAATGATATCATTTTGACACAAGATTGACTTTGTTTTTTACCTTTAGTCCACAAGATATACTGATATGTCACTTGTAAATATTTAAAATGATATATTGATTTCCTACATTCGAATGACTTTATGCTATGTAATTCGGTAATGTTCACTGCATAATTCATTCGGATTATGCGTATAAGCGCACTAAAATTCGTATTGTACGGACGCGCTATTATTCAGTGACGACGCGAATTCATGATTGTGTACTATAATATTCCATTTCTGCCTCTTGTGAGAAACGATGAGTTGTACCCAACTTTCTAATGTGAAGAGACCTACGTATTCTTGAGCATACAGGACTCGTAAATTTGCGCAATGCGTTTTGCGCAACGCGTCGCGTTAACATGACGTCACGTCAGTCTGCGTAGACAGGGATCAGTGAAAAAGCACCGGTTAATGGTGTGTCCATGATAAATAGCTGTTTAAAGCATTTCGTTCTATCAACATTTATTTAAGCTCTCGTTCAAAAGTTCATCTCTGGTAAACGTATAAAAATGTTTTGCTACGAGTTTCGTAGTGTACTTAAGTCATTCTTCATGTAATTACAAAATTCGTAATTTAGCCTCCTTAGTAAATAAATGCCTAAATAAATTACTTATATTTTTATTGCACATAAGTATCTTTTTTAATGCAAAATGTTTTACTTTTGCAGTAATTATGGCATTAATTCCATATCAAACCTGTTTTATTAAATATAAATTCGACTAACATATACTGGTTCTGTTACTTCGAAGACACTTTATGTAGTGTAGTGTTAAGACATTAAATTACGTTACCACTCAGCATTTTGCATACAGCTTTCATCACTCGTCCATCAAACGAAGTCAAAGCCATAAAAAATTGTTTTTGTAAGTGGATGTTTGCTCAACTTACTAGGTTTGAGATTCTAACTAAGCATTGTTCAGCCACCAATCCAAACATATTTCGATATTTTAGAGTGTAGAAGTATCAAAAATAGAATATATTTAAAAGTGTTTCTATTCTAATAAGAATTTTTAGGACGAACCGGAAGTGTTATTAAAATATACTTTAGGAAAAAAATTCGGTTGGTCCAACACATAAGTAATTAGTACACAATTATTTTCAAATTATTTCGAACCGTAAATATATAAAATTGTAGGTATAAATAAGTCGGTGAGGTATACGGTTCACGTAAATGGTCGTATTTCATGCCATGTGTTTTGATCCGCCTGTATCGTCCTCAGGGGCAGTTAACCTTAAAAGTCTAACGGGCCGACCTATTTTTATACCTGCAATAAATAGTCAGCCTTCCATTCTAAATAGTAAATGATTACAAAATAACTTGTAATCCATTCTACTTATTTGTTGGTCCAGTTAACCTTTTTTTTGTATATTGTTTTTGTAAATTTCTCTAATGTTTGAAGATAAATTTCTGCCCAGATCCCTATGCGGAAATTCACTATAATGATTGCACAGATTAACTTTAACGATGATTGTTTATTGCAACGTTTCTCTCAGATTACGCATATTCAATTAACTAGTACAAAGTAACAATCAATAAGATTTTGGCCTGGGACGCACGATGATCAATAAAATACTATTCGATTAATCAATTTCTAAAATTTTATGGATGTATATTGTGATTCAACATTAGAAATTTAAATGTCAAATTTTTTCAGGGGCGAAAAAATTACTTTGCACGCGAACATTACGAACATAATTATACAAAATACTTTGTATACCAAATGCCCTTTTCTTGTAGTCAAATTCTCCACGCAGATGAACTGCTGTGATACAAACATTTAATTTTGGTTTCTACACATATACTGAGTGCTGTTTTAGTGAATGTCTATGCAAAGGATTTTGTGAGCGTTTCTTTCCTTTCTTTCAAAATATCTGTTTTTGAGTTTTAGCAAAAATCAAACATCATGTGTATGTCTCACCTTACTTAGTAACCAGTTTCTATTATGTCTTGATGGAAACGTTTTCCTTGCTCTTCGCTGAAGTCTCTAACTTAGTCGGAGAACTTGTTGAGACGGGAATGTGGAAATATAATTTGAAATTCAGAAAACAGTCAAGATGATCTTAGTATTTCATTATTTTGGCAATAATGGCCATATAGTCTAAACTGTTCTAAACAAATTTTGCACTTTTCCTTTGAAAATGCCACCGAGATTTAGTATATTTATTATTTACAGGAAAGTAGTTTTTGGAACGTTATTCATATGCTACTCTATATTCACAAATAAGATAAATCAAATTATTCTTTTCACTTAACCTTACCAAATTAATAAATTAACCAAATTAACCTTAATTCGTATATTTCATTAATACTTTTTTGGTTTTCTAATTGTATAGGACCTTGAATATCAGGATTACATGTTAAATTTTTATTTTCTAGATTGCTAGATTTCTCTTGTGCATTTAATTTCATAGAGATAAATTCAAATTTGATGTAGAATAGAATTCGAAATTTATTATTATTATTAACAAAAATACATTAAAAATCTGTTATTCAGTTTCTGAATGACCAATTATACTGGAAGCGAAAATCCTGATATTGTATATAAACAAAAAACATTCACACCAATCAATTAAGATCCATCGAAAACTTTTTACAGCCATCTATTGAATTCTCACTAACTGGTTTCGAACGTCTTCAATCCCGCATCGGCTTGTTACTTTTTTAAGATTCTTCCATTTATCGACTGTTTCAAGAAAGTTTTGTTGGTTTCAATGCAATACCCCCACACGTCGTACATTAAACCTATAAATCGTCTCATTCAATCCCTCGGGCGTTATAAGTGCGTCAAACCATACAAGTTATATGGTTCTTGCGGGGACCATATGGCTTTTGAGACCTAAAAAGTAAGTCTCTTGTGAGATTCATTTTTTAGCAAGTATAATGCGGATATAACAGATTTATTCTACTCGAAACACTTTTCAAGAATGATGAGATTTATTAATTGATTTTATTTCGTTTACCTAATTTAGAACTGTTTTAATTCTTTATAAATAAATTGTTTTCTATTGAGATTGCGGTTGTTTAACCATTTTATGACATTGCAAAATAAATATTTGCTAGGAGCAATCCTGTTATTATTGGCGATAGTTTGTGAAATAATTTTAAATACATGCGAGAAGAATTTTAGCATCGTCGTTATTATACATAATGGTACGTTATAAAATAACTTTTTCTTATTGACAATACATAATACATAACATCCATTATATGTAAATTGTAAATGTTACTAAACTATATTAATTATTATAATAGTTATTTTCAATATGTAATGGTATCACGGCTTATAGGTAAAATAAATAATCATCAGTTATGATACAAAGTAAATAATTCAGAAATTGTATTATTATATATAAATATAATTCTTACATAGGAAGATTTAAAAATTATATTATTATTGAATTATAGTCATATCTTTAAAAGAACCCCTAAAATCACTTGAATTTCAAGTATACGAAGCAAAATTATATATATAAGAAGAAACCCTACATTTGTTTTATTTTTATTCAATATCATGAAAAATATTGATGGAACGTAAAAATGTCACAAGAAGGATATAAAAGTATACAGAAGAATATAGCCCATAAAAATATTGTGAACTGATTTATAATTTCTTTCTGCACTACAAGTTGAATGAAAAAATTGCATTTACTGTCTGTTCGTGTACTCTATATTTTAATATACCACTAACAACATTGAATACTTATTTGTTTATATTGTATACTGGAATTAAAATTAATGTAATATACATTTTGATTATTTTACGTCATGTCTGAATAATCAATACTCCATAAGTATTAATTAGTAGAAACAATAATCTGACCAGATTTCTATGCAAACAGATAGGAGGATTTTACGGCGGTTTAAGATATTTATGACTTAATGAAAAACTCATCTAAAAATGCATAACAAACCACAATATTTTATACCCATAATATAATAACTGTTAATTTTAGTATGTACTGAAAATTGAATTTCAGGCTGTGCAATAATACCACAATACCAATCAATGATATAATATTTACATTAATTGATTGCACATTCAACCGATTTCTCCTATTATATATGATAGAAATTCAGTCCAGTTTTATTGCATACAGCAAATTTTCTGGCTAAACTACACGGTTTAAAACTGTACACGGCAAAAATGTCCACAAACTAGATAGTAACTGGCCACAAATCAGTGAATCAGTTTTTTTGTTACAAAACTGTATGAATATTGTATAGAAATAAATGGATTGAAGTTGTCCACATATTTGTCTAAAAGACCTGCCTAATAAGGCCGGGGAACAAAGTTACGAAAATCAAAACCCCCCGAAAGGCTAAAATATCGATATTGCGTTAGTTCAAGGTATTTTAATTTGCTTTCTTTTTGCCAAATTTTCAAAATCAATGTGGAGAAAATCACTCTGGAGCCTTGTTATATCGAAATTTCAGCCTTTCGGTGTGTTGATTTTCGGAACTTTGTCCCCCGGCCCCTAATAACTGTTCAGAAAGTTATTCAAAATATGTATGTATGCAAATATCTTGCCTAATTAGTGTACCATAAAATTACATCTGTTGTGTCAAAATTGTCGGCGCCCTACTATAAATAGAATTTTCACGCGAAAAGTCCGGTTCTGTTTTTATGATTGTTATAAATTACTTCAATTACGTGTTTTATTCATGCAATACACTTCTAATCGAGGTAATACTATTTATGAAAATGTGATGAAATGAAAATTTGATGAAAATGTTTGTGTTTGAGAGATAACCTCAACGAACCATCCAAGCCTGCATGAAAAGCTTATTTATGTTTATAATCTTTGTTAAAATATGCTCTACAAGCATTGTTCCTATTTCTACTTGCCTTAAAAATATTATATATATTCCTTTGGAGGTGTGATACGTAGTGCATATACGTTTAACAAATATAAGAAAATGTTATGTAGTAAAACCTACGTCGAAGAGTCTTGTAAACAAATTCGGATAGATTGAAAATTTGTATGTTCATCTTACTCAACTTATTTTGTACTACGATGAAAACCATGAGCAACCGCAATATAATATATATTGATTACAATAATGAAAACAATTATATAGGTAAGTAGTACCAATTATAAGTACGAATTATAAAAGTGTTTACAGGGCAATAACCCTAAAATGTTTAAAAAACAGTACAGTAGATGGATAAAACAGGTACGTACAAATTTTTAGATTATCATTAAAAAAAAACCTATCGAGATACAAGCAAAAGTCTGGCCTAAATACTGAACAAAAACTGATGAGGTTATGTTTTATATATTTCTTATTATTCCTACCTAGAAACTGGGCTGAAACTGTCCAAGATTTATCTAAAATAGCTATTTAAAGAATATCCATAAAATTGTTACATTTCCAATGGTAACTGGCCAATCTATTGTCCACACGCTGTCTAGTACCCAGGTTTATTAGCCAAAAACTGGCTAGAATGTAGGCGCAGTTTCTATTAGGGATTACGTATATTTTAAGTTCATACCAAATGGTTTCTTAATCTACTTTAATTGAAATCATATAAAAAATTAATCATACTGTTATTAACTTTGATAAATACATATTTTCGTCTTCTTTTTATAATTACGATGCATTCTTATTATACAGCGTTATTGTGTTCATTAAATTACCTAGTTTCTGATTTTGAATATCTGTGATGAAAATAAAAAACGCAATAAAGTCATTTGAAACCTACCGTCATTGCTAGTTAGCGATTACAGATAAATCACTCGAGAAGCCGTTTGAATTTTGGAATTTTTTAAAGAGTAAAAAATAGTGTGTAATCTACAGACATAATAGAAAATTATGTTCCACAACTTTTGAACTTTTCAAATTTTCTATAATAATTATTAGACAACTTTTAACTATTTAGATTGGCATTCAACAAATATTTGCTCTAGGATTGTAGATGATCGTGTGTCAATTATATTCACATATAGTACAATATAAAATAAGAAATGTGTGCATGAATAATTATTATATTTTGCTTCAGGACCAATCTGTTAGTTACTATAAGGTCTATATTACTTAATATGAGACTTTATAGTTTTTCCTTTATTCTTTCTATGATACTTTATAATTATTTCGTATTATATTCTTATTTCATATATTTATTTAACCCTCTTCTTTAAAAGATTATATAAGAGTAACGGACAATGGATCAAAATTTTTGGAGAAGATGCGGAAACCTACTAATGCTGAGATTCACCGAGAGCTATGCGATATAATCTGAAAAGGAAGGAAATTGTATCGACCATCAGTATTATTGGTGGAAAGAATATCTGGAATGTGGAAACCAAAGAAAATCTGAACGCCTTGCCCTCGTTTTGTTTCTGTTTTTTCTAGCAATTTCTTATAATTTGGACATTGTGTTTCAAACTCAATATGCTATTTTTGGTTCCCTTCTGAATAAAAATATATACTACACTGTATGCCACATTTAACATATTAAGAATGTTGTTATATGTATTTACGTAACAAAAATTATAATCAGATAGGATACGAATACAATCATAAATATTGACTATGACAAAGAATATAACTAACATTATTCAGATTGTATAACTAATAAAACATTATTACGAATTTAAATTTAATATACCAAGCAACAGAACTGGCAGAATTTTTCAATAAAAGAAGGTGCTATAGCATTTTTGCCGTATTAGATTTGTTTGCAGCAAAAGAATTTACTTTTGACAATACTGTAATTTCCTCTCTATGTATTTTTTCATGCTGAAAGCAATGGCATCCCCAGAATTTCAAGTCACATTTCCGAGAAAGGTGTATTTAAATCTGTTGAAATTTCTGTTGAAAAATTGATTTTTTCTTTTCAACAAAAGAGATTTTTCTTTTGATAATCGCACCATTATTTCCTATGTACATTTCTGGTCAGAAAATATTGGCACCTACAAAATTGTCCTTTCGCGTGACATTTTCAAAAAAATGAGGTTGGCTATACAAGTATATTTTGACTGATTTATCCACAATTTTTTCAAAAATTTGACTTGATACGTAAACTGTGAGGGTATTCATTTACAATACAATAAATATTATAATAGAATTATACTGGTAATATCAAATAAACAATTTTAGCTGGCTTATAAAGGAAATAACCATTTGTTTGTAATATCAAATTTAATATTGATTTGTCATACCAATATGACGCGTAATTTTTGTATCAGTACTCGTTTCGAACAGTCTTACATTCGAATGACATCGAAATAATTGTTCTTGATTTAAATAGATCAGCATATGTCCTGTTATAGATTATCCAATATCGGTCTGCGGGAGGTTAACTACGTAATAGTTTGTACGATTCACGATGAATGAAATTGATCTTAAAAACGCCTCGGGACTCAGTAAACTGGATATATGTTTTCTACAATTCCCTATATCCTGAATGTAAACATGAATGTGGGTACAGAGAGGGTTAATGTCGGCGGTAGACACAACAGGGGATCTCAGAATTTTGTCAAATTTATAAATAGGATATTACCCATACAGTTTACTCTGTTCAAACCCTGTAGTACATCATACGAGACTTGACGAAAATATTAAAAATGCATCTATAGATCGGTAAACAACAATAACAAAATCTTCAATCACCCAATGACTTTTTCCAACGAATTCAGTTGATTATTAATTTTTTAATGGCCACTTTTAAAAATTGAATTTTTCAAAACCAGTATGAGAATCGTATTCGCAACGACCCGAAAAATATATAAATAATAAGTTTAACGTATATGTTTGCACTGAATTATTTTTCATCAACGAAATTTTTCTCAAAAAATGAGAATTTTTTGGTATATTTTTATTTGTAATTCATTAATTTTAGTGTTTTAATATGTGTGATATCTGACATTCGATAAAAAATTTAGAAAATCAGTCACGACGTAAAAAAAAATAAAACACTGATTTTTAAATATGAAAATCTAACGGATGGAAGGTGACACAATGGGTTAACATAGAAATTTAATTGGTTCAAAAGAGATTAATAAGAAGTTTGTGCGAATTTTTTAGGTTTTATTTTTTGTTATATACAGAATCGATGTCTTATCGACTACGGTACCCGGCATAGGTTTTTTTCCCACAAAGGTGGTTTCCCCTACGCCATTGCACACCCGAATGGGGGTATCTCTAAAAATAAAGGTTTTTAGTTAGGAAAATGTAAAAGCCCTTCAGAATGGTGACGATCTCGATAAAATTATTTGTAATTCGAATATTATAATATCCGTGTATAATATTATGCTTCGGTCTATTTAAATGCTCGAGAAATTTAAAAGCGATCTAACATGTGAGAAAATGACAATTTTTATTCTGCCGATCAAATTGTGAGTTTTATTTGGAGCACTTCCACCAGCCGTACATATTTGTTAACTTAATTTTCATTTTTCGAGACCCTCCAGTGGATGCAAAATAAGGGTTATGTGTAAAAGTATCATATTATATTCGCCATTTAAAATTGTCGAGAACTGACGTCAAATCCATAATCATGGATCCCAAAAATCTCCAAGATAACAACTTCAAGCGAATCCGACCTTTTATCTGTAAAAAATGACCCACCGTATTAAATATGCTAATTTCAATGATTGATGATTGGTTTGGAATTCGAAATCAGGGACCACTGAAGCCCTCTAAGTTAATATTTTAAAGTAAATTTTATGTTAAATACCGGCTTCAGAGTCCTAACCATTCGACCCCTAAAACCACACGAAATCTTATCAGCTGTTGAGATACAGTATGTGGCTGGAATTTTGCAAATTTTAATTACGCGCATTATATAATTTAACCTTCCGTAGTATTATTTCTGTAGTACTTTATTATATTGAATATGTAAAAGATAAATAATTTTAAATTCAAAAGTTGAAATTTAGATCATTGAATTTTTTTCAGAAAAACTCTTACACCGATGTTTTATGCCATTGTTCCCAAATTGAGAAAAGATTGACCCAGAATAAAGGCCGATCGTTATATACATTATTATCTTGTGTTTAAATTTTGAGTTTCAGCTCTTTACTCAGCTACGTGTTCGAAAGGTTTCATCTTTACTAATTTTGCACTCCTGCGCGTTTTCCTGTACCCTCAGTCTGGTAGACAAACACCGTAAAGTTTTGTTCTGCCCCTAGGCTCCGTTTAGGCGCTACCGCTTTCATGACAACCTGCAAGGCCGAAATATAACAGGTAGTCTCATTACCAAGTTTTAAAGAAATTTCATATTAATTAGAAGTATGTTATAGATTTAGTTGATATCATGGACTAAAATACTTCGACAATTAATTTTCAAACTAAAAGAATATGATAAATTGTGAAATAAGAATAAAAATTAAATATGCCGCAATCTGATAAGGTGTTAATAGAAATACAATACTTTATTTTATGATACCGTGTTATTATTATCGGCATTATATTGAATAATCTTGCACGACTTTCTGGCACCTCAGAGGGATTTACTATTTTATTTTGAATATTGAAATGCAAATTAATTTTAGTTTTATTACTATTATATGCAGTAGTAATTTACTATTAGTTTGGTAGATTTTTAGTGCGATGTCTAATACGGGTTATAGCTTATAGTTTGTATTAAATTAAAACAAGGATTATTTTAAATCACTGTATGTTCTGAGGTCTGAATGACAGATCATTATTCGTGCAATATCTCAAATACATCTTCAGATATGTTACTAGTAACAATCAACTTTGGAATGAACATCTTTGACTTCATGAGACCAAAATGCCATCGCAATATCTTATCACTGAGAGGTTTCTTTCTTTTTAGCTCATTTAGTCCAAAGTTTTTGTAGAAATGCTTCTTATTAATAAATATAACGCATGCCCCTATTTAGTGGTGTAAACGCGTTTTGTCAGACATATTATTTTGGAAATTAAAATATTGACTGTAACAACTATCCACGTTTACTTTATAATACCCCCTCCCGTAATAATTAATTTCTAATTGCTTCTCATTTACATATTCCGCAATGGCAACGAATTAAATCTTTGAAAATGAAAACATCATATACTAGAACTCATAATATCATGGAGACAATGTAGATTCATTTTCCCTTAAATATGTCGACTTCCTTTATTATAAATTTATGTTAACGGATTTTTTATCTGCTTTTCACCTAATAATTAATGTTGATGTGAGAATAAAGAGTGGCTCATTTTAGTCGACGCACCTGAATATCGCTGTTTCTTAGCTAAATACAAAAATATTTAGACAAAAGTTATTCAAGACAGCGGAGCCAAACCTAATTAGACATCAGGCCCAAATTCCAAGGTCATTTGAAAATCAAAGCCATTTTATTGAATGGGAACCCCATTTTTTACCCGAATTTTAAAAGGGAGTGAAATGACATACCCTGAATGGCAGTTTATAAATATTAAGCACTTGAAAGGGTCAAGTCATGAAAATTCGACAACAAGCTGTATCTTTTGGAACGTTTGATTGTTTAATAAGCTTAAGATCTAATGTCTGACCATTTTAACAATACTGTCAAATAATTTAGAAGCTGTTTTAATATATGCTTGTTCTAAAGCTTGTGGACTTTTCAGTGAACATTAAATGTGCATTCAATTTACATCTCCGTAAACCTTCCAATAAAATGATCTTTGCGATAACATTACGATGCGTCCATGCAATTGACGTCACTATTCTTGAATTATTATTTGAAGAAATATTCGAAAGTCTAACGTTTAATATCGTATGTGCAAAGTAAGTAAAATATACAAACGAAGTAGTTCTCTATGTAAAAAGCAAGATATTGTTCAAATATGCCCTAGAGTATCAAAAACAGCTCTAGCGAAGACTTATTTTATATCTCCAATTTAAAATAGAAAAAATATTATAATTTCATTTTATTCAGAATATCGATTTAGTCTATTACATATAAAACTAATTTTGTATTATGTTTACTAAAATCTCACGTCTGATTTTATATTTTCTCAGAAAAAAATATATACATTTGTAGCAACATAAAATGGCGATAATTTAGGAAAAATACATTTTGAAATTACTTGCACATGATAACTGCACTATGTAGTGAAATAACTAACTTTGAGAGCAACATTGTTCGGACGTTCATGGTCGAAACTCCTTGCAAGTAATTTTCCGCAGTAAATTCGACCTTCGCGTTAAACTCAGGAATGCTGTTATACCTTTGCTTCATTATATTAGCCAAAACATGCAAACACAAGGTTAACATTAAGAGACTATGACCAATTAAGAAATTTATAGTAAAAGGGCTTCTAATCTTGCTTGCGGCCGTACAGCGAAGATAAATGTTTTGTTAGAATTTGGAAATTTTAACGTAATGAATAAACTTAAAGTCTGTAAACTTTATATTTTTGTCTCGTGTATATTACCTAGCGGTAAACAACTAACTACGTCATCATCAATCTATCATTATATGAATTTAAAATGTGGAATTTCAATCAAATTTTTTTCCACTCAATAGTGTAATGAATTTTTCTGGCTATATATGCTTCATTATGTTAGAAGACCGCACTAGAACAGCGCATATTTACATTTGGATGTCTGAATTAATAAACTGTTCCAATGCATAGTTATTAAAATTCGTAACTGCAGAACCAGAAACAATAAATGATCACAGAATCAGACAAAACTCATCACATGAGTTTATTTATAGTTACATTTACGAATATTTTCGCGTATAGCTGTACAACTACCTAGGACTATTTAAAACAAAATACATAAATAGCATCACAACAGCTAATAAATAGGATCATATTATAATTGAAGGCAATGCCGAATTTAAAATTTGATTACTTCATGTAACAGAAAAGAAAAAGAAAAAGGAAATCGAACTGTATACTATTCCTGGTTCATTTACAACGTATGCCAAACTGTAGTTCATATAATTGCCATAATAATTTTTCAGTTTTCTACTATGAAAATAATTGAGAATTAGGCGTTTCATCTTTCTCTACTAAATTATTAATTTTAAGGGTTCCGAGGATTCATGGGAGGAAACTAATACACCAGGGTATCCTCCTTCGTAATTTACTTACTTTCCCCCTTTAGAAACAGTGAAACCAGGGGATTCCCAGTACAATATTTGTGTTCTACTAATGAACACATTGCTGATTGAAATAGTGGCCAATAGATTGTTAGTACTCAACAACTATTTGCTAAATTTCATCTTACAAGAATCATTTTAGCCTATTTTGTTAGTACGTCAATGTGAAACAAGAAAGCATATACCATATTTTATAACTGTAATGTTAAATTATCCAGGAATTATATTACATTTAAGAAACTGTCTATTTTTAGATTCATAGATCATAAAGTCCCATTATTGACACTTTAAATATGAAAACGATATTTCTGATATTAGCTCAATCGGAAATGAGAGCGTAAGAAACTTTCTTATATTCAAAATCACAGTAATCGTTGAAAATTATAACAACGAAAAAGTTTTTTTTTCTCGACCGCTTTAATTTTAAATTAAATAATAATTAATACTTCTTGGTGTCTTATATTCAATGCTTATATGACTATAATTAAGTTCTTATAACCATAGAATTATTATCGACATTATTATCAGTGACAAAGTATTATATGATCAATAAAAGAAACAATATTTTTATACCAAGAAACAAGAATTTCTCGTCACGTAAAATGGCAAAATTTACCAATTATACAAATTTGCAAGTGAAAAATGTTTATTTCTCTCGATATATTGCTGTTAAATTTTAATTTGTCATTTCAAATCATTACCTTTTCTCTAATTTTGCTAATCCACGTACATCTAGCAAAGGTGCAAATTCGCTGAACTCATGGAAAATTCGATGAAAATCCGAGACACTTGACAATCTCGAGAGACTGGAGTTATTCAAATGTCCGATATACTATAGTCAGAAACGGACAGTTCAGAACCTTAATTACTCCATTATTACGTTCCTCAACAATAACGAGATAACGGAATGTATGAACTATCCGATTCGCACGAGGCCGTCAGGGATATTCCGAATTACAAATGCACATTCGTCATGTTATCAATGAAGACTATGGTAAGCGCTGTGGTTCGCGCGAAAGTTCACCAGTCACCGCAGAATCTGATGTAATCGACTTCCTAACAGATATCACCCTGGACTACGATTCACGACTACGTCTAACTTTATGTTCAAAACTGGACGATCAGAATAATATAATTTTGTTAATTGCAAAAGTTTATAAAAGATAAAAGTCCACAAATGCAAAAAAATTAAACTAACCCTCTAGAGGCATCATTTTTCGAAGTGACACATATTCAGCTGGTATTGAGTTGGAAAATGAACAGAAATTTTGGCACTTCAGAAGGTTACATATTTCTTTAAATTATACTTAATTGTTTTCTTGACCGTAGAAATTAATATTATAAATTTGTATTAAATCAGTCACATAACAAAAAGGAAACAAAGAAAAAGAAGTTTAAATAATTATAATTATTTGAATATAAATACGGGGAAAAAACAGGTTAAAAAATTATATTTCGGCTCATAGATTGTAGCCTTCTCAGAAAAAATTTTTACAAATAGGAAAGGTTAAAGGCATTAAGGAAAATGAAAGGAAATTGTTTTCAAATATTAAAACCTTCAGAATTGCGTATAATTAGCTAAGAACCCAATGATGTAAAGAGAAATTGTAGAATCTATTAGAGGAAGTGTGTACTGATGGAAAAAGTAGAATATGGCAAGAAATTATTATATAATTATAGTAAAAATATTTTATTAAAACAAAATTTCGGATAAATTTGACTTCTCAAGTCTAGTATTGACTGAGATTTTATCCTTTTTTTAAGAAAATAATTTTTTATTTCTTTTTTTTCTATTATTTCTCTATGAAGCTAGCATTTTAATTTTTTCATAGTTAAAAATGTATCCAGCTTAGATATGATGTTTTGTTTTGTAACATTTGTAATGTACCCTTGTCCTTATCAACAAAAAGAAACTGCTTTCTAAGTTATCACGAATAATTACAATGTGTTACTGAATCAAAGAAAAAAAAGAAAAAAAAAACAGAAAAAGGAGATAAAACAAAAACCATACAGATGCAAAAAATAATTTAAAAAAACGAGAAAATAATACAAAAAAGCAAAAAATAATAAAAAGGCAAACAACAACAAAAAATGGAGACACAAGCCGCCACGTCCTCGCCGCTGGTAGTTATACACCGGATCTTTTAATCTTTTTACCATAATCACCATTGATTTCTTGAATTTGGTTACCAAAGTTATGTTGAATTTTCAATATCTGAGGCTGGATTTGTCATAAGCGACCCTACAAAACCCCCGAGTACCAAGTTTGAGCTTGATCAAGTGACTTTTTCTAAATTTGATCCGCCATATTGAATCCACTATGTTGAATTTTCAATATCTGAGGCTGAATTTGTGAAAAGCGACCCTAAAAACCCCCGAGTACCCAGTTTCAGCTTGATCAAGTAACTTTTTCTGAGTTTGGTACGCCATATTGGATCCGCCATCTTGAATTTTGAAAATCTGAGTTCGGATTCGTGATCAGCGACCCCTGAGTAACCAGTTTCAGCTGTTTTTCGCGAAGAGAAAAGTGTATGCTTCAAAGGGTTAAAATAAATCAATGTATATAAGACATAAGTATGTCCTTTTCTAATTGGTCTTGTTAATGAAGTCTATATTCGGTCTTAATTTAAAACTTTTTTTACAGTGTAATGTATATATTTCAAAAGTATTGTAACCATTTAAATATTTGTTGAAATTTTCAATAAATGATATACTACCTAAAATACAAATATAGCTAATATAACCCTAACCCGTATAAGATACGTTTATTAATAGTTAATAACTGGGCGATTACTTGTGTTTACAATAGCTGATTAGACAATTAGTTATGACTCTAAATTATAAGATAGTTGAGTGCTGTAAGAATGACGCTTGAGGAGACAAAAAAGTTCGTTAGCGACTCCTAACAACTGCAGGTATTATTACTTATTAACGACAGAATAACTATCCTAACGAGTTCCATTGTGTTTTGACGTCTTATTGCCAACAGTAAATTTGAATTTTTTAAATTTACTGATAGAATAATGTAAATATAATATAAGTTAAAATACTTATTCCGTATTTTCAATTACATTACATCGTCTATCATTTAAGCTGTTTAAACGTTGTTGAACTAAAGGGTATAGTCCAAACAGTGAATTAAAATGTTTATTAAAATTTTTATTTGATATAGTCATTCGATGTAGTATAAGAAAATCGGAAAAGTAACGTCATGAAAATGATTCAGAAGTTCTAGTTATACGGTGAGAAATTATCCTGCCTTACGAAATTAAACAAAAATGTGCCCTTGTGTTGGAATCAATACCTGCCTTTCTTAGAGATTAAGTTCGTAACTATTCTTCTTCAGATTTTTTTAACTGAAATAAAACTTAAACTCGCTGCAATTTCTGAAATGCAAGCATGCGATAAACATATTAGGATAAATTCTAATGAATGTATTAATAGCATATCATCTCAGGTGGTCTAAATATTGACCAAGTCATCATATGAACTCCATATAAGAAAGATTTCATTTAGTTTTGTATAACTTATGTACAGAGTTATATACATGTTAAATTGCAGTCATCATTATCAAGTTTCTTAATAACTCTGCTAATGTATTGGTGTTCACGTACATAATATTCTTTGCATCTATATTCAATAATTTTGTAATCCGACATTTTATTGACATTAACATTCCTTGAATATTCATAAAATATAAAAGGTACATCGCTTTAGATGTTCCAGTAATGTGCTGTAAACGTAATATTTATGTCTAATCTCTTGGAGTGTACCTTCTTGGCTTGGATGACGATTTAAAGGTCATAAAAGTGCAGGTTAATGCTCACATACGCGAAGTTAATGGTTAGTAGTAAATATCGTTGAGGCTAAAAGTCTAACTTGACTAGAAAATGACGTATTTTTCAAAACACGAAAATTCTTTCGTTCGGGTGACTATAACGTATTTATAAAGTGTTTTATGTTCCCTTCCCTCTGGTGCTTTCATTTCAAATCACATTGAATGTTTAAGTTTTCGATAATGATAATCGAATTTCATATTAGTAAATAGTTTATAGTACGTTCAAGTATATGGAAAACGTTAGATCTTCTTATCCTGACTACAAGTAACCATATAGAAAAAATAGAAAGTTTGAAATATTTACACGCACACGAATAATGGCGTTTATGTTTCATTCCTTGACTATTCCTGTTAAAAATTGTTACATTTTCTTAAGCACGATATATATGTTGGTAATCCTTTCCCGCATTTTTTCATTTTTAAGATATAAGTAGATTTCTTGCATACTTCGAAGCTCCCGAATGGAAATTCTAATAGTTGTACATTACGAAGAAAGTAGCCCATAAACTTATCTGCGTACGTCTCCGCTCAGAGGCTTATTAATGCACGCCCAAACCGTATAAATATTGGAAGGGTCTCTTGCCTAACGACGTAAGAAGCCATTAAGAAGGGATTTTCGAAAATTTAAAGCCTTATTTTTGTTAAATATGTATGGAAATTGCTGCATGAACAAAAATAATCAATCATTTATATATAATGTAATTTTTCCTTTAAAATAGAATCCAATATAAAGTGTATTAATTATTTAAGAACAAAATTTATTAATATTTATTTTCATAAATTGGTAAATCGATAGAACGTGCTGAGTCTTAAAAAGCATGTTCTTATTAGTGTAGCATTATTGAAGTTTCTACATTGACATTCATAAATATTGTACTCCATAATAGTACAGTGTATATACTATAAACTATAAGTTATCGAACGAAATATATGTGACTGAGAACGGAATTCACCAGTCTCAAAAAATATTTGTAATTATTAACAAATATATTATCATTGACAATATGAGATTTCAATTTTTCTAGTGTGACAAACTTTTATCTTCTTCTAGGTTATTTTCGATCATACGTAAGGGATGTCCGTGTTATGGTACATGGAGTTCAAAATGTACACGAAAGTATTCAAATATCTTCTCTTTATTAGATTGAGTAAGTTACTTGAACCCTTTTAAAGTGTATGTTTAGATTACGGTAGTTAGATAATTTAAAATAATTCATAAATAAAATAAATAGAACTTTGATACCTCAATTTAATAATCTTTCTATAACAACGAAGTATATTAATCAATATTTATATTATAAAATGAATTAATAATTCAGTTTGTGTATACATCACGAATATCAGTAGACAGAGGACCTGAAAAAACGATAACTAAAATATACGTCGGGTACGTTAAAAGAAATTAGTTGAACCGTAACGTTCAATAATGTTTTTACCACCTTTATAAAATTCGTTTTACGATATATGCTAATCCAAATTCCATCTTTGATTTTTTTCGCTTTAGTTAATTCTAGATACAACATAGTAATCCTGTATATTTATGCATAATTTAAAATGACTAACATCATTTTTAAGTTATTTTTTAAGTCATTTTTTAAGCACATCATCATTATTGCCATTAAAAACATGTTCTATTTCTGCAATATATAACTTTCCCTTTTCTTGTACTTCTTCCTGTAATTTTGATATTAAATTTATTTTTAGAAATTTAAGCGCAGAAGAATTTCAAAACATTCATTGTAGTATTCGGTATACTATGTTTTGTACACACAATCGATCCAATAACCGCTTCTGCTGAGTGGTTAGAAGACCTTATAGTAATTTCCCGATTAAAAGCTTCGTACCAATACCTTAGCCATGGATCAATCGAAACTTTTGTTGAGGACGAATCTCAGGTTCTATAGCTATATATAAATCCTTTGCATTCAAAGATAATTCTGTCTTATGATTATTATATACAACAAAGGTCACCATAGACAGACGAAAAATGAATTTTCTTTGTCCGAATATAACTAACAAATGTATATAATAAATATCTTATCAACAGATTTAAGTAAAAGTGTACATCTGATATAATTGGAGTATTGTCACCAGAATGTATTTCGGATACTCGTGGAGTCAGTCGAGATCGGTTGTTAAAATGGCGAAATATAAAGGATCATAAAAAAACCTAAGTATGATATAAAGACCAGCTGTCACCTTCGTTCTTTAATTAGTGATATAGTAATTCGGGAAAATCATATTTTGTTATGTCACTCAATGATATTTCATTATTCACAAATATTCCTTAAGAACTTCTCATAAATAGCATTATTAAACTGTATAATTACAATAGAAGAAACTCGTTGATTCACGTGGATGATATTTTATATTTTATATTTTATATATTTGTAAACAGAAATATGGCACACCGATGATCCCATCGATTCTCGCTAATTTAGACATGGACGATTTAGAATCCGAATGTTTAAAGAATTTATCATTTCAGCCAATTTTTTACTTTAGATTTGTGGATGATATCATCACCTGCTTTCCTAAAGATAAATTGGATGAAATGATTGACATTTTCTACAGTTACCAACCACGGATGCAGTTCTCCTTCGAAACTGAAAAACCGAATAAACTACCATTTTTAGAAATACTTATTATTAAAAATAAAACTACAGGTTCGTTGCCATTTGATTGGTTCTGTAAACCGACTTATTTCGGAAGGTTTCTCAACTATAATTAATACCATTCCTTTTCACAGAAAACAGATATAATCGACAATTTAGTCGATAGAACCATTAAAAATGCAGACCAACAATTCCAAAATAATAATAAAGCAAAAATCACAGAACTTTTACTACACAATCACTATCCAGAAGATTTACTAAATAAGCATAATAAAAAACGTAATAACGTAACCATCAATAATATACAATCTGAAACTGAGAGCGAGATATTCTGTTTAAAAATCCCTAATGTTAGCGGTCTTTATCAACAGTTACTTAGGAAAGACGAAGCAGTGGAACATCATAATTGTACCCACATTAATGCATAACCTTACATCAATTATACCGAAATGTAAAAATGATACATATAAAGATACAAACCAACCCTTTAAATATCATAGAAGATTGCCAACATTTAAATGTTATATACGAAGATCTTATATTATATCTTAAATAGAATAATTACCCCCTCCCCCTATCTTAGTGAGTATATAAAAGTGACCGAACAAGACCGATCAAATTTACATTGGATAGGGTAGGGTGGGGTAAAAGAGCCATTTGACTTATATGTTCAATCACGTGAACCGACTTGTCGATCGTCCACAGGTTAAGAACCCACAGATAATGCGCAACTTTTAATCCCGGTTCGACTCCTGTATCTGCACTTTATTAGATTTTATTGCTATAATTGTGCTTGAACTGTCATTCTCAAAACATTTTGGTAAAAACCCCAAACACGTTACAGCTAATTTTAGTTGACAGATTATGAAAATAATCGTTTGTTTAGCAAGAGACATCATTACTAAAGAAACGTATGCTGAAAGATTTTACATTTTATGGTACTTTTAAGATTAATATAACCTTCTATAAAAATGTTTGTAGTGGGGTAAACACGCCAAACATCTAATGGCACAAAAAATTTAGTCAAACTTATATGGTGTTAGCTTGTATTATATTTATCAAAGCCTCTATCTTTGATAACAACATGCCTTGTATGGTTACACAAATCCCCAGAAGGCGTTAACATCATCGAAGGCATCAAAACAAAATTACAGTTAAATTGACATTTCCTACACTTTTCTATTTCCTAAAATATATCGAAATGTGATTCAATTAACTCATTTCTTACCCAAGTGAAGGAAAAACCTGAAAAAATCGAAATGATTAACTCATTCTTCTAAAGTCACATGCGGGCTTGAAACCTGGTGGGGTGAAAAAGCCATTCGAAGTACATATGTAGAATGGATACAGATCAGTTATTCCACAAGATATACATAAAATCGTAGAGTGATTTTGTAGCCAAGGGATTGAACCTACAGAACCGTTTTGCAATTTAATACAATTTTTGATATTATAAGTTTTACAGAGTGAACGCGGTGAAAGTGGCTTTTTCACCCCACTCTTCTCTAAGCATTTCCTTCTGTAAAGAGACCCTAGATTGATCAGAAACGTTGAGAAGTATCTTAAAGTGTTATTAATCCTTTTAATAACATTGTTGGTTATAAACCCACTCAACATCATATTTATATAATGAATCATCGACTAAAATAGTATAAATTTAACGCTTATGGAAAGCTACTTATGAAAATTCTTCCATAACTATACTCTCTCAATAATAAGGTTAGAATATTCTAATTAATTATACAGTGATGAATCGTACATTATTCAGCATAATTAGGTGCCACAGTAAATTCGAGATTTAGATAGTAATCAAGATATACTTGTAAATGTCTAAATAACGTAATGCTCAAAAATAATTACGAAATTCTTGTAAAATAGAAATATGACTATATTTCTGAAATCCGCTGAGAGATCATTTAACTTAACAAAATTAATTTATTTTACCTTATTATAATTTCATGATATTTATTTACATTATTGTCGACAAGTTATTGAACAAAATTAAACTACAGAAACAGTCTCGCTACGAATCAATAATCAATCGCAAACATTTATTTTTCGAAATTAATACAAAACAGAATAGTGGTTGCCAAAGGTTATTGTTTTTTGTTCGTATATATATTACTATTTTACGAAATTTATAATTTCTCCGTGTAATTGTGATAAATTTCCAGAAATATAAACGTTATATGTAGAAACCTGCTACTAATTACTTTAACACCTAATGTCTTTTATTCTTTTCTAACTTATATTATTTTATCTTTCATGTTTGAAATTATGTGTTCTACTAAACGGTATTATGATCTGCAGAAAATTGATATGCGTTGAAAAAATTTATTAAAATAAAATGATAATTTCTTGTTCTATGATATTATTACCACTGTAAGGTTAAATAGCAACATAAATATCTTCACTATTACGGCATATCGAATTATCAACCTATTTAACTAATATTTATTTCATAAAATTTTTATTAACTCGATATATCTAAAATAATGTGATAAGTTTACGGAATGTAAATGAAATACGACTAAGTGATCCTGTTTCGGCTTATGAAATACTGAGCAGCTTTGAATACAGTACATTTTAAACTTGGTTGTAAATTACAAAAACCTACGACAGGTGTTAGCAACGGTCCTGAGTCGTACGTACTAAGTAAATATCTCTTTCATACAAACCACATTGCCCATCATATACAGCTTAAGAACCAGATGTGTACTGTGTACTCGATTTACAGAATTTATTT
The DNA here is from genome assembly GCA_030407085.1 of Trichopria drosophilae. Taxonomy (NCBI): domain Eukaryota; kingdom Metazoa; phylum Arthropoda; class Insecta; order Hymenoptera; family Diapriidae; genus Trichopria; species Trichopria drosophilae. The sequence continues at coordinate 158,551,505 of CM059583.1, forward strand.
GTCTAGACTGCGAATTCGACTTACGAGATATTGTTGGTATAATGGCAAAGAAAAGTAAGATAAATCAAACAAAATATTTGAAAAAATTACATTTCAATAACTGTATCTATAACAGCTCCGCGTCTAAAAATCGATTTTGATTACATTTATTTTATAGAATTTTATCAAAAGGTACAATGTAAAAAATACTGTTCACTATCCTTAAATACAAAGTTTTTTTCTGTATGTTCGATTTTTAAATATCTTAAAATTAATAATTCCACCAAACTGGGTTAGAAATATTCTGGATGTTATTTGATCTTGATAATATCCAATAAATAACACGTATTCCTTCTTTAAACAAAGTAATAATGTTTATACTATATAATATTTTAACTATCATTTTTAATAATGAAAATGTTACTATACTTTTACCACGATAGTTTTTCATAGTTGTTTTCAGTAATAGATTACATTTTTGTTTGAATGCTGCACTTATTTTTTAAATCGATTTATAAAAGTAAAAGGTAAAACAATATCTTTCTGAACTACCAAAAAAGGAAACCATGATGCTTGAAAGAATTCAGTTAATAAATTATTCAAATTTTTCTTCTTTAATAAAGGCAAAGTTGTAAAGAATTTTGTTCAAATATTAATATAAACTAAACAAAGCGCGTTGAACAGTAACTGCAATGCATGATAATTTCTTCATGGAAGGGCTTACAAATATTGAATCCCCGGAAATCTCTATATTCCAAACTTTGCCTCTTAGGAGTTATCAACTCTCAACCGACCCCTTTGGTTTCAATTGCTGCATTAACCGAAATCGATTACTGTGTTGCTTTTAACGTTGGAATGTTCCAAATGAGCACATGATGCAGACGAGCAAATTAATACGCAACATTTATTATAGTAGTCTTTAATAAGTAGATGCAAACTTTAAAGCCAGCCGTAATAACGTTAGCTGTAAATCTGCGAAATTGGAGTTTTAGCGCAATTTGTAACAGAATCCTGTTTCACGATTGTTAGCAAAAATGCACGTTTATAAATTACAGTAATTGCGAAACGTAAATTTAGTCATTTTTATTACAAAATTTTACTTCATACGCGTGTATTGCGGGATATATCAAATCGTCCACGTTATTCAATCACTCAAACATAAATGTGAATATTTTGCAGTTTCAAAATGGTAATTGTTGTAAAATATGGTTTCGATGAATTACTGAAAAGTAATTTTTTCACCAAAAGCTTGACATTTACATCAGTTTCTGTTATAGACTTTAATTATGAATCACTAAAACTCGTAATCGTCTAAAACTCGAACGTTTTGAAAAGTAGAGATTAATGCATCATTTTGATAAATTATCTCTTAAATAAATACTTCACAAATTTATAATAATTACGTCTATCGTAATCAGTATGAAAGTTTTTTCAATTTTCAACGACATTGTACCATTCATTTCTTAGTCTGCGTTGGCTTTGTTATATAATTGTGCAAATGATTAAAATTAAATACTGGAATTAAGTGTGCAGTAAAATATTTAAAATCATATAATCATTAATGTTGTCAAAATGAATAACTGCAGGAAATGACGTTTGGGAATAAATTTACGATTTTACATCCATAGATATACTGCAAACATGAAGATATATCACCAATATATATCTGCTATCGGATATTATTAAGAAGACCTCATTCATCGTATAAATCTGGATTATCGCTCGAATTCCCCGTACAATTCCACCTAGGAATCTCCTACTCGAAAAATAAGTCTTTCTATTTGAATTACATTTTCAGGCGGAAAAATGTTACCTATAACTATCTAATGTAAACTGAATTTAAATTTATACTTCGGGAATTTATGATTTCCCATTTCTTCACGATCCACCGTTTTCAGAAACTCAATACAAAATGTGAATTTATTTCTTAACTTATAATGCGAATAAAAATGTTAGAGGTTTAACGATATATGCTGATGAATATTGAAATTGATTTATCTTTGATTCTTTAGGATAATAAGAATAAGATTAGTACAATCTAGAGCAAGTGTTTTAATAATATTCATCGACGTAAATTGTAAATCATGTTGAACTTGCAAAAGTTTAAATGTACAATTTCAATGTTAATTTCCTATACAATGAGAAATTTCACTAATTTAATGAAACACATGGCATCGAATTTGTAATTCATCAAAACACATAGTACGTCATTACGATAAAATATATGCGATTAAATATATCTGAAATTAATATAATACCTATATGAGTCTATTATATGAAATATTTTATTGTCTGAAATATTTAAGAAGCAAATGGATAAAAATCGTTTAATTTATATGTGTATTTTTTATTTCTTAGCAAATTCAAAATTATTTTGATGAATTCATGATTTGGATAGTTCATTACTTAATTAAACATATACTGCGTACATAAGATTATATTTAATTACATTTTAATTCATTATCAGAAAAGGTTTAACTTTTCTAATATGAATTATTACTAAAATTTAAAAAATGTCATCTTGAAGAGAATAAAAGTAATTTTGTTAATTTACTTGCAATTTATAGTGGTATTAATAGTGTTCACGTTTCATCAATTACTTGCAATAAAGAATTAAATGGAATAAATTATAAAGTGAAATATCATAATATTGCCGAAATTTACTACTTTCGACTACAATTACTAACATTTAATTGTTTAAATCAATTATTCTATAAAATTAATTATATTTTTAAAATAATTTAGGTAGATTGTTACTGACAGAATCGATGTTTTATCGACTGCGGTACCCGGCGTAGGTTTTTTCCCACAAAGGTGGTTTTCCCTATGCCATTGCACACCCGAATGGGGGTACCTCTCAAAATGAAGCAGGCCTGTTAGGTAAATTATGTAAAAGGCCCTTCGAAATGGTGACGACCTCGATACAATTATTTGTATTTCGAATAGTATGATATCGATGTGTAATATGACGTCGTAGTCTATTTAAATGTTCGAGAGTTTGAAAAATCGAACTAAGATGAGAAAAAGTGACGATCGGGTTGAGAGAGAACGTTCCGGAACGGTTGAAGGTTAGGTAGTCCGCGTCGCGATCGGATCGTCACCGGTTGATCGGAATATATAATTAATATTTTCGTGTGGCCGATCGAATCGCGTGTTTTATTTAAAGCCCTTCCACCAGTCGTTTACATAGAAGATAAAATCGTTTATTGAAATACATAAAGTGTGCATATTTCGCTAAATAATTTGATCAATTCCATAAAAATGACATAACGATTCAGGATTTCCGATAAAACGTTTATTAAAATCGCGATTTTTGTTCTAAATAAAATATTTTTTATTACGTTAGCCATAAATTAAGCGTTTATTAAACAATTACGTGCCTAATAATGTAATCGTTTAAAATGCGTGTAAAAAATAGCAAAATGCTTTTTAAGCTAACATGGATGCGCTATTTTTACTGGCTTTGTAATCGTTAAAGACACTAGTTTTTTCAAACAGGTTTAATTCAAATTTAAACAGTTAATAAATCATCGTTAGGAGCTCCTCAAGATGGCCAAATGTTCGATTATTATTTTGTTAACGTCTCAAAGGCGCTCTACATTTTGGATATGTCCGAAAGAATTGTATGTCCTTTTTTATCGTTCTATTATTCTCAAGGCATCCAGCATCTCGACTATGAAAGCAAACATTTAACGTATACTGAGAATCTCTGGAGGACAACTTCATGAGGATGTGCTGCAGGAATTATTTTTACGAAAGTGAATTTTGAATCAGTACCATTATGATTTCTTTAAAAGTAGATGACTTTTAATTTTAAAAACATGCTGCCAATCTAAAACATTGAGTTAATTTTTTTTTCAGAGAAAGAAGGCTTGAAAATAAAATTCACAATTTGATCGGTCAAAATTAATGTGCAACATTATTCCGATTCTGCGTGGTGACAAACGGATCATGAAGCGGAAACCCTAACCTGACGGACTTCAAAAATATTCTGAAAAATCGATGGTCACTTTTTCACCCCATCTTAGTTCGATTTTTGAAATTTCTACATTATAACGTTCGTTACGTATAAATCTACATTATAACATTCGAATCATAAAACTATTAAGGGTCGACGGGCGATCCAAAGCTGTCAAAAAAGTGGGGAAATTTTGCGCCATACAAACATTCGATTTTTAGATTCTTTGTTTCATTTTTTCTATTCATAAACAAACAATCCTAACTATACTACTTCATCCGGTTGCCCTTGTGACTGGGAACCTATTTCAGGAAAGAAATTTGGTAAAAAAAGGTTTAAAAAGTTCATGGTTATGGTACACAGTTTTCTCGATTTTTTTGCGTTAATGGAAATTGTCACCATTTTGAAGGTCTATTACATAAATTACGTATCAGGACACCTTCATTTTGAGACGTACCCCTATTCGGGTGTGCAATGGAATAGGAAAAAATCCACGCCAGGTACCGCATTTGCTGAAACAACGATTGTTTCCGTCACAATGATTATAATTTATCAATGTAAAAACAACAAATTAAAAACATACATTTGGAATATAGTAAATATTTTGTCATTTTATCGTTTTCTAATCTAAACAATAAAAAATTTCTCGTTATATATACGATAAACTACTCAATATGTAAAGAAAATCAGGGAATTTTAACACAGAACATCTGTATATATGTATCGATTGAATGAATCAATCTTAACAATAGTACACATCGAAGAAAAATATTAGTTAAATGAGCGGTATATGTGTTGTATGCAAACATTTTAATATAACAACGTTTTTTTTCTTTTCGATATTTCGATGCATAATAATAATTAATAATTTTTCAAATACGCTGGAAAATTTGATTTCTTCAAATAACTATCCATGTTGATATAACATTATTCTGGTATTAAATTCGTAGATATTAGTTTTCATTCTCGGTTACCAATAAACACTGATTCCTATTTATATTTATTCCATATTAATTAAGAGAAAAGAAATTATTAATTATATTTCCTTATTAGTTTTCATAGTTTCATAATATTCAATTGATAAATATTCTCTAAAATATTATATACGTTTTCTCCGGAGCATCCATTTGCATTGATTCAAATAGTGTAATACATTACAACAACTATTTTGTTTAGAAATGAAATAAATAATGGCGAAAAGTGAAAATTGTTTCGCATAATTCAACAAGAATGTTTTATTTTATTCCACTGTTGAAAATAAAACTTTTATTATTTTAAAACCACGTCTTTCGTAAAAAATGTTGGGCACATTATTATTAATTGCTATACTAATGTAACTTCCTAAGTTAACATAATTTCGTTATTATTGGATATATGCATCAATGTATATTGATTTTGCCAATATGTTTTCTGCAATATCGTACTTTATTTGGCAATATCTGTTATCACTTATTACACTGCAATTTTACATGAAATTATTTCGAAATCAAGTATGTTTCACATAGATTTCACAATGAGCTATGATAATGGATGTGAAGAAAAAAAAAACAAAAATCGTAGGAATCTGTTTATACAAATGTTTAAAGGAATTGGTTTTAAAATTATCATATCGATAATTAAACAAAAAATGTTAACAAAAGTTTACTAGCAAGTACAGTTTGACGAAAATATTGTTCTTATATAAAATTCATATAGTATAAATTATCATTGTTATAAACGTTACTGAATTATGCTGCCTAACACATTGTATAAAAATGTCGTATTTCTAATGACAGTATCACTCAATTAATATAACATCCAGACTGCGAACAAAAAATCTTTATTGTTGACTGTTGAAAAAGAGAAAAATTACAAAGAACGCAGCTCTTCGTCATAATCTTACAAGGGCGCCACGAAAGCAATATCTTTAAAGTAATTACAGCCAGCTACAAAAAAAAGTCAGACCTCTCGCCTTTAATAAATCGGTTCAGCAGAGACACGCGTCGCAAAAAATACCGAAAACGAGTGTTTATTCTCTCAATCTCAAACTCCCCAGTGTATACCCACTCAGACAGACGAAAAAATGAAGTGGCAACTGGGTCACATAAATAACTCTTCTCGGAGTATTTATCCTGCCACCTAAATCATGCTAGTGTATATATAAAGCTCCGCAATATATGTAATTACGACCACATAAGAAAGACATAGGAAATATAAGGGAATTTCACTTACGCCTTAATGTTATGGAAGAATTTGCTCTCATTCTTGTGCCAGCAATTCTTTATCGTGCGTGATACCAATTGCTCATGTCTGAAGCATCGTTTCGTCATTCACATGCAGTATACGTATGCTTCATGGAAATAAATGCCGAGGTGTTGGACAAAAAACGACGTGGCAAGGTGTAAAAAATGATGAATTAAGTGTGATAAACAAACAAATACGACATTACGATCTTGCCCGGACATTTATGACATAATGCTCTTTTTTTATTTTAGTGAAAGCAATGCTTTAATAGCTATCTGAAAGTGATTTATTCATTACAACATTTCCATTAACTTATTTGAACCCATAGCATTTGAAATCCTGCATAATTTGCCGAACTTAACTCAACGCAAAATTACACGGCAAGACCAAAATAATATAATATGCACCAAGAAAACTTCCAGTATATGGATTTCAAAATAAAATAAAAATTCATGAAAATCCACTTCTTTTTTTTTACAATATGCAAGACACATTAAAAATAAATTTATGTGCGATGTTTTATATTATAATTACTCAATATAAATTGAAAATGTAACGTTGCGTGGCTGAAGAAATTCATGAATTTGATTTTCATTGACATTCATAGTGTGGGAGAGTGGGGCTGTCTGTGACACTTTTTTTCATAGTCAATTTAAATATATTATTAAAATATATTAATATATTATAAACTGTAAACACGCATTTTTAACGTGGTTATTATTCATATTGTTATAAAAAATTAAGTATATACTACGTATCTACATTGAATTTATTCATAATATATTTGTGCAGTGTCATCTACTAATATTGAAAATTGATTTTTTTCTCGCGGAAAGTTTTACAGATTTCAGACAGTTAAACTTACATTCAATTCAATGAAATATTATTGTAAATGAAAGCCAATAATTGTATTAATATGATAGGTCTACATTGGGAGTTTTAAATTAAATTTATTAAGTGTGCAGTAATCGCTCAAACTGTTTTACATGTAATTCCCGTGGCTATGTTAAAATATTCTAAACAATTAACTTTTTAACACACTGGCAAAGTTAAAGTGTAAGTGTTCGTTAATCATCCTCGCATCTTAGTAAAATAATTCTAATTTTTAATTATGTAAATTTTAAGATAAAAATTACAAAAATCACGGGTGTAACTTGCGTGGTATTATAACGTCCGTTTATTTTTATTTTGCGAATACAACGATGTATCGAGATAAACGAAAAATCCAAAATACTCGTACGGATGATGCATATATAACTCTGATTTATAGTATTTTATTTTATTGAATTTCGTGACAAAAATGAGAAAAATTTATTGAACGTACAGTAGTCCTCCCCTTAAGTTTACTTCCCTTAAGGTTTATACTCCCCGTAAGGTTTACAACTTTCTTCCCTTATGTTTTATTTTTCCCCTCACGGCCTCTCCCACCATCAGGCATTTATATGCGCCTGTAAACATGCGCATGCGTGCAGAGGAACAGAGAAAACTCTGGTAGTGGGGGTTAGGGGAAAGTCAAACTTAAAGGAAGAAGCCGTCATATTGATAGCTGAAATGTAAAACTTAAGGGGAGGACTACTGTATACAGTACGTATACATCCGTTGTACTTTACGTTACTTAAGTTTTTGTTTTTGTAAGGCCATTTCACATAAATGACAATGATAGAGAAAACATTTGGAACAGCAATAACATTAAAAACAAGTTTTGTAACAGGTAATTTCGACATATTTTTGCCTCCTATTTACGATTATGACAATAATGTTGTTTCATTCAAGAAAACTCGCCAAAAATGTGTTCTTTTTAATACTTTATAGACTAATAAATTAATAAATTTAATACAGTACAGACTAACCCTTCTTTTCTGTTGCTCTCTTATTTTGTGGATTCTTCCTATCGTATGTATTATTTTCCTCGCACTTTCTTAATATAATAAGCAGGGATAAGTATGGGTATAAAATAAGGAATAAAGTTGCCAACTTGAATAAAAACGGTTAATTTGATCAAATTTAAGCCAACACTTACATTAATTTGTCAAAATACGTGCATGCACTCATAACTTTCTAGAATTATGCGTTCATGCTCACCCACTCTTCATAATTTCTTGTTAAGTGTTGTTCGTGAAGAATCAATTTTAAATAGCCAAACTATAAACTTTTTGGTAATCAAAATGTTGAACATCAAATTTGACTTTATCGAGAAATAACCCTCATAATCTATTTTTTCGTGGTTTGCATATAAAACTGGGAAACATAAATCAAATCACTGACGATCGGCAAAAAGTCACATTACAATAAATATATATGTGAAAGTCACATATTATTATCATAACAACTCTGAAAAAAAGTTACTTTCTTTAACTGAATTCCCAGTGTGGACTAATAGTTTTTATACATACATATACTTAAATTAGGTGCAATTTAATTAATTTTATTCAAACTTAATCACTAAAACTAAATGCATTTGTAACCGCCACAAAGTATTTAGACCTCATTGGACAACTGCCTACTTAGAACAAGTATCTAAATTTACCTACAGTTACCAAAAAGTAAATAATAATAAACAAAAGTAAATAAATGCTAAAACTGCATTTATAAAAAAGTACTTCTTGTTCTGATGAAATTGAATTTTAAATATTATTGCTAAACTAAAACCGATCACAACATCAATATTGATGTTTGCAGATGATGTAATCATAATACTATATCTTACGGGAATAGAAAGAAGTCTATTGTTTTAACAGGTTACCAGGACAATATTTGTAACTTAAATTTTAAACGAGAGATCGATTTCAAAAGATGTTCCCCCGGGTGAACTTTTTATTTAAGGTAAAGCAATAAAATATGTTCATGCTTGGATGCAGGCTATAATATGTATAAAATACGATTTGACGCCATCCAAAATTTTCCTCGTATTACAGATATAAATATGTCTCATAGTGTGTGGCGCTTTTCGCAGTTATATCAAACGTTAACGATATTGTATAGTATATAATAAGACAATACTTGTTTTTCCTAAAAATGAAAAAAGTTTCCAGACTCTCTGTAATAGTTTGTGATCAGTGCAAAACATCAAGTTTTTATATAATAAAGTCTAAATTCTGGAAAAGCATACAAAAACGCCAAACATGAAGAAACTAAATGCATTGAATCGGAAGTTTTCAGCAGATTTTGAAATTAATTGACAACAAGTTTGCATTGCTAAGTTTCGAGATTTAAGATATTTTCTGAGCATCGTAATAGTTAATTATGAATTTTACAATTACAATTAAACTAGTACGATAGATTAAGGCTATAATAACCAAACCTGCACGTTGTTATTAATTGTAACGTTAAATAATGTACAAGCAGTGCATGCAGAAAAGTTATATTATATAAAAACTTATTAGATCGATTGTATATAGAATTCTAAAATTTAATAGCGACGAAGTGAGCATTATTTTTTTATGAGGCATCTCTTCAACTTACAACAATAAAAGCCTGATTGTTGCTAACATTATTCATCGAAGAAAGTAATGTCCCCGAATAATTTTTAAAACTAGAAGAATAACAATGATGTAAATTAATATTTCAAGCAATTTTACCTTTTCTGGAGGAAATATTCTAGACAATTAACTTCCTTAATAATACATTTGTAATAGTCAGGATATCCAATTGTTGTGGTATATAACATAACAGGATATTTTGATTATCACCGTTTGAATTTTATTTACACAGAGAAAAGTGTTTTTTACCAGTATTAGAATTCTTATGCCCCGTAAAAGATAGTATTTTACGCATAGGGATTGCCATCTTTCTATGTATACCTGTTAAAAGACGAAGATTTTAGATTATTCCAACCAATATGTCAGTTTATTTTAGCCTTTTCTCTTTAACTAAAAGCAATTTTTGTTTATGACAATTTATCTAGCAAATTAAAATATTAAAAATGCCTTCTTTTAGTCATAATAAAACATTCTTTTAAAATAGAAGAGTTTAATACAGTTTCGTATAATCTGTCAAAAACAAGTGCTGAAAGACGGAGGATTTTACTAGTTATAATATTTCTTTTAAGGGCTATAATACACTTTTTAAAATCCAAGGGATAGTAACTGATAATATACACTTTTCTCAGTGTACTAAAGAACTTTTAATATTTAATCAAAACTCAAATAACCAATTGTTTCATACATTTTCGAATTTTTTTCGAGAGGAAGATTACGTTCCTCAACAATACTACTCCTAATAGTCGTAAACAATATTTTCTAAAAATCTGATATTTAGTTCACCCTCTTTTAATGAGAGTATCTGAAATCAATATTGTACTAATGGTGCACCTGTGTTCTTGAGTTTATTTGAAGAGTGAACGGTTCTACTCACCGCTCTGAAAGAAAGTTCGAACACTTGTTATTTAAATTAACTAAAGAATTATTATTTTTGCATACTGCATCACGATATCAAAAAGAAACCCTGCCATATTCTTAGTTCCTCATGAGTAAGAATAAATCATTTAAAATAATTATTTATATTTTAAAGCCGCTTATAGTTTTGAATCTATTCACAAGAAACTTACGCTCGCTTGTTTCAAAAACAGAAAATTTAAATTTCCCAACTGGTATATTGCAAAACTTTTGAATTCCGTCACCCCAATGAATAATTAATACTCGCAAACGGAAATTCCACTTAAGTAACAATTTTACCAGTGACCTTTAACGCCAATGATTCACTGTAACAGTCAAGTATATTATAATCGAATTAATATAAAATAAGTGATAAAATAGAGTGCTTGACATATGCTCTTACAGTGCGAAGATTAGTCCTTAGTCCTTTTTTAATGTTTTGAATTTTGCAAAGGTCTTCAGATCTTGCTGCGATGTTAAAAAATAAGTTGAACATTTTGATAGAGAATATGATATTTTGTAATTGATACCATTTTACATTTTCATTTAAAAATTACATTCATTGAGTGTTGTATTATATTACGATATGTACCGTACATATTTAAAACCGAATATTGAAACGCAGTTCGTTAAATATTATATAGATTAGTACGGTAGTTAAGTTACTATTTTAATTCCTTCTAAATTCAAAAAATTTCTTTAAATGTAACGCATTACTGGATAAATAAAAATAAAGCTTTATAACGAAAGTTTATTGAGTAACGGAAAATAATTCCTAATTAGCAACTACATAATCAGTGTCTAATCAACTACTTCTATTTATAACAATAAAATGATTATATTTTCAGGTGGTATATCAACACATATTCGTATTTTGAAAATATTATCCTGATCTACCCAAACTTTTAGGAAAGGCGAAGAAATAAAGTATTTACAATGTGTTATATTTTACTTATTTTTTCTTATGATATTTATTTTTATTTTGTTTGACAAATGCATGATAGCTGTAAAAACAATAATCAACTCTCCATGCATAAGAACAAACGAGGTTTGGGAGGATGAATCTTGATTCCTCCATTATTATTACCATTACAAAATGGTCCAGAATAACAGCAACGAAAAGGTTCAGAATGAATTTTTTCACCTTTTTATCATATTAACTTACTTTATTTGTATTTTAAGACTACATATAAGAAATGGTTCATCTAGATAGCCATTAGTAGGAGACTTTACGCGATATTTATACCACATGTTCCATTGAGAAAATGTCTGAATGATCTTAATACACATACTCTTGTCTATCACAGTCCAAGTAATTAAATCCCTTTTTATAACCCATTGAGAAGCTTCAGACCGACATAAAATTGCATGTCCAGTACAGACGTTAATGATAAAGATCTTAAAGATGTTAAGTGTCGTATAATAGAAAAGGTCTTAGAATTATCAACTAGATAAATTCCAGTATCAAATGCATTTTGTATACATACAAAAAACAATAATTTTGATAAATTTTTATTGTTGAAAAATAAATTATTAAATATTAATATGCGCAAAGATTAATTGAAAGCTATAATAATGAAAGTTAGTATTTCAATGATAGCGAATTTGCATTCCAAGTTTCATGTCAAGAAAATATATGCAGCTATATTTTAATATGGAAGGTTAATACTTTCGGAAAGGCATAAAACTATGTAGGATCTCCACATGCGGTAAAAGGTATCTAAATAGGTGTTCACGAAAGCTGACATAGAAGCTTTTAGGGTACAGCGTGTTACTTTTATTGTTATCGTAAATGAAGCTCTCATGAAAATGGGAAAGCTTCTGGCGAATTTCGCAACAGCTTATTGAGTTACATGAATTTTATAGGCATTATTCTTAAACACATTGTTAAAGAATCAAGATACTGGACAAATACATATGGACAATTTTCAGAAATTTATGTTACATACAGTTTCAAAATATTACCAAACTCTTCAACTTATTCTCATCTCTCTCATTTTCATTACAATAGTGTTCTTATTACGTTATTGAATATCTGTTCAGATAACGGTAAATAATGATAAAATTTCACAATCACATACATTATAAATTATACGTAGTGTATAAATAATATCACCATAACATAACCATATATAAATATTATCTGAATGCATTTGTCATGTAAACGTACATTCATGATTAGAAATTGAAACGAAATCCACTTGGACATCTTTTGAACATTTGTGATCAAAGGGAAGATGCAAATTTTAGTTTTTGTATAGTATACTGCACTTTTATAGTTGGTAAACATGCAGTATTCGTACTTGCGTAAAAGAACTTGACAATTAGTTGTCAAATTAGAAAATAAATTTACCCGCAAAATTAATAAATTCGGTTAGAGTATAGTAAGAGCTAACACCTGATACCAAATTTTAATGTTTTATCATGTGAGAAAGTTTAAATAATCGTTGTTAAAGTCTCGGATAATCGTAGGAAAATTCAGTAATCTAAGTAGAAATAGTCGCAGTCTTTTGTTGGCAATATAAACAAACTCTACTATACTAAATCCTTCCCTTGTACATTTTACAAGACAATAATAACTAAAAGGAAACCAACAATCCAAAGTATCTTGTTTGTCGAATTTTAGACTGTATAATATATGATTTTTCTCGTTTTATTACTATTTAAAAAATAACATCAGTTTAGTCACTAAGACAATTTCAATGAAACTCGGCATTCGTTTCAAAAACTTGTTTAAATAAAAAATAACTGTATGTTGATCTAGACTAGATTAAATTGGAAAAATATACAACAGGATAAGTTTTACCATTATTTATAGTAAATATAATCTATATTATTAACTCTTCGGTTTACAAAACATTTTTGCTATCTGACATTGTCATCATGGAACAAATCGACATAAAAATGTGACAGAGATGATAATTTGGAATAGCTGAATCTGAATCCCATAATATCGATTATTGTTTAGCTCTTGAATCTGTCTAATATATTTGCAAACAAACGAAATTTTCTCCAATGTTTGAGGAAGAATATCTTTCAACAGAAACGCAACAAAGTATTTAATGACAGCTTAATATGAAGTTTATAGAAAAGAAAAAATTACCATATGATCCAGTAAAAAAATATTGCCTTAAATTTATTTTTATGCGAAAAATTGCATCCCGCCCTGTTACTACTGTAAAAAACTGTATGTTACTACTGATCACTTTCGCCCCCTGCTCTAACAGCTTTCAGGAGCAGGTTAGTTCCTGTAAGCGGATTTTACAAGTACAACAAAGCTGAATTTAAATTTTAAAATCGGCATCTTAATCTGCAACCTCAGAAACATAATTTTATATGTTTTCTATTAAATAAAAACACTTCTTTTTACTTATAACATCCGATTCAGACGATAACCGGCATAGGGCGAAAAACTAATCAGTAGTAACAGAGAGTTCGGGCCGAATGAAATTTCCCCCATAAACACAAATGCATTTAAGACAATACTTTTATATTCATTTATTGTTTATTTCTACCAAATGATAGATTATAGCTTCTTGTATATATAGAATGTATTACAAACCCAGTTTATCCAAAAACATGTGTTAGTTTGGGACCTGATGCAGATTTTCCTGATCTAATCTTTATATATAACAAAAAGTCACATTAATTTATAGGAGTTTGTATTAAATCATACGTACCAGAGAATTATGCATCGGTTTCTTCTGAGACCGTCAACAATTAAAGTTAATGTCGAAAAGTACATCTCAATGACTCGATAACACAGCCCAGGAAAATTTAAAAATTTCATATTGTAAGTAAAACACGATTCTGGTAAGATGTTTGCTTCAGAAATCTAAATATGACCGCCAAAATCTCCAAATGGCCCTAGTTTTTGAGGTATTGAAGGTCAACGGGGTTTTCCTCTTGGACCTTCAATATCTCAAAAACTAGAGCTAATTGGCTATTTTGAAGGTCATAATTGGATTCTGGAGCAAAACTCTTATCAGAATGGACTCATACTTATAAAGAAACACAATTTTGTTGGCCTGTGTAATGCTTAAAAATATTTACCATTCATAACACGCCGATCAATTTTCGCAGAATTTTGTACTTTCCTATTTTTTTTTAATATAGCGTTCGTTGCAGCCAGATTTTGAAGTGTGTATTTTTTTCATAAGATTTTAAAGCAGTTTCTTATCGGTAAAATTTTTAAATGTATAGTCTTAATTCCATATTTTCAAATAAACAATCTGCTATACTTGGACGACCTTTTTGCTCAGAAAATTATTAGCCGTCGATATATACCAAAAAAATGAAAAAAACCAATGAGAAGTGCATACTTTTGTAACAATCGAATTTTTGAAAGAAAATATATATGAATGTTTTAAAAATCTTTAATTACTATTATAATATTACATTATCAAAATTGAATACGGCAAAAATTTGATTGAAACTTACAAGTTGCCATTATTGGCTGTTTGGTTTTTATCAGTATATTCATATTATACGTGTGAACTGCATTCGACGATCGGATACGATTCGACGGAAGGATCGGAAACGATGCAGAAATAAAGATCGTTGAGAAAACCAAACTTTGACTTTATTAAATAAATTTCGCTGAATGGTAGCGATATTTTCCCCGCGATCAGAGATCTAATCAAGCGATATTATTCTTTTCGGAGAGGTGCGCACCTTTTAATACAGTTTAACCAAACAATCTTAGGTATTTGAAAAAGACCATTGTTGCTTAGAGATACGCATGCCTCTTTTTTAGCATTCGAACGTCCTAGCGTCCTACGTTAATAAAATAATTATTTTATTCGTCTATGACGTCGTCTATATAAAACTTCGAAATTCGATGTATGCAATTTTCGAATCCGAATCAATATCAGAATCTACCTGCGTAGAAATTTATGCAGGCCCTGGCGAGGTCCTGACCACAGCGTTATGAGCCTGATCAGTGCCTTAATTTATGCTCGGTTAGGTTAAATTATTCGTTCCTATTCGAATCGGTGTAACTTGTTGTTGTTTTGGGGCCAGCAAAGAATCGTAAATCGGAGTACTCATCATATGATTTCAGGCAAAATCGATGAATCCGATCATTTGCACTCAGAACCAACAGGTTGAGTATCCATATGAAAACGAATCATGCGGGCGTGCTCGAAACGTAAATATATTGTCACTGTTGGTATTTAGTCTTAAAAAAACAATCTACTATAATAGGGGCTTCGCTCCTGTAACCTTCGGCATAATGCTACTTAGCCAAAAGTGATTCTCTCCGCTCGAATCGGCAAAATGCGGCAATATAAAATATCGGGGCACGTAGCCCGTGAAGGAACCAAACAAAATGAGATGTCAAACTTGCAAATCGGTCAAGTAGGTTTCTCAAAAAAGGCAAAGTAATACAGAATTTAAATCAGTATTCACGACTTCAACAATATAAAAATCAATAAAAATTTCCAAAACTGATAATTTCGCTTAGAGTATCAGTATCATAACTAATACCTAACGGCAAATACGATTATTTTATCATGTGGGAAAGTATAAAAAATCGCCTTTAAAGCCGCGGAATATGCATAGGAAAAAACGGTGATTTAAGTGGCAAGAGACCGCACTGTGTTTTGTTCGCAGTAGGTGCGGACTGTTACTAGTTAGATATCAGCATTTTTTCGAGGTTCTATCTCGAGGACGGAAATCACCTATACTCTTGGGCATCCTCCTTTGAAAATTGTGATTCCAACCGCAAAATGAACATAATTAACATTTTTTAAAAAGGTGTGACTTTGGTCGGAAGAAATGCTGATATAAATTTGGGCAAATGTATGTCCTTTTCAGAGAAGTCCAGGGATCATTTCACTTACGTTTTCAATATAAACAAATGTTTGCAACTAAAAAATTGACAGAGCTTTCTTTCGAGGGCCGCCAATTTTTCTTACAGAATCCATTTAGATGCAATTCTGCTTACGCCAATCAAAATATCGTGCTTGAAAATGGTGGATTTAGTCATTTTGAAATCAATATTAAATCTTCTATGGAACTTGTTAATGGATTAACACAAACAAAATACCCATGATATTACGCACAGAATATAATTTCCCACAGAATACCGTATAAGCATAAAAACTGCTTGCAAATCCGGAAGATACGAGGATATAAAACAGGATTCCCATGAGTTTGTTTGGCCAAGACAAACAATTTCTTTTTTTCGAACTTACACGCTGGAGTACTTAAAGCAACATCATCAAAGCAAAGAGATCGCAATCGCCTTGACACGCAATAATGGGTAAGAAAACTCTGGAAAAGATTCTTTCACCCCCCGGCGCGCGTAGCAAGAGAAAATGAAAACACGTCCTGATGCTGCCGGCATATTCACACGTACCATCCACCCCCGCCTCGTCTACGAACGTGCGCTCGTGTGTACATACATATAGAGGAGAAACGAAGAAGAAATAGGAGAATCCCCTTGTCGCGGAAGTTGGGCTGAGTCTGGGCTATCATCCCGCACCCCCCCGATACCCCCAGGACGATACTTACTTGGGTAAAGCTCGCGACCCGGCAAGGTATCGAGCTTATAACGGCGAAGTAGTACGTTATGGCTCGAGTCTTACTACGGCGCGTCGCCGGCGGCATCGCCTCGATTCTATTATCCGACATAGCCTGCACGCGTCGCGCGCGGTAAATATATTCACGCTCCGCGTAAAATAGGGCGGTGGCTCGACATTCCATTTACTGGAAAGACGACGATATTATGCAATCGATGGAACTGTACAGAGCCGCGGCTTCCCGCATGCCGGCTCCTGGAAAAACCGCGAAAAGATACGAGGGATGGGCCACCCCGGATAAGAAAGGATGGCGGCACCAAGCGAGATGAATATTGTTAAGGATATGGAAACGGCGAAATACTCAATTCTGATGGATTCCGAATCTCCGAAGTATATTGTCAGGCGAGAGCAGAGCCTGGAAAACTCTCGGCGTGTAAGAATGCAAGAGCATGCAGCAGCGTGTGATGTCGATTCGTAATAAGGGATGATAGTGGAGCGATACGAGAATTCGAGTGTTTTTACCTATAGTGTCGTAAGTATTGTGCTACCTTTTATACACTACGTGCATTCTGTCGACTATTTCTTATTCCTTTTTGCGATCGTAAAGTTCTTCCCGCAAGCTCGGAAAATCGAGCTTTAAAATTATCACTTTAGTTGCTGGTACTCTTCGCTTTCCATTCACAGCAATGTTTGTATTTTTATTGAAATAAATACTCTTAGAAATATTAAAAGTTTTATTCTCATTTTAGCTTCAACTGAAATATCGTTTCTCCAGGATAAAGTGATTTTTAGGCGTCTAGCCTAAACCGTATGCTATTTCAATGTTAGTGTCAATGTAATGACAAAAGAAAACACGCCAATACTACCGTATATTCTATATTGCTGCCCCATGCAATTGAGTGCCCGGATGCAAAATCGCCTTAGCCGCTCGGTCTGACTCAACTTAAGTAGTAAAAGCCAGTTTAGCAGTTTTTTGCATTTATCTTGTTTTGCTTGATAGATAGCAATGTGCCGTCACTGACAAAGTTGTAGGTATTGAAAATATATTTAATTTGAGCCGCCAATCGTTCCGATTCGATGAAAATTGTGTCCAGGGGAGCCTTCGGATGTCGCTTTTTTCCCCAGGTGACGGTCACCACAGCTCGCCGGTGGAACGTATAGGAAAAATATGGACTTTAGAGAAAATCTGCTAAGAATAAAAATATCTTAGAATTGGTTAAAGAAGCTTCTCAAATTTTTTCAGATTTTTTAAATGAATTTTTTTTTAAATTTCGATTTTTTTAATTTTTAAAAAACCAAAAGTGTATCAATACATTGTGATAAAATTTGAGAAGGTTCTTTAACCAATTCTAAGACATTTTTGTTCTTAGCAAATTTTCTCTAAAGTCTACAGATTTTAAGAAAAAAATTTGTTAAGTTTTAAAAAGATTTTTAAGCTTCTAGGCGCCATTTTGGGAGTCGACATCTTGAAATTCAAATTAGAACACGGTACGTTTTAACCCTAAGGGTCCATGGACGCGATATTTTCACCTTAGACGTGTTTCCCAAACCAATTTCGAGGTGAAAGTGATGTTAGAATGAAAAATAAATTTTAAAAACCACATTTTTTTACAAAAAAACGAGTATAACTTTTTTGCTTTTCATTTTAGCGAAATTTTATTGAAAGATTTTGAAAGAGCATAGAATTTTACGTCAGAAATAGTGCGAGTACAATTGTTCCAACTGCTTTTATATGCAAATTATCGACGTTTAAACTGGTGCTCAAAATGTGTCCGTTTAGGCCTTAATGGGTTAAGTGACGTTTTTTTGTATTGAAAAAAAAATCACCTTAGCAACGACAATGTAAGAAACATACTAGATTAAATTTTTGTGCCGCGGAAAGCGACAAAAATTGAAAATTAGTAATATCAATGACTCGTGGTAGCTATTAGCTAACGTCAAATTATTTCTCTTTTGCGACATGAACCAGTGATAAAAAATCTGCTCTTGTCTTCACCGCGCTAACGTTATTGCAAATCCTTGTACTTTCTACTTTCTGCGATAACGCCCTTAAAGTTACTTTTATCTGCTGCAAAGGCATCATCGCAGCTACTTTTAAGCAGGTTTGTTTATGCTGCTGTAACGTCATTGCAGCTTGAATCTAACAACAAATGCTAACATGAACCGTGCTTTCAGGACGTAGTCGCAAGCAACAAAAAGTTCCGTACTTTGGTATCTGTAACGTCACGGCAGCGCTGTCAGAGAGCTTTGGCGAGAGGTCGCTGCGGCAGCAATAATAACGCTGCCATTTTAGCTTCGGGGATGTCATGGCAGCTATATCGCAGCATCGGATGTTATTTGGGAATATATATACGATGAATGTCGTCTGATAACTTCAGGAAAATTCCAAAGTTTGTTGTTTCTTCGCCTGTAAAACACAGTGATGAATATAAAAGTAGCTCATATAACGTATATTTTCAAAAGTAGAATACCTTGGGACTTTTCAAGCCTTGAATCTGGTGGGGGTCTCTAAAATGTTAGCAATTCTTCGGAATTCTGAACATTTTGTGTACATGCAAAGGAGAATTACAGCGAAATAAGGACAAAAAGTGCTGGAAAAAGGTACATCCCGATAATAGATAGTATGGCAGGGGATAAACGCTAAAGATTTTCCCCTGAAAATTGTGGCA
Source organism: Trichopria drosophilae (assembly GCA_030407085.1). NCBI lineage: Eukaryota > Metazoa > Arthropoda > Insecta > Hymenoptera > Diapriidae > Trichopria > Trichopria drosophilae. Next base: position 158,571,231 of record CM059583.1, read on the forward strand.
CTCAAAGCATGATAAGTGATGAACAACTGCCCTTACATTTGTTCGCCTAGAAAAACAGTCTGACTCTATATAAAATGCGGACGGGTATACTGGTGGTCCCTCGAAGTGTAACCTCCGAAACTGCCAAATAAAACCAGATGTAACACTTCAAACCAAATTCGATTATTTGATCAGGTGGAAAAGTCATTGTTGAAGTCGCGGATTTTTTATTTTCGAAAATGCAGTAATCTAAGTAGTAACAGTCCGCATCGTCGTTTGTAAGGGATTCGCTGTTACTACTTACATTACTGCATTTTCCTCTGTGAAATCCGTCACTTCAACAACAATTTTTTAAACTTTCTAAAGTGATAAAACAATCGAATTTGGTAAGAGATGTTACATCTCATCATACTCATCATACGTTCGAATTAGGTAGTTTCAGAGGTTACATCTGAAAGGACAAAACCACCTATACCTGTGGGCATCCTCCTTGAAGTGATGTAATTATTATATTATGGCTTTTGAAAACTGTAGTAATAGGGATAGATTCGTAAACAGAGATAATAGTTTTAGGATATTACCTATATATTATAATATAGTATTATCTACCTTGATACTATCGTTTTCAAAACATGCGTGTAGAAACAGACTTTGTTGATTACACAATCATCGATTATTTTTGTATGATAAAAACTGTCGAGAAAATGTATTGCCGTAAATTTGAATTTTATATTAAAAAGCATATTAAATATTTACTTTTGAACTTTTTTATATTGGACGACTACAAACTTTGCCCAAACTCGTAAGTAGTTCAATGATTTTTTTTTCAGACTAGTACAAAAAATGTGTTAATAGGGAGCGAGTCTTGCTTTTCATAAAATATGACAAATTATCCACCATTTAATACTGCCATTATGTATTGTTTAAAAAATCTTGTTGTCAAGTTGGGTTATGTAATTAATATATGTCAAAAGCTGAAAGTAATGCGGTTATTTTAAAAAATATATTTAAAAATATATAAAATATATAAAAATATATAAAAAATATATTTTAGCATAATGTGGGTGTGGTCAAAAAAACAATAAATCAAAAAACCTACAATCGAAAATCCGACATTCAAAAAATGACTGTCCGCTTGTCGATGTGTCTATGTATTTATTTAGCACCACATAATCTGACCTTTGATCATACACGTAACTAGAAATAGAATGCCAACAATTTATTACTGCCAAACTATGCAGCCTGATCTGGGGTTGAATTTATATTCAGGTTACCAGATCAGGGTCTCGTTACATCCTGAATAAATTTGAGGTGAGAGATATTTATAAGGAGAAACTAAATGTTTCACCAACATGATAGTCACAAGTGGCCCAGGATATGTTAGTCACAACGTATATGCCGAAGACTCTTCCAACGCTATTCTATTAAAATATAAAATTTTAATTGTATCACTGTGTTTATATTAAATGAAATTGAACACGATATTAACAAAAATATTTACAATGTGTTCTAATACATTTGAAATAAGAATGATACACCAAACATCTTAAGAGAGTGTACATCATATATCGAGATGTATAAAGTGTCTCTCCAATAAAGTTCACATTTTATGAAATAATACACTTTTGAATTTGCCTTTCGGTACAAATACATTTATTACTGACCGAAAAAGATAATGTGTAAATAAGTGTAAGATAAAATGTAGTACTTATTGAAATATTATTGAGTGAACATATTATACGAGTTCACTTTTGTCAAACTATTATTTTTCCGGTCAACACATCCTTCCAGATTATGTCCGCAGCAGTTTTTACGAGGAAGGCAAGGTTTTAATTCTGGAGATCGGTATCACTATCGTTCATAGAGAAATTTATTATCTTTCACTTGTCACCTGTTCTGGAATGTGCAATATTTTTGTCCATAATGCTCATCACAACGATCTTTGCCAAAACATTTACACAAAGGTCCCTCGTCCCATACTCCCATGCTAAATAACCAGACAACGATGCACATGCGCAGACCATTCTCGTGGGCAACTTAATTGAATATATTTAAAACGTATCATAGGCCGAAATAAAATGTGTCAAAATATAGTTGCAGCCCAATCTGAGGTTTGATTTTCGTTTCAGAACAGCTGGCTAAAGTAGTGAAATACGAAAATATCTTATATGCAGCGAGATGCCAATGCTGTTTTATAGTGAGATTTGATACATCATCAGCAATATTAAAATAAAACGCATCGACTATCTTGTTTGATTTGAACACTTCTTTGTCTTAAAACATAACTGTGGGCTCATTTAGCATTTTGCAATTCGCCTATAACAAATATCAAATTATTTTTCAAATATTAACAAAATAGAGACATCTATGGTTATAATCATTAAAATTAATAAAGTATTGTTTTTTCCCATTTGCTTAAGGCAAACCTTATTTCTTCGTTAAATAAAACATTCTATACATAGAGTGCACTATAACTTTTCAAGCACATATTTTACAAATGTCAAAAATAATAACGTTTTGAATTTAAATATAATCTTTGTGATATATTTTCCGGTTCCTTGAACGTTTCAGAATTCGAAACTTATCGATAATTGAATGTCGACATTCCATGCTGCAAATGCAATCGATCTTTGAATTTACGTGCATATAGATACATCTATAAAAAGATACGAATGTGACATTTTTGCAGATAAGTCATACATAAAGTATTTCCCCGCAAAACCATAACAATTTTCAGTTTACGTGAACATGTTTGGAGGATATTGTATTATGAATATACTATTTATTTCAAGTATCATCAAATTTTTCTACTACAAATAATGTTACCAAATAAGTTCATTTAACTCATTCAAATGTAGCCACTGTTAAATATATTCCACAAACACATTTATATGTAAGGAAATTCGCCAAGTTGTTAACAACAAAAACATTACTTAAAAAAAAAAATGTATATTAAATAAAAAAATATAGCCGCACTAATGATTTTTTAAAATAAAACCATTACTACTAATTTCAACTATTTGTTTGTTAAAAGATATTAGCAGAACTATCTAATTCAAATTAAAAATCGAGGTACAAAACGCAAACTTTTAACTTCACACCAACAACGGTCTGCAAAATTAGGTTTAGCGCTTGGAGTAGAAAAAAATGTATTATTGTTACTGTTTTTTATTTCTCGCCAGTAATTTGACATTTCAAAATGTAATGAATGTTACTAGAATAATAACGTCATTGTTCTTAGGCAAACTTTCCATAATATTTATGCATAATAGAATTATGTATATATTATGTATAAACAATTTCCTCGTATTTATATATCTGTACCGTTTCTGCAGACTGCAAATAAATATTTTTATTTCTTCTGACGAAAGATTCACTGGTTTCATCATATTGATTCAGGGAAAAATATGAAAATCGATTCATCAAATAAAAATGTTACTCATTTAATATGCTTCATAGTAAGTATAAATTATTGTACTCGAATACTAAACAGATTTGGTGTAATGAAAATGTTGAATGTCAAAGAAAAATCAACAGGGCTAGTAATTTTTGAAAAGTAAAAAATGTCACCCATTTCTGTGTAAAGTAAAATACGAATCTGTTCAATTTTTATCCTATGTTCACAAGAGCACAAAAAATGTCCCATTTCTAACAACGAACAGCATACTGGGTTAACACAACATAGAAATAAAGCGGCACATGACTTCGATTATGACAACACTAAGAAACAGCACAAAAAAATCGAATGAAAAGATGTCATATTGAAAACTTTTTATAAAAAAAGAAGACAAAAACTCAGTAAACATAAGGTTCGAAAAGTCGCATCTCCCACGGGTGAAAATTTCGTGTCCTCGACGCATAAACTTTAAAATATGCATGATAGCAATTTGAAAATAAAGTTGAAAATTTCAAAAAAGTCGGCTGAATGACGACAAAATCGGCGAAATTATCTTAGAATTAATTAAAGAATACCTCCAAATTTTTAAAGAATTTTTTTATGACTTTTTTATTTTTTCAAAATTTTGTGATTTTTGAAAATGAAGGCAAATGGTCAAAAAATTCTGAATAAATTTCAGGGTATTCTTAGATTCATTCCAAGATAATTTTATTGGGAATATTTTTTCCGAATGTCTATCACTTTTTAATAAAAAGTTTTTGGTGACCTTTTCGTGTCTGTGCCGTTATTTTAGAAATTTTTAACATTATTTTCCAAATTCTATCATGCACATTTAAAAGTTTAACATTCGAGGATACGAAATTTTTACCTCTAAATGATCTTCTTAACAAATTTCGACGTGAAAATATTGATTCACAAAATCTGGCTCTAAAAAAATGTTTACTTTTTCCTGAAAAACCATGATCAATTTTACGTATTACCTATTAATTTAGATTGCTTTTGAATGCCATTTCATATAAAATATCTCCGTTGAAAACGATCACGAAAAATTGTCCATTGAGGACTTAATGGGTTAATAAGCGCTGATCACTACTTGCATCTAAAGATAACGTTAAGAAACTGTTTCCAGGTTTCTAAATATTATGATTGTTACACGAAAATGAAATGAATAATGAATAAAATATATTTAGAACACGTTTGACAATTCGTCACTTAGAAGTAAAAATAGCCGGATATAGTATGAGTTTTACCTTTGTTGCCAGGATGTTATTAATTTTTAATGGAGTAACCTGTAGAGATTTTCTACAAAAGAGAAGTTGACGACGTAAAATTCGTAATGAAATTGATTTCCGCGAATGACATCGGCCAATTACACAGAGACGTACATAATTCCGTACATCCGGCTTCATATTGAAACCAATCAGCATTTTTCGATATTCATCGAATCCCGACATCATCGGAACCTTCAAATGGACTAAGTGAAGACAGACGGAAATTTAATCATAAATTATTGCTCGGAAATGAATAAAGTAGGGCAGAACTACCGCGATGAACAGGACGAAAAGTAAGTAGATAAGAAGATGACGTAAGAGACGAAGAGATAAGAGCGAAAAGGGGTGAGGAAATAGAGTAGACAGATGAAAGAACTACGATATAAAATGAACAAATTTAATGTGACTTGGAATGGAAATAGATATATGACGCAGTTGCAAATAAGTTCACGTCTAAAATAGGATTAAGATAAAAAATTGTGATAGCGCATAATGACCATAGGATCTGCAAATCCCATAAAGAATATGGCTTTTTTAGATTTACATTTCTTTCCTTAATTACGATAAATTATTCCTTTTAATTGGGCACTGAATATAATTTTGCATAAGTACGAAGTTAAGTACAAAATGTAATTTTCGTTAATATTAATCAACTTTAGTATTATGTAATATGCTCTCTAGTTATCTTAAATAGTTTGAAAATGAATTGTACGAAATTAAATTCTTAGATGGATATAGAGCATTTTAAATATTAGATCTATAAATTACTTTGAACAATTTCTGTAAAATTTATAATTACTTTTGTTGTTGTTTTAATATCGTTACTTGATTTAAGGCTAACATGGTAGATGAAAGTATAACCTAAGGGTGCAGCGAGGTAATTAATCCCGTTCGTTTGTTTTTCTTCCCCTCGACCCGCGCCGATACGAACACTTCACAAACTGACATCTATTAATCACGTTTATAATTATTCCTCTGGTGATATTTTGAAGTTATATTTATTATCTTCCTCGAAAGGAGTGCTTCGTTTGTCTAACGGCTTAAACGTTAATCTTGAATAAGTGAGTGGCGAGTACGAGGTTATGAGATTTTCTCTGCGTTTACTCGTGCAAATGTCAAATTTAGTTTGATAATTTGGGAATTATCTTATAGAAAAGTCTTTTCATTCGTTCTCTTTAGTTCTGCAATGTCACACTTATTCAGTACTTTATTTTCAAATACTGCATATATTTGTAGTAACACACAGTGTTACTAGTGTATTACTGTTAAAAATGTTACTTTTATACCATACTTCATTGGACCGGCATCAAAATGGCAACATTTTTTTAAATTTCTGGTTGCTGTAACTCAGAAATTATGAGATGTTTTAAATCTCGAAGATATTGTGATTTTTTCTAATTTTGTAGACTATATTTTTAGGCATGTTTATGTGATAGCCGGACAAAATTTCATAAGGCTAATTATTTCCGAACTTTTCGACAATAATTTACAAATTTTACGCTATATTAGAACTCCTGGTGGCTGAAACTCAATTTTGATCTCGGAAAGTTCAAGACCAAACTTGAAATTATGTACCTTTCAATTCTGTTTAACTTTGATTTTTATACGAAATAGATGGAAATTAAAATTTTAAAAATGTCTTTCAGGAGTTAATGGATTAAAAGAGATCTCCTGGAGTCAGTAATTTCTCCACAACTGGACTACTGTTGTGTAGTCTACATGTCTCGAGAACTCGAGTGAAGCAATCCCAACGACTGATGGATGCATAGATATGCTTTAATTTTAAACTAAGGCTTAATTGTCGTCTTTATTATTATTTTCTTCCAATGTTGCAGACCAATTCAGAAACTCAAAAATTATGAGTTATTTTTATGAGTTGTTTAATTTTTACTTGTAGAAAGTGTTTAACTTGTAGAAAGAAATGAAGCATATAAATACAATATCGATCTTCAATTATTTTTATGGAATACGTTGATAAAATGTTGGAATAAACGCGCGTATCTCATCTGGTATATTGTTAATCTCCCGGAGTAGGTTATGTCCGTACCAAACTCTTAATGTGCAGTCTATTCTCGTAAGTCTCTGACAATAGTTGAACCATTTCCAATTTAATTTAGACAACAAAAGTTCTTCTTGTCTCACGTACATGAAAATTCTCCGTTTTCATGCTGTTGGAATCGGTGGAAAATCGTCGTTTACGACGTAGTATGGCCACGGCCTTTTGCATATTTTATGAACACATTGTATATGCACGCGCACGAGCTCTTCGTGTGTTTTACGGCCCGCTGACTAGTTAATCGATGATCGCGGTTATCTAGCTTTGCCGGTAATAAAAAGCTAGCATTTTCATGTAAATTAGACAAAAAATTACACTCTAAATTATTTGAAGTATAAGATTAATTTTTTCACACAGCACTGCTGAAATCACTGCAATAAAAAAGTCTGCGAAAAGTCTGTTGAATTAAAAACTAATTCGCATTACTCTCTGGAAACCTTCAATCCGTCTCTACTCAAATACATTTCCGTGATGATCCTTTAACATTTGAATAATGACGGTGATAGATTGCCCTACATTCCAAATAATAGCCTTACATCTATGTTGGATTTGCTCAAATTCGCTCTGAGGTAAAGTAGCCTCTGATTATAATCTATCATAGATAAGTGCGTCAAGCATTATCTGAAATCTCTATTTTGCAAATACTTCCTTTGTAATAGCAAATGTGCTGTTAGTAAAATTTACAGCCTTTTTAAATTCATCACTTATATTTGTGACTACTTATTTGCGCCTGAATAATTATCGTGCGCGCAAACACGTGTTTAATGCATTTTAATTGAATTAAGAATATGTTCTTTAGTAAAAAGTGTTAAAGCATGCATTTGAGTCGAAATTCACATACAAACGGTATTACTTTGGAAAAGAGAGAAGTAAATTTGGCGACAAAACGTGCACCTTCTAACAACTATAGTTTCGAGATAACCTCACGAAACTGAATGTAGTATTTTATAAATTTAAAGTAAAAAATAAAATATTTTATTTGTCTTAAACTTTACAGTAATTTTTATTTTTACTGTAGTTGCGAAATGATTTTCAATTCTGATACGTTGAAATTGCATATTTAATATAGTAATTTTAACGTTGATTAGTTTTAACCAACTTCATATCAATGAAATTTCGAGAATACTTATAATAAAAGAAAAATCAAGTGTTTAAAATATTCAATTCTGGATTCAGAATCATGGTTCAAAGGTAGTGCTGAATACTTTTTAAATTTTGTCACTAATAAGTAAAATTTACCGAAGTTTAATCCTTCGATTTTTATGAAAGGACCCCGCACAGGCCTTATGGAAATTGGCTTTCGGTGCATTCTCTTTAAACTGCAGGAAAATGTTGTTCATACCAAGCTGATCATAAGTTCTCATGGCCATAACTTCCATTAAAGCAGGATTTTGGCACTATGGGCTCTTAAAGGTCGGTAATTTGAGATGAAACGAATCATTTTTTACAGCATACAATTAATTAGACATATTTCTTGATAGCGCATGAGAAGATTTTATATTTACTTTTGACCATCACCAGATGAAGTCTCATCTTAGTCACTCAAAAGGCCCTTTTCAGGGCCACATTGATCTGCAAAGTCCGATCGAGCAACCTCCACGTGGTGCACATTGGATTACGCTAATGCCGACGGTAAAAATAGGTGGTTACTAAATATAAAATCTCCTCATGCGCTAACAAGTGATTTTATGTAATGCATTACAACTTCAGTCACATGTAAACCAACGATTTTTACAAATGTTAGATTTATTTTACAAATGACTACCTTACGACCGATGCAAGCTCGCGAATATGATCATTCTCGTTAAGTCGGGAAAAAATAGCATATTCTACATGGGACTAAACAGCGTGTACTCTCTTAGTTCCCAAAAACGATTGGTCAACCTTTTTCATTAAATAAATAATTTTTCTTATTTTTGGCCCCCCGAGTCGGTTCCGCCATTTTGAATTTTCACATTTTGAGCTCAGATTCGTAATCAGAGACCCTGAACACCTCTGAGTACCATTTTTCAATACGATTTTAATCGCTGGTGAGGAAATATGTCTAATTTGTATGCTGTAAGAAATGAATCGTCTCATCGCAAATTACCGACCTTTAAGAGCCCATAGAGACAAAATCCTGCTTTAGCGGAAATTATGACCATGAGAACTTTTGATCAGCTTGGTATGAACAACATTTTCCTGCAGTTTGAAGAGAATCCACCGAAATCCAATTTTCATAAAGTCTGTGCGGGTTCCTTTGTATATATTGCAAAACTTGAAAAACAAAAGGAAACGATTTTTTTAGCGGTGGAAAAACAAATGTAGATGGTGAAACAACTCCCCCAACATTGGAGCGCAAATAGAAAAACGGCCATATCTTTGAATATAATTAAGAGATTTTACTGATGTTTGGTAAGAAAGTATTTTTGAATAGAAAATCGTTTCGTCCTAGCCATCTTGAATGGTGAATGAAAATTTGAGGCAGAATGATTTTGAAATCAAATGATTTTGGGAGGAGGGGGGCATTTCGCCTCTTAAATATGTTTTTAAGTATTTTTGGTCAGTAATGACCATATAATATTTTTGCAAAATAAGTCCAAATTCGTTTCAAAGCTAACGCGTGGTTTTCTAAGCTGCGGAATTAAATTAAAAATGGAAAGTAGAGGCCAATAAGTGTACTTGTTTTCAACGCTCAATTTCTGTTTGTAATTTTAAACGCACAAGCTTCGTTTTAGTATCGGTGCATTGTATGGGGGAGATACAAATGCCACTCTACTACACCCTAAGCATTATTAGACCTGTTATTTTATTTTTTTTTGTCGTATGATCAATGGCATGTGATAATTTGTAGTGGAAAATAATGGCTGCTTTACGTGCGGTAATTGATTTTCTACGTATACATTTTTCCTTGTGGCAAACGAAAATGTTCCATACAAGATTTAAAAATCTTTTTAAGTAGATTTCTTAAAATTATAGATTTTTTATAGTTTCACTCAAATGTGTTAATTTTATTTTAATAACAAATTACAATTAATTGTAATTAGGGTAAGTTAGGGTGAGTACAGTTTTGGAAAAATCATTTCACATACCGTACATGCTAAACTATAATAGGTATAATATAATCTTTATTTCATATCTGAACAATAGTATTGTACGGTTTATAATTGTATATTATGTAATAAAGGCAGGATCACCCTAGCTTTGTTCGTGCGACAAACTTTGCACTCGTCGGAGATTGATATTTCGCCCATGTTTGTATAATATTTTTTAATACGACGAGCGTGGACTCAATCATTTCCATCCTACGATTTCACTGCAGGGCGTAAAATCGAGTTCTACTCCCGGAGTGTTAAACAAATATTTTCGGTACTATAGCCGTAAAATCCGATTTTACGGCCTACTTTTAGTCTGTAAAATGAAATTTCACGGATCACGCGAAACATGAATCTGCGCTGTCAAAAATATAACCCTTGCGGACTAATTGCAGTCCACCAAATCGAATTTTTACAGTCTTCAGTACCGAAAAATAATATTCGACACACTCGAGTAAAAAAAATTCGTCTCTGAAAGATCTTTCCGAGTTCTCGCAAGTTTAAACTCGCAGAGATCTCGCTAATGAGACGGAGCGAGATTGTTGAGAGACGAACAAAAAAGTTAAAATAACTCGTTAAACTTATCAATTAAAAAATAAAATAGTTAAATAAAAAAAATTATCACCGTCCGGATTCGAACCCGAGACCTTACGTTCTTGAAGCTGGAACTCTAACCACTCGGCTAGACATTCATTTTAGGAACGATAACAATAAATGACACAAATTTGAGTGAATCGATCATTGAAATTCGGCGTTGATATGCGTCATTTGTTATGCTTCAGTAAATGACTGTCTAGCCGGGTGGTTAGAGTTCCAGCTTCAAAACTGAAAGATCCCGGGATCAAATCCCGACAGTGATATATCTTATTACTTAAATATTTAATTTTTTAATCGATAATTTTAACATGCTATTTTAACCTTTTTGTACATCTCGTAACAATCTCATTCCGTCCCATCAGCGAGATCTTTGCGAGATTAAACCCACGTGATCTCGGAAAGATCTTTCAGAGACGATTTTTTTTTACTCGGACACGGTCTTGTATCGAAAAATACTATTCGATGTTTTTCATCCAAGAAAGTACAATTTAAAAAAAAAAGAAAAATTGTCGGGTGAGACGCGAACCCATAAAAAATAAAATAAATTCGTGATATTGGACTAATTCACTTTCACGATCGGATTAATTTCGGAAACACTAATTGTCTTTCCGAGAGCAATTCGTTCACCTAAAACGTTGACACTGGTGACGTATAGTAAAATACCAAGTGGATGTAGGTTATTCAGGTTCTTTTCATTGTCGCAATCTATTTATTGTAATGTTATCTTCTATATAACAGCAGATATTGCCTGATCTAATTTGCTCCCAATCTAACTTCTATAAGAGTTCCGTCGGTGTTGGAACCGGAGCAACTCTTAGTCGTCATCCTTTTGGACATCGGCGTAACATTCGCGAAGCGTTGATTAGTTTCTTGAGATCTCTTGAATCGTAATTGGGACAAACGGAATGTTCGTCTACTTTAGTGAGTCAGTCGTAGCGGCAAGCTCGCTTCTAACAGAAACGTTCATTGGCTAGATTTTCACTCCGACCACTATTCCCCGAAATTTCGGAAGGTTTCTCGTACGGTAAACTTACATGTTTTACGATTTATATTAACAATAACTGGCTCAAGTAAATGCGGAGTATTTGGTGGACTCCACCTCATCCTCCCATAAAGCCCCGTAGAATGCGCCTTTGTCATAGCGTTTGTTTTGCGAAGCATCTGCATGTCAGGAACGAATTGTTGCCGGAACTTGAGCGGAATGTCGTGCCAGTGGAATACCAGGTATAATGCATGTCGAAATGAGCATAAAGAGAAGCTGGCACGTTATTTTCTTTTCTTTTTTTCTTTTTTCTGGAAATAAACCGGTGCGTCGGCGAGTCACCCCTTTAGCGACCGAGATGTGCACTTGGAAAGTCTCGAGTCGAGAGAGACGAAAGGCGAGACGTCATTGTTGCTGTAATCACCTTCAGGAAGTCGGCTGGGGGAGAGACAGACGCTCGTGCGATGCAATATCACGGCGATATTGCCCGAACGTATAAACGTTCCTCGATGGAACTGCCTCGAACGGCGCCCAAGAACCGACGATACCGAAAACTGTTTCTATAACTCAGAAAAAGAAGAAACTCTAGGAGGAACAACGATCCGCAAACGAAGATGGAGAAGCAGTCAGCGAACGCATTCCAAAGGAAAAGTCACCTTTGTACCCATCCAACGTTTGTACTCTTTTGTAGCTTCTTCGTTCTTGCTCGTATAAACTCGTCGTTGACCGTCGATTCGAAGAAACCACTTTGTTTTTTATTTATTGCCACATTCCTTAAATTCATTTACATTTTCCTTCCGTCGCGTGCGCTTCTGTATCGATGGTAGGTTGGATTATTTACCTCGGCGTTTTGTTCCTCGTGCGAATTCATATATTTACGTTTCTTCTTTGGCGTTATTATCCGATTTTATGTCCGTGAGGCTCGTTTTTGTCCCACCTTTCTATCGTCCCGGTTGCCCGCCCGAATAAATATGCTTTCTCGTCCTCCGGTTCCGCTTTGTTTCGAGTGTTCTTCTTCGGCTGCATTTGCCGGGATGAAATTGCTTCTATTAATTTGTATTGTCTTGCGTAATATTTGCTCTTTAACTTTCTCGGGTTCGCTCTGCGTCCTTGCTTCTCTTTCTTCATTTTATTTATTGCTTTTTTATTTGCGCATTACGCCGAGACTCAAATATTTTCCATGCGATTACAGAGTATAGTGTTATTGGAATTTTAAGCAATAAAGTTCGAGGAGTCGTAAGGCTCCTATATTTTATGAACGGTACGAGATATTTGCGTTGCGTATTATGATTCGTTCCAGTTGCAGCATTCGTAGTAGTTATATTTCTTTATTTATAAATTTGTTTAAACATCTGTCTTCGAAAATCCGTCGTCCGATTCCACATAAAAAACCTATTATCCAATTTCTTATGTGTTTTATTAATTGTATCCTCACGATTCGCGTACATTGTTAGAGACACGATGCTGGGACTGACCAATTTTTGTTGTACGTTACATGATGAACTAAACCGCATAACGGCGCGAAGAGCGTCCTGTGCCTCCCACCACAGTCCAAGTTCCCCCCTTCAATTCTCTCTTCCCCTTAAATCGCATAATAAGTACGTTTGATGTTAGGAGAAAACAGCGATCGGAGAAGGGGATAGGAGGGAATAAATCATCGTATACTGTCGAGAATATATAAGTAGTAAGGGGGAGGGAGGCATAAGGTGATTGGAAATAATGACATGGGGATTATTTGAACATATCAAAACTTCCCGAGTAAAAAAAAAAATGATCTAATTTGATCAAATTTGGCCGAAACCGAATGAATCAAAAGGGGATCAGAATAAGATCACTTTTTTGAAACATTTCAGGATCTGAGATTTTCTGTCAATTAATGAAAATTAGGCCAAAACTGGATGTAATTGCGATTTTTTTTATATAAAAATTTAATCTGATCAGAACTGTTTCATACTCATATATTTGCGACAATTCGAAGTGAATTGGAATTGTATCATATTTTGGTCAATTTAGGATCTCTTTGCGATCAAAATGCAACCAAAATCGAATTGTTCTGTTTCAGAAAAGAGAATGTCATTGGCGACGATTCCGATCAAATTTGATCAAAATGTAATACATTCAGGAGCAATATCCGCCGAAGTATGATATATTTCAGCTGATAGATTTTTATCTCTTTCAAATCTGAGCATCGATTATGTTAATTTGAAATAGATCAAAATTTAATCACAATCATATCCGGTTCCAATCAGTTGTGATCCATTTCGAAGACACAGGAAACCTCTGAGAATGCGGCTTGGAAATTTCTTTCGACCCTTATAAGATACGATTTAGATCCAATTCTATTTGAATTTATTTCAATTTAAACGTAATCCAAAACAAAATTGGAACGAAAGAAATATTATTCAAATAAACAGAAATAAACTGTGCTTTTTAATTCGAATAGTCAGAAATAATATGTACGTCACGCATGCACGATAATCGGCATCTTATTCCCCTGTAGAGAGGGGCAGAAGTAATCCATTATACGACTGCGACACGGTAGCATGTAATAATGAATACGTTATTACCCGCTGTCAAGGGCAATAATAACTCATTATTGCCCAGTGGTGTCATCATCATCCTTTAATGTACAATACTCTATTCTTCAATTTATTTCAAAACAAAGTCACATTCTACATTAATAAGTATTATTTTAATATTTTTGTTAAATCAATTTTTATTCATTTTTTTCGGAACAGTTGTTGTGGTATCGCCAGCAGGTCGCTTTTTTGATGTGGTCTGCTCATTTTGACGTTCCATTGGCTCCCTGGCCTTTTTTGAGCTGGCCCTTAAATAGTTGCAAAAAGATGCAATTTTTTTATGTGTTTCGGAGTCGGTCAATCGTAAAGCCCGAGGTGTATTCTCGTTGACGAAACCTAAATCACAATATTACACCATTATTATTCTTAGAATTTAGAAAGAATTTAGAGATAATGGAATTAAAACAGTCGGAATTTAAAAACGCGCGGGATTTAAATCAGTGAACACTTCCAAATACCAACAAGACCGTTTTTTGTCAATTTCTTTCAATTTTAGCGTTTATTTTGTTTCGCTTAATGGAAAGCAACTTCTTGCCACTGACAAAGTTGTTGGTATTGAAAAAACCTTTAGTTTGAGCCTTCACTCGTTTCAGTTCGATGAAAATTGATCTCAGGGAAGACTCCTGAAACCGGCGACCTGCAACAGACGAGACACGCGCCACTTCAGGAGGCACCCCTGGGCTCAATTTCAGTCGAATCGAATCACAGCAATCGAATCGAAAGGAGCGAAGGCTTAAACTGAAGTTTTTTTCAATTTCTACAATTTTATTAGGCGCGGCAAGTTTCTGTATATTAACCACTTGAGCGGCATGGCGTCAAAATTACCATTGCGCGCAACGCCAATTTTGACGCCCCCCCGCTCACGTGGTTAAGAGCCCTCGGGCGTGTCAGCGGTATAAAAAAAAATGGAGAAGCTTTTCGCCATAGTCGTTTATTTTTTACGTATCTACTTTTTTCACAATTTCTTTACTAAAATAGATTTCATAATACAAGGACTACAAGGTGAAGTATTATTAGTCAGCATTTGTTGCTAACAAGTAGGAAAAATAAAACCTGAAAGTTTGACGTCAAATTTTGAAGTTTGAATTTTCGTTGTCAAGTCGACGCAAAACATAAAGCTTATGTTTGATTTTTCCTATTTATAAGTAAAAAATTATCACCATATTACTTCTCTCGATAGACTTTGCGAGGACGAAACTATTTCTACAAAGGAATTCTGAGATATTGCCTAGAAAACGAATATTTACGGCACAAACATTCCTCCGCTTTGTTGACAGCCTTGGGGCGGCCAGCGAGTCTTAAGCGAAACGAAACAAACTCCAAAAATTGGAAAAAATGAAAAAACCGCCATTACTACGTACATTCTGCGCGCTTCAGCACTTTCAGGAGGCTCAGCCGTTGCATAATTGTTTTTCAAATTCCGTTTGTAAATGCCGCTTGATATTTTTTAAGTGTTCATATATATTAGTTTGAATTTTCAATACAGAGCCAGAATAATATAGAAAAATGAAGTGAGTAACTGTTAATTTACTGCCTAAATATCTTTAACCGAATTTCTTTACATTTAATTTTATTCACATTGTAAAAAAAGTGAGAAGAAAGAAGAGGAGAACAGCATCGCGGTTCTTATTTGAGAGTATGAAAAATCAATTATTGATTTGTAAAATTTCAAGTTAAAATTGATGCAGTTACTTACTTTTGATTCCCTCCAACATCCTAGAAGGAATACCATCCGATACATGTGCTCCTTTCCCCGATATGGATAGTTTGGAGAGCTTATCTTCTCCCAACAATTCGATTAAAAGAGCTCGCATCATTTTCGCAGGATGTCTTTTAAATCGACGCTTTATAGACTCGACTTCGAATGATGGCAGCCAAATATTCGAATTTCGACCAATTTCCATCTGCATGATCAACAAATCTTATGTCATTTTCTCATTCGTTTAAGTCACTGAATTCAGTTTCAATTTTGCACTCATTTCAATCACTAAACTCGATTCATTACGGCTAGTTTCTAACTTTCAGTACATACATTACATTCGTGTTATTCGTTTCATAGGCTTCATTCGTTCTATTACTATACCTCATTCCATTGATTCATTTCGTTACTTTTATTCATTCCAATCACTTCAGCCATTTCATTAGGTTTATTCTTTGCATTCAGGCCATATTTTTCAAGCATCCCATTAATGTCATCCACATTAGTAAATGCTCTCATTCAATTGATTCATTTCATTCTTTCCATTCAATCCATCGGCTTCGTTTTTTATTTTTTGTACCCGTTTTCTGTGGATAAAGTGTAAAATTCGTGAGTAAAGTAAACTTTACGCACAGAAAATAGTTACATAAAACAAAGTTCGGCACATGTGGTAGTGTGTAAAGTACTTTACTCTCACACACATACACACACACATACACACACACACACACACACACACACACACACACACACACACACACACACACACACACACACACACACACACACACACACACACACACACACACACACACACACACACACACACACACTTGTGTTGAAAACTATTATTATTCCATCGATTCATTCCATTCGTCCCATTATCCATTCCATTCCTTACTTCCATACATTTCATTATCAATGAACATGACGATTCAGTAGTCTACTATATTTTTCTCACACCTGCTCCCGACTAGTCCTTGAATATGTTCCAGTTTCTGCTTCGTCTATAGAGCGCTGCTTCTTGGCATAGTTAACAAATTTTTCAATGAATGATGCGTTTTCCGGGTGGAGTAGTGATTCCAGAAATTCGATGTTCCTTTCTGTCACTAAATGAATAAGTTTTGTAAGTTATGGACTCTTTACTATGTAACTGTTCCAGGATTTTAAATTACGACGTGTTCGATTGTTTTAAAAATTGACCGATTTCTTTTCCACGGACAAAGAAATCTACAAGGGGTCTCTAGATAACATAGAATGTGCAGAAAAAATATTTAAAAATCCATTGATTTATTGTGGTTTATAATCCTAAGTTTTTTACTGTACAATGCAAAAATTACATTTTTTTAAATTGTTTTTCTAACCCTGCAATAATTATTCCACCATTTCTTTACCAAACATTGTTTTACCAAACAAACTAATTTTCACTTAAAATTTTTGCTCAAAAAATGGAAGAAAGATTATTTCAAGGTCAGGGAAAAACAATTAAAAAAAACTGTAAATATTACAATTTGAGGTAAAAAACGTCGAAGTAAATATTGCAAAACGAAACAATATAAAATGTTCTTACTTTATTCTGAGCATTCTGTATTATTTGGGCATCCCTTTAAGAGAAATCTTTTAATTCTTGAAAAAATTGGATTCAACTGGTGCACGTCACAGGAAAACTATTAAAAATCGTCTATTTACCATTTCAAAACAGTGGTAAATTTCGACCCTCGCGTGACACAGGTTAATCTAATCTAATCGAGCCATGTTTTTGGCATTTCTTTTGATAAAATGCAGCACTTTCGTAGAGCGAAACCTAAGAAATTTGAAAATGACGAAACGGGCCATCGTAATGTACAGTTAGAAAGCCCAATTATGAAAATTTCATGTCATTGTTCAAATATTGAGATCTGGTATATTAATTGAAGACTGTTTATTTAGCAAATTTTTTAAAATTTATATCCGATTTTACCACGTTTTGGGATAGGTTATGTTTTCCTATAGGAGGAATATCTGGCAATAGTTACAACATAAACACTTTGAAAATAAGGTATTACTAGAAATTTACAACTGTTTATAACTATTATGTTTACTGTGTCACAGTAAACATAATTTCACCCTCGTACCGTTTGGAAAATCATCAGGGCCATTTGTTTTTGTCGGGACCAGGGGATCATCTCTTCGAGGCGCTTCATCATTTAGCGAAATAACTGAAGTCGCTGGTGAAGTACCTTTTTTTTTGTTCACAGATGTACCCACATCGTCATCAGTGTAGTTCGAACTGAAGGAAATGTTAATACAATTAGAATAATGACAGCAAAAATAAAATAACGTTATTAGGGACATTAATTTACATCATTTCATTTCTAAATTTATATTGTCAAGAATTTCTTTCAAAAAGACAAGTAGTTTATGGTTATTATGGTGAGACTTTTTATATGCAATTCCATTCATTACATTATTTAAATGTGAGTCCATTATTTGCCTTATTGATTTAATTAATTCTGTTAATCAATGTTGAGTCTCAGCCCAATTTTTGTCATTTTAAGGGGAGACTACGACATTTTCAGCTATATGAACGAATTAAGTAACACGAAGCAATTTTTAATGTCAGTTTTCGGGAGGAATTCAAGAGTCATAAAATGAAATGGGACAAAAAAACTTTTTTTTCATTTATATTTTTTGATTTGACCAACCATCACGTTTTACGAAATATATTTTTCTATCCAAAAAATTGACTTTTACATTTTACTATTTTTTTATGCAGTTTTTTGTCAATGTCATTTTATTCGTGTCATACAGTTATTAGCCTTTGCTAAAATTGACTTACTGTTTCTCGTCGTCATTTTCGTTCTCTTCGGCGGAAAGGTTTTCGTCAAAGAGACTGCCCTCTTCTAAAATTTCGCGATTCAAATTGCGCACTGCGCTTTCTTGAAGTGCGGAGATCATATTTTTTTCTTTTCTCTCCAATTTCCGTCTTTCCAGAATAGGCGTACCCGTAACTACCTCTTCTTTTTCCATTATTTCGCCATCCGTCGTAACCTCTAAATCTTCTAAAAGCCGTCTATTTTCTGTTTATAATAAATTATTAAATTTTGATAAGTATTTTCTTATAGAATATATTACATTAACACATATAAAATCACATTAAAAGTTAAATTCAGATTAATTAAAGTTTAAGTTAAAATGTTAATTAGAAACTCGCCGCTTCTTTTCAATACACTGGCGCGATACCACCGACCCTCCCATTTAGCCTCCGTTCTATTCTTCCCCAATGGTCGGACACAATACTCCGGCAAAATACTCGTTGTTCTGGGAGGGTTAAGCCACAATACCAACACGAACATTTTCTTCCGATTATTCCAGCTATCAAAAATGCAATGTTTAAATAGTAAAAAATAAGGTAATTGCGATTTACATAGAGATAAACGATAGTTAATAAACTTACTTATTGCAGAATTCTTCAAATTGAAATTATTAAGCAGGTTCGGTTGTCAATGTCGATTTGTTTCTGTGAAGTTGGTTACTGACAATTGACTTGATTAGTACCGCACATTCGACTTTTCATAACCACAATTTATTTGTTTATCGATTCCGATAACCTCGTTCTGTTATTGAATGGTTTTTCTGAATATTTTGAAATATGTCAAATTTCAAAAGAAAACTTGAGGACTATTCCCGGACAAGCCAATTTCGCATTCGGAAAATATTACGCGTGAATGTTCATACGCATACAAACACAGATGAAGATTCATGTACAAGTGATGAAAGTGATAGTTCTACTAGCTCTAGTAACTATTAATTAAATATGTAGAATATAAAACTATAATTGTAGTATTTTACTTTACACAAATAACCTTTAAATCTGTTGCGTTTTCATTTTAAGTCTAACTTACGGAATTATAATTATATCTGAAATATTGAATATACGTCAAATTTATCTTAGCATTTCTTTTGGCATATAAAATTATTTTTAGCTCATTTACTGATGATAACATTCAGTCAACATTAACATTCATTGAATATTAATTTTACATTTGTATAATAATAAATTATTAAATAATATTTTGAAGATGGCTCAGAAGTCACTGAGGATTGCAACGAAGAAGCTGATAATAATGACTGTGAAATAGAAAATGTGGATGAGGAAAGCGTTCTACAGAATTCCGTTATAGTTGAACATGAACCAAATGAAATGAATGGTATGTCTCAATTAAATTTAAAATTATTTAGAAAACTCAGTTATTTATCAATTTTCCGTTACTCGAGAAATTTATAAATTAAACTTAAAAAATTCTGTTCTCTAAAATTTAAAACAAATCGATACAAGTTATTTAAAGCTACTGCAGTAATTGTTCAAAAACAAGGAATTTTATATCTTGTGGGTCATTTAAAAAATGGTCCGGATTGCTGCATTATTTTAAATAAATCTAAAATTAATATATGTTGTTTTTTATACGCATATAATTTAATTCTTAAGGTACCTTTTCATGCGTCGCTCCATCGCGTCGCTAGTGACATGTTCGATTCCGTTCGAAATCATTATTTTCAAATTTGAATTCATCGCTCGGAGCCATTGACAGGCACAAGAGGTTAGATGCATTTCGGAAACATTTATTTATTAGTAGTTAATTAATTAATTAATCAAAGATAAATGTATTATTTGACTATATCTTCCGATTCTCTTCTGTAAGATGTTTTTTACAAAAATGTTTACATAATATAGTCAAGATATGCCGTCTTTAATTAATTAATTCTCGGATACGTAAAAAAAATAAATGATCAATAATTTTTATGTTCCAGATATTAATTTTGGCCATTTTTAACATCTTTTTCCTCAAAAATTTACGTTTACATTTTATAAAAAAAAAATAGTAATAAAATATACTCAACAATTTACGTTTATAATTTTGTGTTCCAGACATTAATTTTCGACTTTTTAACATTTTTTTCCTAAAAAATTGACAATATTATGAAAAAGATCAGAAAATACCGTTGTAGTGGAACAATTTGTTTAAAAAAATTAGAATTTAAAATTCTGAATTATAGTGTCTAATTTAAAAATTAACTGAGTTAATTAAAATTACAATAAGTTACAATCAAATATTTATAATAATATTATACAATTGTTTATTAGAAAATAAGTAGTAGCAAACGATTTTTTAATTTTGTAAAGCACTTAATTGTGTGCAGTATGAGGAATGTGTACAAAATTCGGAAATAATAGTATTTTTTTTTGCGTTGTCGGATATGAACAAAAAATAAACAATAATTCTTACGTTCCGGATATAAATTATGGAACTTTTAACAATTTTTTATCTAAAAAATGTACAATATTGTCAAAAAGATTGAAAAATATGATTGTAGTCAAAAAAATTTTTGTTTAAAAACATTATAATTGAGAATTATTATATGCTTCTAAATTGTAATGTTTAATTTGTTAAATAAATTATAAGAATTTAGATTAAACTTCGAATACAAGTATATCTCAAGCTGCTGTTTCTTAATTTGACGTAATAGCTTGAGACATACTTGTGTCCGTTATTTAAATTACTTTATTGTAAATTTTAATGTTGTCGTTAACACATTTTATTAACTACAGACATTATAATTCAGTTAACTTTCAAATTAGATACTACGATTTAGAATTTTAAATTCTAATGTTTTTAAACAAATTTTGTAGACTACAACGATATTTTTTAATCTGTTTGATAATATTGTGAATATTTTAGGAAAAAGGTGTTAACAGGGGTCCAAAATTAATGTCTGGGACGTAAAAATGATTGTTTATTTATTTTTTCTACATATCCGGCAATTAGTTAATTAAAGACGAATGCATTTCTTGACTATATTTTGTAAACTTTTTGTAAAAAACACCTTAAAGAAGAGAATCGAAAGATATTGTCAAAAAATACATTTATCTTTAATTAATTAATTAAAAAATATCCCGATTCAAATTGTGGCAATCAACATCGCTACTTTCTTTCGTAATATCCGACAATACGAAAATAATATTTACACCGATTTCTTTTTTTACACATTCCTCATACTGTACATTCTAAAAGGCTTTGCAAAATTAAAAAATCGTTTGTTTCCAACAATTCTTATTTCCTAATAAAAAATTGTATAAATTTTATTATAAATGCTTGATTCCGCTATTGTAACCTTCCGTGATATATTTTAACTATAATGAATAAATGTTTTCGAAATACATCTCTTGTGCCTATCAATGTCGCCGAACGATGAATTCAAATTTGAAAATGACTAATTCGAACGGAATCGAACATGTCGCTAGCGACGGAGCGATGCGTGAAAAGGTACCAAAATAACCTTTTGTTTTAAAGGAAATCTATTTTCAGGATTGTAAGGGGTTACAAAATATCATTTACACCGTGTTTTAAAAATGGCATAAAAACGTTAATTTCTGTATAAATTTTAAATTGTATGGATTTTGACATAATCTTGTATCTATAAGTTTATATTCAATAATACATAGCAAGTGTCAAAATTTTCAAATTTTAGAGTAACATTTCTCACATAGTAATAATGAAAAACTGCTCATTATTTGTATATTTTAATAGACAAATACCTAATATTTATGAAAAAAGCGAATTGCTATAAAATTGCTCACCTGAATATTCAAATATGTGTCTTCAATTTTGAAAATTTCTATATATTATATTTTTTCAATTTTGTTACTTAAAATAAATTCTGAATATACTATTTACATGCTTAAATGTAAATTTATAGATTCAAGATTATATTAAAATCGATATTTTTTTCAATTTTTATAGAAATTATCATTTTTAATGGTATTTTATAACACGACGCAAATGACATTTTTTAACCTCTAAACAATTTTTAAAGTAGATTTTTTTTCTAAATGTAAGATTTTGACCACATAGAACCTTAAATATTAAACAACGCGCGTAAAAACGCAATATGTATTAATTGTAAATTTATTTAATACAATTAAGCATCCAGTTCCAAGATTCTTTTTCTTCTAGTGGCCCTTGTACGTACATTAAAATTGAGTTTTCTGAAGATAAGTCAGTTAATGTTTTTTCTTGGTAATATTATCGCATTTTAACGTTTTGTGTCATTTCATGTAAGTGGGAAATGCGCAGCAAATTTGCGATGATTGTGCAGAAAACTGTTCTATCAACTCTGACGTAATCGATGACACCGACGAAAGTGACATAAGCGATGATGATGACAGTGAGTCAACGGATTCAACTGATTTGTTAGAGAATCAAGATGATGAGTTAACGAAGAATCAACCCATCTATGAAGGAGCGCCTATTACACTTGCTGAAAGTGTCGTGTCCGTGATATTATTCGTAATTCGCCATAAACTAACTGCATCAGCTATGGCAGATTTACTTAAATTAATATATTTACATTGTATTGTTCCCACTCACGTGAAGCATACCCTCTATAAATTCAAAAAGTTAATACGTCAATCAAGGATGCCCATTATATGTCATTATTATTGTTCAATTTGTTATACAAGATTAGAAAACAAAACATCATCATGTACGCATTGCGACAATAATAGTGAACAGGTTGGATACATAATACGAGTATCAATTTTAGAACAAATAAGGATGTTGTATCAACGGTCATCCTTTATTAATAATTTAAATAAAAGACATACGCGAGAAAAACAAAACGTGAACAATTTTGAAGATATATATGACGGATTGATTTATAAGAAATTAGTTGAAAATGGCATCTTATCAGAATCTCAAAATATTTCCCTGACATGGAATACCGATGGAGTAGCTTTGTTTAAATCCTCTAAATATAGTATATGGCCTTTTTATCTTTTAATTAACGAATTGCCATTTGAAGAAAGAATTAAAAAAGAAAATGCACTTTTAGCGGGTCTATGGTTTGGACCATCAAAGCCCAATCCAAATTTATTTATGAACTGTTTTTCCGAGGAACTGAAGAATCTGTACACCGGCATTGATATACATTCACCGGGAGGTATCATTCATATTCGAGGAATTGTCATATGTGGAACGTGTGACTTACCAGCGAAGGCGTTGTTTTTGAATATGACGCAGTATAATGGTGACTTTGGATGTGCTCGTTGCAAATCAAAAGGTATTAATGTAGGTAGATCACACGTATATCCATATGGAGAAACGATAAATTTACGAACAAGTAAGGAGACAAGCCAACATGCTCAAGAAGCACACGAAACTGGAGAAACTAAAATTGGCGTCAAAGGACCAACCAAATTGTCTGTATTTGTTTATGATTACATTCGAACGACATCTGTAGACGTCATGCACTGCGTTTACTTGGGAGTGATAAAAAAGTTAATGTGTCTCTGGTTTGCGCCTGAATATAAAAGTGAAAAATGGTCATTGTACAAATCTCGTGAAGTTACTGACAAATATTTATGTAATATTCGACCACCTTCGTTCGTTAAGAGATATCCAAGACCTTTGGGAGAATTTAATTATTGGAAAGCAGCAGAATTTTAAATTATGGTGTTTATATTACAGCATTCCAGTGCTATTTCACATTATGGAACCTCAGTATTTTCGTCATTATACTTTACTAGTATACGCGATATATGTTTTGAGCCAAACTAGCGTTTCCTCTAATGATATCGAAATGGCAGCGATGTGTTTGGAACATTTTGTCTCAAAATTCGCTGAACTTTACGGTTTAAATAAGATGGTACCAAATATTCACCAACTTTTACATTTGTCAGAAACTGTAATTAATTTTGGTCCATTGCGGGTAACTTCTTTATTTGGCTTTGAAAATTTAAACGGTGTTTTTAAAAATTTTGTTCATGGCACCACTCGGGCAGAAACACAAATATGTTCAGCCGTATCATTAGTTTCGCAGCTTGAATTAATAAAAGAAAAATACTTAACACAGTGGAATAAGGCTTACGAATTTTGTGACAAACTGGCGCATCCTAATAAAAGACGAAAATTGACATACGTTTCAACAGGAATTTTTGCAGTTGGAAAAGTGACTGAAGTCACCTCTTCATTAAAACAAATTTTAAATAATTTAGGAATTAATGAAAGAAAACTCCAATATTTTCGGAGATTAATGAATAACGGAATTGTATACGATTCAGAAAGCAGTATGCGTAATATTAAATCGAATTCAATGTTCTGTAAATATAAAAAAACAAACGGAAGTGAGCACGTAGGTAAAATAATGTATTTCATTAAAGGAGATAACTGCGACTGTGAAATTGAATGTAATTGTGAATCAAAAACATACGTCATTTTAAAAACATGCGTTACAGAAATACCATTTTCAATCCGAATTCTAAATGAATGTAATATATTTTTCCTGACAAAATGTGTAAGTTTAAACGAAACGCTTACCTGCATAGAAGTGTCCCAATTATCTGTACTCTGTT
Organism: Trichopria drosophilae; assembly: GCA_030407085.1. Taxonomy (NCBI): domain Eukaryota; kingdom Metazoa; phylum Arthropoda; class Insecta; order Hymenoptera; family Diapriidae; genus Trichopria; species Trichopria drosophilae. The sequence continues at coordinate 158,596,256 of CM059583.1, forward strand.
TTATGGTCGAAATTTTTGAAAAAATGTATTTTATTGAAACTGTTAATAACATAGAAAATGAATAAATTAATATGTGACAACATTTAAGATGGTGTATTCGATCACGAATTTCTCTTAACATTCCATTCATATTTTAGCTTTTGAATTTTTTCTTCAACCGTCATCATTAGTGATTTCAAATGTAACTTTTTTTTTGTTAAGTTCAACTGTTCGAGTTTCTGATATATTTTTTCTTGTTTTAAGTACTTTAAGGTACTTTTCTAATCTTATTATCTTAAATCTTAAATGACACCTTCCACATTGTTCTTTATATTTTGATTCCTCTTCTTCAGACAAATTGTCTCCTTCACGTTCAACATTTTTTTGCATTCTCATCTGAACATAAAAAGCTAAGTAAGTGTGAATATTGCAAAAAATTAATATAAATTTTATATTTATTTTCGATTCGATTTTAATTTGATGTGCAAATATAGGGCGGGTACCAAAAATCCCAATACCTCAAAAGCTCAATGTAGCGTAAACCCGACAGTTAAAAAATCTGACGTTCGAAATCCCGACTCTTCAAAATCCCGACAGGTTAAAAATCATGACACAAGATAATTTAACGGAAAAAGCGAATACAAACGAAATACCGTAATTTAGGAAACCCATCCCAAATATATATTTCGAGTGCTGACATTTTAACATGTTGATCCAGATCTACATTTGAAGCATTTCAGTTTTTATTGTATAGTTGTATTTAATTTTAATTAAACATACCTTCTTGAGATTCGTCTTCAGACCAAATTTGACCTTCAATTAAATTCTAGAGCCATGTTAAGAACTACAATTGACTAAGCTTAGGTCGATTTTAAGAGTGCAATGTACAGTTCAGTACAGTCAGGTAATATTCAGTGTGCACTCGTGTATCGGACAATAGAAAATACTATTTACTGATTGCAATTGTCCGTAACCAACTTCAATCTACTGAAGCCAGAGACAGACCGAGATTGACAGCAGACCTTCGTTGTTTAATTATAATTTGAGGAATCCAACATTAAGTAAGTTTACTAAAGAGCATCTATCTTTGTATCGCGAATGCATTATTTCTATCTACTTAAGTATTGCATTTTTTTACAGTTGTGAGTGACCTCAGAAAAAATGTTTGTTTTTGGTATTGTGGCTTAACCCTCCCAGAACAACGAGTATTTTGCCGGAGTATTGTGTCCGACCATTGGGGAAAAATAGAACGGAGGCTAAATGGGAGGGTCGGTGGTATCGCGCCAGTGTATTGAAACGAAGCGGCGAGTTTCTAATTAACATTTTAACTTAAACTTTACTTAATTTGAATTTAACTTTTAATATGATTTTATATGTGTTAATGTAATATATTCTATAAGAAAATACTTATCAAAATTTAATAATTTATTATAAACAGAAAATAGACGGCTTTTAGAAGATTTAGAGGTTACGACGGATGGCGAAATAATGGAAAAAGAAGAGGTAGTTACGGGTACCCCTATTCTGGAAAGACGGAAATTGGAGAGAAAAGAAAAAAATATGATCTCCGCACTTCAAGAAAGCGCAGTGCGCAATTTGAATCGCGAAATTTTAGAAGAGGGCAGTCCTCTTTGACGAAAACCTTTCCGCCGAAGAGAACGAAAAATGACGAACGAGAAACAGTAAAGTCAATTTTTTAGCAAAGGCTAATAACTGTAATGACACGAATAAAATGACATTGACAAAAAAACTGCATAAAAAAATAGTAAAATGTAAAAGTCAATTTTTTGGATAGAAAAATATATTTCGTAAAAACGTGATGGTTGGTCAAATCAAAAAATATAAATGAAAAAAAAAGTTTTTTTTGTCCCATTTCATTTTATGACTCTTGAATTCCTCCCGAAAACTGACATTAAAAATTGCTTCGTGTTACTTAATTCGTTCATATAGCTGAAAATGTAGTCTCCCCTTAAAATGACAAAAATTGGGCTGAGACTCAACATTGATTAACAGAATTAATTAAATCAATAAGGCAAAATAATGGACTCACATTTAAATAATGTAATTGAATGGAAATTGCATATAAAAAGTCCTCCACCATAATAACCATAAACTACTTGTCTTTTTGAAAGAAATTCTTGACAATATAAATTTAGAAATGAAATGATGTAAATTAATGTCCCCTAATAACGTTATTTTATTTTTGCTGTCATTATTCTAATTGTAATTAACATTTCCTTCAGTTCGAACTACACTGATGAACGATGTGGGTAACATCTGTGAACAAAAAAAAAAGGTACTTCACCAGCGACTTCAGTTATTTCGCTAAATGATGAAGCGCCTCGAAGAGATGATCCCCTGGTCCCCGACAAAAACAAATGGCCCCTGATGATTTTCCAAACGGTAACGAGGGTGAAATTATGTTTACTGTGACACCTTATAGTTTATAAACAGTTGTAAATTTCTAGTAATACCTTATTTTCAAAGTGTTTATGTTTGTAACTATTGCCAGATATTCCTCCTATAGGAAAACATAACCTATCCCAAAACGTGGTAAAATCGGATATAAATTTAAAAAAATTTGCTAAATAAACAGTCCTTCAATTAATATAACCAGATTTCTCAATATTTGAACAATGACATGAAATTTTCATAATTGGGCTTTCTAACTGTACATTACGATGGCCCGTTTCGTCATTTTCAAATTTCTTAGGTTTCGCTCCTACGAAAGTGCTGCCATTTTATCAAAAAGAAAATGCCAAAAACATGGCTCGATTAGATTAGATTAACCTGTGTCCACGCGAGGGTCGAAATTTACCCACTGTTTTGAAATGGTAAATAGACGATTTTTTTAATAGTTTTTCCTGTGACGTGCACCAGTTGAATCCAATTTTTTCAAGAATTAAAAGATTTCTCTTAAAGGGATGCCCAAATAATACAGAATGCCTCAGAATAAAGTAAGAACATTTTATATTGTTTTCGTTTTTGCAATATTTACTTCGACGTTTTTTTACCTCAAATTGTAATATTTACAGTTTTTTTTAATTGTTTTTTCCCTGACCTTGAAATAATCTTTCTTCCATTTTTTGAGCAAAAATTTTTAAGTGAAAATTAGTTTGTTTGGTAAAACAATGTTTGGTAAAGAAATGGTGGAATAATTATTGCAGGGTTAGAAAAACAATTTAAAAAAATGTAATTTTTTGCATTGTACAGTAAAAAAACTTAGGATTATAAACCACAATAAATCAATGGATTTTTAAATATTTTTTCTGCACATTCTATGTTATCTAGAGACCCCTTGTAGGATATTCTTTTCTTTGTCCGTGGAAAAGAAAATCGGTCCAATTTTTTTAAAACAATCGAACACGTCGTAATTTAAAATCCTGGAACAGTTACATAGTAAAGAGTCCGTAACTTACAAAAACTTATTCATTTAGTGACAGAAAGGAACATCGAATTTCTGGAATCACTACTCCACCCGGAAAACGCATCATTCATTGAAAAATTTGTTAACTATGCCAAGAAGCAGCGCTCTATAGACGAAAGCAGAAACTGGAACATATTCAAGGACTAGTCGGGAGCAGGTGTGAGAAAAATAATAGTAGACTACTGAATCGTCCATGTTCCATTGATAATGAAATGTATGGAAGTAAGGAATGGAATGGATAATGGGACGAAATGGAATGAATCGATGGAATAATAATAGTTTTTCCAACACAAGTGTGTGTGTGTGTGTGTGTGTGTGTGTGTGTGTGTGTGTGTGTGTGTGTGGTGTGTGTGGTGTGTGTGTGTGTGTGTGTGTGTGTGTGTATGTGTGTGTGTATGTGTGTGAGAGTAAAGTACTTTACACACTACCACATGTGCCGAACTTTGTTTTATGTAAACTATTTTCTGTGCGTAAAGTTTACTTTACTCACGAATTTTACACTTTATCCACAGAAAAACGGGTACAAAAAATAAAAAACGAAGCCGATGGATTGAATGGAAAGAATGAAATGAATCAATTGAATGAGAGCAATTTACTAATGTGGATGACATTAATGGGATGCTTGAAAAAATATGGCCTGAATGCAAAGAATAAACCTAATGAAATGGCTGAAGTGATTGGAATGAATAAAAGTAACGAAATGAATCAATGAAATGAGGTATAGTAAATAGAACGAATGAAGCCTATGAAACGAATAACACGAATGTAAATGTATGTACTGAAAGTTAGAAACTAGCCCGTAATGAATCGAGTTTAGTGATTGAAATGAGTGCAAAATTGAAACTGAATTCAGTGACTTAAACGAATGAGAAAATGACATAAGATTTGTTGATCATGCAGATGGAAATTGGTCCGAAATTCGAATATTTGGCTGCCATCATTCGAAGTCGAGTCTTATAAAGCGTCCGATTTAAAAAGACATCCTGCGAAAATGATGCGAGCTCTTTTAATCGAATTGTTTTGGGAGAAGATAAGCTCTCCAAACTATCCATATCGGGGAAAGGAGCACATGTATCGGAATGGTATTCCTTCTAGGATGTTTGGAGGGAATCAAAAGTAAGTAACTGCATCAATTTTAAACTTGAAATTTTACAAATCAATAATTGATTTTTTTCATACTCTCAAATAAGAAACCGCGATGCTGTTTCTCCTCTTCTTTCTTCTCACTTTTTTTTTTACAATGTGAATAAAATTAAATGTAAAGAAATTCGGTTTAAAGATATTTAGGCAGTAAATTAACAGTTACTCACTTCATTTTTCTATATTATTCTGGCTCTGTATTGAAAAATTCAAACTAATATATATGAACACTTAAAAAAATATCAAGCGGCATTTACAAACGGAATTTGAAAAACAATTATGCAACGGCTGAGCCTCCTGAAAGTGCTGAAGCGCGCAGAATGTACGTAGTAAATGGCGGTTTTTTTCATTTTTTTCCAATTTTTGGAGTTTTGTTTCGTTTCGCTTAAGACTCGCTGGCCGCCCCCAAGGCTGTCAACAAAGCGGAGGAATGTTTGTGCCGTAAATATTCGTTTTTCTAGGCAATATCTCAGAATTCCTTTGTAGAAATAGTTTCGTCCTCGCAAAGTCTATCGAGAGAAGTAATATGGTGATAATTTTTTACTTTATAAAATAGGAAAAATCAAACATAAGCTTTATGTTTTGCGTCGACTTGACAACGAAAATTTCAAACTTCAAAATTTGAACGTCAAACTTTCAGGTTTTTATTTTTCCTACTTGTTAGCAACAAATGCTGACTAATAATAACTTCACCTTGTAGTCCTTGTATTATGAAATCTATTTTTAGTAAAGAAATTGTGAAAAAAAGTAGATACGTAAAAAAAATAAACGACTATGGCGAAAAGCTTCTCCATTTTTTTTTTATACCGCTGACACGCCCGAGGGCTTCTTAAACCACGTGAGCGGGGGGGCGTCAAAATTGGCGTTGCGCGCAATGGTAATTTTTGACGCCATGCCGCACAAGTGGTTTAATATACAGAAACTTGCCGCGCCTAAATAAAATTGTAGAAATTGAAAAAAAACTTCAGTTTAAGCCTTCGCTCCTTTCGATTCGATTGCTGTGATTCGATTTCGACTGAAATTGAGCCCAGGGGTGCCTCCTGAAGTGGCGCGTGTCTCGTCTGTTGCAGGTCGCCGGTTTCAGGAGTCTTCCCTGAGATCAATTTTCATCGAACTGAAACGAGTGAAGGCTCAAACTAAAGGTTTTTTCAATACCAACAACTTTGTCAGTGGCAAAGAAGTTGCTTTCCATTAAAGCGAAACAAAATAAAACGCTAAAATTGAAAGAAATTGACAAAAAAAACGGTCTTGTTGGTATTTGGAAGTGTTTCACTGATTTAAATCCCGCGCGTTTTTTTTAAATTCCGACTGTTTTAATTTCCATTATCTCTAAATTCTTTCTAAATTCTAAGAATAATAATGGTGTAATATTGTGATTTAGGTTTCGTCAAACGAGAATACACCTCGGGCTTTACGATTGGACCGACTCCGAAAACACATAAAAAAAATTGCATCTTTTTGCAACTATTTAAGGGCCAGCCTCAAAAAAAGGCCAGGGAGCCAATGGAACGTCAAAATGAGCAGACCACATCAAAAAAGCCGACCTGCTGGCGAATACCAACAACAACTGTTCCGAAAAAAAATGAATAAAAAAAATTGATTTAACAAAAATATTAAAATAATACTTATTAATGTAGAATGTGACTTTGTTTTGAAATAAATTGAAGAATAGAGTATTTGTACATTAAAGGATGATGATGACAACCACTGGGCAATAATGAGTTAATTAATTGCCCTTGACAGCGGTAATAACGTATTCATTATTACATGCTACCGTGTCCGCAGTCGTATAATGGATTACTTTCTGCCCCTCTCTACAGGGGAATAAGATGCCGATTATCGTGCAATGCGTGACGTAACATATTTATTTCTGACTATTTCGAATTAAAAAGCACAGTTTATTTTCTGTTTATTTTGAATAATATTTCTTTCGTTCCAATTTTTTTTTGGAATACGTTTTTTAAAATTGAAATAAATTCAAATAGAATTGGATCTAAATCGTAATCTTATAAGGGTCTAAAAGAAATTTCCAAGCCCGCATTCTCAGAGGTTTCCTGTGTCCTTCGAAATGGATCACAACTGATTGGAACCGGATATGAATTGTGATTAAATTTTTGATCTATTTCAAATTAAACATAATCGATGCTCAGATTTGAAAGAGATAAAAAATCTATCAGCTGAAATATATCATAACTTCGGCGGATATTGCTCCTGAATGTAATTCACATTTTGATCAAATTTGATCGGAATCGTCGCCAATGACATTCTCTTTTCTGAAACAGAACAATTCGATTTTGGTTGCATTTTTTGATCGCAAAGTAGATCCTAAAATTTGACCAAACAATATGATAACATTCGAACTTCAACTTCGAAATAATGTAGCAAATATATGAGTATGAAACAGTTCTGAATCAGATTTAATTTTATTTATATAAAAAAAATCGCAATTACATCCAGTTTTTGGCCCTAATTTTCATTAATTTGAACAGAAAATCTGAGAAATCCTGAAAATGTTTCAAAAAAAGTGAATCTTTATTCTGATCCCCCATTTTGATGATTCATTCGGGTTTCGGCCAAATTTGATCAAATTTAGATCATTTTTTTTTTTTACTCGGGCCCCCCCCACCCCCCCCCCCCCCCACCCCCCCCCCCCCCCACCCCCCCCCCCCCCCACCCCCCCCCCCCCCCACCCCCCCCCCCCCCCACCCCCCCCCCCCCCCACCCCCCCCCCCCCCCACCCCCCCCCCCCCCCACCCCCCCCCCCCCCCACCCCCCCCCCCCCCCACCCCCCCCCCCCCCCACCCCCCCCCCCCCCCACCCCCCCCCCCCCCCACCCCCCCCCCCCCCCACCCCCCCCCCCCCCCACCCCCCCCCCCCCCCACCCCCCCCCCCCCCCACCCCCCCCCCCCCCCACCCCCCCCCCCCCCCACCCCCCCCCCCCCCCACCCCCCCCCCCCCCCACCCCCCCCCCCCCCCACCCCCCCCCCCCCCCACCCCCCCCCCCCCCCACCCCCCCCCCCCCCCACCCCCCCCCCCCCCCACCCCCCCCCCCCCCCACCCCCCCCCCCCCCCACCCCCCCCCCCCCCCACCCCCCCCCCCCCCCACCCCCCCCCCCACAAATATCTCATTATGAAATAAATACACCTATTATGAAATTAAATTAAATTTTACTGTATATATATTTTCTATTATTATTTTAAAATGTTTTGTAAGACAGCCTACTTGAAATGTAATTATAAAATACAGAAGTTAATGAAAAATAAGTAAATAGTAAGTTATATTAGAAAATGTCCAGAGTAGTATCTTACTATTTTTAGTATAGTTATGAATAACTTGTCCATATTAGTTTCTGTTGACGCGTAAAATGTGCCTACGTATTATTAAAATAAAAGTCGAGACAATTTTATAAAATAAATTCGTTATATATATATATTTATTGAAACCTATTTTTATTAGGTTATATTTATTTATTATCCTTTTCACTGTTGCGGTATTATGAATATTAACAATAAATTTCTTCGGTCTCTTTATACATTTGGACTTTGTAATCACTGCGAAATACCTTACATATATATGTACATGTAATTAAAGTTATGTACTATGCTAAATTATGTTTGCATATTAACCAATATAGCCGTTAGTTGTTTAATGAAAATTTTGCGGGTACAATCAATCTTAAAACAATTGAATTTTTTCAGCAAATATTAATTATATGACGTTTGAAATTCGTGACGGACAATTGAAGCTCCAATTTAATCATGTTTAATTGTTAGCTAATTGAAACTGAATTATTAAATTTCAACAGGTGCAACGAAATAATAACCAGATAAGTTTGTGAATTTGCAGAAATAGCGGTTTATTAATTATACATTCTGAAAATAATACGCGCCAAAGGAGGTACATTATTAAACACTGCATACTTTTTTAGTTTCTTCAAAATAGTTGTTCATAAAAGTTGCATACATAAAAAATTGTAAATAACAATTTAAAAACTTTTATGCATATAGGGTTTAGCACCTATTTATGTGTTGAGTTTGCATATTTTAGGTTAATATTTAAGAGTTGAGTAATTACATTAAATTAAAACTTAAAAACTCTGCTTTTTCCAGAAGTTATGTTCGTAATCTAATATCTTGCAAATAGTTATATACTAATTCAATAAGATATGCACCACAAAAGTTAGTTTTTAGTTGTATTAACAAATATTTGTTGGAAAAATAGACATACTATTATGTGCCGAGATGTACCCAGGTTTTCTGAGTTATAGGATCAGAATTTGGTGTTAATTTGGAGAATCTCAAGTGATATGAGATTACTAATGGAATTACGTGACAAATTTCGTTTTAAGTGTCGCTGTGGGCCAATTCTTTTTAGAAAACTCCGTAATTAGTAAATATCCTTCTTGGTTTCGAGTAATGGAAATAAGTTTTGCACGGGCAGCCAATTTGGACTCAAGTTATAAGTATTAAAGTGTTTTTAGATTTTTTTTGTACTTTACATATAACTAAAGCTTGGTATCCGTCCGTGTCGGTTTTCAAAGATGTTTTTGCAATGAAATAGAATGGATCCTGCATATTTTCAAAATTGAACTCTAAAGAATTATAAATATGTATATTTTAGAATCATCCAATATAAATTTAATATTTTTTTAGTAAAAAATGTGGCATAAAAATGAATTTAATGTTTCTTTCAAACGTGTTATTAAAATTCTGCAGTAAACGAATGAAAAAAAAAAATAAAATACCTAAATTGCAGCCTTTGTCGTATTTTACATTCAAAATCACGACATATTTATATTATTTGTTTTTGTATTCCCGTCTGAAATTATGACGGGTACTTTTGAACATAAATAAAGTTTGTGAACGCAATGAAACTTTACTATCCGATGAGGCAGATATAATGCGCTTGGTATATTACACGAGTATACATCATAGATTACGCTTCAAGTCCGCATAGCAAACATCATGTCCGAATCTCATTGTAAATTCTGTTTTTGCTCGCTATTAATATCGAAATGAAATTTCGTACTTTGATACGTTTAATTTCAAAAAAGACGAGTAGTCGCCATATTTAAACTCTGATTTAGGTAATTAATCGCATATAAGTTGTAAATATTTTAATTTAATACTTTAAAGAGAGTTAGTTTTTTAATGGGCATTAAAATTCGTTACACTATCGGGATTTTCACGTCTATTTTGGGTGTGTTGTAGTTACAGAAATATCATTTTATACATGTAGGAATTTTGGCATTTTGCTTTCAGTCAGTAAAGAAATCAATGCATCATGACATATTTTGTACTATTTTTTGTCAATTGTTGTTGTACAATTTTTTCATATTACAATATATACGATTTTTCTATCTAAATATTTGATTTTTCCTTAAGTAATTAATTAAGAATAGTTTAAACTGTAGATTATAATTTAAACTCATTTTCCTGACTGTCAAATATTTTGTTATAATCTACAATATTTAAGAGTACACAATAATTTGAATTAGAACTGCTCAACAAAGTTAGCGAAGAAAAATAATTTTCTATAATTTATTGAAATTTTTAATTTAAAAAAAATATTTTTATATTCTCCAAATTTCTTGCAGTGAAAATTCATTATTTAAGAAGTTAAAATTGTGCAACTCTAGATAGAAAAGCAAATTGTCAAACTCTGAACATACCCTCTAAACTTCTTGGATTCGGAGTCTTACTCATGTAAAGAGGGACTTGGAAAATAACTCCAATTAGAGTGGATTTCGTGAATTCTACTCTAAAAAGAGGTGATATTTCACTCTTAAGAAGTATAGAAAATTCTATTCTTATTATAAGAGTTAATTTATTATAAGTGCCCATGAGACGTAAGCAGCTGGCCGCTAGGGGTGCTCGCGACTCTCGCGGTTCTATTTTGATCCCGTAATGAAAACGTACTTCTATTTTGTATATCAAACGATTTGAAGAAACTTTTCGATATTACAACTCTTATTTATTATATCTGACAGATATATTGTACTCATTTAGTGTTCCTAACATTTGTTAGCACTTTGCAGCTGTGTATTAAATTGAAATATAAAAATCCATATTTTGTATAATATTACGAACTAGAAGAAAATCCGCATGAAAAAAATATCTTATTTAAATTAATCTATTCCTTTAGGAGTTAAATAGAAGTTTCAACCATACTTACTTTATTAGATTCTTTGCAAAAGTGAATATTCGCTCAAATTAGAGTTGCGCGGATTTCACTGTTGCTTTTAATGTCAAGTAAATGTCAAAACGAATTATATTTCACGCATTTAGAGAGAGAATACACAATTTGGTCACTATTTAGAAGGCCTGATTTTCACTCCTTAAAGTGCATATCACACTTCAAGAAAGTTGAAGAGTAACAATGTGTAGATTGTATAGTTAATTAAATTCAGTCAAACATGCCAATGCTACTGTCATTCCTACTTAAGACCAAAATAAATATTTATAATATTAGTCGAAAGTCAAATATGGAATTGTATTTTTTAATAAATGTGTTACGTTATTCGGTTTTATTAAATTCTTAACATGAAAAATAAGTAAGCCGGGCAAAGACTGTCAGGAAAATTGGGTTAGTTTTCTACTAGGGCTCTACTTGTTAGCAAATCTTACTAACTTAAGAGCATTCTAATGTACTATTAATATCCGTGTTCTTGAAAGTTGAAAGAATATTTGTTATTACATTAGAAATGTAATGAAACGCAAAATACATGCTACGTTGAAAAGATACCAAATAAACATTTTCATTTTTATCATTAATAACATTTAAAAATAACAAGCATAACCACCGTTTCCGATACTGTTCATTAAATCCCAATAACATTTGTCTAACATAGAATGGAAATTCTCTTTCCACGGTGCTCTATAAAGGTTGGAGTGTATTTCAAGATTTCATCCGACTTATACAGGCACTCTTGAATGTTCAATCACTTGCGAAAAATAAGCGGATCAAAGTATCCACGAACAAAATTGTGAGTTGATGCAAACAAGACAGTAATTATATTAACTAATTGAATAGATATCCACTAGTCATTTTTGTTGATTACATTTTATTCTATAAATACGATAAATTTGCATGAACGTCAGACTAACTAAATTTCATGTTACTTTTCGTAGAAAGAAACAGTTATATGGCAACAGTATTAAGTATATTAACAGTAATTTTATTATTAATTTCGTTGTTAATTTTATTAAAAATTAATCAGTAAGAATATTTACAATGGCAAACGTTAATCAGGCTCTGTATTTTCAAGAAGAATATTATAAATAGGTGTATATTACCTAATTTGCATTTCAGAATTATGAATACATTAATTGGCTGATTATTCCTAAGCATTCAATCACTGTTAGCTGGCTTTCCTATGGTAATTAATGTCTAACTAAACTCATAAAAGTACTAAAAAAATACTTCAATTAGTATATATTTTATTGTTTCTAAATACTATAATAACAGTTAGATTTGGTATTTTAATTATTAGCACAAAATTTCTGATTAATGATATTCGGTACTATAATAATATTTTAATTATTATTACTAAAATTATTTTGCTATTATTAACAACATTCCATGATTTATATTAACTGGTATGATATTACAGAATCTGAAGAGCGGAGCTACATGAAAGCGGTCATGGTACAGTATGTACACAGAAATATAAGCTGCATTTTGCTACATAATTATATTAATTAATTAACAAATAATTATTGAATTTGATAAAATAATAGGGATACGAAAATATATCTAAAATTAAATAACTACTTTTACGAAGTGAGGAATTACTTTACGTTGAGTTTTCACTTCTCATAAGTTCTGTAATCATTAAATGAAATTCAATTCTGTTCAGTCACATTTTACGATAATGAGTTTTACTTTGTTCCCAATTTAAAAAACCAACTTTCGTTAAAACTTTTTCAATATTTATTTAGAAGTGTAGGTCGAGAATTATATTAAGTTGAAAAATTATTTTATTATCAAAATATGATTTCATTTGTTGTTCATGATTATCTCATCACAGTCGATTTCGATATTTTTGGTACAAAAGTATTTTCTTATTATATAATTACTATTTGTTATTCATTATTTAATCGGTTAGGATAATATTTTTACTTCTCGAAAAAAATGTTTTTTTAAACTGTTTGGAGGTTATGTACAAGGTGCAATAATTTGTGCATCATCCTTGAGAGTGAACTACTACTACTACTAATTGATCACCTGCAATTTTTTCTCACAAAGTTACTACCAGTTTTAATTATGACATTTATTGCAATATAACGTCGTACATCTTCACATTCTCAGCAATTTTCAATACAAAAATGTCGATTTTAACATTTTTTTACTCTATCTTCATACATAACGAATCCAGAAATATTTAAGTACGAATTTTAAAGAGAAATGATCAAGTAGAAACCTATAAAACAGGTCTTAAAGAAGTACATAACCTCAAATATCTCACCATTCTAATTCTGTCCTGTATTTTTGGCACTCTGGGCATAAATTTACTTTTTTTGTTACATAATTTATCCAACAACAAAAGTTTATTTACTTAATCCTTGGATTTTTAGAGATGAAGTGTACCTGTCTAGGAAACATCCTGACGTAGTTTATTTTTTCCTCCTAATTCCGAATATGATAATAAAATTTATTGATTGATCACGTAAAAACATCAAAAGGAAAACAAATTGTTAATTTTGCTTTTGCATTTTTCTCGGAAAAATGGAAATGATAGATCGGTATTTTGTTTACCGAAAAATTTCCCTGGAATAAGAAGATCTTTTTTGTTGCGTATTTAAAAATTGCTCATTAAATGGAAGTGAATCATTTTTATTTTCATATTTGGAATCAGGAAGTAAAAATACATCAGAAAAAACGATTTTTTTCGAACGGGACAGCTGGTCCCAAGATTCATTCAGATATTTATTCATGGTAAATTCGTTAATAATAAATAAATTAGATGTGTTCTTCAAGTATGATAGTAAGATACATTCTGTTAAATAAAATCACGTATTTACATTTTGAACTGTGAATACAATCCGCTACTTTATATTCGGTATATTTTGCATTGAATTCGCTAAATGCTTACTACAGAACGGTGTTCAACGACCCCGAAAAACCTCGAGTTTTATACGAATTTTCATTTTCCGTCGGTAAACTCCATAAACTTTGCGGAGGTTAGAGGTTAATTGCAAAAATAGCAAGAGGAAAAAAGTAATATACGTGTAAATATAATTAGAGCAAATTCAGAATTTTGAAAAATGTTCCGTGAGAAAATATCCTTTATAGAGCTATTTATTCGATAATCTTGTTGCGCGTCGAACGTTCGCATCCATTGTCATTAAATGTACGAGCCCTTTGTGTAAACCACGGAAGCAAAAAGGTTACACGAGTCATTTTCCGAGATCAAAAGGGTCGAAAAGGGGTTCGGATTATATTTAATTCGCCAGGACCTTTAAAAATGCCTATTACGTGCCTTAAGGAAGAGGAAAGGCTGCTGTAGCTGCCGGGAATGAGGGTAGAAGACTAACTGGGTGTCGTCGCGGAGGCAACACGTTTATTGGAATTTCTGTTCGACTTTAATCTCATTAACTCTTAACAGCGATTCGCGATCAAAGGCGGCATCTTAGAGGCCTCCTCCCTTTGAGAGCTCCTCACTCGGCAGCCAACGAGTAGACAGACAGATAGAGAGAAAGAGTGAGAGGGTTAGAGGAGACTTCCGCATTTAATGTCCTTTTAACGACGATGGCATCGATAGGGAAAGCAGTCGAGTCTTAAATGATTCCGAACGATTTTCCACTATCCTGGGGACGTTTTCCTTATTTCATACGTAAAATCGTTAAACCATTCATTTTCCAACGGTGTTCCCATTCTGCTCCGGATTCGTGACTTCCTAATGCGGTTCGCTACCAAGTCACTTAATTAGACTGTGGTATTAAATCACGCTTTTGCTAAATGTGTAAAAATAGTCATTTTTCTTGTTCCACTTTCGTGAAGAGATATTACCGCCATACCGAGGTATTCAGAGACAACTCCTTTTTTTTTGCCACTGTGCGTAAAGTGAACCTTTAGGCATTTATTTCAATTTTCATGTCGCTGAGTCTACTGGATATAAAATATAATATAAAAAAATATGTGCAAAATATAAATTCCTTGTCAGATTTTCGAAATTGAAAATGGAGGATCAAAATATATCCTGAATTTGCCGTTTGCTAATTTTAAGTCAGCAGATATTTTTATTCAAAAATAGGAGAATAATAAATGAAATTTACAGATAATTGTACAAAAGTTGCTGAAAAAATGAAAATAAAATATAATAAATTTCTACTTTACCAAGTAAATTTTTTTATTTTGGTCCGGCATATTGGCTCCACCATTTTCAATTTTAAAAATCTAATAACGGATCCGTAACCAGGGCCTCGAAAATGTCATTAAAATAACAAATTTTAAAGTAATTGAATGGAAGGAATGTCTCGGAAGATAATATGAAATGCATATTATTACATTAACATTAACATTTACCAACAAATACAAAATTTACAAAATTAACAATGTCCTTAACTACTTCATCAATAAGAATATATTATTTCAACAAAAAATCTCTCCATAAACGTTGTCTGGAACCGGATCGATATAAAATAAAATTCATTGTTAATTTTGTAAATTTTGTATTAATGAATAAATATGCATTTAAAATTCTGTTACGGATCATTCCTTTCATCCAATTACTTTAAAATTTGTAATTTGGAAGGGGATTTTCGGGTCGCTAATTACCAGTCCGTTGTTCGATTTTCAATATTCAAAATGGCGGATGCAATATGCCGGACTAAAACAACAAAATGTTATAGGTAAAGTAAAAATTAGTTATATTTTGTTTTATTTCTTTTTGTATTGTTATTCTGCAACTTTTGTGCAAATTTAATATACTATTTTGTTATTTTTGCAAAAATGTCTGTTAAGATAATAGTATAGTAAAAGTTAAAAAAAGTAAAGATCCATATAAACGGCTAAATCAAAATATACTTTGATTCGTTATTTTGAATTTCGAAAATCTGATAACGGATTTAAAATCAGCGATCCCGAAAGCCCTGGGTATGATAAGTTTTGAGTGGCAGTTGTACGTAAAAGTATGCAATAGTGTGCAAAGGTACGAACAGTGAGAAAAATCGCACTTTTTGCACTATAGTTTAAAAAAATACGGCATGCCATTCATGCATAAAATCAAACACGCTATTCGAATCTCGGAATATTGGAGTTCTGCTTCGCTAGACACTCCTGCTTGTAGTTTTTGGCTATACGCAAAAGGACAATTTTACATACCAGTAGCTTAATGTACTATTTTCGTACTTATATTATAATACAATGCGAAAAAGTGACTTTTTTTACATAGTTTTCTTCTCTAATTGTCGGTATTGAAGATTTATTATGTTTAACAAAGTTACTTAATACTCCATTTTACGGCAATTTACCTGAAAAAACGTTCTTAGCACGAGTTTATTATACGATCTTATGTATATCAGAAAGTACATTCATTGTTCAAATTGTAATCTCTTTATTACTAAGTCCGATTTATGGTCACTGTAACAATTATTTCATGTATTGTATGGCGCAATTAACATTTGCAAATATACTTTTCAACTAAACAATTACAATTGTTAACTAGTTAATTGCGTTATGCAATAAATAAAACATTTGATACTGTGAACTTGAAAAGGACTTAGTAATAAAGAGATTACAATTTTACTTATTTGTGGGCGTTCTAAAATATTCATAGTATATCAAAAAATAATTAAAAAATTTAGTCCCGCATAAGAAATTAAACTTAGATTTTTACATGTTGGTATTAGTTTATCATACATGCATATTATATTACAAATGATGGTTAATGTTATTTAATTTTATGGAAAGGAATTTCAGAATAAGAAATAAATCAGAAATAAATGTCGTCCTGCATTAAAAATTAGTTATGAATATTGATCGCAATTAACGAAGTTCCTGAGTTAATCTTTGTGTTTGTTAACTGTGACTTAATTTGAACACAAATATCATATCCTTAAACATTATTTACTTAACTCTACGCTATTGTATTTATGTGAGTTCGAATCAACTAGTTCTTTTAAAAATGTAAATAAAATATTAAAACGTCAATTTTAGTAGTGTTACTATTGTACAGTAATGAAAATTCATTAAATTGAAATGAAATTCGGAAACTACAGTAATGGAATATTTTTTGAATATTCTAAGAGAAAACTTGTAGTTCTTTTCCTATAGTTATTTTTTTACTTTTAAAATTGTACATCTTTTGACGATAATGACAACGAAAAATTTAAAACCCAAAAATAGTGACTGTACTTCATAAATCAGAACAATTTTATTTTTAATATATAATAATATAAAGTTTTTCTATATAAATCGTAAATTAGTAATGAATGAAAGAATAATAAAAATTGGAAGAAATATTCATTATGTACATACTGAAAGTTATTAATTTTATACGACATTTTTTATGAATTTTAAGTATCGTGTTCGTATCACCTAATACTTGCAAACGTCATATATTTTGTTAAGAAGAATTTATGTTTGAAAGGATTTAACATAAATTTAAAAATTTGCAGTTTACTGCAACTGGGATATGGAAGAAATGACTGATTTCATCATAATCCCGTCCATTTATCTTTACCATTTCCCACACTTGGAGAAGGGTTCCGAGATTGGTATAAGAAATATGCGCGACGAACCCTAAAAGTGCGACCGCAGGATAGTAATCTAGTTCAAATAACCCTAGCCGTTGTTTCCGAAACATTAGTATTATTAAACCATCGTGAAACGGCACGTGTAACTATAAATGCTCAAATGACAGGGTATTTAATCATTGAGGGTAACATCTAATTTTTATTATGCAATCGTGCCTCCTGCCGTATCCTAATCGCTGCTTATTAGGCGTAGTTGGATGTTACCAAAGTAAAGGGTCTCTGTATAATATATTGTATCGTTGTAATAAACGTGATAATTATTATTCATTGTCTAGGACTACTTATAATGTTATAAATACATCTTATTATGAATTTCTCTCCTTCCGCGTAATTTAATGAAGTCCCCTATTGAGCGACAACCGTGAGAAGACTGATATCATCCCCCTAATTTTAATCAAAGCCAAAGTTTTCTTACAAAATTGTATTGAATGACAACAAATTTTACCCAGAGCAGTATTTGATGAATAGTCGACGAAGTGATAACGCTACCTTTATAAATTCTGCTACAAAGCTGTCATATACTTTGTATAAAACTCGCACCTTTTTATCAAAATCGATTCTTCAAAGTAATCGGAGTTACTTCCAAAGAAAGACCTCGACTTCATATCAATTTTTAAACTTTCTTGTATTTTAGAAAGTTTCTTACGGTAGCGGTTTTATCGTAGGTATATCAACATTTTATAATATATGTTTCGTTGTTAAACTACTCGGTGTAAACTGTTTGTTTGATACGACTTTAAGAGCAGATTATATAGTGTGATACTTTATAAAACGTACCTTTTCATTTATATTTTTCAACAAATATGCACTGTATAAAATTTCAAATATTTTGAGAGAATAAAGTACATAAAACATGATTGTTTATTTAAGTGTTGATATTTCATACATTAATATCACAAAGAAATCTCGATAATTTTTTTAAAAATAAACCGATATCAGGAATTTTAAAAATGTAAAGAATTTTAAGTCATCTATAGCAACGAAATATCGTTCTTATCATAAAATAGAAATCAATTATCACAAATATTGTAAATATAAATTTTCGCATAAATAAAGTGATGTTATTTTTTATAACATACCCAATTTAGGTAATTTTTTAAAGATATGTCGAGTTTGATATAAAATACTTAAGAGGTTTTCTGTAATTGATAAATTGTCAAGTATACTCAGAATTTTTACGTTTCTATTATTGCTGAAATTATTCAAATTTGTAAATTTCTTCTATTAATAATAGGTTATTTTTAGAAATTTGTACTGTTAATATTCTAACGCTACTTTCATGTTGGGTATCAATGCTGGGATTTATTTTGAATGGCATATGCGGTATATGATTTTGACAGGTGCATTAAACGAGCTAAACCGCAATCGGTCTATTTGAATGTTTAGAAACATATTACAATTATTTTCTGTTAATTTTGTGCACAGGGAGGACTTAAAATATGAAAAAATGACGTGTCATTCTTCGAAACAGAATGAAATAATAGCAAATAGGTCAGCTAAATGTTTATATTTATTTGAGCTGTTGAATTTTAAACATGTATCAGAATCATTTAGTAATGCACCGATTGTATAAATAATTGATAAAATGTATCAAAAACATTTTCTTAAGATTATTTAGTAAGTTATTATGTTTATCATACATTTTTGTATATAAAATACTCTAGAAATATTAAACAGACCAAAAATATATAGACTATTTATTTTCAATTTATATTAATATAGATTTTGAAAAAGTATTATCGAAAAATAACGTGCTACAAACGTTTATAATTTCAGCCACTGTTATTTATGTTATGTTTTGTAAGCAAACAAAAATAAAATATAAAATTAAATAATACAGGAGCTTTTGTTGAGGGTCTTCGTCATGGCAAAGTACACAACTATTGAATAGTATTTTTACTTTAAGTGAACTCTTTAAACCAGCGCAACGATACAAGTTCGAATTGAGCTAGTAAACATTATTACATAAATTTTTGAAAAATTTTCAGAACAATTATTGACGATATATTTCTGCTCACATTTATCCAATCTTGATTTCCGAAAATTTGGCTGATTTTTATGGGAAAACAGAATGTACATTTCTATGCATATTTTTAAAGAACATAGTTTTAAAATAATTGTTTTCGATTTTCATTCGATTTTGTGTCGAAAAGAAGCTTTTAAAACAATAAGTTTTCAACCATCTAATGAAATAGTTATCTTATATACTTAGTTCTAACTGTGTTTGCTTTTATAAGTTAATAATTTCAAATAGATAGAAACTTCATAACTGATATTACAATACTACATTCAAAGTAACTCTGAAAAATTAAATAAATATTGTTTTAAATACTTAAAAAATTCAGATACTATTGAAATAATTTCATGTTAAGCAACCGACTATCTGAAACTTGAGAAATTATTCAAACGCACCCATTACAGCTATAGCGTGCTTTTTATTATGTTAATAATTTTGAAGTTACAACGAGACTTTCAGCGAACGACCAAACTCCGCGTAAGTTTCTTCGCGCAAATTTGTAAAAAAGAACTTTTAATCTTAACTCTGAAATTTTCAAATTTTAATATCAATTGTGCATTGGACCGAACATTATTTTATCGAGTTGACGTATGCAGTATAGCCGTAATTATACGTTAGTTTGAAATTTAATTTCTTATAATCATAGCTCGTTAATTAAATCGATGATAGCGGGTAATAATCAAGGATGTAATAAACAAGTAAAGAAAATATTCATTTAATTCAGAATTTAAAATGGAGTATTAATATTTCACTTTTTGACTGAATAAATGATCCGAAGACAGGTGGAACGAATATATTTATAAAGTCCGATGGCGAAGTTAATTATTGCTATGTGTCATGATTAAAATTGTGATAAATATTTTATTATTTTTATTTGATTTACATAAACCGATCCATGGATATTTTATACGGGTTGAAATCAATACGCAATAAATTTCAAGATATATTGTTCATCTACACGACCACGTTCAAAATGATTACTCACGGACATAAATACGATACGGTTCGTACGCACAATGAGAATTTACCTCCCAATAACAGAGAAATAATGGCGCGTGTAGATTTTACGCACATACCGTACATCACCACTCAAAATGCCATTCATAAACATCATTTACGAATTTGAATCAGAATTCGTGTTACCTTATATCTTTTTGCAAAATATGAAGATTAGTTATGCCTGGCTGGGGTTGTTTGGTCAATAATACTACAACGAAATATTTGTTTTTCGTAATACTTATTATATAACATGATATAACTTTTTTTATTTGATAATTATTATGTTTTCAGAAGTAGTTAATTTATAGTTATTTGAATACCTGAAATTATTAGTTTGTAATAGCCTAATTGTTAAAAAATCTGTCTTTATATAATAACAATTTCTTAATCTACAATTATCCTAATTGTCGTAAAATAAATCAATATTTCAGATTAGAATAATTTTTTTTAATTTTTGATAGGGTTTATCAGATTAAGATAACACTATTAGAATTACAAAGAAATTATAAGAAAACTTTCATATATAAAAAATATCAGTATTAAGTCTGTCGACTATAAGTAAAGTTGGTTGTTAAAAGATACAATAATTGGCTTAAATTAAGAAATAAGCGCAATTTCCCAAAATTTAGCTGTAGTAGATTTAATACACAACTTTTAATTTTTTAATATTTTCATGAGTTATTTTTTGTGGGTCCACGTTTAAAAATCTTGCACAATAAATACTCCTACAAAAAAAAGATAATTTTTAAATTAATATCAGAAAGTAGTGTCAATAATTTTTTAAAAATAAATCGATATCAAGAATTTTGAAAATGTAGAGAATTTTATCATGTAGAGCAATGAAGTATCGCTCTAGATTGTCATAAAATAGAATGTCAATATTGATTTTCCTACAAATAAAATTATATCATCATTTTGGGTAAATTTTTTAAGATGTTTGAATAAATTTCTTGTAACTGAAAGAAGAAACATTTGAAATAAAATTCTGTTTAATATAAATATTCCGTTAAAGTGTTCTTTTTGAGTTACTCTTCTGTTTCAAACGACTACAACTTTTTTACATATTATTAGTAGGAACAAAATAATTGAATCATTACATATTCCTCTAAATTCTGGAATATTTTAATTCCTCTGCAATAAACAAGTGACTGTGTAGCATCTATTCGACCATTTAATAACTTCTTCAAACCGATTGAAGAATCCGTCGATTTAAACAAATTTCTGAAGTATTGAATCGAAATTTCATTTCATATTTCCATACATTAGAATTATTAAAATTTGTGTAATAAATAGATCCATTTACAATTCTTGAACTCAAAATTATCTGACCTGTTATGTGCATTTGTAAACTTGTGCAACGTTTGTTTATTCGAACGATGATCATAAAAGACGTTCAGCACAAATTTTACTTTTTCTATAATTCTAAATAATTTGGATCTTTACTTACGAGGGGCGCTTTTCCCCTTCTAGGCAGTTCTACCATTGAACCCCCGATTTGCTTCGTTAGCAACACCCCAATGTGTTCCTTGTTCTAGCCATTTGGACCTGTTCACCGGCCTTCCACTATATTCTGCAAGGAAATAATTATGATACATTGATTTTCATAGCCTCGAATTGTATTTAAAGTTCTTGAAATAGCCTTTTAAGAACTTTAAGTGTATCCTCACTATTATTCATCATTTGGAGAAAGTCATGCCAAATTATTATCTCAAATTAATTATAAGATAAGAACATTCAAAGCTAGTTTTCTTTATTCACAATGTTGTATTCGTATTTTCTAAATTAAAACTCAATTCACACAACTTATTTAACAAAAGAAAGAAGCTATTATTCAATTGTTATCTGAGATGTGGATGCGCTTAAAACACTGATATATATGATCAGTGGCTTAAAAAGTTCGAAAAATCACATAACAGACACTTCAAAATACAGGCATTAAAAAACCGGACATTTAAAAAAACAGACATTAAATAACCAGACATTTCAAAATGCAGACAAATTATCTGGGTCGCCGTCCTTGAGGTCTCACTAGAAGGTCATTTTAAGGTCAAAAATGTTTGACTAACAATAAGAGGTTAACTTTGTAGGTCACTTGATGGTCAATTCAGTTTGACCCCGGATTATTTATTAAGCACATTTCGAAGTCAATCATTGGGTGCACCTCAAAAATCCGACAAATCACAAAGCAGCCATTAGAAAAACCATACATTTCATAATGTACATATTCTGAAAATGTCATGGGTCATGGGAGCACCAGCGCGGGACTATTGTCGAAGTTGTTTAGATGAAGACGAAGAAGAATCAATTCACCACATGATCTGTGAGTATACTGGCTAAATGATCAGAAGACTCCAACATCTGGGACAGCCCTTTTTCGACAGTTTAGAAGACGTAGCGCACATCCGACTGGGGAGACTACTGAAATTTGTTGACTCAACTGGGTGGTTAAAACATGAATAAATGGCTGGATGGGTTTCCCGCACATCGGCGGTGGTTATGACGACGATAGTCGTCATAAATAAATAAGGGGATCACAATGGGCCGTGTTGGCCACCGAGTGCTGTGAGGGGAGTGCAGCCCCTCCACACCCCTTCTAACCTCACCTAACCTATTCTGAAAATGTAATTAATGATTGACTTTTAAATGTGCTTAATAAATAATCCGGGAATCAACCTGATTTGACCTTCAAGTGGCCTACACAGTTAACCCTTTGGTCAAACATTTTTTAACTTGAAATTACCTTTCAATGAGACCGGATAAATTGTCCGTATTTTGAAATGTCGGGTTTTTTAAGTATCTGTTTTGTCGACTTTTTGAGGTGCACCTAGAGATGTGACCTTGATCGTGACCTTGAATGACTCATCAAGATTTAATAAACTATTTTCAATAGGAAAACATATTTTTGATCGTAAGAGTGGAAAGAACGGGAAATTTGTGGTTTGACTATGACCTTGACCATGCACTTTAAAGTCACTTCAAGGTCAAATTGTTTATGTCGATCGCGATCTGTAGTTTTGACCATAGGAATGGAAAGAGCGTAATATGTTAGGTTTGAATGAGACCTTGACCTTCAAGGTCATTTTAAGATCAACTTGAAATTGTCTACGGAAAATCATACTTTTTTCTACAAAAATGGAACAAGCTGGAAATTGCACGTCCAACTGTGACGTAATTATAATAATTGTGTTAAATTCAAAACGTTGATATAATTATAAAAGAAATGCTGATAGAAATTGAACTCATTTAGGTAAGTATGAGATGAGAACTACTACCTAAGGTTATTCATTATAGGTCCGAATGGTATAGACACTAATAGGACGCCAAAAACCTTTAAAGTAATGACTGCTCAGTGGTCGAAATAATTGCAAAACTGGCTGTGTTATATTTATATTTATATATTATACAAAAAATTATTTTTGGTACTGGACTGAAAATATCACATAGAATCTAAATCATAAATATTAACGCGATTTTTGAACATTTTATATAGTCGAATCAGTTTTGATCAATGAGATGTTCTTTGCTTATTTTATCTCGATAAGAATTAATTGCGAGTTCAACTGACCTAAAAACTTGTTACAGGCGTAAATAGTCAACGTGCTCAATATTTTCGTTTACGCTCTTAACAAATAGAAAGAATTCGTTGGATGGGCAATTGCAAAAGTTCGTTATGCTCGTATTTCACGCAATACAATTACCCCAGAATAACAACAAAAAAGAGTGAGAGAAATAGCCACATACGTCCGATGACGTCAACCGAACGTAATTTCATCATCCGGCGTTATAGACGAATTACAATTAGGGGTTTGCGAATGACGTTACACCGCGACAATTATGTTTCGTGTGCGCATCCGGAAAATAAAAGGCGGCTGTCCGAGTTTCCCGAAGCAACGTCCGAAATAGCATTTGTCCGCGTCAGATTCAGCTATCGAGAAAGTCGAGAATGGATCTGGTGTTACGTACCATGGAATATATCTGATCAGAATTATTCTCCAGCCAGTTTACATCATAGTTTTCCTACCAATTATATTCGTTTTTCCTGGACTTTCTAACTGCAAATTGTTTCCAACTTTTAAAAGATTATGGACCTAAACTGAAAAAAGAAATAAAAATAGAAGCTTGGGTTTTTCATGAAAAACTGAGCCTCCCTTTTATTGAACATATTCTACCGTGCGCTCAGATTCTGCTCGCGCAATCAACTATTAGCGGGGTTTAACTCGTTCCCCCGCGTCCTATACGTTGTTTAACATGTACGCTGAAATTCGAATCCCGTAATCGGTTGAACTCTATGAAAGTTCAACATTATGACGTGTGCTCATTATTTCATTAAGGGCGCTTTTCAATGTTCGCAAAGGCAAAGTTCCACGGTGGATCAGTTTAATATTCTCAAATTGGTGGAAAGGCTACATTTCGCTGCATATTTTGTTAAAAGTGGATTGAAATTAAATTAAAATTGTCAAAAAGTATTTATGGAAGATCACGTAGACATTTATTGATATATTTGATAATTTAATAGACAGATCTTTTTTATTGGAAAACATAAATAACACTCGATAATAGGAAGCACATCCAGAATTTTTAATCTCGTATTCTACCATTTTTGCAGCTTTTACGTGGGAAATCGCATTACTACAAGGCAAAAAAAAGCATTTTTTTATGCAATGAAAGTATCATTTGAAATCCTGCAAAATAAGTAATATAGGACATATTAAAATGCAATGGGATATTAAAGCTTTTGAAACTAAATTTTCTACTAAATGGGGGTGGTGTTGCATTTGCCTGAAGTTGGCATTAATTTGAAAGGGTGGCCGAAAACACAACCCCTTTAAATAACACCGGCACATAAGCTCTGAGCTAAGGACCAATCTTACGTACTTTATGGATTTTAAAACTAACATCGGGATCACGAAATTTCTTTTTAAAAGTTAACAGATTTTTTTAATGAAAACTATAAACTTTAGAAAAAAATGTTTTACGAAAATGTCTTAGAATATGCCTAATTTTTTTTTCGGATGGTATTGATATTGATATAATTTTGGATCTTTCCAAATTTCGAAAATTTTGTTGATTCTGAAATTCTTTGACCAATTCTGCGACAGTTTTGTTCTAAGGAAATTTGTTCTCAATTTTAAGTGACTTTTTTGAACATTTCGATTTTTCGAATTTTTGAAAAATAAAAAATTACATCAATACATTCTGAAAAAATTGAAAATATTCTTTGATACATTCAAAGAAATTTTTGTTCTTAGAACATTTTTTTCTAGAGTTGTAGTTTTCATGAAAAAAATTTGTTAATTATTAAAAAGAAATTTCTCACAGTGGTCCCCATTTTGTAATCATGATGTTCTTAATATTTAAAAAGTATATCTTAGTACTATATTGTTTTCTTTACATTTAACGAAAGAATTTTGTGCCGAAAAATACTTTTTTGATAAAAAAGAAGTTTTATTAAAAAGTAAACTTGATTTTTTTCAGTCTTTTTGACATTTTACATCGCTATATTTAATTATGTAATTAAGGTAGCTCAATTTATGAAAACGGCATTGAAAACAGCGACCTCAAAAATAACAAGATAAATACTTTAGTATTTTTGGAACTTTAATTTTCTTACGTAATAGTTGATTGAAATTCAAGTGAAAATGTGTTCTTCCAAACGTTAATGGGTTAATAAACGACAATATTATAAAAATCTAAAAGCATGAATATTAGTGTTATGGAGGAATTCCAATAGAAAGAAATTCAATGATTCAGTAGAATAATTCTCAACAGTTTTAAGTAAATTATTTATTCCTATATGAAATTTATAATATAAACGTTTCGAAAGTATTGCATATATTAAAGCTACTTTGTTTATTGTAGAACTTCAAATATTATCCTGGATTGTCAAGCCGACTGTTATTATTATGCGGAAAATATTACATATAAAATAATATTTATATACTAAATGTGAATTATTAATGTTTTGTCTATGCGTAAAAATGTATATTTTGTATTTATATAGTCATGAAGCAAAATTTTTTATTTATAATAAACCTGTAAAAAGTAATATGAACAGAGTCAATAATTCAATTAATTCATTGCTAATGAATAAAAATATGCCATTAAGAAACTCATGTACAATTTTTAAGGTAAATCTACAATACTAATTTTACAAATAATCCATTAATTAATTTATCAGTGTAGATGGAATTCAGTAATTACTTTAATGAATGTTTGTAGATTATTCAAATAATATTATTGTTAACTTTGATATAGGTGCGTTGAAACAAAAGTTGTAATTTTCGAATGCACATTACTAAAAACGTAAAAAATTTTCCGATAAGATCCACCAATCGATTTCAACGAAACTAATTTTGTTTTCATATTTTGGTGGTTTGTATACGAATATGACCATGAATGTTCTTGATGTTTTTAGTACTTTTCTTAGGTTTTTCATGAAAATGGTCAATTTTTATGGTAATATTGCAATCGTAAGTTGTGAAGTACACTAAAACATATCAAAAAAAGTTAGTTTTGTTGAACTTGGTCGTTGGACCGTATAGCATACCACACTTAAAAATCTTCATATTGTTTTATTACTTAAAACAATAATTTACAAAACAGAAGAAACATTTGAGCCAAAAGTTCGTGAACGCTCTGAATTTTTGAGCTTGTTAAAAATGTGTCGGATCGCCAAATTCTTTGAAAATAGCGAAAAAAAGTATTAGACATGTTTTGAAGTACAGTCATAGAGCGTTCAACTATGCACTCAGTTTTACTGCATACATTATAATTTCTTAGTAGTGATATTTTTGAAATATTGAATTTCGTAACTTTTTTTCTTGTAACTTTCAATGTTTATGAAACGTTTAATAAATTTTTCTAGATATTGCCAATTTTTTTGGAATTACTACAATTCAAGATCTTTGAAATTGTTTTTGAAAAAAGTCGAAAAAGCTATGTTTTACCTTCCCAGAGTTATGATTTTTTTTTAAGTTTCAGTTTTACTCGTTCAGTCAGAATCTTATAAAAGAGGCCATGATGTATTTTAGTCGTGTTTCCAGAATCGACAATGATTTTCTTACAAAAATCGAAAATACAAAATACAAAATACAAAATACTAAAATTGTTTGAAAACACAATCTCTCAACATCAACTGCAGCTCTAACCTCGAAAATATACCCATTCCATATGATATAAATATCAATCAATTAAGATAAATATTAATTTGTCAGTTTTAAAAATAATAAATATATTTAATTAGTACGTATTGAACATATATGTTATTGATTTTAAGATCAGGGGTTTCATACAAGAGATAATAAATAAAACCACACTCATTGTGGACGGCTATGTCTGTCCTTAACATAACTCAATTAAGAAAATTAAAAGTTAGTTAATAAGTTAATATGACATGGTAACTACTGTCTTTTTCTACATTTAAATTAAGTCTTGAAGAGACTGAACATAGTGACGTAAACGTCCATGGCAGTGATTTTTATCATTGCTTTTATGAAACTTCAGATCCGAAAATCGATAGATTCGGCTTGTTGTATTAATTTTGGTGTGCCAATCCTGTTATTTGAACGGTAAAATTTATAGATTTCAATTTGGTATTATACGAATATTATGTTATATATTAATGATACCTGTTTGATGTAATTGAATCAATATAAATGTTATTTTTTATAAAACTTGATAAATTTATATTTATCTCGGTTATCCATATTATTTCTTATTGGTGTATTTTAAAGTTTTGAGTTGCAGTTGATGTTAAGAAAGTGTGCTTTTAAATAAATTTTAGTATTTTACATTATAAATTAAAGAAAAGTATAATTGCGATCCATGGAACGTGAATGAATAAACTGCATGTTCACAATTTTTGGCTTTTTTCCTAAGAATTCTGACCTAACGAAAAAATAAACAATTTTTAAAAAATCATGACCGTGGAACCGAAAAACATAGCGATTTTTTCAAAAACGACTCTAAAGGTCTTTAATTGCAGTGTTTTCACAAAAATTGTCAATATACAGCAAAATTTATTAAGTATTTTGTCAAAATTGAAAGTCAGAAGAAAAAGTTACAAAATTCAACTTTTTAAAAATACCACAACTAAGTGTATATAACACATGCAATAAAACTGAGTACTCCAATTAAAAACTTTATTTCCGTACTAAGTTGTTTCACTATCTTCAAAGGATTCGGAGATCCGACACTTTTTTTGCGAGCTCAAAAATTCATAGAGTTCACGAACTTTTATCCGGTAGTGTATATATTTCACTTCAATTATTCAAATATGAATATTTTTATTGGTATTCTTCGATCGCATGGAATTTTAATCCCTCGACAGAAGACACCTGCGTATGAAGTATCTTTGTATTTTGGAAAGTTTATCATATGGTATAATAAAAGTTACTGTTTTTTAAATTTAATTTAAATCTCTTCATTACAGGCTGTGGGTTTAAATATTTATGTAGCCTTTAATGAAATTTGTCAAAAATTTACGCTGCGGTAAGTGCAGCCTGTAAATGAGAAGCGTGTGTATCCAGGCGTGTTTCGAAAACTCCCGATCGATTCCGGATGTGCAAGACATTAAAACGGCTGTAAATGTTTCGTTGAACGTTTAACGATATTATAAAATATAAGGCCAGTAGCATTCAGAATCCGCATATTATTTAGTATTGTAAAATAAAGCAGTAACAAGTTAAAATTCGCAAATTGTTATTAAATCAAACAGTACTGCATTTGACTAATTTTGGCAAAATCATCTGAAGAACTTAAATGTTTACCTTCAGTTTTGATGAAAAAGTGTTCTATTTTAGAATTCAATTTCGTTTTGGATGTATTTTCATTTTGAAAAGTACTTGAATTAATAAATAACGTACAAAGACATTTTGCTTTGCGAATACTATAATTTATTAAAATGTTTGGACTTAGATAGTATCTAATTAAAATCAAGGCATGATCTGACTTTTATATTTAATAGTTCATCCTAAAGTGGTTGGAGCTTCTTTTGTTCAATGGTTCTTCCACGAACGCCTCTCAACTATTTTTAGTTTCATATTTTCCACTTCACTTGATATTTTGTGGTATCTTTTCTCCACTTATCAAATGAATATTCGTTTTTTAGTCCGGAATTACCTCGGCGGTTTATAAAAAGGCTTTTACGAAATATTAAACCTTTGGCAAGAATCAGGCGCTTTCTCGATATTGAATTCAAACATATGAAACAATCTCTGTAAAAGTTTATGCGTGTAGTTTTCGCAAACACTTTTCTTATTATATTGTGTTTATTCCGTATTTCTTTTTATAAGTGTATTAAAATATATATATAATTTTATGACATACATTTGATAAAAAGAATTGGTAAAAATATGACGAATATGACGTTCGCATCAAAGTAAATACGAGCATCAGTTGTTCAATTTTTCAGCTGACTGTTAACCAAGTTACATCTGTTTGAAAGATACATAAAAGCTGGGTGAATTTTTTGAATCTAAATAATTTGGCTGGATGTAATCCGATTGAAAAAAATGAATTCTCTTCATGTTCCTTCTGTCGTCTCTCTTTTGTTTCAAAAATAAAAACCCCTGCAACAATAGCCATAGAAATTTCAACTAACCAAAATAGATAAGCACAGCGATTTCGCGTATTCTGGTCGAAAATTAGTTTGATTTTAATGGTTTAATTAAAAGAATTATTTTTAAATGAAACGTAAAATTTTGTTTTTCATGCCACTAAAATGTAAATGGTGATTCATCAAACCATAATGTTTCTAATTACTTAATTAGCGAAAAGGGTAACAGTGTTTTGTTCATAAAGGCACTCGGTATATAATAACCTACTTCTGCTGCTAGATAAATCTTTCCTAGGTATACTAATAACTTCATTCTATATAATGACAAATTGGCGTACTATATCAAAGAGGTGCAATTAGTATGCTAGAAAGGTTCACTGACTGAAGAAGGCGATAATAGGTTCATTTTTATAGCGATGTCAGCTTTCGTGGCTGACAGATCAGAATATAGAAAGCTACCGTATTTTAGCTGTAAAAAATGTCGAATCTCTGGGTTTGAATTCTAATAATAAATAGAAATATTTTTATTTTAGTACGCTGAAATGACATTAGAGAAATGATGTAATTCGAGCTAAAATGTTACATTGTATACATACTTAATTTTGAGCATAATGTTTCATTTGCTCAAGAGAATGAGTTTTTTTTTGTTGTATTTTACTGTTTTGATACATTATAATGTATTGCAAACCCAAAATGATGTTGTTATTGACTTGGTTTATGTTCAATGTTGATAAAGGATTGATAGTAGTTGAATTTTAAGAGAACTTGAAAGTTAGAGTCATGATATCCTTTTAACCAATTGATTTATTGTTATAAAAAAATCGTCTGCTATGCAAAAATTCAAAATGTAACTTTAAGATAAACCGTTTTTAAATATAGAATGTTCTGAATGTGTTGTCTTATATACCTTGTTAAATTGCTATTGTTATTACTCTCCTCCCTTCTCGAAAATAGCCAGCATTTGATTTTTTCAGGTTCTACTAATTGTCAGTAATAATTATTAATTAATTTTGAAATTGAATCAAATCGTTTTAGTTCATTGAAATATACATTTATATAAATACAACATGTAAATAATTAAAACTGATTTCGATATCATATGAAAGTAATTAGGAAATCCATTTCGGGAATATTATTCATTTTAGAATTAATAACAATATATCTGTTTACCTTTTTAGGTTTCTTCTATTTAAAATTATTGTATTAATAATATAGTGATTAATTACTATATTAATAGCTGTGACATATTTTTTAAAAGGAAATCAGAAATTCTAATTATTTGAAAACATTTTTAAAGGGCATATCAGTCGAGTAAAAATTAAAGGTATCTATAAAACCATACATTTTTAAAGAAAACTAAAGGAACACACGGAAAATGTGAAGCAAGGCATTACATTGAAAAGAATCATTTTCAAATAAATATATAAAGGACGATTTAACAAAGATATGACAATTAACCAAAATGCAATCAACAAATAAAAGTCGATTATAAAATAGAAAATTGAAAAAAAAATTCAAAAATAGTTTGATATGTTGTCTATTTTTAGTATATCTCTAAAAGTTTTAATATTTAACTTAAGAAAAAAATACATGTTTAGTGCACACGAACTAAATTTATTTGGTTGTGTTTATATATGGGATATTCCATGCCAACTCGACCAACCTTTTGTTTGTGGTTTAGAAATGGGAAATAGTAGTCCTAAAACCAAGTTCTATCAACATGAATATTTTCTGGAAATTTATATTTCGGTAAGATTAACCCTTTCCACGATGTACGGAAAATGAGTTTGAATTCATATTTCGAGAACTAATAAACGGATATTTATGAATAAAAGATGCAATTTTTTATAATTTAATACAGTTTCTGAAAAAATACTCCAATATTCTTCAGTTGTAAAAGATCAATTTTTCGAGTTTTGAAAAATTTAACCTTTGATTTTCAGTCGAAGGGCCAGTCAATAATGAATCTAGATTTTCCCCCTCTAAAACACCATAAAAATAACCACTCAATTTTTTCAGGTAATTACGAAACGGAATTCCGAAAGGGAAACCAGGAAATAATTTTTTTAAATTAAAATTGTAATTTTTCTTTAATATCCATGGCTGTTCTCATGTACAAGTTATTAAAACGTATCAGTTATATTACTTGAAGTAAAAATAAGAATCAACTCCTCTTGTTTTCTAACCATCATCTTAACTGAACAATTTGTCGGCAAAATATATGCCTGGATGATGTAGGATGTACGCTAAGATATCTCATTGCGAGCATGAAAACCGCAAATTAAAAAAGTGTTTCTGGTGTTAAAAACGTAGTAACTTCGTCGACAAAAAAATGTTCAACAACTTGCTCAAAATTCACTTTTTAAAGTATAATAGTAGAAAAAAGATACTTTTGTAATGAAGATATAAAAATAGATATTGTATGCTTATAAATACAAATCGCAAAAATGTGGATGAATTAAGAACTATTTAGTATACAATTATCAATAAGTAAACAAGGAAAGAGAATAAAATATAACTACCATTTAGTATTAACTACAAGAATTGTCACTTTATGAACATATTTACAAACCATTTATATCATGTTTCATAAGTTGATTTAACGAAAGATGCAAGTAAACATAGATGTTACACTGACATTTTTTCTTTTATTCAAGTTGGTTTAGTAAAATTTGTCAAGCCAAAATTTAAAGCAAGGTTCCCATGATGTCTGTATGGTTTGCTAAGATGATATCATAATGTGGTCAGAATGCAGTAAACCGTGATCATAAAATTTTTATCATAAAGATGTCATAATTTAGTAATAAATTTTGAAATTAATAATATTCCCATTAATGAAGAAAATTTAAAGTGATAAATAATGCCCAGAAATGAAATTCTATAAGGAATAAACATATAATGTAGTTAAAGTTAAATTAACATGAGGGCCAATATACATATGTATAGATATGTATTTATGTACGTGTATAATATTCATACATACACGGAATCAGAGTTTGATATAAGAAGAAAACTACTACGAATTAATTATTGTATAAAATAAAAAGTAATCAAAAATATTTTTTTTGTAACAAAATAAATATATATAGATAAACAAACAAAAAATAACATTGTTTAAGTTGCTCTTTTGTTAGTGTAAAAATAAAATACATAATTATATATTAACATTTTTAAAAAAATGTCTAATGAAATAAAAATGTTTACATTAGAATTAAAAAGGTCACATTTCTGAGATCTTAATCAGCCTGCGTAAGCAATACTTGTAGGCTTGTTTTAACTGTTTTTCAACGTAGTTTACATTGCATAAATGAGAATTTAATAGTGCCTTGTATTGCAATGCACAGTTTTTGAAATCCAGTTAAAACGAGCCTACAAGTGTCGATTAGCTGAGGTCGATTAAATACTCAGAAATTTGATCTCTTTATGGGATTTTTAGACCAATAACAAAATGGTATCTTTAAGTTAGTCATCTGAACACTTTATGACACAATTATATCATTTTGATTAATGTCTTAAAAATATGACCTCTTTAAGAGGTCTTCGTGTTATTACCAAAATGACACCTTTATGTGGGTCATCTGACCACATTATGACATAATTCTGATATCATTTTGAGTTTTCTTAACGAGGTCAGAAATTCTTTATATTAAATTATGTTAGTAGGAAAGTATTGTAGTCTTAAACTATTAAACCTCAACTATTAGAAATCACATAGTAACCAAAGATATTGCCTGTGGTGATTATTTTATAGAAAAATTAATTTTACAGGACCAATTTATTACCCAAATTAGTTCAGTGTTACCTTATTTTTGTATATATATTATAAAAGACAACTTTTTTTTAAGTGGACACATGTATTCAATGTAAAGGAATAAACGGACTTTTATGACGAAGATAAAACGTAATTGCAGAATAATTTTTATCAAAACGACAAAGAATAATTGTCATTTATATATAATTCTACCAACAATTAAAGCCGGGAAAAATTGTGGACAGTTGAACAATTCGTATTATATAGAAATTGCGAGGTAACTCGAGTCAAGTGACAGTCAAGCGTCGATTTAAAAACCACTCGGAGGGTGTATACCGAGCCTTTGTTCTTCAAAGTCAATGGGTGTTCCGCGTACTCTGGCCAATTCACCCCAGTAAACGCTGTTCTGTAACATTTACATATATATCACGCAACAGATGTTCTTTGTTCTTTTAACTAGCATGACACTTTCTTCAACAAAGAGGTAAATATTGCAGGATGAAGTGCTTTAAACTAATGGCGATTCAAATTTGCATACCTTTCCTTCTTAACGTTATATCATACAGAAACGTGCAAGTACCTACATGTATCATGGTCTCAGAGTCATAACATTTACTTAAACATATTTCATAATTATATACTTTGAATAACTTTATTATTATGAACACAATTTACTCAACTTATTAAGATCTATTTAACAACTATTATTTAGTGTGCTATTCGCGTTCATTATTTGTATTTTACATAACATTGTTATTTTTCAAGAAAATTTTCACAAAGTTGAAACAGTTGACTACGTTACATTTTTAATTCTTGTAGATTATCCGTTTCTATTTTTAATGAAAGGAATAATTATTGAATATGTAGGTAATATATGTTATGTTTTTGAGATAATTAAAAATCAATCCTGAACATTAAATAGCTTATTGTTCAATTGATACTCTTTTCTTTTTGTTTGATGGAAGTATTCTTTAAAAATCTCAATCTTCTTCATAGTTGAGACTCGTATACGTGCCTCTTTAAGGTCCCATCTATCACCATCAATCTCTGCAGTTCGTACTAATAGTCATGAGCCTATTCAAATCATTCCTTCTAAACATAGTCTTCAATGCATCAATTACACAGTTATTTACAGAAATACACGTTTAAGTAATGATTTACTACTATAAAATAATTGTTAAATAATGGAAATTATCATAATTTGAAGTAATAAAAAACTACAATAAATATTTTTATATATTGAAAGTACATTTAATTGTATGTTTAAGAAATAAGAATAATTGTGTTATGCATATTTAAAAACTTAGTATTAATTATTTATAATCTAATTTACAAAATGTTGTTACTAAGTGGAATAATTCTCTATTGTTGAATTCAGCAGTAATAAAATAAGAGTTTATAAATATTTTGTTCTTGTAGTGAAATTTTCGATACACCATAATATTTATTTATAATATTTCAAGAACTATCCTTGAAAAAATTCAATTATTATTGATTAACGAACAAGATAAAAATAAATGCGTTATAAAAATGAACTAAAAAATATCATAAGCAATTATTTTTAGAGAAACTACCGATAGAATCTTCTTTCGAATAATCAATTTTTAGTATTTCTTAAATAAATGTGTATATCCTTTGTTATGAATGTCAGCAGCTGGTATAATATTTACTTGAGTGTCATACTTGAGAGAAGGAAACCGAACATCGACATGTCAAACGTAGTCCTATATTGTATTTCATTCCTTTTAGTGTTTCAACATGAAATGTAGTGGATCCGAGTAAATACTAATATTGATAAATCAACAAAGTAGCTTGAAAATATTTTCTGTAACAATTCTGTCTTTTCGATGCTATTGAAATTGTGTTAAAGATAATTTACAAGGATTTTGTACTTGAAAAAGGTGTCAATTACAATTTTGAAAATTCTAGTAAACATTTTAAACATCTCATCATTCTTCTGTACATAAATTTTTAAAAATTTCTGTTGAAGGAAAAATGTTTATTTGTACTTGACATAGAGTTAAATTTTTAAAACCAAAGGCAAAGTATTTAGATTTTTGAAGATCAAAGGAAATAATTTAGGCAATGGTTACGGTAAATTCTTAAAAAAGTTATAAAAAGTTACAAAGTCCAGAAATATGAACAATATGGTAATGGAGTGTTATAAGTGCATTTTAGGCATTTAAAACTTGTACCACTATTAATTACTACTATTTGCAAAATCGGTGTAATACATAAAGACATTAAACTATGTTTCAAATCTTTAACCAAACAAATTTCGAACCGAAATTCTGACAACACTTTTTCGACGAAACCAAACTGGGAATTTAAAATACCCCAGGACAAAAAGGTTTTTTTTTTTTCGCTGTATTCAAGGTTATGTAATATCAGAAGATATGTTAGTAATATTATTATTATTAACAATTTATTTCTTATTATTTTGTAACTGTCTTTGTCTCTATAACAGAAGTCAAATTTCAAACATTACAAACAATTTTATCGGACTCACTTGAAAGTTGGTACTTGTGAGTTTTTGGAGTCGCAGTATACGAGTCTTGCGGCAGTTTGGTAGATTCAAAATTTTCAGTAATTTTCGGTTTGCATTCGATTTGGGTCCACATTCGTCGTCCACAAATGTTTCCATACATCCAATACTTTTCAAACGTTTTTTGTTTTTGGAGTTTATCGGTTGGCATACACGGAAACATAAGTTCCCCCAATTCCGCAATACCTCGACACGCGAACGTAACCTGTGTCGAGTACTATTGTGATAAGTAGGGCACCACTGCGGGAATAGCGGGCACTCGCCAGGTTATGTTTATAGATACTGATAAAGTAAGACCCGCAGAAACTGCGGGTCGGATAATACTAAACGAGCGGAAGGTGCGTTGCTGGTTGATACATGCAGTAACTGCATTTACGTCTTACCGAAACAGCTGAACTTATATTTCCGTGTACTTTGCATTAGATGCTTTACGAAATATTGAAGATGAAATATTCATTTTTCATTCGAAGTGATACCGTTTTTTTTATGTGGCCTGCTAAAAATGAATGATATTTCATTCAATTTCATTTGGTTTTAAATTCAATTTGCATTTGAAAATTAGCTGTTTTTGCATGTATATATTGAGCATAACCTCAAACTTAAAAATCTATTTTCAATAGAGATATATATTCGTTTGAAAACGTTTAATATTGTATTAGAATTTACTATATTACATTCGAAAGCCGAAACAAATCAAATGTAAACAGGAAACCACTGAAAATTTTGCACGGGATCTCGTTTATTGGAATTTGTATAGTAGAAATGACCGTTGTTTAGTAATATTGACAGCTTGAGACTACCTACAAGTGGACAGAATAGTGTTTTACGTATTATGTTGTAGATAACAAATTTGACTATTTTTTTTTCTCCCAGTGAAAATAATCATATTTCTTATAATCCATGACAAATCGACCGGCAGCCTCCTTGATTGGTAGCAAAGTTTAGTCACTTATGCGTG
The DNA here is from genome assembly GCA_030407085.1 of Trichopria drosophilae. Classification (NCBI taxonomy): domain Eukaryota; kingdom Metazoa; phylum Arthropoda; class Insecta; order Hymenoptera; family Diapriidae; genus Trichopria; species Trichopria drosophilae. The sequence goes on from CM059583.1 coordinate 158,633,387, forward strand.
TCTTATATTTCAAGACATCTACAATAAGACACCAAGAATTACTTAAAAATGATCACGTAAGTGTCTTAAATTAAGACACCTGATTTTGTAGTGCACATACTTTATGGTACTGACGACGTTAACATATTATTTTCTTTGTCGATATTATATTGTATGCGGACTATTTGATGCAATTCGAGGTCCAATTTATTGATGTGTTTATATACGTAATTTTGAATTTAATTTTTATGCTTAAAAGTTTAATTTAGTTTTACATAGTATACTTTTAACTTCTCTCACAATTATCAATTATCATTAGTCTAGAATCACATGCTTTTCATTAATTTTTTGTAATTATTATATAAATTGTATATTGTTATTAACGTTTTTATAAATGGAATTTTGTGACCACGTGTTTATTGATTAGCAGATTGATACTTGCGATATTTTAAAATATTAACGAGATAAAACAATAAATTGATATTTTAACGAAAGTAATTTTTTAATGACTATAGTTAACAGCTTTGCCAATGGAATAAATTGTTTCGGTGTAGAAAATTTGAGTACGTAATATTATTTGTTATTCATTAACACTACTTATGACTGAAAATTTGACGAAATAAATAAATTATTATATATTTTAATGTATATCAACTAGGTCGATTAAAATCAATTGGGTGTAATGAATTTACGTCCACCTAATAATTACGCTACTGCCTTCACATCATATCCAAGCGCATATACGCGTACAATCACTTATGCAAATTTTACGTAACAAGTTATACCTTCGACACATAACTTTGACACGCAACAATTATACCCTTGTTAGGCTAATTGCACACTCGTCGCGCCATAATTACGCTATTCGTGATCTGTAAAATACACGGAGCACTGCCCCTACTAGTTATATGGTGAAGTTTCTCCAGGATCCAATCCCTGCTGAATGGATGCGACTCGAATCTAGTTATTTTTTGCCTCTTATAATTATAGGAATGACGATTGAGGCGATAATGAAGGGCTTAAAATGTACACTCTCATTGTTCGAATTACGGTCAAAAGGTGGTTCCCATTCATGGTAATAATATATTTTTTACCTCTGGTGGGTTATCTCGATAGTATTGACATTTTGTTGTAATTATCGTTATGCCAATTAAGATGTTATATGAATTAATCACAACAAAATCTTACTTCTGTACACTACTCTATTTTTGTTGTTTAATTCATAAGGAATAAAATTTAAAAATTAGTAATAAATCATTGGAAAGTTAAATAATATAAAACCACAATTAAAATTCGTAATCTTTCATTGTTTTTATCATTACACATTTTTGGTGGAAATTGACTAAAGCTCTTTCCTACAGTCTGAAATTGATTCGTTTTAAATTTGGTAATTTGTAAGTAAACTTATTGAAAGGAAGTCGAAGGGAGTCTTCTATTCTTACTGTCAAATAGTATCTACTTCATTTGAAACATGCATCCCCTTCAACAGAGACGATTAAAATCACAGAAAAATCTAAATCCACTTTATATTGCAAAATATTTTACCTTAGATTCTTTCACTGCAAATACTGAAACGTAGAACACTAGAAAAGATGAATGGTATTAAGAGTAGACATTTAAGTGAATATTAAAAAAAGAAATAAGGATTAGGGGAAAAAGAACGCCCAAGAGCTAAACAAATATCCATTAAAAAGATAAACGACGAAGTAAAACCAGGTAGGCCATGAAAATAGGTTAAATGTTGCTCGACAAGGTTTCAAAACAAATAGCACTTAGAAGGCAATGCTTCAATTTAAAAAATACTATAAAATCAGCTACAGAAAAGTAAAAATACTGAAAATCGTACTAACAAAATCGAAGAGTAGAATAAAAGAATAATAAATACGATAAACGTAATTCTGCAAACCTGCAACTGTTCGAAATAAATAACAAACGAAATGATAACCGTGCCACATTGGAAACGATATAAATTAAATAAATTTCATGTCAATTTTAAAAATAGTTAGTGCCAATAATTTGTGAAAATATTACAGGATATTCATATATTCGCGTTCCATACGTAAAATGTCCACATAAAAGTGCCTGTGGTTAAATTTTTTAAATCCCGGCATTAAAATTCGGTGATATCGAGAATTTTGTACGACTCGCGTAACGCATTGATTGCAAAATGTTATTTATTGTTTGTATACACATTTCAGAACAATTCAAAAGGTAATCGATATACATGAATAAAAAGGCAAAAAGTCTTATCAATCTTTAGTATAAAAACAAAAATATTCTGTACTCGCATGTTTTGTAACGTTTTTTTTGTCATTTACGAATTATATTGAACCAAATTTTAAACAGAAGCTTATGTAAATGCTAAACTCTCGTTAATTTTATACGGAAGCAAATTTCCCGTCTAAAACCACCGGTAATTTAAAATGGTAATCCGAAGCTCATAAACGTCCTGATTTATGACCATTAACGTATGATATAATTAGGTTAAAATGTTAAATGCATCGTTATTTTACCACCAAAGAAGCACCCGCCGAATCTCATTAAATGTCATTACTTACGAACTCTGTTACTAATTTGAAACTTGTAATTGGAGAAGAATGAGGCACCGATAAATCCCAATGGCATCCTTTTCCTGCTGATTATATAAGGAACTCCATTGCCTTTAGCTTTTAATGGTCGACGACTTGGTTTCGATGTGATTATATATATGCTCTAATTTAATGGTTATCTAGTTGGTTTCGTTGTAATTTAAGAAGCATTGTAATTAAAGTGCGAAACACGAATTTAATTCTTCTCTGTGGGGGAAGAACTCTAAGATTTGGAATATCGACCTTGATGATACGTTGTGGAAAATTGGAAGAATTACATTTTCTGCACTTTCTCGTGTTGATATATAAATTTAAAAGTATAACACATAGATTTGGATAATTGACCTGGTCCTGGTTAGAAAGTAGGAATTTTTGTAGTTAGGTGCATCTCGTTGATGTAGTTAATTTTATTATTTTTATTTTAGTTAGATAATTTATATAATTACACAAATTGCTGAATTGCACAGTTTCGCAGTTTACCACGACTAACAAAATAGAGTTGATGATATATTCAACTGGGAAGACTAATTGAATACAGTTAAATTTTAAATTAAATAAGACTTTTTAATCGTACGCAGGTACATATTTATTTTAGGCAACAGTATCGCATAAAATTAGTTTTTTTTTGTTCGGAAAGTCTCCTCTTTACTTCTCCGCTTTTATCGTCCTGTTAACTTTCTCAAGACGTTCCTTGTCTTAAGGATGTTTTTATGATAGCAATAGGGCGATAAAAGCGTATACATGCAAATGTGCTGCATTGGATGCATTAAATTTACTACAAAAATGACTAGCTACCTAAGCTCTCGAAGACATACAAAAATAAATTTTTTTACAAAATGTGCAGAAAAAAACAAGTTACAGTATTTCTCTTTAATGGATTTAATGGATCATCAACTGTGAATAAGAATTTGAATCTTAGAATCTCATCAATATATTGGAGACCATAAAAATGTCTGCATTTAAGCTGTTTGTGTAAATTTGAAGCGTCCACGAATCGAGACAGTTGCAGATCGAAGACTTATTGTTTGAGTATTTTCAGAAATCCTCAGCAATCCTTGTCTCGACGGGAATACAAAATAATTAAAACCAATCTGCATCTAATAAAAGCTTTTGTTTGTGGTATAAATGCTACTAAAGTAAGAGAGTAGTACCATCTTATTCGAATATTCTTGAGTGTAAATGAACACTGTTACACTGAAGTGATTTTTTTCTATTAGCATATCCCGAGTAAAAAAAAAATGTCTCGCAATAGTCTCGCATTAAGTCTCGCGAATATGTCTCTCGAAAGTATCGCTAAACGGCTAGTGCGATACTTTAAGCGATACTTGATGCCTCATGGATCGAAAAGTATCTCTGGTATCGCAAAACTATCGGAAAAGTATTTCAGATATAAAATAAGTACAAAAAATAAATAAATTTAAAAAATTTAATAATGTTTTGAAAGAATTATTTCATAATGTTTATTTAATCGCAAATAAATTAAAAAAAACGTGTTTATTCTCACTCGGATTCGAACCCAGGAACTTCGACGCTCGAAGCGAACTACTTGGGCAACTTTGATATTGTTACAAAATGACACATAGTTGAAACAGTTGATTGCATTCTGTTTCAAGTATTTGTCATTTTGTATCGATTATGCAATATCAAAGTTGGCCGATTGGTTAGGCACCAGCTTTGAAAGTTGAAGGTTTCAGGTTCGAATCCAAGCCGGGAAAAAAATGTTTTTTAAATTTATTTGCGATTAATTAAACATTGTAAAATAATTGTTTCAAATTTAAATTATGAAATGTTTTAAATTAATTTTTTTTTTCATATCTGAAATACTTGTGCAATACTTTTACGATACCAGCGATACTTTTCGATCCATGAGGCATCAAGTATCACTTAAAGTATCGCACTTGCCGTTGAACGATACTTCCGGGAGACATATTCGCGAGACTTGATGAGATACTATTGCGAGACATTTTTTTTACTCGAGTAATGTGCATTGTTATTTTAAACAATATTAAAGTAAGACCTCAGTTTGTAACATTTTCATTGAAAATTTGATTTTATGCATCGTTACAACCGCTTAGTTACATTTTGCAATTGCATAATTCTAACAATAACCATTAAATTTAATTATATCAATGTTACTTACAAATAATTTAGTCTGCGTCGGAAATAATGAAACTATATTCTCGCCTATAGTGTGGTAGACAAATATTCACAAAAATCAAGCATTCCTGACGTTATTTCATTAACATTAAAAATAAATTAATCCGGATTTAATTTCATTCTTTGGTTTCTTATGAATTCGGTAAGTAGCACATTTACATTTATTTAAATTAATTAATAAATAAATACCACATACAAGTAAAAACTGAGTAATACATCGAGAAAAGAATTATGAGGAACGTAAATATAAAATAAACATTAGGATATTAAGAAAAAATAGTCCGAAACATATGGTTCTGGTTTCAACTCGCAGCGAATCGAATCTTTGGTGTTTGATCCTTGTTTTTTTTTTCAAAAATAAAAAAAGAAAAATCGTCAAAAATATGTTTCATGAGTACGAAATAGCTTAGCTTTCTATATGAGTGCATAAAGTAAAATAATATATAAGTGCGATTTTATGCACCGTGTTTTAACATGCAATTAGATAGAGACGGTGAAAATTTAAAAAATTTAAAACAAACTTTAATTAATACTAATAAAAAACAGTAAAAAATAGTAACTGTCCGGGCAATAGTTTAACATTTCGCGATTGGTGAGCTGAGCTTTTGACTTCATCAGAGAAACTTATAGAAAAATTTAAATAAGAATGTTGCAAAAAATCTAATTTCTTCACTTCTATATCATATTTTTATCCTCATAGTCTTTAAAATCTGTGTACTGATATATATAAAGAGAATTAGTTTACTCACTCTTTTAGGAAGAGTCGACATTTTTAGTCTTGTAGTAATCGTGAATTTATAAGTGTTGTTGTGAGCAAGTAGCTTAGCCGCCGCTAGGAGCGTTCCCGACTTTCGCTATTCGACTTCATTCTCGATATAAAAACGTATTTCTATTTTGTGTATTTAACAACTTGAAGGAACGCTTCGACACTGCATATCTTATTTATTTTATCTGACAGATGTGTATGTAGTACTCATATTTTGTTCCTAAAATTTATTTAGCGTTTCGTAGCTTTTTATGCTATTACGAAAAAGCATAAAAAAAATATTTTAATTAAATATTAAATTAATGTTTTCTTTCAAGAGTAAACTACAATTTTTACAGGTACTGACACTAATTGCATTAATTTTAACTAAGAAATTTAGAAGTTTTTGTGTCCATATTTTGTGCAATGTTTTACCAAATAATGGAAGTTGCACGATACAGAAAGTGCAAGTTGGGCGCTAATGGGTTAATATACTTTTACTCGTCTCAAAAAAGTCATAAACGGAAAGGTTTCTAACGATTAAATAATATCATGATCCATAATTTGATTTATTATATGAGCAAAGATCACTTAGGTCTATAATTAATTCTAGATTCCATATTTAATTTCCAAAGTGTTTTGGATTCTCCGAGAAACTTATATTCATCGGATTCAATGGTTTGTTGTGTTTGTATAAAACAATACATAAAAGTTTTAAATCAAGATAGAAATGGTGCAGTATCAATGTAAGAAAATTAGCACAATAAGAGAATTTTGTTTCCCGATGCGAAGTTAAGAGATTAAGATACAATTGATAATAAAACTGTAATCAAAATAATACATTTTCTTTTTCTCATAAAATTGATCAGACCAAAACTTCTTTGAGGTTAATTTTTTTCATATAAAATGGCTCACGCAGTATACTTCATTATACAATATTTTAAAGCTAATTTTGTTTTTCTGTGCAAAAATAAATAAGTTACACTAGGTTTCTCGCAAATATAATCGAAATAGACATAAAAATGTTTTCACCGTCATTTCAGCGATTCCCGCATTTTCCCGGTTATCAGTGAGCCTCGCCCTCTCGCACCAACGTCAAGAACATTTCCCCAATTCAGACTTCAACGAGCTGTTAAAGTTTAATTTTCCGACAATGAACAGATGAATAATTGAAGATGCACCTGGTAAATTGTACATTTCCGGTGCTACGTATAAAGAGGTTCGTTTTTCATTAATATAAGTTTCGTTCAGCGAGGGAAAATCCAATTTTCCCGAACAACGTTATCAAGAACGTAATGAATCTATAACAATTCTCGTAAATTCCATTTATCGCGCGGCGTTACGTTAAAAATATTCCGAAACATACATAATTCAATCGATATTTCACAGGGATTTTTCCTCGAAAGCGTCGGTATCGCGCGAAAATCTTCATACATCAACCTGACGTATTCGAAGAACATTAAAAATTCATGATCGCCACAATCCGAATTGCGATCGGCCGACGCCGACGAGCGGCTCAATGTTGCTTTTTGACCTCGGGTACATGAAAATGCGCCTCGAGGAACCTTAGAAAATATCCAATTTTTCGAAAATTATCGGCGTGAGGGGACCTTGTTTACCGTCTTTATGGCGTTTATCGTCTCAGAAAGTATCTTCTCTTTCTCCTCCTAACTGTCTTCGAAAGTTAATATATCTCCCGGAGGAGCCGCCGCGCTGCCGGGTTACGTTAAACTTTTACAACCTCGAAGAATCTTTCTCTCGTGCAGCTATAGAAGCCACCGGGGAATTCGACGCGTAGGGAGGTCATCGCACGATGTTAGGGGAAGAAAACTGAATGAGCGAAAGAGCGAGATAAAAAGATAAAAAGGAAGTCATGGATAGAGAGGGTGGAGAGGGGTGTCGTTCAAAAGGGGCGTGTGGAAAAATATCGATTAATCGATTATTGACGCAAAATTTTTCCCTCGGAAAGATTGCTAGGGAGATGTACCGCGATGTCGGTTCGCTTATTGGTAGATGCGAAGATATTAGGCGAAAATTAGGGAGGGTGAGAGAAGACAAAGCGATTTTGAACGCGTAGGGCCGGGTTATGTGCAAGATGGCTGGTGGGATCGTCGTTAAAGGCGATGAACCCAAATATAAATCAATGGTTACATCCAGACCTTTCTTATGAAGAGTACTTAGCTGTTTAAAATACCACAATTGGTTGGGGTAAACACTGTATGCGGCCATTTAAATTAATTTTGAGTCTAGGCCCTGGAATGAAATTATAGGAATTCAATCGATCGAAGACGATTAATGGACATTTTTCGGGAAGAAACAAAAGACCTTGGAATCTGTTTAAAGGATGAAAGATGGAGTATAGAATGAATTATAGACTGAAGAGATTTTTGCTCAAATAGTAGACCGGATGATGTATCGTAATATTATTCAATTTTTACAAACCTTTCCGTTATTGAGCTTTTAATCATCTGACCAAGCCTTATTTTCATTGAATGACATTACTAGTTAGACAATTAGTTAATAGCTTAATGTCACGTTGTGAATTTTGGCCAAAATCATACAGTCAAATCAACTATCTGATAATCTGATGAAGTTCGTCTGCTTTGCATTTTTTAGAAAAGATTAAAATGCAAAAGGAATTGTCTAAATTCAACAAGAATATCGTTTCGAGGTAATGTAAGTAAGCCACTTTAGAAAAAGACAGGGTTATGCACTATGTCCTGATTGAATTTAAGGAGATTTTCGGTATCTCCTTTTTTCAGTGTATTAGTGGAACCGCACATTCTATTAAATTATTTCATTGTGTCTTTATATCATTCATGTTTCGTTTTGAAGTAATGAATATATGTTATTTGTTTTACTTACATACAATTTTCTTTTCAATCTTGTCTACTTAACTAAATTAAATGAAGTTAAATGATCAACCGTTTCTTGTGTTTTCACTTCATTTAATTTCTTGATCTCTTATTCTTCTTTTATCGAATTAAGTAATCGAACCATTCGGTAAAACTTTTCTACGAAACCCAATTCATTTTGATAAAATTAGTTGATATGAGCATTTCCGTATTCAATAACTGCTTTCAATGTATAAGCCAGCTCTCTGTGACTTTGATTACCTAAACGTAATCGTATCAATGATTGGAGATGTTACTATGTTTGAATAATCTGATATGCATTTCAGGAAATGCTGATGCAGTTTTACCGCTTACTGTTATCTTCGATCAAATGCAAGTACTTAAACAGATGTATTAAATCTTAAAAACACTTTATTCTAAAATTATTTACAAAACGCAGTATATATAGTTATTGAATGAATTTAAGTGAGCAATTATTTCGAAAAGTAAATTAATTTGAAGTTTGGATTTTGAAGATGAAGAAAAGTTGAATATTTTGTAATAGGAAGATTTTTATCGGGAAATTAGAAGAAAATATATGGATGTCGAGTACAGTCTTTAGGACAAAACCATTTTATTGGATATCTTTCATTTACGATGGATTTTTTCCTATAAAAACATTGGTTAAAATATTTTATTGATCAGGGATTTTTAATTTTTTTAAAATTATTGTCTGTCATTGTTTCAGATATTTTATAAAACATTTAAATTTAATTAAAATGAAAATGGAATCCGCCGTTTGTTTTTGTAAATATAGTAAAAAAACATTCAATTATACACGACTATTTTCAACAGAAATTAATCTGGGATGTTTAAATCCGAAAATGAAGAATCAATTTAATAATTTTCTGCTGATGGTGAAGTTTGTTTTAGTTTGAAGTAAATATTTAATAGAAAATAAACAGAAAAATTAAAATATTGAAGTTTAAAAAAACTTGATTTGCCTTTTGCCTTTGTTAAAATTGCCTTTCATATTCGGAGACAAACTTTTGTTAGAAATTAAAGCACTCCGGATAGTAGTTTTACAGATCTAAATATCACGGTAAGTAATATTACGACAAGTACTTAATATGGTAACACAATTTACAAATTCATTAAAATCAATAGAAAAAATCTAACATAATCTACCTGAAGTAACCTAACCTCACCTTACCTAACCTTATTTGCATGTAATATTACTAGCTTTAAATTTTATTAACTTCCTTTTTTCCTTTCCACAATACCAATAGTCAATGAAACCCCCCGTAAAATATAACCTAACCCAACTAATAAAGAACCTGAGTGAACCTAAATTTTGCATCATGTTTGCATACAAGCCTATTTTTTCGGCTGCGTTTTTTCTAGGGTTGTTTTAAGATAACTAATTTTATACAGTGTTATTTATTAGCGTAATATATGTTACCTTAATATTTTGATGTAATGTTTTTATCTGTAATATTTAGACCGGTCACCGTGTCATAATACAAGTCTGTCCCAAAACTACCACCTGGAATGATAAAACTTCCAAGAATATTTATTTACGTGTAGAAAAATCTTGTCATTCTATTTTTAGTGTATATTAACGAATATTCTTTCGTTGCTTCCACAAAATTGAACTACTCTATGAAAACTTGATCTAAAAGAATATTTTTTAGCCTATTTTGGGTATTTAATTTCTGCTTTGAAACCTAATGCTAAATATTAACTTCATAAAAGCTTTATGGTGAGCATAGGTCTCATTCTAAAGTTACTAAAATAATGATTTTTTAATTTACGTTATTTTTAACGTATAACAGCAGTAAAATTCTTGCATTGACTTTTTGAGACTATAAATAGGAACAATTCAAAATGGCGGATCCAAAATGCCAACAAGTTGTTTGAAAATAGCCTGAGTCAATTGAAAATTGTCACTCGAAGGGTTTTAAGATCGCTGATTATAATTCTGATATTAGACATAAAAAATTCAAAATGATGGATGCAATATAGTGAATCAAAAACTTTAAAATGCCGGTATAAAAAGTAACGCTAATGCAAGCAAGACAAAGATTATTAGATTGGTGTTTTTGGTGTTGTTGTTTAGAGTTAGAAAATTGAAAAAGGATTAAGTTGTATTAGAGGATGATTAAAAAATCGAATTATTGTTTGTTTTATGATTCAACTGTCGTTGATCGAAAATCCACCTATTTAATTATTGTTTACTTTCTTCTTAAGAAGGAAGAATAATTCCATTGTATTGGACCCGCCATTTTCAGTTTTGAATACCTGATGATATTATCAATCTTCCAAAACCTTCAAAAACTTGATATTTTTATTATACATAGATTTTTAGTAAATCATAATGTTTTTACGTGAAATTAACTATTACCACTCGATACATACTATGCCTATTGTTGCATAACTTAAATAAACGTGTATTAACGTTTAATAAGTATAAATAAATTAAAAATAAAACGATATTTGGTTTCTGGAATAATTTTTAAATGATTGATTTTTCTTTTTGCAATAGTTTAACTATAGTTATGTATTAAAATGATTGAAAAAAAGTTATTATTAACCCTCTATAGATACCGAATGAGGCCTGTGATCCTGACAAAACTTTCATGAAATCATGTCTCTTGGTACAGAGAACACTTCTAAATCAAAAACCACATACCCAAAAAGTAAACTTAGCGTTTCTGTTTCTGGAGGAATAAATTTAAAATAGTAACCTGAATGTAGGAATTTGATTAATTTGCAACATTCTTATACTTAATTAAACAATTCGTGGAGTGAATATGTAATTTAGGAGAAAATCTAACAGTCGATCAGGCGTCACATCCGCAGAGACTCTCGAGGGCGACTCGTCCGTACGGTTTTTCCATACGTGCTCGTTCACCCGAATTTGCGGGAGCACTTTCCGACCATCAATTTCGGGAACAACGAAAAGTCGAATTTCGCGTGTCGCAGCTCTTTGCGGGAAATGTGTGCGGACCGAACCAGCAAGAGAAATCGAGACCGGTTTCTGCTCGAGGAGCTACGCCGTCCTCTTCTCTAATGCCCCGAAGCTCCTCCCTTTCGTCTCGAATTAAAGGAAATTTCAGATTCTAGTCAGTTCCAGCAAATTTCCTCGAAACTGCCGAGATGTGAGTTAATGAGTTTTGCCTTTGAACCGACTCATTATCATGCACTGTCGCGCTCACAATTAGGCCGAATTAGCGGGCTTTCAGAAATACGGCCGAGCTATAGGTCAACTCGTTACCCTCAGCCCATGTAATTACTAACGGTCGAATGTGTATCGAGGGTTATCTCGCCTCCAAGTTTCGTCCATCCATTATACGAAATTAAAGAACTTTGTTTTCTCAAAGGATTCTTCTCGCCAAAGAGAATCCGTCTCCTGATTAATTGAATATTTTAGAAAAGCTCTCGCGCAAAATTTCATCACGTCGAAAGTTTACACGGAATGTCGCGTATCGTTTGCACCTTCCGCCTCTAGCTTCCAAATCTTTTCACCACCTTGACAAATTCGGATCGACGGGTACTTACCCAATGTGATTAATCTTACCCAATGTGGACGACTGTATACTAATAGGTTTCCCTGTCGATTAATATACCGGAAAATGAGTTGTGGAAAATATAGATAAATGATTTATGTACCAACTGTTGAACACGGATGCTTTCATGGCAGGTTCGCAGACTGTGGTACGTGTAACTTGTGTACTATTCGATACACCGTTAATCAGCCGTCTAATTCACCATTTTGGTTGGTTGCACATAATATCGTTCAAAGAGGCCTTGTGCCGTAACATACGATAAATACACCATTCATACCAGCTCATATATAATATGTGCATACACCTATGTGGCATATAGAATCTAATCTAATTCAATATCTCACCTATATTGCATATATATCGATTTTCTCTTGTCTTTACTAATCATTTACATTTTTTCTACATTTAACCCGCTTTCATTAAAGTTCAGTGAAATATAATATTAGAAAATATACTACAACCTACCATCGTATGGACGTGGATCGATTGACAAAGCTAAAAGCTATAGAAAATCATGTATATTCATAACGGTTTACGAAATTAATCAGAGTTTAACTTTTAATGTTATTAATGCAATAATATTTCATCATAAATTTTGTTGGAAGTAAAATATTATAAATCTGCAAAATAAATATATTTTGTCGGTTATATTTTTTTCGCAAGGGATGTACTGAGGTTATCCTGAGGATTTTAGCACTAGGATACAGGAACCAATACCTTGACTCGAGGAGACTGAGCTATGTGGGTATAGATACAAAGTATATATAATTATTTGTTGTTCTTCTATTATCATAGTATATGTAGATAAAAGAAACACTTAAGAAAAATAATGAACTATCAAAAAGTTAGTTAACAAAATGATCTAGTTCATAAAGTTACGCTCAGAAATTTATAGTTGAGACTGTACTTTACTAAATTTTGTGGTGACACGCATTACTCAAGTGAATATGGTTTTGTCGTTGGCGAATGGAGCTATTTATCATTTGCCGTCGTAATTTGATGCGAATCCGAAATCAGAATTTTTTTTGTTATCAAGATTTAAGCATAAGGCATGGCAGAAATCATAAGTGAATCATCAGGATTTTGAGATATTTGAGTTTATGTATTTTTTTTTAAATATTTTTGAGGTTTTGTAGAAGATTTAAAAATATTTTCTCTTCTGTACTATTTGCTTCTTTTAGTACTGCTCTTGGCTACTAAAGTCGATTTTTTTGTTCCCAATCATAGTAGTGTACTTAATCGACTGACTAGAATGAAATCACTTTAAACGTGGTACCCGGTGGTTTTTAAAGTCGCTGATTCCGAATTTGAAGTTAATTTTCCAAAATTCAAAATGGCGGATCCAATATGGCGGCAAAATTTTTTGAAATTGAATGAAAACGTTTGAAACTTGTTTCGGGGGGGTTTCTTGGGTTGCTGATTACGATTGTGAAATCAGTTTTTCAAAATTCAAAATGGCGGATCCAATATGGAGGACGAATTTATGGAAATAGATCGAAATCGCTACAAACTTGGTACTTATTTTTTTGTTTAGTCACAGGTTACAAATTTCGAGTTTAAAAAAAACGTCCATTCCAACAATTTGTTCATTGCGTTTCAATACAAAAAATTACTGACAAACTTCATAGTAAATTTATGTACATTAAGTTCTTAATGGGTTAAATTATGACTGTCCGTCAACGGAATGTCCATTATGCATGATATATGTATAGTACATCAAATTTTCAAATTTTCTTAATATAGTTATTTAGAATCGTGGAAGTTTATAAACAATAAGGATATTTGACAAAAATAGACAAAAGTAACAAAAATGGTAATGCAATTATTGTTAACATAAAATGTGCAACATAAAAAGAATCCCGCAAACGTCTTCGGAGAAATATATATGGAAATAATTTTACACATTTTAGATCAATCGAGGTAGATCTATTCGATTTATGTTTTGGACACTTTAAAAAAGGAACAACAAATTATGTTAAAATTTTTAATTACTGTAGGGATATATGATAGAAGCTCTGTGGCAGATTCGAGAAGTTTGACATTTAGAAATTTTTACCACTTTTCAGCGTTTGATATTTTCAAGACTGCAGAATTTAGTTTAAAATTTTTAAAACACTAAAATAGTGAATTATTAATTGAACATTTTTTTGTTATGTTAGGTCAATAATATTTATCTTTATATAATTAGAATTATAATTATCCGGGCCCACAGCAGATTGGCCACTAGTGTACTGAAAGAAATAATAAGGTTCCTGGCATATGTATGGGTAGATCGGGTGGATAATACCCATATATATGTCAGGAACCTTCCATTATTTCTTTCAGTGTTAAGAATCTGCATTTTGCACCCCATTTGTACATGTATATGTGTCCGTGTGCATAGCGAAAAATAATAAAATTTAATCTGAACACTATAAGTAGATACTTATTATTGGGCAATTTAATATCATTACCTGCAAGAAGCTCAGCTTTAATTTTGTATTGGGTATTGTTACTTTCTTTGATCTGTCCACTACCGGAACTTCGAATATGGTTGCCTGGTTTTGTCTCACGATTGTTACATAAAGTCATGTATTGTTTCTCTAAACTTTGGTCCAGTTTCCCTTAGGGAAATGTACTATTGAAAACTACTTAATTGAATAGTCCGAATTTACTACGTAAGCTAATATTATTGAATTACATAGCTAATTGAACATTACTATTCTCTCGAACAGGATTAAACATTACCTTATTAAAATGTTAAAATGTTCTATTTGTATTCATAGCGTTTTTCAGACAGCTTTCTTGACATTTTTATTTTACAATATGTTTGGAATATTTCTTTCAAATCCAGAAAATACTCTTTAATGCTTGCTAAGGCTCATCTTTTAAAGAAGTACAATTATTACTATAACGTTTAAATGTTGTTACTTTTACATTTGATACTGCTTCAAAAAATATCTTTAATATTCTTTTAAATATATTTGTTTTGTTTTAAGCATATCGCATGACAATTTCACGCGTTCTGCATAAGTCTATCAAGTTAATGCAACATAAGTAATCAGATTCTATTAAAGAAATATCAATAAGAGCGACCTACTTTCTTTACTGCATTTTATTTAAAATTTAAAAATTTTGTTCATTTTAGAAGGTGGTAAACTTAAGTACAAGTTTGCCATTTGCAGTCTCACAGTTTATATCTCATTTCAATAAATTGCATTTACATTGCATTCAGATGCATATTTTTAAGCATAGCGAGACTTGTACTCGAAAATACATTAAAGTCGTTCTTAAAACAACAGAAAAGTAATGATGAAACTTTTACATTCATTCCAGTTGGGAATTAAATTTTTTAGCAATTCACCAGGATACTTTTCAGCGGAAGACGTTCGCTGCGAATCTTTTGAAATTTAAAAACAAATTTGTGATGCAATCTTTACTTTGGTTGCGTTGAAAGCTTTGAGATTTCGATGAAATTGGCGCAATTGGTTAAGAACGTCGGAGCGTTTTACTGCGACGATGTAAAAAATGAATGAGACGAGTCAACAGTTAAACAGCACTTCGAACATCGAATAAAAAAACTTTGAAACTCTGCATGCGGAAATTTTGTTCAAAAGTAATGGAAATCTAAAAGTATAATGACAAATTAATAAAATAATTTGTACTGCAGTCGGTAGCAATAAACTTTTAGTTATTTACTAAACTACTATTTCATTAACATTAATCATGACGTTTTTTCATTACAAAATAATGTAATATTATATTTAAATCATGCTTTTTATTTATTGTTATATGAGAATTTGTCTTATTTCGACTGATTAAAAAAATAAAATTTGTTCATTAATAAACTACAACTTTTATTTGACTCCTTGCCAACAAATACAAATGATGGAAGAAAATGTTAATTTTACATTGCGCAGTGTCCTATAAAAATTGCTTTGTTATCAGGACAAAAAAGACTCGGGAATAACGGAAGGTATTGCAATACAAACAGCAGCGTTCAGCAGTAGTTTTTGAAATTTCTTCGCTTTTCAATGTCCTTGGTGTAACGACGATCATTACAGGGTTGCTACCAAACACTATAGAACGTGAAGTACAATGGGATTTCTACTTCAGATTAATCGACTCCCTGTTATAGGTGCTGAATCGATAAAATGTCCTTTTTTTAAACGAAAAACCAAAATTATAAAAGAATTCGTAGAAAAATGCGGATATCAGCAAATTAGGGCCTCCATGCACGAGATTTATTTGAGTTCTTCTTGTCTACCTAAAATTGAAGTTGAATTACATTAACGGAAGATAGATTTAGAAGTAACTATTCAATCGAATTTTGACAATGCAGGAAATTTTCCTGATTATATAGTTATTTTTCTTAAGGTAGTAATAAATATTTATTTCATTTTTATCCCTTTTCGACCAAATTCTGACCAAATCCCTGTTGTAGTTTATTTTTTTTCTAAATTTCTGTCATACATGTGGCATGCCTGTGTCTTTCATACATTCATGTTATTATTTTACTGCGATCAAAACATAACACATTAAATGAAATAAGTATACATATGATGGGGTTTGCATTAATTAAATTTCGACGAAAAATTCAACTTCAAGGTTTAGTAATCAGCTAGCAGATATAATCCCTTATTATTTACCTCTTAGTTAAGTAAGGGCTAACTTAAAGAGTTCAGGCTGATCTCTGAAAGTGTTATAAATGAAATCCGATGTGCACTTAGATTTTTCTGAGTGAAGATCATAGTTATCTAAAGTTCAGAAAAACTTGACTATCTGACCTTTTGTATAATGCATTATGTGATCATTCTGAACTATTTTCATTTCTTTTATCTGAACATAAAGTAAATTGACTAATCAAGTAATTTTGTCGCGAAAGAACTTATTAACGAATTAACTTAAAAGTGGTCATGGTATCGATTAAATTTATTGGACTAATCAAGTTTTGACCTGAATCTGACGTAATTTTTATCTGATTCTTTCCAAGTCGAAAAACTTTAAAAGTATTTTGAGGTGATATTTACTACTTTAAACTCTATCTTATAAGGCAATTTCGTGGCCGAAAGATGGTAAGTTTTACTGGATTAGAGCATTCTGACTATGGCTTGGTCGAAACCACTCCTCTTGCTGCTCTGGTACTTGGGATAAAAATTGAGGAGCAATATATAATTTTCGGAAGGTTGGAAAAGCACCACTCATCGGAGAAAATCCTCGAAAAGTGCGTCGTTATAAGAAACGCATTTATCGAAGATTTTCACCCACTTTCACGGGTCTGAAACTTCTCTCGCCCCACAAAAGTTTTATCCTAATTTCCGATGGAGGTGTCATACGGGGATTCGCCTATACAATTTTCTCACGAAATCCATTCATACGTCCGCAACTCTACCCGCGGGAGCGAAATGTAAATCGACATTGAAAACTTCCAAAGCCCCCGAAAGTGGTCGTGCCGCGTGAAAGGGCCATCGCGAGATCGCGCATATCTATAGGAAAATGGCGTCGAGTTTCTTCATCCAGGCTTCTTTTTTTACTGGCGCATCCTCTGCGGCCAGTTATTTCTACTGGGGGGCGGTGGTACTGTCAAAAACGACAATGCCGTCTCCTGTTCACTCGTCTTGACGGCAACGACCTTAACGCGTCACTTAAGGATTCTGCCCTTTTAGAGGGTCTCTGGAGAATTCCGGTTCGTATTTCTAGCCAATGAAGAGGACTTTGCTAGGGTGATGCTGAGACCGAAAAAGTGGATGAGTTTGTATTTACGTGAGTATGAGAGAGAAAGGGAGTGATGGGAAGATAAAGATAGAGAGTTTCTTTTTCATCCCCCGAATTCCGCGCTTTGAGTGCTCGTCATCGATGCCGGCCCGGCTGTACTTGGTTGGTTGGTTCGGCTTGTTTCGGCATCGTGTGCCTCTGCTCCGATACCCACACATATACACATACATATACCTGTATTCACGTATGGACCAAGTATAGAGAGAGCTCGGTAGGATTACGCGAAAAACACATTTACACGCACAATGCCACTGTAGGCGAGCGGTGCCCATGAATGCCTCGCCAGGTGGCCGGCGATGGGAAAAAAAGATACTTGCACGATACATTCTATGCACGACGCGATCAAAATCATACTTTTTGTTGTTGTGTAAAATGGATGATGATTGGCTTCTGTACTAGTAATCGAGTATTTTTAATATGAAAAGATGTTATAATAAATTCCATTTTATCAAGATATTTAGTTTGTTTAGGAACTCTTTTGTAGAAATTGGGATGTGGAAATAGGGAAGCTGAACAAAATAGTGTAAAGTATATCAAGGGGTACGTATGGATCATTTTTCAGCAATGTCTGCTACGAGATCCAAAGTACACGCGAAATATTGTGTCGAATTTCACACCATCAGTCCGATTACGAAAAGATCTCTATCTTTTGCTATATAGCATATTTTTCATTCAATAAGTGTAAGGATGCTTATTGAAAACGAAACCAGTGCTCTTATATTTTGGGTCTGCACTAGTTTTTACAAATTTTCCTTCTAATTTAATTTTTAGTGAAAAGTAATCAACATTAATAAAACGGATTTTTGCATTTTGTTATCTTGGGGGATTTAGACCCATGTACTATGTTTTGGAAAAATATTGAATAATGTTTCAAAGCATTTAATTTCCTCTAATAATGTCATCATTGAAGGAAAAAAGTATTATTGTTCTTGACAAAAAATTCAGACCTGTGAAATAATTTGTTAAACAACTTTTGATAATGATTCAACATTTTTTTTTTACCGGCAGTTAAAAATTATTTAAAAGTTAAAGGATTTGCAAAAATCGTACGGTAAAGTTATAGAGAATCTTTTTCTAGAAAAAATAAGCCGTCACTCGTTAAAATGATTCATTTTTAACAAATTCTTAACAGCCAAACATTTGAGTCATTAGTAAAGGTTATTCATTAAATTATTTTTAAAGGTTTTATTTTTCTTTAAGTACAGTAATGTTCTCTCTCGTCAATAATATAATTAATAATGAAAATTAATTTCTTGGAACTAAACATTTTTCTCAAACATACTATATACAGCGGTCTAACTGCCAATATATATTTAATAAGAATAAACAGATCGCTATTTTTATTATTTGACTAACAGAGATACACCAAACGTTTTTTAGTCGCGATTTAATAGTAGTGTAATTTTAGGAATATATTTAAGCATTTTTTCTAATCAATTCAAGTAAAACTAGTCAGGCTAAAATTTTTGTTTGAAAAACACGGATTTTAGGTAAAAATTAAATACCTTTATCGGAGACGCTGTTATAGAGTATTTTCATATACTGTTCGATCTTGAAAACAAAAGTCAACATTTTCAAATCAGTTCCAATTTTGGACAAAAACTCGAAAAATTGCTAAAAAAATACTGATTAAAAGCAAAACGGAAAATTCTGTTTGCTGCGACACCATATTTCTATTTACTTTCAAAATAAATTCGAATTTATAGCTAAAAAGACAAATTGGTTCAGTATTTTGCAGTATTTTTAGACACTTTTTGTCCGGAAGTGCAGTCTTCTAAATTAAAATGACCGAATCAGAATTTGGCTACGTTTTTAATCGCTTTCATGTCCGTCTGTTTCTTGCGCCCAGCAGTAATTTACTACAATATTTTGATTGCAATTTCCTTGATATCGGCATTTCATTTCCTTTATTTTATTTTTGTTTCAATCTGTTTTTTAGAATTTTTTAAAATTATTTCTAAAAAATGTTAGACCATCTGACAACTCTAATCTTCATTTCGGATTTAGCAGCTAAGAATTCAAGAGAGTTCAGTAAAAAAACTTTTGATATGTCTGTATGTTTGTAAAAAATTCATGAAATGTAGAAACTTTACGAAAATCAGTACGTGACGTCAAAATTTAAAAATTCAAAATGGTGGATCCAAAATGATAAATAAAAGTTAACAATTTTTTAAATTTTCTATACAAGAAATTTGGAATTCTTTTATTACGTATCTATTATCAGATTTTACGATAAGTTATACTGTCTTCTAATGTTTGTTGCTGATGTCACTATATCACAACGTCCAACTTCTGACGGCAATTATGAATACGACTCAATATTGTGCGTATGCTATGCATAAAATTATTATATTTATAAAAATGATTAATTAAAACAGTTGAATTTACCGGTGTAAGTAGGTTTAACTTTTATGAAATCTCTCGAAATGAGGATTATCCTACATTCGTAATATCAGAATCTTATGAGAAATTTACGATCTGACGTTTCCGTCATGCATTTCGTGAACCCTTCCGTACTCTCCAATTACGCACCCTATCCTTTACGAATTCACTTTCAACCTCTGCATCCACCTTTCGGAATACAGTTACCCCTAATGTGCCATTATTACACACCTTCAAAGCACTTCCCTTCGTTCATCTTTTCAATAATGAAACTTATGTCGCCACGCTAACAATAGGAGGATTCAAGCTTTGGCAGTACATTTCGTCACTATTTTCATGACATCTCAACTATTCTCTCATCGTACTTTGCAAAATTATAACACCGGCACAAGTGCAGACTGCTCGTGACAAACTTCAGCGTGATATCTATTAGAAGGACTAGAATATGTATTTAAGATTTTAGAGGCAGTATTAAATTTGAAAGAAGATAATAAATCCAGCAAGTAGAAATATGAAAATCGGGATTTAATGCGAAAAACATATCTGTGATGTACATGTTATAATCATACTATAATATTTTCATTATTTATACTTCGTTTACAAAAATCCTCACGCTCTCGAATTATCTCTTAGGTAAAGTATCGGTCACCATATTTGGCACGAGGGGTGACTCGCTGAGCTTGCCTTAAAGGATCCCCTTTTTCTTATGTATCTTTCTTCTAATCTCGTCGAGTGGGATTTTTTCTGTAGATTTTTTGCCGAAGGTTGAGGGGAAGGTGAAATATATTTAGAGGTATATAACAATACAAATCATGAACTGCCGTTCTCACATACTTTAATGTACGAGCGTGTGAACCTGACCTTTACTCTCATACATTTTATCCATCTATTTTACATCAAAATAGATTATTAAGTTTATTGAGCGATTTTCCCTGCCATATTGGTAGGTATATGGATTAGGACAAATTTGCCTAAAAATGATGCGATAACTTCTAAATGTTTTTAATAGATTTTGCCCGTTGAAAATTATAGAGAAAAAGAATGAAAATATTGCCATATGTTTATTTAATTTCCAATGTTGATGTCTTTAAACTCAAAAACTTGTCTGCACGATTTCGAAGTATTTTAAAGATGTTACAGAAATTAAATATCGCAATAACGGTAACGATGGAAAATTGTTCAATATTTATTATATTAATTACTTCGACCCCGACCATAGGTCTGGAGGAACTATTTAATTTGGTCAGTTCCGGGAAAAAATTACCCTATTTTTCGACGATTGTGAAGTTTATGTCGACAATCACAATATTCGGAGATTTATATTTCGCCCATGTTACATACGATATTTTTGAATACGATGGGCATGGAGCTTGACAATTTGAGCCTCATGGTTTCGCCCTAGGGCGCGAAATCAAGCTTCCCTCCCGAAGTGTTAAAAATGTTATTTATTAATATTTCGGCTGACATCTGGTGAGGGTCGAAGTTTTAAAAATACTCATTTTCAGTATTTAATTTCATAACACATCTCAATATTATTTGTACCCAATATTGTAGGTAGTAACTTAACGTTACACTGGATATTTATAAAAAAAAATTGTACTAAAACCAGGATGAAAAACGAAAAATTACAAAATTCAATGCTTGGGCTGATCTTGATCACTGCCCTACTCGGAATTAAGGATAAGAACGTGGACATATCCCAAGCAGCAATCCTAGTCATTTCTACCAAGCCAAAGTCAAAATGCCCTAATGGAGTAAAATTGACCAATTTTCGACCTAATAACTGTCTTAAAAGTCAAAAAGTCTTTATAGTCGAGAATATAGGGCGAAAAGTACGTAAATATTCCCTAAAATATGCCTAGTAAGTTATGTGACTTTAAAGTTATAAATGAGGTTAAAATTCCCAAATTATGACCAAAAATATGTCTTCATAGTCGAATAGACTTTTAAGTCAATATTAGAGTCCACTTGGAAGGCTATATGACCGCGCAAAATTACCTTATTCTGACCATTAGTGCGAAATGTCTTAATTGGTCAATATTGGGAAACTAAGACTTCATAACCTGGCTAGATTTTAACCTGAAAGTTGAATTTACTGCGGAAAATTACTTATAGGGCATTTCGACTAAGAAGGTTAGCCGACGACATATATGTAATGCGCATAACTCACTTTTATACAAAATAACCTAACCTCAAACTGTACATACGTCAGTCTGAACTAAAATTCAAACCACGATGACTCGAAGAAAACCGTTCCGATTTTCGTCGACATTTTATAGAAAAAAAGCAATCTGGAGAAACAAGGGCAACCGACAAGTTCTTCTAGAGATGTTCCCACGGAGAATTTTCTCGAAGATGCTTTTGATGATTTCGTGATGAATGAAGAGCGTAATTCTCCCTTAACGGCGGAAGAATTGATAGTAACTGATGACAACAATTTTGAAAATACATCTAATGTTATGTCAACATTCGCGAGAGATCGATTTACCTAACTATAATCGATAATCAACTAAAGTAATCGAATACATACATGCATATATATATATATATATATATATATATATATATATATATATATATATATATATATATATACGCAAATTCCCTATAAGTCGCCAATTCGACTTCAAAGTTCACAACTTTCAAGTCAAAATTCCCTAAATAAGTAAATTTTACCTCAAGGGCAAGTAATTTATACTTTGAGGAAGGAAATTGAACTTATAAGTCTTATCTTCGACTATTAGGTCGAAATTCATAAACACGCCAGGAAATCATTATCCGCCATGTAATAACGAACATAACCTGTAATATTCACCCGTTATTAAATAATATAATTCTGATATTCGGTTGAACGTATCTAGTAAAATAATACATATTTTTTATCATTTTCATTGTACAAATTCGAAAAAATCATTACCAGATGATTAAAATGCAAAATAATATTGACATACTTTTCACAACAATTACAAAAATTTTCAAAATGTACTATTTCTCGAGGCGCATTTAATATTAATAGGGTAGCATAAAATTCTGATCGAGAAATTATCAATCGCACGAAAATTTGTCAATAAATAACGCGCAATTTCATTTGCAATTACCTACCATCATCCGTAATTATTTGTTTTATTGCTGGCTTGTGTTTTGGTGCAAGCATGGAGGAACCATTGGGGCAAGTTTCAGAGTTTTACAGTACTGCCATATCATGAGAATATATAATAACATAAATATACAGGCTTGTCAACTGCGAACACGAAGGAAAAAAATATATAATCTACACGGAGAACAATGTCGACTTATAGGTCGAAAAGAGGTAAATATTACCTAAATATTACCAATTTTCGACCACGTACAGGTCCATTTGACCAAATTCGGACTTCGACCTATTGGGAAAAATGCCCTCCATTACCTAATTTTGATTGTAAATTTACTTCCACTTTTGTCCCCACTTACCGTCATTCGACTTCTAATTTAGATAAATATTGTGTAGTCGAGAAAATATCTCGCCCTAATGGAAGGTCGAAAAGAGGTAATTTCGCCCTGTTTTGCGGCTTGGGATTCCATTTCCATATTTGTTTTTTTATGTGCAATTGGAAAATCTAATCTTAGATTCATAATCAATGACCCTGAAAATACCAAGTAGCTAATTTCATTTTAATCAGGTATCTTTTTACATTTTGGTCGACCATCTGGGATCTACCATGTGAAATTGTAGGCAAATCTAGTGGACAGACAAAAAATACTCCAAGAAACGTATTCTTGTAGTTTTCAACGGTTTTATATTATGTAAAAAAAATTATTAAAAAATTACCAATAAGCTATATCATACGTCAAAATAACTGAACTTTTGTAAAGTTATTCAAAAAACTACAAATTGTTTTTTATAACATTTTTTTACATTCAAATAATATAAGAATTCATGTTTGACGTAAAGAAATTGTGTTCTGGAGACTGGAACATTAAAATGTGTATATTGACATTTTGAAAATAATGGTGCATGTACCCGAAATGATTCAGGAATTGTTTATTTGAAAATGACACATTTTCGGGAAAAATGTTGCTGTACAAGTTTTTAGAATTAATCTAGAAATAGGGTAAAAAATTTTACAGGAATTTTTGAACAATTTGTGCACTTTTAAAAGTCAAAAATTCTGATAAATTGAATAAGACTTCAAACAAAATTTGAAAAAATGTCAGCGCATTCTATGAGTAATACTAAAAACTTCTTTTTTCATAACATTTTTTTCGGAAGTCTGTCTTTTTCAAATAAAAAACTTCTGAACCTTTCGCCGATGTTTTGCGGGTTTTAGGGGCAGGGGCTATTGCGGATATTGTCATCTTCATTATCAAAACGTTAATATATACGATTTCTGTACTTCGAACCTGGAATTCTGAAATTATTGCAATGTGGGAAAACAATAAAGAAAAAAAATGAAAAATGCATGTTTTTTTTTGAGAATAATCATTTATAGTTTTTCACGATTGAATTTTTTGAAAAATTTAACAAAAAATTCTGATAGTTCAGTTAATTTTGCGTTAAATATGCCTGCTTGAACGTTTCTTACAACTTTTTTTTAGAAAATAAAACCATTGAAAACTATGGTGGAAAATGTGCATTTGGGACTTAAAAGGTTAAACTATGAACAAATGTCCTATTGCTTAAACCAAGATAAATGCTGAAATATAATATATTTGGGAAAATATTACAGATTTCGATTTTCAAATAATCATAGTTTTCATTGTAATAATTTAATTTAATACAATACATTTTAATCAAAATGTTACTGCAATTAGTTATTTTTATCAATTTTTTAAGAATTACAGATGGTACTATATAAGAAATATATGTTTCTTGAGGATATACAGGCTGAAAATGTCTAAACATCAGAGCTACAAAATATCTACCCATGGCAAGTTAAAATTAGATTTATTTATGAATCTTCTCACAAATTAATGGTTAACGTTTTGTGCGTATACAAAAATTATAATAAAATCTAAACAGTAAAAAGTGTTGCCAGAAAAATGAATTTCATTTTGCTTGACATATGTTTTTATGAACATATCATAAATTTAAATACATACAAAAAGTAATAACATTTTTAATAATTAATAATTTTTTGTTCTTTTTGAGTTGTATATTTGTTAAAAATTGTTTTTTTTTATACTTCTTCTCATTTATTGTCATGATTTTTTGATTACCATTAAAGTTCAATTTAATTCACAAATGTTCTAAAGAATAACTGACACAGATTGTATCATTGTAAAATAAACCGTTACTAATTTTCATAACTGATTAATATACTTGAGACGGTGACATGTAATTACTTCGAATAATACGCTACCCCTAAAGTCGTGCCATGTAAATCTTACAGATAGAATGTCTTCATAATGTTCTGATAGACATCTGAGAAATGTCGCATTGCACCTATGACGTCCTCTAGATATCTGCGATGTAACATTCAAATTATCCAATGAAATGCTTCAGATGTTGCTTGGATATATTGGGAATGAAAATTTTTCTAAAATTATACATTTAGTCATGAATTTGTTGAACATTATATAAAGAATTTATTATATATTGTTGATGCATATGCTAATTATAGACGAATTATTTATAATTTATTAACACATTTTCGAAATATCAAATAGATAATACCATATAGAAAGTAGCAATTCGTTTATTTTAACGAAATAACATAATTTAATTATAAAACTTATTAATGACTGAAATGTACTTTAAACAATCCATAAAAATATTTAGTAATAATAAAAAAATTCCGTGACTGGTAATAACGTTATATTTTGTAATGTAATTTGTTAACGGTGTTCATCTATCACAGTTACAAACTTTGTTAAAGACTTCATAATTATAGGAATGACGAATTTTGGTGAAAAAGGTAAAACAGTATTTTCAACCTTTTAATTAAAACCACTCGTTGCTGCAACAGGGTATTTCAAGTAAACTTTTGCCTTGTGTATTTTCATGCAATATACTATAGTGTGCCGAAAACTAAAAAAAAATGTACGAAATTACATTCCAGGGAATTCATCCAAAATTTTGTCCAACGTTCCGGCATTCATAAAGAATTTTTAAATTTGTCGATTATTATATAATTGTTCTGTATTTTATTATTCGAGAAGTAAATAGACTTATTAATACAAAAAGATATTTGGTAGTGCATCAATTTTATGCATTTTATCGGATATGAATAACAAAAATCCTTTCAGAATAAATAATATGTACCATTTATTGACATGGATGTACATAGATTACAATCAGAATAAGAAAAATTATTCAAAGGCGAACGGGAGTAAATTTGAAAATATATCTGTTTTACATAAAAATTATACTTTTTGGAATTCATGTTATATTGACTGCATGTTTGATAGAGTTCACCCAGTTCATATATCAAATATGTAAAAATGACGTCACAAACCTCGAATTTTTAAAAAGGCATATGACATATTTTGACTTTTTATCATTAGTTGAACTTTTCAAGAATATTTGATTAACATTTTAGAATTTCAGAATTGACAATTTAAAATGATAATAAATTATTTCTCTTGCATGGCATCGTTCGGCAACGATTCAAACATCAGTTAGTCGCACTCGATGCGCATTAGGGATTTCCATAATTCGAAAATCACACCACCGAAAAACTCGTATAATTCTCGCAGTTGCGGTCTCTTCTCTTGCCCCTATTAATAAACGTGGCAGTCGGTTCATAATTGAAAGTTCACACAGAATCAAACTGATAATTGCCTTTGTTATTTAAAATTATGGATTATGATTGATGCATCGTTATTTCCTAAATAATTTGTTTCGTTAATGGAAAATAAAATCTGAATAAATAATAAATATAGATATTCACTTTAATTGCGATGGCTAATTGCATCCGTCTCATGAGCATAATAAATAATTCAACGTTTTTGTATAATGTTTAATCTAAATAGAAATATTAAATATATTCATAATAAATAACAATAATTGATGTATTTATTCATATTTATTGGATATTATGTTTTTTGTTAAATAAATGTGTGTCGTGTTTTTGTATGAAGAGAAATTCAAGCTGAAAGTGACGAACTCGAAAGAAAGTCTGATTTATGCGAGCAGAAAAAAAATTGAGAGAATATGTATTATAAATTTAAATCTGGGACTGATATAAAACCATTTGTTTTCACGGTAATAAAATGCGTGATTATTCAAATTTTATGGTAAATTTAAAATAAAGTTTCATCGTTATCCATCGATTTTATTTTTTTCTTTTTTACTATTCATTTAACTCAAGTTACGCTTTAAACAGTCGGGAAATTAATGAACCGTCAATAGATATAAATTGTTTTCTCCCGATATAGTAAGAAAGCTTAAATAGACCTGGGTTAAGTATAATTAGAAGATTATTTTTAAGAGATAATTAATGAATTGTATATTTTATGATGTCTCAAAAATATGGAGGGAACTAGAATAAAAACTATCGACCGGGAAAACTCCAGAATTTTGACCATTTGACAATGGCTTTGAAATATGATACCACTAAAATTTCAAATTCATGGGATAAAAAGAAATATTAAATGTTTTGTTAATAGATTCACAAAGAAATGGGTATTAACATTCGATATTTTATAATTATATCGCTATTGTAAATAACACGGTGTGGCAAAATAGACAAATCAAAATATACTTTTAACGAGAAATAGTAGACCTTGTAGGGCACGAAAAACTGAGGAGAATGATATGGTTATTTTTACTAACATACGCCCCCATAATCTCATTTTATACTTAAACACTTTTTTTTTTAAATTTTGTTAAAAAGTAACTCACAGCTTCAGTACACCATGGGTAATTTAAAGAAAAAAAGTTTAAAAAAAAAACAACCATGCCATTCTCCTCAGTTTTTGATGCCCTGCCAGGTCTACTATCTTCCGTTAAATGCATACTTTCTCTTCTGTCTCGAAATGAAAGAATATTTTCAAATAATTATACGAAATACTATACGATTGTTATACAATCTAATTCGTATAGCAGAACAAGACATATTTAATACATTGCAAATATTTTATTTTATTGTTAATGTATAATAATTGAATTTATTTATGGTTGTGAAAATCTACAAGTGATTTTTTAATGCTATTAATTAAATTTTGTTTTGTACGTAGAAAATGAGTTTTTAACGCAATACTTGCAATATTAATGCATAGCAAAAAGCAAATTAAAGAGGGAATGAATTGAAATTACACCAAGCGGACGGAAATATTATAAGAACTATTTTCTTAGAGTGCCTTTTTTTACTTGTCAAACATTAACAACAGTTTCTTTTAAATTTTTATTTTATGCATTTAAAATTTGATACTCATATTTTGTTTATGTTTGATAAATTATAATTAAACTATCCACAGTTTTTTTTGAAAATCTGAAATGGAAATCTGAAAAAATTGAATAATTAATCAATCTATTAAAAATGTTAACATGGCCGAAAAAGTCACTAAAGTTAATGTTCATGATTATATTAAAAAAACCAGTACATAATATTTATAATACGTCAAATTCTAAAACTAATGGACATTTTTTTAACAACGTTTTACATCAAAGGCGTATGCGGGAGAATAAAAAAGGTTAAAAAATCAAGACAAAAATTGTACATAAACCTTTTAACGTCAATATCTCAAGCATTGAACCATTTAAAGACAAAGCAGAGAAAACTAATTTGAATAATGTTGTGTAAGTAATTAAATAAAAAGATTGTAAAAGCGTTATTGTATAGTCGTAAAACTGAGAAATTGATAGAAAGACATTATAAATATAAACTTTTAAAGGTTTTTTATTCCAACATTTATTTCTCTTTACTGCAATTATAACTGCGTGATATTTTCAAGTTGATGTTATTTTCTTACGCAGTTCATTATTTTGTTAAATTTATTTCGTTTACTCTTTTTTTTTTATAAAACTCCTTTGTCCAATTTTACATATATTTTTATATTTTTATCGAGTGTTAAACTTACTATGCAGACTTTTTAAATTTCTAAAGAAAGGTAAGAGAATAAAGAATACTAATCATCTCAATGGTAATTATTGGGACCTAAACATAGCTGAAATATTGTATATATTATGTAGACTAATTTTCGTTTTTAACGCACGTTATTTCAGTTCTTGATTTCGAACGTAATTTTATTTAAATTACAACATTTCTGAAGAGTGTTTAATACAGACCGAAGCTTTAATTCTAAAGTATTAATTTTTTTTCTTTTCTTTTTTTAATTATTTCCGTGTAACCAAAAAATGTCAACACTAAAACGCCTTTTCACTTCAGAAGCTAATACGGACATTTTTTATATATATACAAATCTTTTTATCATCATTTTGTTTTATCAGATGTTAGAAAATTAATAATTATTAATAATAATGTGCGATATTAGTCATTAATTTTTTAAAAGAATCTACTGTAATAAGTTATATTAAACACCTTAACAATGGTCAAAAGTTACGTTCCGAATTATTGGAAAGAAGCTTACTAGGAGTTCGTAGTTAATTTAGTTTCAAGGGAGTTTTAAGTAGATCAGTTACTAACGTAACCTCAAAACCAGAAAAGTGTTTATTTGAAAAGACGGAGTTTAAAAAACGAAGACTATTACTGCGGACGGAAACGTTCAAAATGTATTTTTCGTTTTCGGCGGGAAAAATGATTTAGAGAAATGCTTCAATTTGTAATAATATTAATTATTTCCATCAGCTGGCCTTTTGAAGTTCAGTATTTGATGCAGTCCTGTAATAACGGATAAATTATTCTGGAATTTAACTTTACTAATTTTTAGGTTAGCTGCACATATAGTAGAAAATATCAATATTTTGATATAACAATTAGCATCTTCAGTAATTGCACATTCCACAATCATAGAATTTATAACGTGGAACAATATATTTACTTTGTCTTCTTTACGGCACAGAAGTGTATAATGTTGCCGCCTAAACAATTGTCATTAACAATACTTGTCGGTGTAGAAATATTTATTTTCAATAAAATAATCTTACATTTCATAATAATAAAAACCTGCTGCTCTACTAAGAACCCAGAAATCATCTGATTGCGAGCAACTAATAAATTGTTGTATGATATTTATTTTCAATTCAAATTCAAAATAAAGGGTGCGGGTCGAAAAACCGACAAATCAAAAAGCCGACACTTAAAAAAACCGACATATAAATTTGACAGTCAAAAAGCCGACACATTAAAAAAATAGATAAGCGACAGTAATTTTTTGTAGTGTTGGTTTTTAAATGTCGGCTTCTCGATTGTCGGTTTTTTTACCGGTCGGCTTTTTGATTTTCGGTTTTTCGACCCGTACCCACAATAAATAAACAATTTTTAAACGAGTAAAAATAAATTTTGCATCCTTTTTTATTGATGACACATGAAAATTCAATTGTATTTATTAAGGATAAAAAGGAAATAGGCGGGAAAATACATTTTGGATATCACCTACTTTTCCCTTCGTAAACGGTGATCAATAAGCAGAGACGCGAGACTAATTTAAAATAAAACGCAGATTAAATTACCTCAATGACTAGTCGCCAATTAGTGAAGTTTCGACTTCCGCGCGTCGACCTCATTATATCCATTTCATGAATAAGTCTCTGGAAAATGGAACCGATATCAAACTTTGACCACATTACCGTTATAACTCGGAACGTCTGGCTCCCGTGTACCTATTACAAATGGCATTTTAGGGCAGCTCGATATTTTATACCGGAGCTAGCTACTATTCGAGGGCCATTGATTACGTTGTTTACGAGGCGAAAGAGGTCCTTAAACTAAAAGGAAACGTCACACTTTTTAACAAGTGTTCATGAAACTAAAATTTTTCACGTATTCCACTTTTCGTCGGGTCTCGGTTACCCTCGCGCCGTAAATTTCAAAAAGTTGCCCTCGGAATTTGATTTAACGACACGTTCGTCGAATCTGACAGCGGCCTCATTCCGCACAATTCTTACTTTCGAAGAGCGCGTATGGTTTTCGAAAAGTGATAAAATGATAATTGAATCACTTTTCGATATTTCGCCTCGCAGATTCACTTTTTCTTTAGTATTCTGTAAGTTATAAACGCGTAAAACATTTTTTACAATTTTCCATAAAAAGTTTGTAATTTTATTAAGGTCTTTCATAATGCAGTTTACGGGCTTTAATATTTCACGATCTTGTTGTAATAAATAATAAAGTTTTAGAAAGTGTACCGTTATTTTTTAAAACGTGTAATACAATCTCCTTTCTTGTTGGACGATTATTGTTGAAATGGTCGAGTCAACCATCATCTTTTTTTTATTGTCTTTATTGGAAATAAACCTAACAATAAAAAGCCATCACGAATTCCAATTTGTGCGCCAATCTTGAAAAAATTGCCAAAAAATGTTGAAATATTAATTCTTCTGAATTTTTTGTCGGGCTATTGGAATATCGAGATTGTATTGAAACTATGTACAAAAGTGGTTAAAATATTTGAATTTGACCTCACAATAGTGTCATCAATAAATTTATTGATTAGTTAAAATTTGAAACTTTTAAAAAACTCATTAAAGCAACTTATTCGATTAAAATCTGAATTCTGAGTTTAAAATACATAATAAAAAACATAATAATACCTAAATTCATTGATTAAAATAAAAATGTTAATAACTATTTTTTATTCAAAGTATTAAATTTTTGTTTTACTTAGTAAATTTAGGTGTGATATTACATGATGTATTTTGGATTTTAGAATTCATTTTAAATTTCCATCTTCCAAACCAATGTTGAGTGTCTAAATGTCAACCAAAAAATCATGTGATATTGATTTAAACGGTAATTCTAATTTAGTAAAGTCACTAAAACGTTTGATTCCGTACGTTAATCAAACGTTTTGAAAACTCGCGTCCATTAATGTGCTTAATAAATGATTTATTGGATTTTTAAATCGTCATAATTTACTGTGAAACTATTTTGTGTATACATTATTAAACAGGCATTTTATAATCACAATTTCCTAAATCAGTATTATAGTCCTTTCGGGATGATGCGATAAATTCGGTAATATTGACCAAACGTGAGGTCGCCCAGTAACCGCCAAGTATTTTAGTCAATCCAATTAAATTCCGTTCAGGTAACGAAATGGCTATTCATTTGACATCACTTAGTTATTCAAGAACGTGATTTAGTTCATCCTGCTATATACATCGCTATATTGTTCAATAATAATTATAGTCAATGTTACTAATTTCTTGCAATAAATACTTTTTAAAATGGACGAAGGAAAATCTCAGAATATACTTGCAAATAATATAAATAAATGCATCTTAAAATCGTAGAATGCAGAAAAATTAAAATAGTTATTACCTTATAATTCAACTTACAATATAATTTGATCTACATAATTTGTAATCATTGTTTTCATTAGACGTCCGGTACTGATCCGGTCAATAAAAATAACTTGATAATTTGAACAAAATTTGTTACTGAAAATTATATTCTCCAAATATTTTATCTAAAAAATTAATCAAATTATAATAAGATGAAGTGCAGGTCGCATTGTTCAGCAGACTTTTACTTTTGCTTTCGGTAAGAGGTAAATTGATTTGCCAAACAAAATTATTCTTATGGTTGGGTATGTATACAAGGATTTAAAACTTTCGCAAATTGGATTCAACGCGGTCAAAATTAACTCATCGCTGTCCGTTTTAATCGATTTTCGTTTGCTGGGCGGTTTGTCAAATTCCAAATGAGGTTTTGAATAACGAAGTTTGGATATTGCGTTTCGCTCTAAAAGGAAATTGTAGATGTTTTGATTCAGATGAAATATGTGCATATTTTCGTCTTAAAAAGGTAAACAAATTTGGGTCAGAATTACGTGAAATAATTATCTCGCGATAACGGATCGATGATGTAAATTAATATTCGACCGCATTCGACGCAGTAAATTGCTCATTTTAGAACGCGATTAATCAATCAGTAATCACGAATTGAACGCGTGATGCGTTCGTAAGTTCAGGACTCATGGATTATATTCAGTGAAAATCTGTTTGCTAATACGACTATGACGATTGTCAGGAATAATTTCTAGTAGATAGATTCATTATTATTACGTTTACGACTGCTCTATTAGCCAATTATTATTTAATGATGAGTACTGATATATTGGTGATATCGTTTGATATTGTTTGTCGCACTATTCGACATTGTTAAATAATTAATCCATAGCATTATCACTCTGAATATAGTGTAATTGATCGGTCCAACTTTTACATGATCTGTATTATAATTGGTACAATTCATTATATAAATGTCATAATAAAATGACTGGTACTAATGTCGGGAAAGTATTGATTTAGAATTGGTAGTACCATTTTTCACCACCGAATTACTGTTTTATTGACAGCCGATTGACTGATTGCACTAATTATAATTATTTTTTTTTATTTTAAAAAAATATTAGCGAAATACATAACTTTGCTTGACACTTACAGTGTTATAATTGTTCGACCTATACATTGAATAAATAATTTTCACATTCAATTGAATATGTATTCGTGTAAGTATAAGATTCATTGGAATTAAAAAAATGTTTGTTGTAGTTAAACAAATGTTTCTTTCTTTTATAAACCTATTGAATATAATTAAATATAATTAAATATTCCTAATAAACGTAAGTATCTACTTTAAATTCAATATTTTTGTATAATTGAATGCGATCATACCTGAAGCTGGTTCATAAGAACTTCTTTAAGTAAAAAATCCTGTAAGATACAAGCTATTTCATAATAATACTTACATATTACCAGATTGTTATAGACAATCAAAAGTTGTCTTTAAACTTAAAGAGAATTGAAAATCGCCTTGGGATTTGAACCTGGGACCCTGTCTATTACTAAAGGGTAGGTTTAAACTCATGGACACAAGCTATTAGAACGTTCTGGGTATAAATTAATTTTGTAATAAATCGGTTTGTCTATTAAATTTCATATACTAACATTCAAGAGTTAGACTGCAAAATTCACTCTGCAATTTGCCACTAATTGTCAGTTAATTTATATCTTGTAGTTAATTAGCATATTTTTTTTATATTTAGCAAATCGATGTAAATAAATGTTACTTGATTTATTAAATGATTCGCTTTAAGTAAATATTTACTTACTGCTAAAAAAAAATTGGCTCAATGTACAAAATTGCTTTTTATTTTAGTTTTTTTGATTATTTATTAAAAGGTATCATTGTTGTAGACATTTATATAGTCAGTTAATATTTTTAAAGTGGAAATCATATTCTACAAATTTGTAATAATGCATGGAAACAATTGAATAGTTGGAAATATTAATTAGATAAGTAGGATAAGATACAGCTATGTAATTAGTTAATTTTACTATCTAAGTAGTGACCATCAGAAATTGGGTAGCCATGTCTACTAGTTAAATAGTAAAACCAACTACAAATATAAATGCGCCAGATACTATTTAGACAGTAACATCAACTATTTTATTTCATGGGCGTCGGGAATTTACACTGCGATATTATATATATCTACTATATTTACGTATAAATTGATTAAAAATTAATAAACGTAAATGTTCAATAATAATCACCGAAAAGTAATAGCGATTTTCGAACGTTACCTTTTTATTTTGATCCTCTTGTATATCGTCTTGTTAGAGCCTTCTTGATCACACGCATACACTTGCGACCATTTCTGGCAGTGGACGTATGAATTAATTACCGTTACCTAAAAATGTTCCAAATGTTCAATTTTCTCGGCCGCTTTAGTATGATTCCTTATATTTATATTTATAAAGATAAATTTACCGAGCCCTGTCTGAATTCAATTGTGAAAACTGAATTCTCAAACAAAGTCAGTGGTACCATCCTGCACTTTACTCTAACCGAGACCATTTTCTTGTTACAACAACAGGCACTAATGGGGTCACAAGCCGTTTTGACCTGAGTACGTCAAGTCGGGAACTGGAAACCGCAAAACTGGCACCTTCAAGCGTTTTGTCTTTGTCTCTTACCGCTAGGCACAAAAAGATAGAACGGAGTTGAAGTTTCACCGACTTAGCTGCATTGTGCTCAGACCTTTGTTAGTGTCTATTGTAGGTACTTACGTAAGAAACTATAAATGTCTTAGGGTGCCTTTCCCTGACTGCACCACTGAACATCGAATAGGGTTGTTCATCGGTTAGTGCGTAGTCACATTTGTATCAAAAGGCTCTCTTAGTTTTTTTCTGATAGACTCCTGTGAACAAGAATTTTGATTAAAAATGTGTGATTATTAGATTCATCAAATTCATTTTTTTTTATGTCATACACGGAAACAAATTTGTAAGAAATAAACTATGGAAGTATTTCATTGGATTTGTTTGGAATACGCGTGGGCCAATACCAGGAGATACGATAGTTAATACAACTATCAAGTAAAAAAAAAAAGATCACAAAAAACGTTTGCAGCATCGCAGGAAAATATTATTAAACAGACTTAGTTAATTACTACAAATTTGGTAGAAAATATCTTGAAGCCAGGATAATTTCTGCACGCAAAAAAATTGTCAGTAAATTCTACCGAACCCAGGAAGTATCAATTACTGCGCGGACTTTGAAGAACTTAAAATAGATGACAAACTTCGAAATCTAAAAATAGACAATTTTCATAAACATATTTATTATACCTTGGAGTATATTCATAATTTCTAACCGATTATCATTCTTATATGATCTGAAAATATTGTTAAAAGTGTAAAAACCATTGCTTTTTGCATTTTTATGCGTCAGGATCGCAAATAGTGCTAAATATACCAAAAGTGCACTCAACCTTTTTTTTTTAGAATGTTAATTTTCTTATAAAGAAGTCAGGGGTCGCTGTAGTCTAATGTTAATAGGCTAGCCATAATAACGCTGGAATTTTGTGTCATAAGTTCA
The DNA here is from genome assembly GCA_030407085.1 of Trichopria drosophilae. Classification (NCBI taxonomy): domain Eukaryota; kingdom Metazoa; phylum Arthropoda; class Insecta; order Hymenoptera; family Diapriidae; genus Trichopria; species Trichopria drosophilae. The sequence continues at coordinate 158,669,324 of CM059583.1, forward strand.
CAATGGTCATTTTGAAAACTCTATAATCTATTGTATATCTTCCCATTGTTCATGGTTCTGCTATTACTGTAAGCCTACGGACTTTTGAGTACGAAATTTTGTGTTCTACCAAAAAGTGTTATTGCATTTTTGTATTCTTGGTGTTGCCTTCCCACTTTGCCTTCTGGCGTCTGGCTCGAAACAATTCGAAGTTTTATCTCGGTTCCTAATTAAACAAAATAAAGGCGTTTTGATTAAGAAGGTTGGTATGGTACGTAGGAAGTCAAGTGCAATTTTCGCCCAATTTTGACTAGTTCAGTACCGTTCGGAAGTCGAATAATGGCTTCTAACCTGACGATAATGAACTTTTGACAACAATTTCATTGAAGTTGCACGGATATACGAAAAAAGCTGAATGATTGTCCTTACAAATTAAAAAGTTACTCGAATGGTATTTGTCATTTCAGCGAAAAAAATTCTAGAATTACATCTTTAAACGAAATGGTAATTTTCATTACTCTTCAAAGCATTGTGCTGAGCGTAAAAGTAGTTAAAACAAATTGAACGGAGGCAACTTAGAAAGTTTTCTTTTCTTCTTAATGGTATTAGAATGTGTGTTGGTCTTATTCCATTATAAAATAGTTACATCTGATTAATTGAAAATAAACTTGAAAACAAATTAAAATCATGGCGAAACAATGAAGTTAAATATAAGTAAGAGATATTCTATTGGAACATTTGGTTTAGGAATGGATTTCATCCTGCATATGACGTTAGATTTTTCCAAATCCATCAACGCGTTTTTTAAATATCGAGGTTTGAAGATGCTTGTCCAAAACTGAAGGGTGTTTTGAAATTCTTAGAGGCGATATATACAATAATGTGGAAATATTCAGTTCATTTAAATATCACCGATTTTTTGCTATGGATTTATCTTTATTTATTGTGCTTTATTTAGTTACATTTGGGTTCTTTCATATTTTTGGCAGGCCCGCATCTTCACATTCACAGCTATAGATTGATGCGTTGATAAAATCAATTTGCGATTGCGGACATAAAGAAGAATGATATAATCATGTTATCTGGATGTTTTTTGCGGACCTTTGGGCATTGTTTGGATTATATAAAAAGAAAACTTTGAGCTCCATGCTTATCAGGTTTGTGTTCAACCGAAAACTGTCAACCTTGGTTTGTGTTGTGCCAAACTTTTATTAATTTCATACTACGTTTGGGCTGAGGGCTAATTTGGATTGTGTTTAGTATAAATCATGGTTGTGTTGAGTACAAACTTCCTGGATTGGGTTGAGCACAAATCTGGTTTGTGTGGAGCCCAAACTATCTTTTTCGTGGAATGGCCATCTTCAACAGTAATGAGATAAAATGGCTGAGTCTTTTGGACATCAATATTTCTAAAGAAATATTCTAGTGATATTACATTTTATGTGTTGAAGCGATAGTAAATCCTAACATATTTCTTATCTATTTACTCATTCAAGCCCGTCAATCATTATAATACAAATTGGAGCAGTCAAAGTTGTCCAAGTATACTGGAGATTTCTTCCATTTACTCAGAGACGACATAAACGGAAGGCTTACCTAGAGCGAATAGTTTGAATAAATATCCCGTAACATGCAAGACTCGTGCAGCCATAAAAAGATCCGTCCATGTTCAGATTCGTCCTGATTTAACAGTGGTAAAAATAAACGCATCTGAATCAGCACAAATCTCGACGCCCCGGAATTTTTACGGACATAAAAACCCGGAAGTTACTGCGGAACCACCTGGTACATTTGTACGAGGGGCGCCGCTTCCATCATGACACTGATGGGACTCTCCATCCGAGTCGACCTAACCTCAAAACTCGCGTCTCGTCCCGCCGAGGTTTCTTTCCCAGGTATAGTAAATCGTTTCATTCGCGTCGGTCCATTTTGTCCTCCCCGCGACAATTTCGCTCCGTTTTCTCGTTCCGTCTTTATCCGTCCTTCTGTTTCGCGTCCCCGCAGCGTCGCGTCGACGTCGTTGCGAGAATTTGACGCGGGAATGAAAAGATTCTACCTTTTTCCACGCAATTTCCCCGGGCCTTTATTCCGGTTTCAGGCTCCTTTATGAGCGGCGCATAAAGCATCGCGCGCGCGGCACTCGCAAATCAAGGGAAAAGCTTCCATTTTGATTTTATTGCCGCGCACGCACACGTATACCCGATCTGGGTATGCATATACATGGGGTACCTAAGGAACGTGCCGCGGTGTTGGATCTATGTATATATAGGAAGAAAGATGGTATGGAAACGGCTTGCTTTCTAGCTGTAAACCGGGTTCGCGAAATCCTTTTCGCGACGAAATCGCAGGCGTGACATCTGCCCGTGCATATAACGCGTCCCGTTTTCGAAGCAACGCCGGTATTCGCCCCCGCGATTGACACTGCAGCTCGGCGCTTAAAAGCGAAGATCCACGTCCCCGTTTTCGTGCGAATGGCTAGACTGGTGAAATTCCGCAAAGGGTGCGACGAATCGCAAGCCCCAGCCCCGACGTCGTCGCCGCCGTCGCCTATATACGTCACTCCGCAATCGTAAAGCCTCGACCGAGATTCACTGCGTTCGAGACATTTTTTATCTTTATCCTGGTATTCCGGTATATATACTTTGGCTTTTCAGTCGCCGCCGCCATCGTCGTAGGATTTCGAATGTCGCAAAACTGCTAATCCTACCCGAGACAACTCGCGATACTACAATAGCGAACAGGAAATTCGTTTTTGAACGAGGAAACCGATTATTTACGAGAGACTTAAACCAAATAAAGTATATGTGGATTCAGGTCATTGTCATAGGTATGTGTACAGATAAAAAAATTGATGTATTTGTTAGAAAACATGTTTGATTTTACTAACTTAGATTGTTAACCCATTAACTGTTTCCGATCCACTTGTGGGTCCTGGAATTGAACCCACGCAACCAAAGCCGACCACAAGTCAACTGACACCCAAACAGCTAGTGAACTCCTTTCGACCAAGCTAAAGTCAGAATGTCCTGATGAAGTCAAATTTTCCACTTTTCGACAAAAAATGGTCAGATAGACTTTCAAGACTTGGATACAGGTTGAAAATAACTTAAATGAAACCTAAAAATGCCTTTAATGTCTTGTATCTTAAATAATGGTTAAAATTATCTCAAAATTTTTCAGCGAAATGATTTTCTGAAAATACTGATTGTGGTATTGTATCAAATAACTCTCCGTCAACAGGCAAGGGATAAATAGCTGTTGATTCGCATTTTGGAAATTTGAAAATGAACTAGAGGTAGAAAATTTAAAAAACGAAAAAGTATCCCTTACCACCGACCTTTCTCAGTATTCTATTATTCTTTTATTTTCTCATTCTTTTAAAATGCTGGCGATCATAGAATGGGGACGATCCGGTTTTGCCATTACTATTTGATTACATAGGTTATGAACACATTCGTCATACCGCAATTTATCGATTACGTAACGGTTCGAGAATCAATAGTAAATATAATATCCGCAATTGCCCTACTAGTCGACATTTCAATTTAAACGTCCACAACTTCGAAGTCAAAATTACCTAGGATTAGTAATTAGTAAGGAAATTTTACTTACAGGTCGACTATTTAACGTTTTGTTCAAAAGAGGCAATGACGCATAACCTCAGAAATTTGTTATTTAATAATTAATTGATTACTGATATATATCGGCTTTATAGCTCAGGCGGTAGCATACTGGACTATGAATTCGTAGGTCCTGAGGTCGATCCCCGGCTGGGCAATTTTTCGAAATTGTTTTCAGGCAGCAGTTCGCTATGTGCAAAATGAACCACGCTATATATTTGGCATTTTCTAAGTATTGTCTTCAGGCGGAAATCGAGCCATGGCCGATGCTGTATTTAATGTGGGTTTCTGCAGTTTCCTACATTCTCGATAAATGTCAGTATCGTGTCATCTAAGATGACCTGCAGCTCTCGCATTTGTACTCACCTGTACCCGCACAAGCTCCTTGAGTGAGAGCTTTTGGGACACCACGATCGAGGTGGAAGGTAGAGGGTAAAAAAAATAAAAAAATAAAAAAAAAATTTCGTTTAATGTATAAATTTAAAGAATCCTAATTTTGTATTACTTTACTAAAAAATAAATGAAAAAGAACACAGATGTCGATGGTGTTGCAATACACCTTGTCGATAACATAAAAGCCCTAACAGTGCCTAACCTTATGTCAAGGTTAAGTAAGGTTACTGGAAGATTGACAACCTTATGTCAGTCTTATACACGACATTGTCATTATGCGCTGTATGGGAATGGATCTATATAGACCTTTTCATTTTAAGCAAAAAATTGTGTGCATGCGATAGGACACAATGTCAAAACTGTACGAAACCTTTTCGTTTTCTGTACAAAACTGTACGAAACAACTGAATTCGCGCTTGCGCATTTCATATAGTGAAAAGGCCTATTCGATACACACAAGATGAAATTACGAACACGTCGTAAAATATTTTGCAGTAACCGATTAAGATGGTGAAAATTGTTCTCGTAGAAATTATAAGTAGATTGTGAAAATCGGCTATTTGTCAATTATACGTCAACTTTGAGTCCAACGCTGTTAACTTTAAGTCGGTGTACAGCACTGCTATCACGGCTCAGATCCAATGCTGGTATGGTACTGAATCAGTGCTTCACATTACCTACAGAATAAAAAATTAGATAAATTATTTTCTAGCTCTATTTATTGATTTAATTTTTACACTACATTGTGAAAGAATCTTTAATAATTTTACAATAAATAGAATAAAATTTTTTACTAATAGGTAATCTAAATGTAGTATTGTGGAATTACAATAAATATGAAGTAATCATGCTGAATTTATGTCATAAATTTTCATTTACATTGAAGAAAGTATGTTTTTTTTTTTATTTTGGCGGTGCTGTTTCATTACTTCTTATTTTTGTCTGTTATCGAATAAAAACAATCGCCTTGTAAAGATCTATAGAAGATATAGCCTCTTGGAGGCTTGATCTCGTTAACATTCTTCCACTGGGACTGATACATTGCGGTATGTTTTGGACGAGTGCAGGATATTTTTTTAAAACAGTGACAAGATACTTTATCCTGTCCATTCCTAAAAAGTTTGACAATCATCAATACGGTATCCACTACTATACCCCCATGCAGCGAACAAAAACGGGATTAGAAACCTCTCTGGTGTGTCTCGAAGGAAAGAAAGATTACATTACTTTTTTTTTTGTAAAAGTATGTAATTGTACAACACACGTGTTGGAATTTTTTGTTACATGAAATTACTTATATATTTACAATACACTATGTGTGGTAAATGTCGTGAAAAATTACAAACATTTTTTTAGTCCGTTTATGTATTAAGTACATATCTCTGTTCTTACATGTTTTCAAGCCCACAAATTTATCAGTCTACCTGAAATAGGAATATACTTACCCAACTAGGGGATTGAACTCACTCGAAATTGTATTGCGTTACAAAATATAGTTATTTGTAACAAGGAATTGAAAAGATGGAACAAGTTATAACACAGTCTTATGATTGAAATTATATGAAAATTAAAATATTTTTTCTACAAAAGACAACTCTTGATGTAGTTTCTTTTTTCACAATTCATAACATATTGCTATGTATTTGAACAGATTTTTCGTGTGGAGTTTAAGCATCAGTGAAATTGTTCAGATTATCTTGTTTACTCACGACGCTAGCACCCTTAATTTGATCCTTATTACCACTAAGCGAAAGAAAAAATCTAGAAATTTGCATTATTATAGAGAGTAGCTTTAGTTTATTCCAGACTAAGAGCAAAATGTATCCTTCCGAAAGACTGAAAACTTATAAAGTTGTTACCGCAATTTTTCTTCACCTGCGTAACAAAGAGTGTGAGGACATCTCAGTTTCGTCTTGCGTACGAATATTGTCCTCGACAATCAGCAGCAATTGCTTCATCTTCCTTCTTGCATAATATATATTTCATTTTCACAATGCTTGACAGAAAATGAATTTCATGTATTCTATCAAAAAACCAAAATGATGAAAAATACAATGTAAATTTCACGTATGCCAGTATGTTCATATCTCTCATATTCAGTGTGTAAAATATAGTATGGCTATTTCTTCAAGTTTTCTTAAATTTGACTTGAATTCACATCCCTTATCAGGTACTATATTTACAGTGATTGGAACCTCATGGATTCTTTATTATTAGGATATAGTTGCATGTTTTGGTAAATTTGTCTTACAGAGAGATTAAAAATTAATCATGGCTTGACTAAATCTCACCAGCTTACTATCTTGTCAGCTACTACCAACTGCTGTCAGGTGTGTGTATCGATTCTGTTTTCATAGCTGTAACACTATTTTGACTTTTCTTAAACATGTGGTATAAATTTATTAAAATAAATTTAAAAACATGTAAGTAGAGTCGTTAAACTATTTGAACGTATTCGAAACATTCTTACATGTATGATGCAGGACATATTTTGACATTCTTTGAATGTGTTTTATAGATTATGGATCTTTGTTTCGTCCGCGTTTGATCATGGATTCGTCAGTTGTCTGATATGAGCAGATCCAAAGCACGATACTAATAGTAAATGATGATTAAATTAAAGAATACCATTCAACACTCGACGTAAACGGAATAATATTTATTTATCGTTTTGATATGTATATAAAGATGTTCACTCTAAACAAGAATCAAAATTAATATGAACAAAATAATGAAAAACTCTTTCTCTGCGCATGTCTTATATCGCTTAGATGCTCTTTTAAATTACAACTACCTCTTTTCGCGGATTCTTATATTAAAACAAACTATTACAACCAGTTTACCCACGGTGTAAAGAGGGTATATCGAATCATCGGGTTGTGACAGGAGCATGATTTGGACACGGTGCTTCGAAATTCGATCGGATCGTTATGCCCGCTCAATATCAGTAGGTTACATATGTACATTTTAAGGGAAGTATGATGTCATGTAATATGCAACATGTGACAATCACCGAACTGATTTCAATAGTAAATACCGAATTGAGCACAGCATATTACTCATTGAACACGGAGAAAACGACTTGATTGAGATAACTAACTTGAGCTCTATTGCAGAATTAACAACTGATTAATTGGTAAGTGCAACTAAGCGAAATTTAATAATTGGTCAGCTAGGATATTCGTACATTCATATGATAGTAATAACAGCCAATTAATATTTGGAGTTTAGGGCACGAAGAGATTGGTCGAGTCAACCACTTTATTAGTCATCTCAAGCAAGTTGTTCTTTGTGCAATTTGCGTAATTCTGATATGGCAAATGCTTGCATCCAATAGGTGAAGAAATATTCATCAATATTGTTGGAATATTTCAAAAAATTTCCAGGAAACTTTTGTCCAAATTTATACTATAATTTTAAATAAATTTAGAATTTTGCCATTAATTGATTTATTTAATTTGTCTATTGCACGTTAATTTAAGTAGTACTATTCCAATTTGAAGTGTTTTTATTTTAGAGAAAATGAGTCGCTATTCACTGAATTCTAATGTTTCAAGTTGATCTTATATACATATCTCAGCTATTGTATTTGATGAGTAAGATATATTTTAGTAGATTTTAACTCCTTAGCTCAGTTTGATATGTATTCAGCACATCGTTACCTAGGAGCGAACACAATTCACTATCTAATTCGTAGGACCAATTTCCCTAAATTGTATGAAAAAGTAACAATTAAGGGTTAAGAACAAAATTTTCTGAATGTAGATCCTGCCTTATTTCAACAAAAATATATTATATAAATGTATTTTTATGTAATATTTATTTGAATTGATGAAACATTTTCTGGTATAGTAAGCTAGGTATAAAGAAAGAGAAAACACCCGTGGTAAATAAAAAAAACTTTTTTCATTTCAAGCAAATCTTATTAGGTGTTTCCTTTCGTCTGACTTCTCATTGACATAAGAGGTGACAAAATCTCTGAACAAGCATTGTACGGTAACCGCAACCGCAACTTGCAATTGTAGTGCTCCACGAAAATTTTAATCCTCTGTAAGACTACCTGTAGTACAAGATGTATTTATTAAGATAAATTATGGGTGGGCGATAACTAAGTTAATACTCAATTCATCATATATCCGGTGTTTTCGTTGTGCGTTATCGAAAATATGTTTTGTTATTTATTTTATTTCTAAAATTTATTTATTTATTTATTTATTATCACTTACACCGGAGTAAATAATCCATTATAAAAATAATAACAAAATATCACAAAATATAAAGTACAAAAAATGAAAAAAAATTACATTTTTAGCTAAACCAAGTTTAATTTGAGTAAAAGTACTGTCAACAATAATAATTTCAGAATGGCCGTAAGACAAATTGAAATTGAATGAAATATTTTTTTTTAAAGGAGTAGTATTCGATCATCATGTGTCAGAAAAGTTAGAAAACAAAATTAATTAATTTGTTAATGTTAAGGTTTCGACGATCTATGTCGTCATTATCAGAAATATGAAACTGACAATGATGCAGTTTTATTACCACTATTAACAACATAACTAATATAAAGTTAACATTTTCCAAACAACAACAAGTTACTGACCAAAATTATTTAATAAGTTATTATATTTAACAATGTGGGACGCAATGACATGTCAAGCAGTTACACTCATGATATTTCGAGAAATATATTTCATCATCGTTAAAATAATATTAAATCTAAGAGTTAGAACAATAACAGTTACCATATACAAATAAGTAGATACATTATTTTGTTTTCAGATCACTTAAATTCATTGTTGTAGTTGACTTTTTATTCAAAAGTTACGTGCTTTAAAAACTGCACCTTTATGATGTCGGTGTAGTACGAAGCGGGTGCGAAATCGTGAAAAAACGAGACGCGGGCGCAAAAGAGTGAAAAACGCCATATGACGCTGGCACGAAAACGTGGAAAGTACCCGCCGGACCCCAGAAGGCATTCGCTCTGAATTAATTTCATATCATATGCTTTATCGGAAAGTAAAGGTGCAGTTTTTGTGCAACGGTGAAAAAATAATATTCAAGAACAACCATTACTATGTCTGCTGAAATTGCTGAATTTGGAGAACCCAGAGGGGTGTCGAATGTTTCTGAAACTTCACTTCATATGATTTGTCAAGCTTTCTGTGGTGTATAAAAAATATATAAAGACATCTTATTTCAGATGATGCAAACAAAAATATTATAATTTGGAAATATTTCTTTATTATTTTACAATTATTTTTCTTATGCATATTAGGAAAGGATTCGAACATTTGGTTAAAGCGTAAGGATTGTGCTTCCCGAGAATCTCAATTGATTCTTAAAGTGCTCGCTTCGAGTGAAGGTTAATCTAAGGGTGATTCGGGGATCAGTTCCATGGAGCGGAAATGTTGCAAACGGAACGGAAATACATCCCGGCCAATCACGAGCGGCACGCTGTCGAATCAATGGCTCCGCATCCCGTACGAAAAATGAGATAGGAAAACAATTGAGGGAACTGCAGTATAGATACTACTGATTGGAAAAACGTACGATCAACTATTGGATACTATTGAATAATTGGTGCTTTCGTTACTGCCGAAAAGAATGGAGGAACAGCTAACGAATTAATTTATCATTGTTAGAAAATTCGCGGAGTAACTCTGAGTACTTTGTTAATTGTTAATGTAATACTTCTTCTGGAAATTCATATAAGAATTTTGCCATTTTTATATTAACATAAGTTATTTTGACTATAATGAATTATTTTTATTATATTTTATTAGATTGATACGTTAATTATACCTCAATTTTTGTGTTTCTTGATCTTCTATATGTTCCAAATGTGTATTCAATATCAGCAGGGACAAAAATAGAATTAAATTTCATATCGGCATTTAGAAATAGCATATTTCTAAAAATACGGAATCTAACCAGTTTTTTTCTCTTGGGAAACAAATTTCAAAAGAAAATTTTTTTTTTTAAATATGCGGTGTAAACATTTTCATTTGGGCCAACATTTTGTTTCTTTTTTTGTATGGTTTTTAAAAATGTTACTTTAAAAGTTGTAATAAGAAAAATAATTTTGTTGCTATTAACGTTCGATTTTAAAATGTTTAAAAGTAACGTTTAAGATTTATAACCACTATCAAAGGAAAGAGTTTCTTAAAAAAGATAAGGGATGATGAATATTTCTGCGCCATGCTCATTATATGGCAATTCAAACTTAAATACCGAGAGTGCATCTTACCATCGTTAATGGGTTGCGAAAGGCTTCATTTTTTTAAAAGGTTGCGTTTAAATTAGTAATAGCTACTTTGGTCGTCATTTTAAAGCATGTTCGTAACTGATGCACTTTAAGTTTATTTTTTAATTCTTTTATTTCTTAGTCGTGGTGAATTGAACTTTCTGCAAAAGTAACCAATTAAATTAAATTTGGTCATGGTTTTATCCCATGATTGAAAGTATACCATAGTGAAATTAGTATTGAGTAACTACATCCATTGTTCATTATGTACTTATCAGTTGAGGTACCTCACTTTTATTGGATATTTTGTCAAAATGCATTTTTAACATAATTTATAAATTTAGAGTCACATAATTTGTAAGGCGTCTTTATATTATATTTACGCAATCGATCTATTTTCTTAACTTTTAAGATTATTTTATTTAATTGAAAAAAGTGGTAAAGTATACTTGATTGGAATATTTTGTTTTTGATCTGTTTGAAATCGTTACACTTGTTGCTTATATATAAAACACCTGTAATACGAATTTATGACAAAGTTCTGTTTAACTGCAAATTAGTTTTGTAACAATTTCTTAGCACTACGCTCCTCAAGCCTTTTTTTCGCTAGCTTTAATATTCCATACTACTTTATAGTATTATTTTATAAGTACTTTAAGAGTTCAGTTTTTTTAACGAGAAAAGTTTAGAAGAGTATAATTACATGCTGATTAATATGCAAAGAAAATTGTTCGTATCATCAATTGGAAATACTAAAATTTTTTAATTAACGATCAGTCAATCGTTATAAATTTAATCGTTTTAGTTTTACGTTTTCCGTTTCTTACTTGAAAATTCTAGAATTATATGGATAATATGAAAACAAAATAAAAAGCGATTATTTATTAAATCGAATTTATTCCGTTTGCTTGTGGTTAATAAATCGGTCATACCAAGTTTAAAATAATTTCTATACTGTACAACTAATAAAATAGAAAAACGTATACCACTAATGAAACACTTTAGTTAAACAAACAGTGAAATACACAATACAATTTCTTAGCTTGAAACGTAAGATTTTATTCAATATTTATTTCACTCCATGAGATAAAGCACTTATTTTCATAACCTCTCTCTTTGAATTCGCCTTCACTTCATTTCAGTTTTGAATTAGTGACTACTTGCGATTTCTCGACGGTTGCTGGATCGGCGAAAACTGAAATTTTTATTATTCGTTCATTTCCGGTCATTTTGATTCAATTCTTAACTGATTTGACTAAAATATCCGCCGTTTGTTGAAAATTGTGCTGATGAAAGGGAAATTTCGAAGAGAACGCCTTTGAAAGCTTTTTAATTTAGCCTTTTCAGGTTGCATAAAGCGTCAGTCACTCGGCTCTTTAACGGTATTAATATTACGTACAGCAATAGTCGAAACATTCCATAACAAGCAAATCGTTCAGCACGAAATGCGGAACGTGGCGGAGCGGAACTTGACGGAACATGGCGGATGACGGATGAAACGAGGCGATGCGCAACGGGAAGTGGCAGATTGGTGTGGAACGAAGCGAAACGGATAATGTGGTTCAACCTTTAATATCAATTTTTAATCATTAATAGTTGCTACGAGTACTTTTTAAAATTAATAATAACAATATTTATTAATTTACATAAACAATACGAGTACCGAAATGGCCCAAGTAAAAAAATTATATATAGATTGTATATAGGAGAGGCGGAGAGTATACCGCTCACCTAAAGAAAGTACCGCTTTTAATAAATGCATAAATAATTTCAGATTTGTTTAACGATTGAAATCGATTCTATAAAGCCCCAACAGGTCTGTCAATGTGGATAATACCGCTCACTAAATTTAAGGTATTAAACTTATTCTTATTCATTTAGAAACAATGTAATGAAGATGTAATGAAGATGTAATTAAGAAATGTGGGTATAGGCAATGAAAATTGTAAAGAAGAATGTATTCAAATTAATGATTCCTAAATAATGAGTGAACCTAACCTATGAAATTCGATGATACTATAAATCAATTTGTTGTTAACTTACTTGTGTACATTCAATGTACATGATTAATTACAAGAAGCTCCATTTCAGAAATCCATTATTTTAGTACTTTCTGTACATTTTTTTAATCAACAATGTGTAAAATATGTCATCAACTTTCTGAGCGGTGTTACCCACTATCGCGCCATGTTGAAAACTAATTAATAATTATAAATCAATGTTGTTTTTAGTAGTTTACCAAATACCATTTGTTAATTAACAATAGAGTATATTTTTTCATATTTTATCCCATTGGGTACTAGTAAAAACATGGAAAATCGTATATTGTAAAGACCAATTCTTATCGTACAAAACTTTCCAATTTTTTTTAATCAACTTTGAGCAATAAATAATGTAAATTTTTTGTTGAAATTAGATTTTGACATAAAGTTCTGTAGTAAAAAAATATAAAAAATAATTTTAACTTAACGGAAGGTTGAGAAATATGAGTGAGCGGAATTACCTACTGAGCGGTACAACCCCCGCCTCCCCTAATCTCCGTTATATAATCTATATATAGAATTGGGCATATATAAATTATATATAATCATATATATATATATATATATCACATACATATACATATATACAAAGTGGTGTAGAAAAAAGACATGCACAATCATTGTGAATTCAGGACAGCCGAAATTTCTGTGATACTATAAATCAATTTGTTGTTAACTCACTTGAAAACAAAACGAATATGTGCAAAACTCTAAATCATGGTCGCTCAAACATGGCAAAAACTTATAAAACATTCGGCTAACCTAAAAACTTTTCAGATAATTGTACACATTATAAATTGGAGCAGGATTAGTCAACGATGACTAATCCAGTCAATAAATGAACACCAGGAACAAATCACCTAATTTTTATTACAACGAGTATATATGACGAGTTTATTTTTATGATTTTATTGAAAAATTTGATACCCTGCGGTTTTCGTAGCGGTTTGCTACAAACTTACCAGTCAACTTAGCAACCATATTAGCAACGATTGAGTCGAAACAACATAGGCGCGAATTTGTTGACAGTTTGCATCGAACTTCTATGAAAAGGACACGGTTTCAAAATGTGCAATAAAATTGTAAAAATAAATTTGTTAAATAGTTTTATAATATAATTTCGGTTATGTTCATCCTGATATTCTGTTACTGTCCATTAAATTCGACATTGCAGACAAATTCTGCTGCAATGTATAATATGTACAATTATCTGAAAAGTTTACCTTTTAAAAAGGTTTGCGGAATTTTTTGTAAGTTTTTCCAAGTTTGAGCGACCATGATTTGGAGTGTTGCATGTATACGTTTTATCTTCATCATAGTATCGGAGAAATTTCGGCTCTCCAGAAGTCTATACTGATTGTCTTTTTTCCACACAAATTGCTACTTTGCCATAAATTTCAAGAATCTAGAATTGCTAAATTAAACTATATACAAATTATATATGATTTATATATAGTTTACATATGCCCAATTCTATATATAGATTATATACAATCTATATATAATTTTTCGGCCATTTTAAGATGTTGAATTGAGACTGACACGATCGAAAGTTTAAATTTTTTAATTGTTTATTATGTTTGGAGGTAGAAGTTAACATTAAATCAATGTTATTTTTAAACTAAATAGGTTTGATTAAACGTACATTGTATCACTTAACTAAATGAATACTTGGTAACGAAACCGCCTTTTTGCGCGCACGAACGAATTGGCTTGAAAAGGTTTGATTGCGATGCCACAATTATTTGGTTTCAAATAACAAAACAGATTGGATATTTTAAGTATTAGTAATCTAATCAAAATTGCAGGTTACTTTAAGAAACGGTATGCTTACATTACTAATATGTAAAATATTTGTAGTTCCTATTGACATGTTAATTTGCATTTTCTTATTTGTAATAGCAGCAGGTTAGTTATAAAAACTATCTAATTCGAACTAAATGCTTTGGGTAGATGACTTTGGTGAACACCGAGTATAAACTCTTAAAAATGTATTTTACACTTTAATAAATAAAATTAATCATTGTTATAAAGTATTTGTATTTGATTACGAAATAGTTAGTGTTGATATAATTAATGCAACGCTTTTTATTCTTCAATGGTAATTCTTCAAAGCTTTTAGTTAAACCTAAAATTTGCGATGAATCTGGAATGTTTTGGTTCAATATTGTCTGGCCAATAATGACACTTTTCACTTAGAATTTAAACGTCTTTAGTGATAGTGCCGGAGTTATGCGCCCGAAATTTATATTTTTGTATTCAAATGTCATTTACATATTACAAATATTTATAGCCACTTTTGAATGACACAAAATTAATAAAATATTCTCAGAAAAATATCTGCATAGTCTCAATAATGAAAAAATAAAACTTCACATATTAACTTGATCTTTACTTTATATAAATAAATAATAAGTATTGTTTTCTTCTTCTAAAATCAGCAGGTTGAGTATGTAATACAGAAGATATTTTAATATTACAACGAAATTGAAATATATTACGGTGGTTAACAAATTACAAATGCTTTGATCGGGAACATTTCAACTCGTAAGGTTCAATATTTCCAGAATCTTGATTTTCTTGAATTTCATCCTTATTTTTGTTTTACAAAATAGAATGCCCACAGTAGTTTCAGTAGTAAGAGGTCGCACCCAGTATGGGTTATTACTACTTCGATTACTGCATTTTTTTCTATATAAAATCCGTCACTTTAACGATTACTTCACCTTTTCCATGTGATAAAACAGTCGAATTTACTTTTAGGTATGATTGTTTATCATACTCTACATTTATGAATTTCGGAAGTTGCACCTGCCGGAAATTACCTATACTCGTGAGCATCTTCATTTGTACTAAATAATAATCGTAAATCGATTCGTAAGTCTATATAATATTTATGTAATTTGCTTTTTACAAATGGCCTATTAAAACTTGTGCATATGAAATCGAACATTTTTTTCTAATGATACTTCTCAAGATAGTTAGACCCCGGGATATAGTATGGTTAGGAAAAATAATACCGTTTCCAAGAAATTCATTTTCATTAGTAATGATATTGTTGACGAGAGAAAGCATTACTGTTCTTAAAAAAAATGGTATCCTCCAAAAATAATTTGTTAAGTAAGTTTTGCAAGAGAATTTCTTAAAAATGAATGGATTTTATCGAATGACAGCTTATTTTGTCGAGAACGCCATTCTCTGTAACTGTACCGTATGATTTTTGAAAATTTCTGAAGCTAACGTGAAACATCTCTTTTTATTTAAAAAAAATGTATTATTTTTCACAACTTCTGAAAAATTTTAGTGATCAGATAAAAAATTTGAAAAAATTCGTTTAGTAAAGTTGTAGAGAATCTTTTTCTTGAACAAATAAGCCATCATTCGTTATAATCCATATATTTTACAAAATGTTTAACTAGCGATAAGAAGAAAGTTTGAATTATTAACAAAAGTTGTTTATCAAGTTATTTTGGCAGGTTACAATATTTTTTCAAAAACAATAATACTTTCTCCCTTCACCAATGTCATGATTAGTGAAAAATAAATTCTTGGAAACGTTATTAAATATTTTTCCCAAACATACCATCGTCGGGTCTCTACATTAAGAGAATAATTAAAAGTTTCAAAAAATCTTCAGTTAT
This sequence comes from Trichopria drosophilae, assembly GCA_030407085.1. Taxonomy (NCBI): domain Eukaryota; kingdom Metazoa; phylum Arthropoda; class Insecta; order Hymenoptera; family Diapriidae; genus Trichopria; species Trichopria drosophilae. The sequence goes on from CM059583.1 coordinate 158,685,246, forward strand.
TTTTGGATGCAATTGGTGACTTTATATCATTAGTAATTGAGACGGGTTCAATAGAAGACTGATGTTTTCCAGCGAACTGGTATATTCGGTAGATTCATAAGGGAAGTGTCCCAATATTTCTCCACATTATAACCAAGTAGGTTAGGGCGGCCCCAATGTGTCGCTCGGATACATCTCTATTACGTTTAAGTGGTTCCATAACCGTTACGTCGCTTCTAAGGTGCGTAATAGAACATTGAAGTTACCTTGTTACACGAGAATTGCGTTAAGACGGTTTTGTAATAGTTATGTCATTCTCATGGTCTCTACGGCATAGGAGCGGTTGTGTCATAAACGTTACATTAATCTGTTTAAACTCGGAAACGTCATAGTGACACGCGTTGGGGGTAACAATTACGCGCGCGGTTCTGCTTTTATCTTATCTCAAAATTGCGATTTTGTATTCTGAGCGATTACGGCGAAAGTTCAATGCATATGAACGCGCAGTAATTGCAGAATGTGCTCTTGCGATAGCTGGCAAAGAGCAAGTAATTTCACATAAGAAATTACGTGATACTCAATGCCTTTAAGAAAGCATTATTTTATATGGTTTATATACATATTATAATGTTATAATAAATATATAATGTTATATTTTTGGTTTACATTAAATAATGGATTGTCAATTTTCGTGAAATACAGTTATTCGCTCAAAAAGAAAAATGGCCGACTAATAATGCCTTGTACTACTTGTACTATCTCGTGGTTTTCACATAAAAGGTTTAAATGTATTAAACTTAAATGTATTAAATTTAAATGTATTAATATCGTATGATGGTAAATGCTTACAATTAGTAGAAAATGTGTAAATATATATTAAGATGATCCGATCTGCATAAGATCGAAGTAGAATTTGAAATTTATTGATAATATGAAAGTGAAATGAAAATTTGTTCGGTTAAGTACATCCACCAAATTATAACGTTTAGATTAACGGTTTCTCATTGTCGCCAATTATCGACGGCGGTTTTCACTCTTTGTATGTTTTACGAAAGCCAGAGCAAACGTTTTCCTCATTATTCTGATTTCTCGTAAATTACCGAATGAAGTAAACGAAAATTGTTAACGACCTAATTTACTGGATCACTATTTTCAATTATCTTGTGTGTGGAAAATTAATGAAGTGGACATTTAACGATGTTGGTAATTATCCGTAACGATAACATTCGCTAAACGTGACAAAATTGCAGTATCAAAGCAGAATTAAGTATAATTCGGATTACTTGAGATACTGCTTAAATGCTTGACGTTGCAAAGCGACGATTGATAATAAGTCCTTTTATTTAATTATCATAATTTATTTGCATTTGTAATATAATAATACTATTTTTCTAAAAAGTGTCCAACAATTTCGAAAATTCCGTAATATTTTTGCGAATAGTATTATTTTGTGGTAGGACGCATAAGTCGTCTTTCAATAAATTGGAATTATAATATTTTAGTTTTCTTTATGATATAAACAAAATCAAAGATTGAAAAGTTTTAAACAAATTCTGTAAAATGTATGGAAATGTTGGTGTCTGACTCAAGCAGCTGTTTCTACTTACATATATGTCAATATTAACAATAGTACTAATTTCATTTAAAATGTAAAGTAAAAAACATTTGAATTTTATCACTAATAATGCAGGATATGTGTTTAATTATTTAATTCTATCCATTTATTTTATTTTACCGAAGTGGAATTTTTTTCTTTTTGAAAATAGTTCCATATTATGGGCTCTAATTAATGGTGCTATCTGAATCAGTATTAATTTAAAAAGTCAAACGGTGATTAATGCTTATTAGAAGCCTTTGAAAATAACTGGATAATTGACATGTATGTATTTCATCGTTCAAATACAAAATTAACCGTTATGTGACAGAATATGAGATTTACGTTTAGTAACTGTTGTATCCATATTATGGACTAATTTAGTGCTTTTGGAGTAGTGATTAAACTTTACCATAGAAACTTATACAATATAACGGTTGTATTAACCAAAGAATTACTTTATAGTCACAGCATTTCATATTTGTAATATTCAAAATTAGTTAACATTAAGAATTTTGCGATTTGCAATTTATACTGTATAACTTAAAACAACGATAAAAGTTCACTATGTGAATTTCTTATTTCCTTAAAACGTCGATAGAAGCATCATGTTTGCCAAATTCTTCAGAAATTTATAATATATTCTTAAATATTTAAATTCTGATTAAGGATATTAAAAATTCACATTTTATAGTGACGTAGTGAAGGGCTGAAGTCTTTTATACCATTCCTTTTGAATTGATTCTTTTGACGGCGACTTAATAATAAAAGTGATTAACGCATAAAAGATTAAAGGACGCGATGGTCGTTAGAGTAGACTTTGCCGCTTGGAAAAACTGTGCCACTGACGTTGGGCAAAGGATTCTTGCCCCTTAATGTAGCCTTCCCATAAAAAAGCTACTTCTTTTTAGAAATAAGTTATAAAAGACTTAAGATTACTACGAAGTGAAATTTCTAAATAACATTTTGTTTAAAATTTAATTTTCACGACTCTCTTGTTCGTATAATAAATGATTTTATTAATGCATATGATGTGAATAAAAATATTGACTTTTCGAACTGACATTTGAAGGAAAGTATGTTTTAGAAAAATGAATTCTTCCATCGAAAATTATTAATTTCAGGAATTTATGAAAAGGGGTTTTTAAATACTATTGTATTATTTAAACAATGATAAGTGAAATTAAATTTTGTTAATCAGAATGCGTTTTTCAAAACCTTGTTTGATTAGTCAAACGTAATAGTTGAAAGATATTTATTTCGTTAATTGTTTTCATTAATGAATATAATCATCTTATGTGTTAAGAATCTGCAATTTAAAGTATAAAACAAAGTAGCGTTTAATTTCCTTTGAGATGTTTGATTTAAAATTTTCATGACCATCTTGTATGCATAATGAATCATTTTATTAATGAGTAGTATTGAACAAAAAATATCAAATTTCCCAACAGTAGGGTAGTTTCCAAGCCATGGAATTCAATAAAGTTGAGGAAATCATACAGATTCTACTGAATGTAAATTATAATATTAAAATTTTTGTTGTTTGAAAAAAGTTAATAGAATATACTGAATAAAAGAAGTATACGTAATTACATTTTACTAGATTGAAATTGAATATGTTTTCGGAAAAAACGAGATTATCCTAACAGTAAAAAAATATTCAATTACACCTTTTAAACGCATGCATTATATCGAACTACGATCCGTTCGCGGTACTTCAGTCAAGTACTTCTTTGACGAAATCACGTTTAAACGTCAATGCAACCAATATATATTTCGTAATACTTACGCGATCACATTTATTCTTATACATCTTCAAATTTTATTTGAAAATCCTGCGCGCATTTTTATATTTATGCGATTATTAAAATTTACATTAAAATAAATTTTCACCTAAAAGTAAAAGTTTTTTTAAATAATATTGTTAACTATCACAATGTTGAACTATAAATAGATTTGCTGTCACTAAATTTATCACATAAGACATCCTGAACTTAGATATTAATAAGTTCAAATAATTTTTTCTGCGTGGACGTAATTTTAAAAATACACTATTCAATACGGGAAAAAATCGGTTAAAAATAACCAGATTTTATACAATGATTTTTTATAATAATTCCCGATCAGTTTTTTCATCTTGATCGTACTTCATCAAACTGCCAGGTGGAGTAGAAAAAGAAAATTACAATAAAAAATATTTCCGCGCTTTAAAATTAATATGGCACACATTATGACGCCATAGATTTTGATTTTACTTTTTGTAACGCACTTGTCAAATAAAAAATTCAACGTATATGCTCAGTGCTTTATCGTTACTGAAATATATAGCGATAATATACAAAAAGAGTAAATTATAAATTATATTCCAATAATATTGAAACTTAATAACAATTGATACCAATTTGCATATTACTAAATAGACTAGGAGACTTTTTTCTCTGGAATAAAGCTCGAAAATAGATGTTTAAAAATGTTAGGGAAATAAATATATACTTTTAGTTAGAACTGCATCATAATAGTGTGATGAAGTAATTTTGTTTTCAATGGAATTGCATGAACGTGTGAGTATATTGCAAGAATAGAGACTTCGCCGTACGTAAAACATCGCATTATTATGACGACACAATACATTCATTTCAGAGTAAGACTGTATACGTGCCCGTGCTCGTTAATGATCTACTTGCTGTTCTTTAATATCGTTTCAACGAGAAATATTTAATGCTCTGTCGATGTCGCGTACAATACTGGAGTAATATATGTTCAAATATTTCTACAATACAAATACGTTATTTCATTTTCAGCATTTATTAACTAAAGCTACAATATAGAATAATACTAACATATAGTTTCGAATACTAATGACTAACGAAGTTACGTGAACGATGACTACAAAATCAAATTATTTTGTTTTCTCTCAAAAGTATACATTTCTAATTATGTGAATATACAGCTCTCCATTATCAGGTTAGTTCGGTATGTAATAAAAAAGAATAAGAAAATAATAACACGTTTTGAAAACGAGGGATCCAAAATAGAATACGCCTTAGTTTGCAGCATCCATAAATTTAGTCTCTCTTGAAATAGGTAAATAAAAAAATTATGTCTTTCTAACATCTAAACCTGAATCATGATACAGACCAAAAAGGAAACTCGTAAATTCTTTAAAATTGTATTATAAAATTCTTAAAAAGTATTCGCCATTTATGTACTAAAAATTTAGTAACAAAATATAATATTCACGCATTTAACTAAATAATTGTTAAAAATAATTTCGACTAACTTGGAATAATTTACTGTTCAACATTATTATCTTCAACTGGGATTCTGTTAAGTAAAAATTGGTAATTAATTATAATAAAAATAACTGTGAGTTTTTTGTCTTTTTTTATTATTATGGTTTAATTTTTCTGAATGTTTATTGTGAAAATTATATCACAAAGAAATTTTTCCCAGATTTCAAGGTAAATTTCTGTATAATGGAGATCCTTCTCAAATGTTGAAAATTTCTTACCATTTTTCTCTTAAATGAATTATTTGCAATCTATGAACAATCCCAATGATAGCTATTATTAGATAAAGTGATTAGATTTAATTATGAATGTAGACCAAATTTGATATTAATAGCTGTTTTATTCCGTACCTGTAATTAATTTTTATAACGATATACAATTGTGAAAAAGTTAAATATCTATAAATATGTCGTAGAAAATCGTAAGTCCACATAAATTGATTAGTTTCACCTATTAATGGAAAAAAATATTTGAAAGTTTCTGTATAATCTATAATGGAAAATGTATTATTTATTATAATATTTTTTAGTATTGTATCCATAGTATTTATATCCAATAAATGAAAGGAGTATCTCTAATTAGTCTAACGGACTAAATACTATATCTACAATAAAAACATCCAGTTTCATCTTCGTGGAAATTGGATCCCAGCAAAAAACTCCCTAGCAACGGTTTTTTGGGGTATGATTGTATATATATGTACTACAGTTAGATATACCGTTTTATGAGAGTATTTTGAAAATGCTTTATGAAACCTTTACCTTTTCCGATTTTGTATATCAATAATAATAATTCTATATATAGTTATGAGCAGAGCTTACCACAGAAGGATAAAATATGTGAAGGTAAAATGTCCCGAAAGAAATTTTCTCCTGAATTTTTAGAAATTGTCAGTTCATGAAAAAAAAACAAATTCATGCATTTGAGGTATGTTTTTGACGAGCAAATCATGATGTTTTCGTGATGCATACTTTTAATTTTTTTAGCTAATCTTTTTGTGATGACCGGAACTTGTCTGCTCTAACAGAAAATAATGCAAATTTTGATAGAAAAATTCAAAATTTTTGTTATGACGGGGACGGTAGAAAGGTTGGATTGTTTTAAGATTTTTCGAAAAAAAAGAGGACCAAAGTGGAATGAATCGATTTGGAGATCTTTAAACAATTCAATCATAATCAGGTAATGTGCTACCTTAGAGCCATTTGAATTTTCACCAAAAAGTGCAATTTGAATTTTCCCCAGGTCCAAATCTGACCTGCTCATGACTGTAAGTGTTAAATTAAATTTTTGTATCCGGATTTTTGGATACTAAAAAGATGCCAATTAAAATCTGCTTAACAAACAAATTCAGAATTTGCCGATTTGGAATAAAGTAAATTTTATATAAATATCATATAAACGTTAATATTTTTTACTGACAAAGAGTAGCAATTATTCAGTGTTAAATAAATATTTATCCAGATTGTTCTAAATTTTGACATCAGTGATGCAGAATTCATTGAATACCACAACGAATGACGATTTGTACTGTTTATATATAATAATTACTAACTTTATACGTATTTTTCATATTGAGTACGCATTTTCATATTGACATGTGAGTTAAATTTCTGTCGTTACGAACCGAAAATGTCAAAAGTGACTATGTAATAATAGGGCGCTGCGACAGCTCGGAAATTATATCCTAGAGCCGTATAATTTAGATTTCTGATTTTACTGGAAAAGGTATAAAAAATAGCTTGTATTTATAGAATCGATAAAAGTCATTTAGAATTTCTAGAGACTCGTGATTGTGAAAAATAGGGGTATCGCGTATCGCCGTTATTTCGAAATTTACATTTTCACTACGGAATTGGATTCTGCGATGGAAAGGAAAATAAGATTTTCTTACAATTTTATTCTTTCAGAATGTAAAATGTCTTTTTATGAATCATTGTTACATTGCCTTTTGACATCCATAATTAAATTTATTTAAATACGAAAATTGTTCAGCTAATTTTAGTAGAAACTACAAAATTGTTGAATACGAGTCAAGCTAATTATTTCGTTAGAAAACATAAAACTAATGGGCCTAAGAATCGAGTCTGATGTAGAAACAAAAGTATTATTTCCGTATATTTTTTTTTATTAAATTTAGTCTAAACGGGGTCTAAAAAGTAGATATGAATTACTTGACTAATTGTATTTGAAATTGCTATCTAGAGTTAATTTAAATTCGACGATTATTTTGTATTATAGTATATATTACATAAGTTAAGACTATTTATTTAAAAAAGTTTCTAAATATTCATATCGATATTGTCATAAATCTGCATCATATGCAATTTCGAATGCAAAATGTAAGGATTCTTTGACTTATTTATGAATAGAAAGTCCAAAATGTACAAGATTCTACATGTGCATTTAATACAAATGTCGCACTGGTATGTTATAAAGGTCGAGTGAAATATATATCCTTTTCTATTAAACTGGAGAACACAATTCTGTATAATATTATTAATATCCACTTGCAAGAAAGTGGAAATCCTAGACGCAAACCAAACGCTACTCCTTGAACACTTAGAATTTTGGAATTCAGCCAGCCCTGAGATACATTCATATATTTGTACACACTGTATTCAGAAGCATCCGTGTATGTATGTAATCTTGTACGAAAGGAATATTTCATTAATCTTTATTCTTTTCCGAAGTAATGTATATCCAGTATTTTTGTAAAAAGCTTCATACAATATTGAAATACATTAATAATATATTTCTTTAATAAAAAAAAATGATAGAATTAAATATTTACAATGATAAAAATGATAAAAGTTTTCAAGATATACGGGTTTGCTAATAACAAAATGAGCTTCTATGTAGCTTACACATTTAGGTTTAATCACTTATCGCGCTTCTCTTCTGAAGGAAACGTACGTAGTAAAAGAACAAACATACCCTCATACAGTAACGGCTCGGGGATGTGGAAGTTAGGGTGAATGAATCCAATAAGCTTTTCCGCCTTTTATTTGTTCTCAACCTTGCTTCCCTGCCTTTCATAGCAGGAAATTAAAATAACTATTATATTGAGAAAAAAATTGAGCGCATTCAATGTGAACTTTGAATGCCCTAAGTAAATATGCGGGGGGGTTAAAAGTAAAGAAATTAAATGAGCGAGAAATTTTTAATTTAGTGTTAAAATAAACGCGCATTACTTTTCCTGCGTAGAAAATTAGTAAACGCGTTGAAATTGTGCTTGTAATTCGTAATTAGTTTTCGAAAAGATTTCTCGAGTGACAGGTTATTAAAAAATTTCAATTTATGCCTCGTCACGTTCTTAATGCGGCCTTATTGTAAAATGTTGATTATACATTTGGAAAGACATTTTGTACACAGAGCGGAACGATTTATCATAAGAAATTTCATAATAAAACACATACGTATTCACGAATCGATTTTTCATTATTTTTGGGCCACCCTTTGGCAAGCAGCTTGGCCGGTAGCCAACGTATTAGCATCCCAGGCGGTAACCAACGTTTCGGTGAAAACATAAAAAATGGCACTAATTCTTACCTCATTTGTTACTTTATGAAGCGCCTTACCGTAAAAATTGGTACAAATGTGCATTACCATTTTTAAACCTTACCTTCCTGTTCATTAGCGTACTTACGGCCTAAGGACGTGAATTAAGCCGACCGATATTTTCTGTTAATAAAATGGCGGATATTTACATATAAATTGAACGAGAGTAATCCTAATAAAAATATTTTACATTTCTCTGTTTTCGACGCAGCCACTGTCTTAGGGTGAATATTTTAGCATTAGAATTCCGCATCAGTTGAAATTGAAGTAGGTCTGATATTGTAGAAATGTAGATGTGTCATTTATTTTTTGATAGGATGTCGCAGTTAATTAAATAAATTAAATCAGCCATGCAGATGAAATCTGTTAATTTTGAAAAGTCCTAATTTTATATTCTTAAATTTAATATAGTATAAAACTATATTTTACGTTTATATTATTACGGAATAATTTAAAATAATACTATTTTTTTTATCGTATTATAGATATGTCAACAATTAATGTGTATATATTTCACTTTTCTTTTGTAATTGGATGATAAATAAAGTAATTTAAGAATATAGAATTAGTATCAGAGTTTTGGTAAGTAAACCAAATAAAGATTTAGATACTTTTTCAAAGGATTATATTTATTGGAATCAGTTTAGTATAATTAAATAAGATTTTAGAGAGAATTTATGGTATTGTTCTGATAAATTTTGACGGCATAGGGATTTCTTTTACATGTTTCCTAATTTTTTAGGCATAATAAATTCTCTAAAATTCTTGAAAATTCACTCCAAAGAAAGTAAAATTTTTTCATTACTAAGGTGTTATATATTTCAAAAATAGATTTTTATATGCACTGAAATTAAAGTAGAGCTGTTTAATTTTCTCTATTCTAATGTTGTTTCCAGGAATTTCACTGCATTTCAATCTCCCTTAGTAAACGGTTTCGCATTGACCTAAGTTTTAAAGAAATTCTGCATATTCGTCATTGTTACTGACGGTGATTTAGCTAAAGCTAATATTTCGCTCTGCAGTGACAAAAATTTACTCTAAAGAAATTCTGGAAATTCACTCCATACAGAGTGTCCTACCTTTCGCTTTTCTTTGGAGTGTATTCTTAGTTTTTAAGAATGAAATTTGACTCCAAGGAATGTAAAGAGTCACTTTTTCAACTCCAAATTTTGCATATGGCTTTTAGCACGCAAATCACCTATTTAGCGCACTTGTGCCGTAATGTACTATTTTGACACTCTGGCTCGAACCACTGGTAAATAAATAATCCACTTAAATTGGATTTTATTTTTCAGTTCAATACTCTGAACATTCCTGATTATTTTACACCAAAAATCAAAATAATCGTTAGAGCGATTTTTTTAAAAATCTATTGTTTTTAGTCGTAAGTAATTGTTGTGAGGATTCAAATGTTATGAAAACAAAACAAATAACGGATGAAAATTGTAAGTCTTTTCTTAAGCTTTAGAAATTTCTCACCTATGCAAGTAACTATCGAAGAAAAAATAGTTAGAGAATTTTGTCTCACTTTTTTCGGTTGTAACTTGTTGCAACATCATAGAAATAATACTTTAGTATTACAAAGAATTCTAATATTTATTTATATTTTTACAAATTTGTCATTATCTATATTTCAATATGAAGATCCTTAAACTCACAAGCAGCCTTTAACAAGAGAAGTTTGTAATAGTATAGAAATAAAAATGAACTGATTCAAAGGCATGTTCGCTGAATATACCTAGTCCTATATGATGTTTTTCACAAAATTCTATAAGATGTACACAAGTCCTATGTACTATAAGAGTAACTGAAATTTCTAACCGTTTTTAAAATGATGTATGTATTTACTCTAATTAGAATCTAATGATGTACTAAAGCAAGATTTGACAGGATTGATAACTCTGTAACCATTGCCTTTGCGTTGCCTTGTAACCAATGAACTTAAAAATTTGACAATAGAATAATTTCTCTTGTTAGAACCTATAAAAGAAGGAAAAAAGATCTATTATTGCGATATCTATTCTCTAACTTTTTTTCTCAATAGTTGGAGAAATTTCATACAGGAAGAACTTGTAGGACTTAAACAGGCTTACAATTGTCACCCATTATTTGTTTAGTTTCGATAAATTTTGAGTCCAGAAGAGCCGCAAAAACTATGGTAGACTAAAAAATTCGAGTTTTATTAGCTCAAATGGTTGTTTTAATTTTTTCAGAAAAACATTCAGAAATATCTGCAGTATTAAACTAAAAATGAAAATTTCATTTAGGTGGATTATTTATTTATCCGTGCTTTAAGCTCATAGTGGGCTTCTCTAACGCGAAGTACTCGTTTTCTTTAACAGTACTTCGCAAATATATAAATTTGTATTAAAAATAATAATATTTCATATTCCTTCAAGATTTGTTATACCAGCACTCCAACTGTCACTAAAGTCTTATTTATGTATACATTTGATATACAAAATCAGTACCGAATTTTTTATGCGATAGTACAGTCATATTCCAGTCATGTTTTGGAGTCGAACCAGATTTTACCCAAAACTGTTTAATTTTGAGTAACTGCTGTATAAACTATACTGTTAGTGCTCAAATTTTACGTATTATTTTAAAATATGTTTGATCAATAATGAACTTCGTTTTGTGACGTTTGTTATTGATTATATGCAATGATGAAAACATGGTTTCTACATTAAACTAATAGCAATTAAAACATTTTTGGCGAATATGTCGAATGCAATTTGAGTAATGTTATCTACAGTTATGGATCCATGTCGATATGCTGAACATCACAAGAAAGTTTGTATATATCTAGAATGAAATCTCATAGCTAGAAAACAGATTTATGTTTAAATTTTAAGGAATTATATTCCTAAGTAAAGGCGGCAGATGGACTGTATCGGTTTTGCATTCACTTCGGTACCAAGTGAATATTCGAAATGCGTACGGAACGATATATTGCGATATTGGTAATCAATGCAATATGTATGTATGCTATAACCCAACAAGTTTGGTTATTTCATCTTAACTGTTTTATTCTGATAACAAAAATATTTGGTTCTGATATTTAAACTAGTTTCATACTGGTGACTAAGTAATTCTCACAAAACATTAATGTAGTGTCTTGACTAAACTAGGTGCAGTTCAATCAGTTATGTTTTTGTCTGTATCTTATTATATGCGGATATTTGTGAATAATTCAAAATTTCTTTGTAAATTAATAAGTGAAGTAATTAATTTCTTAACTGTAAAGCATGCTAAAAGTTATTAACTTAAAATAAAGAAGAGACCAAAGAATGAAAAAGTGTTGAACAAAGAAGTAAAAAATCGACGGATAAAGAAATGAAATAAAAAGGGAAGAAGAAATGCACATCAGTTTATTCGAGAAAATCCTTTCATCGTACCATAAACTTCGATTCAATTAATAAAAAAAATATAACATATTTGCAAGATAAGTTGTATCTATAAACACCACTGGACGGGAAGAAAAGCGTTGTTTTCCAAAAGGCTACGAATTCTCGGTCGTAAAATCCTTCCGATTCACCTGCCGAAATCGCTGCTGAATAAAGTCGTTTCGTGAATAAATTTAGATTTACCATCGAAAAGCGTACGGGAAACTCTTGTAACATTTTTACGGAGCCATACGTAAAACCTGCAAGGCGTGCGAGAAGAAATCGATTTCCGTTTTCTCGAGTCGCGAACGCGAATTCGGGTTCCGATCGCCATTTTTCCCCGCAGTTCGGGAGCGCATAAAAATGCTCCGCTTTACTCAATATGGTAAACTTCTCTGCTTGAGAGACCGTTCAGTTTTAGTTTTATTTCGCGAAACTTATCGCGCGACTGAAAAATTAGTCGTAGTGCTTAACGGTCGTGCGCGCCCCGAAACTGCCAGAAAAATTGCGAACCCATTTCTCTCGGGCATGGAGTTGCGAAAATTCGAAATTGCCGGGTGATCATTGCGATCCCGCCATTAAAAGAAAATTGGGAACGCTCATGATTTATGTTCCGTACTAAAATAATCCGCTCTACTGGGGCCATAATATTTTGAAACATTTTTTTCGGGCCACGCTAATGTCGTTTACAGACCCTCGTTAATATTCCCCCTCGAATCGATATCGAGGTATAATTCTGCGGTAAAGGAAGAGACTGACGGTTTAATATTTTTAAATCCCCTCGAACGTTCCCGGCTGGCTTACTATAAATATTGATGGATTTAATGTGTATTGAGATGAAGCTACTTAAATATGATGAGCATACTCCGTGAATGCCGAAGTAAGGCGATGTACGTTAATTTGCAAGCGGCTTATAAGATCGGATAACAGAATTCATTATAAATTATTTTTAAATGCACAGAATGTTCTCTGGATATTGTAATTCTGATTGAGATGTGATCTTTTCAAATTAGTTTCAAGCATACAATATTAAAAGTGTTTGCGAAGTTTAAAAAAAATTTAAAAAGGATCATAAAGAGATCGCATAAAAATACACTTTTGAAAATGAAGTTAAGGTATTTCCGAAACTCGGTCGCTACCATAAAATATATTTGAAATAATGTGTGTTTATTCAATTTATGTTACCATTATTAACAATCAATCGAGAAAGGACTGATTTCAAAAATTTATAAATAATTTGACAAAATTTAACTAGATTGTTTAGTACTAAAATTTTCTTTATGGAAAAATAGTTTTTGAATTTAATTTTTATAGTTAAGGGATCTGACCATTGAGTCTTTAATTTTACAGAAAAAATAAGAAGTTATGCCGGTCTGGAGGACCGGAAAGCCGATTTTGCTTCATTTTTTTAATAGGTCCTGCAAAAAGTGTACAATTTTTGTTTATTACATATAAAAGGATTATGTTTGGACAAAATTTTGAGGAAATTTCAAAGAAAAATGAGCCGTTGAAAATCTTTTGAAGTTGACCATGCCAAAAAATACTCTTGCTGCAGTCACCTTAACTAATTCAGGACTAAATTAACACAAATTTAACATGAAGCTTGACAGTGCATTTTGGTATGAAGAACATTTTGTGCTATGTATTTTTCACGTCCCAAACTCCGCTACTTCTCAAATAGCGTATCGGAAAATACTGCAAATTTAAAAATAAACAAATGACACGTGGATAATAAATAAAAAACACGATTTTTTACGGTTTGTTTTTTACTGTCTTTTTTTTATAATTTCCCGCATTAGAATATTTTAAACGGGTATAAATAACGCGTCACAAAATAGCTGGATTTCAATTAGGTGAAGCCTATCTTAAAAAATTCAATATGACCATCCTAAAATGGCGTCCAAGATAAAAATTTGTTTCGGGTAGCCCCAACTCTAAAACAATCGGCTCTATTTATTAGAAACACGAAGCTAACGATAAAAAGTTCTTAAAGGTCAATGTATGTATGTCGGATTTTTAAAATTTTTTTGTAACATTTTCCAAAATTTGTTATCATTTCCAAAGAATTCATAAAAAAGCTAGTATTATTCGGAAAGAAAATCTAAACCATTACGTATATTTATACATTTTTGTTTTCCTCAAAAACTAGGAACTTCGAAAAAACATTGCAAGGAATCAAAAAAAGCTTAAAATTCTAGGAACATATTAGCAATTTTTCAGAATTCTTCGAATATTTTATTAAATTTAAAAAAAATTTTCCTAACAAATCATTTAAAATTTCACAACAAAAAAAATGGAAAAAATTCCGGTCTATCTATATTACTCGTTCAATTCTAAGAACATTACATTCGTAGCAGTTACTCCGAAAAGCTGAATGTTTTAGTCAGTGCGTCCTGAAATTTGTCCAACAAATTTTCATTTCGGACGCCATTTTGGGACTGACGTATTGAATTTTTGGAAAATACGCTTCATAATATTGAATTCTAGACATTTTGACGCGTTATTTGTATTCGTCTAAGACATTTTAGTATCGGAAATACAAAAGTAACGGCAAGTCAAAAAGAGACCTGGAAAAATCGTAATTTTTAATAATTAACCACTTTTAATTATTTTATTTTCAAATTTGATGTATTTTTTAATATAACTTTCGAATGAGCGAGGTTTGAGTCAAAAACATCTACCATAACAATTTTTTCATTCCGTTTTAATACTAAAAGATACTGTCAAATTTTTATACATTTGGTCCTTGATGGTTTAAAACCAAGCATATTAAGATTTAACATGAAGCATGACAGCATTTTTTAGTATTAAATGGCGATGGAAAAAATTTGTAATATATGTTATTAAGACTCGGAAAATGCGGCAAAGTTAAAAGTAAAAAACTCACACGTAGTGATTGAATAAACAACGCAATTTTGCAAGTTTTCTTTTGCATTTATCGTTTTTTTAAAGAATTTTCCACATTACAATATCTTAGACGGGCATAATGTCTGGGCTTCAGTATGGTATCTATTCTCAAAAAATTCAATACGGCGGTCCTCAAAATGGCTTCAGAAATGAAAATTTGTTTTAAAATTTTAAGGATTTCCTGACTCCAAAACAATCGATTTTCTCAAATAAATGGCTACTAATGAATTTGTTATCTAACATTTATGAAAATTTTGAAAATTTTCCCAAGAATACTGCAAACATTGTTGTTTCTAGTTGAATTTTAAGTTTCTTTTTGTTATTTTTCATTTTATAAAACTTTTTTCCTCGAAAACTAGGTGGTTCCGTATTTAATAAATTCATATGATAATGATATTACTTCTAATGTTTTTTTATAAAAGTTTTTAGGAAAAACTAGAAATGTATGTGATAAAAATTCTCAAAATTCATCAAGGAATATATTCGAATGTTTTCTGAATTCTTCGAAAAATTTTAAATATTTTCAAAAATTGTCAGATAACAAATTTTTCAAAAGTTCACAAAAATGCACTTTTACAATAAATGATCGAATATTTGCATGATACTCTATATACGTGTAAAATTACTATATTCAGTGTTGATATACATCATAAAAATGCATTCCAAATAGCTGTACAACACGTTACAGACGTTTTAAGAATTTTTAAATTGAAGATTCTAGCATATTATTTATTATGACGCTTTTAACTATGACCGTTTTATTCTTTTTATTATTATATGTTTGTCTTTGCTGCTACTCGACTTATATTGGTCCTGGGTAACAGAAAGTACTATGAGAATTCAAAATTGAATTCTAAATTAATTAAAGGTACGAATAAATTTTAGTAAGAAAACGTAAGAATAAATAAACAAGTTTTTGTTATGTACTAAGTATTAAATATAAAACTTACCATACTTTTATCACAATTTATTTCTTTGAGAATGGTAAATCAAAAAAATTTACGTATGATTCTTCGATATATTAAATTTCGCGAAATAGGGCGTACTGCTGAACAAAAGTTAACAATTTCAGGAAAAACAAAATATTACCAAAAAATTGTTCATAAAAAAATCTACATACTCCGCTGAAAGGTATTTCGAATCGAAAATTTGAATCCGCTATAAAGATTTGTTCTAGTCACGTTTCTGGCCAGTTCAAAAAAGTGGTTTCGAGATTTTACATTCAGATACTTTTGTCGCCTTTCAGAAAAAAAAACCCTGTCCCACATACCAAATAAACTCCAAGAGTTTTTTTTTTTGCATTGCGGGATAGAACGACGAGGGATTGAACTTCGTTTGCGACGGTTCGGGTAAAAATTCTTTCAGCCTCGGCCGGGACGAGAGATGAGAAAGTAAAAAGTAGTGACTCAACCCTCCCCGTGTTTGATCGATATGCGCACGGAACCGTGATAGCAAAAATCCACAGGTTTAATATTTTCATGGTCCAGTGCTCTCTTAAAAAGAAATGCCTGGGAATTTCAGAAATCTCAAAAAAGTGCGAAGGTGCGCAATTTGTATAACGCGGCGGTTACTATTATCGCAAGCTGAACGACATATATGGGAAATACTCCGATAGAGGGTGAGTAGAAGACAGAGAGATAAAAGAGGGAAGGGGTGAGAGAGAGAGAGAGAGGGAAATCGTAAATCAACGGCTCTAGCGTCGCTGCTCGGAACTGATTACGCTACTGGTCCGTAAAGCGAGTAAGGGGGATTCCCCGCGGAGTGAGTCACACACGCTATTTGCGATGCAACGCAAGTTCGTCGTACTGCTAGCTGCGAACGAAGAACGAACTTTCGTTCGAGAGAGATAGCCTCGCATTCAGAGTGAGTTCCCTCGGTGCAAAATGTATTGGCAATTCGATTCCCGGGTCTGACCCTACGAAAAGCTCCGGTGTGTCATTTTCGGATTTGGAGGACGTATCTCATTTCGTCCTGCAAAGCTCTTCCTTTGGGGGATCGCGAACCTTTGCTCAAACGCTTTTCGTCCTCGAAAAATACCTCGGATGTCGTTCCCCAGGATCCTATGGACCTGCGGCTCCCCTTTCGAGCCTCTAAGTGGCAGAATACTTAAGATCTTGAGAACTTGACTACTGGCTTCAACGAAAATTCAAATTCCGTCGTGCCGTCGTGGCTTAATTACGAGGAAGGTCGTTCGGAAAAGCTTCGAGGGTTGCCTGAAGTGGAGAGTTTTGGAATTTAGGCATAGAACGTGCATCAATTTGCTACTTGATTAATCGTCTCGTTACGCTGTTTTTACGGTGTCGAATGTGCTCGCGGAAGAGAAACTTGATCTAAAATGGGGTTAAGCAATGGTTTCGTACGACGAGTGTCGAGGAGCTAATTGCATCTCAACGATTATATTTGACAAGAACTGTACTAATTTGGAGCTATATATGTGGCAGTTTAATATTGAAAAGCTTCGTAAAATATTTTGATTCAATGGGATTTCATTTCACACCTTTATAATAGAGTTCTGTCACTAGAACCAGGATTCTAGTTCTTTGAATTAGTTAGTCGTCGACTCTACGCCATACAATTTGATGAACGACGGTCGAAATGACAAATCGTTTTAGATTTAAGTTTTGACACTAATTTTAATAAAGTACCATTTTTCTATCTCATGTTTGTCATTTTTTTTTTTCAAATATGAATTCATCTTGTGACATTGAAGGAAATAAGTGATATTTTGGCGCTCTTTGTCAAGGGCCGCCAAGCGACCCAAAGCTGTCAAAAAAATGAAGAAACTTTGCGCGGTTAAGGTTAATTATTTGGACACTTTTTTATAAATTTCTTTAATTAATATTTCGAATGACTTGGTGAGGGTCGATGATTTGAAAATACTCATTTTCACTTTTTACACATTTAAGAAACCCCCTCCTCTACTCCCCTTCTTTCCTACTTAAGTTACATAGAGAATGTTCTTATAAACGCATTTTCGGAATAAGTGTTTTAAAATTGTTCGAGGAATCTGCTAAAATTTTGTCAGAATTTTTTGAAAACTTTGTGCACTTTCAATATTCAAATTTTGTTGTTGTTATTGTAACTTATGAAACTTAATTACAGGTTTATTAAGCTTCTAATACATATCTCATAACATACATTAACATGGGGTGTATGTAAAACTAATATAACTAACTAAGAATTTATAAATTATTCAAAGAGTCGAAATATTGGGACCATGAAGGAAAACACTGATTTTATGAGATGGATTGACATTTAGTTTTACAAGTGAAAGTAATATTTTGTTTTTATTCAATTCTAAATTATTGACATTGTCAGATATTGAAAAAGTCTTGAGGCAGAATTCGAAAAAATATTTGGGTATTCTTTGAATAATTCCAAGAATATTTTGTTTCGTAGTCCATATGTTTAAACAAAAAATTCCTGAACTTTTCGCAGATTTTTTCGTGTTTTAACCGCAATTTTGGATACTTTCACCTTTGTTATCAAAACGTTACTATGCACAATTAAAAGTTCCAGCTTCTAGGACACGATTTATTTACTTCAAACAGGAATTCAGAAACAATTTTAATGTGAAACAACAATGTGGAAAAAGAGTTTTTTTTTTAAATAATCGTATACAGTTTTTTACTGTTGAATTTTTAAAAAAATGTAACAACACGTTCTGTTAATTTTAAATACAAAATTTTTTATACAAAATACAATCGATGAAAACTATAGTGAAAAAATATCTACTCAGGACTGAATGGATTAAAACTAAAATTCACTAGATTTCAATATTAGTCTACTTACATTACGCCATTTTAGATCGATCAAGTTACTCCCACTGTTTTAGAAAACGTAATACGTCAAAACGAGTGTAAAAGTTATAATATTACTGTTATCTATATAAATATCTGTTATTTATCGAATTCCAACAAAATTAAAGTCTACTTCTTCAAAAATACTTTAATCAAGTTATATCTACTTTTCAATAATATAACATTATATCTGTAACATTACTGCGAAAATATGAACAATATTTTCAGAAAATTTTCAAAAATTAAAAATTAATTATCATAAATAAATTAGTTAATTACATTTAAACATGTGATAAAACAAACAAGAGTATGAAAGAAACCATTAAAAAGCAATAGTATAAATTAGATCAATAAATTTGAATAACAATTACCAACTAAGAAAAATTACTAATACAAAAACATTGAAACGTAGTAAAGACGTTCTTTATTAGGAGCATGAAAATCCTTGAAAATGATTAAACCCACAGATGCATCATCATCACTTTACAAGATTACGTAACAAGGAATTGAGAAGATGCTTGCGGTCATAAGGAGTACTAGTACGAATTGCCAGAAGAAATTCATAAAAGCCCTTTAATTAAATGTCTGAAGTGTTCGGGGCTTGAAATACGGGAAAATCTGAGAATTTTCTCATTTTCGCTGAGGTCTCTTAGAACTCGGAGAGGCCTACAGCGGGCAGAAGTCTGGCGAATTTCGTGCCGAGGATTTCATCAAAATTACACAGCGTAAAGAAATTCTATGCTGGAACGTTAGATAGACATACCTTTCTCTTCTAAGTACTCTTAGCAATGTGAATATCTGAACATGCCTCAGAAAATCAGACTGCATAGTCGTGAAAGATAATCTTCATGCGTTGAAATTTACTTTTGACGTCAATTGTTTATGTGAATAGTTTTCAAACAATTATTATACAATAATTACTTTTAAAAATTTGAATATACATGCTACTTGATTACCTACTGCTATTTCCGTTTTTAGATAAGGTATACATATCAGTATAATGGTAAATTAACTTGATTATTTGTCGTATATTTCAAACAATGAAATTGCAACATTTTTTTTAGATATTTTTGACATACCCATCTGTAATTTTGTCGCGATGACTGAAACAAATTCACCAATCTAGTTAATATAGAGGTTGACAAGTTGAATTTAAAAAATGAGCCGAATTGTTAATTTTTGGTCTGTAAACTTTTTGTCAAAATCTGAATGAAAATATAATCCTCCAAATGCAACTCGAGCTCCAAAATCAATTGGGTAATGCCCGTAAGTTTCTCTGCAAATAAATGAAACTGTTAAGTTTGTAATAAAAATCCCTCGTTTTAGTCCATTTTATAAGCTGTAAAACTTGACATCTCTTGTCGCATTCTTATGGTATGCTAAAGATGAAATTGTCTAATGAGAACAATTTTTTTGTATTTAGTGGACATCTTAGATCAATTGAATTCAAAATTAAATGCTGATTTAAGGAAATGGCTACCACACCTATAAATAATTTACCTTTGATTAATTGCCACGTGGACATTTGGAATTCTAACGATATTTTAATAAGAAGATCAAGTCAGAAGGACATGATTATAAAGCTCAAACAAAGTATCTAATTTCTTCAAGTAAATATTTCAAAAACAAATAAGTAAGTCCGGTTTTATCACAGTTATCTTGCGCGTATCCATTTCGCATTTACGAAATAATATTGTAGGTACTAACTAAAATATAGGCCATTTTTTATTTCTGCAGGAAAAAAATTGTACAAAAATGCAAATATCAGAATATTGTTCCCTTGATTCCCCGATTAAACATTAATTTCCTGATTTAATTTGTTTTAATATTATATTTGTTGAAAATTTCATAATGACATCACGATTGTAGTGCAGAGAAATAAAGGTTTATCAAATATTAATTGAAAGCACTATGTTCACAAGTATTCTTCTTCTTATTCCTCCAATAAATCGAAATAATTAAAAATTACAACAGCACATACAAAATTTCTACATTACATTTTTGAAATAGTTAAACGCAATAATGTCTTTGAAAAATAAATAAATGCAACATAAATTAATGAATTTCATTCATTACAAAAAGAAATAATATTCAATATACTGTTAAAGTTATTGTCCATAAAATAAAGAAGAATTAAATGTTTTTAACTCGAATAAAGATTTATATCGTAAAGACAAAGTATATACTTAGTTTAAAGCTTTTCTTATGTTTTTTCGCAACATTACAACCTCTTACAATAAAAGTTGTTTCACAATTAAAGAAATAAAATGTAATATCACTTCAGGCATAGTAAAGCATTTATTCGAAATAACTTCTGTAGCATTCGACGGTAAAAAGTTTCGTGGGTAAATAGTTGCAGATTTTCTTGTCCATTAACGACGTGCTTGTGCAGATTAAAAGTTTCACGTTCACAGTGGGTTGTTCCGTAAATTAAATTATTTTCAGTAGTGCATTTAATAAAAGAATACAATTCATACGATTCGCTGAAATGAAATAAACGATGTTTGTTAAGTCTTACGGATATATTTGATTAAATTTAATATCTGATTTGTTACACTTGTTTAAGATATTTTTAAAAAGAATAACTTATATTAATCACAATATAATACGGGGAGTAAGCTGACAAAATGGTGTTGATAGAACGTGCTGAGTGCTGGTATGTAATTTCAGCCGCGTATCTCAGATCTTATAAGATTATTGTACATCTTCTAGATGCACAAATTCTCACTTGGGTCAAAATACATTGCGAAATTCTAGAAGATATGTTGAAAATACAGAACAAACAACCTTTTATTATTGTCTACTGAAATCTTATATAATTCGTGTTAATAATTCATAGTATTATATTTTCAACATGTACATCTAGGTAGACAACATCATTATGTGCCATAAATTACCACATAATCACCTACTAAAGGGACTTGATTGTATAGGTTTATACACGGCCTTGCGCTTGATGCTGCTATAAATTCCAACCGACAACAAAGGCTTTGGTTCTAAGAGCAACAATTTTGTTTATACAGAAAATCATTTTTAATCTAAACATTCCTGTAATTCTGATTCAAATATCTTAAAACAAAATATTACTGACATTTAATTGTAAACTTATTCAATTTTTTAATATTAATAATAATCTACAATGAGAAATCATGTACTTAAATACGATTAAATATTATTTACCCAGCTTCCATTTACAATTCGTCAACAGAGATAAGAAAGTACACGTATATCAACGTACTAATATGTGAATATTCACATATTTGAATAGGGAGAACCTGCCAACTCTATTATGAGTATGTGCATATGCAGGATTATAATGGAAGTAGACGATTTACTGATTGAATTTGCTTTATTTAAATTTAGAGTGCATATTGAGTACATATTGCAAATAATACTTTTAACGTAAAATGGCCCTTTTTTTAAAAACCGGTTTTTATAGATTTTATATAATTCTTGTTTGGTGCTTAATTAAAAGCATATAGATGTATAAGTTATACCTTGATTAAGTTTAAAAGTATACGAATTTAGAATATAAAATAATAATAATATAAGTTTTTGGCACTCTATATATAATAATATAGATTTAATTATTCTTCTCTCCGGCAGAAAGTAATGATACACTTTCTTTCATTTTTCACGATTGTTTTTCATGAAATGATTCAATATAAAAATGAAAAAATCAACAAAAATGTCAAAAATCCTTTTTTTTTAAGAATTAGTCATGTTATTCGTCGATAAGAAAGTTTAAGTTAGCTAAATATAAGAATCAGTTATTTCGAAATCCACATTTTATGCAAAAATTCGAATAAAAATATTAATCTTGTAGTATTAAGCGATTCATCCACTACTAAGACGAAAATCAGGTATTAATTAAAATTTAAGACCCCCACAATATCATTAGTATTACGATTTTTTATAATCATTAACCGTGTCCTGAATTTGTAAAGGTTAATGATCTACATTCATAACAAGGCTTGTTTTTTAGCAATTTGTTCTCCTCATGACACGTGTCGAATGAAAGGCAACCCCCTGTAGATGTGAAAATCAGCATCCCTGATCTAAACCGTTCATTGCTGTTTGTCTCGACCTGTAAGGGGATGATTGTTAGTGTAAGGCTCTTGCGATGTTACACGAACCCTGCTTGTTTGGCCGAAATCTGATCATGTCATGCAATTTAAAATACAAGGGATGTGAAAGGCTGTGCAGTTTTGTAAATTAAGTTTAACATCACTAGGTTAATTTGTATATAAATTTAGAATTTTATTTTCTCAAATTTGAAGATAAATTTTTCGTTCTTATATTTTATAAGCGGTTACTCAGCTTTGGAACTAAACACATATTGTATTTTTTAAAGGGTTTAATAGTTGGTAAATTTCCCCATTTTTTAGGCCTTTCTTAGGAGGATATATGATCATAAGTGGTTTAGCAGAGATAAACAAGTCATACCAGTTTATCAAAGTATGGTCACATGTATTTTTTCACTTGTTTTGTAAAGTTTTGTTTAACAGTTTGTAATTACTGGACAGTAACTGATTTTAGAGTGTAAAACACTGTCGTTTCTCAAAGGAACATAATCGACAACAGATTCTCTAAAGTGTAGGAAACGATCTTCCTTTTTTTATTCTTACGAAATATGCTTTTCTTTTTTGTTTTATCTTTTCAATATTTGAATATTTAAGTATATAGTCGGAAATAAGTTTTTACTTGAATTAAATAAATATTTAAATTATAAAAAAGATTTTGACCACCATGAAAATTGTTACCAGAATCACTAATTATTAACGAAATTTGCAACAAATAGTTGTATGCAACATAACAATTTTAGATTTTAGACGATCTCAACAATAAATTTCTTTAAAATATGCAGATGAATTTTACGAATGACCAGAAAAAAAACTAGTCATTTTCTGAAAGATTTCAAATGATTCTGATAAACTGACCGTTTGTTGTCATAAAAGTATTCAAATACTACTTAAATAGTGCCATTTTAAGAAAGATCTTTTTCATTCTTACGTGGGTCAGTTAAATCGAAGAGATATTTTTAGATATTTTATTATCATGGACGATGTTAGGTACTACGACATTGCTTCCTTTAAGATTT
Source organism: Trichopria drosophilae (assembly GCA_030407085.1). Classification (NCBI taxonomy): domain Eukaryota; kingdom Metazoa; phylum Arthropoda; class Insecta; order Hymenoptera; family Diapriidae; genus Trichopria; species Trichopria drosophilae. Next base: position 158,708,864 of record CM059583.1, read on the forward strand.
TTTACTTTAAATTAAAGTCTATTTTTTTAGAGTACGCATTCATTAACTAGTAACCATAAATAGTTATAACGTTGTTTGCTAGTATTTAGCTTTTATAATCAGTAGAATAATTTTGCAGCTGTGTAACGATTAAATGCGATTAAATTGCCATTAATAAACAACTAATAAAAACAGCAAATTTTGTAAAATGGAATATTCAAATTATAGTAATATTGGAGAAAGTCAGACTGGTGATAAATAGGATTTTTTTGAAAAGTGAGAACTGAAACTTTTGAATGTTAGAATTATCATTCAATTCCAAGAGGCGTTGTTCTGCTGACATTTGGAAAGATGGCAAACAAACCAAAATACCAAAATCAATAGCATTCTAGAAATAAGAATAAATTGAGGAATCAAGTAAATTCTTTCTATTTGGTAAATCTCCCCGGAAGAAAGTTATTTTATGGGTTGAAAAAAAACATTCCTTGAGATTATGAAAACGGAAGATAGGATTATATAGAAATGCAAATAATACTTTGATTGACATTATAATCATTTGCACCAAGCATCAGAAAGTAATTGCGATCGATTCATTTCTAGCGCCGCAGCAGGATGCTTGTCTAAAACTGACATATTGAAGAACGACAAAAACAATTTCAATTAACTATTGCTGCATATATAAATAAGAAATAGAAACACGAATTCAGAAGAGAATTTAAATAAATAGAATTAATTTATGAGAATTAACGAACGAAGATTGTTTTATATACTGAACGAAATGATCTGATTTCGAAATGAAACACGAAAAACCGCAAAATTGGAAGTTTTTACTCTTTTTATCACTAGTATAGTAAAAGAACGAATTATAGAGCTTGGTTTAATTTTCTTATTGCAAATAGAGTTAAATAAAAAGTTATTGAAAAAAAAATGATTTTTTTCTGATATTCAATGGCGCGCCAATAAAATTGTTGGCATTGGATAAAATTTTGGTAGAGGATTTTTTTGCTTGAAATTTTCATTGAATACGCAATACGGTCTACGAATTATGGGGCACCGTGTACATAAAAATGAAAATGACATATAAATTATGTTTTATCAGAAAGTCAATGAAATAACGATCAATTATTCTCGATCAGCAATAATGTGATATTCTGGATATGACTATAATTTTGAATCAGTCTGGTGCAAATGACACCATACTAAACGTAAATATTTTGAGCAATTATCAAATCAAATCACCTCTATGAGCTTCAATGTAATACGATTAATAACGTATAATTTACCCAATAATTAAATTTGGAGTCTGGTTCACCAGTATGATAGTTGCTTGTAGAGACAAACTGATAACCTGGGAGATGACGCCGAACAATAATGTAGACTAAGTTGAGACCATACTATTAATACGAATACTTTCATTTTAAGAGCAATTATCAAAGTCCATCTTCTCCATGAGCTTCAATGAAGTGGAAACACAAATTCAATTAAATCTGGGAACTTACACCGTGCCGGATTATCTTTACGGAAAAAGAAGTAGTTGGTTTTACTATCTAAATAGTGGTGTGTGGGACAACTATGGTTTATAGTTGTTTTACTAGTTAAATAGTAGACTTGGCTACTCAATTGGTCGAGATCACTATTTATATACTACACTGACTAAAAACGATGGTTGTGTCCTACTACTATCTAGTTAATAGTTCCAGCTATGGAATTACTTTCGTGTTGAAATATAAATTGTATAGGTTAAATGTATAAATTATTTACAGCAAACGTTACAAAGCAATTGTGTTAGATTCATTCTGACAAACATGAAAAATAAAAGTAGCGGAATGGTATCGAAAATATCTGTCTAACTATAATAATACGTTAATATTGCTAGATAAATGCATATCAATTACAACTTAATTTTTATATACATACATACATAAAAAATAACACCCTAGAAATATGAATAGATTGAGCAATTTAAAATATATCATCTATTTGATGAGTCTCACCGGAAGAAAATTGCTTCATGGATTAAAAAAAAATTCCTTGAAATTCTCACAGCTCACATTCATTCCAGAGATTCTCGGTCATAATATCGTGCTCACCGACACGTTCTCGCTCATATAAATTCTTTAGAACTCTAGACTTGGTGCAGGAATACGTCACCGTTTTTTGTTTCATACGGTGGATGCTTCACCGCAGATTACGAGTTATCGCGCCCCGCACGAATTTGACGGGACAAGGCAATCAGGGATCAAAGGACTTCGGGCGACTCTTTAAATGGGTTCCCGTGAATAACCCATGGCGTATCGTAAAAACCAACATAATTAAGATCTGCACTCATGGAGAAAGTTTCTTCTGGTGGCGCCACCCCTCATCAGGGGTCTTAAGGACTCTGATCGTGTTGGGAGTTCCTGTACAGCCACCACGGTTCTTATGGTAATTAGCGGCATCAGCGCGTTCCGAGATTACATCTTCGTCTGGCGTTTTGAGATTAGGCATGCGTTGCGTCAGCTTTATCTGGTTTATCCGCGAACCCCTTATCTCGTGGAATCAGCGACCGGTCCTTTCGTTTCCTTCCCTCAAATTTGTGCAATTCGCGCTTTATCGCACCGACGTCGGCGAGACTGCTTCCAGACAATGGAACTCGAGAGCCTCGAGTTCACGTCGAGATGGGCAATACCTAATGGGCAGAGTAACTATGCCGATGTGTCTTCCGCAAAGAGAGACCACGTCTGTGTGTCGGTGCGTGTGTGTTCATCGCTGCATCCCGTAGATAGCATTCACTCCCATTCATGGAAATAGTCCTACTTTTTAATGCAATGTCGGAAGAAGCGCACTATGCTTTACTTTGGTTGAATCCATGTAATAAGTCATAAGATTGAAACTGTCTTTTCTGCAATGAATAATTGTAAATTTGGAGTTAAGCTACAATGGTGCACTCATCATGTTGCGGAGAGAATCGATGTTTCGTCTAAAATTGCTTGATGCCTGCTAAATTTTTCTTTTATTTTTATGAGAGTTTTCTATATCATTCTTTACGTTAAGGTGATTCATAGTTGAAACAGTTCCAACAATTCAAACAAAATAGGGTACTCGTTGTTAAGAGCAAAGTGTTTAACGATACAAGTTTATTTTGTAAACTAAACAAAAACTGGTCTAAGATTTGATAACGGACAGATAGCAATGTATTAAAATGATTATTTTTACTGCGATTATGTCTTATCGGCATGAAGTATTTGCGAATTTCGACAACTTCATATTGAGTGTTGCTTTGATTGTTTCTCTGCCAGCAGAGGTATTATCACGGGTATTACCAAAAGATAATACCCACTACCCTGTCAATTATTTTTCATCCATTTGACAGAAATTTTTAAAAAGGCTAGATGGAAACGAGGATCGATTCACAATCTGAAGTTGACGCAAGGTGGCAAATATCGCACGTCGATTCCGCCCAAATAGCGATACGAAAAATAATCATCCGAATTATACCGCGCGGGATATTTTCAATATTTTTTATCTTCTCTTCGCTACTGAACGAAACAATCCGGTAATGTTCGATAATTTCAAAGGTCTTAGGATATTACACCTGAATATTACATTTTAAGTAATTTTTAAGAATATAAGATCTTATCCTTTATAAAAATTGCTAGGTTGTTGTGACAAAAATGAAAATTTTTATCCGAAAGAAAGCTTGAAATATGTGACTAAAACATTTATTTTGTGCAGAAAATTTCGCTTACAATGTGCATATTTTTACTATCTGCATATCGTACAATTTTACAAATTATCACTGAAGGAGAAAAATTGTCGGTTAGCTATTTTTGATCCATGGATGATAAATACTTATTAGCATTTTTGGGCTCAAAATGTGCACATTAGTGCTTGAAATATAATCTGATTTAAAATATATGAGTAATCAATAAATCTAATGAGCATTATCAAATGAACCTTATTCGTATTGCAGTATAAATAAATATATTAAAATAAACGCATTAAGAAGTTGCTGGCCGTATTAAGAGTATATCAATATATAGTGGAATTCGGATCTGGCATAATGAATCAATTTGTCGCAGTGTCAACAATTGAATCTCAAATGTAAATTGGCTAACAAATTGACTGTTAGTACTGATTACTAGTCTAGTGTTTGTTTGCACTGGAAGGCAATACGATCATTGGGTCTTAGGCAGTGCGATTGAAATACTTGGGGGCATCCTAATAGTATTTAATTAGGGACAAACCTTGAATTCAGAATTCGTTATTAAACCATGAGCTCGACAGTTGTTACGCCTAATACATAGTTAATCCTAAACGAGGAAATTTTTATCGTGTCAAATTATATGTATGATAATATAATATATCTATTAGATTATATTCTTATGCATCATGTTGCTGCGTTTGTTTTCTTAAAGCAAATTGCTATGACAAACGTGCTTTATTAATTCCCAGCACTGTTTTGAAATTACTTTGTATCACGTAATTAATTATTACAGTGGATTTTATACATTTTTTAACTTTTAATGAGAAAAACGGTCTTTGCAATAGTATCAAAGTTGTTGCTGTATAGGACGGACACTAACAATGGCACTAACAATTGTGTATATTGCAACACAATTCCAATAATAGTTCATTATGTGCCAAGGGTGCAATTATCGATCTTCGACGATTGTGAAGTTTGTCGCCCGAGCGAAGTGAGAAATCGAGTTTTACGGGCGGCGGATCACAAAATTTGTTTATATGGATCACTTCGCATGGAATGTCCTATATATTATTTATATTCACAATTTTTATATTTTAATATTTTTAAAATCTCATTTTCACTTCAGTAGCTTGGATTGACGCTTATGTTTTTATTCTATTTACAAATATAGTTTTGAAAAGTAAATTCTTAATTTATTTTAATACAGTCCAGACGAAAAGAGAAAGAGCATTAGAAATGTTGTGAAGTAATGTGTCAATCATATATCGCAACGTTTTAGATATTTATTACAAGACTTAATTAATGCTTTTAAGTAGTGCGTTCCTTTTCCGTCAGACAGATTTCTAGTTGTCTCATTTTAAAAACGATTAATTTTAAACGTCTTTCGTACGAATTTTAATGCTGACAAAATGTATAACCAATTTTTCTGACAATTGTTAATTCTTTTTATTGTTTTTATTTGTTGTTTATTGAAAGAAATGTAAAATTTTGATTAAAAGAGCGAATACACGGTTTTTATGGATTATAGATTAAAAACATAAGTTTTTTGTAGCTCTTTCCAAGTCCTATAAATCGTCCACATATGTTTGTGAGAAAATGATTAATATAACAGTTACAGCCAGATAAAAAGCAAAATACGCCAATTTTGGTGATTTTTCGAGTGTCGCTTGTTACGCGAAATAGGTAGCAAAAAATACACACGAGTAACATGTAAAGCTAGAAAATCCTATAATATATCTCCCAGACTTTTTTCAAAAATGTTCAAAAACCACGTAAAAAAATAATTGTTTTAAATTATTAAATTTAAAATTTTTTTTTACAAATAAGTTTCAAAAGTTTATTTAAATATGTGATCAATAATGAATATTGTTAAGCTAAATTGGATCCACAATATGTAAAACATTATTTCAAACACCAGGAAAGCAAAATAAATTGTTTACAAGAATTGAGTAATAATACTAGGGTTATAATATTGAATGTAAAAATGTTATATTATGCAATAGCACTCTATATTGGATCAGTTTGAATTTATACATGTATGCATGTATGGATTTTCACGAATTAACAATATTAATCTCGATATTTGTATACAACTTGACGAAAACTCGATAGAATGACGATAGCACTCATTGTCTAGATGCGTAAGATGATTGATTAAGAAGATCAGCTTGGGCCTTATTTTCAGTGTTGCCCTTTGGATGACTTGGTTGCAGAAAACATTTAAATATTCTCTACAAGCAATTGTGAAAATTTCGCAATTGTCATGGAAGTATGTGCTATAATTTTGCCAAAACAAGAAATAACAATGGGTGGATTCACAGGCTGATTCTGACCACATTCCGAGTCCAAAATTGTTTATGGACATTGCCCATTTTAAATATGAAACCAGAGATAGTCGAAAAACCTCAAAACAGGCCCTTTTTGTGCTTTATCTGGCTGTAAGGGATGAAATAATAATTTTCTCGCAGAGTTATGCAGGGACGACTTATAGGGTTTGAAAAGAGCTACAAAAAACGTCTGTATCCTTTTATTCTATGATGCATAGAAACCGTGTTATTATTATTACATTTTTTCAGTAAAAATCCGAAACCCTGCTATAACTCAGATTTGGAAACAAACATTTTTTACATAATTTTATGTACCAAATGACATCATCAGATTTTGTCGTCATGTTTTTCAATCTTGGGTCTGCTCCCCTCGACTCGTTCCTCAATCGTGATACATTTGATCATATACTGTCATGATGTCAAAAGTTAAATTTTCAAAATATTTGTCAACAGTTTTCGAATACAAAGCATTGGGTTTCACGGTATATTTCATCCAATATCGACCTCTAGTCAGACATTAATTGCAGTAATTATTGCTCATAAAGCATCATATCAAATGAAGCAGAAGACGATCTAAATTCGAAAAAACTCAAGAATGCTTTGGGAATCCAATGAAAGGTAAAGTTCAGATTTTATGCAGGAGCACTAATATTCATGGTAGGGTCTCGACCGATGACGTCTTGAGTAAAGAAGATCTAGTTTCGTATGCGTGTGTGTGCATATTCGCACCTGTACGAGTTTGCACTTGCCTGGACTACGGAAGCGCGCTCATGTCCACACATGCAAATGTCTGCATACATTAGTCGTATACGCTCGTCAGACTCAAGAATATATGTGCGTATACGTGCGGATAATACGTGTACGTAACACCAGCATGGATATGCATATATTGAAAGTACCCGAGGTGGGTCACGGAGGCGCTTCACCGTCATGTGGGGAATATCTGCCGCCGAATACGCTCTTAATTCCTCGGAGTGATATTTCCCATGATAGGACTGCATTTTCATTCCAACGATAAGCTCGACACGAACCGATCTACTTCCGTTGATAAGTCACTCTTTATGAAGTCAGCAATTTCTCTCCGGTGAAGGCGGAATTACCCAAACGACTTGGAACTACCTTTGGAATCAACTGATGGATCAAATAAGAGAGATAGGAGTCTTGTTACAATTATGATTATTATTTGTTCGATTTGTTACTTGTTACGAGCGGGAATCCAATGAAATTATCTAAACTGCATTATTATTGCTTATATTTGAAGCGATACAAATGGTTCATTAATGAAACTGACTAATTATTACTCAAATATAACTAGTAATTGATACGTTGTTCTACATTAATTGTAACTGGTAGTTTAATTTCTGTTTACTCCAAAGTTTAGAGTGTAGAATGAATGTCAAAAAATTTAATTATTTCAGAATTGTTTTTTATCTTGAATGTCTTCAATATATACGTCATTCCATATGAAAAGGCAAATGGACACTCGTAGTACTCAATTCCAACGATACGGGGCTCAAATTTTATTTTGTATCTAGAATCGAAAGCCGAGGGGGACAGTTTTTAAAATGGCAGACAATAGAGCGACATATGAAACACTAGATTAAGACTTCCTTTCTTTAAACGTTTACTGGTTGTAATTAAAATTTATCTAACATACTGTTCTTCTGTTTCTGAGGTCGCCAAACATGAATCTATAGTAAAAATTAACAAATTCAAAATGGCGAATTCAAAATCGGGTTCAAGTTTTTAAAATTAATCGTATTCAGCTAAATCTTGATATTCCGTTATCTGGGGTCGCTGATGTGCAAATTAGATGTTGGGTTTTCAAAATTATTCATGAAAATGAGTGCGGAGGATTTTCCTCGAATTTAATTTCGAGAAACTAATTTCGGGTTTGTAATTTGCGACCTCCAAAACCCCCGAATATTTATTTTCATGAGCTTTTAACAACTTTTCGAATTTTTTGCCACCATCTTGGATCCGTCATGTTAAATTTTGATGAACTAACATCAGACTTGTTATCAGCGACCCCAAAAATTTTAGGAGGAGTAATTTTCATGTGCTTTTCTGAAATCTTGCAATTTGTCGCATAACAAAAGAAAAAAAGTAAGGCTAAAATACTTCTCATGTCCATGATGCTAGTCCTGGGTCACGCTCAGCGGAAATGCGTAAATTGAGTCCAAGAAAACTGTTCAGTACTTGACAATTTGATCAAGGAGTGAATATTTGTTGGTGGTGTCAAAATTTCTGCAGCTTATGGATGACAGAAATGTGATTAGCGAGCGTAACCCCCGAATATCGAGATATATTGCTGAATACAGTCAAATTATAAAAAATTGGACTTCCAGTTTGAATTCGCATATTTTAAATTTGTTAATTTTTACTACAGATTCATGTTTTGTAATCTCAGAAACGTAAGAATGTTATGTTTTGGACAATTTTAACCACAAACACTAAACGTATTAAACGTTTAAAGAAAGTTAGTTGGATAGTATTAGGTATGTCTTCGTACTGTCAACCATTTTCAAAATTTAAAAAAGTGCCACTCGACTTTCGATTCTAGATATGAAATACTAAAATTTGACGTTGGAATTTAGTAAAATTACGAGTGGTCTCAGACATTTATCTTTTCATAAGAAATAGCCTATATTTAGAAGGAGTTGTTGAATTAATAAAATGGCGATTTTTTAGCGTATCAGATAAACAAAATATGTTTATTTGCAGTAATTGAAGTTGAATCATTGAGTTTTGTTTTTCACAAATCTGTCGTAAAAATCTATGTTAGGTTTTTTGTTTTTCGAAAAGATTAAATTTTTGGTTTGTTTATTAATTCATGCTAAATTATATTAAGAATAAATTTGTATACCTCTACAATACATTGTCAGTATTGAAAAATTATTCCACATTAATTTATTGTATCGTGCTGATCTTAAAAAAAGAACAGATCTACACGGAGAAAAATGTTTTTGGAAATTTTATAATTTCAGATGGTAATTTAGGACAGTCTTGTAGAATGGAGAAAATTACCATTATTTCTGATAACAATTTTTGTCATTTTTGTTATAAAGAATGGCAATTCTTCTCATTCTGTAACTCTGTCCCAAAATTACCATCTGGAATGGTAAAATTTCCAAAAATATTTTTCTCCGTGTAAAGAATAAATCTATTATGTATACAATCATGCACGGGTGTAGAAATTGTACCCCGAAGATTTAAACATTTTTTTTTGGTAGTATGCGTAAAATTTTTTTTTGCCCGCAAATGAGGGCGTAAAATGTGCATTTAACGCCTACTACATCAAAAAGTGCACGTTTTTTGAAGTTAGAATAATGAAATCGTATAAACTTCCTCGACACAATTGCATCGATAGTTTTTGACATTACGTCCTTGATGTGCTCATGAGTTGCCTAATTCTAAAGGTAATGATAACCTGGCAGATAGGTCACAATGTTCTTTCCTGCATATATCAACATTTTTTACATAACATAGGAATTAAATAAATATACAGAAGACAAAATAGTCATATCTGCTCGCAGTAGGTATTCCTGAATATATATATATACTTTTTTATAAGCAACTTAAAAAAACGTTTATTGTTGTCCACGTTTAGTTTCAAGAAAACTAATTCTTATATACTAAAATAACTGTAACATTACACTGTACACAAGAATCATAAAAATCAATACAATATGGCAAAGTCAGGTACATTAAATTTTGAAAATTCAGCATCGTCAAAAGACTGTAACTAAATATTGCGTCGGACTAAAACTACTATATTTACATGATCGTTTGATTCTACAACAGTTAAAATAACAAAGAATAAAGTACAAAAAAATTAGTTGTCGATTTGACGTGGAATGCCCTATATTAAGATCGAAACTCGAATGTAATCGATTATTAATTTAATGCAATAACGGACGTGCGTAAATTGTACCCTTATTGCCAGTGGTAACTGCAAATAATCTAATTAATCGTATATAGCGTGAGCTATCTGTTATTATAAGTAGGTTATTTTGAACATCAAAAATGTATTCAAAAATATTTTGAAATGTTACCTTCCATATTTTGCACTCCTATATGGTTTTCATTTTTTCCAACAATTCTAGTCTAAATTTGCATTTAGAAAACAGTAATTTGTTTATTAATTCACTTATACTATGTTTTTTAAATTATTAAATGACTTTTACAATTATAACATATCTGTTAGTAATGGAAACTCAACGTCAACAAACATTAACATTGTTTTAGTTATGAAGTGTTTAGATTTTATTAACGTATATTTTTTCATAAAAAAATATTCTCAGTTTTAATCATAACCTATACATTCAACAATAGTACTACTTTAGCAATTATCAGAGCATTAAGACATTAAATTATTTATTTAAAATTTCGATATACTATAAAAGATTTGACAAGAACTATGTAGTCCTAATAAAATAAATTAATATAGGTATATTTTTATTTCGTTGTGCGATTGTTGCATATAGTCGAACGAAGTGAAGGAAATGCGGAAACTCTTAAGACAACGCAATACAAGAAACTTGGGACGTAATGCAAATTCTGCGGTTATTCTGTTCTGATTACTGTAAAAGTTTCTAGCGTCGTAACGAATGTAGAATGTATTCGTAAGTTTTCCTACCCAGGTGTGTTTAGCTTACAAAAAAAATTTTACATTAGTAGTGAGCTAATAGGTTACTACAATTTTATGTGTTTATTTTATAGTCATTTTGTTTCTATGTGAAGTAGAATATTTTTATCTCTGATATTAACTTTTTATTAGACCAAAAAATGTTGAAATTTAATATCAAATAAAATAAAACATCTGCGTCCCACGAGGGTTCACCCAAGACCATGCGCGGGATTATAAAGTTTCCCCTTTTATAAGTTTGCATTAAATTTTTAGTCCCGCGAGGAATAACAATGTATATGCAGATTTACTTCGACGATAAAAAGCAAATAACGAAAATAAATATCTTTAATAATTCCTGAGAAATATCCCCTTCGAGTGTTTTTAATTTTTCAACAATACAGGCTTATAAACCTTATCAAATTCTTAATTACATTTTACACTTAAGGAACTTTAAGTTAACAAAAAATTAAAGAAAATCGCTTTTCAAAATATGGTATTCGAATTATAAACTTTTTTATTTATATTCATGAACGAAATTTCTTCTTTCGATAAAAATGAAACATATTTCTTCATCTCTTTCGTATCCTTCAGTTCTGACATTGTAATATTGCACATGCGTTAAAATGAATTGTAGCTCTTGCGAACTTTTGCTATTTCTGTAAACTGGAAATAAGATGTACCATGTTTTTTTTCTATTTTCTCATAATTCAAAACTTACAAGGTTGTTGTTGCAATTTTATACGTTCGAGGAAATTTAAATATTATTGTTACAGTATATTAATATTAGGATGTGTACGATAAATTTGAATGTTTACATTATGTTAATGGTTCGATATTAACCGTAGGGAATCATTACATATTGGTGAAGGTTCCGCAAAGATGAGCGGTGGGATCGATTGGTCGAAAATTTGAACAACGATAATTGGTACATAATAGAATATGTTGTTCATTATTTATACACATATTTAACCTGCTAATGTTTGCATTAATTTACAAGTACTAATAACAATGTTTTTATATTTAGGAATTCTACATTTCGTTGTTTTTTTAAAAGTACATTATTGTTTAGTTACTCAGATAATTAGTGCTGATTCTAACAACAATTATCACGTTAAAATTTGTATTTTATTTTCTTAAATTTCATTAATTCTTAATGAACAATAGCTAATGAATGTGGGGGTAAAAGATGATACGAGAGAATGAACATTGTAAATTTTTGTATTGGAACCAGGTTTTCTACGGCCGATTTTGTTTACTCTTCATCAAAATCGACAACTCATAATGTTTTAAAATGACGGATTAACCGTCTAAATAAAATCATGGATATGTTTCGTGAAGTTTCACAAGTATTTTTGGGTTGAAAGTTTCAGAATATTTAACTTTCCAGCAATTTTCTATTATTGATAAATGATCTTTAATAATTCCTTTAACTAATACAAGTTTTCGAAATATGTTCAGTAGAAAATTTGTTATTATATGCGCATGTTTTGGTCCGTTACATAAAATATCGTATGTTTCCCAAAGTGGTAGAGACTTGTAGAAGTACTCCTGTAACTCTCTCACCCTTCGTCTTTACGAATAATATTGAACTCATAATTAAAAGTCCCTCCTTCCGAATCTTGATATATATAATATAATATTCTTCTTTCTAATTTTTTTTCCAATAAAATAATGGTTTTATACAATAATATTATATATAGTAAAATTAAAAAAAATTTTTTAACTAATTTGAAAAATATTGTAATAATGTTCCAGTACTGATTTATCAGAATCCTTGTTAGCTACGGTCTATCTCTATCGATACTTTCCATAAATTAACGAATTGAGTTAAGGAAAGTTTTGTAGAACTAAGTTTGCAGAATCATTGTTTCCGAGCTAAGTTAATGGGGCAGGCGGATACTTTTTGCTAGGTCGTGCTTCTAGTTTCATACTTTTTTTCTCGCGAATCGACTTTCAATTTACCAGAGCTAAAATGAAATTCAATTTAAAAAGCTCGAAATTTGAAAGAATAGATTTCTCTTCGTTTGTCGTTGTTCATCTGAGTAACAGTTTTAATGGATTACTCATCAGTAATATTCTAAACAGTAACTGTTTATTACCATACAGAACAAAATTTACAGTCAACATTTATTTAAATACTAAAATATTTCTTTGCAACGAGATAGTTTATATTTTGTTTTACATGTCACAAATGTTTTGACTTTCTAATAGATTGAATCGACAACATGTTTATGACGGCTGGCTTGAGGAAATAGTTTGAATATTTTAATCAATTTAAAAATCGATGAAATTATTTGGGTACTAAGTATTTTAGTTTTTATTAAGAATATTAAAATTTGTCGAGGATTTAAATAGGTTCGTTAAAAAAATAAAGGTACATTTTATTAATGCAGTTTTTATATTTTGTATTAATAGAATTATTGATATTTTTAATTTCTAACAAAATAACAAATTTTAGTGGAGAAAATATTTGACACCATCAAGGCATATAGGTAAACAAAAATATGTATTTCATGATAAAACATTTCATATTGGACTTTATAAAGTATAACGTCAACCGGTAAATAAATCTTGAATGCGAGTCGTCAAATAAAACTTTTGTTATTATTACTGTTTTGTTCGTTAATGCATCCGAATGAAATTATATCTTGATATTGATACAAAAATACTATTTGTGTACATGAACGTATTTGGTATTTATGTGATCTTTTAGTTTAATTTGCTATATGTAGACTGAAGAGGGAATCACTCTAGTGAAAGAGTGAATTCCTTTTCTATAAGAGTAAATTATCACTCCATATTCATTCCGTAAACACTGATTTTTCATTTACCGCAAAATCGTGTGTCATAAATGAAGCTTGGACACTCAGAAGTGTTCATTTAAAATGTATCTTGATTTAGGTGGATTTTAGGTTTGAAAATGCCTTCGGGTGCAAATTTTACCACTCTGATTCTTCTAGATCTGTTTGACACGACTTGGTTGGGTTGTCGCAAGTAAACTATTATCAGAATCAATCCGGTTTGGATTCACGAACCCACGGGTTGTGTTTGAAGAATACACATGTGAATAAACTCTTGGCACTGACTATTTGTAACGTAATGTATTGCACCGTAGGAATTCTGAGAATTTTGAGTATTCCCCTCGAACTTGGGATGAATTCAAAACCAATACACTAAATGGGATGCACTGATCTGCATGTTCCCGCAGCATATTCAATTAATAGTACATCGCTTGTCATCACGTCATGTTGACATGCAGACCATTTAAGGGTGTTCGGTTTAGTCGACATACCCTAAATTTTCCATCCAACGCCATTTAAACACTCCAAATGAAATTATATTTCTACCAACCGAATCATTTTGCCTCGAGTGTGCTTACTTGAATACACTTAATAAAGAAACCAACATAATCTATTAAATACATAAGTTTAGATGCAGTCTACTAGGAGTAAATATAAAAACAATTTTTATTCAAACTATTTATTTATTGAATTTGTATATTGTCAAAATGTTCACGATTCATTTTTGATTATAGGATTTAAAGAAATGAAACAAAACTTGATTTAAATGTGTTACTAGTTTTTTACATCACGTTGATAGTGAATCTTATCGACTTTTGATTGAACGGCCACTAGTAGAGCGTCCATTTGTTCAGAAAACAATTAGTGCCATTCCACGTTGGTCAAGCGTATAATTAGTAGAATGTACACTTGAAAAAAACGATACATGTACACGGTCCGAACTCCTCTTTTACACGCGTAGGAAACCCACAATTGGATTTTCCAATTTTCAACTAATTTCCAGTCCTTTGTCTTTTGACGAATTGTCCTATCGTTCCATTGTACATTCGATCAATTGAGTGTTCACATAATTGATTTTTATCAAGAGCAAACCCTCTAAAAAATTACCTTACTTGGAAAACATTTTTAATCCGTATTTTCTTGCATTATCTCTCCTGATGGCGAATGGGATAATAAAAATAAGAGTTCAGTCATATTAAAGCCGCTAAATCTTTTAACCCTTTAACGTTCAAATGTACAAAATTGTGCGGCAAACTTTGAAATAAACAAATAAAGCGTCGTATGTAATAAAAATCCTGATTTTTTCAAGATTTTCTTTTAACTTGGATTAATTTATGTATCATTGCCCGCATTAGAGTACCAAATGTCTATAAATGACCTGTTGAAATTATCTAAGATTGAATGTGGAAGTATTTATTTTCAAAAAATTCAACATGGCAATTCTCAAAAAATTTAAGGTCATTCCGACCCAAAAATTGTGTGCTTTAAAAAATAAAAATGATGAGAGTGAACATTTGTTAGATTTCATGGTGAAATACACTGTAATTTTTTCAGTGATATTTTGACAAACTTTTTCTATTAAGTTTATAACGATTTTTTAATGGTTGACGGAGCACAGACAATTTTATTGCATGCGTAATTACTTTTGCAGTATGCGTAACTAAATGCAGTCCGCGAAATCGAAAATTACTATTTCGATACAAGGTCGTAAAACAAGATTTTACGGCTCGAATGCCTATCCCAGCGTACAAGGACCAGCGAAGCCGGTCCGACTATTGCTGGATCGCACGAGGCCATAAAGTCTTGCGGCCGTGTATAGAACATTATTTTTCGGCACTGAAAGCTGTAAAAATTCAATTTCGCGGAATGCATTTAGTCCGTATGGGTTATGTCTTTGACAGCGCATATTCGTGTGAAACGTGATCCGTCAAATTTCATTTTGCGGACTAAAAGTAGGCCGTAAAATCGGATTTTGCGGCTATAGTACCGAAAAATACTATTTGGCAATAGGTTAGGGTATGTAAAAACTCTGAAACAATGAGTTAACTTGGACAACTAATTTATTTTCAGCGATCAAAAATCTTCAAGATCCTCCACTTCTCATTCAAGTTGTGTCAAAAAAAAAATTCCGGTCTTGTGTTATTTTTTTTCGAGAAGTACGTTCAGTGATTAATTGCACAGGACCGCAACAATTTTTTAGGGTAGATAACTTGAATCAGAAATACTAGATCTTATAGATTTTTAGTCGCAGGAAATAAATTAGTTGTCCAAGTTAACTTATCGTTTCAGATTTTTTACATATTCGAACCTTAAATTGTCAAAATAGTAGATTATGCAACTAGGGAGCAAAATAGGTGTTTGCCGATAAGTACGAGTTTGACGCCCGAGGGAAGCGATGACGGCATTTAGCACGAGTCTACAAATCCCTATTCTCCCTTGTTGCACATACTATTTTCTCATACGAGAGCGTGTTATTTTGCTCCCTATATAACGGGTATTTTGAGCTCAGAATGCAAGAAACTTATTGCTTCCGGACATATTTATTTTGCTCCCTAGGGAGAGAATGTGCTATTTTGCTCCCGCAATATAGGCAGCAAGATAGCATTTTGCCCAAAGAGTGTGAGAAAGTATATTTTTGAATATTTTTCGGAGCAGATATCTCAATATCCTGACGTGAGGGGCATAATCAAATAACCGATTCTTTTTCAGCGCCTAAAAATTTATAAGATCTACTATTTCTGATTTAAGTGATCTCGAAACAATTTTTTTTTGTGGTCCTGTATAATTTTTATTATTATACTCAGAATAAAAGGGCAACGATATGTCAGAAAATATTGATTAAAAAATTTCGAGTAATGTAGTTGATCCTAAGATTTACTCGAAATTCTACATTTCTAAGCCAACTTTTTTTTTATACAAACATTTAAATCGCCATTCTATATAATTCGATGCCTTGAAGGGACAATTTCAGCCATTCGAAATCGATGTTGTCCGTGCTTCTTGAAAGGCATTCGTTCCACTACCTGATATCCTTAAAGAAAAAGGAAACAAATTTGAAATCGAAAAAGACTCCGAAGTATTCAATTTAACGGACAGCCATTCCACGGCGTCACATACCTGCAAAATAGATACAGGGGCGCGTACGTGCATAAAGGTCGCACACTGGGCCAAGTCGGCATACACACCGACGACCTAGCATGTCAAACACACAATATCCACGTATACGTATACACAGGGACAGGCGTTTGCAGACTCGGCAGTTACCCTGGGTGCAGCGTTCGAGAGAACATCCAGTAACGCGAATACATTGGGGAATTTTGGAACGCGGCCATCATGCGTTGCCGTTGACTACGTTCAACCGTTCTCTATACAACGAAAGCGTCACGAACGAGCCCCGAGCGCCTATTCCTGACCGAAGTCGGAAAATGAAAATTATCATTTTAAATAAGCAGTCCGGTCTTACCGGCGGAGTACCGATCCCATAAGAGCCCTCATTTGGGCTACAAATATTGTTCTCTCAGCCTCCGCCTCGCGAGCGCTCCCTTTATTAAGAGCGGGGTGTGAATTTTTGTCGAATTGTTTGGGAAATATTAAAGGGGAGCTCGTTCCGCGCAAATTGAAAGGGAATGAAACGTACCTATTAAAGCAATATGCGCGGAACTATTATTTTTACTAATTAAGACGGATGAATGGATGTTTTGAACATTTTGTAATTAAACATTTTCCTTTCTGGTAAGTAAAGTTTTCCCTGTATTAATTAAAAAAAATATTGGATTTTAGTTTCGAAGCGAACGAACCGGACATTCGTGCGGATGATTTTCCTTCCTTTTCCAAATCCAGACTAGTGACGTGTGTCCGGTTACCTGCGATCATTTCACGTTTAATTAACTTCAACGCGTGCACAAAAAAGTAACTAAATAAATACGAAGCACGTGGTGTAACGGCATAAATGAAAAAATATTCAATCAGTACTATATCGTATGGCTGATATATTTGAAAAGTACAGGTGACGTAATAGTAGTCATTCAATTGGATTTGTTTTACATTTTGTAATATTTATTCAGTAATCTAAATAAACGATATTTTACGTTAATTATACTATGTAAGTAACGATATTCCAAATAAATTTAACAGTTAATTTTTTTCAACGTTTGTATTTGAAATCAGAAGCACCTCCGCAAAATTCAAAATTATTTGTATTTATTGGAAAATATGTTTTAATAGAGGATCGAAATCGAAAACAGCAATGCGCCGGTATTTCACCGCGGGACCTTTCAAATACAAAAGCGCAATGAAAATCTTATCGTTTAATATACGTTTAATATAAGTACATTTGGTTAAAAAACATATGTTAAACTGTCATTTCATGTGCGTTTATCATATACGTTTATAATACGCGCATATTATACGAAACGTATTTTAAACGTCCAAAAAACGTTTATGAATAACCAGAAATAGCATCTGTTTAAAAAGCGTTTAATGAAGGTGTAATACTATATACATATAAACTCACCTGTATAAAAGACATTTAAATTTGCTCAAAGATGTTATAAAACTTGTAGATAATTCAGTCTGATATTCCGTTATAAAATACGTTAATAAAACGTAGAACTTGTACTACTTTTAAACTGAAAATATTTTAAACGTTCATTATCTGTTTACTAAACGAAAAGGTAATGCAAACTGTAAAATTTATCCCACTAAAGATTATATGGTTTAATATACGTTTTTTAAACGTAAGTTTGGTTTAGAAATAGTATGTGTGAACGATTTGTGATAATACGCCTAAGAAACACTAGAATAATCTACGTTCATTATATACTTTTATACTGTAGAAGACGACACGCGTTTTAAAGATTTTAAAATAATTTTTGAAATTCTATTGAATCTAATAAGAAAGACGTTTAAAAAAAATTTAAATATAATTATCAATATAAATATCATTTGATATCTTTCAGCAACAAGATTTCAAAGTGTTATATTTCGAATTGCTCTCATTTTTTAAAAATAGATGTAAATAAATAGGCATATGTTCTTTGGTGTTTGTATTTAAATACATTTCCAGAATTTGTTCAGTCTTCTTACAAATCTAGAATCAACAAAGTATTAACATAAACTAATCATTAATTAAGAGAGAGAATGTCTACGTGCATAGAAAATAGTTTGTCACTATCAATTTGCATTTAATTAGGTTTTTTTTAGAAATTGCATACTTTACGATAAATATGTACTTTAATATCTTTAATTTTAGTAATAAGCGTTTTAATATCAAAACATTTTTAGATTATGAAAATGTTTTAAAGCACATCATTTTTCGATTGGAATTAATAATTCACATAATTTTTTTAATTGTATTGTAGCTCAAACAAATATTACTGGCGTCATTGAACAATCAATATATAAATTATATTGTATAACAATGATGAAACCAGTGGTACATTTTACTCGTTCGGCTAGAAACTGGAATCATGCATCAAAATTTGTTTGATCAATAGAACGAACAAAAGGAAATTTTGATTGAATGACTGATTGGAAATGTCGGTGAAAAATGTACTAAAATATCGTTGTCGCTCATGTTAACATTTTGATTTAAAATATTTTCAGACGGCACTTCGGTGTATTTGCGGTATGAAAATATGTAATTTACTATTATAAGTATTATGTGATGACAAAGTTTTGCATCATGTTTATACTGCACTGTAATTTGTAAAAATATGTTGACTATCCATTCTAATTCAAAATTATTATTTTGCTGTAGTAATTTGTTATACTTGTTTACTTTCGAGCAGAATATTAACAGTACATTTTATCCTCTCTTTAAAGTAATTGCAATTGTACTATCTATTGCCCAGATAACAGAATAAAAAATATTTTAGAATGATCTGATAATGTGTCCTATAAGAGGTCAAATGCATCATTTTTTCTGAGCTTGAGGTCGTTATGATCTCATAATAATATCACATTCAGATAATCCTCATAATTTGACGCATCCGATAACACAGTATAAGATCATTGTAATCTATTTTTATATTCTACTATCAGGGTCAAGGAAGCAGAAATGAAATCCTTTATTTATATCAAATTGGTTAAGATAGTATTTACACTTAAGTCATTTGTAACGAATTTAAAAATTATAGGCAACATTTGCCAACTTACTACTCAACACTTTCTAGGTTAGCTTTCGAGAATATGGGGTAAAGTATGTATAAACCGCGAGCTTGAGATTGTCACCCTGTTCTATTATCTGCGGAATGAAGGCATAACTGATACTTATGTGAAAAATGCGAAGGATGTTTGACCTACTTAAGACACAATACGAAGAAACTTCCACTCGAATCAGCCAAAGACATCGATTATGCCAATACATCGAAAGTTTAAGGCAAAAATATAGGTCGATAATTTAGATTACAACATGTTTCTGGTATAATGATAAAAATTATTGTGGATTAATAAAAGTACATGATAGTAGAGATAAATCTAGGGAAAACCCAAGGATCTATAAAACTAAAGTAAACTCGAACCTCAATTATTGAATATTTTCATTTCTTATTTAAAATATTTATTTTTTAAATGTGATCTCTTCAAAAGGTTCCTTATAATGTATCTTAACTCACTAAAATTACTAATATTCTCACAGATGATTGTGTGTTTTCGTTGATTATTTGCGTGTGTATAATATTTTAAACAATTGTACGAAAAGTCAACGAAAAGCACAATTTTTCAGCTCTATGTCGAAGTGTGATAAAACATTTTCTTCTAAGAGATTTTAAACATTCCAAGTGGTGTCTAGTGTTTAGTGGCTTTTCGTATTTAATGATCCATCCTTTCGAAGGGTCGCAAAGAGATTCAAATAACAAGTCGTAACAAGAGTAATAAATAACAAGAGTAGGAAACTGGGTTCTTGTAAATAATGTGCACATTTCCGCAGAGCCGGGGTGTATACAAATAATGTAGATTTATCGTGTGTACAAGTAATGTTAATCGCACCTAAAGCAATGCTAAGTTTATGTATATAGATATAATCGTATCCCGAATTCTATTTTGAAAATTGAAAATTACTTCGAAACAAATTTAACGTAAAAACAATATTCATTTTTTTTTTTCATGGTCTGATTTAGCAAACAGTATATTAATTAATGACGGTTCTAATTCAAAATAAGTGTTCTTTTTGTTGGCATTTTCTCCTCGTGTATTCTTGTGTTTCCTGTGCAAATAAAAACTTTATTTTGATAGTCGCTAACTGATGAATTCTAGTAATAAATAATAAGGTATATCAAAATTATAAAAACAAATTATGATTTATATATGCAAGTGTTTTGAACTTCCGAGCAGAAATTTGTTCAGGTCCTGATCAGGGTGTAATGCTTTTGGTCAGGCCCTGATCAGGGCCGTAATAAATTTCTACTCGGGTCATTTTTGAAATTCAGTTTTGAACAATACATTCTCATATTCTTCAAACAATTTTCTTAACCATTAAATTCTTGTATTAATATTTTATTAAATAACAAATACGGAATATTCAAATTAACATTTTTGAAAGGTTCTCACGATTTTTCAGAAATGAAATCACCCAAAAGATGATATATACGATATGACTAAAAAGCTGTTATCATGAATTTGTTGGTACTGCTAAAAGTAATTTAATATAAATAATATCGAATAAAATTATGATATAGACAGTAATGGAGCACGCATCTCGCGTTGCATACAAAATAAACAATATATACGCACGTTTGAAACGTAACTAGATATCAGCATTACTTATTGATATGCAAGCTGTGCGTCACAAATTATACCGTAATTATAATGCACTTACGTGATATTTAACCAATTATAATATCAGTTTCACAACACCATTAACAAGCTTGGAAAGTATCCCTTCGAAGTATATTTTTCTGTAAATGGAATTAAATCACAGTGTTGCGTTACGAAAGAATCATGTTCGTACATATCACATATCGATACAAAATGCAATTATTTATTATTAAAAAATAGTTTATCGGAAGGTTTATTCGATTCACTATTGAATTAATTTTTATCATATTCGAGTCCTTGCCGCGAGCAATATTAAAAGGAATTCAATTTCATTTATTACAAAAAATTCTCATTTTGACGAATTTTCCAACGTAATTGATACGCGTTTAATAAGGTGGAAAATTTGAATTTGAAATGAAAGAGTATTAAAGAATTTTAAATCAAAATAAATTCTGATTTTATAGCTGCTTTAAAGGGGTCTCTTTCATTAACCAATTGTTCACGGTTGCATTGGAGTTAAATGCAGACGGCTGTAATTGGAAGAGGGGACTAGCGCGTTACCGTCCACATTAACGGAGTGGCAACATTGTGTCCGTCTTTGCTCATCCCTTTTTGTCTCGTCTGCGTCTGCCTTTATGTCCGCAATAAGACGTGGGCTCAGAGGGATCCTTTCCGTCTAAAGTCACTCAAAATGGTCAAAATATTGAATTAACAAACACTACCTAATGTCCTCAAGTAATTAAAAGTACGTTGAAACGAAAAATTATAAATATGTACAAGGAAGAATTTTTAATGGAGAAAGCTTTTTAGATTTACATTCATATTAAAAAATTCCGCAGAAAATTTGCATTTAACATTTTTTCTTAATTGTTCCGTGTTATGAAATTTTCCTCCTAATTTTACAAAGTCATATTTGAGGCCAGTCTTTTATCTCAAAACATTTTATTTAAAAATTACTTACAGACAAGAAAAACTAAAGCACATTTTATTGTGTATGCACTGGTTTTTCTTCTTCAGGATTTTGTTTAGTAGGTGATATTTTTAAGTATTCTTTATCATTTTAATAATTTATTTTCTTTTTGCAATGGTTTAAGCAGCATTGAAGTTTTGAAAATTGAATTGGTTATAAACTAAAAGTGGCTTCCCAAGCAGCAATCGAAGTTCTTTCGCTAAAGTTAGAATGTACTGATTAAATCAAATTTACCACTTTTCGAGAAAAATGTCTTATAAGTCGAATAGATTTTCAAGACTTGGATACAGGTCGAAAACTACTTAAATGTAAGATAAAAATGTCTTCAAAGCCGTACATTACGTTAAAATTACAAAATCTGCAACTAAAATTATGTCTTCAAATTGTCTTCAAATAAACTTATAAGTCTATGTCGGATCCGTTTTTATGTAAATATAACTTAGCATGATTACTTCATTTTAATCATTGAGGAC
The DNA here is from genome assembly GCA_030407085.1 of Trichopria drosophilae. Classification (NCBI taxonomy): domain Eukaryota; kingdom Metazoa; phylum Arthropoda; class Insecta; order Hymenoptera; family Diapriidae; genus Trichopria; species Trichopria drosophilae. Next base: position 158,731,484 of record CM059583.1, read on the forward strand.
GAAATGTTTTAATTGGTCAATATACCTTTAGATTTCGACCATCAGGTTAAATCAAAGATCGAGTAACGTGCTGCAGGTTCAACCTGAAAGTCGAATTTACCATGGAAAATTACTTATAGGGCATTTCGTCCAAGTTACACAGGATAATTTAAGAGATAACTTAACAAAATGATTGAATATAAAAGTAATATTTTAAACAAACTTGATTAAAACAGTTGTCTGGTGCTACCCGTAGGTTAAACATCATTTTGACCATGAAAATATCCAAAGGTTAGCTACTGAATAGAATTTGGATAAATCAAGTATACTAAAAATGATTTAATAACAAATTTCATAAAAATACCATTGAAATGTATAGTTTAATTTTAAACGATATGTTAACCGTTCGTTAACAAGAAATTTCAAATTTTCCTTATGTAATCTCGAATGCTGTGTTATGTTCATTATACGTCAATATTTTTTTTAAATGTCGAGTAACGTTTTCAGTTCCTGATTTTAGTGCACGTGCTTAAAATTATGCGCCGACTATTTTATGATCTTTCTCCGAGTTTTATTATAAAAGTTATTTATTTTTAATAATAATATCTATACTTTTCTTACTATTTTTTTCAGCAATACGTAAAAGGAGTTAACAATCGCAGTACTTTTACCTAATAATCAGTAATCATTATATTACTTCACTTTATTCATTACATATTATATTTGTAATGTTGTTATATTTTGACTCAAATTATGACAGATTGCTTACAGAAATTACAGCAGAATAAGTAGATTTATTTATTTCAGCTTTACTTATCGATACATTGAAAGTTATATAATGCGATTTGTTTTAAAAATGATTTGTATCAAATAAATATATTTTCGTGATAAAGTTTTGTGTATATACCTCAAATAAATATTAAAGTAAACCCTAACACGAAAGATGGAAATCTTAAAATTTTTTAATTTTGGTTGCAATTTTTACTTAAACTTAATCACTCTTATCGTAGAATATGGTCTATTAACTATAAATTAATAAGTATTTAATAAATCTAGAGTAATATGCGAGTGATTTTATCCACAATTGAAGGAAAGCTCTAATTATAAGTTTATAACTAGATGAGCCGCTTAAACTTGGCTTGAAACTTCCGTTATCGCATGTGCTAGTGATGTAGTCATACATTATGAATCGAATTGATGATACCCCTCTGAAACTTTCTTATCTCTCTGATCAACTAAAGGTGGAGTTTTGAGATAAGTTGCCTCCAGATAAGACAGAAGATCAGAAACAGGATTGTAGTAGATGGACTGTGTGATCTTATACTTTCGCAAACTACAATTTTGTCTCGTGAGCACATATGTCATTCCTAGGGGAATCCAGAAAATAAGGCAATTTACTTCACGGAGAAATGCTAGCATGCGTAAAATTGAAACTCTAGTATGGGCTAAAGTTTGTAGTAGACAGCGTGGAAACAAATTCGACTTCTTTTTGACTCTTTTTAATATTCGATGCAGTAAGCTTCTCGAAGAAATATCGTTCGTTGTGCAATGTTTTAACTTTACATGTTCGTAGAATTTCTATATTTAAATTAAGTTTCGACATTTTTCTTATAGTCGATTAAAAGTACAAAAACTATTTTTGGTATATATACCTCAAATTTTAATAATAGTTTTCAGCTACTTTTATTAATGAGAAATTTTGAAATTTAAATATTCTTGCTTTTTTACTTTGAAGAGATCTGATTGTTGATAATTCAATAATTTACCTTCATGCTTTCGAAATGCAAAATCACTTTGAGTTTCAGTAATTTTAGATGTACATTTACGGTAAAATTTGTCCAATTGTGTAACTGGCATAAAGTGCACAGTGAATGAAAATTAATGTACTTCAGTTAAAAATGAAATTATTATTTATATGTTCCGTGATCGCCGTGCCTGCGTACCTAGTGCACTTACCAGTATTTTAACTAAATGATGAAAAACTATTTCGCTTTTAATATAAATGATACTTTCATTTTAGATGGAAGCTTTAAACATAATGTGTCTGATCTTGTATCTTTCATATATGTGACAGAACAATATTTTGCGAGTGCTTGACTGAAAACACATATATAGTGTGTGGACAAAACTTCTATTAATTTCCATTAAGTTTTATGCCACAATTTTAACAGTGACTGTGTGCAATTTTCAGTTATAACTTTCATCAGGACTCTGATTCTTTTTTTAAACTGGATTCATTAGATGATACATGAAAGAGCTTCAGAAATCTATATAACTATTTATTTATATAACTAAATAGTCTTTATTTTTTAGCAAATAATAAAAACATTGGTGAAAAAAAGCAACACATTTGAATATGTAACGCATATATATCATTTTTTAAATCAAAGCTTCTACCTCTTTTAAGGTTATGTTGGTTATCATTAGATTGAACTTTCAGTTTTATATAATTGTAGGGATTTATTGTTTTTGAAAAAGGAATATTTTTTACGTAGATTTTAATTTGTTAATTATAGCTTTCCATTTTTCTAATTAAACTTTGAAGGCACGTAATTGACCGTGAAAATTTTGGCATAACGGTAGAAGATTCTATATTGTGTCACAATTTATTGGCGACTATAATTTTAAGATTTGCAGATGTTCTTAACATTTTCATTCAATTCTGTATTTTATCTCATTCTTTACAACTGTAGCGTCACACCATTTTGTGGTGATAACAAATTTCAAAATTGCACACGAATTTGATATGCCCTTATCGAATCTTTGTTGAATAAAGAAATCGTTCATTATGTTTTAAATTAAATCGATGACCAAGTTACTAATAAAATAAAAAGGTAAAATTACTAGTATACATTTTTTTAAAATTTCTAAATCCATACTGAATTTCAAACCCTTAACTAGAATATTCTAAAACTATTGCAATTACTATATCCTGTTTATAATCCTGCATTATTTATGCTTTTGAAGACATATTTTACTTAAAAATAACCCATATCGGCAGTGCATATATTTATTTATGGCGATATATATTTTTAGGTTCAAATACATTACACCTATCAACAAATAACTATATTTTATAGACTATAAGACATAGCACGTGTCGGGAAAATCCCATGTCAACTTTAGCTCTTTATCCTTGTCAAAATTGGAAGTGAGCCTACTTCTACCTTACCTCACATTCAGTATTGTGGTCAGAATTTCACCTTCGCCCATATCGCTTTAGCACTTTTTTGTTCACGAGTGCCAACACCAGAATTTTGATCCAATAAACGGCGAGGGTCGAAATATGCTTTGTCTGAGGAACGAAAACGGAGGCCACCTACGGCTCGGCGATAATTGAGAGGGCGTCTCACCAAGTGACCGAACGACAGATCCATGACTCGAGGGAAGAAAGAAGTATGGTCCATATCTTTGAATTTATACTAAAATTGTACTATTTTCATTCTCCACGTTTTAACTTCTTGGTTAAATTTCGTAAATTTATTCTAATAAAATATAAAAGGTCTAAAAATGAATTTTAGCATTATATCTTAAGTCACTGCAAAATTATTATATTCACCAATTTCAGTATGAAATGAATATTTTGAGAATTTATAATAAATGAACGATATAATTTAAAATACTTTGATACCATGGATATTATAAATCTAGAATAGGTTCACACGAATATCTTTAAACTAGAAGATTGAGCTTTTTCAGAAAAATTTTGCAAAATAAATTTTTGAAACATTTTTCTGTTCAGTGAATAATTAGACATACTTATTTGTTCCTCGTACTTATCATTCGCCAACAAATTTTCTGCTGAGTGCGATATTTTTGTTATTGTTTTTTTTTTTGTGTTGACGATTTATATCTACAATAATAATGACAGCCTGTATATTTTCCCAAGGAAGAATTTCGGGAGAAAACGTGTTTGTTCTGTTCTCCGCAACGCCACTATCGACACATCGTACCGGTCAAGAAAATATCAAACTTTGACCTAATGCATTTCATGTTACTTCCTCCGGGAGTTTTGTTTGTAACAGCTTTAGTAAACCACTAGGGTGATGTCAAGGCCAGCTTCGATGTTCGGACGTCTTCTGCGCTATGCCTATGTATATAGAGAACGTGGTCTATAACAGCTTCAACGAACTATCAGGAGTTGGACCTAACTTCTTCAGGGAATTTTGCGTTTTAGTAACTTAATGATTCAGAAATTGACCTAATGTTTTAAATCCATTTGGTAACGTTTCTTCCAAGAATATTGACAAAAGTTTCTTTAAGCACTTGCAGAAAATTTTGTCAACAGAGCAAAAATATTTTTTTTTTAAGGTTTGGTTATTATTTGTGTGTTATAAATCAAAATATAATTTAACCTTTTACATTAAATGTTTGGAAATACTAGTTTGATTACTAAACCAGTAAATCGAATTAATACACGGAGAAAAAATTTCCTGAAAAATTACCGTGCTAGTCATCTGAAAACGGGTGCAACTTGATTTTTCAGAAATATTTATAGCAACAGACAAGAAATATTGCTTTTCTGGACACGAATATTTGTAATAACGGCTAGATATTTTTATGTACGAGCTAGTCGAAATGTTCAGTGTAGCACAGTAAAATTTACAGGACAGCAAGTTTTTAAGTTAGTGCAAGTCAAATAATCCCCAATATTTGAAGAATTTATAATATGTTGCTTCATTATTTTTACTATGCCACTTCTCGAATTGGAAGCGAAAGTTTCCGAACATATTCGAATGCTACCGAGTCTAACTGCGGTGAAAACAAAAGAGCACCGATATGGCGGCCGAGTAGTCCGACGTACGGGTCTGAACTGGTCCGAACCGAGTAAACTGTTTTTGTTTTCGTTGCAGTAATTTCTTTTGAAATAGTTCGGCCAATTTATACAGGGTAATAGGAATATGTGAATCAGTTATTAATAGTCCTTTTCCTATTGCTTCAAATTTTAATAAAATATAAATATTACTTTTTCAAGTTGAAAGTAAAATAGAAATTTTTTGTTCGTGCATATAAATAATATACAACAAACATTGATATATCTTGTCAGCTGAAAGTAAATGTCAATAAGGCTTTTACGATTTTAAGAACTATTTATATTACTTGTAGGCTTGCAATTTGTTTCATCTACTTTTGCTGTATTGTGGCACAGGAATTTTTACTGTGCTCTTGATCCGAAATTTTACATATTACTTTGGAAAAATTCAGCATAGTAATGTAAATTTTACTTTGCCAACAACATGCACTGCGTTTATGGGACAGCACGGTAATTTTTCCGGAAATTTCCGTATAAAAATTCTGGGATTTTTTTCTCCGTGTACGTAATATTTTAATGTATTATTGTGCTCTTGTGTATACTTTCAAAACTTGAGTTTTGTTTAAAACAAATTCAATAAACCTGACACCCTCTGATCAGAACACCTTGGTTAATCTTTGACTTAAAACATCCCAATTTCAATCAAACACATTCCCTGAATTTCTGACTTTGAATAGATCGATAGTAAACCGCAAGGAAGCGAATAGTAGACGTCAGAACCCAATAATGTCGAGTTCATTGAGTTCCTTGAGGTGTTGCCTTCGAGTGGATGATCTTAAATGTACTAATGGAGAGGTGATTGAATACGTTGATCTCATCTCTCTCTCAAAAACTTTCGAATTCTTATATAAAACATTACTTGGTAAAGTTCAACCAATTTTTTGTTCAGCATATTTCAAGATCAATGCAATATTTTTCATTCCAATTTAAAAAAAAAGGAATTAAGAAAACTTCATTTTAAATAGATAATAAAGGCATTGGTTATCAATTTCAATGTAAATTTTCACCTTATTTAACATCTATTGTATATTTTTATATTTTAATCAGCCTAATATAAAAATGTTTAAAAATTTGAAATAAAAATTTAAATAATGTCATATTTTTGTTATCACGAATTTCGGATAATCCTGAAATGTGAAAGACTTTCCACGTTTTTATGTATTTATCGCCATAATATGAATTAACCAAAGCTATTTTTTCTAAAGTGTGAAAATGGAAAATTTTGAGCTACCATTTTTGAACATTTCGTTCAAACATTAAGTTTAGTTGCCAAATGTTTCATATTTGACATAATTCAAATATAAAAATATCTTCATAACTACTCAAACAACAACAAAACAACAAAATTTATTTTGAAGTTTAAAAAAGTACTTTAATGTACTATATATACATTAGTATTAGAAATTATAATTAGTATTTTAAATTAGTTTATAGTATTTTTACTTGTAGGATTTGGTACTTTTAGTATTTTTTTAGTCTGCATTTTATACAAATAACATCTTGACATTTTCTTCTTTTATACAAATCTATTTTTTACCTTCTTCTGATAATTACTTAATTGGTTATTTATGGAAAATATAATTGGTGTATTTGCATTTTGGTTCGCAAAATGTACAAAGGAACAACCAATATAGGCAGCATACACTTCAAGTCATTAAGTAGGTAGAATAAGTGAGAAGTTCAAGGATTAATTAATAATATTTATTTAAATCAGAAAAATGAACCTACTTTCTTAAATTGTACATTTTTTAAAAGTATTTACATGAATTTATAGTAAATCATAATGTTTTCACATGAAATTAACTATTGCAACTAGGTACACACTATGTTTATTTATTGTTTTATAACTTAAATAAACCTGTATTTAGTTTTAATAAGTATAAATACATTAAAATAACTAATTTTGCATAGACAATACAATAGTATGTCTTTAATTATAAGTACATTTTATGACTAGGCCAATAAATTTACGCATCAAATTGCTTCATAAAAATAAATTTCATCTCAAGTAACCCTAAGCATGTGTCATGAACCGATTTTTCTGAAACTTTTATATAATATTAAAACATCTAAAAATATTCAACACGTATTTTTGTATATATCCCCGTTTTGAATTTTAAGGGTAGAAAACATCCCTTTTCAATTATGGGAATTGAAATCAATATCTTAGAAAGTACTTATTAAATTTTCATGAAACTTGTTACTCGCTGGTTATCGGGGTCGTCGATTATGAAAATGGTGTCAGATTTTTTTAAGAAATAAATCATTCATTGAAATTCATTAATTATTAACTATACTTAAATATTCTTTAGGAAGAAAAGTTCAGTAGTAAATAACGTGTATTAATGGAATTAATTTTTCAGAATTATATTATACATTTTCCCCTGCATCTCCTTAATCTTTAAAATAGATATTTTGTATCTTAAATTCTATTTTATATCTTTTTTTGAATTCAAAATGGCAGAGTCAATATGTCGAACAGAATTATTTAAATTGTTGTCAAAATTTTTCATATTCAATGTATGGTGATTTTGGAATTCGCTGGTTATTATTTTTATGAAACATGATTGTCAAAAATCGTTTTTCTATAATCCTTCTGCAATATTTACAGTAATATAGTATACGGGTAATTTTATTTTAAACCAATATTTGAGAAAATGTGTTTATTGTTTTGCAAAATGTCAAGATAACTAAAATTACTCGAAGCAGCTTTACATTTGCAGTGGTGGTTGGACTGAATGGCTGAAAATTACCTGCGAAGCATATTTTGCAGTTATCCGTTTAATAATTTTCATAAAAATTCATCTGTCGTTAAATGATATAGATATTGTCAATTTGAAAATGAACTTGAAGGGATTTTCCGACGTCGCTAATTATGAACGGTTTTTAACGTTTCAAAATGACAGAGCCAATATGTCGGACAAAATTGTTATCAAAAAATATCCAAAATGCCTAAATACAACGTTTTGAAAATTGTTATTTAAATATTATTTATTTTAAACTTACCCTGGTAAAAATGAAAACATTTTTTGTACAATTCTTGTATAATATTCTTATTTTTCCATGTTAAAGGTATGGGGGAAATGGCCAGACTAAGAAAAAATGGACAAATTTCTACCAGGGTAAAAACGGATTCATAATCATTAGCTCTAAATACTGAGTTTTGTTAATTTTCATTGAAGTAATTATATTGTTCGCCATAATAGATCCTCCATTTAGAATTTTTAAAAACCGATAAAGAAAGCAATTTAGAATATATAATAAATTATATATTTTAAGGCTAGGTAGATGAATTTGAATTAGTTCGGGAACTTTTAGATGCTCAGAGATTGTAAAAATATAAGTTCTCTGGCATTTTTCCGATATAAATATTGGTTCAAGGAAACAAGTCGCATGCGTGAGTTAACTTAAGATTACATGGATGCTCTTTTATCATATAATATATATTCAATATAAAAGTATTCGGAAAAGTTAGCACCATAAAGAGTATACAGATGTAGAATATTGTCTATAAAAAACTTTTCAAACTCTCGCGAAGCATTGAGTTTCAGCGATTTATGAAGCTTCTTTTAATACTTCGAACGTTTGTCGGGGACGCATTTACTCGCAGAAAATAATAAATCGTTATTAGCATTTATAAATCAAAGCTGTAAATAATTATAAATAATTATCTTGCTCTTTGTGCATAAATATTTCGTGTCTCTTTATGAAAATTAAAAGGTAAAAGGTTTAAATAGTACAGAAACGTTTGAAGGATAGAATGCATTAAAGAATTTTATAGGTTTCGTCTGACCAGCGATATGTAAAAAACGGCAGAGCATTCCCGTCCAATTCAACCCTCAAAATGTCAAAAATACTTGAAACCTGCAGAGGCATTTTTCACCATGGTCGTTTCACGCGTGATTACGCCGCACAAAGGACGGAACAACTTTTGGTCTCGTCCTCGAAACTTTTTGCGCCGCTCGACTCCAAAGGGGGTTTAAAAAGGTTAACAGTTATTTGGCTTCGCCTGCGTCAAATACGATGCGATGCCGCGTATATTTCTTTAGCGCAATAGGGAGATTACGAATAACGAATAATTCGTGCGGCAGTTCTGCACCAAAGTATTTTGGGCGAATACGCAGGGGGTGGTAGTCAGGAGACTGCAAATTCACTGGTGGGATGGTGGGTCGGGTTGGGTTTCGAGAAACCTGGAAAGTAATTAGAGTCTTTCGACGAGTCCGGGAAGTTGAACTATGGTGTGCTTCGGTGTTAGAAGAGGGTTAAAACAGGGCCTCAAATGAAACGAGCGAACGAAAACGGGGAAGGGGGTTAAACTAGGCAGGGATGCTGCAAGGTCGCCACCGGACAAGACGGATCAATGAAAGCGGAAGTTTCGGCCTGATGTTTCGCGAAAATTGCAGAAAGTAATTAGTGCCTTCTGCCGGAAAGTTAAATCGCGAGCCCTGCGAGAGATCGTGGAAGGGGTTGACGCGTGGGTTGGGGGATTTCCGGGTTGGGTCGTGGGTTGAAGGTGGTACACGGTGCGGCGCATCACATCCGCGATACCGAAACGTAGGATGATGCATAGCGTGACAGAACGGCATGACGCGACGATACCCGGGGGTTGGGTATACATCGGCGACCGGTACTTACAGAACGGTGTGCGCGGGACACGAAAAACGAAACAAAGCGGCTCGTGCACCATTGGAGCCACACGGAGAGAATCGAGAGGGACAAAGAAGTGCAGGAAAAATACATGATGAGATGGGTGGCCGGGTAGACAGTGAGGGACGCGATCGGCTGCGGCGGTGAACACGGTTCGGGCAAAGGTCATCGAATTTTACCGGACTATTGGTCACGTATGAGGAGTCGTGCTACGGGGTCCTTCTACCCACGGAAACTCGTTTCGATTCGATGGATTCGAATCCGCGGAACACGTATAGAGAACATCCTCCTCCCTACCCGTGCCCTTTGGCGCCGTCGCCGGCGACGACGCCCGTCGTTTCCAGATAGAGACAAAAGTCCGCCGTTCCACCGGATGTTTGAAGAAAGATTCGCCAAAGATGAAACTTTTCATCGCTGATATTTTTATAAAGCACTCTGCCTCCTGATGGCTCACTCGGGACAGATCTCTAGGGAGGACCAGGATTCGAGATACTTTACTTCTTTTCTAGGCTATCGGAATTTTTCTGGAAAACTTTATTCTTTAATTTTACGATATAAGAGTTTCGAGGTGCATTATCGGGAGCTGCTTTTAAATATTTCTTTTCTTAGTATTTTTGTAATTAGTCCAAATGAGATAGGAGATCCCAAGGCCCTTGGAGTAGGAGTGCAAATCTGCATCGGGCTCTTTCTTCCTGCGGTAGATAGCATTCCCGTTTTTAATTATTAAGCGCTTCCATTCGTTGAAGGTCGCGGTGAACGCTTCCTATTATTTCCGTCATCCTTCTGGTATCTTGTGGAATTCTGATATTGATTTCACGATCTAGGTTAAAAATTAATTTCCAATGCGGATATCTCATTACGAGAGTGATTACTTCGGAATTACCGATATTGCTGATAATGACGATGAGGTACTCCATCCATTAATTTCTCTAAATCAACCATCCCAAAATTTCTACAAATATTTCCGTATTACTAATGATCAGCGTTCAAGTTTGATCAAACATTTGCGAATTTTCTTCGGATACTGTTAATGTCTAAAATTATACTGGACTCAGTCCGGTTTTGTAATGGCAGTAAAAACTTTACAACCGGGAAATCCAATGTCCACGAACAAATTAGTAAACAGGGCTCCACGAAAGGAAGTGATTATTTTGTATGTTATTATAAAAAAATGCCAATACCATAGTATGTTGAAAAATATCTCATTTACGGTCACCTTCCTTACAGCATCGAAGAAGAGGATTTTGATCATGTAAATTGGCAATAAAATTAGCATAAGGCAATTAAATTACCATTGCATGCAAACATTCTTTTACAAATTAAATAATACGGTCCTAATGTTTCTTAAAAAATGCAACCTTAGTATTGTTTAAAATTGTTGTAAATGTACGTAATACAAATTGGGCTTAAAAACCAGTTGAAAGACTTAAATAAAAAAAAAACTAGTACCGAATTGCTTTCCATGTTAAGGTATTTTCAGAATATCTTAATTTTATAATTACTTTGATAGTATTTATTTAGAATTCGTACTTCTATAATGGACAAATTCTTCTAGTAACCCAATAAGTAGAAAACCTGACGAAGGAAGAGAGAATGGGGAACAGCAGTAGGAATAAAGAGGCAGCCGGATGATTGATTTCCTTTCCGACTCAGACGTACAAATAGTCCTGGACTTGGGGGCTGTCCACCGGATAGCCAGAAAGACTAAGTTAGTTACCGTCAAAATCTAGCTACCCCATCTAACTATATGACATCCTCGTTTGATGTATTCAAAAAAGTCATTTTAGGGTTGTTTTTCATTACTGAAAAAGATGCATCGAAGCTTATATTCCAGAAATCATGATTATATAATATGATAAACGCACATGAATATGTATGTGTCCAGATAGTCAATGTAATGCCTCAATTTACGTTTTTTAATATTTCATCGTACTATAGATCAACTGTTCATTTCCTCTAACGACCATCATTGACAAGTGCATAGATTTTTATTGAGATAAATATAGAATAGGAAGTGATTGCAAGTTTAATGAAATATGAATTATTTGGAACAATATTATTATATTGAGAATTCCTGCGGAACGATAAATTGGGTAAAGCAATTAGTAAATAGTTATAATTAAGGACATAGGTATATTTATTAGTTCATCATTATTAGTTCAATAATTCATAGATTTATGGTAGAATTCAAAGTCAGTTACTTGTAAATGATTTTATGTTATTTCCATTTTAATACAAAAGATTTTTACAGAACTAATAGTTGGTTCATTGAAGAAATTTAATTAGTTTACATAGATCATTCATCAAAAGATGAGAAAGTTCATTGGTTACTGAAAGAAATCATTTCTAATATGAAACTTACTTGGGGTCGCTGGTGACTGCAGTGAATCCATTGCTTTGAATATTTAAAAACTCATCCAGATTCGTAATCAGCAATCTTAAAGCGAATTTAACAAAACCATTCAAAACCAGTTTCATACAAACCTATTGAGCACTACGATTTTCAACATATGGCTCATGTTACGAATAAAAATATGCTTTTATCGTCATTTTGTGTCCACTATTTTGAATGTTTGCATTCCGAAATACGCCTATCTGATAGCATATTCATTTTGGACACGACATTTGTCTCTAGGTCTTCCGTCTGTATCTCTTACAGGTACGCCAATGCCATCACCGATAATAAAATTCGATAAATTAAAAATAACTCCAAAAATGTCATACTTTAAAAAGAATCTTTTGTATTTCAAAATTTGTAAAATGTTGATGTGCACCATTGAAAAGAGCAGATATTAATCTCCAATAAGAAATTACTAGTGTCAAAATTCATGAAGAAATGTTGTACATTTGGCCGTTAAAGGGTTAAGTCGGATGATGTTTAGCTATATTTTTTCTGGTGACAGTATTAATATTATGCATCTCAAGAGCATAATACCTTTTTTCAAAGCAGTTTTAAAACTTTCTTAACCTATTAAGTCCCACACTGACCATTTTTTATCGCAATTAGTGTCTTTTTATTAACATAAAAAAAATCTGGACCTATAATTTCCAAAATAAGAATTATCGTAATTTTCAGTCATGTCCTCAAAATGTCGAATAAATGCGATAAAAAAAAGATACATTTAAATTGTCGAAAAACCAAATCTCCTCTGATAATTGTTCAATTTGGAAATTTTGTAAGAATTACATGATTATAAAAATCATATTAATATAAGATGCAATTGTATTCAGACAAGAATGCAGTGATTCCAATTATATTTGACTAACCATCGTTATTCAATTTATAATAACAATAACATATGTCGTGAAGTCTAAAGAAATAAATAGAATTGTCTGAATTTTATTATTATTTAATCTTTACTTATTATTTTAGTTAATAAATTTAATTAATAAACCTAGTGTACGAAATATTTTCACAAAAACATAATAATGTTGTCAATCTCTGTCTAGTTTAAGACATTACAAAATTTAGAAGCAAGAGTTTTCGTGGTTTGGAAACCTTCTGAGAAATTTTGGCATTCCACCAAAAAGTTTGCATTAGAACGTTTGCAACTGTTCATAATAATCATATTACTCGAATATTAGATACGAAATGAGCTTACTTTAGTGAACTCCATCTCTTGATTTATTATGCTTTTCATGCTTTCATGGAGATTTATTTTTTATGATCTTAATGCAACTTTAGCTGATGTTTAGTATAATCTGACAAGATTTTCATAATAAATACTGGATGCAGCGTCAATCTGTTCTGACATTATATGATATTATCTAGCTCATCGTATTCATTATTAAAACTTATATATAGTAAAATACCAAACTTGAAATTAATATTTGAATATACTCTAATTTATAAAGATCAATAATTAATTATCAACAAACATTTTAATATCATGAGTACAAGAGAAATATTTTATGGGTGAACATATTGAACAATTTGATCTTAACGTAAAATTATCAGTTGTTGATTTATTGTTAAACAAAAAATTACATCCATTTGTAATTCAATAAAATCTATGTATATATTCGGTCTCATTCTTAATATCCTCACCAGTCGAGTAACAAAGTTTTACGTTAGCTCTGAGTATACAACTAACAAATATTAAGTTGAGGGCAAATGCCTACCTTATGCATTAGATGGAAATGCCTTTGGTCTACTTTTCGGCATTAAGACTTATTTTTAAGACAAATATTAATATGCTTTTTTTTTGGTTTTTATAAGTGGTTTAAATAGAAATTTTCAGTTATTAATGTCATGTATTGACTGATACCAACTTACTGCAATGAAAAATATATCAATTTTAAAAAATACTTAAATATTTGATACATGGAAAAAATAGTTCTATAATAAAAGCTTGTAATAAAAGCCACCAAGAAACTCGATCATTTTAAGCCGATATAATCTCAGTACACCTTCAAACACTTTAACTTGGAATCATAAGACACAAAGATCTGGCAGCGATAAGCTTAGCCGTCAAAACCCGTGCATCGTAGTCTTACGTTATGATCGGTGTCACGTGGAGGATATAAGCGCCTGCAAGCCTGAACTCGAGTAGTTTGACAATATGACGTCGACTAAACGACGGTGAAGTGACTTAAATTGATTAAAACAGACAGAATAGTGGCGAAATTGGATCAGAGAGGCATTTTAAACGAGAATTATGTGTTCGATTCGACATTAAAAGTACTATCACCTCGATAAACGAATCTAGCATTTAATGAAATTTATTTTTTTTAAATTTCAGGAAAAATCGAATGTTTCTAATTAGGTAGACATTAAAACTCCAAAAACCTTTTTTTCCTTTTTTGTTTTATAATAAGAATTATTAAATTAATAAAATACGGTTTGGAAGCTGTAATATTATTTCTTGAAATGTATAATTGTTCACCTCACGGAAGTAAGAACTGTCCATTTTAAATGCGAACACGCTTCAATCAAAACGAAACAATTATAAAAGTGAGTAAAAGAACTGATATTCGCCACAAAATTCTTTTTGTGTGCTTTTACAATCGGCCACAGCTGTCGAGGGACTTACCGCGGTTTTTCACTCAATAAACTCCAATAGTAGTCCGCATGTCGAAACGCCCCGATCTTTGCATATATGTCTCGTCAAAAACAAGCTCAGTTTATCGACATTTTGTACGTTCTTTGCTTTTGCTTGTGAACTTTCATTTTAACTGGATTCCTGCACACAAAAAAGTACAAATAGCATTACATTGATGGCGTGTGAAAATAACGTAGAACTGCAAAAAATACAAGCTTAATTTTCAAGTGTTTTTTTTTGCTATGGTTTTGAGAATTTATAGACTGTGACTTTGCCTTTTATTGTAATATCCATAAATAAATAAAGTTCAGATTCGTCAGTTTCAAATTTATTTGGTGTTTGTTTTTTGATAATAAATTTATCATATTTTTTAATTTTATGTACTACTTATAATGAAATATTAAACTAGTTCTTATAATTACAAAGTTTATTAAAAACTCTGCAGTAGATATAAAGAAATACGTTATTTTAAATTCAACAGAACATTTTGTTTACCAGTGTAGGCTGATCCAAAACTGTCTTCTTATTACAGAAAATAGTACATTGTAAAATTAGTGCGAAGAAAACAACAAAATATCACTATGCATCTGCTGGGTGTGATCCTCATGTCATATTTTCAAATATTTTGAAAAATCACCTTTTTGACATTTTAACTGTCAACTTACCGGCTATTTGGCCAATTCTAGTAGGGAACAAATCAGGTCGTCTACCCATTCTAAAAATTACAGAAGTATCGCACATCGTAAAAGTTTTACACTAGTTTCATACAAATGTGTCAAAGCATCAATAAAGAATTTACTTCAGCAATGCTTATGCATATTACGCAATAGAACTGTGTATATTACATAATAGAACTTGCTGTCGCTGAATTTGACGTTTATTTATATATTTTACGTTTTTATGACAGAACTATTGCCATCTACGTTTGGCAACTGTATGAAAAATATTTAAAATATTACCTTAAGCATTAAACTAAAAGTTCTACTATCGAACGGTAACGGTCTTGCAATGAAACAACAATTTATTGAAATATTAATTTTTCCGCATGGATCTAATATTATGGCCAGGGTCTGTAGTTAACACTATGTTTTCAAAATTGTATGCAAGTCAAAACACAATGATGTTTGAGAATGAATAATTTATATGTGATGCTATTTCAACTGGTTCGTTTAGATTACACGGGTAAAAATAAAATTATGTTAAATGATGTTGATGCCTTACGACAATGATGCACATTATGCATCTCGATATTGCTTGGTCCCGGATGATGTACCAGATCCGAACGTCTTTAGCCGTAAGCCTGTCCGTAGTCCATTATAGTATTTACCATTTATCATTTATGAACCTCTCGGCCTCAGTCTATCCGATAGATTTCGTTGTACTTTGATATAGTTACAAAGTAAATTATAAGATGAATAACGCTTCCCTGACGATTTCAAATATCTAGATGTGAGCATTTCCTTTTACACATTCATATCGTTGTTTTATGGAAGTACAATTTTTCATTTGCAATTGTTTATGCTTTTACTAATTCAATTTTGGTCGTGAAAAAAGGTATTAAAAACATCAAAGATACCAGTATCATTAATGATATTGAATAACAAAGAGAGAAAAAAACTGCTTAACAAAATTTATCACATGGTTAAAGATAAATATAAACCCCGCACAATAAAATTGCAAAATAAAGAAAACGTATGTTAATAACACATCGAACATTTATTTTAATTAAAATATGTTGAAAAATATTACACGCTCGAATGTGTTCCAAAATATCCGTACAATATTATTTCCATAATCCTGAATAAAGCGACTGTAATTATAAAATGCCATTTATATTAATATAGATGGAGATACAAATATTAATGCTTTTGCGTTTCAATTAACGAAAATGTGTAATCATTTTTCAGTCAACAATGTAGACAATGGTACGAATGTTGCAATACAATTTTTACGATGTTTCTATTATTTATAATTTCTTATTTTTAGCAATTGAAATATGTAAATTAATATTTCATGATTATTATTCATGTATTATTATTCTTATTGTGATCGTGTAACTAATTAATTTTCGAACAAATGATATGTTCCAGTTTTCTTACCTAGTTTCATCCATCGATATTTAATTATTTACAACTAAATCCATTCTCAAAATTGGTTTAATATTGACGCCAATACACATTCGATTTAATTGATTGTTTTTGCAACTAGAATTTGTGCAGATACTCATGGGA
The DNA here is from genome assembly GCA_030407085.1 of Trichopria drosophilae. Taxonomy (NCBI): domain Eukaryota; kingdom Metazoa; phylum Arthropoda; class Insecta; order Hymenoptera; family Diapriidae; genus Trichopria; species Trichopria drosophilae. The sequence goes on from CM059583.1 coordinate 158,748,196, forward strand.
GATATTATTGAATACAGAAACTCTATTCTCATTAAAAAATTAAACATAAAATTATTAATTAATACAATCATTTTTAATTTATTGAAATTAAGATCGAGTGTAACATGCAACGGTATTCTTGTGAATGGTCAAGTTGTTTTTCCTCTTCCAACGAATACTCCGCAAAAAAATTTCAATTACAATGTTATAACGTATATTTTATAAAAACGCACATATGGACATATAAACATTTTTAATTTTATTGAATTATTAAAGATAACCTCCTTACACTACAAAATAAATTATTATGAATGTATTTTTAACTACGTTCAAAATTATCATAAAGGGATGAAAATTGTACGTTCAATTCAACAATTTTTACTTAAAGTGACTTTAATAGCCACAATTTTTTTCAGCCGCTCCTGGGGTATCGAACAAAACTCTGATCGTTTTTTATAATTACAGAGCTTGCGCTTAATATGAATTTACATTATGTCCTCGTAAAATTACATTATCGCGGTAAAATGAAATAAATTAACTATGTTCAATTATAATTAATGTCGGTTGCAAACGGAAGTTAGTTACGCCAACTACAATTTAATTATACTGACTATTAAATTTCGTCCCGTGAACGTAGGGGTGAAAACCACTCCGATATATACGAAATTCTTTCCCTCTCAAGAACCCCTATGCTCTTAACTGGTTGGCAGCGGTGAATCATTTTAACTCAATAGCAGAATACATATATAGACTTCCCATTCCGATAATCGAATAATTTATGCAATACATTGCCTCATACATTTATGAGTTTTACTTTTTCGAGATCTCGTAAAATTTCTTAAAAAGGCGAAAGGAACGTTTGGATATTGTACAAATGTAATATTCATATTCCCTTAATATAATGTTATTAATTTTACTATACGTGAAGCAAATTTTATTATTTTATATAATTAAGGAGAAAAGTGATACATAATAACATTAAATTATTAAAAACTTGTAACATTAAAACTGATCATTAATTGGTATTTAATAATTCTATAAAGTATTTTAATTAAAACCTGCTTTCATATGCTTTTTAATTTTACCTATTAATTCATTGATTTATGTTATCTCCAGAACATTGTAATGTAGTTCACGCATTGGGAATTGTTTAAAATAACTTGCAATAAAAATGGCTGAATGCATAATAACGTCAAAAATATTTATTTTTCAATTGGTTTTAAATTTAAATTATAAAATTAATTTTCTTTTTTGTGTTAAGCAATTTTAATTGGAAGAGATTATTTTACGTATGGATTAAACAGTAATGTTTTATTATAACTTGAAATATCATATTTTTCATCCTGAAGAGAGAAATTTGATAGGTCCGCTACGTTGAGAAAAAATTGAAAAATTAACATCGATTTATCCCTCCAATATTATTATCTTCTTTCTTATTTAACATACTTACGGTACAGTTGCCTAAATTTGTTATTCAGGGAATGTTCTTACAGACGAGTAACATTTAAATCTATATTAAATTTCACTCAATTAATTTCCACTTAAAATTTAACTAAAGATAACTTCACATTTCAATGCACTTTTTAATATTAATTATATACTTTAAAAATAATTAAAAGTATTCAAGAAAAGTAACATTTGAAAGTTTATTTCTGGAAGTGTTGATTAAAAACTTTCTACAAAGTGATTTTTGTTGTCGATAACACGAGCCGAAGTTCACTTCCAAAATATTAAATTAAGTTGTAATATTTCATTGTAGCGAATATATATTATATTTCCACAGAGTATAAGTAGAATGAGAAATTTCTAATTCCAGTATGTTTCAACAGATTCCGAAAACATTGCTTTGTTGTACTCGAACTTTCGTGATGAATGGGAATTTCATGTTTGCAATTAAATTTAACCCATACACTTCACATGCGTGGAGCTTTATAAATCATTTGTTGATGCTTATTATGTTAGTGATTTACTTTTTAATATTTAATGTAAAATATGATTCTCATTTAAAAGCTAGTTTTCTGTTACTATTCAATTCTTAGTTATATGAAGATTATTAAAATCCAGAGTTTGCACCTTAAGATTAATAGAAAGTTGCTGAACTTAAGAGTTGGACTATTTTATTTTTTTAACGTTATAACATCAATTAAGTATTGTAAACTGCAATTATAAATATTAAATGTTCATGAAGTAGTACTTCAATTCTAGTAAACGATTAAATTAAAAGTAAAGTAAAAAATACAAAATAATTTATTTATATTTATTTACCATACTAAAATAGATCTTTTATCATTGGACGGGTTTTACTAAAAACATTATTATTAGTTTCTCTTAACTACCAATGAATGGCACAACGGTTCTGAAATATATACAGATTTTACATTCATGTTGTACAGTTCTGAATAACAAAAAAGAATAATGCATTCATTATTTGTAAAAACATCTGAAAATTGTCATTTTTTTAATTTAATAATTTTTGCACAGAACATTATTAAATAGCAACAAAAATTATTATCCATTACGAAAAACTTATTTATCTTTCACAAAATGTATTGGTGTAGTTAATAATTATAAGAAGATTATAGAGAAGTAGGATTGTTATTAAATTGATAACGATTACCAATATATGAGTTTTGGGTTTACTGACCTTCAATTTTTCAAATTTTTAATGGTATCAGAAATGTATAGAATGTCTTATGAAACTGTTTTTAATTATTTTCGAAAATGGAGCCTACTTTCAGTTATAATTATAATATATGATAAGGAACTTTGAAAACTTGGTTTTTTCAAATATTAATAAGTGAACTGATGTGTCAAAATAATTGTATATTAAAATTGGTTTTAGTTAAAAAAACATACTTCTTTAAATATGGTAAAATAAATTATTCGTTAATAGTAAGCAAAATTTATTACATGTCAAAATGGGATTTTTAATGGTAACTTATGCTTAAGCAGCTAAAATATTATATTTTATATATTTGAGTAATGAATTATTATTGTTTGAGAATTATTTAGTTTCCATATTTAAATGTTACTAAGAACATATTGTTTTATGAATCTTTTCCTTATCTTATCCGTGATACCTTATCGAATCCTGTCCAAGAAATATTTCATTTTTAAAATGGCGCTTATAATTCATTACTTTAACGATTTTTTTTCTCGATAATTCCTTACATGATATTGTTGCAAAATACAAGAAAATAATTATTTTTATTCTGAGAAGAAGTTTTTCATTTAATATGCACTCCTATATTTGGTTGCCAGTGTTAATAATTAAAATAAATTTATGTACGAATGAAAAATAAAACATGGTAAAGTTATGAAATACAATCTCATATTGCAAACCGAAAAAAAAACGTTTGTGAACAACGACGGTCCGGTATCATTTGGAACCGAAAACAGTTTTTAGACATATTACGTCAACATTTCGTTAAACTATGGAGTATTGTAATATCGAGCCTTACATGATTATAAACTTTATTGTTCCGATTACAAACTCTCCTTGCAAAATCGTAAACTCAAAAACCAGTTTCAATGTAATATTTCGTATTATTAAAATACCAGAAAACGAGATTATATATTACACAAACATTAATAATGATATGCTTAAAAAGAAAACCCAATTTCATGAAAACTACGTTACATTTATGCAAAGCCTTTTCCAAAAAGCAATACCCATTCCTACAGTGTAAGTTGGACAACATTTTACTTGATTTTCGAATTAACGTAACTCGTAATTAAACGATTTTAATCAACTCGAAAATGAGTATATGCGAACATTTACTGTCGCGGAAAAAGAGCAAATGCGAATAGACTTTATATAAACGGCGTCGCCTCGGCATAAGTTCGAACAGCAAACTCCGGCTATAAAAAGGAAATTCCGCGAATCTATTCGAGAAAATCGGATCGTAAACCTAACGCTTTATCGGAATAACTCGCACAGTTTTCCAATAGTATCGAATATAAAAAATCAACTTTATTTGTCAGCGCCCCAAGTGCGCGCCCACTTTCCGTCGCTCGCTTATATTCCTGATCTTTTCGGTAATGCCGCACCAGCCCCGAGTTTCGACGATTTCTCTGTGGAAACGCACACATACGCATGCACTCATACATGTATAAATATATATATAGCCATCTAAGGAATGTTAGACAGGCGAAGTCTGCTCGGGTCTGGAAAGACCTACACCCACGCAATGGTCCGACAGTAGTGCCGGTCCATAAATACACATAAATCGTGTAATAAGTCTCATAAAATCTCATTCTTTGTCGCGGGGTGGTTTACTTTCATCTACGTGCGGCGATTTGAGGATGTAACAGTCTATGAAATACACTCTCCCATGAAATAAAACCACCTCGTTCGTATGCGCTTTCCGCGCGATTCCCATTTCCGACCGAGCGACTGAACGCCTTTCGAAAAAACATCTATTATGCATTTTTATGACGTGGAATATTCCATTGTTTTCTGTTGCAGTAATACAGAGCGACGCCGGTGGTTAGCGGTGGTCATCGATCGACGGCGACAGGATGTTCGAATCGCTTCGTGATAAACAGGTGAGTCGCGTTTATTTGTTAAATAAAGCCCCGACTACGCCACCATTTTGCAATAAAGCCTTTCGGACTTACACTTGTAGGTGTTGGTAACTTTTTGCCATTTGACCGTAATAACGTTTTGCCCGGTCTCGCGTTATTTGAACGCCTTTTAGAACCGGCATATGGTCCGATCCTAGTGATTCGGTTGATTATAAAAAAGACATCACGAATTCTGTTCTGGGAACAAATGAAATGCACTTTTGTTATTTGTGTCGGAATGGCCGTAGGTATGTTACGATGAACGTTGGCGAACCCTTCGTCTTCCGATAATTTCGTTTCTTTTTTGTAATTAAACTTGTATATTTTTTGCATTCGAGGACAATTAATATATCTACACGATTTTCGTGAAACGCAAGGTTTCTGCACATATAACAATAATGCTAAATTAATTAAAAGTTTGGTCCTGAAATCTTAGTTTCACGTAGCAAATTCACTTCTAGTTTTTATGTTGAAACGTTACGCTTAAAGTGCAATTTTTCAAAATAACACTCGACAAAATAACACATGCCGAATAAATCACAAGATGACACGTACACAGAAAAAAATAAGTCTTAAAATTGTTACATCTTAAATCCATAATTAGGTGAGGCTTAATTTCAGCCCAAAATTGCATTAATTTTTCTAAATTCCGTCAATATTTAGGTTTAAAGTCTTACTTTCAGACAACGAAACTGTCTTTTAGCCGATATTTTGGTTTGAAATAAGATTCGTCTAACTTAGATGCCACAAGCTCGACAAATCTTATTTTAAGCCAAAATATCGTCTGAAAGTCAGTTTTGCTCACTGAAAGTAAAACTTTAAACCAAAACACTGACTGAATTTAAGAAAATTAACGCAATTGAGCGGCCCAATTCTATAACTCGCTCGACGCTCGAAATCATGAAGAATTTGGGAGATTATATAAATTTAATACAAAAACTCGAGAGATCCGCCACTTATAATGATTGAATTAGATAATAATGGAAAGGATTTTGAATCCTTGCTCATCAAAAAGTATAAAAGTCGTGCATTCTTTATACGGAACTAAAACGCGTTCCGTGTTTCGCCGCGCACTTTATTAAGAATCGCCATAGCTTTCCGAATTTAATTCCACTCGATTTCAAATTTTCCAAAAAACTTCCTCTGCTTGTAAGGAACAAATTACTCACTTGAAGTTTTTTGAAATCAATAGTTCCCCACAGACTTTTCGACGGCGTAACAGACTATTCGCGGATCTCAACAACTGCCATTAAAAAATTAATTTGTTCATAATGAAATTAAATAATCTGTTCGGTGTACATCGCAAATTTCAAACAATGTTAACAATAATTGGCCGAGATATGACGATTTATGTTTTAAAATGCAATTGAATTTTCGGTTCTAAATTTTATTGATTTTATTTATTAAAACGGAAACTATTCATTATTATTAAAAAATTCTTGGCAAAAACTTGCTCGGTTTGTCATTTTCTACATTCATGTATTTTTTTAAAATCGAAATATCTACTTTTAAAAATTGATTGTTTTGTTTTCGTTGGACAAAACTTTTCCGGCCGTTCAAGCGTGGAGCGAGTTATAGAATTGGGCCGCTCACTTTCGGGCTTAAATTAAACCTCATCTGATGATGAATTTAAGACTTATTTTTTTCTGTGTATAATTCAATTCTTGATATTTAATAATCTGCTCTAAAACTTAGTTCAACCGAAAATTATCATATAGTATACTTTGTAATCGAGAAAAATATAAAAAACGAAACTCGATTAATGTTATGTGCAACTGGTATCAGGTCTAATCAATATTATGAAATGTTGATATTTGCAATTTCAACATTCAAACTCAACATTTGGAAACGGAACATTAGACAAAGTGAACGTTTAGAAAACTCTACATTCGCAATATGATCATTTAATAAATTCAACATTTTTTTTAGTTTATTGAATTATACTGTATTTTGAAAATCAAGTGTAATAACATTAATCGTGACATAAATTAAATCTTAAATTTGTGGTAATAATTGTCAATAATACAAATGAATGATAACAATTTGTATTAAAGAATTCAATGACTATTGTGTGCTTGTCCACGGAGATGTTCCATTAAATTATAGGTCAGGTTTAGTGAGGTTAGGTTAGGTTAGGTTCGAACCAAGTATGCGACGCTTATGTGTATAGGATCAAAATATTAGTAAGGAGAGATGATACTCTGTTAATGATAGATATGCTGTTGAATGGTATGTTTTAATGTAACATGTTTGTGTTGAATGTACATAAGATTTTAATAATTATTGTAATTTATATTTACTCTTGTTGTAATGTAATGTTTGACAATTTTATGTTTTATATTATTTATATTATTGATTGATTTAGTCAAATGTTGAGTTCGAAAATGTTGGGATTCAAAATGTTGAGTTTGAAACCGTAATTGTAATTAATGTTTTTGTATATGTATTTATGTCGAATTCCGAGGTACCTTCAGTTGTTTTCATTGTTATATTATACTATGTTCATTAATTATTTAAGTTGAGAACCCATGCTTTGGTCAATCCGCTGATGTCAATCTTCGACACCAGCTTCAGGGCCCTACAAGAGTACATAATTTTGTTTGTTGACAGATTTACTAAAGATGTTATATAATGTTTATAAGATAGGCTCGGCTTCTTGTTTATTATATAGGATACTCAAAAAAAGACCCGCTGCTTAGTAAGAAAAATATTAGCGAATGGAAAAAACATCTTTAATAAGGTTTCTTGACAATACAGGATTGAGCTGTATTAACTTAAATTGAAATTTCCCGATTTAAGAAGACCATGGAGATTTTTATTGGTAATATATTTTCTAAATCGTTTTAATATATTAGATGCATTTTTATCGTTCTTCAAATTGTTAGACTTATAACAAGCAATGTTTGCATTCACTTAAGTTATCATTGTTTAGTACTATTTTTTGAGATTTATGGAATTATGTTCATGTTTCCGAATGCGACAAGTCGATGTTTTTGAAGGTTAGGTACAAAAACAGACAAAACTGTTGATCAGATCAGATCAAATTAAAACCTAGGGAAATATGTTAAGAAATCAAATTAACAGGAATAAATTCGATTCTTTCGATTGCCGGGTGCTTACGTCTTATTGAATTCGTTCTGCCAACTTTCCTACGAAGACATTACTAGTTAGTTTCAGTTAGCTACTTACACTTTCTGAATAGATTGTAAAGAATAATATTTTTAGTTAGAAATTGGATCGTAACATTTATATAACAGATAACTAGAAATGACATTTCAATTTTTGGGATTTATTTCCTTTCAACGGCATTGAATAAAATCGGATTCGCTTTTCGTGTCTTTCGTGAAATTACTATCGAACTTTCCAGTCCAGAGCATAATGCAAATATTGATTTTCAAGCTTGTAACAATACAATATTATCTGTTTAAAAAATGAACAACAATTTTCCACGATGATACGACATAAATCTTTATCAGAATTTAAAAATTAGGGTGCTGGTCGAAAAAACCAAAATAAAAAGGCTGACGGGTCAATAAACCGACAGTTCAAAACCCGGCAATCGAAAAGCCCGAAAAATTCGTAATGTATTTAACATGACTACAAGTTGGTATAGTTTCTGAATTTAAACAAAAATAAAGCGATATATGACACAGCGTCATCGTGACTATGTGACTTTATATGCGTAATACTGCTGAAAACAAATTAAAACAAATGACACCAAATTTGCAGTATCTGAGGTTGAAACTATCCGCTTTTTTTTGGATTCATTATCTGAACTTTTCGAAATATTTATTTTTCCGAAATTCATACCAGTATTGGTTACAGAAAAACTATTACAGAAATTTGTTCTATTCAAAACATATGTTATATTTTTTTATTATCATTTAAATTCTCGATGCGCTGTGTACAGGATATGGATTAAGGGAATTTAACGTTACTAGTTTGTGGAATAATTCACTATTTAACTGAAATAAAAATTATTACATTTATTATTAGTTAATTTATACCACATATGATTTAGTGTCATTCAGTCTTTTGTCCTTTATTTTGTCTTCAGGTATCTGTATACACTTTATTAGTTTACCCTGAAATATACCCTGAATTGTATTGAAAGAAATATTTATTTTAGTAATCGATAGTTAAGGGTATTGGAATTCAGATTGCGTGTTATTGCAATTGACAACTATTTAATCTTAAAAGTAGACCTTAACAGCATTATGAAAATATATTCTTTATTTAAACAAATTTTGATCCGAATTTACCAAATTATTTTTCAATACAGTACCGGCTTTTGCTGCCCAATGACCGTATGAAACCTACCTAAAGATATCAGCAGAATATTATACATGTAATATTGTAAACAAAAAGCGATGTACATTTCGAACAGTATATATCAGTTACACGCGCAATATTATCAGTAATAATTGGATATTATCAAGATCTGTATATGAAACCGATTCTCTCCTCGAAACCCTTTGAAGCATTAGGGGCTGTGCTTTGTCCAACAATTTTTGTTCGAAAATTGAATTTATAAACCGAGACATATTTTATTACGCAATATATTATTTATTCAAAATCCCTACATTACAAGAAGATTTTATTTGCACTTTATCAAATACAAAAACGTATACACTGCAATTTTATCTACATAGCAGCCTTTCCCAGATCACTATTTTCTACGTTCTCTTAACTCTGATAACCAAAATATTCATGTGTGGAAGCAACAACGAAGTGTAATAAGCTTATATGCATACCATGCTTTGCAGAAAAGTATTACGTCCAGTTTCAGCCTTCATTTCTGACCTTACTATTAAGATTACAAAAATAATGTATTCATTCATTTCACATACTCTGTAAAAACACCAAAATTTAAAATCTGTTAAAATTAAGATTGGGAAAAATTCAGATATAGTAAAATATTTTCATTTTATTTATGTTAAAACAAAAATGTTACTGAAATTCGTAATGCCACACTGAGAAAAAGGTTTATTTAATGTTACGATATTTGTTAACTATTAACAAATCTTATTCGGCTGAAATGTATAGTCGTTAATAGTTTCCAAATATGTTCACATTAAATAAACCTTTTTCTAGGTTGATGTGTTTTGGATGAATCAATAAAAAGATCCGCAGGCATAATTTGAATATGTAAGAAAATTCGTAGGAATCTTTCAAATATTTTTGTAATAACAGTCAATTGAAATCACGAATTTCCATTAAAAACATCACATTTATATTAATGCTCAATCATCAACATATATACAAATTATAAATATATACCTTTTTACAAAAATTAAAATTACTTTTTATAAATATTAATTGTTCATGGAATTCTAGGATATTTTGACAGTGTATGTTTTTAGAACGTTGTTTAAGGTTAATAAATTCTATTAAATTCTACTATACTCTATTGAGATTGTAAATACATAATAGTGTTAGAATTTCTGTTATTTATTCGTTAACGGCTAGTTTTCAATGTATCATATACAAATTAATACCTCTTAATATTAAATTAAAATAGCAGTTCACGATTAAATTAAAGGTGGAAGGGCTTGCCATAAATCACACGATATGATCGAACGAAAACTAAGTTTCTAATTTATTCCAATCCTCATTGGTGACAATCCGATAGCAGCACCCTTCCGTGAGGAATTTTTTCCAGTCTACCCTTTTTCAGACCTGAACCTGATCAGATTTTACTATAAAAATTTGTCTACTAAATTTTGGTTGATAAGTGTACCACTTTCAGACGGGACCAATATCTTCCAAAATCTGTAGAACAAATCATACATTAAATAGAAGATGGTCTCTACTCATAATTAGTACTTGAGCAACAAATTTTAGTGAACAGTTTACCAATTTTCAGAACACGGAGTATGTCAAAATTTGTAGCACATTTTCCCGAAATTTCGAGGACCGAAATACTATTTCTTATTAGAGTAACGAAAAACTATTTTTTTTGTCATTTCAACCGAAATAAATATATATATTGGTTTCGCACATATAGGTTATTCTGATTCAACCGTCGCATCACATAACACACACACATACACTAAACGTTTCCGCAATATACGCATAAACTACATAGTACAACATACCGCACGCGCGCTATACCATCACAAGTTTTGGAGGTTTCTTATATAGTAACTGCCCTAGATTCATGCGCTTGCGAGAAACGGCAAGTCCCGCTTCGCCACGTCGCGCATTGTCGGTAACTCAATGATTGCGAGATATATATCAACTGTCGGTAACTCTACACGCCCGCACCGCCCGCATGCACGCACACAAAGGCACATAAAGAGAAAGAGGTAGGGTTGGCGCATATTTCCTTTTGGGAAAATGCATTTCTAAAATATGGATCTGTATCTACAATTTTGTTGTAGACGAGAAAATAAATTGTGGTAAACCACTCCTGGTATACCCCGATTTGAAAATTGGAAGACAGTTTACCATTAATTGGTTGAAGTTATCCACTCTTTGTTAGAAAGTTGACCATTTTTTCGTAAATGAGAGTCGTATCCTAAAGTGGTAGACGAGTCAACCAAAATTTAGTACACAACTTTTTTCAGTGTAGGGATCCGTACTTCGTGATTCTGATCAGATTATGATAAGATTCTGGCCAGATTTTCTACAGTTTTTCCATTTAAGAAGCCTAATTGGAATTAGACCACATTCCGACCAGATTTCCCGAGGGTCTTCTATTTGGAATTCTAATCAGAATCTGATCGGAATCTGGCCAATAAACGCATACATTTTGTATCGGTTTTAAATCCTGTTCACATTCTGACGACGAAAATCCTGATTGTTTATAAACAAAGATAGCTGCAACAATCTGGTCTGATTTCGATCAAAGTAAGTGGATATGTTCTTAATAAGATTCTTAATCGAAATTAATCATATTCTGACCAGACAATAAGCAATTTTCCTCTGAGAATCGGAATCAAATTATAGTAATATGATGTTTCTTGTGTAAAATAGAAAGTATATAATACAAGACTGTTTTTATTCATTATGTTCATTATAGGTTATGTTTTATTTTTTTTCTATTTCGAATGCTGATATGATTCTGATGTTATATTTCGGGTCCGATTCTGATGTGGTTCCCGATGGCTGTAGATTGGGAATGTCAACCAGATTCTGGACATTAGGGATCCCTAGCAAAACTTGATCAGCTTCTGGTGAGAACAAAGGAAGACTGGAGAAATGTCCACACTGGAAACTTACTTATTTCACCAAGTCGATTTGAAATTTTTTGAATGGCTTTTGTGAAATATTATTTTTGTGTATTCTCTATTGATTGTAGTTATTTTTATGTTTCATGTGTTTCACTCTCGAAATGTTATTGGCGATCAAATATCTATGTAAAATATAATCTCAATACTGGGTCGCAGAGAAAGCAATAAGTTATTTTTTTTCACATTTTTGTTAAAAAAAAAAGATTTGTAGCAAAGTCTCAGAACGTGGTGTATTAATTTCCTATAACATTTTCACATATAATAATGTTCGATTTTATATGTTTTTAAGAACCTAAATGATGAAGCAGATTTATGAACTTATTAGATGTACCTAATTTAAGAATATAATCGTCATAATGGTTCGGATATCACTAGTATTTGTAAAAAAATAATAAAAATAAAATAGAAAACATGGCATAATTCCACACAAGTTCAAGTAAGTTGCTCATAAATATAGATGGAATGTCAAAAATACTGGAAGTAGAACGTCCAATTGTTGACTTTATCGATTTACCTTGCTTTGTTGTTATTGAGCTACTGTAAGTCACTTGATAGCTATTAGTTTCATACATAATCAAATACGTACGGAATCTGTGGTTGCTTTCAGGCATTGTATCAAAGGTATATCAGTTAGATGGATTGATACGTCTCTCGTATTTTCACGAGCTTGTATTTATGATTAACTTGTCTTGCACTGTAAAAAAGAGTCTTAAAATTTTTATTTTTTAAATGATCTTAAAATAAGCCAATGCATGACACGGAAAGAAATAATGGGAGGTTCCTGGCATGCATATGGGTCTATCAGTTATAATTATGAGTATATCAGCTATAATATAGCTGATCTACCCACAGATATGTGAGGTACCTTCCAGTATTTCTTTCAGTGAAGGCATAAGTATGTAAAATGCCATCTGATTTTATCTTAAAATCCTTTTCTAATTGGTCTTGTTTTTGCTACATCTTAAATAAAGCCCATGTTCGGTCTTAATTTAAAGTGTTTGTTTACAGTATATGTAATATATTAAAATGACAGGTTATTAGTACAATTATGCGAAGGTACTTTGTCACACAAATTTGGATTTTGTGAAAATGATCGTTATTGAAATTGATATAAAAGGTCTCGCCTTATTTTAAGTTCTTCCTACATTTTTTTATCGTATTTTCACTCACACTGCTTGGAGTGGAGAAGATGAGAAGCCTTGAAATAAGGGAAGGCACTGCTATATTCCGTAGCTTGAAAACTTAAAATAAGGAGAGACGTACTATATAAGAACTTTAATAGTGAATTCACGAGAGTAAATAGTAACTCCGATTTTTGAGTATCATTACCATTACATTCAGAGCTAGGAATATGACTCAATTTATGTAATTTATAAATTAAGCAAAAAATTAATTAAGCAAATTGAACGAGAAAGATTGTACGGTTTTAAGTATGCAGTTGTCTGAAAGACTTTGCTATTTGCAGTATATTAATTAGTTGCAATAACTAGAACGCACTATACGTTGCTATAGTTATTTTTAATGTTTATTAAATGATAAATGAAAAATTGTTGCATAACAAACAAACACATTTTACATGTTTATCGTTTTTAATTACATTGACTTATTTGTTAGTAGAATATTTAGATTAACTATTTTCTATGTAATATCAGCATTGATCTATTAAAATCACGTTAAAATGAAATAATATTTTAATTATCGACTTATGTGATATTCATATAATATAAATAATATAATAGTAAAAAATAAAAATGTGACAATATTGTTTGAATGAACGGCGTAAAATCGAATTTCACGCTTCCTGTTTGACTGAATACAGGAGGGTGGGCGAAGCTGTCTTGGAGTGCTATTTGTATCATTCCTGAGGCGAAAAATTGTACGCCTGTGAGCAAAGGTGATTTTACCATGCCCTTATCTAACCCTTCTATTTTAAAGAGGTCTAAAATTGAATTTTACGCTTATTGAAAATACCGTCTCTGCCGGGGTTCGAATTAAATCTACCTAATATTAAAGTTGCCTCTATTTCGTTTCATTACTTCCAAGTGCAAATATTAGAAGAAAAAAACATTTTTTTTAGAATGACAAGGAACAAAAATTGATGAAAATACAAATATTTAAAATTGTAAATTCATATGTACATATGTGCCTCTTATCGGTCGTTTTGTGATAATAAAAATGTTAAGTGATCAACAATACCTAATTTACTACTTTTTGTATTGAGACATGTCATTGTTTGATAGACGTTTATGGTTTTGTTTTAACATCATTTCAGCTGCATATTTTGACTGCCTATATTTCTGTCTTTGAATTTTTATATTTTTGTTCTACATCCCAGATAGAAAATGCCATCGAATCAGACAAGTCAACCTAGATTCTGAATCGTTTCGATGTTGATTTTTCCCGATATTTGGGTCTACGTAAAATTAGAAATTTAATTACATTATTCCTGAAAATATATTGTCTATTTGCACATATTGAATGATACAGTTAAAACTAGATTAAGTGGTATAAATTTTAAAAATGTAACAAAAATTGAAGGATTCAGTCCTGGCAGGGCGTCTTCAAACCGAGCCGGAATCTATACAGATCTTCCTACCGAGATCCCAGAAAAAGTTTCTAAAAATTATTTAGGGCCTGGGTTGTTTCCAGACAAAATTTCTATCAGGGATTTATAATATTACTTATGAAATTTGCTTACGTGAAAGATGTTTGTCTCATCACAGTCTCGAATAAGAATACATTTGAAACTAACCAGACAGATTCCAGAATATTATATGATTGCTAAAACTCGTGGAACCCCAGGTAGAAATGGGCGGAGTAAAATTCCGGCAAGATACTAACCTAGCACTGGCAGCTAGTACGGATTAACGGAAATGAGACTGGTAATAAACTGGCGAACAACTGGTATCCAGTATTGTTTACGACAATACATCAGTACTATCAATAAGAGCCAAGTTACTGACCTTGTACAGGTATCCAGTATACCACTTTCGGTAATAAATCAGACTGACTGGCTGAGCAAATCAGTATGAATCCAATACTGACTGATAGAAGTGTCATCGATAATAAATACCGTGGCTATCGGAGTACGTCGTATTTTTTCAATACTGATTACCAGTACTATTTTCAGTGTTAAGTTATTACTCATGGCAGAAATAAGTCAATACTGATATAGGACGTCGTACTAGGACTATATTACGATATTATTTTTTTTATTTTTATTATGATATTAAACGATTATTACCCCTAGTAAGATTGAATATCAGACGTACGATGGAATTCGCCACACGAAAAATACTGCCTCAGCAATATTCTATGTCAGTAGTCACATTCAACATTGAATTACCTATACTGATAGAACAGCCTTCTCAACATCCTTTTCATACCGATGTTGCTACTGACTTTCGGAGTAGGTGCAGTTAGTGGGACAATACTAACAAACAGGATGAATCAAATATGTTTTAATAAGTACAGAAGCGTAGGACCAGTAACGGTTTTGCACTGTTTTTCTCAGTTGAGTCAGTACTATTCCAGGACTAAATTCAATATTTCAGCAGTATAAGCACTGTATTAGATACCGGGAATCAGTACAAATTCGTGCTCCGTAACTACGGTAGTCAGTACTAGACATAGTTATATGCCGTAACTGGGCCAGTAATGGTACTGTATTGGCGGTCAGTACTTAAACTCCGACGATGAGTACTAGGTCATAAGTAGCCGGTGGGTTTTTGTTACAAATGTTTGCCTTGCAAGCTTTAAAGACGTTAATAATTACCAATTAACTAAGTAGATAATTTATTGTTTTGCATTATGTCGTCTAGATCTAAAATTTCATAGTAACAAACAGATTCTTATTATATCTATATTTGCAAGACCACACGCAAGGGCAGTTCTGTATGGTTGAACGCCGGGGGTAAACTTGCAGTAATTACATTGAAGGGCTTTTAGGGCCACCTAGCCACATTACGAGATTACGACTGCTATGGATGGTTTGAGTTTTAAGTTCACTTAATCTCAATCACTAAATGATTCACATATATTTGTTTTAAATTATCTATAAAGAATTTATTCAGTTTATATTGTTGTTTTTTTATGCAAAACTACACTAAGCTTAAATACTATATAAAAAATTAGTATATTTAAAAAAAGCAACATAGAAAATATGCTCTTTATTGGTAAAATCTTCATGAATCAAGGCTACTGTTTTTGGGTATGATTTTAATTTATTATTCTGTCCGCACTCTTCTCATAATACACGTACAGATTTTCTTTATAAAACTTTGCTAACAGATTAATCTTATGCTTAACTGTATTTCTAATAAAAATTATTATAATTTGTAAAATGTTTATTATTAACGCTATAAAAAATGTAAACTGCAGGATTTTTATTAAAACTAATGATAAATTGTTGCAAAATGTAAGCCTCGAAGTTACTGTGCTAGTCAATGCTTAGTACGTGCTGCACAAAATCAAATCTTGTCTTTATTACATGCAATTAAAATTAGATCATAAACCACAAACGATATTTATTATTTACTGCTCGGATTAAGCTTCTATTAAAGTTACAGTGATCGTACGGTATTATAACATTTTAATTTGTTTGAAAAATAAATACATAATAGTTATATGCCCTCCCAAATGATATATGAAATACTGGTTGAATTCTAATCCTACAGCGAGGAAAACAGGTTTAAAATGTCACCATATATATGATTATTTCGGAACATTCTTTCATTTTACAACAACCTATTTTTTGTAAAAACGGTAAAAGTTTTAGAATTATAATTATCGGCATTGGAAATATTTCAAGAAGCTAAATTAATTTCTACCAGAAATAAAGACAATCCACACTTATTATACACATAAAGCACAAAAATGATAACTGAATTATAAGGAAATCGAAGAAATAGTCCTCAGTATAACAACTTGAAAAGCAGTTGTGTAAGGTTATTTCTTTTACAATTGAAAATTTTAATGAGAACAAAAAATTGTTAAATTTATTACGACTATTTTACTTTTCATAAATATTTATGGCTGTACAAGTAGAGAGCTACGGCAAGTATTTCAATTTAATTTTCAATTTACTTTTTAATTCAAATAATATTTTATAATAAATTTTATTGTGAAAATAGACACGAAGTCAATATTATTTTTTGGTTATTTATCAAAATGTACTTAACGTAACAACTTTTCATAATATCACGTTCTAAAATTATGAAATGATTAAATAATCGATTTCTTTTTTCTCTGTATACAAAAACTAATTGAGGACATGGATCTTAAAAGGGGTCGTGCTCTCAAACGGTCGGAAAAGTATTGTCCACGCGTAACAATGAAATCTAAGAGAGACTTTATTCAATAAATGTTGTTGACTTGAACTCGTCATATCTCCTCAAAATCTGCATGAAAAATTCTGAAATTTTCAGGGTACATGCACAAGATAGTAGCGAAACAGATAGGTGAAGTTAAGTTAACAAAATGTCTACCGAATTGTTAATAATAATTAACAAAAGTAGAAGTAAATTAAATTCGCCGTTTGCGAGCTATATCGAGAAAAAGTGTGTTACAAAATTTACGTTAGAGAAAACTTCCAGTGGGAAAGTTGTTCGTCAATGTATGACGAAGATTTCTGCAAAGTTTCAAATTTTTTGGAACTAAGATGCGTTAATTATTTCATACTGAATGATGATTTTTATATTACTGATATGAAAATCTTTAATTACTATATTGAGATGCAGATATTTTCAACGACTTTTTTGCATCATATTTACTGAATTTCGATGGAAACTAAAGAACTATTTACTGTAAGTGAATACAATTACCGATTTTGACCTATTTCCGAGGCTCTAAATTCAGAGAGCGAAATGAGTATTTATACAATCCATTGACGGACCACTCTACTTCTAGTCAATATGTGAGTAATCGTCCGGTACAAATGAATTTTTCGACGCACTGGACTGTAAAAAAAATGAATTGATATGTATCTGCTTTTTTTCCTATAGGGTTATCGAATCGTGAAAAATTCCTACTCGACACCACAGGTGCATTGAATAATTGTTACATAAAAGAGATCCATTGATACGTTAAGTTAGATTTTCGACTAAAAGTCCTAATTATCAAAAAAAGACAATATCCTAACATATCTTGCTCTGTATTATTAATTAATGTTATTAAATGCTTTAAGAATGTTACATTTGAATTTTATTAGTACTAAGGTAAAATGTTCTCAAAGTATTTTGTTTTTTTTTTTCATACTTTGCAGACTTTCAGAACGTTTTAAGTAGAATTTATTAGAAATAACAGTTTCAGCAATTCAACTTTCTGAAATTAGAAGTTTCAAAATTTACTAGTGTAGTCATATATACATTTTTGCGAGATTAAAATTGACGGGTTTAGAAAGAATGATTTACAAGAGGGTAAAGATCATTTTCTTTGACCGAAGAATGATCGATATAGTTTGAAAACTGTTGCAGAGTATATGTAAAACAATTGAAAGTAGCAATGGCTATTTGGTCTCTTTCCAAGGTCTCTGTAATATGTTGATTTCCCGTACAATAGGAGTTTTGTTGGCAAATGTTTTATTTTTGACACAATGTAAGATAAAAACATTGCGGCAACCTCTACAACTTATCTTAAAGATTAAAGAAGGATAATAATATTTTAATTTTATGAAAATGTCTCCGCAATGTTCTACGACTTCAATATTTTGGAACATTTTAAAACTTGGTGTTTTTGTTTTCCAAAATTGTGCCTTTCTAAATCAAAACGGAGAGCCAATATGCCGGACATAATTATTTAAATTTCACTCAAAATTGACCATATTCAATGTATGGTGAGTTTGGAATTCACTGGTTATTACTTTTATGAAACTTGTTTATCGAATATCGTTTTGCAATCCTTCTGCAAGAATATGCACAGTAATAGTACACGGAAATACTTTATTTTAAACCAATATTTCAGAAAATACGTTTATTGTTTAACAAAATGTAGAAGTAACTAAAGTCACTCTAAGTAGCTTTAATACTTAAAAAATAAAATAACAAACAAATTTATTTAAATGACACTCCATATGCAATGTTTTTGTTTGTTGTTTAGGGTTCAGCCGAAAGCGTGTTCAATTTATATTTTGTCCCCCATAAGGACTGTACCATTTTTAATTCTTAAAAATCAGTAACAGATTCATAATCACCGACTTCGAAACCTCCTAACAAAGTTCATAAAAATTTAATGTCTACAAATATTTGTGGGTTAAAGTGTGTATCAATTATTTCTTGTTATATAAGATAATATTATTTGACTATATTAGTTTTCCAGATCATGATTAAAGTTGTATCTATAGAAAAATTTTCTAACTTATAATTGTAAAGTGTAAAAATGATAAAATGATGACTTGATTAATAATAGTCCATTTAAACTGCATAGAAATTACAACAGATGTTTGAATAATGTCGTAAATTATTAGTAAATTTTGAATTCTTCTCGTAGAGAGGTTATGTTTAATTAAATATTATCCGAACAGCTTGAAACTAATATCAGTTGAATATTTTTTTCTGAGATTCCACGATCAAGGAACGCATTAAATAAATGTTTAAAATGGAAGATTCCTTGGATATTCTGAAATTGGTTTATCAGAACCACATTTACAGCGATAAAATTTTCTGCTTGGATATAACTGATCAAAATCTCTAAAAAATCTTAAAAATAAAACTATTATCCTAATTAAATTTATGAAAAACATTTAACTGGCTTCTGCATTAATAAAATTATTAAAAATCAATCTTCTAGAGATAAAACTTGAGAAAGTATTCATTTTATTATTACATCCATCAAACAAATTTAATATTAATTCAGTTGCATGTAAACTCAGAAAGTAAACTGTGAAAATTTATTTGAAGTTATCAGTTGAATCAGCATTTTGAAACCAAATGATGTTTTATAGTAATAAATAATGTAAAATTGCACTATCATTGAAACGAATAAATGGTCATTAAATAAAAGCTCCTACATACTAACATATCTATCAATAATTAAAAAAGAAGGTACGTGTATTTACCGGCTTAAAAGTAGCAGTAAAACGCATAATATTCTTAAAAATATAGTTATAAACTTATTATTTAGTCTCTCGTTTTTTGTGCCCAGTATCCTTAAACAACGAAAATTCTGTTTTCATACTGCTGCTATGAATGATATTGATTGAATACTAAAGTTCGTAATTGAGCATAAAGCAAATACAGATAATCAATATACAATGTTGAAACAACGTTGCGACAAATAGGTTTGAATTAGTACCAATTAGACCAGATGTTCAATATTGATTACCAGAATCGTGTTTCTAGGATTTACTTAATTATGTCTTCGAGTCATCCTAGTGTTCGTTTACACGAACCTCGAAAATTTTTGGTAAAGTAAATAACTTATTTTAACACAATAACTCAATAAAACGAAGCAAAAATATATAAACGAATACGAAGGTATGTTAATTGAGTATCTTATAAGAATGTAACAAGTTCTAGTGAATTTTTCATTTGTAGGATGATTATGATAGATGTGGATTATATATGCAGATCGGAATGTAAGTTGAACCATTACCGGTCTCTATTTCATCTTGACTGAATCAACCTTTGTTGGAGGAAATTGATTTTCAACGTTTGGAAACCTATTCCAAATTGTCGCCAAATATCAAATTCTCTCAGTCACGTAACTTCCGTAATTCCCGGGTGAAAGTGCACGATAGGTAACTGGTCATAGATAGTATATAGTATTTAGTATTCTGACGGTCCTTTGAACTTACAAGCGAGGATATTATTGCAAGTCCTGGTCGAAGCAAGGAGCGACAGCTAGACAAAAAGAGAGTGTGAGAACAATTCGTTTACAACAAAAACAAATAAAAAGATACTAATCATTACTTCCGAGATACCTAACTAATGAATAAATCATTTTTATATTTTTGTCTATTGATTTTTGGCATTAGTGAATTTTGTATAAAATCACTGTATATACTATATTAATAAATTGTACATGTGGGCTATTTTTTGCTTCTATTTTAATTCATTTAATTCGTTGCTATTCAAAACTAAAAATACTTTTCTTGTTATATGAAATATCTTATGGTGAAAATATAGAACAAACATAGTACTATTGTACCTATTACTTATGAATTTCGAATAACGACTTTGGTATGATAACATTTTTTGTAATTTTTGCATTACATTTTTTACTGGTGAAATTTGTTTTATTGAGGTATTGAATGCAGAAAGGTAAATATTATGACGAGACGATCCCCATTATATTTAGGAAGTGTCTATTTGCAGTTTTTGTTATAGTCTTTTTGAAACCATAGTAAAAAAAATATGCAGAACTCTTTTATATAATAAAGAAGAAGATAACTTGAATTATTATAAACAAAATATGATTTTAATTTTTTTTTAAATTCGCATAGAAAAGCAAGCCAATGTGGGATCAACACAATGGACATTGCCTTTGACGAACTACACTCGTCGTGACACATGCATATGAAAAAATATATTTTATGCCCAGACCGAACAATCGTTAACCATTTTTTCATGTCAGTAAAACGGGTTCAAAGTCACCTATTCAGTGCCGATGACATCCGTCCATGAGTGGACTATTTTCGAAAATTTCCAGATCTTTTTTTATTTGCTAACGTTAAATATCGACATAATATGTAGGAGTAAAATAATCTATGTGGACAAAATATTAAATTAAATACAAATATTAGTATTCTCTCTGCAACGATAAAACCTTCCATTTCCTCTCGCATCAGTTAAATATTCACGTTTATACGTGTACTTGCTAAACAATACCAGATAGAAAAGTTTTCTAAACTAATGTATAAAATTATACAAATATATTTATGTAGTTCTTTTATAAAATCCATATAAAAATAATATAAAATAGGGGAACTGTGAAATGAAAATGATTTTTTTTTCAAAATTAACCTGGAAATAAATATCGTTTCATTGGCGAAAAAGTATTACTTATTACTAAGCATATAAAAAAATATAAAAAGACAAACAGCGCATGTACGTAAAACATTGCAAAACTTCCGAAATTAACGGATGCCTTTTTAACGATTTCCCCATTTCATTAAGTGCAAAACTACAAGAAGGATGAACAAAAGCTGGAAACGATTTTTCTATCTGCATATTAAAGTGGAAGCGACGCCAGTAAAATGCATTTCGAAACTCGTACATTGATGGGCATCGAAGATGGACCACAACACTTTGACAGGGACAATTTTCTACAAATTATAATAATAATAATAATAATAATATGTCTTTATTGCTGCAGAAAACAATTTAGTTACATTACACTTATCACATACTATAAATTTGCTGGAAAATGGGCGAGTTTCAACTTAAAGCTGCTTTACAAACTAACCTAGTAACCAACCCCTTGATGCGTACAATTTTCTCCAAATTCAAAGATTCCTGGAACAAATTCGAAAGAGAACTGATTATTCCGTCGAAATTTACGGAAATGTCGTTCATTGTATCATATACACAGAATTCAATAGTTACAACTATAATTCAGATTATTCACAACATGGAACCACTTCTGTTCCACATAAAATCCGAAACCTAAAGAGATTCTATAAATGTACGTAAAACTACGCAAAAGTGCTTCGCAGCATTCGTAAACCTGCAAGATATACAGAAAACCCCAAAAGGAAATAAACAAGAGCTTTATTAATGGTTTTCAATTCTACTTTCCTGTGTGCTGCACTTCTGAAAAAGACAAAAGGAATCTCAAAAATCGCTCGTATTTTGGGCAATCCAAAACTGTCAGAAAAGTGGGGAAACTTTGCGCTATAAACAAGGGCTACCGGATGAAGTAATATAGTCACTATTTATTGCTTTTAAGTATCAAAAATCAGACCTGAAAATTTCATGGGTGACATAGACTTGACAACTTAACAAAGAAAAATCAAACCTCAAAATTTGACGCCAAACTGCCATGTTTGATTTTTACATTACATTTACATTACATTGGTTAGATTTACTTGCCAACATTATGCCACCTATGGCTAATCGGGCAAGACTTAGTCATCATCCTAGACAGGACGATACAAACAAATAAACAATTACAAATACTACACATAATCGACAACGTCAATTTAGTAAAATTAGTCGGCGGCCTGTGCCGTAGAAAGCGCACCGCATTATCTTATTTTCATTCAAGACAATATTTACGACGTATCGACCGTGGAAAAACCATTCACGTTGTCGACAAATACCGACTGATATCAGTAGCAATCCCAAATTAGTACCTTCGCCCAGCAAGGCCATATTTGATTTTTTTCTCTTTAATAAGCAACGCTCCGAATTATATTACTTCACCTGGCATCCCTTCTAATCAAGAACATATTTCTGTAAAGAAATTAGGGGGAACAAAATTATAAAATGTTAATGTTTACGACGGAAACTTTTCTCGCTTTTTTACACCCCCCCCCCCCCCCCCACAACAGAAGACAACGCTGATTTTTTTTTGACAGTTCTGGTCCACCTTCATAAGAAATACATCACACGGGAAATTAGAATAAAAACGTTAATAAAACCTTCATTTCCTCGTGGTGTTTTCCGTATATCTTGCAGATTGATGACTGTCGTAAAGCAAAGGTGGTTTCGGATCTTACGTGGCAACAGCTGTGGGACCATGTTGCGATTAACCTGAATTATAGTTGTGACTATTACACAAAATTCGATGTATTTGATGCAAGAAAAGATATTTCCCCATATTTCGACGGAATAATCAGTTCTTTTTTCGGATTCGTTCCAGGAATCTTCGAATTTGGAGAAAATTGTACGTATCAAGGAGTTGGTGCCCATCCTCCTTGTGCATTAGTTTTCGAGTTTTGAGACGTCTTCCACCGGTGTTGTTTCTAGTTAAATAAAATGTTCCATGGATGTTTTAATGTTATCCTCCATGTGGTGTGACAGAAATTTCGGTGCAGATAGAATTTCCTTACCATATTTTGGTCATCATTCGTGTAGTTTTCCACGTAGTAAAATTTGTTTGTTTTATTATATATTTCGTTAGTTGGTTACATTTTTATTGTTACGGGTACTATAAATAGTGTAATGAGTACATTCTTCGATGTATTTGGTGCATTGTGAGTTTGTACCATCAACAAGTTTTATATTGTAAACCGAAATGTTGTATTGGGTAACATCTGGTTTATTATAATATACAAATCCTATCATAGTTGAATTACAAGATTGTTATGATTACAAAATAAGATTATATGTCTTACAATTACCAAGGTAATAAGTGCACTAAACGACATATGCGCATGTGCATTAAACACTGCGTATCTCCCCATTATAATAAATACAAGTTTCCCTATACTTTATCACATCCATCCAGCGTATCATAGTTCATTATTAATCATGATTAATGATTGAAAATAAAGTTTAAGAAATTAAAGTGGCGCTTTAGTATGCATACGTTTGAATATATATTTGAAAATAACCCCAGCAAAACATTTCGCTTCCCTTTACAATATCAAAAGAGTCTTGAGTTCCTTTATGCATATACCAGATTGTACCATTAATACCGTATTCGGCAATAGGTGGCGTATAGTCAGCGTTTTTTTCTCAAGTAATAGATTAAACCAATATATAAGAGCTTTTGTCTTCAGGATCATGACAACTGCCTGTGCATACCTATAAAACGAGGTAGTTTGAAATACGTAGGGTATTAATAATTAATTAAAACGTGATCTGATGTGTGTTGTTGGCACTGCCGAATATTGGTATAATAAACATATAGGTATTAAGCAAAACAAAAAAGGTTCTCTACTTCAAAACATAAAATATGCGTTGTTATAATCTACAGTTAATTCCCAAGACAAAATCAGTTTAATATATAGAGGTTATGCAATCATAAATACTACACGAACTTTATATTGTAATCGTTGTTTGCTTTTACAATCTTTACAATACTCAGCGCAGCCTCTATTCTACTATAAGATAGTATGTTCTTACGATACGCTGATTGTTTCTGATACAATAATTAACGTTGTGCACACCAGGAATCCCAAAATATTGTACCAGGTACAATATTTCTAGTACCCATTACAATCCACTTCTGCGTGCATAAAAGAACAAACTTTTTGAGATACATGGTATTCTATCACTTTATAGTTTGAAATAATTATGTATACGTTATATAAACTTTATGTTAAATGTGCACATATAATTTTAGAATAATTATATATATATATGTGATTGTATATATAAATGCTGTTTTTACGTGAGTTATACGGTAATATTACGTACCGAAACCGTTATATACCCAAGCCATACTGCTGCCCTATCGAAAATTTCTACGCGGGTAATTTACTGCTTATTAGGAAGCTGCGTAATTTAATTAAATTTCATCATACAGAGTTTCAGAATCAATGTAAAATTACTTTGATCGAATATTTGCTACTTACAGTCACCGACAATTATTTAATAGTAGAATTTATTTGTGTATCTAGTAAATAATTATTAGTTATACATATAATGGAATGTCGATTATTCTTTTATTTACTGCTTTTAGGTTATCTGTAATTTATTGTTGACTAATTCAACTATTCACAATTCTGGAGTAAATGTTTAAAATATGTTTATTTTGTTATAAGCTTGCTTTGTGCGCAGGAATTTCATGCTTGGAATTCATTTATCGAGTTTAAATACTGTAAAACTTTACAGACTACCCCATCTGGCTTCTTGCATTTTGTTTCCGATACAAGAGAAAATAAATGAGTATAGTCTACTATCGATACTATAACGTATTCCATAAAATGCAAATTAAAAAGTAATAAGTAAGAGACTGGAGTATGGGTATTTTAAATATTGCACGGAAAGTCAGTAACATTAAACAATGTAACAATTTATTTTAATCACAGTTTTATAATTTGGCATTTTTTTTAGATTGTTTTTCGATAACCTAACTCTTCATTTATATTCCATGTGGTAGTTATGTATATGTACTAGAAATTACATACCACACCTTAATTTGGTAGACCATTAATATAATTATTGCGATTTAAATGTAATATTGTTACCCAGGTTCTCATTTGGTTTGAAGATATTACGACAATGATAATTCATAATAGTAAAATTGCATAGAAATAAATAAATTTAATTTTTCTATACCAAACAGGTCGAAAATACGCCGAAAGACTTTTTATTAAAAATTTGACCATTTTCTAGTAGTGATTTTGACTCTGAAGAAATTCAATTTTCCCATAATGAACAAAGCTTTCCAAAATTGCTGAATAAAATATTAAAATTTCCAATGAAAAGTCTTTCCGTGTAGGTTTTATACTACTAAAAAATTGGTTATGGACCAAAAAAGTTTTGTTTTGAAACTTGTCATATCTAAACAGCCGCGAAAACGTAAATATATGCACATCGATATCGCTGTTCATCAGCAATGAATTTGATCATTAAGTAAGAAATTTTGTTTCGAGTTTTAACATGATTCCAAAATAAATACGAAATAAAAATAGTACAGACAATCGTGTTAAATTACATAACATAAAAAAAGATCTTATGTTGTAGAAATAACTGGTTCACGTAGTCCATCGACCATCAATTTGGTGAAAACCAGCGCATATTCCGTAAACCAAATTGGTTTGGTTACGATCCAACTTTCGAATGGTTAAAAATCATGTCTAGGCACGTAGATTAATTGATTCGTTTATCAGTAACCAAAATTTTGGTTGTGGCTACTAATCTTCCTTTGACTATAGTGATGTAATATGAAACCATGGCATTCAAAATTGTTCTTCTTTGAAGAACCTTACATAATGCTCCAAATTATTGGTGAAGAATTTTATGATACCCACTATATGAAGTATAGTAGATTATTAAGGTTCTGAAATTTTTTGATACCACTATTTAACACATTAGTCAAAAATATGTAGATCACTGTTCGTGAGAGTGATGGTTCCGTTTTTCTGCTCTCTGCAGCTAAACCCCGAATACCCCGCTTATTCAAATATTCCCCAATGGCAAAAAGACAATATTCGATCTTCTGTAGCCAAATTAGAGCAATTGAGCATCTGAACTAACGAATGTTTTATTTAAAAGTATTTAATTTTAGGAATTGGTACATTATAGCTATTAAAAAGAAACGTTTTGTGACGTCGTTGTCGATCGACTTTTTCCCATAACGTATAATGATATATTTGGCTTCCTCTTTCCCAAACAACCAAAAGTATTTTGGAACCAACTCTTTCAGTATTATATAATATATTCGACTACCACACGAATATTTGTGTCTTTCATATAAAATTTCAACATAATCAAATTTTAATAATTGTACACATGAATAGATAATTGTATCGAATTTTTAAAATATGTTTCGCAAAAGACTAAAACGCCACTTTCTTTCTTTGTTACAGCGAAGAATTCGTCGGACAAGGGCCGATTTCACATCATCGAATTATCTACGTCGTGCGAACGAGCGACCATTCTTCATTCTCAAATCGTTTCTACTCTTCAAGATTCGTGATAGCTTCGTAGTATTCGCGTGCGAGTGAGTCATTAGAGCCGATCTCAGCATAATTCCTGCCTGTATAATATTCTTGTGTCGCAACGAAATACGTAAAGATTTTTCTCTAATTCCCTCCCTATTTCATTATTCTATTGACGAGAAAGCAAAATATATATGACGCATCGCTCGAACTGCAAGGCTGGTAGAAGAAGCAAGACGAAAAGAAATCCGATTGCGCGTATTCGAGCGATGCTGCAAGTGTAAATACGAATTTTGTATATTTGTAACATAGATAGGCAAATGAATTATATATAATAAACTCGTCTATATATATGTGGCTACACGTATATATATTTTATCGAACAAGTGTTGTGTATCTATTCATTGCGTATTGAATTTCCTATCCTTTTATCCGCTATTTGCAGTTTATATTTAAAACTTACTGGGGTCGACCGAATGTCAAAAAGAGGACTTTTAAAGCGTAGGTATAATTTTAGATTTAATTCATTTAATGCCTTTTTCAGCAATTTGATATTAGAGTTATTAAGTTGTTAAGTATATATATAAACGATACGATATCCGCTAACCTGACATGTAAATATTCCAAGTTAGAAAAGTTTGTAAATAAATAAGCGAATCTGATTATATGAAAGGTAATTACACAGTGAATTAATGTACTTTTAATGTACGTTTTAGAATTTCGTCATTGAAATCATGAAATAAAATTCAGCATTGCATTGATCATTAAATTAAAGATGTAAGCTATTAATTTTTCAATTCTCAACTGTATACTTGAGGTATTGTAAAGAGTAACAAAATCTTTGTAAATTAAAAAAAAATATTATTTTTGAAAATTGTTTTATCCTTGTTCAATTACTGCTTTTTACTTTAAAAAGTACTAAACTACGTTCTTAAGATTGTCAATTCAATATTTGCAAATTATTTCTTACCGAGTAATCGAAAAAAGATTCGATGGTATTGAGAATTTTGGATACCTATGAATACTATTTCAGTGCACAAATATGCATTGAAATGCATTAAATAGCATTAAAAATATGAACATTGTATGAATATTGTATATTTGGTGGCATATTATATTAGCATTCAAAAGGATAAAAAATCTTGTTTATATACATATATCTTTTGGATTTACATACACTTTTTTTTAGCATTTAAATTTTCACTAAAGTTTATTTGCATTAAAATGGATTCGTCAGGGGCAGAAATAACATTCAGAAAGTAGAAAATGAAATATGTTTAATTCTTTCTGAATCCTATGCGATTATTGGGTATACGATTATTGTGATAATCACAAACCGAAATGTTTGTGTTAAACCCAAACTTATATGCGCCAATCACAGGAAAGTTTGTGTTACAAACAAAAGAAGGTTGTGATGATTCCAAACCTTTGAGGTTGTGATTATCACAAACCTGGTTTTTTGGGAAGATCCCAGATATTTTTTTTCCATGTAGCTTGTTGGAAATTATATCTAAATGGATGGACGAATTTCCGACGTGAGAGAAAAATAAAAAAACATTAAGTTGCACAGTTTAACAAATCCTTCGTGATTTGCTCGGCATAAGGCATGCATATCACTTATATTACTAAAATATCTGTTTTTGATTAATTCATAAAAATAATTTCTACATGCTGTGTTTACGTAATTCTGTATTTTATTGGCTATTATATTGATTTTATGCATAGAGAAAAGAAAGTTTTATCAAAATTGAGGAGTGTAATGTTCAAACAAATCATATTTTTGGTAGTGATTTTCTAATCTATTTTACTTTTTTTTTAAATTTTCAACCATAACTATGTTAGTGCTATACTATTCTGAGATAAGTTTTTTAAAATTGGAAGTAAATTTTGTTTATTTTTTGGATTTTGCAAGAAATTTTTTATACATGCTTGATACAAGGAGCGAGTTATATACTGTACTTTAAATGTATATATTTTATTATTTACATCTGAGATCGAAAGAACGGTAAAGAATATCGAAAGTCTGGAATTTTCTACGAAGCTTCTTTCATAGTTTTATATTTTCAACAATTCTGGAGCAATTGTAAGTATGACGAAGGTAAGAATTAGACTGTAAAGGCAAAATCTTTTCAATTTATTTACAACAGGGATTGTCCGGCATTTTTCGAAGTTGTTATTGTGGGTTGTAAAATTTACTACCGCACGTAACACATTGTATAAGGTACAATAGCAAAAAAGCAGATAATCCCGGTTCTCGTCTAAATTTAAAATATTTTTGTAATTTTCATAAATAAAAGTTTCTCAATGTGGGATGTTACTTTTTTCAGCGTACATACCACAGTGATATATGTTTGCTTCCATTTTTCGGTAAAAAAGGCCATATTTCTAATGTAATTGTTGTAATTGCGCCTATTAATAATAATTAAAAATAGCAGGTATTAAGCAATAAATTCGTATACTATCCGAATACATTCCGTAAAGATTTTAGATATTTAAAAATAATATTTCGAATCACCATGCGTAAAATGGCCTTTTCACGCTCCCTTTTGCGGGCGGAAAATGGCTATTCCACGACAAATGTAATAGATATAGGGATTTTGCTAAGCTATCATTGTGCAGAAATGGGTACTTTCAAAATTTACGTCTCGTATGGTGATTCCTCGTCCCTCAGGCATGCAATCACCAACCTAGGCGTACATCTCTTATTTTACGCCCTTGGTATGAAAAAGACCATTGTGTAATAATAATGTACATTTTAATGATATAATGTGAAATAATTACCTCATGTTTCGAACAAAGTAACTTTGTGTCATATACACATTATTTTGTGATGCATCTAGTTTATGAAATACGTTTAAAAATTAACTAAGATTGTATTTACTATCATACTTTCATTGCAGGCACATTCATAATTTTATTTCTTCCGTACATCACAAAAATAATTATTCTGTTGGTACATTTAAACAATACACTTTTCACGTGGTTCGCAGTAAAGTCCATAAATTTTAGCACGTTTCTTGCATTTTATATGATGCAATTACGCAACACTTCGAGTGAAGTGACTTATCGCTTAGACACCTGTAACGACTTCATCGTGCCCGTTCTGCAAAATGCATGTACATCTTGTATTTTAATATTTAATGATCAATGCGACTATTAAATGGGAGAATGTCTATACAGGGTGGCCGATTTATCTGAAGACATCGAAATATCTCGAGAACTATGCACAGAATCAAAAAAGTTGTCGGATGAAAGTTGTTCGACACGAAGGGGGGCATCCAGTGATAATTAAATTTACCCCCTCCCCCATCCCCTGGGGGTGGAGTGGGGGCAAAAACAATAAAACTTAAATAGGAACCCCCAGTTTTTATTGCAGATTTGGATTCTCCGGAAAAAAGTACACCAATTTGACCTAGGAGCTATTGCATTTTGGTTCACAGGTGGCGCTGTAATCGATAAAAATCCAAATTTATCTGAAGACATTGAAATACCTCGAGAACTATGCACAGAATCAAAAAAGTTGTCGGATGAAAGTTGTTCGACACGAAGGGGGGCATCCAGGGGGCAAATAGGGACAATTTGATCCCTTTATGAAAATTTAATATTAAAAATTCTAATATTAGAATTTTTAATATTAGAATTTAGTAATATCAATTGCGAAAATTGTTATTCTGAATATGAAATTTTAATAATGTCCATTCGAAAAATTAAGATTATGAATAATTGATATTCTTCATATTAAAAATCAAAACTGATTACATAAAAATTGTGCATACAATATGGAAGCAATTTTATAAATAAGTTTTCTACCTTCGATAAAATTACATTTTAGGTTTTCAATTTATTATTTAATAAACAAAAAGAGGACATTACGCAATCCATTAAAAAACGCGTCATGTCCCTTCACTCAGCTCATTCATTCTCTCTCTGTATGTTTTTTCCGAAATGAGAATAAATAAGCTGAGCATTGACGGTCAAACCAGCTTCTATTAAACAAAACGAAACTCTTACTTCATTTGGGGATTTCGTCGCCATCTACCGGACCCCGAGAGAACTCACGTGGTTTCATACATGTACATCGCTTGCATTTCGGCCATCACCGGCGCCGGTTCTGTTACATAACGCTAGAGGGCGACATAACTCGAAAATAAAGTAGCATATCATTTTATACATAAGTTGAGTCACACGTAACCAGTTCACTTACATTTTTCTCTACTTTCCTGAAGGGAAGTAAATGGATACCGCGACTTTCTAATCCCCATATTAAAATTTAGTATTCACGGTCTCTCAGTGTAAGACTGTTTTTAAAGTCCATTGTATTGGTAGTAATTCGGTCGAAGGTCACTTTGCTTTTAGAATAACAACTTTCCGTTTACGTGACTATTTTTTGTCTACCCTTCATTGTTTAAATCGAATTGCAAGTTAAAAATGAATCCTGCTACAGTTCCCGAAAAAATCGAAATGATTCTTATTTATGGTGAATGTAAGAGGAATATTGACGATGCTGTTGCGTTGTATGCTGAGCGTTTTCCAGATAATGCTCGCTCGCGTTCTTTTTTTTACAAAGTTGTGAATGCCTTTCACTCTGATGGCAGCGTACAAATGAAAAAAAGGAAGCGAAGATTAACAGTTACAGGAGAAGCTAACGAAGTAGCTGTACTAGCAGCTATTCACCAAAATCCACATGTAAGCACACGACAATTACATCGCGATTCCGGCATTTCCAGAGACAGTATTCAAAGAATATTGCATCGTCATAAGTTTCACCCATATCACATTTCACTGCACCAGGAACTAGATGGCGATGATTTTCATAACCGCGTGGTGTTTTGTGAATGGGCATTTCAAAAAATGCAAACGAACCACAATTTCTTTGCTAATGTATTATTTTCAGATGAATCTACATTCACGAACCATGGTGGCGTCAATAGGCATAATATGCATTATTGGAGCGTAGAAAATCCCCATTGGTTACGAAAAGTTAATCATCAACGTCCTTGGTCAGTGAACGTTTGGTGTGGAATCATAGGAAATAAACTCATTGGTCCTTATTTCATTGAAGGTAATTTGAATGGAACAAAATATCGAGATTTCCTAGAACAAGAAGTACCATTACTACTTGAGGATGTTGCTATGGACGTCCGACGGACAATGTGGTTTCAGCATGATGGTTGCCCAGCACATTTTTCAAGAGTAGCAAGGGAAATACTAGACCGTGATTACAATGGTAGGTGGATTGGTAGAGGTGGCCCCATTAATTGGCCTGCGAGGTCACCTGATCTAACATCTCTGGATTTCTTCCTATGGGGTTACCTAAAAGGTAAGGTTTATGAATAAGTACCAACGACTCGTGAAAACATGGTGGAACGCATAAGAAGCTTGCGCAGAAATTTCTGCAGATATGATTCTATCATGTATAAAGTCATTTGAAGAAAGAATAAATAAATGCATTGAAGTGGAAGGTCAACATTTCGAACACTTACTCAAGTAAGTGAACAGTGAGACAGTGAGAGGCAAGGGGACTCACGTAAAACAAGCACCCCAAAGGGAACAGAAAAATACTACTTCCACGTCGTTGTTCCTGTGTAACGCTAAATGTATTTTTTCCCGGCTTTGTTAGAATGACCGTATTCCATATCCGCTACGCGGGCGAAAATTGTCAATATTGGAGAATCCAAATCTGCAATAAAAACTGGGGGTTCCTATTTAAGTTTTATTGTTTTTGACCCCACTCCACCCCCAGGGGATGGGGGAGGGGGTAAATTTCATTATTACTGGATGCCCCCCTTCGTGTCGAACAACTTTCATCCGACAACTTTTTTGATTCTGTGCATAGTTTTCGAGGTATTTCAATGTCTTCGGATAAATTTGGATTTTTATCGATTACAGCGCCACCTGTGAACCAAAATGCAATAGCTCCTAGGTCAAATTCATGTACTTTTTTCCGGAGAATCCAAATCTGCAATAAAAACTGGGGGTTCCTATTTAAGTTTTATTGTTTTTGCCCCCACTCCACCCCCAGGGGATGGGGAGGGGGTAAATTTAATTATCACTGGATGCCCCCCTTCGTGTCGAACAACTTTCATCCGACAACTTTTTTGATTCTGTGCATAGTTCTCGAGATATTTCGATGTCTTCAGATAAATCGGCCACCCTGTATATACATATATGATCTTTGCAAATCCGTAAAAAGTAAGCGAGATGTTCAAATAAGTAAAAACAGAATATATAAAATGTATATATACATTTATAATGTTTTAATTAACCACACTTGCGCTAGAGTTCAAGTATATTTTATGATTGCAGAATTGACTTCTCAAATTTGAATTTAAAAAGTTTCTTAGAATATGCAGTAATTGTCTATTAATAGTTTTTTTTTTCAAACACTATGCGGAAAGTTCTCGCTTGCCGCACGGAAAAATGTACGGAAAATGATCCATTACCATTGAATTCAAAACTGTGCGGTAATATCTATTATCGCACGGAAAACTGTACGGTTATGGATATTACCGCACGGTTTTGCATAAAACTCGACCTTTCCGCAAGTTTTTGAAAAAAAAGTATATGCTACTCGTACGGACTTACCGCACATGTATCATAATACTATTTTCGTACTGAATTCAGTGATCGGCCGACCCATATATTCATCAATGATTAATTTATTTTAATTATTATTAACTGCAGTATCATTTATATTAATACTGATTATACGAATTGTTAATTATTATTAGAATTGCCACCCAGTAAGGTGGTAACTCTTAATGCAGGAGAAAGCGCGAGGTTTATGGAGCAAACGACAAGGGCTGCTTTCTGATATATTTTGAATCACTAATTCCCAGTGTGAAGTTCTTTTTTCGATTTAGGTGGGAAATGTAACAATCACAGGTGATTTTCACAAACATTCGCATTTGTGCATGTATAATATTTTCGTATGTGATAGAAATATAGTTTTTGAGTTCGCTTATTACGAATCTGATATCAAGTTTTTAAATTCAAAATAGCGGATAATTTCAAAGAAATTAAACGAATTCGATTGAGTGTTGTTACGTTTAGTTTTCCTATTGCTGGCAAAGTTTCTTCTAGAATAAAATAAATGTTTCAATTTATAAAGAATCATCTTCAAAATACTGTTTCTTTTACAATTTGGGATGCGCTGTGTGAAATTTCAAAATGAGATAACAGGTTTACAATGAACAATTAAAAAACCTACGAATATTTTTGTTGTATAAACAAAATTGAAAGGGAGTGTGCAAAGAGCATGATTTTGTGACTTTTATTTCGTCTATTCAAATCGAAAAACAAACTGCTGATTCGGATTAACGGTCTAAAAAATGCGTTAGAAAAACTCGGGTTAATCCACGCAGAATTTCTTATGCTTCCTATCGTACTATTAATCACGTCCTTTAGAATGACGTTACAGAGCGAAGTAACAAAGAATGAGAAACAGTTTGTGGAAATAGTGTCCAATAGTAACTTTTGATTATATGTTCCACATTCGGTGCATTCGGAAAAAAAAGTTCTGTGAGAAGTCTTGGGCTAAATTCTTGGCGCAGTATATGGATTTTCATGTTCATGATCCTCAGTTTTTCGCAAATGAAAAATTAACAACAAAACAATCGTTTCTTGATATATTTCATGATTATGTTAGTTAATTTCTCCTAAATCTTTTTATCACTTTTGGCCATAGACAAGTTTCTAATGAAGAAGGAAATCCGATGAAAAACGTAATTTCTTCACTGAAAAGTATTTGTAATCAGATTTATCAAAATTCATTACTTAAAGATGTGTAGATACGTATTCCAATTATCGAAAGACTTTGCAGACATCGAACTCAACCAGATAAGTCATTGGTAGTAATTTTGGTAATAAAGGAAGCAACAACAATTATAATTTCATTAATCTTTAAATCGTCAATATTTGAGTCATGAAAGATATTGACAATTTATTTATAGTACAATATTTCTATAATTCCTGAAAGGTAATTGGCCTGGTGTTAATACTTATTCATTAGAAATAAAATACGCGCAACAAGCTTCAGAGTAAGTGAATAAATCAATAAATATTTCATCTTGACCATAAATATAAATATAAATATTATAATTGAATTTATTTCTCGGTATAATCGGTCTTTTGAATACATAAAAACAAAAACATAATAATATTCAGAGTATGTGGTTTGCAAAAAATTCGGATTTTTACATCTGAAATATTAAGTGGCAAGTCTTATATTTAATTCCTTTAAAATACCTTGAATTTGTTGGAATATGAAAATAAGGTATGAGAAATTAAGATAATTACTGTAATATTTTTAAGTCGCCGATTGTATGAAAACATTTCGAATTTTGATGTAATATCGCAGTTAGATGATCAACAACTTGACTTGATAGATGGACAAATTATAAAACTGAATAACTTCGCATGAATGCATAAAGTAGTGAAGAAGCTTATGTTTCCTGTCAGCGATTCACAAAGTGTATTAAAATTATTAATAAAATGCCGGAGAAAGTAGAGCACTCGCTTTTCATAAAACGGAAAACCTTAAAAGCTTTCTAGAAACTGCACTTAAGAGGAGAAAATCAACCTCATAATTAATATACAGATACCTTATATATTACTGACCATTTTGTACTTCCTATGCAAATCTTTTACGCTCAGACGATTACCTTTATAAAGCAAACCCTGTAACTTGCACTATGCTTAATGAATGTTAGGAATTACATTGTCATATTTTACGAATAATTTGTATCTGCAGAATTTTTATTAGTTTCTAATTTTATCAAAACGTTCCTAATTGGACGCAATACCTTATTTGTTTGTCCAGTTAAGTGGAGGGGAAAGCCACAATTCAGGACCTTGATTTATTAACGCCACAAATTTGTAAATATTGTCATATGGAAATATTTAAAAATATTTAGTAAGAAAAAAATGCAATTTCTCTATAATTTAGAATTTTAAATTATTGAAACATGTGACGTAATACAAAATCCGAGCGAGAGATTATTTAAAATGAAAAGAAAGAGACGTAAAAATCTTGGAAAATATTTAAAAATGTCCTACTAAATTGATTTTTAAGATGTTTTTTTTTCCTTTAGTCAATATACTGTACGACACATTTCTTGTTAAAATGCAATCCGCTCAAATATTTCTGGTTAAATCTACTAGCCATATATTATAATCGCAATTAAGCAAAATATTCGCTTATATTAGAATACATTGAATTACATTGTACAACCATACAAAATTATTTAATTGTACTTTTACAAACTTAAAGGACGTACTGTTTGGACATTAAAATGACATTTTACAATCCGGCACATATTAGAAAATGGATGAATCTTTTAAGTATTCAATTTATTTACTTTTGAATCTTTTAAGTATACAATTTATTCAAAACTTGATCAGAGTTAGATCAATATTAGATCAAATCCGGTCACATCTAAAAATGATTCAAATGAGGTCGTAGTTTTGAGACATTCCAAGTCCAAAATTGGACCAGTTCAAAATCACCCAATTCTCGTCTACAATGATTAGAAAATCGTAAATTTTTCATCAGATTTAAATGTACAGAGAATGTGGTTATCGATGGGAGGACATTCAAAATTAATTTCTTTCGGATCATTTTATGGTCAAAAAAGGGTCTGCTTATGATCATTTTTAAACTCGACAACAGAAATCTCAATTATAACTGATACGATTGAAACTTAATCCAATTTAAATCTGTAGAAAAAAATAGTCAATTTTTGATCAGATTGGAATATGTAGAGAATGTTGTTGTCAATGCGCGTACATTAAAAATTGATCTTTTTTGATCATTCTATGGTCATTCATCATTTCGACTCAATTGCGATAAAAATATGATCCTTTTTTATCACATTCTGATCAAATTTACGATCATCCCAGAGTAAAAATTGGTTTAAATCTGGTGGAGTTCGGGCCTAAAAGAAGTCTTGTGGTGGTCACTTTTTACTGAAAAGTAATTACAACCGTTTTCCGATTAAAAAGCGATAGGTTCTTGACCGCTTATAAATATGACGAGATCAAGAAACGATCCGTTTCTTCAAATAAAAAATGTCTCTTCTCGATCGCTATTAAAACAGAATAAGATTGTAACAGTTATTTATCTTTTTTTAATAAATAGATCCATATTTTATTTAGTAAATAAGTGATAAAGGAGTGACATTTTTCAAAATATGATTAATATTGATTGAAAGAAGAGAAAGAATACAGTAGAAAATAGTACACAACATTTTTAATTTAGATTCATTTAATCATTTGAAATTTAATTAACAATAAAATTAACAAATCTGTGAGAGATGTGTTAATAAATTATTTCGAATTATTATGTTTTTTATTTTATTCCTCTACGGATTCGTCGTCACTTGAGCGCCGTTTCGTATTAGTTTGTTTCTGTAATAACAATAAACAATTCTGTCCTTTTTCTTTTTCTTACCAAAATATAAATTAAAAGAGAATAGACGTTCTTTTAGCTGAACACCCTTCTCACGAATTGGATGAAACCATTTCTGAGAAATAACGAAATCAGTACCGGAGTAAAAAATTGATCAGAAAGTTAGCAAGAGAAAGTAGTGTCTACATTGCGGTAGGTTTTAAACGATTGGGAAATATTTGAGAGACAAGGACACGATATAGATAATGACATTCCCAAAACAGTTGACATTCATCGATAAAGTATCCACTAATTTATCACCAAAACGTCCCGATTAGACCCAGTTCTTTACAAGATTTTTTAATCAGGGTTTTGTTAACACTGAAAATGGTTTAACTCTTAAACTGATATATTCACTGTGGTACTCTAGGAGTACTACCTCTATCTACTACCTAATATATTGGACAATATGTAGATTACATAAAAAATATCATTGTTAATTTTTCATTAAATATAATCAAAATAATGTTCCGAAAACGGGTTATTTTTTTTAGAAAGAAATCGTTTTTAAGAATATGAAATCATGAAACGTAGTTGACTTGACTAATTTTTAACTACTGAAAGTATTTCAATAGGTTCTCAACGGACTTTTATAGATTATAGTTGCAACATACAGAGTTAAATCAACAAAAAATACAGTCATGGAAACGACATTTTGGTAGTTAATTCTACTACATTTAAAAACATTTTTTAGAGTCTAACTACCTAGTACACTAAAAACTACTCGACATGCTGGAACGATATATTTTTAATTGAATTTAGCAGAACTACATTTTTAGTTGATTTAACTTCTTTACGGTTGTAACTACAACTTAGAAAATTTTCTTGAAGCGTATCGAACTACTCTGCGTATAGTTAAGAAGTAGTGAAATCAACTAAGAATTTTTGTGAAAATTTTTTTAGTGGAATTATTTTTAGTGCACCTATTGACAGTATCTTTTTTATTATATTAGTGCATGCCTTTTTTAGTTTTATGCATAGTATATCATATTTCTTTATCTGCAATCATTCGGAATACTTTTTCGTTTACTTGGTAAATAATATTAACTTAAGTAAAAATAGTAAAATTAACAATATCAACAAAGTTATACTAACAAAAAAGTATTTCTTTTAACTACTATCGACTCAACGGTAGTTGAATTTGGCAAGTAAATTTTTTTCAATGTAGGGATCTTTAGAGTTGCTAACTCCGAATATGATGTAGAAAATAAACAAAAATAAATTGATACTCAGAAATAAAGACTGAAGTATAAAATATAAAATAATGAAATATCCACTTGTTATTTTATTTATGTATGTTATTTCTAAATCACCTATCATGAATTATCAATAGAATTTCCTGAAATTCTAACTACTCTGTCTTGTGATAATTATTCTTTTAAAGAATAATGTAAATTTCAATTTTATTTTCTAATATATTAAGACCTTATACATATGTTAATTTTTACAATATTTGAATACATAATTCTTTATAATATTTCAAGAACGTCTAAAACCGGTTTCAGTTCGCAATTTTAAAATGACGATGTAGAATTTTAAAATTCTAAGTTCTTAGACTGAGGAGTAACAAATTTAATGAAATTATATGCCTTTTCTCAGTTTGATGAAAATCCAAACCTACAAGATCAATTCCATAAAATGAAAAATGTATGCATGTAAGATTTACGCAACTACAACCAGAAGTCACTTTTCGGCTAACCCTGGTTATTTAATTCCAAAATTGTTTGGTAAAGTAATTTAAAATTTATGGGCATATTTTATCATTTTTTCAATTTTTTGTAGAACATAATCTACGCGAAATTCATAATTGGGAACTTTCAATGATGTAAGATGTATTCTATCTCAATTATGTATATTAAAAAATTTTCGTCTATTACGGTTGTAAGCATTATTTAAAACGCAGGGAACAAACATTGATAATATAATTAATAATATATAATTAGATAATATAAACATGCTGTATGGAAGTATATTGTACTCTGCAACTTATTTCATTTCACATAAGCTGCTTTCTGTGGAAAACATTTTTCTGTATCGGGGAAAGTAAATACTGCCATGGAATTATGTACCACGGAGGAGATATGAAAAGTTCTACTTACAGGGAATTGTAATTATTAATACCGACTGTTTGAAATGGTTGCAGTATTAGCTCAGTTTGAAGTAAGTATTAAAATGTTTCTCTCACAGATGTCCCGGGTTCCAAAATGTTGGGTTAACTACCAACTTGTAGTACTAGAGACGTGGCCTTATAAATATTTAACTAAATAGTGGTTTTTAGGATAATATATGAAATCCTCGCATGTTTCTAAAGATTGTATATTAATTTAATACTAGTTGGATGGTGTTTTCTCGCGGACCCTATCACGAACTCATCAGTGGGGCTAATGAGCGGGCCCTGCCACAGTACATTAATCACCAATACAGATATATAAAAATGCAAGAAATATTAATGCGTATAAAGTATAAAACACATGAGAATACACACTGATGAGAGCGTACAGCGATCCTGGGCAAACCACTAACAACATTGGCACAGCACGCATGCGACTGTCCGAGGAAAACTGATCCCATTGATGTCCGCGGAAGACTGATTCGATTTGTCTTTGTATTAAAAACTGATTCTTATGGCCCAAGGCTTTTAAGAAAAAACCATAAAACGTGCATCTTTTATTAGACTGCACTTATGCTTAGTAGTCCATCCGGGAATGGGGGACACTCCTACTCCCAAATATAATTCAAGCACAAATACCACGAACATGGGTATATTATGTTTTTTGACAATAAATTAAATGATTTTTGGGGAAATCTATTTTGTGGATTCAGGCAAATGGTTGTCGGGAAAATGTTCATCAGGGAATTATCCATGTCTGGAATCATATTCGGGGGAATGGTCGGAAACGCTTTCCGAGTACAGCATTTCTATACTCCAGGTGTAGTATGCGGAATTCGATCCTCTGGTGAAGTTGAGTCTTTCAAGATCTTCCCTATAGATTTGAAGAAGGTTCTAATATCATATTTCCTGAGAATGCTACCTATCTCATATATTATATCATAGACGCGCAGAAAGCTAACCTTGTTGTTGCCTAAGATACTAACTTTTATATGTTTACTTATTACAAATTTTGTGATATTGTTGTTTATATGTTTTTTGGAAAATAATTATTTTTTAAAGTATTAAGTCTGTAACTTGATGAATATTAAAATTCTCTCCCGATTTGGATATTTTTATGTCTGTATACAGATTGGTGAGACTATGACTACATGTGATTGTTGTGGATAAAACTGCAAATTTGCTATTATATATATATATATATATATACGTCTTAATCTGTAAATGTTATTTTTTCGACGCAGTTTTTTCGATAATCGGTATTTTTTATTAAGTTCAACGTTGTCAGTTTGGTACTTCGATGATATACCTTTTTCCACGAAATGGAGCGGCCGTAATAAATAGCTATGAAAAAGTCGAAATTATGTCCGATACGTACGTGTTTCAAATCGAACGCATTGGATTGAGAATAGTCCCGGATATAGTTTGGAAAGTATAATTTTTTTTTGTTCATTTACATACTTCGTAACCAAATGATAAATTACGATAAGTTCTACGTGTAATTACGAGTTTTTATTTATGTGCAGAAGAGTAGCTTGTAAATTATGATTTGCATTGGACCTTCTAAACTGGTAACTTGGTTTAAACAACCTTTATCCCTTAATTTAAAATAGTAATATTTTCGTTATGTTCTTAATTTTCGTGTATGACAATTAATGCTTTTTATAAGTATTTATTTGTTACAAATTCAATAATAATGTATAAAATTGCGATGAAACTAACATCCCCAGTTTTCATGTAAATATGCAGGCTACGTGGCGACCTTTTGTATTGCAAAGTCGTAACAATGACGTATTAATGATAAATGAAAATTGGAATGAAGAATTAAGTAAACTATCTAGTATCCTAGCATATTGTTCAATCCATGTATGTTAACAATTGGCAATTTTGTGCGCTGTTTCAGTGAGTGGTAACTCTGATAAAAGTTGCCAGTTGGAGTTATTTGGAGTAGTAAACACATTTTACCAATATGTACCGTTACTACTTAAATTA
Organism: Trichopria drosophilae; assembly: GCA_030407085.1. NCBI lineage: Eukaryota > Metazoa > Arthropoda > Insecta > Hymenoptera > Diapriidae > Trichopria > Trichopria drosophilae. The sequence goes on from CM059583.1 coordinate 158,790,015, forward strand.
ACGGTGTTTGGTATTACACAAGCGGTACAAGAACAATTACAAACGATAGTTATTTGTTCTGCCTCTTACTACGGAAGATTAGTTCATCTATATCTTTGTTCCAGTATAGACATAAATTATGGCCAAAAAGCAGATCATTTTTATAAAATTTTAATGAGTTTTTATTTAGTTACATCACGTTGACTAATAACATATTACGATTTGTTTACCTTTGCCTTTGCCATATAACGTCAGAGTTTAGACAAAAGCGAAATTACATGCTTTAAATTTGTATGTTTGCTTCCAGCATGAATAAATATTTCTGAAATGAAACTACATAAAAATCAAATTATCAAAAGCCAATTCCTTTTTACGACAAAAAAACGTTGTCATTTTTATGTCATTGTTAATTTCACTTCTCTAGAAAATACGACATAATGTAGAACTTCTTAGAATGGCTCAGAATATTATTAAAAAATATTGCGGAAGTGGTTTACGATTGTCGACAAGACATTCGTTTTGAAAAACCGATAATTTTGAGACATTTAACTCAATCTAGACAGAATAAAGAAATATTGTCGAAATGGTACTTAATTTCTCAACGGTAAAATCAGTGATGTAACTAGTTCACGGATCATTTAAGATGTCGTTCATTTTCACTAGACCACGAAATTGCATCTCATTAGCTCTATTATTCTGTACTTTACTGAACATTGTTTCAATATACATTCCAATATTTTAATCGGACTGCGAAAAAGTTGATAAATACAAATATTTTCAACTTTTTGGCAGCCTTGGGTTTGCAAAAATTCAGTTTTACAACAAAATATTGAAGTGTAATTCTGAAATTATTAAAATATAGGCACTTGAGAGTTTTCGAACTTCTTTTTACTTAACCCATTAAGGCCCAAATTGCACCGTTTGCATGGTAATAGTTCTATTGTAAAATCGGTCGAAAAAAATTTAAGAGAACCTTGTCGGGTATTTTGACAAAAATGCTCTAGCTGATTTCAAAATCAAACTTTTATTTTGCCATAATAATTTATGTAAATAATTTATTGCAAAAAGTATTCAACATTATACCGCGCAAATTGTATCTTACATCTGATGGACTTGAAATTTGGTATCTTTAGATTTTTTAATTATTGATTAGAATAATTTCGAAACTTGAGTGGAGTTCAGTAATGCAGACAAAAATTAAAAAACTCACTTGATTCGGGGGAAATTTTCTCTATAAATATTATACAATCTTCAGCCGTTCTAACTTTCCAAAGTTAGAGAAAACTCTAATATTCCAAAAAATGTGTGAGAACAATACGCCATTTTGAATATTCTAAGAAAACATAAAAAAATGTAAAGTCGTATCTTTTAACTACAATCATTTTTTTTACTTTTTATGCATTTTTCCGATGATAAAGAATTAGTTCACATGTAGAAAACTTGAAATTAAAAAAATTACATCTGAACACATTACGTTATTTTAAATGAAGTCGCGAATATTAAAGTGAATTTAGTTTTCTTGCAAATGTTAGCCGCGTCATTTGAAAATGTACCATCCAAAACAATCGTCAGGGTCATTTTAATCGATTTTGCAATGTTTTGCGGCGTGGAAGATGCATCATGCAGACAATGCAATTTGGACGTTAATTGGTTAAGTAATCGTTAAAATGAAACGGACAAGCATAGAAGCGGTGGTACTAATGAGTTAAACCTATAATTCCATAGTATTTTTTGTCCGTATTATCTTTCCCTCTAATTCTGCATAAAGCCTGAACCATGATTCCCGTACTTTCAGTGCAGTTGAAATTAATTAGAAATTTCAAAAGTTCAAGTTATTTTTCAGGTTTAATTAATATCCCTTAAATATAATAATTGCATGGATATATATATATATAGTTTGGGGAACTGTCTGCCCGAATTCCTGGCAGCCTCAAGATTTAATATGCGGCGCGAGCATTCCTCAATTTGTCATTTTTAACCGAACTTCGAAACACGTGTTCGATATAATTTCCAAACTTATCGATAAAACAATTTAAAATTTGCTCCATATCTCGATTTATTATGACACTCTGCGGGCGCGAAACTTTCTATTCCTTCGAGCAAAGAAGTTTTCTTATATCCGCCGTACCTCCCGTAAAGCAAATGTGAAATAATGTCTTTGATAAAAAAGAAATAAGAAGGGACGCACCCAACTAAGATAAAAACACGATAGACAGAGGATAATAAAGTCGTCCGGGCGGTGCTACAGTCTACATTTAATAATAGCATTGCCTATATAATAGGATCTGTAATACGCCATTGGACTCCAAATGTAAACTTCACTTATTCGTACGACAGTAACAGGACTCAATCTCATATCGGTATTATATATTTCACTCCTAATTCTAATGCGAGAGCATATCAAGAATTTTCAATAAAATTTGAAAAAATTTGTATACGTTATTCTGAGAATCAAAATATATTTATGGGAGACTTATCAATTATTTTGTGGCATTGCGTGAGGTACCTATATATACTCTTGGAAGCAAAAGCTATTCACCTCCTAATATTATTGAAGCTGCGATATTACTTTTTCAATTAGCCTTATTTATGGACCTTCATCAACATATCTTGCAAGATAAAGGCTATACCTTAGAGCTACTTGTCTCATCGCCTTCTAAGCGTGCTCCAATTTTTCTTGTAAAAATATCACGCTTTCCGATTGATCACGTTGGGGTCTTTATTTTGATTACATATTTTGGTTGTTTAATTACGGTATTAGCATTTTGAGATTAGATTATCGGAGTAATCGTACTTGGACAAAATGCCCTGTCAGTAATTTTCGTCGTATAAGCTGATCGACGAAATATAAAAGTATATTGACTAATTAAGATATTTCACGCCATGGTCTAAACGAGGTAATCATACACGAGATTATATTTACAGACTTAGAAGTCATGATTTTGGTTATAGATTTATTAATTGGAACCTAATGTACGACTTTGACATCACAGGACTTTAAAGGCATTTTTAGGCTATAGTTGAATAGTTTTCCACCTGTAACTTATAGGACAATTTCTTGGTCAAAAAGTAATACACGTTACTTAATTAGTGCATTCTGACTATGGTTTGGTCGTAAAGACTTCTCTTGCTGCTTGGGCACTGCCAAGCAATGTTTTTTACCAACGCACTACTTATAAATTTAATGCAGCCTGAATATTACTTATATAATTACATAATGTATATTTTTATTCAAATGTTATGTATTAATGATGTATTAACTACATCCTCTTTGTCTTTGTCAATGGGCGTTTACGAAAAAATAAATTAAATAATTAAGTATGAAAACTTCGCCATGTATTGTTGACGACTAAATTTTTTTCTGGGTGTGGTTCAAGGCGTCGAAAAGAGGGTAACATCCGAAAAACGCTACATGGAGGGGTGCTGCGTGGGTGGTAGATAAAAAAAGGCGAATATTCATTAGACGGGCGTCGCATTAAAAGCAGTCGGCAGGCACTTCGCCATCCTTTTTTGCGAGGCACTAGCAGGTAGAAGCTGCGTAAAATGGATGACGAGCCAGGGCGAATATACGCCCTTTTTCGAAAAACGAAACCTCTTTGCGACGCAAGGACCCTTAAAGCGTTGAGTAAAACGTGCGTATATAGCCTAGGTACCGCTCGCGAATCGCGAAAAGACGTGTTTCGCTTCGAAAATGCACGGTGCTTTTAGTAGTCTTTTACAATGTACACTTGTGCCCGTTGAAAAAGACCGGTGTAAGATGGGGTGCCATGAGGGTGGCTGTCGGAGGAGCGAAACGGAGGCTGAGGAGTCGAAGGAAAGGAGCATCAACATCATTTATACTCAAGATTCAAGAACGGAGCCGGAATGCCCGGAATGTATTTACGTCGTTCTCCGCGAAAAACAGGTGAAATACGGCTCTATTGTACGCGATCGCGATGCAACGGGAAACAGAGAGGCTGAATCTCTTTCCCCTACGATAAATATAAAGGATTTTTAAACTCGTATCATATTTCGCAATGTAAGATAATATTACTCGGGAAATGCTTCTTACCGTGTTTCTAATATACCGAGCATTTTATTTCCGTGTCGCTCGACTATTTCTCGCAGAGCCTCTCGTAATGTAAATAAAGAATGCGTGCCATTCGAAAAGTATCGGCCAATCTGGGTATTGCAAATTACACTCTGTGACAGCAAAAAGGAAATACTTTTAATAATAGTAGATATGCTAGGCCGTGAAAAACTGAAACAAATGCTTGGTGCCCCCTCCCTACTGCTAAAATCTAGTTTTATAATCGAAAACCCTATTTTTATAAATTCATGATTGCAAATCATGTCAGTTATATTTTCATCAAATAATGTTTTTTAGTTTTTTATTACGATTATAAAGTCGGAATGAATTAAAGAAGTTCCGTTCTTACATATTACGACAGGAGACACCTTTAAAGGAAATAGTAGTTTTCTATACAAGTGGGAAAAAGTGTTTTCGAACGAATGTGGCACGAGCCAAAGGCGAGTGTCGCAACCAGGTTCATCCAAAAAACATTTCTTCACATGTGCCGAAATGTATTTTTTGCTACAAGTGTGGGTAAAATGCGAAAGAAAAATGTAAAATTGTGAAAAATAGCATTTTGCCCACGCAGTAACGAAAAGAATGTTTTTTTATGTGACACCGTGTAATTTTAGATACTGAAATGGAAGTCATTTATGATGTCATATTTTACTATATATTAATATGTCATAGTTTTACCAAAATATATGATTAATGGATTTATTAGAACTAAAAGTTCTGATTTATCAGAAACATTTAACCAGCATTTTTTATTATTTTAACCTAAAATATCAGTTACAGTAATATAAAGAAACCTTTCTGAAAAAAATGCTGGTTACTTTAATAGTAAATTCTTATACAGATTACCAGTAAACGGTTAAAATTATCAGAAAAATGCTAACAAGAAATTTTTGGTTACTTCAAGCAGAAATATAATACAGGTCTATTTAACAGTATTTTCTTGTAGAACTAACCAGATTCCTGATTATCTGACCTTTTCTGATTTCTTTATTTTAACCGTAATTTGTTTGAGAGTGCACATCGAATATTACGTTTTCCTCTATTTTATAATTTATAAAATTGAAAGAAATCCTGAATTTTCTCAGTCAATAGTTTACCTCTGCGCTAAATTGTATTTTTTTCTATTCATATACAATCGAAGGAAAAAGGCATGTTTTTTTTTTAGACATCACCATATGTGAATGATTAATACAGACATATTAACGCGACAGTGGCATTAGAGGTAGTATAGTAAAGAACAGAGCAATCAATATAAGCCAATACATATAAGGAAATTATTACCTTTTCTTATATAAAAACACGTAAATGTTGAAAGGAGCTTTTTCGTAAACTTATGATATACTTAAAAATCAAATCTGGGATTTAAAATACGAATTGTTGGATTTTAAAACAAGAAGCGGTAGGATTTGCATTTGAAAGAAATGTTGGGAAGCAGATAAACTAGGTTTCAAGAGATATGAGGAAATATTTTTCTTAAGGTATTTTGAAACATCTTGTTGTAGAAAAAAGTTTTTTTTTACCATCCTTTGAAGGAATAAACTTTTATCTTTACCCACAGATATTTGCAATGTACTGCAGGACGAAAGTATTAAATATTTATTCTGGTTCTCATAAAATCTATCTGTACAGATATTTATGACATGCTAAAAAGGACACAAACTATGAGAGAAATGTCTTGCTTAATTTGAAATACATAAAAACGTTTTTGAAGATAAAGTAATTTTCGATTGTGATGCTAATATACGAGCAACAAATATATTTAAAAAAAAGATTAATTTATTAGTTCTACGTTTATTTTAATATATTTAATTCAAATCGAGCATTTATTACTATAGGGGAATAGAAATTATCTCCTAAAATGTAAAAAAAAATGCAATAAAAAATAATAGAAATAATAAATATTACATAAATGAAAATACAAAATTATGATTAAAATATTTTTAAATTACCAATCTTGAATGACATATCACAATTTGAAAACAAACAATTTTAAGATTTACTTAAATGTTGATAATACAGCAGCTCTACGCTGAATCTTTTGATCTTTACAGGAATGGAAATGATAATATCGCTGTCTCCATTAGATGCAAATCTTACTTTATTATCGTCTTATTTTGGAACACTGTATTTTGTACGAGTAACGAACTATACATTGTATTTTTTCTTTTAAGAAGTTTCTCACTTTTTTACGTTTTGGCAAACTTTTCGAATAGTACGGTATTCTATTTTGAAGCCACACATCAATCTCTTTCTAAATCAGTTTAACCATAATTCCTAGAATTCTAGATTATAATAATTTTAGAATACGACTTTTGAAAGCTTTCAGTACTGCATTTTTCTAAATGTGTTTAAGTTTGTCTTACCTGCCTTACATATCTTACCTGTACAAAATATTATGTGTGCTATAGAACTGGACATGAGAATGTAAAGATCATTGCGTGCTAACCCTGAATAGTATGAAGAATTGACTCCTTGGTATTCTATCAGTCACTGATAACGCAGACATACACAATAAGAAATTAAATATGTTTCAACCGAGATACTACACTAGTGCATTCCTATGTATATTTACTTACGGAATCCGAATTCAAAATGAGAATTGTCAGATTGCCTCAAACTTTTGGGAAAGACTAAAAACCTTAGATTATATTTAAAAAAATGAAATATTTTTGGCTGAGATACTACACGAATATACCTCTAGATGCTTCTGGTTGCATCTGAAACCCAAGTCAAAAGTGCGTGATTCGCTCAGATTTACGAGATAATAAACAGAATATATACAAACCTGAGAAAGCATAAAATATTTTGTAATTGATAATCGAACGTTTCAAACATTTTAAGAAACACACATTCATTTTTCGTCAGATCCTCAACTGAATGTTTGATAATTTTCACTGAAACACATTTTTCTGTGTAGAGATAATACTTCATGATTTTAGTCATTCTTTTTATAGTTTGAAAATGTAGGTAAATTAATATGAAAACTATTTAGTTTTTTAATTAATCACTACATTCTGGCTTTATTGTATGGGAGAATGTTGAACCATGTGAAAGCTTTGTGTCTCGCCATTGCGGTCTGTTACTACTTTCCCACTTAGAAGTATATATTAACACGCTAATACAAAATATATCAATAAACACTTAACATATTAATATGAATAATATAGTTATTGTATTAAATGCTCCCATAGTTTTTTAGTGTATCCGTATTAAGAAATATCATCTAAAAATATGTTTAATTGCATTTATCCTCTGACCACAAATGCGATATTAAAATTCTCATTGAGATTGGTCTATATTGTGATATTGCGAAAACGTTTCAAAATAGTGATTTTGCTTATTTCTTCCTTATCAATATTCATCATATATAGGTAATGTGTGGTATTGTAATAATCCTGACAGGAATCTTCACCTGAAAGATTTAACTAAGGTACATCCATTAGTTGTTAAGGTATTATTTTACATAGAAATGTTGAATGATTACTATGGTATGGTACTAGCTGTTGCGTTTAGAATCGATGTTTCAACCTCGGCGGTACCTGGCGTGGGTTTTTTCCCACATTGTGGTTTTCCCCACGCCATTGCACACCCGAATGGGGGTACTCTCTAAAGATTGGCTGAAGCCGTAAGCGGGGACCTGGTAGGTTTATATTGTAAAGGTCCTAGAATTGGCGACGATGTTGATCATTTTACTGGTTGTTAATGTTAACATTTTACCGAATCCGAGCCGATTCCTCGTTTCTGTTATTTGAATATATAGTAATGACGATGCGAGCACGAGCACGAGCACGAGCACGAACACGAGCACGAACACGAACACGGACACGAACACGATCACGATCATGCCCGCGCAATTCCCCTTTAAACTAACAGTAACCTGTTCGTTCCAAACACGAGGGATCCAATCCATCGATCTATCGGAAATCATATGGCGGAAACTCCGATCTACGACTCAGTGTGGAATGTAGGCGAATAAGAAGTTTAAAGGTTCGGAATGCGAGAATAATATCGGATGCATGAAAGATCATGTGGACTCCGAATCGAAATCGAAATAAAGCGAAATAAATAATCTCAAACTAAGAGGTATCGTTGGCGACTTCGAATGAAATTTGAATCCATCGATCCTCGAAGTTTCTTAGTCGTCTGGGGACGTTTCGTACAGGAACTGTTGTATTTTGCACCTTTCCTATTTAGAATACCATGGAAGGGGTGTTGAAAATAATAGTTTTATGTCGAATGTCTATACTACGATTATTCGAATAACCTAAGTTGAATCGGTCGGTAATGTAGGTAACCGAACGTAAATATGCGCGAAATTCGAACTAGAAAATATGAATGCGTTTCTATACAACGATAGTCTTTATATAAACAATTCGTTTTTGTTTATAAAACAAAAGGACAGTCGTCATCATCAACCTCGAGTAGATTAGTTTAGTACTCGACGAAAATCCGACCGAATAACATCGTCGCCTCTCCGCTACATTAAAGTTTACAATAAACTCAGATTAGTTACACAATAACGCGTAGTTTCGCTTGAACGGTTCCGCTCCCTAATTAGTCCGTAATACTAGCTTTAGAAAACTACTTAAACTTTACATTACATTATGTTCAATGATACTTTCAATTATACTCAGTAATCTTGGAGAAAAAAAAACTAAAAAATAAACCCTGTTCCGACTAGAAACTCCCTGTATCGTGGCCAATACGCGATGAGGTGCGGATACGAAATAATGAATTACTAGAGGAATCACTAACGAAATGGAAAAAATATTTCAAAGATTATCACTCCAAAAACAACACTGTATGATTTATCAGAATGGGCAAAACCAGTGATTTTTTTACATTTATAAACCGATGCCGTGCCAATCACTATCACTTTCTATCAACTTTAGCGAGAGTGAGCTTTGTCAGCGTCCCAATATGTCAATATGGTATGGGGGAGCAGTACATGGATTATTATATGGCAATGTTCACTATGCGAAAACCGCACAGCGGATAAACTGGAATCACTAAAAGCAAACAAGGAGATTCCACCATGTATTACTTTAGCATTCCTACAACCGAACATACGCATTCGAACAGCAATATTTATATACATATTAAGAAAAGTCGACTATCAATCAAATTATGTATTGATAAATGCAAACCGAAGAATAATGTTATAACAAATCTAGCAAAATAATATAGATAGATTGTTAGAATTAAAAAATACTAATTTAGAAATTTAGCAACATATCTGGTTGTATTTGTTACGTCCCCGTAACTAAATAAATAATTACTAAAAAAGAGTTCTGAGAAGTATAACCACATTCATAGTAACTGAGCATTGCTTAATAATTCAATTCGACAAATAAACTGCTTTGCATGAATCATACTGGACCGAAAGCAATCACTGGGCAACAGCAATTTCATCGTTTTCTAAAAACTTTGCCATTATTCACGAAAAAGAAGAATCAAAACCGGTATGCCGAAAATTCTGTAAAATAAGTAATTCACGTGATATTACGTCAGCCGAACATCGCACTTAGATTTGTCCTCCAAAGAAAAACCTTCGCTATATCTAAGAAAACAAGTACATAATACAGTATACCGAATAAGAATATTACACGTAAATTTCCGAAAACACGATGTCGTAATCTTCGTTACAGCATTTCAAAATCTTAAATAAATATTCTATAATTTAATAAACATTCAATTGCGACATTTTCAGTAGATTTTTCAAACGCGACAATATCCATCATCGATCATTTTTATACGTTTCTTTGCGACAATATGTTTAATTCCAATTTAATGCGACATTCGAATATTTTTGTAATTTCAAATATGGCTATATTTAAGTGCGCCAACAATTGTAAATTCTATTCCGACAATATGTTTAATTCGATTTAAGTACGACAATACTTTCAACCATACATTTTTGTAAATTTAATTACTACTGTTAAGCACGACGATCAAAATTGCCAATTTAATTGCGATAACGTTTAATTACAACAGCATTAGTATCCGAATAGTTTCACGATATTTTCAGTTTAACAATTTCAAACATTTTTATATTCTGCCAATGTCGACGAGAATGCTTGTTATTCTATATATTGAAAGTTGCAAATGGCATAGCACAGAGTCCAAGATTCGCATGGATCTCATTATATTTGCCACAACTACATAATTCATATTGAAATTCAAATATTGTTAAAAACATGTAGAGATATGACGGAACAACCAGAATCTAGCATCTTTCCAAGAATTCCTTTCACTTTTCCTACTCCCAAAATTTTATGATTCGCGACCATGGGCCATCTTCATTATAAAAAGGGCGTGCGCAAACAACCAAACAGTTCCAGTCAGTCAGTCAGTCACTCGGTTAGTTAGAGTGTCAACCAGCGTCAGTCAGTCAACCAGTTCCAGCCAGTCAGTCAGTCAGTCAGCAAGTTCCAGTCGGTCAGTCAGTCATTTCCAGCCAGTCAGTCAGTCAGTCAGCAAGTTCCAGCCAGTCAGTCAGTCAGTCAGCAAGTTCCAGCCAGTCAGTCAGTCAGTCAGTCAGTCAGTCAGTCAGCAAGTTCCAGCCAGTCAGTCAGTCAGTCAGTTCCAGCCAGTCAGTCAGTCAGTCAGTCAGTCAGTCACTCAGTCAGTTAGAGTGTCAACCAGCGTCAGGCAGGCAGTTGAAGATGATGAGTGGATAAGTTCCAGCCGCTCAGCCACACTTCGGTCGTAGGTGACACCAGAAGGAACCTATGGTAAGAATAATTTCTTAATTTTTCCCAATTAACTACCCTTCCTCTATGTCTGAGACGAAGTGCCAAAAGGAGCACTAAAAGGAAGCGGTTCGGTCCCTTCTCCGAGCGGTGGACAAGAGTCCTTTTGGATTCCGTTAACCTTCTCCGATGATTGGATCCGAACCAATTCAATTTAGGAAAAATCATATTTATTTATTGTTTTTTTTTATTAGCTAAGGATTGATTCTTTCCTCTTTCCCCAGCGGTGGACGAAGTTCCTTTTGGACTCTGTTAACCTTCTCCGGTAAGTGGATCCAAATCAATCCCAACGTTGGTTTATCCTGTAATCGATGGCAGCACGTCGACCAGGATAAATCCATAGGGACTTCATATTGTCATATTGTTATATATTATAATTTTTATTTTTGTTTTCTATTAATTAGTAGACTTCCCCCCCCCCCTTTTTGACTAATACTTTAAATAGAAATTCCGTATTTCATTAACACCTTATTCCCTTTTTTGTTTTCAGTGCCAGATGCTTGGGAAAGAAATATTAGACGGCTCCTCCAAATTGTTCAGAAGGTCGCTTCATCGCTCCCTATCATTCCTACCTTATACCTTTCTCATTCTGTCTAACACCATGTTTTGAAACTTAAATGAAATAAATTAAATTTTTCCTGAAAACATTTGTACTTCTTTATTTTACCTTCACCTTTATTTATTTCTTTTGCATTAGCAGCAGCCCCCACAAATTTTCGAACTCAGGATTGACTCTTCCAGTCGATCCAGTCTTTTCGCGGTTGTGTCGAGGAAACGGTATTTGCAACCAAAAAACCCTTGCAAAACGCCTTTCCCTCCGGCCGTAACATATTTATAAAGTTTTCGTAATGGGGACTGCTAGTTTAGTGTAAGGTATTAAACATTTGTTTATATTTACATCATACTTTGTCAATTGTACCTCAATTTTGCATAATTAAAAACCTTTATGAGCATAATTAAGATAAGCATTATTAATGTAGTTTCACATTATTAAATTAGCTCTATAACGTTTAAATATAGGTATATCTTTTAAATACATTCTGAATGAATATTTTTAAGTTCCAATCTCTTTGATAATAATAGCGTTTCCTTTATTCTGCAGTCATTGAAGTGGATACACGATAAGCATCACATACATATACGAGTAGACAGCCATGTGGCTTCGTTATTGATATTCCTCGCGTTGCCATAGACTAATCGAGTTTAAAGCAATTAAGTTCGTAGCACTGACATGATAAATTTCTGAGGTGATATTATAAAGAGCAAGTGCGAGATTTGGTATAATTAACGTTCTCGCCTATGAGCAAAAGTAGCAAAGAGGAGGAGGGTCAAAGTTATACATTAGGCAGAGCACATCACACAAATTCAATAGTCTGCTATAGTTTTATTCGATTTTAGGCAAAACCGTTTTTCTGGAATAAATATCTCTCAATTTTTCATATATTTTAATCCTTTTAAAAATGTGTTAAGGTGAACTGGAATTTCATTTTTAATTTAAATGTAGAAATCGGTTTTAGAAAAAGACTCGAAGGATTTTGAAGATCCCAAATTCAGTCCTGAATTAATCTTTTACTGCAATGTTTAACGGTTTTATTTTCGGGCGGTTTAAACATGAAAAATTCGTTAAAAAGTTCAATCGTTTTTTACTTGAAAATGATAGACGTTCAGAAAAAAATGTTCCTGTACAAAACTTCTTAGAATTGACCAAAGCACACACTGAAAGTTTTACAGAATTTCTTAAATACTTTTATAATTTTTTAGAACCCCAAAATGTTAAACTTTAAAAAGTATTCAAAATATTTTGTAAAGATTTCAATTTTGTTCAATAACATTTTTTCCGGGAGTCTTGACGAACTCTAAAAACTTTTTGTTCCTAGTAACATTTTTAACAATTTTATAAAATCATTTTCAATTAAAATATTCTTGAACTCTTTTACGGTTTTTTCGAGTTTGAGACGCCATTTTGGGGGTTTCACCTATATTTGTAAAATACCTGTAGAAAAATTTCAAATTTAAAGTCCCACGGACACAATTTGTTTATTTCAAGTAAGAATTCCAAAACGATTTCAATAAGAACAACATAAAAAAAGAAATGCGTTTAAATAATCCATATTTTTTTTAAAAAATCATGTTTTTCATTATTGCAATTTTTGAAAAATCTAATAACAGATTCTGAAAGTTCCAAAAAAGTTACGTCAGGTGCGTCTCTTTGAACATTTTTGAGTTATGTACAAGTAACATCTGCCAAATTTTTTTATATTTTGCATAATTGTCTAAGATGTTATCCATTACTGCACTCAAATTAATATTCGTGTCCAAAATACTTTACAATTACTAACACTGATAATTAATTCTTCACAGAATAATGCTGTGCGCTCAAAAATGTTCTACTTATTAAAAATGCACATGAAAAAAAATAGACACTTTCTCCGTTACTGTCAAAGCAGAAAAAAGTTCAGTTGAGTATTTATGTAATCATTTTTATCATAAACAATATTCTATTATTATAAACAATTCATTAAAACGTTTGGACAGAGAAATATACCGTTTACTGAATTCTCGTTTAAAATTTGATTCTTGAAACAACTGTTTTCATTGATTTGTACAGTGTCGAATTCAACAGTAATTTTTCACTGCATCAAATTCAATAAGCATGCTCATTATTCACAAATATAAGTTCTAATATATGTGAATTGTTGTGATAAAATTAAGGAACAAAACAGACAATTTTAAATTTATATTTTGTAATTTCACAATATACTGATGTAGAAAACTGTTAAATCTGTTCGTGCAACTAGAAATTCGCTAAAGGTATCGAGCAATATTAATGAACTTAAAAGGAAAATATTATTTACTTCTACACTTTAACCGACTAAAATAATGATCAACAAAAACTTTGCAATATTTGTTAGTTTATACTTTGGTAATTAGGTTAAATAGTATAATTTTCGGTAGCGTACCGACGAATCGTTTAATAGATAGACACTTTCAATGTTATTGAATAATAATTTTAATAGACAAGTAGGTATCGGGAACTTGCCAAGTTTCAAGGAGTTTTCAGAAATTTACCTGAAATGTGAACCTAACATTAATTGGGTAGTATTAATAATTCCGGATAATTAATATCGTAAAGTCAGTTTAATGTATGGGATAAGTTTTAAACTTGATACGCATTAAACAAGACCAAGTCATAAAATATATTTAATATTCTCTGTTAATGGAAATTTAAATTTAGTGCTGCTTTTTCCTATAATAACAAATAAAAAACAGGTTTCTTATTTAATAAAGTTTACAAAAAATTATGATAAAAGTAGCGGTTATTACACGATTAATCCGTCTGCTTTAATTGTAATAAAATGTAAATTGTATTAGGATTTTCGAAATATAAGATAGTTATGAATTCGCACCACTAACAAAATGTACTTCTACAATAAATACGTAAATGTAAAGTAGGTTACTCCTGGACAGGATATCAGATTAAAATATTTCGACTATATATACTCAACAAATGCATCTACGTATCTAACAGATTTAGTGGTTGAATATTTTAATACATGTACATTCGTTTCCAAATTTCCGATGTCGTGAATGATAAAAGTTATGTCTTCCTTATCGGGTAAGTTTACTGCAAGCGAAAACATTATCGTTAAAACTCTTGAATTATGGCAGTACTTCAGCTCCGGAAGTTCATGTTATTACCCAAATACAAATCATTTATCATAGATCTATTGGAATTACGACTTTCTTGTTCTCCTTTTTACGCATCGTAAATAATCCCGCATGTAAACAAGTCTGTAATGAATTTAAATTATTACATAATTGTACCGCTTAAATAGTTGTAAATTAACCAAATTCAAATTTTTTATATATAAAGATGAATTCCATTGTGTACTGACGTCGTATCAGGGAGTGTTCAATATTCCTTATGCATGATAATTAGTATCAACGAGTTAGGGACAATTGAAAATTAAATATAATATTATTACGTAAAAAATTAGACATACATACCTTTTTTGGATATACGTTAACTTGCATGTCATTTGCTGCTCGCTTGTTTCCTATCACTGACTAAATTTGCTACATACTAATGAAGTGTGGAGTTTTGCTTAAAAATAACCGACAAAACTTACTAATGTTTTCAATGTGACGTTATTCTTCTCACTAAAGAATAGTATAGAATACCCTCATCCCCATAAATACTAGAATTACAAACAATAATATTAACTCTCTTTAAGAATGGCATTAAACATTAGTTTTTCAAATTCTGACTATCCACACACAATTAAATACGACTTAAAATCATAAACATGAATTGAAGTAGTCTCAAACATCTCGACTTAGTTTTCTAGGAAATGAGTCAATTTCATCTGAATAACAATAATTAAAGTATATTGTAATATATTCATGATTATATGAGAAAGAAATAATATTTCAAAACATTTCAACACTTATAACTTATAAACATAAATTCTTATAAAAAATAATTTAACGTCGGTCAATTTTGATTTTCCTAAACAGTCATCATTTTATCATTTATCAGCAGTCTGCTTTTGTTCGTCTTTCATAAGTTTTTAACTATTTAACTATTTTTGAATACAAACTCTCTTTCAATATAAGCCTCGTTTTCATTGTTTGTAAATTTTATTTTTAATTTCGTCTCGTTCAATATGTTTTACTTTTCATTTAACGAGAAGCCCTATATACGGATTTAATACATTTTTTCAAGCTATAAACCATTTTACGTGATATTCTTAATTAACTATTATGCTAACCCTTTAGTTCTATGCGCCAACATTTTACAGTAAATTTTACAGTAAAATTTCTAATTTCTCGTGAATTGGTTCCAATGCGCTAAACTTTTAATGAATCCCTTTTGTAAATTTTGAAAAATTCCGAGTATATCCTCGACCTATTTCTGTTATTTAATGTATAGATTATCTTGAATAAGGTATTTATTTGCCATTTTAAAGATAAACAAGAAAAGTTGTGATATTCAATTTTTGGGGCAATTTAATGTTAACTTTCGAAGAATTTATTGATATATTATTGTCAAAGAATAGAGAAAATTTAAATTTCAAATATATAGCATTATTTTCTTTAATTATGAAGAGATATAATATAATATAATTATCGATATTAATTGCAATGGATCAATAATTGTCGTTATATTGTCATATCAATTTTTCAGCTTTAGTTAAAAAATGTGCTCACTGATTAGTTCTATTCTTGGCAGACAAGTATATAATTATTTAATTAAATTACGTACTTGTCTAAAAGTCTGAAAATCTTTCCTAAAGAATAAGAAATTACTCCACCGGTATTTTTCATGACATTTAAACACTAAAGCATACCATCATTAAAGTCTTACATTTCTAATTACATTTTATGAGACTTTTACGTAAATTTAAAAAACACAGTTCTGTATGGAATAATCTAATTCTAACGAATTACTCACCAAGCGTCCTTGCAAATTGTCTGTAATAGTTACAAGAGATGGCCAGGTAAGTTTCGAAATAGTTGATATATTAAATCCATGCTGATCATGTAAATTTAGATTGATATCGTCCATGCTATTTTCACGACTTACTCGCTCAATCGATAATTCAAAAACTTGTCAGGCGAGCATCTTGAAATTTAGGGTAAGGGTTTATGTGATCAGAACTTTGATAGAGTTCGAAGATGAGCAAATTCTGACGATGAGTTCGATGTTATATCCCTTTACCTAACCTTTGCATAACCAGATCAATGAACATAGTGCGACGGCGTAGGTCAGACAGCTTGTTTAACTGACATAAGCCTATTACAGTGTCAGTTGGATTTTCAGCTTTGAAACTAACTGGATGGTACCAAGGCCATCGTATATTCGTCAATATCAAAGCTTTATATTCTTCTTGTATAAAGGCACTAAGTACTGCAGGGTGTAGGAGAAGCGGACAGAGGACGTTAAATCGTCCATCGTCCAAATTTTACAAACCGTAATACTGGCATGTATCATAAGCCCAATCTTAATTTCTATTTAAATAAATGCTGAAGGCAATCTTTTTCCCTTCATTTTGTTATTTCACCTATTTCGTGGTAATTTAAACGTAAGTGAGAATAATATGCAGAATCATTATAAGTATTGTATAGAGGTTCAGTTATCTGTTAAGAGAAAGGACTGATTCACTAAACATCTATATTTCTTTATTTATAAATTCTGCCACACATAAAGGAAGTGAAAATAGAAAAAGAAAACTTTTCAGATGGCTTTGTAGAGCCATTACTATTTTCCGAATAATATGCATAAAGAAAATCGTGGAAAAAGAATATTCAAATTTCGACCGGTGAAAATATTAAAAAAAAAACAATAACTTCCTGCTCCCTGCTCTCTGCGGATGCACGTGACAATTTACAAATTTAATGAAATTTAGGTTATACCAATATACACAATATAAGAAAAAATTATGTTAGTATGCTTTTTTTTACGAGTTACAGCGCGAACAAAAAGCACGTGTTCAAGATCACAGGCATTTGGGTGATTATGTGTTGTGGTTATTATGGAGGTCGTTATATAAATGATATGCTAAAATATAAAAGATTAAAGTAACACTGAGAGATTTACGAAAGAAACCCCCTTGAAACTGAAACTCAGTAGTGCACATTTTTATTTTAAAAAATTCTAAATTGGTGGAAATTATAAAATTGGAGAAATTAAATACAAAATTCTTTTGAACTATGATATCGAATGATATAGTTTGATATTATTTCTGTTATATTTTTATATCATTTATTTTATTTACAAGTGACATGTTGCAATGATCAGTGGCTTAAAAATCGCAAGTTGTCCGTGTTGCATGTGTCGAAATTTATGTTTGGATCGTCCTCAGAGAAATGATAATATTTGCTCATGTGCACTTTGCTTGTTTAACTAATATAGTTCAAGAGTCGAATACGAACAGTCCAGTAATATTAATTTAGAAAATATACATTGCGTTGCTGTGGTAGTAACACTTCATTTTATTCAAATTTTGTGTAATTGGAAAAACATTATTGAATATTTTGATTTATGTAATTAGAATTAAAATAGAAAATAATATACAATATTTATATTTTGTCATATTTATTAGAATTATTGATTTACAGAAGTTTGGGTATACAATTTTGATGCAGCAAAATGCCAACCTTATAATGATGTATTACAGTGTAAGCAAATTTGTAACGGAAATACTCTATTTTCTGTCCACGAGACAATAGCTGATATATACTTTTAATCAATAAATTATATATAATTTGATTTTGATAGCAGATAATTTTAATCTTTTTTTTTTATGAATCAGAAAATTCTACGCGGTTTTCGAATATTTCTAAATATTGATTGTTTATCCACACCTTTAAAGAATTACAATGAGGCACTAATCATCTTGTTGGCTTCACAGGAATAACTTAACTCTAAAAATCATAAAATTTTATTAAAACTGATATGCAACTACTCTAAAACGACAAGTTTTGAAAGTTATAATATTTAAACTGAACCAAGCGTAAAAAAATCTTTTCCGGTGAAAATAAGTTGTCTGGAAATCACCCGAAAATGTCAAGAAATCAAAATTGCAATAATTTATAGATGTGAGCGCATGTGACCCAGAAAGTGACGAAGGAAGATCAACATTTGATCGGGCCGCTCGTACCCACTCTAAAAGAATTGAGTTTTCCGGTCAAACAGGACAATGCATGTTTCATTAAAAGCCTATTTGCTTCGACCCGCACCAGTAGCCAGACCAAAGTATTGAATTTACCGAATGGAGGCGTAAATTTGTTCACCTTTTTCATCATAAAATTTTTATGTTTCTCAATTAAAGCTACATAAAAATCGTTACACATACATCGTAATTTGAACCTCTGCTTTGTACGTGGATGTAACCATTGATACTATATTACGAAATAGCATTTTTCACTGTGATTTAGTATTGAATTGTAAATATAATGAATTATAAGTGAAATTTGAGGGCATATTAAGTTTCACGCTATAAAGCTTCAAATTTCCTACGCTTATAACTGCCTTTCAAATGAAGTTAGTCTTAAGCATTTTACTTACCATCATATTTTACACTTTGAAAAATAAATTTGAACCGAAATATATCGGTTTCTTAAGCTAGAATGATGAATTTTTACAAATCACACTTACTTGCACAAATTAGTACAGCAATATAATTTGAAAAGAGCAGAATTTTTGTTATATACATCCTACATTCTCAGTCATATTTATATATTATATATTTGAAGTGATTGAATAAAACATTCTGTTAAGTGCTTTTTCTTTGAGACTAGAGTTAATCATAATTTATGAAAGTTTGAGTTTTCAGGAATCACATGATTTAAAAATAATGAAAATCAATAAAAGCATAAATAAAAGAAATAAGTAGACTTCTACCGCAGTTTGGCTCTTACTTCTGAAGATTTTAATAGAAAATGAGGCATTTCAACAAGCTCACTTAATTTTAAATACGGGTTTGGGAAATTAAAGAGCAACACTTTTATTTTCTTATTTTTTTTGTTATTATTCCTAAGATTTTTTTAGACGTTTGAATGTGTGAACACGTGTAATGCACATCTTCTTATTTGTTAAACTCATGTCTTCATCAATAGCCTTAAATAATGTATAGAATTACCACTCGTATTTTAATGGATCATAATAATTTTGACTTGTCATTTTGAAATATGATTCAACGAATTTAATCTTCAATCTGAAGAAATGGCTTTCTTGATGCTTCCCTTTCATTTCATTAAAAGAATTTTTTTAATTATTTAAATTTTAATTTGTTAAATTGTACCATGTGCGAAAGTACTTTAGGGTCTTAGGTCATTATTTTAGGTGTAAATAGCGCATAAACACATTTGTAAAATGTAAAGTAAAATTTTGTGATAATCTTTAAAATTTAAATTGGTATGGTATAATTCCCAATTAACGGGTTAAATGTAAGCATACATCTTTAGACTTTACAAAAAAGAAATAGGTAAAACAATAAAAAGTACAATCAAATCATCATCAACCATTCAGTACCATCAAATAACTTATGGCATTCTGATAGAGTGTGATACCAATCAGCCTATGGGGCATTCCAAGTTAAATCGGCCACCGTTTTTCACATAATCGTTAATTTTAGTTTTGTCATTTATGCGATGTATATATCCATGAAAATAAAATCAGCTTCATAAAATCTTATTACAATATCTAAAATACGTTTTCCGTACTATTCAGATGTATAAAATATGCTGCTACTGTAGCTGGTTTATAGTAACTCATTTTACCAGTAAGAAATTGATAAGATGTAGCAACGCCGCGATTCGGAGAGTAATGAACTTCAAAATGTAATACAAATCCCTGATTTTGTACGTAGGAACATTATATACAGTTTTCGATCATTATTCGTAGTTTTAGATGTGGAAATGTTATGTTGATAAATGCATATTACAGATCAATAAATTAAATTACTATTTTTAAAATGAAATAAAATTTAAAATGTACTGCCACAAAGGTTATATATTGAGCCGTTTTACTGATTTTTTCCGAATTTAAAAAAATCCTTTCTTCGAAAAATAAAAATTAAAAATTTTTTTGAATATTTTCTAAACTCACCATGTAATAATATGTGAAAAAGGATATTTTTGCAATAAAGGCTTTAAAAAAAATACGAAAAACATGTCTTATATTAATTTTTAATCCTGACGCTTTTGTGCTTAAATAAATTAAACATTGCAAAAATAAAAAAATATAAATGTTGTATATGATCAAGAATACTGCTTTTGCATGTACTAATGACAAAACTAAAATTAAAAAGTATACGCAAAAAAGTTGCCAATTTAACGTATGCTTTCTATGTATTATTTATGCGATATTCTAGTTTCGGCTCAAATCATATTTAATACGCTGCAAGTTTAAATTACTCTACATTAATAATGAACTATAATAAATGTCAAATATAATCTGAAAGGATTGATGATTTTCTGCCGTAACATAGGAAAGGCTTAACATTTTTGAAAGAAATATATTGAAAAATGTATACAATGTTATATTTTATGTTTTATTAGCAATAAATTATTTTATCTGTTGTTCTTCAATTACATTCAATAATTTTGAAATGAAGCAGATCGATAAATCTAAAGGTATGTATCCTTTAGACCGAAAATTACATCATATATTTACATTCTGCTAAACATATTCTTCATATAATACTCAACAATATCATCAATAAAATAAAACCATTCACAAAATAAAACCATTCACAAAATAAAAGGGAGAAACTGAGGAATATCTTTTCAAACTATGGATCATGATTTAGTAGGTTTATTATAGATTGCCTGGAAGTTGACCATTTGTGATTTAGGGCTTCTTAATCTCCTACTAGCACTACATCCCATCTTCATTATCGTTAATATTGATTTAGGTCAGACTAAAGACTTCTATGAAGTTTTAGAATTTGTGCACCTGCTGTGGCCTTAATTTTAGGAGGGCGCTTAAATCGCATGCTTAAATCGCCTACTTACATTTGAGATTCGTTACAGCGCATCAAATCTCGCAAATAGAAATCTTTTTCAAAGTGAATACACGGAAAAAAATGACAGGGGATTCACAGCTATATGAATATAGCCACGAATTTATAGCTGTGACAGCAGAAACTTGCCTATTTCCAACCCTTCAATATAGTAGCTGTTACTTTTCAAATATTGTTAGATATATACTGGAATTCAGCAATAAAATATAGTTACATTTTAATTCGAACAAATTTTTGACATTTTGTAGGTTAAATTAATATAGTTATATATTAAAATTCATCATTTTCCCCAAGCAGGAAGAAGGAGTTGAAATTAATCTGCCCGATAAAAAAACTACTCTGTATTTCAAACTAGGTTTAATTATAGGTGACAATCTCGGCCTCCATTCAATGTTAGGGTTCGTTGAAAGTTTTGTAGCAAACTTCGCTTGTCGGTTTTGCAAAATGTGTAAATCTGATAGATATACATGCTCGATAGAAAATGAAACATTATTAAGGCATCGAGATAATTATGAAAATGATATTCTTATAGATAATGCTACCTTGACGGGGATTACAGAACCATGCGTATTTCACAAACTCCCAGATTTTCATGTAACCGAAAACTGGTCTGTTGATATTATGCATGATCTCTTTGAAGGAGTGCGCGTTTTTGACATGGTAGAAATTATAAATTATTTCATCAAAAAAGAATTATTTTCCATAGACGATTTAAATTCGAGAATAACTTGCTATGATTACGGGCCCATAGAAATTAGAAATATTCCACCTGAAATATCTTCTGATCGATTGGAAAAGGGCCACATCAAAATGTCTGCATCAGAAATGTGGACATTTGTACGTCATTTCGGACTACTAATTGGAGACTTCGTTCCTTTCAATGAGCCTGTTTGGCAATTCTTTATAGTTTTAAGAAATATAGTTTCCTTAGTATCAGCACAGTCTATTCAGAAGAAGAGTTGCGAACTATTGAAAAGTTTAATTGAGTCTCATAATAGTTTATACACAATTTTATTTAAAAAGAAATTGAAACCTAAAGCACACCATCTGAATCATTATCCTAGAGTAATGGCAGAATGTGGATCTTTAATACATCTATGGTGTATGAGGTTTGAAAATAAACACAGGGAATCCACAGTAGCTGCCAATGCTACTAGTTCCAGGCGGTCAATAGCTTTAACTGTAGCAAAGAAACACCAACTTCAATTAGCACATCAATTTATTATGAAAAATGTATTTTCCAGTACCCTTGAAGTAGGTCCTGGAAATACTATGAATCTGAATGATTTACCGGTTTCAATTATTGAATGTCCTATTGATAAAAGCACACCAATGTTCTTTTGCTAGTGGGTAGAAAATTTTGGTACTCGGTATACGCCTGGTGAATCAATTTGTGTCGGTATCGATGATGTGCAACCTCTATTTGGGGTTATTAAATTCATCGCTGTATTTGAAAATAATATTGTTTTTATATACCAAAGTGTACATACAGCTTATCATGAACACTTTTCATGTTATGAGGTATTTTATGAAAATACGTCTTTTAAAATAATTAGTTTCTGTGAATTACTGCATTACATGCCTACACACATTACTCAAATGTATGGGCGATATTTTATTGTTCCAAAATGTGTAATGTAATAATAGAAATAAATATAATAATATCTTCAGTGTTGTCATTTGAATAATCTGTCGGTCCTGTCACCTGTGCAAGTTGAAGTAATGTTTTCTGGATTTATAACACGCATTTATATACATATTTATATAGCTGGCAGATCTATAATCATACACAACTGGTAGCTATAAAATTTTGCTAAATATTTTACGCAGAGTCGTCACACCTCTCCAATATAGCTGGATTGGTTATGTTATATACGGCTCAATTTACGTTTCTACCATAACCATACAATGGAGCTGTTTCCACAGCAGCCCTTCAATATGGCTACTTTAGGGCGATTTAGACCTGTGCCTCTGAAATTTTTTTTTCCGTGTAAATCTGCTTTTCGGACGTACGGATAATTATAGTGCTCAAACCATAATTCTGGCGAATTAAAAACAATGTACAGCTATGACCACGGGTTGTACACTATTGCGCAATATACTGAGAAATTGTACGAAATATGGAGGTTGCAAATTCGTGATAAAAAAAATAGGAAAAATATGTTATATATTTTTGCCTCTTGAGTTCGAATTTGATAATAGAAATTGTTGCGGAGTTGTATGGTGTCTACCATCTTGCAGAAACTGTAAAAACGCTTCAATTCTTTTGTAGTTAAAAATACAATTGTGACGAAAAAATGTTTTATAACAAATATTTATCGATAGAATCTGCATAAAATTGTTTAGATGTAAAAACGCGCATGGGTAACTTTAGCCTTTTATAAGCAAATGTTACCCTAATCGCATCAAAAGGAGGTCGGCGATTCTGGATAATAATTTTTTTCTTGATTTTTATACAAAAAAATACTATAGGATATATTTATTTCTTTATTATATATAAGCAGTTAAAAAATAATACAATATAAGGTAACAATAGAAAATTTGATAAAATCTTGTAAATAATAACTTATATTTTTCTAAACACAGTGTAAAAAATAATTAACTATCAACTTCACAGGCGTATTTTTGCAATGAATAAATCGACCTAAGTATAATATAAAAGCTATCACATCCATAATATTTGAATAAATTATAGGTCGATATTTTTTTAATCCCGCATAGGAATAAACTTCGCGAACATTGATTCAATTCATTCTATGCTAGCTTACGACGAAGAGGCAGAGAGCAAAAATAAATAGTTGTTTCTACTAGTAGATTAATGGTGCGACGATTTCGAATGGAGTATGGAGCAATTCTTAATGGAAATATTGTAAATAAATCAATGCACGTCGAAGATGTTAAGATTCTATTATAATAATATAAATTGCATTTCTCAATGCAATATTTTCAGAAGGAATATTACTCAATCGCAATGCCTAAACTCATAATTATGGAGCTGGTACTGATTGCACTTTGCCGTGGAAACTCTTGTAACTCATCTGGAGGCAACCCGAGTAAAAAAAAAAATGATCTAATTTGATCAAATTTGGCCGAAACCGAATGAATCAAAAGGGGATCAGAATAAGATCACTTTTTTGAAACATTTCAGGATCTGAGATTTTCTGTCAATTAATGAAAATTAGGCCAAAACTGGATGTAATTGCGATTTTTTTTATATAAAAATTTAATCTGATCAGAACTGTTTCATACTCATATATTTGCGACAATTCGAAGTGAATTGGAATTGTATCATATTTTGGTCAATTTAGGATCTCTTTGCGATCAAAATGCAACCAAAATCGAATTGTTCTGTTTCAGAAAAGAGAATGTCATTGGCGACGATTCCGATCAAATTTGATCAAAATGTAATACATTCAGGAGCAATATCCGCCGAAGTATGATATATTTCAGCTGATAGATTTTTATCTCTTTCAAATCTGAGCATCGATTATGTTAATTTGAAATAGATCAAAATTTAATCACAATCATATCCGGTTCCAATCAGTTGTGATCCATTTCGAAGACACAGGAAACCTCTGAGAATGCGGCTTGGAAATTTCTTTCGACCCTTATAAGATACGATTTAGATCCAATTCTATTTGAATTTATTTCAATTTAAACGTAATCCAAAACAAAATTGGAACGAAAGAAATATTATTCAAATAAACAGAAATAAACTGTGCTTTTTAATTCGAATAGTCAGAAATAATATGTACGTCACGCATGCACGATAATCGGCATCTTATTCCCCTGTAGAGAGGGGCAGAAGTAATCCATTATACGACTGCGACACGGTAGCATGTAATAATGAATACGTTATTACCCGCTGTCAAGGGCAATAATAACTCATTATTGCCCAGTGGTGTCATCATCATCCTTTAATGTACAATACTCTATTCTTCAATTTATTTCAAAACAAAGTCACATTCTACATTAATAAGTATTATTTTAATATTTTTGTTAAATCAATTTTTATTCATTTTTTTCGGAACAGTTGTTGTGGTATCGCCAGCAGGTCGCTTTTTTGATGTGGTCTGCTCATTTTGACGTTCCATTGGCTCCCTGGCCTTTTTTGAGCTGGCCCTTAAATAGTTGCAAAAAGATGCAATTTTTTTATGTGTTTCGGAGTCGGTCAATCGTAAAGCCCGAGGTGTATTCTCGTTGACGAAACCTAAATCACAATATTACACCATTATTATTCTTAGAATTTAGAAAGAATTTAGAGATAATGGAATTAAAACAGTCGGAATTTAAAAACGCGCGGGATTTAAATCAGTGAACACTTCCAAATACCAACAAGACCGTTTTTTGTCAATTTCTTTCAATTTTAGCGTTTATTTTGTTTCGCTTAATGGAAAGCAACTTCTTGCCACTGACAAAGTTGTTGGTATTGAAAAAACCTTTAGTTTGAGCCTTCACTCGTTTCAGTTCGATGAAAATTGATCTCAGGGAAGACTCCTGAAACCGGCGACCTGCAACAGACGAGACACGCGCCACTTCAGGAGGCACCCCTGGGCTCAATTTCAGTCGAATCGAATCACAGCAATCGAATCGAAAGGAGCGAAGGCTTAAACTGAAGTTTTTTTCAATTTCTACAATTTTATTAGGCGCGGCAAGTTTCTGTATATTAACCACTTGAGCGGCATGGCGTCAAAATTACCATTGCGCGCAACGCCAATTTTGACGCCCCCCCGCTCACGTGGTTAAGAGCCCTCGGGCGTGTCAGCGGTATAAAAAAAAATGGAGAAGCTTTTCGCCATAGTCGTTTATTTTTTACGTATCTACTTTTTTCACAATTTCTTTACTAAAATAGATTTCATAATACAAGGACTACAAGGTGAAGTATTATTAGTCAGCATTTGTTGCTAACAAGTAGGAAAAATAAAACCTGAAAGTTTGACGTCAAATTTTGAAGTTTGAATTTTCGTTGTCAAGTCGACGCAAAACATAAAGCTTATGTTTGATTTTTCCTATTTATAAGTAAAAAAATTATCACCATATTACTTCTCTCGATAGACTTTGCGAGGACGAAACTATTTCTACAAAGGAATTCTGAGATATTGCCTAGAAAACGAATATTTACGGCACAAACATTCCTCCGCTTTGTTGACAGCCTTGGGGCGGCCAGCGAGTCTTAAGCGAAACGAAACAAACTCCAAAAATTGGAAAAAATGAAAAAACCGCCATTACTACGTACATTCTGCGCGCTTCAGCACTTTCAGGAGGCTCAGCCGTTGCATAATTGTTTTTCAAATTCCGTTTGTAAATGCCGCTTGATATTTTTTAAGTGTTCATATATATTAGTTTGAATTTTCAATACAGAGCCAGAATAATATAGAAAAATGAAGTGAGTAACTGTTAATTTACTGCCTAAATATCTTTAACCGAATTTCTTTACATTTAATTTTATTCACATTGTAAAAAAAGTGAGAAGAAAGAAGAGGAGAACAGCATCGCGGTTCTTATTTGAGAGTATGAAAAATCAATTATTGATTTGTAAAATTTCAAGTTAAAATTGATGCAGTTACTTACTTTTGATTCCCTCCAACATCCTAGAAGGAATACCATCCGATACATGTGCTCCTTTCCCCGATATGGATAGTTTGGAGAGCTTATCTTCTCCCAACAATTCGATTAAAAGAGCTCGCATCATTTTCGCAGGATGTCTTTTAAATCGACGCTTTATAGACTCGACTTCGAATGATGGCAGCCAAATATTCGAATTTCGACCAATTTCCATCTGCATGATCAACAAATCTTATGTCATTTTCTCATTCGTTTAAGTCACTGAATTCAGTTTCAATTTTGCACTCATTTCAATCACTAAACTCGATTCATTACGGCTAGTTTCTAACTTTCAGTACATACATTACATTCGTGTTATTCGTTTCATAGGCTTCATTCGTTCTATTACTATACCTCATTCCATTGATTCATTTCGTTACTTTTATTCATTCCAATCACTTCAGCCATTTCATTAGGTTTATTCTTTGCATTCAGGCCATATTTTTCAAGCATCCCATTAATGTCATCCACATTAGTAAATGCTCTCATTCAATTGATTCATTTCATTCTTTCCATTCAATCCATCGGCTTCGTTTTTTATTTTTTGTACCCGTTTTCTGTGGATAAAGTGTAAAATTCGTGAGTAAAGTAAACTTTACGCACAGAAAATAGTTACATAAAACAAAGTTCGGCACATGTGGTAGTGTGTAAAGTACTTTACTCTCACACACATACACACACACATACACACACACACACACACACACACACACACACACACACACACACACACACACACACACACACACACACACACACACACACACACACACACACACTTGTGTTGAAAACTATTATTATTCCATCGATTCATTCCATTCGTCCCATTATCCATTCCATTCCTTACTTCCATACATTTCATTATCAATGAACATGACGATTCAGTAGTCTACTATATTTTTCTCACACCTGCTCCCGACTAGTCCTTGAATATGTTCCAGTTTCTGCTTCGTCTATAGAGCGCTGCTTCTTGGCATAGTTAACAAATTTTTCAATGAATGATGCGTTTTCCGGGTGGAGTAGTGATTCCAGAAATTCGATGTTCCTTTCTGTCACTAAATGAATAAGTTTTGTAAGTTACGGACTCTTTACTATGTAACTGTTCCAGGATTTTAAATTACGACGTGTTCGATTGTTTTAAAAATTGACCGATTTCTTTTCCACGGACAAAGAAATCTACAAGGGGTCTCTAGATAACATAGAATGTGCAGAAAAAATATTTAAAAATCCATTGATTTATTGTGGTTTATAATCCTAAGTTTTTTACTGTACAATGCAAAAATTACATTTTTTTAAATTGTTTTTCTAACCCTGCAATAATTATTCCACCATTTCTTTACCAAACATTGTTTTACCAAACAAACTAATTTTCACTTAAAATTTTTGCTCAAAAAATGGAAGAAAGATTATTTCAAGGTCAGGGAAAAACAATTAAAAAAAACTGTAAATATTACAATTTGAGGTAAAAAACGTCGAAGTAAATATTGCAAAACGAAACAATATAAAATGTTCTTACTTTATTCTGAGCATTCTGTATTATTTGGGCATCCCTTTAAGAGAAATCTTTTAATTCTTGAAAAAATTGGATTCAACTGGTGCACGTCACAGGAAAACTATTAAAAATCGTCTATTTACCATTTCAAAACAGTGGTAAATTTCGACCCTCGCGTGACACAGGTTAATCTAATCTAATCGAGCCATGTTTTTGGCATTTCTTTTGATAAAATGCAGCACTTTCGTAGAGCGAAACCTAAGAAATTTGAAAATGACGAAACGGGCCATCGTAATGTACAGTTAGAAAGCCCAATTATGAAAATTTCATGTCATTGTTCAAATATTGAGATCTGGTATATTAATTGAAGACTGTTTATTTAGCAAATTTTTTTAAATTTATATCCGATTTTACCACGTTTTGGGATAGGTTATGTTTTCCTATAGGAGGAATATCTGGCAATAGTTACAACATAAACACTTTGAAAATAAGGTATTACTAGAAATTTACAACTGTTTATAACTATAAGGTGTCACAGTAAACATAATTTCACCCTCGTACCGTTTGGAAAATCATCAGGGCCATTTGTTTTTGTCGGGACCAGGGGATCATCTCTTCGAGGCGCTTCATCATTTAGCGAAATAACTGAAGTCGCTGGTGAAGTACCTTTTTTTTTGTTCACAGATGTACCCACATCGTCATCAGTGTAGTTCGAACTGAAGGAAATGTTAATACAATTAGAATAATGACAGCAAAAATAAAATAACGTTATTAGGGACATTAATTTACATCATTTCATTTCTAAATTTATATTGTCAAGAATTTCTTTCAAAAAGACAAGTAGTTTATGGTTATTATGGTGAGACTTTTTATATGCAATTCCATTCATTACATTATTTAAATGTGAGTCCATTATTTGCCTTATTGATTTAATTAATTCTGTTAATCAATGTTGAGTCTCAGCCCAATTTTTGTCATTTTAAGGGGAGACTACATTTTCAGCTATATGAACGAATTAAGTAACACGAAGCAATTTTTAATGTCAGTTTTCGGGAGGAATTCAAGAGTCATAAAATGAAATGGGACAAAAAAACTTTTTTTTCATTTATATTTTTTGATTTGACCAACCATCACGTTTTACGAAATATATTTTTCTATCCAAAAAATTGACTTTTACATTTTACTATTTTTTATGCAGTTTTTTGTCAATGTCATTTTATTCGTGTCATACAGTTATTAGCCTTTGCTAAAATTGACTTACTGTTTCTCGTCGTCATTTTCGTTCTCTTCGGCGGAAAGGTTTTCGTCAAAGAGACTGCCCTCTTCTAAAATTTCGCGATTCAAATTGCGCACTGCGCTTTCTTGAAGTGCGGAGATCATATTTTTTTCTTTTCTCTCCAATTTCCGTCTTTCCAGAATAGGGGTACCCGTAACTACCTCTTCTTTTTCCATTATTTCGCCATCCGTCGTAACCTCTAAATCTTCTAAAAGCCGTCTATTTTCTGTTTATAATAAATTATTAAATTTTGATAAGTATTTTCTTATAGAATATATTACATTAACACATATAAAATCATATTAAAAGTTAAATTCAAATTAAGTAAAGTTTAAGTTAAAATGTTAATTAGAAACTCGCCGCTTCGTTTCAATACACTGGCGCGATACCACCGACCCTCCCATTTAGCCTCCGTTCTATTTTTCCCCAATGGTCGGACACAATACTCCGGCAAAATACTCGTTGTTCTGGGAGGGTTAAGCCACAATACCAAAACAAACATTTTTTCTGAGGTCACTCACAACTGTAAAAAAATGCAATACTTAAGTAGATAGAAATAATGCATTCGCGATACAAAGATAGATGCTCTTTAGTAAACTTACTTAATGTTGGATTCCTCAAATTATAATTAACAACGAAGGTCTGCTGTCAATCTCGGTCTGTCTCTGGCTTCAGTAGATTGAAGTTGGTTACGGACAATTGCAATCAGTAAATAGTATTTTCTATTGTCCGATACACGAGTGCACACTGAATATTACCTGACTGTACTGAACTGTACATTGCACTCTTAAAATCGACCTAAGCTTAGTCAATTGTAGTTCTTAACATGGCTCTAGAATTTAATGAAGGTCAAATTTGGTCTGAAGACGAATCTCAAGAAGGTATGTTTAATTAAAATTAAATACAACTATACAATAAAAACTGAAATGCTTCAAATGTAGATCTGGATCAACATGTAAAATGTCAGCACTCGAAATATATATTTGGGATGGGTTTCCTAAATTACGGTATTTCGTTTGTATTCGCTTTTTCCGTTAAATTATCTTGTGTCATGATTTTTAACCTGTCGGGATTTTGAAGAGTCGGGATTTCGAACGTCAGATTTTTTAACTGTCGGGTTTACGCTACATTGAGCTTTTGAGGTATTGGGATTTTGGTACCCGCCCTATATTTGCACATCAAATTAAAATCGAATCGAAAATAAATATAAAATTTATATTAATTTTTTGCAATATTCACACTTACTTAGCTTTTTATGTTCAGATGAGAATGCAAAAAATGTTGAACGTGAAGGAGACAATTTGTCTGAAGAAGAGGAATCAAAATATAAAGAACAATGTGGAAGGTGTCATTTAAGATTTAAGATAATAAGATTAGAAAAGTACCTTAAAGTACTTAAACAAGAAAAAATAAATCTGAAACTCGAACAGTTGAACTTAACAAAAAAAAAGTTACATTTGAAATCACTAATGATGACGGTTGAAGAAAAAATTCAAAAGCTAAAATATGAATGGAATGTTAAGAGAAATTCGTGATCGAATACACCATCTTAAATGTTGTCACATATTAATTTATTCATTTTCTATGTTATTAACAGTTTCAATAAAATACATTTTTTCAAAAATTTCGACCATAAAACAGAGTACAGATAATTGGGACACTTCTATGCAGGTAAGCGTTTCGTTTAAACTTACACATTTTGTCAGGAAAAATATATTACATTCATTTAGAATTCGGATTGAAAATGGTATTTCTGTAACGCATGTTTTTAAAATGACGTATGTTTTTGATTCACAATTACATTCAATTTCACAGTCGCAGTTATCTCCTTTAATGAAATACATTATTTTACCTACGTGCTCACTTCCGTTTGTTTTTTTATATTTACAGAACATTGAATTCGATTTAATATTACGCATACTGCTTTCTGAATCGTATACAATTCCGTTATTCATTAATCTCCGAAAATATTGGAGTTTTCTTTCATTAATTCCTAAATTATTTAAAATTTGTTTTAATGAAGAGGTGACTTCAGTCACTTTTCCAACTGCAAAAATTCCTGTTGAAACGTATGTCAATTTTCGTCTTTTATTAGGATGCGCCAGTTTGTCACAAAATTCGTAAGCCTTATTCCACTGTGTTAAGTATTTTTCTTTTATTAATTCAAGCTGCGAAACTAATGATACGGCTGAACATATTTGTGTTTCTGCCCGAGTGGTGCCATGAACAAAATTTTTAAAAACACCGTTTAAATTTTCAAAGCCAAATAAAGAAGTTACCCGCAATGGACCAAAATTAATTACAGTTTCTGACAAATGTAAAAGTTGGTGAATATTTGGTACCATCTTATTTAAACCGTAAAGTTCAGCGAATTTTGAGACAAAATGTTCCAAACACATCGCTGCCATTTCGATATCATTAGAGGAAACGCTAGTTTGGCTCAAAACATATATCGCGTATACTAGTAAAGTATAATGACGAAAATACTGAGGTTCCATAATGTGAAATAGCACTGGAATGCTGTAATATAAACACCATAATTTAAATTCTGCTGCTTTCCAATAATTAAATTCTCCCAAAGGTCTTGGATATCTCTTAACGAACGAAGGTGGTCGAATATTACATAAATATTTGTCAGTAACTTCACGAGATTTGTACAATGACCATTTTTCACTTTTATATTCAGGCGCAAACCAGAGACACATTAACTTTTTTATCACTCCCAAGTAAACGCAGTGCATGACGTCTACAGATGTCGTTCGAATGTAATCATAAACAAATACAGACAATTTGGTTGGTCCTTTGACGCCAATTTTAGTTTCTCCAGTTTCGTGTGCTTCTTGAGCATGTTGGCTTGTCTCCTTACTTGTTCGTAAATTTATCGTTTCTCCATATGGATATACGTGTGATCTACCTACATTAATACCTTTTGATTTGCAACGAGCACATCCAAAGTCACCATTATACTGCGTCATATTCAAAAACAACGCCTTCGCTGGTAAGTCACACGTTCCACATATGACAATTCCTCGAATATGAATGATACCTCCCGGTGAATGTATATCAATGCCGGTGTACAGATTCTTCAGTTCCTCGGAAAAACAGTTCATAAATAAATTTGGATTGGGCTTTGATGGTCCAAACCATAGACCCGCTAAAAGTGCATTTTCTTTTTTAATTCTTTCTTCAAATGGCAATTCGTTAATTAAAAGATAAAAAGGCCATATACTATATTTAGAGGATTTAAACAAAGCTACTCCATCGGTATTCCATGTCAGGGAAATATTTTGAGATTCTGATAAGATGCCATTTTCAACTAATTTCTTATAAATCAATCCGTCATATATATCTTCAAAATTGTTCACGTTTTGTTTTTCTCGCGTATGTCTTTTATTTAAATTATTAATAAAGGATGACCGTTGATACAACATCCTTATTTGTTCTAAAATTGATACTCGTATTATGTATCCAACCTGTTCACTATTATTGTCGCAATGCGTACATGATGATGTTTTGTTTTCTAATCTTGTATAACAAATTGAACAATAATAATGACATATAATGGGCATCCTTGATTGACGTATTAACTTTTTGAATTTATAGAGGGTATGCTTCACGTGAGTGGGAACAATACAATGTAAATATATTAATTTAAGTAAATCTGCCATAGCTGATGCAGTTAGTTTATGGCGAATTACGAATAATATCACGGACACGACACTTTCAGCAAGTGTAATAGGCGCTCCTTCATAGATGGGTTGATTCTTCGTTAACTCATCATCTTGATTCTCTAACAAATCAGTTGAATCCGTTGACTCACTGTCATCATCATCGCTTATGTCACTTTCGTCGGTGTCATCGATTACGTCAGAGTTGATAGAACAGTTTTCTGCACAATCATCGCAAATTTGCTGCGCATTTCCCACTTACATGAAATGACACAAAACGTTAAAATGCGATAATATTACCAAGAAAAAACATTAACTGACTTATCTTCAGAAAACTCAATTTTAATGTACGTACAAGGGCCACTAGAAGAAAAAGAATCTTGGAACTGGATGCTTAATTGTATTAAATAAATTTACAATTAATACATATTGCGTTTTTACGCGCGTTGTTTAATATTTAAGGTTCTATGTGGTCAAAATCTTACATTTAGAAAAAAAATCTACTTTAAAAATTGTTTAGAGGTTAAAAAATGTCATTTGCGTCGTGTTATAAAATACCATTAAAAATGATAATTTCTATAAAAATTGAAAAAAATATCGATTTTAATATAATCTTGAATCTATAAATTTACATTTAAGCATGTAAATAGTATATTCAGAATTTATTTTAAGTAACAAAATTGAAAAAATATAATATATAGAAATTTTCAAAATTGAAGACACATATTTGAATATTCAGGTGAGCAATTTTATAGCAATTCGCTTTTTTCATAAATATTAGGTATTTGTCTATTAAAATATACAAATAATGAGCAGTTTTTCATTATTACTATGTGAGAAATGTTACTCTAAAATTTGAAAATTTTGACACTTGCTATGTATTATTGAATATAAACTTATAGATACAAGATTATGTCAAAATCCATACAATTTAAAATTTATACAGAAATTAACGTTTTTATGCCATTTTAAAACACGGTGTAAATGATATTTTGTAACCCCTTACAATCCTGAAAATAGATTTCCTTTAAAACAAAAGGTTATTTTGGTACCTTTTCACGCATCGCTCCGTCGCTAGCGACATGTTCGATTCCGTTCGAATTAGTCATTTTCAAATTTGAATTCATCGTTCGGCGACATTGATAGGCACAAGAGATGTATTTCGAAAACATTTATTCATTATAGTTAAAATATATCACGGAAGGTTACAATAGCGGAATCAAGCATTTATAATAAAATTTATACAATTTTTTATTAGGAAATAAGAATTGTTGGAAACAAACGATTTTTTAATTTTGCAAAGCCTTTTAGAATGTACAGTATGAGGAATGTGTAAAAAAAGAAATCGGTGTAAATATTATTTTCGTATTGTCGGATATTACGAAAGAAAGTAGCGATGTTGATTGCCACAATTTGAATCGGGATATTTTTTAATTAATTAATTAAAGATAAATGTATTTTTTGACAATATCTTTCGATTCTCTTCTTTAAGGTGTTTTTTACAAAAAGTTTACAAAATATAGTCAAGAAATGCATTCGTCTTTAATTAACTAATTGCCGGATATGTAGAAAAAATAAATAAACAATCATTTTTACGTCCCAGACATTAATTTTGGACCCCTGTTAACACCTTTTTCCTAAAATATTCACAATATTATCAAACAGATTAAAAAATATCGTTGTAGTCTACAAAATTTGTTTAAAAACATTAGAATTTAAAATTCTAAATCGTAGTATCTAATTTGAAAGTTAACTGAATTATAATGTCTGTAGTTAATAAAATGTGTTAACGACAACATTAAAATTTACAATAAAGTAATTTAAATAACGGACACAAGTATGTCTCAAGCTATTACGTCAAATTAAGAAACAGCAGCTTGAGATATACTTGTATTCGAAGTTTAATCTAAATTCTTATAATTTATTTAACAAATTAAACATTACAATTTAGAAGCATATAATAATTCTCAATTATAATGTTTTTAAACAAAAATTTTTTTGACTACAATCATATTTTTCAATCTTTTTGACAATATTGTACATTTTTTAGATAAAAAATTGTTAAAAGTTCCATAATTTATATCCGGAACGTAAGAATTATTGTTTATTTTTTGTTCATATCCGACAACGCAAAAAAAAATACTATTATTTCCGAATTTTGTACACATTCCTCATACTGCACACAATTAAGTGCTTTACAAAATTAAAAAATCGTTTGCTACTACTTATTTTCTAATAAACAATTGTATAATATTATTATAAATATTTGATTGTAACTTATTGTAATTTTAATTAACTCAGTTAATTTTTAAATTAGACACTATAATTCAGAATTTTAAATTCTAATTTTTTTAAACAAATTGTTCCACTACAACGGTATTTTCTGATCTTTTTCATAATATTGTCAATTTTTTAGGAAAAAAATGTTAAAAAGTCGAAAATTAATGTCTGGAACACAAAATTATAAACGTAAATTGTTGAGTATATTTTATTACTATTTTTTTTTTATAAAATGTAAACGTAAATTTTTGAGGAAAAAGATGTTAAAAATGGCCAAAATTAATATCTGGAACATAAAAATTATTGATCATTTATTTTTTTTACGTATCCGAGAATTAATTAATTAAAGACGGCATATCTTGACTATATTATGTAAACATTTTTGTAAAAAACATCTTACAGAAGAGAATCGGAAGATATAGTCAAATAATACATTTATCTTTGATTAATTAATTAATTAACTACTAATAAATAAATGTTTCCGAAATGCATCTAACCTCTTGTGCCTGTCAATGGCTCCGAGCGATGAATTCAAATTTGAAAATAATGATTTCGAACGGAATCGAACATGTCACTAGCGACGCGATGGAGCGACGCATGAAAAGGTACCTTAAGAATTAAATTATATGCGTATAAAAAACAACATATATTAATTTTAGATTTATTTAAAATAATGCAGCAATCCGGACCATTTTTTAAATGACCCACAAGATATAAAATTCCTTGTTTTTGAACAATTACTGCAGTAGCTTTAAATAACTTGTATCGATTTGTTTTAAATTTTAGAGAACAGAATTTTTTAAGTTTAATTTATAAATTTCTCGAGTAACGGAAAATTGATAAATAACTGAGTTTTCTAAATAATTTTAAATTTAATTGAGACATACCATTCATTTCATTTGGTTCATGTTCAACTATAACGGAATTCTGTAGAACGCTTTCCTCATCCACATTTTCTATTTCACAGTCATTATTATCAGCTTCTTCGTTGCAATCCTCAGTGACTTCTGAGCCATCTTCAAAATATTATTTAATAATTTATTATTATACAAATGTAAAATTAATATTCAATGAATGTTAATGTTGACTGAATGTTATCATCAGTAAATGAGCTAAAAATAATTTTATATGCCAAAAGAAATGCTAAGATAAATTTGACGTATATTCAATATTTCAGATATAATTATAATTCCGTAAGTTAGACTTAAAATGAAAACGCAACAGATTTAAAGGTTATTTGTGTAAAGTAAAATACTACAATTATAGTTTTATATTCTACATATTTAATTAATAGTTACTAGAGCTAGTAGAACTATCACTTTCATCACTTGTACATGAATCTTCATCTGTGTTTGTATGCGTATGAACATTCACGCGTAATATTTTCCGAATGCGAAATTGGCTTGTCCGGGAATAGTCCTCAAGTTTTCTTTTGAAATTTGACATATTTCAAAATATTCAGAAAAACCATTCAATAACAGAACGAGGTTATCGGAATCGATAAACAAATAAATTGTGGTTATGAAAAGTCGAATGTGCGGTACTAATCAAGTCAATTGTCAGTAACCAACTTCACAGAAACAAATCGACATTGACAACCGAACCTGCTTAATAATTTCAATTTGAAGAATTCTGCAATAAGTAAGTTTATTAACTATCGTTTATCTCTATGTAAATCGCAATTACCTTATTTTTTACTATTTAAACATTGCATTTTTGATAGCTGGAATAATCGGAAGAAAATGTTCGTGTTGGTATTGTGGCTTAACCCTCCCAGAACAACGAGTATTTTGCCGGAGTATTGTGTCCGACCATTGGGGAAGAATAGAACGGAGGCTAAATGGGAGGGTCGGTGGTATCGCGCCAGTGTATTGAAAAGAAGCGGCGAGTTTCTAATTAACATTTTAACTTAAACTTTAATTAATCTGAATTTAACTTTTAATGTGATTTTATATGTGTTAATGTAATATATTCTATAAGAAAATACTTATCAAAATTTAATAATTTATTATAAACAGAAAATAGACGGCTTTTAGAAGATTTAGAGGTTACGACGGATGGCGAAATAATGGAAAAAGAAGAGGTAGTTACGGGTACGCCTATTCTGGAAAGACGGAAATTGGAGAGAAAAGAAAAAAATATGATCTCCGCACTTCAAGAAAGCGCAGTGCGCAATTTGAATCGCGAAATTTTAGAAGAGGGCAGTCTCTTTGACGAAAACCTTTCCGCCGAAGAGAACGAAAATGACGACGAGAAACAGTAAGTCAATTTTAGCAAAGGCTAATAACTGTATGACACGAATAAAATGACATTGACAAAAAACTGCATAAAAAATAGTAAAATGTAAAAGTCAATTTTTTGGATAGAAAAATATATTTCGTAAAACGTGATGGTTGGTCAAATCAAAAAATATAAATGAAAAAAAAGTTTTTTTGTCCCATTTCATTTTATGACTCTTGAATTCCTCCCGAAAACTGACATTAAAAATTGCTTCGTGTTACTTAATTCGTTCATATAGCTGAAAATGTCGTAGTCTCCCCTTAAAATGACAAAAATTGGGCTGAGACTCAACATTGATTAACAGAATTAATTAAATCAATAAGGCAAATAATGGACTCACATTTAAATAATGTAATGAATGGAATTGCATATAAAAAGTCTCACCATAATAACCATAAACTACTTGTCTTTTTGAAAGAAATTCTTGACAATATAAATTTAGAAATGAAATGATGTAAATTAATGTCCCTAATAACGTTATTTTATTTTTGCTGTCATTATTCTAATTGTATTAACATTTCCTTCAGTTCGAACTACACTGATGACGATGTGGGTACATCTGTGAACAAAAAAAAAGGTACTTCACCAGCGACTTCAGTTATTTCGCTAAATGATGAAGCGCCTCGAAGAGATGATCCCCTGGTCCCGACAAAAACAAATGGCCCTGATGATTTTCCAAACGGTACGAGGGTGAAATTATGTTTACTGTGACACAGTAAACATAATAGTTATAAACAGTTGTAAATTTCTAGTAATACCTTATTTTCAAAGTGTTTATGTTGTAACTATTGCCAGATATTCCTCCTATAGGAAAACATAACCTATCCCAAAACGTGGTAAAATCGGATATAAATTTTAAAAAATTTGCTAAATAAACAGTCTTCAATTAATATACCAGATCTCAATATTTGAACAATGACATGAAATTTTCATAATTGGGCTTTCTAACTGTACATTACGATGGCCCGTTTCGTCATTTTCAAATTTCTTAGGTTTCGCTCTACGAAAGTGCTGCATTTTATCAAAAGAAATGCCAAAAACATGGCTCGATTAGATTAGATTAACCTGTGTCACGCGAGGGTCGAAATTTACCACTGTTTTGAAATGGTAAATAGACGATTTTTAATAGTTTTCCTGTGACGTGCACCAGTTGAATCCAATTTTTTCAAGAATTAAAAGATTTCTCTTAAAGGGATGCCCAAATAATACAGAATGCTCAGAATAAAGTAAGAACATTTTATATTGTTTCGTTTTGCAATATTTACTTCGACGTTTTTTACCTCAAATTGTAATATTTACAGTTTTTTTTAATTGTTTTTCCCTGACCTTGAAATAATCTTTCTTCCATTTTTTGAGCAAAAATTTTAAGTGAAAATTAGTTTGTTTGGTAAAACAATGTTTGGTAAAGAAATGGTGGAATAATTATTGCAGGGTTAGAAAAACAATTTAAAAAAATGTAATTTTTGCATTGTACAGTAAAAAACTTAGGATTATAAACCACAATAAATCAATGGATTTTTAAATATTTTTTCTGCACATTCTATGTTATCTAGAGACCCCTTGTAGATTTCTTTGTCCGTGGAAAAGAAATCGGTCAATTTTTAAAACAATCGAACACGTCGTAATTTAAAATCCTGGAACAGTTACATAGTAAAGAGTCCATAACTTACAAAACTTATTCATTTAGTGACAGAAAGGAACATCGAATTTCTGGAATCACTACTCCACCCGGAAAACGCATCATTCATTGAAAAATTTGTTAACTATGCCAAGAAGCAGCGCTCTATAGACGAAGCAGAAACTGGAACATATTCAAGGACTAGTCGGGAGCAGGTGTGAGAAAAATATAGTAGACTACTGAATCGTCATGTTCATTGATAATGAAATGTATGGAAGTAAGGAATGGAATGGATAATGGGACGAATGGAATGAATCGATGGAATAATAATAGTTTTCAACACAAGTGTGTGTGTGTGTGTGTGTGTGTGTGTGTGTGTGTGTGTGTGTGTGTGTGTGTGTGTGTGTGTGTGTGTGTGTGTGTGTGTGTGTGTGTGTGTGTGTGTGTGTGTGTGTGTATGTGTGTGAGAGTAAAGTACTTTACACACTACCACATGTGCCGAACTTTGTTTTATGTAACTATTTTCTGTGCGTAAAGTTTACTTTACTCACGAATTTTACACTTTATCCACAGAAAACGGGTACAAAAAATAAAAAACGAAGCCGATGGATTGAATGGAAAGAATGAAATGAATCAATTGAATGAGAGCATTTACTAATGTGGATGACATTAATGGGATGCTTGAAAAATATGGCCTGAATGCAAAGAATAAACCTAATGAAATGGCTGAAGTGATTGGAATGAATAAAAGTAACGAAATGAATCAATGGAATGAGGTATAGTAATAGAACGAATGAAGCCTATGAAACGAATAACACGAATGTAATGTATGTACTGAAAGTTAGAAACTAGCCGTAATGAATCGAGTTTAGTGATTGAAATGAGTGCAAAATTGAAACTGAATTCAGTGACTTAAACGAATGAGAAAATGACATAAGATTTGTTGATCATGCAGATGGAAATTGGTCGAAATTCGAATATTTGGCTGCCATCATTCGAAGTCGAGTCTATAAAGCGTCGATTTAAAAGACATCCTGCGAAAATGATGCGAGCTCTTTTAATCGAATTGTTGGGAGAAGATAAGCTCTCCAAACTATCCATATCGGGGAAAGGAGCACATGTATCGGATGGTATTCCTTCTAGGATGTTGGAGGGAATCAAAAGTAAGTAACTGCATCAATTTTAACTTGAAATTTTACAAATCAATAATTGATTTTTCATACTCTCAAATAAGAACCGCGATGCTGTTCTCCTCTTCTTTCTTCTCACTTTTTTTACAATGTGAATAAAATTAAATGTAAAGAAATTCGGTTAAAGATATTTAGGCAGTAAATTAACAGTTACTCACTTCATTTTTCTATATTATTCTGGCTCTGTATTGAAAATTCAAACTAATATATATGAACACTTAAAAAATATCAAGCGGCATTTACAAACGGAATTTGAAAAACAATTATGCAACGGCTGAGCCTCCTGAAAGTGCTGAAGCGCGCAGAATGTACGTAGTAATGGCGGTTTTTTCATTTTTTCCAATTTTTGGAGTTTGTTTCGTTTCGCTTAAGACTCGCTGGCCGCCCCAAGGCTGTCAACAAAGCGGAGGAATGTTTGTGCCGTAAATATTCGTTTTCTAGGCAATATCTCAGAATTCCTTTGTAGAAATAGTTTCGTCCTCGCAAAGTCTATCGAGAGAAGTAATATGGTGATAATTTTTTACTTATAAATAGGAAAAATCAAACATAAGCTTTATGTTTTGCGTCGACTTGACAACGAAAATTCAAACTTCAAAATTTGACGTCAAACTTTCAGGTTTTATTTTTCCTACTTGTTAGCAACAAATGCTGACTAATAATACTTCACCTTGTAGTCCTTGTATTATGAAATCTATTTTAGTAAAGAAATTGTGAAAAAAGTAGATACGTAAAAAATAAACGACTATGGCGAAAAGCTTCTCCATTTTTTTTTATACCGCTGACACGCCCGAGGGCTCTTAACCACGTGAGCGGGGGGCGTCAAAATTGGCGTTGCGCGCAATGGTAATTTTGACGCCATGCCGCTCAAGTGGTTAATATACAGAAACTTGCCGCGCCTAATAAAATTGTAGAAATTGAAAAAAACTTCAGTTTAAGCCTTCGCTCCTTTCGATTCGATTGCTGTGATTCGATTCGACTGAAATTGAGCCCAGGGGTGCCTCCTGAAGTGGCGCGTGTCTCGTCTGTTGCAGGTCGCCGGTTTCAGGAGTCTTCCCTGAGATCAATTTTCATCGAACTGAAACGAGTGAAGGCTCAAACTAAAGGTTTTTTCAATACCAACAACTTTGTCAGTGGCAAGAAGTTGCTTTCCATTAAGCGAAACAAAATAAACGCTAAAATTGAAAGAAATTGACAAAAAACGGTCTTGTTGGTATTTGGAAGTGTTCACTGATTTAAATCCCGCGCGTTTTTAAATTCCGACTGTTTTAATTCCATTATCTCTAAATTCTTTCTAAATTCTAAGAATAATAATGGTGTAATATTGTGATTTAGGTTTCGTCAACGAGAATACACCTCGGGCTTTACGATTGACCGACTCCGAAACACATAAAAAAATTGCATCTTTTTGCAACTATTTAAGGGCCAGCTCAAAAAAGGCCAGGGAGCCAATGGAACGTCAAAATGAGCAGACCACATCAAAAAAGCGACCTGCTGGCGATACCACAACAACTGTTCCGAAAAAAATGAATAAAAATTGATTTAAC
The DNA here is from genome assembly GCA_030407085.1 of Trichopria drosophilae. Lineage (NCBI taxonomy): Eukaryota > Metazoa > Arthropoda > Insecta > Hymenoptera > Diapriidae > Trichopria > Trichopria drosophilae. The sequence goes on from CM059583.1 coordinate 158,832,296, forward strand.
AAAAATATTAAAATAATACTTATTAATGTAGAATGTGACTTTGTTTTGAAATAAATTGAAGAATAGAGTATTGTACATTAAAGGATGATGATGACACCACTGGGCAATAATGAGTTATTATTGCCCTTGACAGCGGGTAATAACGTATTCATTATTACATGCTACCGTGTCGCAGTCGTATAATGGATTACTTCTGCCCCTCTCTACAGGGGAATAAGATGCCGATTATCGTGCATGCGTGACGTACATATTATTTCTGACTATTCGAATTAAAAAGCACAGTTTATTTCTGTTTATTTGAATAATATTTCTTTCGTTCCAATTTTGTTTTGGATTACGTTTAAATTGAAATAAATTCAAATAGAATTGGATCTAAATCGTATCTTATAAGGGTCGAAAGAAATTTCCAAGCCGCATTCTCAGAGGTTTCCTGTGTCTTCGAAATGGATCACAACTGATTGGAACCGGATATGATTGTGATTAAATTTTGATCTATTTCAAATTAACATAATCGATGCTCAGATTTGAAAGAGATAAAAATCTATCAGCTGAAATATATCATACTTCGGCGGATATTGCTCCTGAATGTATTACATTTTGATCAAATTTGATCGGAATCGTCGCCAATGACATTCTCTTTTCTGAAACAGAACAATTCGATTTTGGTTGCATTTTGATCGCAAAGAGATCCTAAATTGACCAAAATATGATACAATTCCAATTCACTTCGAATTGTCGCAAATATATGAGTATGAAACAGTTCTGATCAGATTAAATTTTTATATAAAAAAAATCGCAATTACATCCAGTTTTGGCCTAATTTTCATTAATTGACAGAAAATCTCAGATCCTGAAATGTTTCAAAAAAGTGATCTTATTCTGATCCCCTTTTGATTCATTCGGTTTCGGCCAAATTTGATCAAATTAGATCATTTTTTTTTTTACTCGGGACATATCATTGTAGACTTTTTGACAATGTAGCTGTCATTTTCAAGATTCGATTCACACAATAACTAATAACATAAACGTATACTAAAAGTTCTTTTACGAATTACGTTATATATGTACTATTCGTTGTCTAAACCGAATCTTGATCATGATAGCTACACTGTCGAAATGTCGACATTAAAACGTAACAAGAAGTTATGTGTACAATTCTTATTTATGCACTTGACTCAGCTTATTATTCTAGTCATCCACTATATGCATTGTATTTAAATTTGTATTGGATCCCATCTGAAAATATTGGATTTGACGTACAAAAAATTCAGTCAAATTTGGTACTCTTTTTTTATTCATATTTTTTATAATTAAGCTATGCCGAATGTTAGAGTCAAAGAATTACGATTAAATGAAATGTGTAATATATTAAATGTTCGAAAATGGACAAAATTATTGAAATTTACTTCAGTGATATAAAGAAATTTGAGGAATATAAGCGATAACGATAATGATACTTGATGGAAAATAACGTTTATTTATTCAATATCGACAGTTTGTGGAAACATTTATTCAGTATATCGATACTTTCTGAAAACATATAAAACTTATTAAATCTATTATAAATTATTATTTTGAAAACATTTCTAAAATAAGTAACAATATCAATCAGCATTTTGTGAAAACATTTCATCTTCTATAGCAACCTCATTTACTATTCGTTGCATAAATTGCATGGCGGATAGGTGCTCTTCTGAAAAGTCCCACCGACTTATGATCCAGTGATAAAATGTGTCACATGGTTTTTTGGCTTCGATGCTAGATGGAATCTCCAAATCTTGTTCCTCGTCAGTCTTTTCGTTGTCATTGTCGAGCTGTACACTTGTGTCTGAAACGCTTTCTTGAGGTGTTCGGAATTCCCAACCTGGGGTCATGTCATCAGAGGACAACCATGATTCCGCTGTGCTGACTGTCGCCGAAGCCAATTGAGGAATTTGATGCATTATTGAAACAACATCATCAACTATTCGATCGTTGGATTCTTCGGAACCAACAGTGTTTGTAAAAAAAAAATTTGAATATTTACATAATTATAAAGAAATAAGAATTTTTAAAAATAATTTTTCGTGTTATTATCCAGTAATTAAATTAATTTATTGTTAGAATATTTATAAACAATATTTATAAATTATTACACGTTAAACGGCAACATTGAGGTTACCATTTGTTCTGTACTGTACAAATGTTCTTCAGTTTGCATTATTATAGGCGATTAGTAGTTGTCATTTATGATGTTTACAATACATTTTACAAATTTCTTTCTTTGGAAAAATATATTGCGGACAGTATTAACCAAAAAAGAAATAGGAATATATATACCTGACTATAAAAGAAATAAAATGTTTAAAAATTGATATTTCGTGTTATTATCAGTGATTAAATTCATTTATTTTTACAATATTTTTAATAATAATAATAATAATAATAACATATTTGTTTTAAATTTACTTTATTATCATGGAAATTAATTTAATCTCACAAGGGGAATATATATTTATTAATTTTATAACATATTTTACAGTTTTCCTTCGATGTGACAATGTAACGCATACAATTTTAACTAAAAAATTAGAATTTCAATCATTTCGTGCTTACAAAAAAAATATTTTCAATAACTTCGATATTTTCTCTTAATAATTAATTAGAGGAACATATTTTACGCCGACTAAGACAAAAACAAGAATTTTTCTAATGCGTTTTATTGTCAAAATCGATTTTCTTGCATTGAAACCCATCCGCCGCTGTTTGAAATCCAGCGTCTACGCGCGGAATCGGCCGGCCAATTAGCGCGCGCTGGCCGAGCAGCCCTTCTGGGCCGGCGCGAGAAATATCCTGCATTTGTCAACACAATGACGGCAGGAGTCATTTCTCGAAGGTTCGCACACGTTGATGGATCTGTTCCGTTGGTGATTGAAAATTGCGACTGCGTACCCGTATGAACCAGCTGATTTCCGACGTTCTACTGTTTTGCAAAATGTAAGTGCATTATTCCAGTTATTTTTAGCATTCGTTGTTTCGCGGCCTTGTGATCGCGGCCATTTAAATTAATCGCATTCTGCAAGTTTCGTCTATTTCTATTGAATTTCGAAGCTGTCCGGCATCTATGTACGTTTGAGTGAGATATTCGACTACGTCAATTTTTTATTTCATACATATCTTTTTCAATGCGAAATTAATGTCCTTAAAATTTCTTTTAGAAGTGTATATACAAAATTTTTGGTATAATGTGTAAAATAAAGAACTCGCCCAATACGTAGCTTTGCATTTTACGCATACTGGCGATTACTGCCCGCTACTGGGTGTTTTTACGTCATGATGTAGACAATGTGCGTAGTTAATCCTTTTTTAAATTGAAAATTTAATAGTTACTTTTTAAAAATCGATGAATATTTTCTCCCGCGAAATTAGATACGCCATTTGAATTTAACAAAATTACTATAATAGATTTATTTAAATATTTAAACTCTGTATTCTTCTGTATCAAATTCAGTATGGTAGCGTACGCATTCATCTAAAAATTGCAACTTTATTCCCAAAGTTTTCGTGATTATTTCGTTAGAAATAACTGTTATCGACTAGTTCTAGTTCAACGGAGTTATTTTTTATTAATATTGAACGTTAAGTTATCAATATTGAGCGATTCAGTATATTTGACCATTTGTGTGAGATGTTCGACCGCAGCCTTTTTTTAATTTGTATTCCTCCATACAGTTGAAAATTGATAGAATTGTAACAGTATTTTTTTAATTATTCGTAATTATTGATAATTGTGGTGCTTCCTGCTTTTTTCAAGATGGTATTTGCGCAAATAGCAATTATTATTAATAAATTAAACACCCGGTACCGATCCTGATCAAGATTAGTACCGAAAGAATTTTTGTATATTGGATCCGCCATTTTGAATTTTCAAATTCTGAGTGCAGATTTGTAATCAGCGACCCCGAAAACAGTAAGAATGACTGATGTTAAAATAATCGGTTCTTTAGAATAATCTTTCCCCGAAAGGGTTAAGCGTTTTTCTTTCCTATATTGGGTTCGGTCGAAATGAACGAAATACAATCCAATTTATAAGCAAATCTGACAAATACTTAATGATGCTGCGCAATGTCGGACCTAAACTTTTCGGATTTCGCTCCGGATGAGCATCCAACGTCGTGGACAATCGAAATGGACGAGATCCAGCGAGGACCGATTTGTCCGAACGAGTCTGGCCGAGGTTCCACAGGATGCGTTCCTCCTTGTGCTTGGGCCGGAATTCGCCACGCACCCCTTCGAACGAATTGGTCCTCGCCGGATCGCGTCCATTTCGATTCTCCAGGATGCTGGGGGCGAAATCCGGGGCGAAATACGGAAAGATTAGGTCCAACATTGAGCAGCATCATTCAGTATTTGTCAGTCTTGCTTATAGATTGGATTGTTTTTCGATTATTTCGACCAAACCTAATATAGGGAAGAAAAACGGTTATTAAAACATTTATGTGCCTTTCAAGAGATATGATTTTTTTAATCGACTAATTATATCTCTAATACGTTATAATCCTTTCAAAACGCTTAAATTTAGCGATATTAAACGAAATATAAGTTGAATTTAAAAAATAATATTTCTTCCCTATCTTGCCTTTGGTCGAAATGAACAAATTTTTTTAAAAATACATCATTTCTGCAAAACTTATTGAAAATTGAGGAAATAATTTTAGTCGTCATTTTTTAAAAATCGATGAATATTTAATATTTTCTCCCGCCATATTAGATACGCCATTTTGAATTTAACAAAATTACCATAATAGATTTATTCAAACTCTGCATTCTTCTGTATCAAATTCGGTATGGTAGCGTTCGAATCCATCTAAAAATTGCAACTTTATTCCCAAAGTTTTCGTGATTATTTCGTTAGAAATAACTGTTATCGACTAGTTCTAGTTCAACGGAGTTATTTTTTATTAATATTGAACGTTAAGTTATCAATATTGAGCGATTCAGTATATTTGACCATTTGTGTGAGATGTTCGATCGCATCCTTTTTTAATTTTTATTTCTCCATACAGTTGAAAATTGTTACAAATAACTGTAATCGACTAATTCTAGTTAAACGGGGTTATTTTTTATTAATATTGAACGTTAAATTATCAATATCTTGTTTACTTGCGTTCGCGGAACGTGTCCCAATGATAGGAAAATACAGACAATATTTTCGACGGAATTCGCGCTATAAATGTATTTGAAAATTTAATTTAATTGATCTGTGCAGTTTTAATGGATTTTATACAGATAAGAATGTAACTACATATATGGCTTTTATTATGGGTTTTTCTCTCCTTACAAAAAGTGTTACCAGTGTTTCACCTTCCATTTCCCTTCAGTTGTAATTATTTCGATGTTACATTATATCATTTTTCACAATCGTGTGTATTTCTCAAAATTTTGACATTAATTTTTATTTATAATGTATTTGGTTTTTTATTTCAAATATTTTTCAATACTTTGTTCACAGAAATTTTGTATTTTGAAGAGGGTCTTGAATAAACAGACCGAAATGTAAATTTGTTAATATTATTTATTTCGACTATCCGCTTACCAAGAAACTATCACAAACATACTTATTTAAAATAGTAACGGATTAAGAAGAGGTTATAACTTGAAGTAGTCTGCTTCAAAATTTTGTATTTGAAAATTAGTTGATTTTAATTATTTTTAGTAATTTTCAACCGCAACAAAGATTTAAAATTAAGAAAAGGACGCGGTCGAATATCTCACAAAAATGTCCAAGTATCCTAATTCGTTCAATTTTCTTTTAATTAGCCATTTAAATTAATCGCATTCTGCAAGTTTCGTCGATTTCTATTGAATTTCGAAGCTATCCGGCATCTATGTACGTTTGAGTGAGATATTTGACTACGTCAATTTTTAATTTCATACATATCTTTTTCAATGCGAAATTAATGTCGTTAAAATTTCTTTTAGAAGTGTATATATATTTATAAATTATACCAAAATTTTTGGTATAATGTGTAAAATAAAGAACTCGCCCAATACGCAGCTTTGCATTTTACGCATACTGGCGATTACTGCCCGCTACTGCGTGTTTTTACGTCACGATGTAGACAATGTGAGTAGCTAATCCTTTTTTAAATTGAAAATTTAATAGTTACTTTTTAAAAATCGATGAATATTTAATATTTTCTCCCGCCATATTAGATACGCCATTTTGAATTTAACAAAATTACCATAATAGATTTATTCAAACTCTGCATTCTTCTGTATCAAATTCGGTATGGTAGCGTTCGAATCCATCTAAAAATTTTAACTTTATTCCCAAAGTTTTCGTGATTATTTCGTTAGAAATACTGTGATCGACTAATTCTAGTTAAACGGAGTTATTTTTTATTAATATTGAACGTTAAATTGAGCGATTTATTGAGCGGTTTAGTATATTTGAACATTTGTTTGAGATGTTCGACAGCATAAAAAAAAAAGTTAATTTCTTCAAAATACTATGTGAAATTCCTGAAAAAGTACTAATGCATTTTTCTATTATTTTTCAATTGTTAATTTTGACCACGTGACGTATTTCTTAATTTAAACGAGTGGTACGATCTACATCAGTAGGAGAAATACATTCTTCGACTAGGAAATAGATTTGGAAATTATTTCGTTCCGGATAAATTTTGGCAAAAAACATTTTAATTAAAATTAAGAAATGATAAAAATAAGAAATTGCGCTGTTTATTTATCATGTATTATTTTCTCTTTCTAGATACACTTCACAGAACGGCGACGCGCCCACTAGTAACATTGCGTTTACGCATACTGGCGATTACTGCCCGTTACTAGGCGAAATAAACTATGTGAGTATTGTAAATTTTTTTTCATTTATATGTCTATCTATATATAAAAATAAAAAAAAAGTGAAATTCTTCAATGTACTATGTGAAATTCCTGAAAAAGTACAAATGAATTCCAGTACGATGGTTTTGGATCAAGTTTCCTACATGTCACGACACAAAATTAAGCGATATGGGTTATTCGAAAAATTTGTGTGGGATGTTCGACCGCATCCTTTTTTCATTTTTATTCCTCCATACAGCTGAAAATTGATAGATATAACTATAATCGACTAATTCTAGTTAAACAGAGTTATTTTTTATTAATATTGAACGTTAAATTATCAATATCTTGTTTACTTGCGTTCGTGGAGCGTGTCCCAATGATAGAAAAATACAGACAATATTTTCGACGGAATTCGCGCTATAAATGTATTTGAAATTTAGTTGATTTTAATTATTTTTAGTAATTTTTAACCGCAACAAAGATTTAAAATTAAGAAAAGGACGCGGACGAATATCTCACAACAATGTCCAAGTAACCTAATTCGTTCAATTTTCTTTTAAGTAACCATTTAAATTAATCGCATTCTGCAAGTTTCGTCGATTTCTATTGAATTTCGAAGCTATCCGGCATCTATGTACGTTTGAGTGAGATATTCGACTACGTTAATTTTTAATTTTATACATATATCTTTTTCAATGCGAAATTAATGTCTTTAAAATTTCTTTTAGAAGTGTATATATATTTATAAATTATTCAAACTCTGTATCAAATTCAGTATGGTAGCGTACGAATTCATCTAAAAATTGCAACTTTATTCCCAAAGTTTTCGTGATTATTTAGTTAGAAATAACTGTTATCGACTAGTTCTAGTTAAACGGAGTTATTTTTTATTAATATTGAACGTTAAATTATTATATCAATATTAAGCGATTTAGTATATTTGACCATTTGTGTGCGATATTCGACCGCACCTTTTTTTAATTTGTATTCCTCCATACAGTTGAAAATTGTTAGAATTGTAACCGTATTTTTTTAATTATTCGTAAGTATTGATAATTGTGGTGCTCCCTGCTTTTTTCAAGATGGTATTTGCGCAAATAGCAATTATTATTAATAAATTAAACACCCGGTACTGATCCTGATCAAGATTAGTACCGAAAGAATTTTTGTACATCGGATCCGCCATTTTGAATTTTCAAATTCTGGGTGCCGATTCGTAATCACCGACTCCGAAAACAATAAGAATGACTGATGTAAAAATTTTTTTTAACGCCATATTAGGTCCGCCAATTTGAATTTAACAAAATTACCATAAACTTTTATACCTGTATAAAAGTTTATACGAGTCTGACGGAAATTATCCAGGATTCATTCCTGCAGATGCAGCTGGACCGCATTTCGCCAGACTCGTCCAGACGAATCGCACCTCGCCGGATCGCTTCGGATTCGATTGTTTAAGGATATGGAGGTTCTTTCGGTGCCAAATGCGTCAAGTTTGGGCACGACGCCCAATATAAAATTAAAAAAGGATTCGGTCGAATATCTCACACAAATTTGCGAATACCGCATATCGCTCAATTTGTTAATGTTCCGAAAAATGAAAAATTAATGTACATGTAGCAGAAAACGTTTCAGTACAATTAGCATTGTTTTACCTCGTTCGAGATAATTTCTGCGGCCTATGAGACTAAAAGTGATTGGTTTAAATGAAAAGTAACGTTGTATGAGAAAAAAATGGACGATTTACGATTGTAATTAATTTCGAATAAAATTTCTCGACCGTTGTAACGATTAAAATGAAGGGAGTGTCTTGGTAAATCGGTCACCATACTAAAAATATAATTAAAAAATTGAACGTTTCGTCCTTGAATGTGCGTAGGACTCCTCAGTAAGGTTCCGCAACATTCATCCTTAGACGTTCTAAAAAACAATTAATGACAGAGATTCTATTGCATCCGGAACTGGATGACATATTATCTGATATAATAGTTTATTCTTATGAAAGAAGCAAAACACAAGGCGGCATTTGAACGATGTAAATTTCGTTCAAAGCTGCGAGTGCGAATAACGTCTTTCATATAAATAAACAAAAATACAAAACACTTGCGCGAAAGCAAGTTTACGAAATAATAGGTAATACACAACCAGTGGAATTTTGTGTAAAAATTAATTATTATTTACAAATAAAAAACAAGTATTTTTCATTTGCAAAAATTAAGTAAAAGACAAGTATGCAAACGCCTTGTGTTTTATACTATACGTTAAAATATAAACATCTTCCATTAATTTTTTGACAAATGTTAGTTGGAATATTCAAAGAGAATACTATTTTAATTCTTGGAGAATTCATTACGTATTCTAAATTGCGGACATTCGTTATATCTTAAAGAATTCTTTTTCTGAAAAGTGTGCTCATCACAATGGATGTGTTGGACGAGCCAGATAAGTTTGTGGCACTCCAGGAGTTTCTTCGAGCCGATGAGCCGAGGTTCCATCGGTTCAAAACGGGTTCACATACCCCAGATGATATGAAGAATCTCGTCGAAGCCATGAACCTCGCCGCGGACTCCAATTGTACATCAAAAAAAACATCGCTGGTCGCGTATCTCAAATCATCGGGTGATGATGTTCTCCAGCCTCACTGGGTATACTGTCCTATGGTTGGATTGATGGCGATGTTACGACCGTAAGTTTTTTTTGAGACGAAAAGTCATATTACGAAATAAATACGCGGGAAATAATTTAAAAGACTACACGAAATAACTTATCATTCATACGGCACACTTGACTCTCATAAATATATCATACATAGTCTAACAATTTAACAATTTTGTAACAATATAAAGGAGATGTATCTAAAATAAATTATTTTTATTATCGATAATAGATATTTTTATAAATGTTTAGTTTCGTTTCAAATCTATCCTTACTGCCGCGACAACATACCATCAGCTCGTTCTCCGCAAAGACAATTGCCGTCTTTATCTCGAAAAAGCTGTTCCCGACGGGCGACAACCTGCTGCTGAAGAAGGGCATACAGGTTGCCTGCCAATTATTTACAAATGTGCTGCGGAGAACAAAATTCTGGGCTGCTATAAAACTATACGAGAATGAGAATGTGGAGATTCTTCCAGAAGACATTCCGATGGTATATTCTAAAGTGCAGAATATGCTGTGAGTATAATCTAAAAATAATTTTATCTAATTTATATTTTACTTATTTTTTAAATTATTTAAGTTCCTAAAAAATATGACAGCAATTCGTTCAAAACTAACATTTTTCTCAAACAAGGGAAAATATGAATAAATTAAAATTTCGGGGTTTTAATTTATTCTTATATTATTTAATGCCTACATAACTTCAAATATTTAGTATAAGGAAAAATAAGCTTTTTGTGAAAATGCGGTCTGATTATAATGAATTTAAAATGGCAGATACAAGCTGATGTATATATTTCACTAAAACAGTATCCAAAATTTTGTGTTAATTTCTTTAGGCTTCAGATCCTAGACCAGTATCCCGAGAAACTTTTGAGTAAAGATAAAGAAATAGCATTAGTACAACGCTACAATGCCAAACATTTGCATCTTACGGTAAGGAACAAGAGTGAACAAAGTCTATTGAAGACAATCTTCGACAGGAGACTCGCAAAGACGTGTAAAGTATTCGGCAGTGGAAAAAATCCTAACAATGTTGCCGAAACTTATAAGTTCTTTAAACCAATGGCTGCACTCAGAATAAGCCGCGAACCAGCTGGGACATCCAGCGATAGTTGCGAAGTTCCTAATGTACAATCTGAAGAATCAGCCAACTGTAGTCTTTCTCACCCTTCGTCGTTGGAGAATAATCTTGAACAGGTATGATCAACAAAAAAGAAGCGATTTTTCTGAAAAAAAAAAAAAAAATTAATAACCTATTTAATAACATTAATTATGTACTACTGAAATTTTCTCAGAAACAATAGTTAACAATTATTTTAATACCTTTTTTGTCACACCTGCACAAAACTGCCACCTATCCGAGTAGATAAGGCCATGGCATTATACCATGGGTTAGGCGAACTTTTCTCGTAGCTTATACGGCTTTTTTGTGTCAGCCACCGAATGTGAAGGTTGCGGCCCGAGCCAAAGGCCCGTTGCTTACGCAACACCCATCCGAGTGCACAGGACACACACACACACACGCGCGCGCGCACACACACACACACACACACACGCACACACACACACACACACACACACACACACACACACGCACACACACACACACACACACACACATACACAACTGTTTCCACATGTATCGGACGATATCTCATTTTGCGCACTCATTTACGAAAAATTTTCCCCTCTATTTCGACCCGTGCCATAACCTTCGTATTCGTTAAACAAAAATTGCTCGCATTAGTATCGAAAATAACTATTCACACAAGCAGATTTTGGCTTGTTCCATGAAAACTAATTTGTCACAAAAAATTTATTTCGATTACAGCCCTAAAACTTTCCTTATTTTTATTATCAAAATTATCAGAATAATTGTTAATGATGTAAGAATTTCCAAACATTTGTCCAATACAGTTTTTAAATTTATTCTGTTTTTTCTTCGTGAACGCCGTACGTTCGAATTCAGTTCAAGGTCGGTTATTTCAATCTATTTAACTTCAGTATTCCTTGGGTATGTCGCATCGAGTCGAGTGGATTCAGCCTCCGCGTGGTGTGAAAGAAAGTTACACTTTTCGTGGCCAACAACTTCTTACTCAGTATTCTCCAGATACTGAGCATTTAGAATATTACTGAAACATTTTTGATAGTTTAACAAATTTTGAAAATTTAAAAAACAAATTTCGGCTACTGTTCAACAAACTACTCGGTAACATATCGATTCACTATGCGTAGCAGTTAATAAAAAATGACTTCGATTGGACCACATAGCAACTGGTTCTCTTATTTTAAAAGAAATTTAGAATCATTGAATAAAACCAAATGCATTTGCATTTGCAGGCCATAAATATTTATTGTTACAACGCAGGTACAAATCTGTGTAATTGGATTATCAAAATTTGTATGGCAACAAATAAACTGCTAAAAATAATATACTATATTTATTTTCAGGGTGAATTTTTAAAGGCAAAACATAGGGAATATTATGTTGAAGATTCCCCTGTGTATAAATAATTCCACTTATCGTCAAAAGAAATTTTTATCATATTTTAACTAGTACATACTCCAAAAGTATTGGCTTAAAAAATAATCGTTAAAATTAGTAGAAATTTTGGCAGACTGGCAACCGCTAATGTACTTGCAAGAAGCTTTTCTTCGTCGAAAGTACATTCGGACTAGAATCACAATAAATACCCCTGTTTCCGCTTTTAGAAATTCACCCGACATACTACAGACTCCAATTAATTAATTCATGACAAAGCAACTATAAACAAAAGTGAATAACTCGTCTCATATATTATAATATTATACATAATAATTACCAAAACCTTAAAACGAATCTTTTTCACAAATTTTCGATTTACATTAAATGTTACAGAAATTCACTAAATAAATGAAATGCGATTTCAATAACCAAAGGTACGCAAACACATAAAAGCGTAATAATCATTTCATGACTTCAGGTATGTTGGCAAGACGGGAAAATATGTCAGCCTGCTCCAACGCTCATGGACGCTCGAAATCGTGTGCAAGAATCGTTGCAAACTCTTCGGAGCGACCACAAGCGAAATCTAAATCCAACACCGTATAAAGTAAGTCATTTTTTTTGCATTTATTACGAAAGCAATTAAATTTCTTTTTATAATTTTAAATGTTGACCTGCAGGTAGCAGTCAGTAATTGGAATGTCGAACAACACTTTTCGGATACAGACTCAGGTATATTCTCTATATCTGAGACTAAATCATTGAAGGAGCATGAATGCGAGAAGAGCGTGGAAAACTGTAAGGACGACTATTTTTCGCTGCTAGGCGAGGCTATTCCTCTATCAGAGATAGATAAATGCGTTCCGGTCAAGGACTATTCTCAACTTGTAAGTGCCCGCTAGTTATTCCATTTTAGAAATTCTTATTTATTAATAGTTCTTTACAAATTAATCAATTAATGTACCGTTTGGCGAACAGACTTTCAATCAAAAGCCTAAATGTGACTTGTTGCGTAATTTCGCATATGTCAACTGTTGGCTTAGTAATGTGTCGAATATGCATCGAAAAAATCCGAATAGAATATATGATCTAACTCATTTTGTTATGAAGAGGACAAACATGAGGATTTTTTCCCCGTATTCCGTAACCCCAATTCGTTCTAATAAACCGAGAGTGACTTTTACTAATCGACTTCAAATTCAAAAAACGACGTGAAGAGAGAATTGAAGCAGCTGCATTATATATTCGTATGAAGCAAGAGGATCTAAGGACATATAGAGAAGAACATAAGAAAAAGGATGCCGATAGGGTTTCCGGAGCAAACAGTGATGACGGCGTAACAGATAAAGACTCAGGTGGATGCTCTACGTCTGCCAATGCCACTCCATTATCGAGTCACGTTAACGACCAGAATAGAGTGGGAGACCTGGCGACCGCCAATAAAGAATCCGGTCCGTTAAACTGTCCAGTTGCTATTAATCGGATAACGTCGCCCTGTTATCTGACACTTGATTTTATAAGATCTACTCACGTTAACGCAATGAGACAAGAGGATCTGGAATTTGAGCCTCCACCTCCAATACCTATCTTAAAGTGGTTTAAGATGGCATTAAACGAATTCCAGACCCTACCGGAGTATTTGAAGCATATGGATAAGTCTTCTGCTGAAATGAGGCAGGCCCTCCTAAAGCCACAACATCCCTATTTAACGAAAATAGAACGAGATATTCGAGCAGTTCCTAAACGCTTTTTGCACTCTTTTCACCGAACACGCAATCGTCTTACTAGGCTTACATTTTTACACAGATTTGGTTATTATATGAATACTGGGAAGCTTCCCCGGAATGAGAGACTTTTCTTGGATCTGGAAATGAATGTCCGAACGGATTTTATTTTACTTTATGCACGATACACGATGATTCAAACAATGAAATCGCGCGTACAAAGCGAACTAAAGGCAATGAAAATTGCGATGGTAAGAAACATTAATACTTGTAAATAAAAAATACGGTTTTTATAGAAAATAAAAACTAAAAATGAGATTCTTGTAACTTGTTAACTTTTTAGGTTATGTTGGCCATTTAGGATCCTGTTGTACGAAATAGAAACTCAGTTTTATTTTCTATAGAACCCTGATATTTTTTCGTGTATATTTGTAGAATTTATATTTTTTTATATTCCAGATAAGAAGAAGATCATTGCAAATCATGGAATGTTTAAATGCAATGAGAGGGCAGATGGAATTCACAAACCCGATATTACTGTTTCTCCAAACACCGGCGATATTTAAATTCGTCCTGAAATCTGTATATACTAATTCCGAAATACTCAAAATCGAGAAAGTATTACAGTCATGTATTTTCAAGAAGATTTGTAATACGATTTACTTTCTTATTAGACAAAACAAATGATGAGCAACGCAAAACAGTATTGGAAGAACTCCAAGCAAGTTTAAGAAAGAAAAATGTTAAGTGCATATCTAGAACCATGGCAAATGAGATGAAAAAAACAAAACCAAAAACAACAAACAATCTTTTGAAACAAATGTCTAAAGTACTGCGGTCAAAGAAATATTGTAAATGCTTCATTATGATGCTCGGTGATTTAAGGTTAGGTTATTTTCCTGCAATCAAACGTTGTATCTGAAATAAGTTTTAATTCGCGGAATTATTCTGAATATATCTACACTGAAAATAAATGCGGGCGACTGGTTCACCGAAAAGTGGGTGAAAATCACGCTCGAAGTATTTTACATTGTCTGAAATTGTGATTATGTAATGTAAATATGTAAAAGTGTAAAAAAATCAATTTTGTTTAAAGACAGCCGTATATGTAATGTATAATAAATTGTATGAACTACTTTAACTCGATCGAATGATTTATAAGATTTATAAAAACTAAAAAGAATATAAAAGCAATCGACTTCTTTTTCATATCAACAATTTCTAGGTCGAAAAATAGTTCAAAGAAAAACAAAATTGTGATAAACATTTTGTTTAAATAAAATTTCAATGTGCATTCAGAAAAATACTAATTTTTTATACTTTTACACATTCAATCACAATTTTAAATATTGTAAAATACTTCGGACGAGATTGTCACCCAGTTTTGGGGGAACCACTCGCCCACATTTTTTTCAGTGAAACCCAATAAACTATAATATTCTCAATATAGTGGTAGTATACTATGGGGTTTTGGGCTATCTAAATTCGAACTTCAGATGCACCTTGATTTACCTTGATAGATTCAATGGTGTTGACTCACTATGCCATATTAAATTTTTTAGAAATGTCGGTCGATATAAATTCGAGAAGCTTGAGACGCTCTACGAGACAATTGAGATTAAAATCCCATCGTTGCATAATGAGATGACAAAAGAAGAAAAAAGTGGTAACGTTTTGTGTAAGTGCAGTGCAAGCTCGACTGAAACGAAAATTCGGAAACACTATACCGGAGCCGATGCTGCAAGAGGTAATCAGGAAGTCACAGAAATGATAGTGATATAAAGAGTGATACGGAGTGATACAAAGATTGACATGACATCAGAACTAAGAGCTTGCGAGAGCAATGTCTCAAAGCCTAAAAGGCCATTCGCATGTCATGTCATTCATGATTTTTTCTAGACACTCTTGATAGAACAACGAAGCCCCATATCCGTAGCTTTGCATTTTACGCATACTGCGATTACTGCCCGCTACTGGGTGTTTTTACGTCACAATGGAGACAATGTGAGTAGTTAATGTGTGAGTAGTTAAACAATTAATTACTTTATTACATGTTAAAGAGTTTTCGCTATATATTGTTATTGTCTACAAGGCAATATTATAATTATACAGATTTACAATTCCTATGTAATACAAGAAAGTTATAACTGAATTCTAAAAAATTTATTGAAATTGTATGCGTTTGAAATTAATTTCGATCCAAAATAAAGTATGTAATATTGGATATGCTTCAGTCATCACTGTTTAATTAATATGAATCGAAAATAAATGGAATGTGTTTTTTTGAACATTCCTTTTGAAATTAAATTTATTTAGAAGTTTTGAAAAATACCCATGACATTTCCGAATCACAGTCTATTTCAATAAAATCTGTTTCAATACATTTTACCTAGTAATTATTACAAATTGTTTTTATTAGAACCCACATTTATTTTGTTAAACAGATAATACTTGTTTGTAGGGTAACACGTTAGTAATAATAAAAATGTTTAATACTAATGAATTTATTGATTCCTGGAAAATTATAAGGACCGTATGGATTTGTTTTTTATGTAAATTGAATTTTGTGTAAAAAAAAATTGGTATAAACAAATATTATCCCGTAAGGCTGTTTAGGTTTAAACACTAACGTTCTAAACAAATTGATAGCTATTGGATTCAAAAATAAATTTAAATAATAGTTCACATGTGTTTTTAATGTCCAATTGGTGAATAGGCATAGGTTGTTTTTAATAACTTGTATAAATAAAAATATAACTTGCATAATGAGTGATTCCTACAAAAACTTTACAAATTATCTCCTAGAAACAATTCGTATAGATTGTCTAAAAAAAATATTGTTTTTTTCTATTACGATTTTATAATAAAAATACGGGTGTTTTTATTTTCGTATTTCTCTATAAATTTAATAGTTTTTATTTGAAATGCTTTTGTTGAAACCTGAGTTTTCTATACAAGAGCGTTAAAGTTTGACTTTATGCACTGCATTTTAACATGCGATTAGATAGGGACGGTGCTCAAAGTCGAATTCTTACCCTCGAGTATACATTACAATTAAAAATTTAAAAGTCATTTTTTAAAAAAAGTGAAATTCTTCAAAATACTATGTGAAATTCCTCAAAAGTACTGATAAATTCCATTACGATGGTTTTGGATCAAGTTTCCTACATGTCACGACACATAAATTGAGCGATATGGGTTATTCGCAAATTTGTGTGGGATGTTCGGACCGCATCCTTTTTTCATTTTTATTCCTCCATACAGCTGAAAATTGATAGATATAACTATAATCGACTAATTCTAGTTAAACAGAGTTATTTTTTATTAATATTGAACGTTAAATTATCAATATCTTGTTTACTTGCGTTCGCGGAACGTGTCCCAATGATAGAAAAATACAGACAATATTTCCGACGGAATTCGCGCTATAAAATTGTGTTTGAAAATTAGTTGATTTTAATTATTTTTAGTAATTTTCAACCGCAACGAAGATTTAAAGTTAAGAAAAGGACGCGGTCGAATATCTCACAAGAATGTCCAAGTATCCTAATTCGTTCAATTTTCTTTTAAATAACCATTTAAATTAATCGCATTCTGCAAGTTTCGTCGATTTCTATTGAATTTCGAAAGCTATCCGGCATCTATGTACGTTTGAGTGAGATATTCGACTACGTCAATTTTTAATTTCATACATATTCTTTTTCAATGCGAAATTAATGTCCTTAAAATTTCTGTTAGAAGTGCATATATATTTATAAATTATACCAACATTTTTCAAAACGTGCCTTTCAAAGTACGCGCGAGGAAAAATTCGTTGTTTCGTGACCTTGATCTTGTGTTTTTGCGTTCGCGAACGTGTCCCAGTGAAGAAAAAATATAAAGTATTTTCGACGAAATTCGCGCTATAAATGTATTTGAAAATTTGTTGATTTTAATTATTTTTAGTAATATTTAACCGCAACAAAGATTTAAAATTAAGAAAAGGACGCGGACGAATATCTCACAACAATGTCCAAGTAACCTAATTCGTTCAATTTTCTTTTAAATAACCATTTAAATTAATCGCATTCTGCAAGTTTCGTCGATTTCTATTGAATTTCGAAGCTATCCGGCATCTATGTACGTTTGAGTGAGATATTCGACTACGTCAATTTTTTATTTCATACATATCTTTTTCAATTCGAAATTAATGTCGTTAAAATTTCTTTTAGAAGTGTATATACAAAATTTTTGGTATAATGTGTAAAATAAAGAACTCGCCCAATACGTAGCTTTGCATTTTACGCATACTGGCGATTACTGCCCGCTACTGGGTAGTTTTACGTCATGATGTAGACAATGTGCGTAGTTAATCCTTTTTTAAATTGTAAATTTAATAGTTACTTTTTAAAAATCGATGAATATTTTCTCCCGCCATATTAGATACGCCATTTGAATTTAACAAAATTACTATAATAGATTTATTTAAACTCTGTATTCTTCTGTATCAAATTCAGTATGGTAGCGTACGCATTCATCTAAAAATTGCAACTTTATTCCCAAAGTTTTCGGGATTATTTCGTTAGAAATAACTGTTATCGACAAGTTTCTAGTTCAACGGAGTTATTTTTTATTAATATTGAACGTTAAGTTATCAATATTGAGCGATTCAGTATATTTGACCATTTGTGTGAGATGTTCGATCGCATCCTTTTTTAATTTTTATTTCTCCGTACAGTTGAAAATTGTTACAAATAACTGTAATCGACTAATTCTAGTTAAACGGGGTTATTTTTTTATTAATATTGAACGTTAAATTATCAATATCTTGTTTACTTGCTGTTCGCGGAACGTGTCCCAATGATAGAAAAATACAGACAATATTTCCGACGGAATTCGCGCTATAAATGTGTTTGAAAATTAGTTGATTTTAATTATTTTTAGTAATTTTCAACCGCAACGAAGATTTAAAATTAAGAAAAGGACGCGTTCGAATATCTCCACAAAAATGTCCAAGTATCCTAATTCGTTCAATTTTCTTTTAATTAGCCATTTAAATTAATCGCATTCTGCAAGTTTCGTCGAGTTCTATTGAATTTCGAAGCTGTCCGGCATCTATGTACGTTTGAGTGAGATATTCGACTACGTCAATTTTTAATTTCATACATATCTTTTTCAATGCGAAATTAATGTACTTAAGAATTTCATTTTAGAATCGTATGTACATAATTTTTTGTATATGTGTAAAATAAAGAACTCGCCCAATACGTAGCTTTGCATTTTACGCATACTGGCGATTACTGCCCGCTACTGGGTGTTTTTACGTCACGATGTAGACAATGTGAGTAGTTAATCCTTTTTTAAATTGAAAATTTAATAGTTACGTTTTAAAAATCGATGAATATTTAATATTTTCTCCCGCAATATTAGATACGCCATTTTGAATTTAACAAAATTACCATAATAGATTTATTTAAAACTCTGTATTTCTTCTGTATCAAATTCAGTATGGTAGTGTATGAATTCATCTAAAAATTGCAACTTTATTCCCAAAGTTTTCGTGATTATTTCGTTAGAAATAACTGTTATCGACTAGTTCTAGTTCAACGGAGTTATTTTTTATTAATATTGAACGTTAAGTTATCAATATTGAGCGATTCAGTATATTTGACCATTTGTGTGAGATGTTCGACCGCAGCCTTTTTTAATTTGTATTCCTCCATACAGTTGAAAATTGATAGAATTGTAACCGTATTTTTTTAATTATTCGTAATTATTGATAATTGTGGTGCTTCCTGCTTTTTTCAAGATGGTATTTGCGCAAATAGCAATTATTATTAATAAATTAAACACCCGGTACCGATCCTGATCAAGGTTAGTACCGAAAGAATTTTTGTATATTAGATCCGCCATTTTGAATTTTCAAATTCTGAGTGCAGATTTGTAATCAGCGACCCCGAAAACAGTAAGAATGACTGATGTTAAAATAATCGGTTCTTTAGAATAATCTTCCCCCGAAAGGGTTAAGCGTTTTTTCTTTCCTATATTGGTTCGGTCGAAATGAACGAAATACAATCCAATTTATAAGCAAATCTGACAAATACTTAATGATGCTGCGCAATGTCGGACCTAAACTTTTCGGATTTCGCTCCGGATGAGCATCCAACGTCGTGGACAATCGAAATGGACGAGATCCAGCGAGGACCGATTTGTCCGAACGAGTCTGGCCGAGGTTCCACAGGATGCGTTCCTCCTTGTGCTTGGGCCGGAATTCGCCACGCACCCCTTCGAACGAATTGGTCCCTCGCCGGATCGCGTCCATTTCGATTCTCCAGGATGCTGAGGGCTCATCCTTGGCGAAGTCCGGAAAGATTAGGTCCAACATTGAGCAGCATCAATCAGTATTTGTCAGTCTTGCTTATAGATTGGATTGTTTTTCGATTATTTCGACCAAACCTAAAATAGGGAAGAAAAACGGTTATTAAAACATTTACGTGCCTTTCAAGAGATATGATTTTTTTAATCGACTAATTATATCTCTAATACGTTATAATCCTTTCAAAACGCTTAAATTTAGCGATAT
The DNA here is from genome assembly GCA_030407085.1 of Trichopria drosophilae. Taxonomy (NCBI): domain Eukaryota; kingdom Metazoa; phylum Arthropoda; class Insecta; order Hymenoptera; family Diapriidae; genus Trichopria; species Trichopria drosophilae. Next base: position 158,852,556 of record CM059583.1, read on the forward strand.
TAAACTAAATATAAGTTTGAATTTAAAAAATAATATTTCTTCCCTATCTTGCCTTTGGTCGAAATGACAAATTTTTTTAAAAAGACATCATTTCTGCAAACCTTATTGAAAATTGAGGAAATAATTTTAGTCGTCATTTTTTTAAAAATCGATGAATATTTAATATTTTTCTACCGCCATATTAGATACGCCATTTTGAATTTAACAAAATTACCATAATAGATTTATTCAAACTCTGCATTCTTCTGTATCAAATTCGGTATGGTAGCGTTCGAATCCATCTAAAAATTGCAACTTTATTCCCAAAGTTTTCGTGATTATTTCGTTAGAAATAAACTGTGATCGACTAATTCTAGTTAAACGGAGTTATTTTTTATTAATATTGAACGTTAAATTGTCAGTATCTTGTTTACTTGCGTTCGTGGAACGTGTCCCAATGATAGAAAAATGCAGACAATATTTTCGACGAATTCGCGCTATAAATGTATTTGAAATTTAGTTGATTTTAATTATTTTTAGTAATATTTAACCGCAACAAAGATTTAAAATTAAGAAAAGGACGCGGACGAATATCTCACAACAATGTCCAAGTAACCTAATTCGTTCAATTTTCTTTTAAATAACCATTAAAATTAATCGCATTCTGCAAGTTTCGTCGATTTCTATTGAATTTCGAAGCTATCCGCATCTATGTACGTTTGAGTGAGATATTCGACTACGTCAATTTTTTATTTCATACATATCTTTTTCAATGCGAAATTAATGTCGTTAAAATTTCTTTTAGAAGTGTATATGGGTAAAAACGCAAAATACCAACCAATGATCTGATGCCTAATTTTTGATTTCTATGATTTTTGAATATGTTCTAGTACTCGGTAATATGTGACATTTCCTCCAATTAGAGCCCTCTAACTCTATACGCTTACGAGATATACCTTATCTAATTATTTTGCAAGAAAAATTTCAATTCTCTCTTAAAAAAATACAAAAAAATTTTTTCAATATCTGTATAACCTGTTTCATCGGAAAAATTCTCAATTTTTTCAAACAAAATATATTAAATAATTTCAACAATTTTTTCATAGTCAAATTGCAATTTTTCTATTTAAAAATGGAAATAATCCCTGTTCCCCAAATTTTTTTTGAATTTTTGTTTTTTCCTCTTTAAATACAAAGTTATTTATCATTTATTAAGAAAAAAAATTGCAGTTCCTTGAAGAAAGAGTGACGCTTCTGAGAACATTCCCATTTTAACACTGCCAGAAAAGAAGAGAGAGGGGGGGGGGGGATCTCTAGCATAGCTAGGTGCAAGTAGTTTCGATACATATATTATAACAATATAGTGGTCCTTAAAAGTCTAAAAATTGAAAATGAGCATTTTCAAAACCTCGATCACGACCGCAGGTCAGTCGAAGCATTGAATAAATAACACACCATATAGAATATAAATGATAAAATATAGGGCGGGATATATCTGTCCCAAAACGCTAATGGGAAAACCTAAGTTAGGCCAAGACGCGCATTTTAAAAAAAATTTATCCCGATACGACCTATCCGGACGCGAGTTATCATGTGTACCAAATTTATACATACGGTAATACCCTAGGTTTAGAGTCTTCTAACTCGAATACGGTTAGAGTTATCGAGAAAAATGCATTACGATCTTTTTTTGTGCAGAATTTTTTATTGGCTTTCATTTTTTATTTTGAAATATTTTTTTGTCCGGATGGAATAACTGTCAAAGATATTGGGCAAAAAAATTGTAATTTAACTTTTTTTGTTTTTATGTAATTTTTCGTATGAGCGGGCGGTGTGTATTGGTTCCAAAATTTAATCAGATCCTAAGTTTAGGCCAAGACGAGGCATATAAAAAAAAAATTATACCAATACGCCTATCCGGACGCGAGTTATCCGCTTGTACAAAGTTTTTGCACACACACACACGGACGGACGGACGGAACCGGGACGGACAGACGAGGACGGAAGGAACGGACGGACGGACGGACGTACAAGATAACGGACACAAATTTATTTTTATTGTTGTTTTGGGTTCTTTAGGGTCCTGAAACGTCGACATTTGATGAAAAACTATAGGGTAATGTTTTTGCCGGGAACTGACCAAACTTCAATACTTCGTCAGACCTACGGTCTGGGTCGTAAAGTAATAAAATCCCCCCTCGATGGGCTCTTCACTCTCAAATATTAAAATTAAGTGGGAAAAAATTCGAAAAAAAAAACGTTATAACTATATTTTTGGTCGGAAAAATTCTCAATTTTTCAACAGACCAAAAATATACAATTCGCTTTTTAACAAATTTTCTGTTAAGGAAAAGAAACGAAAAATCCGCGGTTTTATCCCAACTTTTGTTGTTATTTTTTTTCCCCGTAATGTTAATCCCCCCCCCCCACCCCCCCCCCCCCCCACCCCCCCCCCCCCCCACCCCCCCCCCCCCCCACCCCCCCCCCCCCCCACCCCCCCCCCCCCCCACCCCCCCCCCCCCCCACCCCCCCCCCCCCCCACCCCCCCCCCCCCCCACCCCCCCCCCCCCCCACCCCCCCCCCCCCCCACCCCCCCCCCCCCCCACCCCCCCCCCCCCCCACCCCCCCCCCCCCCCACCCCCCCCCCCCCCCACCCCCCCCCCCCCCCACCCCCCCCCCCCCCCACCCCCCCCCCCCCCCACCCCCCCCCCCCCCCACCCCCCCCCCCCCCCACCCCCCCCCCCCCCCACCCCCCCCCCCCCCCACCCCCCCCCCCCCCCACCCCCCCCCCCCCCCACCCCCCCCCCCCCCCACCCCCCCCCCCCCCCACCCCCCCCCCCCCCCACCCCCCCCCCCCCCCACCCCCCCTCCCCCCCCACCCCCTCCCCCCCCCCCCCCCCCCCCCCCCCCCCCCCTGCCCCATAATTTGTGTATTATTATTTATATTATTTTTTATTGAATTCTAAAATTCCTCTTAATAGAAATAATGGACACTCTAAAATTCTAAAAGTGAAAATATCTTAAAATGAAATGCCGTTTTTCGAGATTTCACTGCAATATAGTGACTTTCTCTTGTACTAAAGTGAACATTTCACTTTTATAAAAGTTACATTTTCACTGTATTGAATGCAGCGAGATTGTTCACTGTTAGCAAAAAAGTGAAGTTAGAATATGATGTCGACATATAATTATCGCATATTTTCAAATTGGTTCAATAAGGCCAACAAGATTTTGAGAGATCCTAACCTAAAAATTTAAAAAACACCGTTTTCTACCATTTTCAGTAGGTTTTTGCAGTGGAAGTGCGCTTTTAGTCATTTCCATACGATTTTTTTCATCCAGTTGTCCAAGTTTTTGTCAATGTATAAATATGATTTTCATAGATTTAGTAAATGTGTAATTGTATGAAAATAATTAACAAGATGAGGACGGTTTTCTTGCTCAGAGTTGTTTCATCACGCCAAGATTTTGAGATATAAAAGTAAGAAAAACATCATTTTTACCGAATTTTATTAAGTTTTGACAAAAACCTGAAATGCATTCATCAAAACCTGAGTATACTTTTCCGAAGACGTGCTGGATCTAAATCTGGACGCAGATTTGTTCTATCGGGTCAAAATTTTGAGATATTCTAACTCAAAAGTGCAAAAAACGAAAATCACAATCGTGCTTCAAGAAAAACTTGTTGAAAGTCGATGAAAAAACTCCAATCGGAATTAATAAAAGAGGATTTAAAAGCTGACGAATAACACATTAATCTGAATTTTGTCAAATTGCGAACAAAAATTTTGTTCGGAAACAAAAACTTACAGAAAATGGATAGAAACTTTAGGTCATGATATCTCATCAGGGCTTCGAAAAACATTGGAAAAGTATAGTCCTGTTTCTGGGTATGGAGATCAGCCTCATTCCGTTGGCCTGTATAATTAATTTTAAATATCTTATATTGGCCAGACAAGTTTTTATCGGCCCCAGAAAAATGTTTTAAAATTCCTCATTTGGAAAATACAACAACCAAGAAAATATAATAGCCGACGTAAAGATAAATTCAACAAAAGGACGCGTTATTTCTACTACTTTAAATACGTCTGTTCAGTTTATATCAGCTTTTCACGTGCACAGTGTGTGTATTTCGAAAATTATAAAAAGAGATTAAGTAATACGAAAGTCCTTGATTTTTCAAAAAGTTTGTAGAGTTCAATCTCGTAATGACAAAACATCATATCGGACTTATGTACCATAAAATATGCATTAACAAGTTCGGTTTCCTGTCATAAAATCCCGTGAAAAGTACTGATAGTGGTTTATGTTCAATCAATATTACACTGAATTATGTATCAGAGCATACATTAAATCATTTGTGACCATTTAAAATAACACGAAAAGAATGAAAATTAATACATTCATAAAAAAGAAACGAAAAACATCGTTGAACGTAACTTTTCCGTGATGCACTTTCCGTGTTATTGGCTGTCGTCAGCGCCTTTAATTAACGGCGAGAAGTTTATATTCTTCAACATTCGTGAAGAGAGGAAAACCATCACAAAAATTCTGGTTTTTAAAGTGTTATTCGAAATTCAATTTTGATACATTTAATGCTACTAATATAAGAATCTCGTAGCCGGGTTTCAACCTTTGACACAAAAAACGCACGTGTAAAGGTTGATATAACATACTCGTTTGAACGATTATTCTTTCACGGTACGTTACGCTATATTATCTTATGAAATATTCACTCTTTTTACGTCGAGTTAATTTTAGTCTTTACTGTATTAATGGACGGACATGATGACAAGCTAATAATGAACATTTTTATTTTAATAGTTACCTATATCGATAGAATTCATTCATTCGAATTATGCTGTTGTATAATCCATGTACATGTAATTAATAACTGTTATATAAAAAACATAGTTTTATGATAAATTTTACGAAAATAAATAAAAATCAAGAAAAAAACGTGGGAAGAAAAAAACATACCATAAAGGAGTAAAGTCACTATTAATTACTTCAGGCTCGTTAAATCTGCCATTTAAATAAGATCTAATAATTTATGATAACAAAATTGGAAAAATTAAATAATACCCATCTCTTTGCTATTTAAAGAGGCGCTTCACATTTGATGACAAATTACATAGAAGATAAAGCTCCAAAATATTATATATCAGCACTTAATGCTAAATAATATAGCATGTAAAATTTCAAATCGATTGGTCGAGTAGTTTTGAAGTAATTCTTTATGATTGCAAGATGTAAAAACTATAGACTATATTAAAAATCTGTAAAATTGTTCAGCTTATAATTGCGAATACTTGACCAAAAAAATGTATCATTTTACCATCTACTTCACAACCGAGAATACTACCAAATATTACGCCATAAGTCAAATTAAGGGGAGGATACAGTCATAAAATCAACTCTATGAAATACACCTTTAAACAAATTTGAAAAAATTATTTTTGTAATCATTTTTGACGTGGAATTCAGTGATGCTAGAATATTGTAAACAATTTTTTGACAGATAAAAAAATTTTTTTTGTTGAAATAGTGGAATTTTTTAAAATCCATACGTAATTATTAGGAACTGTTCTGCGTAACTTTTTGGACTTTTTAAATTCATTTAGACAAATTTGAAGGCAAATTTGTAGTTCTAAGTAAATATATGGTTAAACAAAATTGTCAACACTTTTCTAAAAAAAAATAATTTTGTACCCACCTCTTAAGGATATATTCATAATGACTAAATTAACTGCGTTTACAGTTTTCTATGAATATATTCTTTGTTATTAGCAAATAATAACTTTTCTATGTGTATTTTTATGTTTACGCGGTATTTTTACTAATAAATCATAAACGAACCTCTTTAATTAAATGAAATCATGCCACCTCATTTACGTCCTATATTTCAATTTTGTGTTTATATATTGATCACTAACAATTCTCCTGACACTTATTCAGCAAAATTGTAACGATTTCCTTACTAACTAATTTACGAGTATAACCAGACGTCCGATGAGATACTTTATGAAGTTATCAGAATTTCGAAATGCAGTGTAGCATCCCTGAAGTGAAGGTTTCCCTAATGACTCTCCAAGAATAAATACTTAATAACTATTCTCATCAATAGTAACTTTGAATTAACTACGTAATTAAGAACTTAAGTACTGAACGTTACTAACTTATTTGCTAATGTAATTATTTTTAATATTTTCTTTGCGAAATTAATTGTTAATTACTAAATAAATATCACATTCAGTTTATTAAATATAATCTCCAAATATTTCATGAGCATGTACTAGTTTTTTAGTCGAATTGAAATATACTTACAATAGTAGTAATAAATGTAACAAATCATAAATAACTCATAAATAAAGTCATAACATGAATGATAATTATACTGCTAAACAACAAGAATTTGTATTTTTTAATTACTTCAAATTACTTTAAATAAAATTCTGTTATCCCTAGTAGAAAATGAGTCCAGCTTCTTGCTAGTTTCTGTCCAGTCTCGTTACACTGTAATTACAATGTAACACAAAACTGGACAGATTTCGACCGCGTATTTCTCGAATTTTATTTGCTCATAGTTGTATTTTATGCAGATTTACTTCTCTCGAATTACCACTAAGTTGGTGTTCTCGTTAATATCTAAAATTACCCAATGAGTTTATACAATATTTACTTTATATATTAATATAAGTATAGAAACATTACACTAATTACATAAGCTAATATAAAATGTTTGATTAAAATATATAACAAGTGAAATAAAAGACAAACAAATACTCGGTATCAAAATACATGTAGAAGAATTAAAACGATGAAGTCGAGAAGTAAAAATATTAAGGCAATATTATCACTTTTTACTGTTTTACTGTGAGAATATAATACTTAACAAAATTCCCTATAAAAAAACAATCAATTTTGTTACATTTCATAATAAATTTAGGGAAATAATACTACACTAAAAGTAAAACAATTTGAATTGTTTTTGTAATAGCATACTTTTTATTTTGGATTTGTTTCAAATATTAATAAGGTTTGTACTAATTTTTTGTTCTTAGAGTCCCGAATGTAGTTTATGAAATAAAACTACATCTGGACTGCAGTTACTACACACTAGATTAGTGATACGTATTAACCCTCCTGCGCACAAAGCCGAGTATACTCGTCCAAACGAAACGTGCCCGTATGCATGAGGACGAGTATACTCGGCCTAACGTTTTTGTTAATAACTTTTGATCAAAGTAACTTTAAGATTCGAATGAAATTGCAAATTGAAGTTTAAGGTTTACAGATTATGATATAAGTAATTGCAAGCCTGAATGTTAAATATTTATAAGTAAATAATACTATAACTTATTGACAAATTTCAAATAAAAATGATCAGTTTTTTAAATTTTAACTCTCTCTGCCACGAACTTTTCTTTTCATCTAATTGACTCAAACTTGTTACTCGGAGATTTTTGGGACTGCTGATTACGAATCCGTTATCAGATTTTCGAAATTGAAAATGGCGGATCTAATATGGCTGACTAAACTTCAAATTCTTGGCTGATTTACACGATCCGCCATTTTGGATTTTGGAAGTCTGACTCCAAATTCGTAATCAGCGACCCAAAAAACCCCTATATACCAATTTATAAGAAAATCCAACTGCGTGAAAAACTTATGAGTTTGCAAAGCGCTTTTCCGGGGAAAACTCGTGCGCAGGAGGGTTAAACATACTCATGCTTGTAAGAGTGTTTAGGGTAAGCTAAGGTAATGTTGCCAATATAGGAAAAGTGCATTAAGAAAATCAGTGTAATAAACAACAGGAATGGAATTTATCGAGTCTGTTAATCGTATTTTACAGTACATTAAAATAGTATATTATGTAACAAAGGCGCAATTAATATTTCGCCCATGTTGCATACGATTTTATTTAATATGACGGGTGTGAGGCTCGATAATTTGCGCTTGAAGATTACACTGCAGGGCGCAAAATCGAATTCTACTCCCCGAGTATTAAAATAGTCATTTTCACTCCCCTTATGGTCCTTGATTTTGGGAGATTTTCTCATTGCACTAAATGTTGGCTATGGAGTTTATCCCTTTCTTACCGCAATTAATTTTTCGTAAGCCCCTATAAAAAAAGATACTCCACAAATAACAAATGCCAACTTGGGGTCCCATGGACCCTATATAGCAAGTAAGGGTTAAAATAAATTTGTAGATGAATTAAACTTCTAGTCTATTCAAAGCTTTGTTAATATCTACATTATGTATTAAATAACGTCTTAAATATTAGGATATTCCCTTATACCTGTGCTACAGCAACAAAGTAGTAACATGTACTATAATTTTTATTAAATCTTTAACGGAAATACTTATGTTGCTTAATAAAAGATCGTCTCATAATTCAAGAATACGTATTTACTTAATAACAACAATAATAGTATTAACGAGTTATCAATTTATATTATTGTCATCGAAAGTAGAATGCATAAGTATAGGGACAACGTTTTCTGAAAATATCACATTTTCCGCCACTGGACTTGAGCCTTGAATAAGGTCCACAACTCATGACCACTGCCAACATTAACTCCCCTTATATCAGGAGCGTGATTGCGCATTTTATATCAAACGTAGACAGGGGTTAGAATTGCACGATGAAGCCGTCGACATGCATGCCTACACAAATTTAACACATACCAGCATAAGAAAGAAGGATAAGTTAGGTTAGGGTTAGAGGTGCAAGCCCAATTTCTAAAAATATTGTCTTATTTTATAAATAGTAAATATCGACGATCGGAAACAATTTCCCCTCTATACCAGATACATTTCTAAATTTTCATATGAATTTCTGGAAAATTCACATATGAAGAAAAAAAATGTAGTATTTTTTCGAAATAGTTTACTCGAACCGTTTGGCAAAATTTTTGTAGGCTTTGGTGCGCTAGTTGTACGTAAGCTGTATACCAGGGTATTTTTTTCTTATTGACAGCACCGAAAATTACTCAACGGTCCAAGTAAATTTTTTTTATTTTAGCAAGAATGTCGAAATTGACAAAATATAAGGTGTTTTTTATTCTCTATTCTATTAAGTAAATATATTCTGAGGCGTTGGAAGTTACCGTATGGCAGAGTAAAAAATATATTTGTAAGTATTAACAGCGTTTCTTTTTTTCAAAATTCTTAAACTTAAAAAAACATGTACTACATTTTTCTGTGTAACATTATTGCATTTTAAGGGCAGAAATTCACAAATAAGTTTATGTGGCATTACTTCACTTCATCGATTGACAATGTTCACATTACTCTTTTCTCCGTATAGTAGTCATTAAATAATCTAGAAATTATAAACAAATGTAATTATTCAGGGGTAATAATAGTGTACCTGATTTTAAAAATGGCCTTTTTTATATTTCTAATTTTAATCGCGAGTTTGAGTTTGTCCAGTAGCTAGTACTTGCTGGGTTCAGTAAAATTTACTTAGGGGAAGACAGGGTGAAGCGGCGAACGGGGCGAATCTCAAATATTTCCATTATGATCATACTGATTGTAAAATATCATATATGGTTTCGTTGTTTACGCCATTTTTCACATTTTGAGGCATTATATTTCATTTTTTGTTCTCTTACCTACTTTTGGGAGCGAGAAATGTAATTTTTAAACAAAATTTTCAAGACATTTTCCTCTACTTTCTTCTCAGATTGGTCAATATTTTCATTTTGGCAGTTTAATAATCATTATTTATATATTTATTCGAAAAGTATATTGTTTGGACTTATTTATAAAACATGAATTGTTCCGTTTTTGTGTGTTTTAATGAGATATCATACCTGGAAGTCCAAATGATTTCCAGAAATTTATTCCCGGATGTCTCTATTCCGTAATTATTATTTAATTTAGAATTCCCTTTTGATGAATGCATTGAGTAACTAAAGACAAAGTTAAAATATGTGATCCTGATATAATACAAGTATTCAAATCTTCCGAAGATGCAATTTCTTTTTTTAATGTTGTTGGAAACTTTGATATATCTGATGAGGTTCATTCCACCAACGTGGAAATTTTATTTTTATTAAAACAAACAATAATAACTTAAAAGATTAGGACTTGCACTTAATTTTATGATAGTCATCTCAGAGACCTCTAAAAATAAGGATTCGCCATTTCACCCCGATATCACCGCTTCGCCCCGTGTTTTTTAAGTTTTTTAAACTGGCCATAGCTGGTCATCTGTAAATCATATACCGTAAGTAACATACACGTAAATATTGACTATGTTAATTACCTATCAAATGATACTTTGCATCATCCTAAATACAAAATTCAAGGAGAGATATGATACACGGAAAAAATCCTCGCCGCTTCGCCCCTATAATTTTTCTGCATGTGGCCTAATTACTGAATGAAACAAAATCTACCCTAAAGATTATTTTTCATTTTAACCCCCATTTTATAAATTTCTTCATATTCTGATAGCATATCCCCAAGATTGTGATGCAGAAACCTTTTTCTGTGAATTTTTCTAAAAGTGTTTAACATCAAAATTCCGAGAATTCAAAAATGTAGTAACTAGAGATTAAAGTTCAAGAATCCCGCACATTAACCGCGTTCTTTAAGAAAATAGCCATCTTATCTTCCTACACTTACAAGTTCCCCAGAAAGAACTGTATTTAATCTGAAAAGTACTTAAGTCACGATCGCGAATTCCGATTTAGCGTTTTACGCGCTCATTACTTTCGTATCACGTGAAATACGGTGGCGGTCCATCGTCGATCCGTAAGAAAGCTCCGAGAAACTAATTCGCCGGTTGTAATCTCGAGTTCGTCGTTATCCGTAGCACCCGCCTTACCGGAAAGATCGGGGCAGTCCCTGGAATCCGACCGTTTTGAAAAATCCGTGGAAGCCAATAATTTAAAAAGCTCGGAAAAGGGGTTGATGGGATAACGTGAAGTGGGAAGGAAGCTTTTCCGCGCGAAGCAAAGAGGCCGAGGGAATAAAGCGTGAAACGGAAGAGAGCCAATCTCTCTTTACGCTTACGCTACTCTTGTTTCCGCGCCAGTTAATATTGCCAGGATATCCTGGCGTCAATCAAAAGAGGCTGTTGCCCACCATACGGCTCCCACTCGTCCGCGCGTTTTCGATCGATCCTATTCTCGGTCGCATCGTTTGCTCCGCTTAACGCGCCGAAGATCGTTATTTCATTAATTTGCGAATACACTTTGGCGTTATTAATGCAATTACCGTCTCATTAGAGGTGCCGCTCCAATCACCACTTCAATAAAAAAATAAAAAGAAATGGACTTTCCACCGAATGTCGATCCTTTATGTATATTCGAAGTCCATCGAAATCATTTTATACCAAAAAAAAAAAGTCTTTAACGAGCTCGACATACCACGCCAATTCTAGAATTTAACACTCAGAAATTTTATAAGGTGGCACGAATGGATTAATGATGCTCTCGTATTTTCTGGCATTCGATGGCACCATGAATGTACAAATCCGTGAAGAGGATGAGAAAACGAAGTGACGAGAAAGAGAGCGCGAGTGTAACGCTTCTAGGCGCTTATTTGATTGTCTCATATTTCGATTGTTGAAGCCTCGCTAATGAAGCACTCCACTCTCTACGCAGCTCGCTACATCACCCGTGCGGTCTCTTTCCCCCTCGCTAAATCTCAGTCTCTGGCTGTTCTCAAACCCTATTTTCCCATCTTTGCTCCCGTTTGCCGAGTACCCGGGGAAATTCCTTACTTAGGCCTGATTAAGGTAGCTTTCGACAAAAAGTAAACATCGTCGCGACGTATACCCGCGATGCCTGCCCAGCCCGCATAGCACCTCGGCAAACTACAAAAGAAGCTTTTAACGTCATTCAATTCCGAGTTCTTATTAGGAGTCTAAGGTATACGCGGAAACATTGAAATTCTCATCAACTTCTCTCGGGAAATCACATCAAAGCGTAGATTACCGAACAAACTGGCAAAGCAAACAAGGGATTCGTGAAAAAGTTACCTGCAATTCGACGTGTCCCTTATGTCCAAAGGAACTGTGGCGGCGGCGGTGGAGTCGGCAACGACGGAGGTCTCTCCAGAACCGGAACAAGCGGAAGTTCGGGCATCGCGAACCTTAATTTCTGCCAAAAGAGCTTGTCTCCCCACACCAATACCGTGTGCGATGAGATCCTTTTCCTGAGGTCCCCGTCCAAATCTCTCGGGCACACGCCACCCACGAGCAATAGAATCGCGTTGCGTCCTTTCCCTTTCAAAGCTTCCCTCAGAGCTGCCTTAAACTCGAACCGCGACCACTCGCCATGGAGGAAATTCCTTGACAATACGAGTATCGTCCGTCTCGAGGAATCCGCCGCTTCGGCGACAGCATCAGCCACGTTTGTACCGGCACCGATATCTCTGTAATGCAGACAGAGCCGGTACGAGGTCTCAAGTCCGGGCACTAAAACTCGGGAGACAAAGGCTTCGTCCACCGCCGAGTACGAAATATAAGCGTCGAACGGCTTCTCCCTGTCTTCAAAGGCCGCGGTTTTGTAACAAGCCCGGAGTCCACATCTGCTGGCAGCCCATGCGCGTAATCTCCGTCGATGTTTCACGGCCCCGCACAGCAAGGCGATCGTCACGAAGAGGAGCACACCCGTCGCAAGGAGCAGGGGGAGGTACGCTTCTAACGGCTGGACCACAACCGTAGACGTGCTGGTTAATGCAGCGCAATTAACGATCGACCCGTTGATCGTCGCTAGCAGGGGCATCCCCAAAGAACACGTGACTCGCCTCCAGTCGGCGATCTTCTCTTTGTTGTGCGACATCCACCTACGAACGTGGTCCACGAACGAACATTCGCAATTCCACGGATTGCCGGAAAGACTGACATCCACTAGGTACGGATTTCGGGCAAGTTGCCAAAGAGCGAAACTCCTGAGACGGTTGTTGTCAAGGCGCAGTATTTCAAGGTTATGTAGCGACAAGAATGTATCGTTATCTATGTGAGACAGAAGATTGTTTTGAAGATATAACTCTTTCAGACCCTCGACGGGAGCGAGTTCCACGCCGTACAGGGTTGTTATTTTGTTATTTTCTAGGTGGAGAATCGAGAGCTTCTTAAGGCCACTGAAAGTGTAATTTCGAATAGAAACGATGTTACTGTTGTTAGCGTACAGAATCCCTAAATTTTTTCGACCAATGAAGGAGTGGGAGTTCAATTCGCCCAGATCATTACCGTCGAGGTATACTTCAGTCGCATCCATCGGCACCCTACCCGGTAGGCTCACATACCCGGAATTCGAACAATCGACAACGTTTGCCGACCAAGATTGATCGTGATAACAGGTGCAATTCATCGGACATGTCATCTCGCAATCGCAAGCATCGAAATCGCAACAATGGCAAAGAGCGAAACAGTGCGCATTGTAACTGCATAGGAATTGCGAGGGTTTCGCGTCTAACAGAGGGATGAATGATCTTCGTCGATCATAAGGCAATCTGCAATACACCGACTCGAGATCCATAACCTTCGGATGTTGTCGAAGGAACAACGAGTTAATTCTCTGAAGCCACTCGGTCGTACAATCGCAAACGAACGGATTCCCGCCGATATAGAATTCCGGAAGCGGTTGATGGGACGGTACTTGAGCGATTTGAAAAGCCGAGAGATCCATTCGAACGATTTGATTCGCGTAGAGATCGACTCTCGTTAAATTATGTTTCGCAAAAAACGTCTGTGGTTCGACGTTCTGTATCAGATTATCATTCAGGAAAAGTAATTCGACCGAGTCGGGAATCGAACTTGCTTGTATTTTTGTCAATCGATTAAAAGAAGCATCTAAAGTTTGTAACTTTGAATTCGGAATAGCATTACCGAGATCCAGTATCAAGTTTTTATGTAAATCTAACCACTGAAGTCTAGGCGGTAAGTAACTATAATCGAACCTTTCTATCATATTATCTGATGCGTTTAACCACAAAAGGCTCGGCACGTTTATGAAAGATGTCGACATATTGTCTAATAGATTGCAATCTAATCGAATAGCCTGAAGCTTTGGATTACCTGTAAAAGCTTCGTTATCGACATACTCGATCCTATTTCTAGCAAGATTCAAAATTTGCAATCCGGGTAGTTCGGTGAAGGCGACACGCGAGATATTAGTAATCTCGTTGTTCATGAGTCTCAAGCCGTAGAGTGTAGTCATTCCTTCGAAATTCGAACGTTCTAAAGTCAGAATTCGATTTTCTCCAAGATCGAGTGTTCGTAAAATACCCATATCTTTTAACGCGGCAGGCACACTCTCTAAATTATTGCCGGAAAGATGAAGATCCTGAATGCTCGAGCAGTTTCTGAAGGCATCCGGATGAATGCCTTCTAGCATATTGAAATCCATCGCCAAGAGTGACAGAGCGTACAAGCCGCTCATTGATTGCGCATCGAGAAAACGCAGCTGATTATGCGACAAATCAAGAGAGTGCAAATTGCTCATCGGTGAAAATGTTTCCGCCGGAATCGTTTCAATCTCGTTATAACGTAAATTTAAAATCTGCAGTGTGTAAAGGTCTTTGAATAACGCGGGATCCAGCGAATCGATCCGATTATACGAGAGATCCAGCAAAACTAAGCGAATCAAACCGGAAAATGCCGAGTTTAGCCAAGGGCTGGTTAGCACATTTCGCGATAAGTCCAAGGCTACGAGTTGATTCATATTAGCAACCAGACCGGGTGCAAGAGCACTGATCGAGTTGTTCTGCAGTTTAAGCTCCTTCAGCGAGTTCGCCGCCTCTCGGAACACTTCCGCAGATAGCGCGACGATTCTATTGTTCGAGAGATCAAGTGTCCTTAACGATCTCAGTCCATGAAAGGCTTCGTCAGCTACCATACCGATGCCATTTCCGGAAAGGTCGAGCACACTCAAGCGTCTCAGCGTCGAGAACGCACGATCCGGCAATACAGAAATGCGGTTATGAGACGCATCCAGTGTCCGAATATCCAGAGAACACGATCCTGGCGAAACGGTCGATTGTTGATACTGCTCGTATCTTCGTTGATGTTTTCCACCGTACAATTCGAAACCCAATTCTCCAACATCCTCCAACATATTTCTCGACAAATTTAAACTCACGAGATTCGAAAGAGGGCAGAATGTCTGTTCCGGAATCTGCCATAAATTATTCACCGACAAATCGATCTTCTCGATTTGTGTGATCGCGTCGAAAGCTCCTCTCTCCAGTTCCAAGCTGTGCTTGGATCGGCGCCCCGCTAAATCCATATGAATCGTCAAGTTCCGGAGATCTCGTAACTCGCTCAATGCTCTGGTTGGTAATCGAGATATTTTGCATCCTGATATCTTCAGAGCGCGAAGCCTCCACAGATGAAGGAATTCGTTGGTATTCAACAAATCTTTCTGGTCAAGTTGATCGTCGTCTACTTTTTCGCAGAGGATGTCCAAAGACGTCAAAATATCGCCGCTTATCAAACTAAAATTTAGTCGCGTATCGCCGTCCGTCTCGACACAACCTAAGCTCCCATCACTATGAGGATCCCAAAAACAGTTTTCAGGAATTTGCAACTTTGGAGATGGCAAACTCGTCACCGCAATCGCGTGTTCGATACGTACACAAAAACAAACGATCATAAACACCAAAGAAAACAATCCCCCTCTACGGCTTTTGCGTTTTTTCGCTTCTTTTTGCATCTTCTTTTTGGGTAATCGCGGAAAAAGTCCTCCCTTCAGTTCGCTCGTATGACTTTTCATCGTTTTCCACAACATCTCGTTTTCTCGGTAAGTACAGAGAGCATCGATTACACCAGCGACTTCAGAAGTCGCCGCCTGCGTGGCGAGGGTAAACGCAGAAGCGTCATAACTACAGCACCCCGCCGGCGCATCAGTAGGTAGCGTTAAACCGATGGAAGCCGGGTGTATAAACAGGGACTTATCTTCTTTCCCCACCGTCTTCGTCACGTTCTGCTCCTTTCGCCTCCGGCTGGCGATTGCTCCTTTTTTTTTCAAACGATCCTTGTCCACTATGACCAGTTAAATCACGTCTCACGTCTAGAAATTGACTGAACCCTTGAATTAGGCATATTTATAACATCGATCATTCTGATCCAATTTATCTCATATCGTGTCATTACCGAACATCAATCGGTGCACATGGAACAATAACTGCGTTCTATTTTCCACTTTAACTATCGTATTGTTAGTATTTCTTGCGCCGATGCACATAAGTCAACGAGTAATCGAGCTGTCGGTCGTTTAGTCTACGAGTCACGTATCGTATCGTGCTACCACATCGTACCCTTCTCACTGCTGCTTCTGGCGACTCTCGCTTTGTTGACCATATTTTTCGTGTTGCAGACAATAACGAAAAGCCTCCGCCCTGCTCGATCAAAATCATCCACCGCACGATTTACATGATTGCCATCAGATATACAGTTGCCCTTGTAATAGTCCCTTTTCGATTTTCAGCAATTATAAATTCCAATAATAGGAGGAGAGGATCTCCTTGAACGTCAGCAATTGCCTAGAGTGGTACCAGTTTACATCTTTTATTCAAATAGCTCTCATAAACTTGAAGGTTTCATTTAAAGTCTTCTATTGTCATTCTAACTTCAAATTTGGATTGTTTGGCAAGAATCGTAATTCTGCCAATTACATCCAAAGGGGATGAAAGGGAGAGAAGAAATAAACATTTGGCGCGACAAACGCGAACTCGCGGTCACTAGCCGGTTTGACAGTTTTTCCTGAACGTTTCGGATCCGACGACTCCAAGTGCTGTTCGGTACGTTCAACCTGCTCGGTAGTCACCGCGAAACTGAACTGAACCAAAGAGCGACCGACAGAAACGACGAGTGAGAAGCAGGAGCCAACGATGGCGGGGGTAAAAGGGGGGTTGGTGGGAGCGTGCGAGTGAGAAAGATAGTATTCGCGAGAGGAAGCGAGATATCGAAAGAGAAGGAGGGAGATAGAAAGAGAGATCTCTACATCTCTCCGTTAGTTCGGTGCAGCCTCTAACTCCACGCAGCGGCCGCCAATCGTTTCCATCCCCCACCCGGTGCAACGTCGCTACCACCGCGAGCTATGCTCATACCCATGCTCAGCCATTGCACTCGGCTTCGGTGCGCAACGAAACTCCTAGGATCAAACTCTGTCTTTTTCTTTTCGTCCCATCTCAAAAGACCACGAACTCTGCGGTTGATCAGGGGGGTAAAACTGCACTTGTTCATTGCACAACCTACAAATAGGGAAAAGAGATCGTATATCGCACTTTTGCTCAATTATGTGTAGCTCATGCTTTCCAAGTCCTACAATTGAATCAATGAACCAAGTACACGATTTTGTTTTATGAGATATCACTTTTTGCAACTGTAAGTGACCGAATCCATCTCAGATCATGCAGGCAGTCGGATGGCATGTCGCCAATCACAATCCAGTTGAAATATGTTATTCTTTATGGAAAATAAGCGAATACATGTTTTTTTTTTTGTTTTACGAATAATCGCAATTTGTATTATTTATCGTTTTTTTTTTTCATTTTAATCGCTTAACACATTGACGCCCAAAGGACACTTTTTCTTCCTTATATTTCAATCGAGTATTTTGTATCAAGTTAACAAAAATTATATTACATATCCTACTGTTTTCGAGGTCGCCCTTCAAGATTCCGAGATCAAAATTGAGTTTCGGCCATTAGTAATTCCAATATGGCGCCGAATTTGAAAAAAATGTCAACAAAATTGGGAAATATTTATTCTTACCAATTTTTTTCGAGCCCTTAGAATATTAAGATTCTATTGAAACTCTGAATAAAGATGAATACAATATTTCAATTTTAAGGAAAAATTTTACTTTTATACACTTTATCATTCTAACGACCTCAAAATGGCCGCAACAATGAAAATTTCTTTGAAATTTTCTGGACGTTCTAACTAAAAAACAACGATCTTTTTTAATACAATGGTAAAAATGAGAAGTTCTCAGAATTCATCTAGAAATATCACGGAATTTTTTTAGATTTTTGTAATGAATTTTTTTTTTTAACTTTTTCAAAGTTGTAATTGATTTTCGAAAAATTCTGAAAAAATTTTAGTGTGTTCTCTCGTGAATTCTAACAGTTTGTTCTCCTTTGTATTTTTTCCGAATGTTGATAGTTTTTGAGAAAATAAATTTTAAATATTATGCCTTAGGATTTTTTTCTCGAAAACTGTCAACATTTGGAAAAAATTGCAAAGAACAAAAAATTCTAATAATTCATTAGAGAATACAGTAAATTTTTTTCACAATTTTTTGTTAACAAATTACAATTTGGAAAAAAATTTTTTAAAAAATTCAAAAAAAGTTAGGGCGTCCAGAAAATTTTAAAGAAATTTTCATTGTTGCGGCCATTTTGAGGTCGTTAGAATGATGAAGTGTATAAAAGTAAAATTTGTCCTTAAAATTGAAGTATTTAATTCGTCTTTATTCAGAGTTTCAATAGAATCCCAATATTCTAAGGGTTCGAAAAAAATTGGTAAGAATAAATATTTCCCAATTTTTATTACTTTTTTTTCAAATTCGGCGCCATACTGAAATTCCAAATGGCCGAAACTCAATTTTGACCTCGGAATCATGAAGAGCGACCTCAAAAATAGTAGGATATGTACCTCTCAATTTCATTTAACTTCGATTTCGATACGAAATACTGGACTGACATTGACGCAAGAAGAAATTGGCCGTTGGGCGTTAATGGGTTCATGGATTTTTTTGAAAAATGAAACAATTTTTTAATAAAAAACGCTGCCATTATCTCATTATGAGATCTATATAGATCAAATTAAAATACATTGTAGAAGGGGATTCACTCTTTAAAACCCACTTGCACTCCTTAATAACCATTTAAAACCAATATTTTTGAAAAATATCAAAAATTCCAGAAAATAGAGCGATTTTTCGAAAAAATAAAAATATTTTTTTTCTCAAATATATCATTTTTTTCGCTGAAATTTTTTTCTAAGCTTCTTAAAACCATGTCGTATATCTCCTAATTTTTCCTACGAGAGTGTTTTTGTTGTTAAAGCGTAAGAAAATATTTTCTCAATTGATTCCGCTAATTTTGATCTATGTAGAACAAGCAGTGTTTTCAATTGTTGACAGACCTATTTTTTATTATATTTTTGTACCTAAAATGTACTTGGACATTGTACACACTATGTGAAAATCCGTAGGTATTGCGATGTGAAAAAAAAAATTTTCTGTTATTTTTTTATGTAGATAAATTTATAATGAGTACTGTCTGAAATTTAAAAAATTGAGATTACCGTAGTTAAAAATGAATTAAATGAATATTCAAAATTAGGTCTGTCAATAATCGAAAACACGGCTTTCAATTGACAAAATATTTTCTTACTCTTTAACAACAATAATACTTTTGTAGGGAATATTAGGGGATGTTCGACATAGTTTTAAGAAGCCTAGAAAAAAAATGATATATTTGAGAAAAATATTTTTATTTTTTCGAAAAATCGCTCTATTTTCTGGAATTTTTGATATTTTTAAAACATATTAAATAGGTTTTAAAGAGTTAAACCCCTTCTATAATATATGTTAATTTGATCTATACAAATCTCATAATGAGAAAATGGCAGCGTTTTTTATTACCAAATTATTTCATTTTTAAAAAAAATCCATTAAGCTATTAAATTGAAAAAAAAAACAACGATATATAATTGCGATTATTCGTATAACAAAAAAACACGAATTGACTTATTTTCCGTACAGAATAACATATTTCAACTGCACTGTGATTGGCGACATGCCATATGACTGCCTGCATGATCTGAGATGGATTCGGTAAAGTCTTTTCGTCCCGAAAGTCTGAAATTTGGAAGCAACTATCAGCGCTGTAACTTTTGAATTTTTATCCAAACATCGTTAAAAAAATTGAGAGATGTCCAGATTGATAGTTTTGAAAAAAAATGATAATGATGATGAAAAATGACCGATTTTTTCAACGTTTCTTCGCAAATCGTGTTTTTTGACATTGACAAGTGCAATACTAACCATTGCAGAAAGTTATCACATATTTTTGATCCGCCCTTTCCTCTGCCGCTGGGCTTTTTTCCAAAAAGAAAATTTCACACGAATGTCACTTATTTGACGTGTAAAGGTCGAAAACAAGGAGAATTGGGATAAAAAGTAATTATCGTCATTTGCAAATACCTAAACTGATGAAAGGGCCGAAAAACCGGTATTTTTTTCCAAAAAAAAAATGACGATAACGTTTTTATAAATCGCCGACAAATTCTGATTATGAGATTCTAAAAAATAGATCCAAAACTATTGATCTTGAATTATTTAAATTTGTTTTAATGGTGTTAAGATCAAAAGTTACACCGTTGAAAGTAGCATGTAAATTTCGGACTTTCGGACGAAAAGGGGTAACGCTACGTTCGCAGTTTTCGCGTACGCTAACTTCCCTAAAGTGCCAATTAACCCATAAATGCACAACTTGACAAAAATTTACTACTGCTTTAAACCTTATAATTTAGTTGAACCCACGAAAAAGCATCCACCTTCGAAAAAATATTTCACCACGTGTTTTCGATCCTTTTTTCTTCAGGATTCCGAATACGACAGCAAAAAATTCCGGTTCTGAAAAAAACTATGAAAATAAATATGAACTTTTACACTAAAAGTTTATACTAAAGTCCCTGTACGTTACTACAGTGTGTTACAAACATATACCATATAACTCAAATGTACAATTATTTTCATGATTTTTTATACTATATTTTAACATTTAACCCTTTGAAGCATACCTTCTTCGTTACACGAAAAATATCTGAAATTCGTTCATCGTAGATTTGCAAAATTCCAAATGTCCGATCCAAGATGGGGTTTCGAAATGTGAAAAGTTATTTGAGTAAACTGAGACTAAGTACTCGAGGATTTTCAGGGCCGCTGATACAAAAAGCAGACCTGAGATTTTCAATTTCAAATGCCGGATCCAATATGGCGGGCACAAAATTGAAAAGTGATCAGCTTTGCTTGATAAACTTGTTACTCGGGAGTTTTCGTGATTACTGATTATAATACCAGATTATCGCTGATTTTCATAAGTTCAAAATTCGAAACCTAAACCATCATTACCTAAAGTTAATCGTGTGTCTTCATTTTTTATTATTTAATCTGCTATTATTATTACATTATTGCAGATGCCATTTAAGATTTTTTAAATGCGACATTATATTCATAGCCAGCGACCCAAAAGAAAACGAATAACATATTTCAAGCAAATGTGATCAATTTTTAATTTTGTCCTCCGCCATATTAGGTACGCGATTATGAATTTTGAAAATCTAAGGTAAATTTCGTAATTAGCGATTCCGAAAACCTCCGAATAACAAGTTTGAAGCAAATCCGATCAATTTTCAATTTTGCTTAACTATCGTTATAATCGTTCTATCTCAGTCGGAAATTTCTTTAACAAACTGCAATATTTTAAGTCGTTTAGAAACTCCTTGGGAAAAGTGCAAGTAATGTTTAAAGGAATTAAATCACAATAATATTGGATATATCCCAATATCGCTGCTCACTACGGATCATTCGTCTGGCACTAAAAGAACTGTGTTTCTACCCGGTCGCCCATCCAACTTGTCGCTTTACTTATTTATTTTGGTTCCAATATTGTTAAATGTCGCCATTTTTTAAGGAATTAAAAAGTTAACATAGTTTACTATATTTTATATATTTTGATGTTGTACTTTGGTAAATGCTAACAATCTGCCCCATAGTCATATATAACAATACCTAATATTATTTACATAATTGTGGTCTCTACTGTCTAAATATGAATATTAAGATAATATAACTCAACATTTTTATGCATTAATTTGCATTTATAAATATATGAAATAACTTTTACTAGTTGGCCATTCGTCGTAGACTTTCTAAAAATAATGAAATAATCCTTAATGAGAAATGCTATTATATTAACGCAAACATTGTACACTCAACGTATTTAATTTCACACCTCATATACCTTTTATGGGGGTTCTGAACACTCTGGGGATATATTGCGTACACGTTATTTCCACTTAATAAACACTTTAATACGGTTCGTATTTTCTACCGAAATGGTTAATATATGAATTTCTGATATTTTCAGTTATAATATAATGTTTAAATATATTATTTCTAATACACATATATATAACCATAATTATGACGATTCGAAAAGGGTTTTTAACCCATTAAGGAACTGATTTTTCATTTCATTGATATGTTCTTTTTTTAGAAAAAACGTCATTTGATGTCACTTTTTTAAACAAATACATATCGAATTTTCATGATATTTGTTTTTTACTAGTTCATATTTTTTTATGGGAAACGATTTTTGTTTGTTTACAAAATCAATCGGAATAATGTTCCCGTTAGCCAAGCAATAAGACCACGCTGAGAAAATATTTTTTTGGCGGAATGGCAGTTTTAAAATGGCGACTTAAAGGAATGTTCTTTTTATGGATTTATAAATTCCAGGTTTTAAAAGTGTTCTTACGCAGTCTGGAAGATAAGATATCATGTATAAGGGGTTTTGAGGTCGCTGATCATGATTCAGAATAGAAATACAAGATGGCGAACTCGATAAAATCTTGTATATGAAGTCCAAAATTATGTCAACAATGTAAGTGATATTATTATGAAACTTATTTTAAACCTTTTCGTGAAATCAACTGATTGGTGGAATTATAACAGATAAATAAATAATGTAAGGCCAAAAAAAAAAAAAAAATACCCAAAAAATGTTCAAGTAAAAAAAAAACAAAAAAGATACAAAAAATACAAAAATGGAAAAGAAACGAAAGATTCTGAATGTTTTCTATTTTCAGGCCATGGGAATCGATCAACGTTTATAGGCAAACTTCGAAAAGGCAGTAACGATCAATCAAATTCCTACAAAATAAATAACAAGAATAATAGGATTTATGCGGTTGGAGAAAAAACAAATAATTTGTCTGGAAATGGGCACCATATTGGATTTGCCATCTTGAATTTTGCAATTTTGACGACAGAATCGTTATCAGCCACCTCAAACCCCACATATGACTAACTCCCCGATGTTTTTAATATATGGTCAATAAAAAAAATATTTTTGTTTATGGACCCTCGAATGCAAAGTGCTTTTCATTGTTTCCAGAGGTGCAAATAGCAATATTTAAGTAGAAACTATTAAGACCTGTATCAACTTAATGGATGCTACCAATATAAAGGAATGAATAAGTTAATATAAAATAATTAATTTTTTTCTTTTTTTCTATTTGTCAAACTTGTTTCTTAGTCGTAGTGACCTTTAAACTATTGAGAATAGTGATATACAATGAAAAGTATATATCAAACCAAAAAAAGCAATGTGTTCGGTGGGTTTTCAAATTCTTTAAGCCACTATTTTGAAGCCGCACCTTGAAAGAAAAAATATTTTCTTAGCATGATCTTATTCGTTGGATATTCGGGATCACTTTTCCAAATGATTTTGTAAAGTAAAAAATATCCTGTCCCATAAAAAATGTGAATTTATACAAAAAAATAGCATGAAAATCCAGAATTTTTTATGTATTTGTTTTAAAAATGAGGTTAAATTACTTTTTCCGAAATTCTCTCCGTGGTCTTCCAAAGAGTGATCTCAGAAACATCGGAATAATAGGTTATGAAAGCCCATATCAAATTTGGAAATGCAGTAAACAATCACATTTTATGTAAAAAATCAGATCACTATGGGTTAACCTAAATTTGCTTCATAAATTGTTCCATAAATTGTCAATAACTTCAATGGAATGAAAATAATCATTGAAAATAAGTAAAAATTCAAACTTTTTTATTAACAGATATACCTGCCATAGTTCATATTTTGTTATCAGAACTTTCAAAAGTGGAACCTGGAAAATAAGCATAATGTATTGCTAGTTACTATACCTTCTACATGTGGACTAACCCTAATATTTCAATAAAAAGAATACATTTTACGAAAGTGCAGATATTCTAACGGAATTAACCCATTAAGACCCAAATGTCGTCAATTTTCAATGAATTTTCTTCCATTTTTTGTTCATACTACAAGTAGCAAAAAAATATCGATACACCATATCCGACGAAAAATGTCATACTCTTTAAGAATATGGCCACAGAATTTGACTTTAAGTCAATGCTTAAAAAGTTATAAGCTACTTTTTGCACAAAAATGCGTTTTTTTTACTGAAAAAATGTCAGATTTAACATTTTTATAAGAAACTGGTGTTATAAGCATCCGATTCCCCGCAGAAAAGCGTTTTCGAGGTCTATATTTTAAAATGTATATAATACAATGTTGAAAATAAAGATTAAAGCATCCAAAATGGCGGCTCCGACACGAAAAAAACTTCGAAAGGTTCAGGAATTTTTAACTGGAAAATGACAAACTACTGGAATAAATGTTACTGAACAAAAAATTCTTTGAGTTTACCAAAGGATATGATGATTTTTTGATCATTTTTTTACAATTTTCAAAATTTCAACATTTTCTTAATAAATGTGTATAAATATATTATTTATAACTTTTTAAGCATTGATTTTAGACAAATTCTATGGCCATATTTTGACAGAGCAGGAAATTTTGCGTCGGATATGGTGTGTTTATATTTTGTTTTACATTTGGAACTTAATGGGTCAAGGTTCTCTAAGATTTTAAGAGCTCTTAAAATATTACTTATTACAACATTCGATATTACAATTAGTAGAATAATAGTTCATTACTTTAAAACTATAAATAAATTTGTATTTTCATTTCGTAATATACAAGTATAAATATGAAATTAAGATGCTTTTGTCAACAAATTTTCGGTGAAAAATGAAAAGCAAGCTTAAAGTGATTTCTTACGTCGGATTTGAATACGAGACCATTCGATAATACAGCATACTATTGGCAATGGAAAAGTGTCGGGTTCAAATCCCGGTCTATCGATTCTCTTAAACTTGTCGGTTTCAAAAATGACCTAAAAAGTTCTATAAATTTCAATATTAATGAGCATGCTATTTAGTTTTTTCAACATCGCAACACGTCTGAACTGTACAGCCAAGCTTCTGACTTCAGAAGAAAAACTGCTAGAAAAATTAAAAATAAATTTACAAATATTCCATTTAA
The DNA here is from genome assembly GCA_030407085.1 of Trichopria drosophilae. NCBI lineage: Eukaryota > Metazoa > Arthropoda > Insecta > Hymenoptera > Diapriidae > Trichopria > Trichopria drosophilae. The sequence goes on from CM059583.1 coordinate 158,877,672, forward strand.
TTTATTTACCAAAGCATTTTAACAAGAATAATTTATACATCTACAGTAGACCACTTTATTAATAACAAATCTCTATAAAATATATGTGACGTTCGGGGCAGGACGTTTTGCCACTGGCCGTTTTAGCGCCAGGACATTTTGGCTGTTTTTTTAAGTAGCTAGAGGATTGTCCATAAATGAACCACGTAACACTTTTTCATGTCATTATTGGACCCTACTTCCCGCCACGTAGTACCATGCAGACATCAGACTAACCCTCCAGCTTCTCTTGAATATCCCGAATCGTTTAAAAAGTGTGCAAAATTAAAATATTTGATTAAAGCAAATGTGACATTTCGGATTTATTGTGACCGGACTTTATTTCCCAGGAAATCATTTCTTCGAAGCAATTTCCTCGTCACAATTTCCCCGGATATAATTTTCATAAGCAGCCACATAATTTTAGGCATTATTAAGGGTAGTCGGAGTTCTGACTGGTTAGGTTACGTTAGTTTCGTGATGTTGCCATTTCTCGGCTTCTCCAATTTTACTATAAGAATTTTGATCTAAAATAAATCTCCCCACAAACACCAGACTCAAATAGTCTGGAGCCAAAACGGCGGAGCTAAAACATCCAGCGCCAAAAGGGTGGGGCCAAACCGTCCTGGTGCCAAAACTGCCGCATCAAAATGTCCCGGACCCCTCGTTCATTATACTTTTATCAGTGTCAATAAAATGTTTGATATAATTTGTGTTTGATTCATTTATATGGGATTGCAATATAATATTTCATTGTTTCCAACATTTTTATATCCAAAGCCCGAAACTGGTCTAGTAGTTAGTCTAAAGAAATTTAGAAGTCAATTTAACTCAATTGGAATCTTCAAAAATTACAATAGTTGAACTGCATATTTTAGTATCTAATATTTTACTAAAATAACTAAAATATAAACATGAAAATTAACAACATTACGGTGTAGTAGTGTCTACCTAAATAGTAGCTCATTTTAGAAATATCCAGCGGTAGTTGAATTTGACATCGATTTTTTCAGTGTAACGTAGTTACTCCTCGTGCCGCTAGACACAGTATAAATTGCGTTTTGCGAAAGTTGAGAAAATTAATATCAATCTAGTAGTTAAAATTAAAATAAAAATGAAAATAAAACAAAAAATAATATGAAATCAAAATAAAAATCACAATTCTTACAACATTTTTTCAAAAAAGCAAAGTTTTGTTGTACAGCAGACATTTATTAAATTTCACTATAAATTCCATGAGAAGTTTTATAGTTGTATTTTGAATATTCTACTGTGACATTCTATTTTGTTGGATTGTATTTAGGATGGTCATTGCAAATTGTCATAGAGTTGCGTCTTTAATATCGTCCTCTGACGAAACTATTAAATAGTAATTCTCAAATGATGATTTGCATTTAAAAAGATATTTAAGCCTCTCGCGAAATTACAGTTGCATGTAACGAATCCTCGCCACAAGAATTTTGAAATGGAGAACACCCATTAAAGGTTATATTGTCTCGATGTCCGTACATAACCAACTACAGGCGTTAGACATCACACATGGGGACTTCGAGTGCAACCCTCAATGCCTGCAGTCAAGATTAGTAGTCCAAACTACCTATTGCAAATGAGATTTGGGATAATTGCGTTCAAAATGCATACGTATTCGAGTAAACGTGTATAGTTCGCAATATCGGTGCATAGATGATCAAGCAAAATACTCCTAGTTGTCTAGGTGACTACTCGAGTAGTTTGCAAAGCCTGTGGCGATAGGAAAATTACTGGGACATTAGCAACGATATTACTCGCAATAATAATAAACCAAAATATGATTTTATGCTGCGGCAATTTTGGAATTTACCCTAATAGTCAATGAATGAAATTACTCAATGAATAACTTCTTAATAATTCTTGAGATTTGTTTGAATACGAAAATTCGATTCGTATTGAGACTTGGGTTTTTTCTTTTTATTTTATAAACTTATTTTATCGAGTATTCGCGTATACTCCTACATATTTTTACATAAAGGAAGAACTTTTGTGCTTAACAAATAAAATTAAAAAGCGATATACAAAACTTAAGCCTAAATTGACCAAGAATATTTCGGACATTTTTCAATCTCGCATAAGAACGTTGAGGCTAAGTTTTCATTAATCATTAATTTTCTATTATTATTGCCTCTATATAATTATCAAGAGCAATATTGCTCTGAATCTTTATTAGGAGATAATAATCACATATCGTAAAATTCATCAAACAAGTTCAAGTATGTTTTTTTCTTATAGTGAGAGTTTTTTTTTAAATACCTTCAGTAATACATTGAATCCATTTATGACTTTGAAAATGATAAATGAAAGTCAAAATGACGTATAAAAGCCTTTTTCTTGTAGTTTATATAATTTTAACATTTTCTTTCTATCTATATTCTTGTATCTTTTTTCATTTGTTTGTATATAATTTTTCATCATTTCTTATGAATTTATAACCTTGCATTTTTTATTTGTGAGTGCACTATAGACAAGTGGAACATATATAATTATTGTATTTGAGTGCACATTCTTTATTTGAAATTGATACAATTTCGTCTATTGGTTACCATTTGAATCTTGTGTGTAATACAATTACCACATTACCGATGTAAGAAATCATCGGTATACCGAGTTTCATCCGATTTCAACTATTTTTTGCATTTCTATCCATCATTTTGGATCCGCTATTTGTAATTTTCCAATTTTTAGTGCATAAACGAAATTGGGGACTTTGAAAACCTTCTAGTACCGAGTTCCATATAAATCCAGGCAATTTTCAGAATTCGAACCGCCATGTTGGATCCATCATTTTGAATTTGGTAAATCTGACGGCAGGTCAATACTCCGCGACCCAAAAAACTTCTATGTACTAATTTTTTAAATACCACAATATACCGAAATTTATGGTAATGTCATCGAAATACATTGTTGTACTTGGCAGAATTTGAAGTATCCTAAATTTTTTGGCTTCGAGCCACCATATTGGACGTCTCCATCTTGAATTTCAAAATGCTGTTTTTGTTTTTCAAGAATTCTGATGACAGATTCTGATAGATCACAAAATTTTACGTCAGAAAAAATTATTCCGAATAAATAATTTAATTTTTGCATTTTTATTTCGATTAGGCGTTTTTTAATAAATTTTGATCTTCATATTATATTTCTAATCATGTCATACAATAATAATGTCCTACCATTTATTATATTACCGTAAAAACTGATAAACATCGTTGTATTTTGTATGCGATAAGTATTTTAAAAAAATGAAGATCTCGGTATCCTTTTTGAGATTGCTCTTTCAAGTAGCGGTGCTAAAATTTTCAAAAAATAATACCTAACAAAGTTTTTTCAAAACCATTGAATAAAAAACGCGAGTTTTGAGCTACGATTATTTTTCACTGTGATCCCGGTTTCTAACCACCAGTCAATTTACCAGAAACGTGTTCTCGATAGTTTTACTTCAAAAATATGTTTTCACATATTTTGTTTGTAGTCTATAAAGTTGAAGAATTATAAAACCATGAGCGCAATTTTACACAAACTAAAATTGAATTTTATTAAAAATGATGATTTAAAATAACTTTTGCCCATAAAATACTGTAAGAAAATATAACTTCGTTCAGAAATATGAGATGAACGAAGAGAATTCATGCGGCTGTAAACTATTTCTATAATCCATCACTAATTAGCCTTCGATATTAAATTATCGCCCTTGCCATGAAACATTACATTTTCATCTGAATTCCAAAGTAAACTATGTAAGTGATTAATCTAAAAATATTTAAATTATATAATTTTTCAATATTGAAACAATTTTCTCAAGTTATTCACTATAAAATACACCTAACCTAAACGCATTCGTACACGTCGTATACATAAAAATCGTATACATGATCAAAGGCGAATATATCTTAAATTGTATTATCAGAATAATCCGTCCCTTTTCGATAGGGCTCGAAGATTTCCATATATAACTTCTCTTGAATGAGAAAACGAGGATTCGAGAGACAAGACACCGGATATTGCTGTTTTACAGCCTCACTTCAAGCGTGCATGATAGGTGGGAGAACACTGGTAGCAGCTATGTTAAACGTGTTTCTGTTCGAAACACCTTATATTTTTTTTCTCTTTTATCATATGGGTATTTTTAATTTGATTGGTTTCTTTTTAAAGAGTGGTATGTAAATTGGTCATACATTCCCTTCCAGCAAATTTCGTTATTTAACATATTAAAAAAATGAGTTACTATTTTGTTTCGTTGAGCATTTTTTAATTCTGTTAGTAATTATCCAATAACTCATCTTTTAGCAGGCATATTCTGAAAATAGTATTTCACAAAATAACACTAAATCAATAATAATTTGTAGGCCGGCATTGCACCTGCAATTATTTATTTCCTTTTTTTAAATTCAAACATTGAAAACATAAATTATTAATACAAGTCGACAATAATCTATTATGGATGCAATAGTTTTAAATTAAATGTAAATTACTATTGAACAAAATAAATGCTTTTTGCTAATAAATAACTTTCTTAAATTTTGGCAATTTTTTACAATGTAAGTTTCGTTTCGACGACAACTATTTTACCATAAAAATATCAACAAAGTATATTGCAGAACGCAAAATATATTACAACTTTAGAGTTCTCATTTTAAATGAAAAAAGTTTAAACATTTTTCCAAGATCATTTCTAACGTAAAAATTATTCCTCTTTTAGATACTAAAATTTAATTTAGTGATTTGTACCTCAAACAAAGTTATACCTTATTTTAAGCAAAAAAACCCGAACATCATATTTTGTAATGACTATTTTCATATAGAAACCGAATGGAATTTGCGACTAATATAGAAAATATTACCTTCTTGAATCATCAGTTGTCAACATCTACGCTTACATATTGTGAAATTCAAAATGGCTTTGAAGAGTAGAAAAGAATGTATAAAACACTTCAATAAAATAAAATTTCGAATTATTTTCTTGAAACTGGGTACACATACACTGTTAGAAATTTCTCTAGGAATTTTCTGAAATAGTAACTGAAGTTTTTTACTGTTACCGTTTCAGAATTTTACGAAACAAAGTTAAGAAACATTTTTAAAAAATTACGAAAAAATTTCAGAAAATTACCAAAATATTTCAGAAAATTACTAAACTCTGTTTCGTAAAATTCTGAAACCGCAACGACAAAAACTTCGATTACTCTTTCACGAAATTGCTACAGACATTTTTAACAGTATACTTTTGGGGGTGCTAAATGCAAATAAAATCAAAATTTAATTTTCTAAAACTGATAGCAGATTCATAATTGAGGACCTTCATCGTAGAACTCGATCGACGCTCGAACTGCCGAAACGACTTGGCCCTTGGCCGTTTTCAGATCGAAATTTTAAAAAGTCGAAATTTTGATTTGGAAATATATCGAGGTATTCAGAATAACGAGACGCATGTTTTTTTTCAAAAGAAATTTTTTGATTCGACGAATAGCTTTCACAATAAAAAATGAAAACCACTAAAATCGTTAATCATAAATTTAATTATATTTTAAGATATAAATCGCCATATTTCGTTCAATTACGTCTGAAACAGCTTGCAATTTTTTTTACCTACTACTGATGGTCAAGCGATGACGTCCGTAATATAAAAATTATACAAAGTTGTTATTTTTAAATATTTTTTAATTGTTAATAACGCTAGATTGGAGACCGTAAACTTATCGCTTCGCGGACAAAAAGCATCGAGGGAAGTTTCGAGTTGAGCAAACTGTCAGTGAGACTTTTGTTCCTCTACATTTAAAGAAGTCTTATGGAAAATTTCAACTCGATTGATTTAAAAATGACCAAAATATCCTGTGTTTAACAAAGCGCATGGCGACGCGCCTCGCAACGGCGACTTTCCACGGAATGGTTGATCTGCCTGATCTGCACCGCATGGGTTTGTTTTCAGTTTTTCTATGTTTTCAGAAGTAATTTTTTATTTATTGTTTTTTTGTATTTACCTCATTATTTTTAGAATGCCATTAATAATATGTACGAAATTTGGAAACAATAAATATCAGTTTCAATTCCATGTACTCTTGGGAGATGGAGACGAGAAATTGGAAATACGGTTCTCTAAAAAAAGTCGATAAATCTTGCAGTAGTACGAATACTTAATAATTACACAAACTTTTTATCTTTAAATAATAGTGTCTATAAGAACAATGCACATCTTATTGTTTACTTCAGGGCGGCGGACGAGCCGTTCCGCAGCGCCGCGTTACAGTGCATCGCCATATGCGCTTTGTTAAACACAGGATATTTTGGTCATTTTTAAACCAATCGAGTTGAAATTTTCCATAAAACTTCTTTGAATATAGAGGAACAAAAATCTCACTGACAGTTTGTTCAACTCGAAACATCCCTCGATGCTTTTTGTCCGCGAAGCGATAAGTTTGCGGTCACCAATCTAGCATTATTAACAATTAAAAAATATTTAAAAATAACAACTTTGTATAATTTTTATATTACGGACGTCATCGCTTGACCATCAGTAGTAGGTAAAAAAAATTGCAAGCTGTTTCAGACGTAATTGAACGAAATATGGCGATTTATATCTTAAAATATAATTAAATTTATGATTAACGATTTTAGTGGTTTTCATTTTTTATTGTGAAAGCTATTCGTCGAATCAAAAAATTTCTTTTGAAAAAAACATGCGTCTCGTTATTCTGAATACCTCGATATTTTTCCAAATCAAAATTTCGACTTTTTAAAATTTCGATCTGAAAACGGCCAGGGGCCAAGTCGTTTCGGCAGTTCGAGCGTCGATCGAGTTCTACGATGAAGAAGCTCAATTAGGGAAAATTCCTGAGTAAAGACTTTCAGGCAGATCCTATGAATTAAAAATGTCCAAAGTAATATTTTCAAAAACATATGTCAAATTCGCCTTGAGTTTTTCAAAAAATGTTTGCCTACCCACTTTCGTGAAAGTAATTTGAGGTTTTAACCGGTTTTTATGCTTTTTGATGTTTGAACGTCATTTTGTTGCCCACCACCTACAACAAATGATAAGTAATTATCGATTTTGATATCTGACAATTCGAAAAAGCGACAATTTTTATTTTTGTAGCAAATTTTTTCTGGGTGTCCGTGTGAAAATTGCGATTAAAATGTTGGTTTTATGCATAAAATGTACTACTATAATTTTGTTTGACTTATCTATAACAAAATTTTTCCTATTATCGTGCGCAAAGTGCCCCGTTACTGATATAGCTTAAAATGCGTGCCGGAATGTAGAGTGTGGACACGTATACCGAGTCGCCGAGTCGACAGTACCGTTATCATTCGTGATTGGTTAGTTTGAGACACGATCCTTCTCGCGTGTGATTGGTTGTAATTTGGATCGAGCGCTATAGTTACAATAAACATTAACCAGAATAACAAATAAATGTCATACCTTTATCTTTTTCAAACTTAATTTGTGGCGAATATTGCGAAAAGTACTTTCTGGTAAAATGTCAATTTTGATGTCAATTTGGAATTATTTGTATGTATTAAAGATTATGAAATCAAACTTATCAAAATATCGCCTTTTCATTTTGTAATATTCATTTCATTTAATCTTAATGGTGTTTTACTTTTTTTGTCGGGGGGATCCGCCCCCCCCCCCCTCTTCCCCCTCCTTCCATCCCCATCGTCCTTGCACGTACTCTTGAAGATGTCGAACTTTGCGCAACTCAATAGGAAAAATAGTATACGATACTCGTGCGCTGCGTAGGTGTTCCCACTTTGCGCACTTGTATCGTAATGTACTATTACCTTTAGAACCTGAAAGCAGGATCATTGTTATGTCAAAATATGTTCACGGACAAATTTTTAAACTTTTTCTTTCATAGAAAATGAGACCCGTAAAGTTGTGATTTTTCGACCTCTTGGACGCTAATGGGTTACATAGTTCATTATTAACTTTTTATATTTAAATCAATGTTCCTTACCTGCTTCAAAGCATAAAGAGTATTTAAAACTTAAACAATACGTAATAACAAAAATACATTTGGTAAGAATATTGATGCAATAAATATATAATAAATAATTTTTTTAACATTCTGATTAACTAACATTGTAAAATTGTATATGAAAATCACTACAAAATGGCGTTGAGTAACAGAATGTGCCTCTTTAGGAAAAGGTTTTATAACATTTTGAATTATACATTAAGTAAGCACCACTCGATTAAATATACTCTTTTGGCTTGGCACAGTTTGATATGGACTTCAAATGATTTTCCAACTAGTGCCCTTGGTAATTTACAACTCAATGGATATACACACAAATTATTGGATGTATATTGTATATATTCATATTCAAGGTTTTAAACAGTGCTATTAAATTAAAAAAAAATATTTTATGTAACTGTTGTTTTTTTTTTAGATTTTTATCTAATCACAACAAATAAGCGGTCAAATTTTTCGTTTTTTCTAGGTCTACAACTACTTTCCAAATGATATTCTGTTAGCTGTCTTGTAAAGTAAATTAGATCCGAAGCAAGTATTAAAGGTCTACCTCGAAGCTGTACGCATTAAAAAAGACGTAATGCAACTAATGGAAAAACACTTTTTTTTGTTGCTAAGAAAATTAGTTAATTTTTGAAAAAAAAAATAAAATTTATTTCTTTGAAGTTTACATTTACGTTGTTTATTACATAAAAATCCTGAAAAATGAATGTTATTATGTTCTTCTTTTGTTCTTTTTTATACCAAAAGTCAAGGAGAACAGTAAATGAAAGTCGTGCAAACAAGTTTTAAAAATATTTCAATTTAATAATAATAACATTTTTAGAGATAACAGTGACAAGAAAATGAGTAGCACCGCATTTTTATTACTTTTTGTAGATATATAAACGCAGCAAAAAAGTTTAGTTAGTGTGCATTAAACATTTTTTTTTAATTGAAGTCAAATATTAAAAGTTTTAGAGATATGCCTATATATAGAGGTCATTCTCTCAAAAAGAACAAATTCAAAACTAAGATTTAATTTTAAAAAAAATTAATTAAAAACACTGATATTACTGGTTTGATGTAAAGAAGACGACCTAAATAATGTTTTAAATGCGTTGTTACAATCTTTATGAATATATTTTACACTATTGAATCCTCATGACGGTATAACGGAGTGGAGTTTCCATTCTCCCCTATAGCTCAAAAATAAATTGATTCTATTATTTAAAAAATACATTTCATAAACAGTCATCAGTATTTGCAACATTTTATTAAAATAAAAAAATATTTTAAAAATTAGTAATAAAATGTATCATTAAGTACAAACATTGAGAGTTTACAGCAGTTTGGAGTTTTCTTTGTGTCGATGAACACTGGTAAAGTAATAACCGACCTTGTACTGAATATTTTCTTTTTTTCATTCTAATTCGAAGTGTCCTTAAATCGCATCAATACTGCCCACAGTCTTTACCCATACATTGCTCATTTAATAAGTTTATTTACATTTATTACGTGTTTTGATCGATTACAGAGTGAAATTTTACACTACATGAACTTGAATATTTCAGATAATATGATGTTCCTATTTTTTTAACATAAATCTGATTGAATACTGACAAATACTATCACATAGCCGTGATAATTAATATTAATTCTAAATCATTTTTAGAAAAAATTATTCGAACGTGGAATTTGTTCTTTTTGAGAAAATCACCCATATGTTGTTTGTAAAAGAATGTCATTCTTATTACTTTCATATACTTTAACATAGATTTTCATATTTTCATTCTGGGAACTCGATCAAAAGTTATAATGAAATCTTCACGCACGTTTACCCAAGAGCTCGTGATCAGCAGTTTATCGATGGTGTCGCGCCTCAATGAAATCACGACCCTCTTGCCATGATATAACTCAAAAACAATTGATTATAAACAGAGCATAATGCACCAAAATAATAGAGAACATTTCCTGTAGATTATTTTATAACAGAATTTGTATGTTTTTACTTGTGTTAATTCTAAAAATAAACGTAACAAAAAGTTGAAAACTGTCGTTTTTTCCCACTCGAAATAAACACTATACATTCAAGATTAAAATGCCGAAATTTTACAAAATACTTTTTAAAATAACAATCCAAACACGTCCATGGAATTTGATTTTCCACTTACCTTTTAGTTTATTCTAACGTAATTGACTAAAATTATTAAATGTAAAACTCCAGAAGTAGCATGGGGTTCGAAGATTTAAAAAAAAGACAAGCTTTTGAAAGTGAAGAAAGCTAGAGGAAAAAGGAAGTTAAAAAACTAGGATTACGTACCAGATCAACAATTCATTCTGGAAAATGTTCAAATTATATTATTACCCACCTAGTGATACCAAACTTTTTTTTTAAAGATTTACTAAATATTATTAACAACAACGTTTGATTGTCTAAAGTCTTTATATTTATTTTTAAGATAGAAAATTAGCTTTAATCAAATGATTGTCCCCTAGAATCCAGTATCAGGAAAACATTATAATTGCTATTTATTTCCTGCAGTGAACATCTAGTCAAACAATTAATTTTCCACTTCTACAAGAGCGAGTAATAGTAGGCATCCAAAAAATTATTGTTTTGATTATACCAGTGATTTTAAGAACTTTGTAATATACATATTGAATTAATCAAAGAAATTTCGTTTTGCGATTACTTAAAACATGAATACCATTAACATAAATTACATTCATGGACAGTTACGTGAATCTTCCATCGATGAGGCACATTTACGAAGACCTATCACAAGTTGTACACAGAGGAAAAAAAAGAACCAGAAAAAAAAATCAGAAAAAAAGGCTGTAATATACAATAGTAGTAGAATTAACAATGTGTACTCACAGACCCCAAGACTATGGCGTGGTCACAGAAAGGTTACAACTTTGACATTTAAATGAAACATTGTCATATTATTAAAATAAGCTTTTGCGACTTACCTTAAAGTATGTTATTTTAAGTTAGTGATAATATTATACAGAACTGAAAAATTCATATTACAAACTTAGTCATACTAATGTTCTGTTAACCTTCCTATAAGGTTACCATTTGAAAAAACTGACCTATTTAGATACTTTTATCGCCACCAGGTATTGCAGCAACTTTTGCAGCTTTCTTCTGTAGTCAAAGTATATTTTTTCTAATGTAAGGTCCTACATGGACTTAAGTTATTGTACGATTTGTATGTAATCTTACTCGAAATTGCTGTGACATGTAAATGAAAAATTACAGAAATAAAATGCCATTAAGGTATTTGAAATACAATGATACCCTCATATACGTCTGAAATATTAACCTTAAGGGGAGGGTACACCCAAAAACTCTGCTCGATGAAATACAACTTTAAAAAATTCGAAAAAATTGATTTATGGACACTTCATCGTAGCCTATTTCCTCGTCCCCCACTTCATAGCCTTCCGTTTCATCGTCTGGACACTTCATCGTCTACGACACTTCATCGTCTGGACACTTCATCGTCTGGGACATTTCATCGTCCCGGACACTTCATCGTCTGGGACATTTCATCGTCTGAGACACTTCTTCGTCTAGACATTTAATCGTCTGGGACACTTCTTCGTCCGGAACACTTCATCGTCCGGGACACTTCATCGTCTTGGACACCGCATCGTCCGGGACATTTCAGCGCGCTCCATACTTTCTTGTGTTATTAGCTTTTCTACGTGCACCAGGTGTTCAGGCTCGCCGATTACGGGTTCTAGGCGGTGCGCTCCGTAGCTTTTTATGTTATTAGCTCAAATACGTGCACCAGGTGTTCAAGGTCGGCGATTACGGTGTGTAGGAATCGCGCTCCGTAGTTTTTCATCTTTTCAACTAAAAAATATGCACCAGGAGTTTGGGGTCGACGATCAAGTGGTCTAGGTATTGACTTCGAGTTAACCAACGATGACCTTGAGGTCAAAGTTGAAGGTCATTTCAAGGTCAAATCAATTTTGCTTATTTTTCTTCAAATTCGAACATATTTTGATTTGACCTTGAAATGACCTTCAAATTTTTTCAAATTTGGCCCAAGGTCAAGGACAAGGTTACCGTTGTTTATTAGATAAAATTGATTTGACCTTGAAATGACCTTCAACTTTGACCTCAAGGTCATCGTTGGTTAACACCAAGTGGATACCTAGACTACATGATCGGCAACCCCAAACACCGGGGGCACGTTTTTTAGTTATAAAAATGAATATCTACGGAACGCGACACCTAAACCCCGTAATCGACGACCCTAAAAACCTGGTGTTCAGAGTCACCGATTGCGTGATCTAGGTAGTGCGCTCCGCAGCTTTTTATGTTATTAGCTCAAATACGTGCACCAGGTGTTCAGGATCACCGATTACGGGGTCTAGGTGGTGCGCTCTGTAGCTTTTTATGTTATTAGCTATTCTATATAATTTCCCGGAAAAAATTTCCCCATAGCGAACGGATCCACCGTTGTCCCTATGTCATGGGGGGCTCCGCCCCCAGACCCCCCTTTTTATAATAACCTAACCTCCAACCAATAGATGTGAGTAAACCCACGTGAAAAATGCATCCCTCCGGATATACCATGAAATGGTTAATTGATTGTATGCACAATTTTTTTTTTCCGATGGAGGGCAATAAGTAGAGGAGGGTGGCCCAATGCCGACCGTGATGGGAGATATAGAGCAGGGGGTAGTAGGTACAACCCGGTTGGGTTTGGTCGACTTTCCCTTACTTATTGCACTACAAGCTCCCTGAGTCGCACGTGGCGTCGCAAACCTTACAACACCCTGAGGGGGTTAGTTAGGTTCAATTAGTACAAGAAGGGGGTCTAGGGGGCAGAGTTTCCCCATGACATAGGGACAAGGGTGGATTCAATCTCTACGAGTCCATATATACCTGCGATTCCCTGGTGCACGTATTTTCGCTAATAACATAAAAAGCTACGGAGCGCACTACCTAGATCCCATAATCGGCGACCCCGAACACCTGGTGCTCGTATTTGAGCTAATAACATAAAAAGCTACGTAGCGCACTACCTAGATCCCGTAATCGGCGACTCTGAACACCTGATGCACGTATCTGAGCTAATAACATAAAAAGCTACGGATCGCACTACCTAGACCACGTAATCGGCAACTCTATACACCCAGTACACGAAGAATAGCTAATAACATAAAATTCTACGGATCCCACCACCTAGCCCGTCATCGGCGACCCTGAAGACCCGGTGCACGTAGAATAGCTAATAACATAAGAAACTATGAAGTGTCCCCGATGACGATGATCCCCGGACGAACAAGTGTCCCGGACGATGAAATGTCCCAGACGATGAAGTGTCCCAGACGATGAAGTGTCCCAGATGATGAAATGTCCCAGACGATGAAGTGTCCAAGACGATGATGTGTCCAGACGATGAAGTGTCGTAGACGATGAAGTGTCCAGACGATGAAACGGAAGGCTATGAAGTGGGGTACGATGAAATAGAATACGATTAAGTGTACTGGTACCGAAAAAATTATTTCTCTAGTAATTTTTGATGAGGAATACAGTAGTGTAAAAATAAAAAGTGGAAAAGATAAGCTTGTCCCGAAAATTTTAGGGCGACAAAAAGTTGCGTTTTTTAAAAAATGCTTCTACATTTTTCTAAATTAATTTAAAAATTCAAAAAAATTAGAGTGAACATAAAAACACATTTTTTAAATAATTACGGATGGATTTTAAAAAATTCCATTTCTTTCGAACAAATAATTTTATAATATGGAAAAAAAATATTTTTTTAATGGTCAAAATAATGTTTACATTTTTTATTCCAGTACCACTAAATTCCACGTTAAAAATTGCTCTAGAAATAATTTTTCCGACACCTACATATTAGCGCGAAAAAAAATGTATTTTTTGGAAAAAATGCTTCTGCATTTTTCTAAATTAATTTAAAAATTCAAAAAAATTATGGTGAACGTAAAAATATATTTTCTAAATAATTATGGATGGTTTTTAAAAAATTCAATTTTTTTCGAAAAAATTTAATTTCTTATTGGCCAAAAAAATTGTTTACACTTGTTATTCTAGCACTACTATAATTGACTGGTGGAAGGGCTCAAAATAAAACACGCGGTTTGATCGGCCCCAAGAAACTATTTTAAATTTTATTCGCGATCAACCGGTGACGACCCGATCGCGACCCGGACATCCTAACCCCGACGGCGCGATCGTCACTTTTTCTCATCTTAGTTCGACTTTTCAAACTCTCGAACATTTAAATAGACTACAACGTCATACTTTACCTGACTTTACATCGATAATATACTATTCGAATTACAAATAATTTTATCGAGATCGTCACCATTTTGAAGGGCCTTTTACATAATTTACCTAACAGGCCTGCTTCATTTTGAGAGGTACCCCCATTCGGGTGTGCAATGGCGTAGGGGAAACCACCTCTGTGGGAAAAAACCTACGCCGGGTACCGCAGTAGATAAAACATCGATTCCGTCCGTAACAACTACTGAATTCCACGTCAAAAATTACTAAAGAAATAATTTTTTCAATTGAGAATTTTTGGGTGTACCCTCCCCTTAATTGGACATAACACATGTTATAAGGAGATTATGTAACATTAATTTAACATTATCCAGTAACATCCATGTAATAAGTTTGGTCTATGATTCTCATGTTAACATAACGTTAGCGTATTTTGGAATCAGCGACACCGAAACCCCCTGGAGTATTGATTGTCAGGTTAAATCGGGACAATTTTACAAAATTGATCCGCCATTTTGAATTTCCGAAAACTGACACCGGATTTGGAATCAGCGACGTCAAAAACATTAAACACGATACTTTACTCCTTCCATCTCGTAGGCAAAAAATATGGACATTTTTTTGTGATAATTACTAAAAAAATAAGATAAAAAACATATCCAAAATCGCCGAAAATCGGACTGGGGAAAAGCTGTTTTTTTACAAAATAGGGCTAATTTTGTTTTAAAATGACTGAAACTTTTTAATTTCGCATAACAGCAACATAATTCTCTCAAACAAGAGTTGTAGGAAATGCAAAAATCTATAAAAAAGGTAAGTACGTTATTTTCTCTCTCTGTCGCCATTTTTGAGATAATGGTTTGGAAAGTTGCAACTTATTAAAATGTTGGTAAAAACGAGCCTTATTCTGGTTTTTTGTAATGTATATATAATTTCCGAAATATTTTGCCGCTAAAAATGCTACTGCTCAAAATATCCCCTTTATAGGTCATATTTTCAAGAAAAGTAAGGCTATGTCAGACAAATAGACATTTCATGTCACATTACATCATTTCCCAGCAGTCTAGTTACATAATCAGTAGAAATTAATAGCATATTTCGATGGACTGCAATATTAGACCCGTGTATCATAACCTTTTAATCGCTAACTTTTAACTTTTAAAACTGAAAACTGTAAGTTTCAAAGGAGCGCACTTCTTTCTCTTCTTTCGTATTTATACTTGTTTATTTTAACAGTAATAATTACGGCTAAAAGTCTATTCTGTTTAGGTTCGTCTTCTGATTCTTCCTACAAGTATCTTCGAAGCTTCACTTATTCACCGGTAGGTGCGTAACATTCCTGTATATAAAATGCGTTTCTGTACTATACCGTAGCCCCCCCCCCCCCAATATTTGTTTTCCCAATATTTGCTACCCCCTAATACTTGCCTTGCCCTTCGATTGCTGTTCCCCACAACTTTTAACGGAGCGGTAATTGTATGGCGACATCATGCATGCGCGATGTACGAAAGGTTAAACTGATTTAAGATTACTTCTGGTCGACGTCACACTGTTCGGAGATCGAGATACGCGGGCAAAACCTCAATTTGAAAGTTCGTCAAAAAAATACAAAACCTTGTTCTACGTGTTGTAGATATGTTTCTGATGACTAGCACATTTAATCATTTATGAAAAAAAAACGTTGTGCACTTTTTAAAAATATGTCAGTAAATTTAAGTGTTATTGCACATTGGTTTTAAGCATTATATACCTCTGAATAATTCAGCTCCATAAACAGATATCGCTGTTTTTTATTTTTTTATTTTTTTATATTATACTACTCAAACTTATATAACACGTGGCTGTAATAGTTGCAAATAAATATTGGGAGACATAATTAATTTATAACAAAAGTCATATTTTAAACAATTTTGAACATTAAAAAAGTGAAAAAGTAGTTGTGGGCTTTGATGGATTATTTTCGTAATGATCTTGGAACAAATTCGATATCAGTCCATATTTTAATATTTTCGAGGTCGCCCTTCGAAATTCTGATGTAAAAATTGTGTTTTAACCAGCTGGAGTTCCAATATGGCGCCAAATTCGGTAAAAATTGTCAAGAATAGTGAAAATATTTATTTAAATTATAATAATTTTTTTTCACGCAATTACAATTTTAGTTTTTTATTCAAACAATGGTGCACAGAATACCAGAATCGTAGGCCAAAATTTAGTTTTTGACTCCACCTGACAAGTAGCATTTACAAAATAGTGACAAATATGAATTTTTTTAAATTATTACTCATAACAGTAAGAAATCTTATGAAATTTTATCAACGTCATTATTTGTATGGATTTTTTATCACTGTGATGAATGTATTATATTCATGAAATTCAAAATGGCCGACACAGCATGGTTTTTCATCTTTAGTTTGTGTCATTTTTATTAATAGGTCTTGCAAACTCAATCATTTCATATATATAAAAGAACCACAAAAAATACTTTTTATTAAAATTCTATTTTAAATCTGTAAAGCAAACCTATGTAGGGGGGTATGCAAGTTTTTTGTATCATCTTTTATGTTAAGCGGGTGCTTTTGCAAACCAATATAGCACAACTCAGAAATCAATCTTTAGTTTCAGTACAAATTATTGTACAACAAACTCTCGTCTTACAATAATGCCTAATAGAATTTCTCATTTAGATAATAATATATTATGATACAAGGGCGAAATTATCGAAGATCAATATTTTATCCATATTGCATACGATACTTCTTAAAACGACTGGAGCTCGATAATTTGCGCCCGAAGATTTCGCCGTAGGACGTAAAATCGATTTGTACTTCCGGAGGATTAAAAAATTTTGAAATTTTTAGATCATATTCGTAATCAGCGACCTCAAAAACATAAGATACAGACGATATCGAAAAAATCGGAAGTTTCTGATATTTTGCCCATGTTGTCCAATCTCCGAACAGTGTGCGACGCATGCGCCTTCTATAACTGTATGTCGCGAGGAGTGGGGGAAAATGTCTTCCCCTCGCTAAACAAATATTGGGAGGGTTAGAAAAGGACAGATAAGACGGAAGATGCAAATATTGGGAGGGGGGGCACTGTATAAGCGTGCGGTCAAGAGTATGGTTTGGAACCAAAAATTTATCTTTAAAATGAAATTAGATTAACGATTATATATACTTTACAAATAAACAGAATAATAAGGCTTCTTATGACCATCATTTTAATAAGTTGCAAATTTCCAAGCTATTACCTGAAAAATAGTGACAGATAGAGAAAATATCGTTCTTACCTTTTTTATAGATTTTATCATTTCCTACAACTTTTGTTTGACATATTTTGCGCTGTAATGCTGTATTAAAAAGTTACAGCCATTTTTAAATAAAATTAGGCCTATTTTATAAAAACAAAAAACAGCATTCCGCCACTCCGATTTTGGATGTTTTCAACTCATTTTTTTAGTAATTATCACGTAAAAATCGGTCCTGTTGCAATTTGTTCCGGGTCAAACCGTTCATTGCGTGGACTATTAAGTTAATTTCATATTACGATTCGAGAATTTCAGTATTTAACCACTTCACTGGTAGCCGTTTTTAAATAAAACGGGCCAAGGCTGGTAAGAGCCAGTTTTTAAGATATCGAGAAACTGTGAAACATGGGTTCCATTTTTTCATAAAACATATCATTTAACGTAAAAAAAACTCACCTCCCCTCCCCTTCACCCCCACAGGGTGCATAATTTTTTTTTAAGTATACATTTTTCTTTATCGAATTTCGATGAAAATGTTAAATATGAGGATTTTGATCCGCTATTTTCAATCTATAAACCAATGCACACTTCAAATTCATTTGATATCATGTTCAGATAAAGACATTTCTTGCGAAAAAAGATGTTTCAATATTGTTTTTTTTTTTCGTCTGCCAGATTGGATCCACCATTTTGAATTTTTAAATTCTGAGATCAGATTTGTAATCAGCGACCCCAAAAACCCCCAACTAACGAGTTTTAAGCAAATTCCATGAATTTTTAAAAATTCATCTGCCATCTTGGATCCGCCATTTTGAATTTTGAAAATGTGAGATCGGATTCGTAATCAGAGACTCCAAAGCCCCCGAGTAACAAGTTTCAGGCATTTTCCACGTACAGAAAAAAATTTGCTTCAAAAGCATATAGCTTGTAGACGCCATATTGGAACCGCCATATTGAATTTTGAAGCGGTGACCTCAGATTCGTATTCGGCGACCTAAGAAACTATAGCATACCAAAGAGCCTCTGTAAACCCCATACAAACAATGCCCCTTTTTCGTACCTCGAATATTGAAACTTTTTGTATGCCAATTGGTTACATATGATGACCCAATAATCCCTAAAAAATTTCAAAGTGAGCATACACGCACCGTTTCGGAAATATACGGGATCAAAGGTGACCATGTCCAATAAAAAATGTAGATCAATTTCACATTTGTACTCGAATAATAATATTAAAAAAAAACGACAATATGGTTTGATTACGAATCTGAAGTCAGATTTTAAAAATTCAAAATGGTGGATCCAGAATGGCGGAGGACTTTTTTGAAAATCGTTCTAATTACATAGCCTAAAAATTATTACTCGGAGGTTTTTGGGGTCGCTGATTACGAATCTGAAGATAGATTTATAAATTCAAAATGGTGGATCCAAAATGGTGGAGGACTTTTTTGAAAATCGATCTAATTTGCCTAAAAATTATTACTTGGAGGTTTTTGGGGTCGCTGATTACAAATCTGAAGTCAGATTTTACAAATTCAAAATGGCGGATGACTTTTAAAAAATCAAATGCAATTCACTAAAAACACGTTATTCTGGGGTTTTCGGGGTCGTTGATTACGAATCGGCTGTTAGTTTTTTCTAAAATTCAAAATGACGGATCCAATATAGCGGACGAATTTTCTGAAAATGTACAAAAAACGTACAATATGCCCAAAAAATGTTAATAAGGGGTTTTTGAGGTCGCTGATTACGAATCGGATGTTAGTTTTTCAAAATTCAAAACGGCAGGTCCAATATAGCTGATGACTTTTGAAAAATGTAATGCAATTAAGGTTTCTGTAGTCGATGAAGTCGAATCTAACGTTGAATTGATATTAAAAATTTCAATATCCGCCATTTTGAATTTCTAAAATCTGACTTCAGATTCGTAATCAGCAGCCAAAAATCTGTAAAGAACCATATCGTCTGATTTTTTTAAATAATATTATTCGAGTATAAATGTGCAATTGATGTACATTTTTTATTGGACATGGTCAACTTTGACCCCTCATATTTCCGAAACGGGGCATATGTTCACTTTGAAATTTTGCAGGGATTATTGGGTCATCATATGTAACCAATTGGCATAAAAAAAGTTTCAATATTCGAGGTACACAAAAGGGGCATTTTTTGTATGGGGCTTACAGAGGCTCTTTCGTGCAAATTCATTTAAAGTTGTGGAAGTTATTTAAAAACGTACATATATGATACATTATATGAAGTGGTTAATAAATACAGAATTTTTCAGATTGAACAAAAATCAACACAAACTCAGTAAACCAAGTTTTAAAAAAACACTATTTACATAAATATACAAAAAAAAGCAATCGACTAAATTTTTCATTTTGCCAGTCACACAAACAATATTAACTTTGTCTTGCACACTTATCGTAAAGAATCTCATGACAAATTTAACCGACTGAACTTTTGTAGAAATAAATAAAATAAAATATTTATAGATCGGTGGTTACTCTCGATCGCTTCATCAGAGGTTTGCGAATGAAAGAGAAAATCAAACATTTAGAAAGTTGTCTCCCCTTATAAAAGTATTATTTGGACGTCTACAGGTGTATATACCCCGGGACGTGTTTGGCGCGACGTGACGACGTCGGAACTTGTAAAAGAGTCCGGGACATACCAACGATTCCGAAAACTAGTCTCTTCGTCCTTTTCTTAGCACTCGCTTTCTTTCTTCCCCTCGCGTTTCTTTTTAGTGCAGAGCTTCTTTCATACGACCTCGCCCTCCCTTGTCTTTCATCCTTTCTTACGAAGCGCCCTCGGCTTTCAACCCGTAGAACCCCGTAATATTCAGAGCGTCACCCCTCGTCGAGACGGCCGACTTTGTAAAAAAAAAAAAAAAAAAAAAAACGAGGAAGCCTTCTTATCAATTTTTAAGCACCCCCTTACAAAACCACCTTCTCATCCTTTGTCGCAAATGAACGGACCCTGCGACGCATCGTTATGCGCGGCTCGTACTTTTCAGCCTCGACTCCGCTCTTGAGGATTCTGCATAACGAAAGGATAGATGCCTCTTAGCCATTCAGCACATGCACCAACCCCTTCGCAAACTACTGACTAATTTATTTTCCTATCAAATGCAAGTCAACTTCGAAAAAGAAAACAGAGACGTGTTGTGAAAAACTTGTATTCCTTAAAATATACAATACATCGTTTTTAAGACTTAGTCAAACAGGCCGAAACCCATGTCTTCGTCCTCCGACTCGGATTCCTCCTTGGCGGCTTTCTTCTCCTCTGTAAAATTAAAATATTTTATGTAATTAATCAGAATTAAAATACAACTATAATGTAGATAAAAAATTGCAATATTCAGAAATGTATGTATACAGCACAACGACTCAGTCGAAAGATGGTTAAAATTACACATCATATTTAAATTATAAGTTTAAAATTTACTTGTTATATTTTTCAAATGGTTTTCAAAACTAACCTTTCTTTTCTTCAGCTGGGGCAGCTCCAGGAGCGCCAGCAGCAGCTGCAGCTGGTGCGGCAGCTCCACCGACTGGCATGGAGCACAGCTTTTCGCGGCCTGTAATCATAAAATACATATTGCTTAATAACAAATCAATTTATAACCTAATAATGAAATACACCCCCATCTAACACCAGTGACTTTTTTGTTATCATAAGTTAACGTTGTTTCAGTAACGTTTCAGACATGACCTCTTGGTAACCAAAAGGTATCAATAAGTTATTCGTAACAGTTAACTCAAAACAATATACAAAAACGGTAACTTCATTCCGATATCTTTTTATTAATTCCTAAAATGTAACTAAAAGTTGACTTTTTTTTCATATACATAGTCTCGAACACATTTTATAGTCATCGATTAGATAACGTAACACTGATAACAAAAAGATAGATGAAAGTTGTTAACTGTATAAATAAACAATTTTTATTGTTGACTTTGTGATGCACACTTTGCTATGTATGTCTGTATCACAGTTTATTTATCGTTTTCAAGTTAAGTAAAGTCTGTCCACTCGATAACATTAAAAAGACGCAATTTTGCTACGCATTTTTGGACGACTTAACAAATTTATCCTTTTGCTAACGTTTTGAAAAGTACGATTAGGCAACAAAGGAATGGTAACTTCACGATACTATTACAGATGATAACAAATTGATAACATTTCATAGTCAGCTTCTCGGTAACGAATTATTGGATAACTTAAGAAAACATGTCTTTTAACTGACGTAAAGAAGGTGGCAAATAGGAATCGTTAATATCATAACAATTTGGTAATTTTATAGGGATAACAATTCCCTAGGTTAATTTTCTGATGAATATTTTTATTATGTTTATCCGACAACTTAAAAGAGTTATCTTTTTGTTAGAAAATTGTAAGTTATATCAATTCGATATCTTTTCAACATTTTTTTGTACTATACAAATGTATAACATGTAAGAGGCAACTTTTTGAAGTACAAATTGTCAAATAGGCTAGCTGGGATATTTATTAAAACAATTAACACCTTAACTGCGTCTGATGACGAAGATATTTTATCAGAACTATAAGTTACTCTAACGATGTCAATAATTTATACAAATTTAAGACATCGATTATTAAAATATCTATTTAAGGTATACAAAATAAGATGCTGTAGTCCGTTTATAAATTCAATGTTTAAAATATAAAATTTCAAGTCGTTAAATCGTCAGCCTTCTTGTAAGTCTTCGTCATCCAGATTTAATTATTTTAGTTTGCACGTCATGCAGAAATAAAAATAAATTACAAGGCATCTGTAGATACTCATGACGCTGAAGATAGCAGCCGATTTGAAATATGGAAATTCTACCTTATATCTTAAAAATTAAACATCTATGTGTAAATATAACGAAAAATAAAACTAGAAATGCCTATTGACACCATTAGAATAATTATAATCTCTATTTCTTCAAATCGGCTGCTAACTTTACCGTCGTTAGATACTCTACAGTCACTAATAAATTTTATTACGAAACTCGCAGCTTTATTCGAAGTTATTATGGAATTGTATTTTGCATTCTAATACACAATGAGTGACAATATTTATATTTTTTAACATTGAAAGAAAAGAAACTACACCTTCAATGCTTCAAAAATTATAGTCAAAATATTGGTAAAACCTGCACAATATTCCAAATAGCCTTCCGTTTCGTTTTTGTAATGAAATATATTAACCGATCTATCCGTAACTGCTGAACGTCAGAATTAGAAAACTCTGAACTTCCACATCTTTCGATTAGATCTTAATAAATCATTAAAAACTTTTCCCAACATTTTAATTTGTATGAGTAGCAATTTTAAAATATACAATAGGAATAATGAAACATGTGGTAACATATCTTTCATAGTTATTGTTCAAAATTACAAAATAAAATACATTTCTTTGCTTTTAAGAAATAAAATTCAATCAAAATCATCAAAAAAAAAAAACAAGTGAATTGAAAAATAATAATGTTCATCTAAATGATAAATTAGTAAGAAAAATTCAAATTATACGCAATAAATTACAAAACTTTGTGCAATTCCTAACCTCAATCATGTTAATAATGAAATTTAGATATTTTATAACAGAAAATTTCTCATATATAATACCAAATAGCAAAAATCGAATGTGATATTTTAATGTAAATGATTTAATATTTCAAACAAATTACAAAAAGACAATTGTTAAAAAAACAGTTGAAGTAATTTAATTATTGAAATGAAATATACCAACAAAGAATACACAGAATTTTATAAACTGTTGTAAACTTGAATAAAAGAATCTTGCAAATAAGCAACTAATAAAAATGAAATTACTTTTTATATATTCATGAATTAAGTAATTGAACATACCTTCAGCGATTATTTCGTCGATGGATTTTCCATCGAGCTGTTTAATCACAATTTTCAGTTTTTCCGCATCAGCTTCAATACCAACTGAAGAAAGAATCTTCTCAATATCAGTCTGATTGGGAGCAGTTTTGCCTCCCAAAACAGCCAAAAGGTAAGCGGCCACGTAACGCATTCTACAAATACACAAACATTATTTAGGTTATGTTCATCAAAGTATAAACGCAATTATTTAAAAAATAAGAAATAATCAGGACAATTGATATCATCACTGTCAATGCAGCCGAAAGATGGTGAGATTGTTTGATCATCATGTAAAAATCTTAATGGAAAAATTAGATAGCACATGCAAGTTCAAAACGAATATTTCTTAATCTATATTTATCTATTCGATTTCTTTATAATCCGCAATATAATGAATATTTTTTAACAATGTATAAAATATATTATATTGTAAAGTTAATATTTTTCAAAAATTTTAAAAACCTGCACTTACTTTAAGTCCTTAGACACGAAACGTGTTGCACGCTAAATGAAAGTTAGAACAGAATGGACGAGCCAAAAAACGGAAGAGAGGCAAGTGATCTTCAGCAACCGCGCATTCGATTCACCAGTGTTGTCAAGTGTTGAAAACTAGATTTTCTAGGGAGAATTTAAACGACATGCGCAGTACATAATATTAGGGCTTTTTAAGTTCCTATATAGAGATATAGTGACATTCCACTAAATAGGACGGTAATACAGAATGATTTCCAAGTGGGATATAAAACACATTGCGTCTTAAGGGCCCAGCAATCGAATTTGGATAGAGTTGTATAGAATTTGATTAAATTATTAAATTCTGAATCCATACTTTGATCAACGGTGAATCCATTTTAATACGTAAATACAATTCTATTCGTTCATTCGAATAAAAAGTTACTAAAAAGTTTCTGTTTAAAAATGAAATCTTAAATACCTCCGTATTCAACATTACGGATTCAGAACTATCTAAGCGTATGCATTTCAATGCAAAAAAAGTACGTATGACCATCAGGTATTTCATACATGGCTTTTCAAATTATGTAGAAGGACTTTTCTCTTTTAATCATGATCTATTTTCCAATGAACATATTTATATGGTGATGTAAAGAATAAGTTAATTAATGTAATAATGAATGTTTGTAATAGTATGTGATTGAAACTTTGCATTCACTTTGTCTTATTATTTACACTAATTTACTTGCTTACTAATTTTCCTTATTATTATTTACTAATCACACAGATATGATTTATTCACGAAAAAAACATCTTCCGCGAACTACATCTCCCGGAAGTCCGCCAACAATTAAAAATTTAAGGACTAACTAACTGACCAATTGAACCCTGATGGATTCTCTGAACGAGGCTGGACGAGATTTCTGGACGTCTATTGGGGTAACATTTGGACGGAGTGTGACGTCCAACGGACGTGAAGAGCCTGTCCCCAGGACGTCCAGAGCGCGTCAGGAGGACGTCCAGACCAGTCCAGAGTTCGTCCAGGCCAGTTCAGAGTGCGTCAGGAGGACGTCCAGAGTTCTTCCAGGCAAGTCCAGAGCGCGTCAGGAGGACGTCCAAACCAGTCCAGAGTTCGTTCAGGCCAGTCCAGACTTCGTCCAGGCCGGTCCAGAGCGCGTCCAGACCAGTCCAGAGCGCGTCAGGAGGACGTCCAGACCAGTCCAGAATTCGTCCAGGCCGGTCCAGAGCGCGTCAGGAGGACGTCCAAACCAGCCCAGAGTTCGTCCTGGCCTGACGCGCTGTGGACCGGCCTGGACCAACTCTGGACTGTCCTGGACGTCCTCCTGACGAGCTCTGGACCGGCCTGGACGAACTCTGGACTGGTCTGGATGTCCTCCTGACGCGCTCTGGACTGGTCTGGAAGAACTCTGGACTGGTCCTCCTGACGCGCTCTGGACTGGTCTGGACGTCCTCCTGACGCACTCTGGACTGGTCTGGACGTCCTCCTGACGCGCTCTTGACCGTCCTGGACGAGCTATGGACTGGCTTGGACGTCATCCTGACGATCTCTTGACCGGCCTGGACGAGCTATGGACTGGCCTGGACGTCATCCTGATGAACTCTGGACCGGCCTTGAAGTCATCCTGACGAACTCTGGACCAATCTGGACGTCCTCCTGACGCGCTCTGGATCGACCTGGACGAGCTCTGGACCGGCCTGGACGTCTTCCGGATGAACTCTGGACGAGACTGGACGAGCCGTGGACCAGGCTGGACAGGATCTGGATGTGATTATGCGTAACGTCCAGGTGACCGACTCCGAACGGCGCGCATATTTCCTGAAGGTCCAGTGGACGTGCAGCGGACCGCCCGTAGCCTGGAAATCTTGGACGTCCTCCCGACGTCAATTGGGGTAATTTTTGGACCGCCGGTGACGTCCACCGGACGTCCTATTATGGTCACGGATTTTTGGACGTACACCCGACGTCCGGGACGTTGATTTCGTAACTATGAAATTTAAGACTTTTTATTCTTTATCTTTAAAAATACAAATCATAGGGAAAAATGTTATGTACAAAAAATGCTCCGTTTGGCGAGCTATAAAGTCATATTTTTTATTTTTTACTATGACACATTCATTTTTTTTCTTCACCGGACAATACTTTTCCGGCAGTTCGAGCACGAGACCGATTATAGAATCGCGCGCCTCAATTACGCTTCCGATTGTATTCGTAATTGTGTTCGTAAAATTGAATACAGATGAATTCCTTTGTTCGAAATTCAATCCATTTGAATACATATTTACGGAATCAAAGTATGAATTCAAAATGAATTGAAATTTTCAATCCAATCCTATCCAATCTCGATTGCTGGGATACCTACCCAAATTCCTCCAAATCGGGTTTTTAATCAAAAGTATTGAAATGCATTGAAAGAAATCATTTATATTCTTTTCAGTTTTCAAATAGGTTATATCTTATAAAGGATTGAAATTAAAACTTTTCTATTAATTACAGAGAATTCAGATAAATAATATAAGAGGGCATCAATAACTGCGTGTATTTACAACAATTCAAAGTACAACTGGTAAAGTCCTTCAAGTGAATTGAAATGAATAAAAAATAAAAAGAAATGTCAAAATATCAATAATCCAAATACAAAGTGCAAAGCTTGAATTCAGTTTAAGGGGTTCTAAAGTGGTCCGCTGGTGAGGAAATTTCACTAAAAAACGTAAATTAAAGATGACTAAATAAGATTTTTAAAATTGGGGCCCTGTGAACGCTATTCTAATTACTATAGACGGTATCCTAGAAAATGCAAAAGAAATTCATTGAGAACTGACCGAGAATTTCCGGAAATAAATGATTTTTATTATAATATATCCGTCGGGCACTTTAGAATCCCCTTAAGTGGTCTATATTTTGTGAAAAAAAAATGTCTTCAAAAAGTGGTCTATATTTTGTGAAACAAATATGCGTCTTCATAACTAGTTCGTAGTGTGCACCCGCGGTATAATAAGTGTGCTCTCAATTGTTTTATTGTTTTCACATATTGTTTATTTATGTATGCACAATACTGCCTATGACCTTCTTAAAGAGAATTAAAAAACGTGCAATTAAAAAAAAAGGTTTCTAGCATGTGTTGCACCAAAGTTACAAGGACGGCCATTTTAAGATTCAAACTAGTATCACAACCGTTCTAGTAAATATTTATAGTTATTTTACAGGCTTTTTAATGACTATAAGAAGCAACTTTACGCGTAATAGTAAAGTAATTGGCTGTGTAGAAAAATAAATAAAAACAAAAATTCATCGTGTTATACGGTATTTTTTTTGTTGAGGTTATGTTTCAAGATTTTCGACCGCACAGCAAAATAGAACCCGAGATATTCGCAAAAAATCCCAAAATTAAACGTCAAAAACTGCATTTTTTATAAAAATGTTAAAAAAAACATTGTTCTGGACGAGGGTACGACATGGAAACTTCAGGATATCTTTGTATACTCATTGCTTGTTCGGGTAATATGTCTTCACTATTAACAGCTTAATAAAACTTTTTAATAATACTTTAAAAGGAGTAGCGGCCGATTATCGCATTTCAAGATTACAAAACAAACATTAATTATTTAATGTTAGGGGGGTTCTAAAGAGGTCCGCGCGCCGGTAAGGTAGGACATTTCGCTAAAAAACGTAAATTAGTAATGACTGAATAAAATGTTCAAAATTCAGCCTCTGTGAAGGTAATTTTAATTATTGTAGACGGTTTCCTAGAAAATACAGTGATTTTTATTTATTTCCGAAAATTCTCTATCTGTTCTCTTAATGTCTTTAGTATTTTCTAGAAAACCATCTACAGTAATTACAAATGCTTTTTTTTTAATTTTTTTTTAAATTTTTTTTTAATTTTTTTTTTAATTTTTTTTTTAATTTTTTTTTTAATTTTTTTTTAATTTTTTTTTAAATTTTTTTTTAAATTTAAAAAAAAATTTTTTTTTTTATTTTTTTTTTATTTTTTACCCTCTACCTTCCACCTCGATCGAGGTGCCCCAAAAGCTCTCAGGCAGCTTGTCCGGGTGCAGGTGAGTACCTTTGGGAGAGCTGCAGGTCGTCTTAGATGGCACCATACTCACATTTGTCGAGAATGTAGGAAACTGCAGAAACCCACATTAAGTACAGCATCGGCCATTGCTCGATTTCCGCCTGAGAAGACAATACCTCGAAAATGCCAAGCAGACAGCTTGGTTGGTCTTACACATAGCAAAATGTTGCCTGAAAACAATTTCGAAAAATTGCCCAGCCGATGATCGAACTCGCGACCTACGACTTCGTAGTCCAGTACGCTACCGCCTGAGCTACGAAGCCGATATTAACTTTATAGAGCCCGAATTTTTTAAATTTTATTCAGTCATCTTTAATTTACGTTATTTAATGAAACTTTCTACCTTACTGGCGGAATACTTTAGAAACACCTTAAGAACTTTCAAAACCCATAAGTTTACATATTAGTTTCAACTCAACCGAAAGATGCGCCACTTTAACCATAGTTACATTGTATATACAGTATACACATTACATACACACCCTATAGTTCAGTGACGTATAAAAAGAAAAATAGGTATGGTACGTATGTTTTATTATTATAAAAATAATAAAATGCAAGAGCAATATTCCATTGATATGGCAATTAGGTGTCTATATCGATTGTTGTGCTTCGATCATATATTCGTCTTTGGCTTTTCACTTTCATGTGAAGATCAGGGAAGATACAGGTTGAAAACAAGGACAAATGAGAACGAAGCATAAGAATCGATGACATTGAGAGCACACTTATACCACGGATACACACTGCGAACAAGTTTTGAAGATATATCTTTTAGAATATTGATGTATTGCTCATAAAACGCAAATAAAGGCCAAAATTTCGAAAGAGCTATTGGTTCCAGCCAAAGTTTCGAAAGACCGAGTCTTCGATGTGTTCTAAAAGTTTATTTTTATTCGGAATGTTGAACTTTCAGGATTTTTATTTTCGTAATTTCGACATACACCCCACACACTGAAAGTGCCCACAAGTACATTGATAAAGCCTGACATCGTCGTCGAATTACGATTAAAACGACATTTCGACCATTCGACGACATCGCCTTCCTCATAAGTTTTTATTATAACACTTGTGTGTACTTTTTCAATGAGTGTTGTGAGTGAACGTAGATTTCACAAACAACTGTGGACTGCGTAAACCATGAGACCAGAAGATATTTTTCCTAAAGATTTTTGGGGCTCTGAATCCGAATTATCCTAACCTAAACGTACAAAAATAGCGATGTGGCGTACATTTGAGGTTATATAGTATCGACATTTTTTGTTCTACGGTTTATTATTGATGCATTTGATATGAAAATCGGTAAAAAATACGGCGATCATTGGAAAGCTTGTGACATATTTTTCCCGACAAAACATAGCAAAAATAGTTCATGTTTTTCCTTTGTCTGATACACATTAACCCATTAGCGCATATGGCGCGGGCGGGCCAGTGAAACGATTTTGGACTAATGCGATTTTAACCATTAAAAGAAAAATTGTTTTAGATACATTATACTCTTTAGTTTTGAGTTTTGAGGGTTGCTGATCATGAATCCGAAGTCCAAATTGCAAAATTGAAAACCGTCCACTATGGTCGCTCGAACGTAGAAAAAATGTATTTCAACGATCGAATTGGTCAAATCAACACCTCCGTGAAGTTAACCGGCCATTGTAACGAAATCGATCGAAAATAGCGCGAATCGTTTGCGATTCGTTTGCGATTGATTGCGATTACCGATTTTTCGTTTGCGATTTTGTATTATGATATTCGAGAGATTGCTATATTTTCTCAAATCGCAAACGAATCGCAAACGTTTGGGACCGATTGCAAAAAAATCGCAAACCTTTTAATGAATTTTGTATATAAGGGACATATAGGATAATTTATTTTTCTTCACACCGGGAGGATAAGCGGCATCTTTCCTTCCGCTTGCGGAAGGAAAGATGCCACTTATCCTCCCGGCCATAAAGAAAAATCGTATACTTCCCTCGGGAAGTAAAAAAGAATGCCTCAGACTGCCTGTTTCTCACCCTCGGCTTCACCTCGGGTAAAAATTACACGCAGTCTGAGACATTCTTTATTTTACCTCCCTCGTTGAGTAATATACTATTAATACCTGTGCCGTCTGGTTCCTATAATTGATTATCTCCCTAATTGATCGAAATGAAAAACCTCTGTAATTGAATATCTGTTTCTCCGACCTTATGTAAATGTCCACAAAAGAGTGCCGCTCGTCCAGTAAACACAAAAGTAAAGGCTACTTATAGTTGACTTACAGTTTTCTAATGTCCAACTTTCGTCTAACTAACGGTCCTATCTTTTAGTGTAACTATTTATGCCACCAGATACAGAGATCTAGCACGATCGGAATACGGCTTCCTGCTGAAAAACACAATTATTTGAAAAGAAATCCTCAAAATTCGCGACTTTTCGCCGTTCAAGCCGCCATTGTAAAAAAATAGTCACATATAGCGCCAATCTAAGGTCGGATTTAGAAAGATGAGAGAAAAATACAAAAGACATTAGTATTCCAGAATGATTTAGTGATTCTTTCCCTGAAAATGAAGGCCGTAAACTAAAGGTAAAATTTAGGGCATTTCAGGAAGAAACGGGTTAAGTCGACGTTAAGACAACTGTTACTTATAGTTGCCTAGAAGTTGGAGAACAATAAGGGGAAGAGAGCGGATCAATTATGGTTTTCAACTTTCACTCTGGTCCATCTGGTCCCAGTATGTGATCAATTGTAGATAATGAAGCCGCAAACATTTTTACGAACCCTAACATGAGTAACGTTACACGTGGGATGTAGTCCTGACCCTGAGTACACTTTTGTGTGACTTGAAATGTCCACACAAGATATACATAGATTCTTATAGATACAATTACGTGATAAGTAAATGTAGAATATTTATAAAAATATAACTAACAATTTCGAATTCAGGAAATCAAAATTAATAAAGATCTGTAACATATTCCAATGGACATACAATTGTACAAAATGGTCTATCCGCAGTATTTTAATTTTCAGGACTCAGCCTCCATTTTTTAAGCCACCATCTTGAATGGATATTGGATTAGGTTTATTTCGAAGTTTAGGATACACATAATGATAATTTCTTGTGCTTGGATACATTTCAGACATTTATCGGGATGAAAACAAACGTTAAAGTCCAAATTATCACACAAAAATGTAGGTTTTTCATCATTAAATTCTCTGTAACTTTTTTATTTTAATTTTTTCATCAATTGTAACAACGCCATCTACAAGAACACAGAATTGTGCATAAGAAATTTGCTCTTTGTTATTTTTTTTTCTCTAATGTTCATTAAAAGTACGACCTTCGAATGTCGAGGCGCGGCGTCGCCGGATAGTTTTTGATACGCTAATCGATAAATGGCTGATAATCTCTAGTAATACAGTAGACCCTCCCATATTGTCGCCCTCCCATAGTGTCACCCTCCCATAGTGTCACTCTTTAGAAATCCTCTGACAGTGTCACAGTATAAGGTCCCCACCATTTGACCCGTCTCATATCAACAGATTGACCACGAGAGGGGTTTAGAGTGTAAGGAATGCGGAGAGTGGGGATGCGACACAGATAGAGGATTTGTTTCCCCCGGTCGCGAGGCGGTGACACTATGAGAGGGTCTATCGTATCAACAATACGATAAAAGTGATAACAACCTTTTTTGTTCTAATTAAATAGATAAACATTTGTTGTTTGAACTTTTTTTCCGTACGACTTACCTCTTTCGAGATGTATCGATATAAACAATTAAATTGTTAATAACAATTAACCTACCACTTTTAACAAAATCTAACCGACAGATTCGGATTCAGGAGTTCAAAATCTATAAGAATCCATATCTTGTATGGACAATTCAGGAACAGAAGTGTATGTATGTACAGTAGGACCTCTCACTAACGACACTCCCACTAACGACACTTCTCATTAACGACAGAAAATCACTCTCACGAACGACTACGAGATACCTCACCTTATCCCTTCTACCGGGCGTCTGTCTATGGAAATACGTCGCCCTGCCCGCAGAGCGCATCTTATTGGTCAGAATCATGAAAGTGGTGGAAGAGTCTTTCTCTCTCGAGTGGTCGTTCGTAAGAGGTATGAGGGGAGTGCTAGGAACCAAACCAGTCGTTAGTAAGAGGTCCTACTGTACTCACAAAACCAATGGGGGAAAAGTAACTATCAGTGTGCTGCTGACTAGTGTAATTGGGAACACTTCCAAAATAAATATCCCTATAGGTATGCGGTGCTTTTAAATTTGCTGGGCCGTTGATGTATGTACAAAACATCCAAAACATCGCAGTCGCTCTTTACTCTCCCGCCTTTTGTATATACATATGTGTTTGGAGTTTCGAGTTTGCGTCGAGTTTGACAGCACAATTGTTGACGAAACATTTCAAATGATTCTTTAGCAATTAAAACCGATTAGACTTGTAAAATAATCACTATTATTTTGTAAAAATGCGAAAAACTTCTCTAAAAAGACGATCTTCATCAAACCCTGGACGTCTTTCACAACAGGATAACGATAGAAACTCAATGCGAACGGATCCTCGAAGAAACGAAAATACAATGATTCCGAGACCTAGAATTCGGAGTTCTTCCAGTGACCGATTAAGCACCAGGAAGTCAACTCTAAGACTTACCACAGGTTACTAAAATATATATAAAAATTGTGGTTTTTCAAAAATTTTTGTCCCTTTTTTAAAACTTTCTTTATCTGGTATTTATTGAACTAAGGTACAACGATCGATATCTTACATATACCTCGATATGAAATTTTGAATTAATAATTATGAAAATATCTTAATTTTATATGTTTCATATGTTAAAAAGAAAGAAAAATACGTTTATTTTTTATGAAAACTATTTATAGTATTATATAAGATATATTTTTGTAAAAAAAATATTTTTTAAACTTTTATATTATGTAATTTTATGTTTAAGTAAAAAACTGTTAAAGGATTGCATTTCCATTAATATTTTGATATCAGATGTCATATTATATTTGTAACGATCTTATTTGATATTTAAACATTCCTGGTAAGAAGTCGTGCATTAAGAATGATAAAAATTGTAATCAAAAAAGTATTAAAGTAATGAAATTTCAATGAAATTGGCCAAATCAAGGATTTAATATTATTTACTATTTATTGTTTTATTATTTATTTAGGATCAACAGCAAACTAACAAATTAATGGTATCAAATTATAGCACGACATCTTCTAACATAAATTCGAGAATAGGGAAAAATAGAATTAACGAAAATCTTTGGATGAGTTCTTAACATATCTTCTAAAAACTGGAAATGCACATTTACAACATTCTGCGGAAACAAATTCCAAGCACGCCTCAGCCTAAAGATCGGAAAATAAAAACTATAATTTGTCCGGTTTACCTGCTCATGAATTAATATCATTAAAATTTGCTACTTTCAATCCCTTTTTCGTCACGTTTTCCGATAAATTTCATTGAAATTGATTCATTTTTCGTAATTCGTAGAAACCAAATCTCGTATAAAAAATTTCTTTTTATGTCATTCAAAACGATAGAAAATGACTCGTACATCAACAAGCATTAAATTTCATTCAACTATACAATAACTAATTTCGAATTGTGGCATTAAACCTTTTTGACCACATCAAGGATTCAATAAAATTGGAAATTCGTTGCTTTAATCTCGTTATCATTAAAATTTCAATCGTTTGTAATGCAAGCCTTCTTACCAGGTTAATGACTGCAATAATTATAGTAGACTTTGACCTCAGTTCGTATATTGACATAAAAGTTGTTTTGAAGATATTATTTTTGTAATATTTAAAAATAAATGTTTCTAAATTTTAATTCTTGAATACTACAGACTCCTTAAATTAATATATATACCATTACAATTGAACATAGCCCAGTAAAATGGGGAAATTTGATTTAAAAAATCCGTAGCGGTCTGAAAATTTGGAAACAGGCTTATCTTGTCGTACTTTTGACTGTCTCAAAAGTCCCCATCTGTACAAGCTGCATGGGGGAAATGGTGGGGAAAAATGTGCCCAAAAAATTGGTTGTTCTGAAATAACTCGAAAAATATCACTTTAAACGAAAAAAGAGAGACACGAAAATTGTAGTTGGGGAAATTCCGCACAATTTCGTTTTTTCATCAATAGAAGCCAAGATAGATTTTTTCAAATATTTTATTTCTATTTTTATGTAATGCTGTATGTTCAATATTTACGGAGATATGAACGTTTAAAAAACAAATGAACGCACAATCGGAACTTTTTTTTTGCAATAAAATCAATAATTACTTGAAAACCGTGCTTCGTATGCGGAAAGTGCATATAATGAAATTTTGAATCTACTAGTTTAATTAAAAAATCATTTTGAACATAAATCCACGATGGTACAAAAGCAAAATATGAAAAATTATTATTTTCTTGTACTTTTTTGTAAATAAGTATTTTTTGGCTACATTTAGACAGTAGTAGTAGAAGTGTTTTAAAGAGGATGAAATTGGCTATACAATGAGCACCGGTTGGAGTTTCTACAATGAATTGTTGAAAAGTTATAGCCGTTTGAAGTTTTATACAAAAAAGTCAAAATTAGTAACAATTAGGATTTTTGCGTAAAAATAAATGTAAAAATTCTTTTTAAAAATTGGTTTCCAACTGATTTTACTAGTTTATATACATAAAGGAAATGCGAGACATTAAATTGCTATTAATGGGTCTTTTGATACAAAATATCCTCAAAAGTTGTCAATTTTCAAAAAAAATGAGTACAATATTTTTTTGCATTCCTTTTTTTGCAAATATCTTTGTTGGTATTGATTTTATGACGAAATTTCATTAATTTCATTAAAACAAAATTGAAATTTTTCTGTAAAAACAAGCTTTTTTTAATTAATGTTCCGAGAATTACTTCTGATGATTTTCAAAGTGCAAAAAATTTGTTTAACGCACTGTAAATGGCGTTAAAGTTGCTAAATTTTACAGAATTCATAAAAATGAAAAATTGTGCACGTTTTCAATTGCTAGTTTATTATTGCAATTAATTTAAAAAAAATTTTCTATAAAGTCATTCTTATAGCAAATTTTGTAAGCTTTCATTTTGTTTGTATGAAATTTTGTCGTACAATCAATACCAACAAAGATATTTGCAAAAAAAGGAATGTAAACACATTTTGTACTCACGTTTTTTGAAAATTGACAACTTTTGAGGATATCACTTTGTAACAAAGCGCCCATTAGTAACAATTTAATGTCTCGTATTTCCTTTACATGTATATAAACTAGTAACATCTGTTGAAAACCGATTTTTAAAAAGTATTTTTACGCTTGCTTTCACACAAAAATCGTGATTGTTATTAATTTTGACCTTTTTGCATGAATCTTCAAACGGCTACAACTCTTTAACAATTCATTGTAGAAACTCCAACCAGTGCTCATTTTATAGCCAATTTCATCCTCTTTAAAACACTTCTACTACTACTGTCTAAATGTATCCAAAGAAAAACTATTTTTTACAAAAAAGTACATGAAAATAACAATTTTTCATATTTTTCTTTTGTACCATCGTGGATTTATGATCAAAATGATTTTTTTATTAAACTAGTAGATTCAAAATTTCATCATATGCACTTTCCGCATACGAAGCATCGTTTTCAAGTAATTATTGATTTTATCGCAAAAAAAAAGTTCCGATTGTGCGTTCATTTGTTTTTTAAACGTTCATATCTCCGTAAATATCGAACGTACAGCATTACATAAA
Source organism: Trichopria drosophilae (assembly GCA_030407085.1). NCBI lineage: Eukaryota > Metazoa > Arthropoda > Insecta > Hymenoptera > Diapriidae > Trichopria > Trichopria drosophilae. Next base: position 158,913,416 of record CM059583.1, read on the forward strand.
AAAAGAAATAAAATATTTGAAAAAATCTATCTCGGCTTCTATTGATGAAAAAACGAAACTGTGTGGAATTTTCCCAGCTACAATTTTCGTGTCTTTCTTTTTTCGTTTAAAGTGATATTTTTCGAGTTATTTCAGAACTACCAATTTTTTGACACATTTTCCCCCACCATTTCCCCTAAGCTGCTTGTACGGATGAGGACTTTGGAGACAGTAAAAAGGACCATAAGATAAGCTTATTTTCAAATTTTCATCCAGCTACTAATTTTTTAATCTAAATTGTAAAATATCGGCCCACTTTTCATCCAATATATAAAAAAGTTCTTCTTAATAATTTATTAAAATTTCCAAATTTTAGGAAAAATGTCAATAGGCCAATACGGTACTGTCGCTCCAATAACTCCATTACCAAATTCAAACAGTCGTTACACAACATCTCAATCGCACGAGAGGCCAACCAGCAGGCCATCGACTACTGACCATCCATCCTCTTATGCTCAAAAAGGCATGACGCCAAAAGCCGGCAGTTCGCGTCATACTAATGCGCAATCGAGTGATGCAAGAGTACGAGCATCTTCCGCAGAAAGAGCTCTTGCCTTAGCTCCGAAAACATCCAAGAAAGATCTTAGGCCTCTAACAGATAAAAATTACCAAAATATCATGTTAAATAAGATAGACAATTTTTTCAAATCTATATCGCAAACAACAATTTTGAATCCTAGTGGTAGTGTAAAGCCGTTAACTCTAAAAATCTTTGTTGAAGTGACAAACTTACTAGTGAAACTATTAGATCTGAAAAGTCAAGTAACGATTGGTAATTATGTGGATGAAATACCAAAATTAGCAAAGAAGCTTCATTATCCAGGTTCGGTGAATAAATCTTGGTTGAAAACTGCAAATACGATGCACTCGTGGCCTCACGCACTTGGATGGATGTGTTGGTTAGTAGAGATGTGCGAACTGAAAGACTACGCTGGTGAACAATACGGAGCTCTAGATCGTTTGCCATTTATCGGTGAAACCGAGGAAGATAAAGAAAAAAATAAAAACACCTTAATGGCTATGATGAGGTGTTACAGAGCATGGAACGATGAGAGTTGCGACGAAGAAACTCAGCTTTTTAAACTGTTCCTGAAAGACGAAGCTGAAAGAATGGGAGTAAACAACGATAAATACGAACAAGCCCGCCTAGAACGTGATAAAGCTTTAGAAAAGTTCTGTGTCGAACAAGAAAAAGCCAACATTCTCGATGAAGAAGTAACAAAAATACAAGAGGCAGTGACAGCACTGACGACCGATAGAAATAAACAAAAAATGCATCATTTAAGTCAGAAAGAGCATATAAAAACTCTAAGAAAGGACATAGAAGCAACGGAGAAGGAAACAGAAATGTGGCGACAGGAAATTGAAAAACTCAAAAGTACTCAAGAACATTTAAGTAAAGTCATAAAAAATCAACCTATGACAACCGCCGAACGAGATCGAATATTACAAGAAAATTCAGAAAAACAAAATTACCTGAAAAACTTTGAAACACATTTGGAAGAAATAAGAAAAGAAGCTTACAAACATGACATTCGGCTAGCTTCGTCAAATAACAAATTGGTACAAACAATTCTCGCATATAATCAAGACATTTTTAATCGAGTTGCAGATGCTGGGGGAAATGTCGAAGAATTACAAATGCCCGAAAGTGGAATTTGTGAAAGTGGCTTCTTAGACCAACTGAATGAGAAAAAATGTTACATGGAAGAATTTATGCGTACTAAAAGAGAAATTTATTTGAAAACTAAATCTTTATGCGAATCCAAGACTACGGAATTGAAAGTACTCGCTACGAAGAAAGAAACGTTATTCGAAGAAGCAGGCAAACGAAGAGAAATTCAACAAAAACGAAAGCAAGAAATGAAAGTTAAAGAGAAAAAGAAACGTGAAAAAATTAAACAACTTCAACAGTCAAATGACGAACTCGAGGAAAGTATTCAGAAAATGTCATCAGAACTCGAATTAATTAATCAACAATTACTTGAATACAAAGATAAAGAAGCAGCAGTTTTAAGGAAAAAAATGTATATCGAGGAATCTGCAAAGCGATTTGCTTCGCAATTCACCGAAATGTTTGATGATCACCGAATAAAACTTATGGCCATTTTAGATAAACGAATCAATCGACAATAAAATTAAATGTAGATTAAACTTTTAAAATTACTTACATTTCAGATTAGTTTGTAATTAATCCTTGAACTATAAGAAAATTGCATAAATTGTACAGACATTATATAGTTATAAGTGATGGATTTTTTATTACAGCAAATTTTTCAATATTTGCCAATAAAACTTGAAAAGAAATTATTCGTACTGCTTTATTTATATACATACGCACAACAGAATTGATATTCAATAAACACATTTCTTATCATATGTGATGATATTTTTCATCCACGGTTTTGAATACTGTACAGTTACAAGTATAAAATTATGGTACAAAAAGAAACATCTTAAAATTTACAAAGTCGAGGTTTTATCTGTACACGAGACAAACTATTTACAACTTTAAACCTAATAAACTCTAGCCTGCAAAATTCCTTTTTGTAATAAACTGCCAAAAGTGCTGTTAACTTCTTTGCAAAGAATTTCTGCCGATTTATCACCGAGTGCAGCTTGGGCCGAACTGACTCTTCCAAGTTGCATCAACAATCCTGTCGTATCTTCTGCCAGGGGTGGAAAAGCGTGGCAGATTCTTGTTAATGCTGGTAACACTGGCATAAAAAGTATGACTCTATCTTTGGCGGGCAATACTCCCAGAAGCGTTGCCAAAGTGTTGATCGCAAGTCGAGAAACACTAAGAGCTTTCGGTAGAGCGTACTGTACTGCTAAGTGCGATGCAAGATCTACTGCAAATACTTGTTTCACTGACTCGGGTTGCGCTAGTAATTCAGGAATCCAGTCGAGGCAGATATGCATTGATGGAACCCCAGAAACTGTTATAGGAAGTAGTTCTCTTGGATAACCCTGAAAAATCATGGACAATTTTACACATTATTTTTATTTATTTATTGTAGTAGACGGCCTTGAAAGGCCTTTATACAAAAAGAAATAACAATCTACGCTTAATAATAATGAAAAAACAATAAAGCATTAATAAACAATGAATAAACCTAATATTTGATATTTGAGTTTAACCCTTTCGCTGTGGACTATGTGTATACACGTAGTTATAAAAGATTGAATAAACAGAGAATAAACAAACAGTTATATACCAGCGTTATGTTTTATTGGGTATTTTTAATCGCAGTATCCGAACTTGAGGTCAAATTTCGAAAATGCTAAACATAAAATCCAATACGGCCAAACAAAATTGGCCAATTTTTAAGCATTTTTCATTATACATGTAATTATAAAAGAATTAATAAATTGAGAATAAAGAAACAGATATAGACCAGAGTTCGGGTTTATTGGATACGTTAACCCATTAACGTCAAGTAGGACACTTTTTTCACTTCAATTTCAATAAAGAATTTCATATGAAAATCCAAGTTCAAATAAATTGAAAGGTACATGTCTTACTATTTTCGAGGTCGCTCTTTTCAGAGCTGTTGTCAAAATTGAGCTATCTTAATTAGAAAATTAAATATGTCGATTTAAATTATGACTTAAGTGAGCATTAAGTTTCATACTTCCAAAATGTGAGCTAATTAATTCGAATATTGTATTTCCTTTGACATATATAAGTATCCACGTTACCAACATTTGTATGAACTCAATGTAAAATGGTTTACGAATAAATTGAAAATTGAAAATTGAAATGTCAAAATAACGGGAAAAATCGAGTGTTCTTTTTTATAAAACATTTTTTTTGCATCGAAAGAATGACGTTAATGGGTTAAATCGCTGAATCCGAATTTGAGGACAAATTTTTAAAACATTAAACAGAAAATTCAATATAGACGCTTGACTTTTAAAAAAATGTCGGCCATGTTGGATACGCCATTTTTAATGATTGAAGTTGACTCCACAATCAGCGTCTTCGAAAACATAAATATCCATATTTACACAAATTTAAAATTGGCCGGAAACATTGTAACATTTTAAACCCACTTTTGAGATTTCTGTCTTCACAGCAAAAGAGTTAAACATTAAATAAAGAAAGAAACAAGAAACTTAAAATTTGTAAACATAATTTCACATCGCAGTTTTAAACGCTCTCGTTTGTTGTAATGAACTTATATCTATTGGCAAACAATTCCACGCACGCCTAAGCCTAGCAACACTATTTTCATAATTGTCATAAATAATTCTTGGTTTAGACAGTCACCATACAAAAAAAAAAACAATTAAGAAAAAATCTAAAATATCGTATCCTGTCCAAGTACTATCTCAAGTTTCAAATCCTCCTTGAAAAGAACACTGATGTTATAATTATTCTGTAAATGTTTTCTTTGTATGTTCTTTTTCTTTTATTTTATTCTGTATTTTACCATGTACTCGGTTTATCACTGTTTCGCCATTTATTTAATTTTGTATTTGTTTGTGAGGTCTATTATGCCCGTTGAAACATTAAAGAAATAAATAAATAAAATGGTTTTCGATGGAAAACACAAAATGTGAGATAAAAAAAAAAGTTGAAACAAAAATTGGAGTGTGTATAATCGTCTCCAAATGAACCTTTTCTAATTCTACACATAATTGCTTTAAAATTGTTAATTAATTATAGATTCTATTTCCCTCTGGCGACGATTTAAACAAATATTGTCTATTGTAAAAAAAACAAATATGGTTTTACAATTTTTTTTGTTTCAACTTGTTTTTTATCTCACATTTTGTGTTTTCATCAAAAAACTATTTTGGAATTTTTCTTAATTGTATTTTTTGTATTTCGGGATCTTACAGTGAGCTATGGAAGCAATTCATTTCGATTTTGCAAAAACTTGGGCTAATTACAAAACGGATGAGAGGAAACAAAATTATGCCGAGAAACTTTTACGATTTGTATGTGATTATAATAGTATAGTCACTTATAAGTTTAAAAATCAAAATACAAATAAAAGAAAAAAATTCATTATTAAATTTATACTTTCCAAAATTAAAATCCAATTTAAATTTAATAATAAAACTGTAAATATGTAACCTGAAGAATTTGAAACTTGTCTGATTTGAAATGAAATTTTATTGTAAGTAATCATCAAAAACCCGTTTTTTTGAAATTTGCAATTCAATTCATTAAAATTTGATTAAAAAAAAGTGCCTGGGGGATTTTGCTTTTTTTTTTCTAGAAAATAACAGTCGAGGTACCCAAAATATGTTCCAACCGAAATCGTCCAGGGGAAGCAACTTTAGGGTTGAATCTTTTTCCAGATCATTGTGTATAGTATTGTATCACACTCTAATAATAGTTTATTATGCTCTATTTCTATCGATTGCTGAATATGGAATTATAGCTTGGGGTGCAGCATATACAAATGCAATGCAACCATTAACAACTCTGCATAAAGCTGTCACAAAAACAATGCACAATGAAAATCGCTATACTCCATCTAGTGAGATTAACCAAAAAACACACAACTCTTAGAGCTAGTAAAAATATATTTTATAAAGACTACAACGTTACAATTGAGAAGCAACAAGTGGTAAAAATACTAGACAACATTCACAAAACAAAGTAGTAATACTGTCTAGAAGTAAAAGAATAGACCAGAGATGTTATGATTACATATAGGATCAAATTTTTTAAATTTATTACCTATAAAAATAAGGACTACTAGAATTAATATTAGACACAAGATTAAAAATTGACTAAAAAATTTCAACAGTAAAAAAATTATGGATGTAATCGAAACAGGGAACACGATTAGTATCATATAAATTGTATTATGATATTCAAAGAAGAAAATTATAATTGTATTAAATCGGGAAACCTAGAAGAATTAAGTTTGATAAAATTATATTTTGTTTTAAGTAGTTTTAAGTAGAGCTGCAGACGAGTAACTGTTACTCTTATAGATGTTCCCAGCAAACGAAAATTCATTGAAAATCCATTGAAATTCATTCACTGCATCACTTCTGAATTCGTTTTCTTAGCTTCTGCAATGAATTTCAATGAGAAAATGGGTTTCAATGATTTTGAATGGTCAATAGCTCATAAAACGTTGTTCGATTTAATGATTTTGTATGAGAAAATAGTGGAATGAAAAAATGATTTCGTTGAAGGAATTTTAATTGACAAGTGCGAATAGAAATATTGCAAGTTGAATGAATGTCAATGAAAAAATAGTTATATTTGCCACGAATGAATTTTAATGGACAGTTAATTATTAAAGGACAGCAAATTTAATGATTTTGAATCGAAACAAAATTGAATGAAAATGTAACTGATATGAATGAAATCGAATCGGTTATTCCCAATGACAAGGTTGGGAGGTAAATGATTTTGAATGGAAATAAAATATTTAAATGAAACAATCGTTTAAAAAATACCAAAAAGTTAGTTCTTTAGTAATTTTTGACAAAGGAATTCAAAGATAGTGTAATAAAAATAGTAAACAAATCAAAAAAAAAATCAAAGAAATGTGTAGAGAATTGACCGAGAATTTTCTCAAATATCGAAAAATCATGTATTGCAGAAAATTTTCGGCCAATTCTCTTTAATTATTTTTTATTCTGTTTAGAAGATAGTAAACAATGGTTAGAATTGCCTTTATGAAGCCCGAATTACAAATATTAGTCACAACTTTTTAATTTACATTTTTTTAGCTTTGATTACTACTTAATGGTACCCCCTTAAGATAGTTTAATCTAATCTGAAAGATTTTAATTAATAAATGGGGCATTCCACGCCAAGCGTACCCCTCTAAGAAAAATATTTTTTTTAACTTGTTTTTGCACTAATTTCATGTAGGCTATACCCAAATACACTACTTTCAACCCTCAGCAGAGCAAAAAAAAAAATTAGATTTGAAACTACGTACTTTTTTGTATTTAGTAGATTTATATCTGTGGGCAAAGGAAAATTTAAAAAGTACATGCATTTTATATAAATGCAAAGAAAGCCACACAGAACTAGCAGCAATTCTAGAGAAAAGATTTGAAACTGCTCAAACGATTCCAGGAACCTTAAAATATCATTCATTTGTGTCAGAAAATGATATAAAATTACATTTAAAAAATGCAGTTTCAGCGAAGCTTCGGTCCTATTCTTAATCAAACACAAAAAAGTTGAAGAATTAAAAAAGTCGATTAAACGAACAAAGACGTTAAGCAGTAAAAATCAAAAAATCTAAAAAAGTAAAAAAACTTAAAAAAAAAAAGAAATAAAAATCGAAATAGGAAAAATACAAAAAAATGACAAAAAAATAATTCTTGAAAAACGTCTGCCTCCCCGCGGTGAGAATTGGGAACAATGGTAGCATCATTGGCTAAAAGACGTTTATTTTATTTTATGCGCGTCTTTTCTATACGTGAAGTAGAAATTTCGTGCATGAAGTACACTTCACGCACTAAATTTGACTACTTCGAGCATAGAAATTCCGCGCATAAAATATCGTATGGAAATCGTGCAATGCGTGAAGCATTGCAGACGTTGTATAATATACTATTGCATGATTTTATGTATACTTATTTAGATTTTAACCCAGTTTAGATGAAATTATAAGTTTATTTATATTCAACACTCGAATTTATTTTCTTCAATTGTTTGAAAATATTAAAAATAAAGCAATAACTTAAGCAATTAAAGCAATTAAAGCAATTTAAACACTAACAGACAACTCTTTTTCCGTATTTTTCTAACAAAAATTCAATGAATTTCAATAATATAATAAGCATGTAATGAAATCAATGATTTTAAAACAATAGAAAATCATTGGTTACTGCTCTGTTGAATAGATTTCTATTGATATTTAGTGATTAAGAAAACCAAATCAAATCTATTGAGATTCATTCAAAATCACTCAATGAATTTTCATTTGCTATAGAGATAAAGACATTATAATGTGTTTATCAGTGTTATAAACAAAGTTATAATATATCAAACCAACTAGGTATTTCTATTGTAAGAAACCTGAATATAAATACAAATAAAAATAAATACAAATAAAAAAAGATTATCGTTGTATAATATAAGACACTTCACAGTACTTGTGAAGGAGGCGACCAGATCTAATTTTTTATATTTCTCGCCAAAAATGAGACTATGCAGAATCTGGCATCGATTGCCAGAAAATTTGTTAAACATCAGTGAAATTAATGTTTTTAATCTAGTTAATTTGGTATTTCATATCGTCTTGTTTTCTCTCGTATTGTTTCTAAGTATTTTATTATATTTTGAATTTTATATAAACGTTATTTTATTATTGTTGTACCTGAAGGACATGGACTATTTAGCAGTCCTTGTAGTGCCCATTTAAATTACTAAATAAATAAAACCAAAATGCTTCGACATTTATCATTGATTTAGACTCAATAGAGGTTATGTAGTCTTTATAACATCTTTTCGAAAGCTGTATACATTGTGCCCCTTAAATTTGCCTTTTTTTTTCTAATTACTAGATTTTTAAGTTCTTTGTTGTACCATACAGGATACGAACTAGTAAAGACTCTTCTTAACGGTACAACATTTTTACCACATTTATTATTTTATAAAAACATTCAACACGTTACGTTGCTACTTCTATATTAAATATACAATATAACTAAACAAACCTGGAAGTGAACCAATTTTGCAAGCGAAGGATCAGCTATGAAAACTTGATGTAAATACGAGCAGACAACACTTCGGATTTCTCTCAATGACCACATCTGACCCAAAATCGTTCGGTCTTCGTCCGTTTCAAGGCATGCCTCCAATAGAATTTGAACCGCTGCACTTTCCTGCCCAGCAATAAGTGCAGTTCGGAGATCTTCTCTGTCTGCTTCGCTAGTCAATTGACCGGTCTTTTCCGTCAATGGTCGATCTTGCATATGTCTCGATAACTGAGATCTTGATGCGGCCAACGTCGCTTGTAATATCCTACAAAATAATTTTTGTTAAATTTTCATAAAATTTGTAAAAATGATTTTATTACGTACCTAAGTACCACAGATAAGACTGGTGCACAGCGAAAGACCCTGGTGTCGCATCGCAGGACTTGTAACGGATCTAAGACAATATTCTCCTGCGTGAGAAACACGTTTGTTATTGCAGAATTTTCTATGAGGAGGGCATTTGTCGAAAGAACCCACAAGCATCGAGGCAGGACTGTATTTAATCGAAGCCACACTTGCTTGTATAATTCTGAAAAATTATTTTGTTAAAATGTGCACGTAATGAGATATTTTAATATTTTGCATTTATACCGTACGTTACCTTGTATATATCTAGGTACTTTCTCATCTAAAACTGTTTTGAAAAAATATATTATAGTTTCGGCATGTGGCCAAATATCGGTTGGTTTCATCGACATTAGTTGTCTCAGTAATCTTCCAGTTCTTGACGGACAACTTCTAATGTGTCCGAACGCTTCAATAATCGCAAGAGCGCTAATAACTGTTGCTTCTTGATTATTATTTCCAGCATCCATGTTTATCATTTCATCGTCTAACCAATCATCTACTAACGAAAGATGTGGAAAATGCGTAGCTAGAAGTTTGAGCAGTGGAGAAAATAACCCTGCATAGTTCATTTGATCCCGTTGCACTTGCTGCAAAAGATATTTTATTGGCAATTCTGACAAAAACTCTGTGGAATACGACTTGACCTTTTTACCCTGTGATATGAAATTGTGCATATTCGACAGTCTGACATCTTCGTACAACAGCAAATAATACAACAATAATAATTGTGACGTTAGCGAAGGTTTAGAAGTATCGACATCTAAGCACTCCATATCCATTTCACTGAAGCATAGAACACTTTTCTTTTTCAAATCAAAGTTAGCACCAAAGACACTATTTTGAAAAACTTTACTAATTTCGTCTTCCGTAATTGGTTTATTTGTGTGTTCTACCGTTTTAGGTCCTACCACCAAAATTGAATTAACGTAAACTTCCACCAATGCTGGTAAAACCGGATGAAGCGGAGATATACTGTTACAAATTTGTTTATAAATCCAATTTTTAATCGGTACACGATGTTTAGCGAAAGCCCGAGATTTTAAAAGTTGATGTATACAATGTACCGGCAAAAATCCAGGTATATTAGCATTTAATTTAGCTGTGACGGGTACTTTTACGGCATGAGATGTGACAACTTGTTCTGTAAATATATCTTGCATGAAAATTTGCTTCATTCTGGTAAGATTATTTGGTCTGATGGGAATTTTCATTCCTAATGTCGTGCATACAAGTTCGCAGATTGCAGAAAGTTGATTACTGTGGAAATGAATTGCCATAAGCAACAACATTTCACCGAAGCTGGCAGAAACTCCGCTTGCGCTTTCAAAATAAGCTTCTTCGCGTACGAGCCATTGTACCCATTCTATGCTCCGTCTTTCCAGGTTATGATGTCCTATTAGGGAAGGACATGCAATTAACATGCATAGTCCTAGGGAGACGAATCTTACCCCTGCTGGGGAAGGTGGCGGATGAGATGTTAAAAGCTGAACTATCATCGAGATTTCTTCATCTTGGAATTTTATACCGCCAATACCACGTAAGGCACAGTAAAGTCGTAAAAGCGCACTTGCTTGCACAACACGAGAATCTGCCAATTGTCCATCAGAACTTTGCGACGTTATTGCCTGCAACCTTCGCAATAACTCGTCTCTCAATGACTGCAGTGCTGTATGCGATTCCCATTTTCTCTTTTGTCCATTTCTTATAAACATTGCAATCCACGTCCGAACCTGTTGATCGCTGCCAAGCAACAAACCGGATACAAAGGCTACCATATCACTTTCCGGCAATAAAGTATTCATATAATCATTCTCAAGACTCAATGTAATAACCAATGCTGGCATTCGACATAATTCTACACATTTTGCACGGACTATCAACGCCTGACTCGGATTCATTTGGCATAACATTGTTAAAGCTTGTGTTCGGATGGCGCCAAGCACCGATTCTTCTTGGCGTTCTCCGTTTGCTATTAAATGAGTACAAACTTCCATAAAACTGTCAGGACTGTTAGCTACGATCCAGCAAATCATTGCGGATCCGTGTTTTACGTGGAGTAACGTTTCTGCAATGTCGGGAATAGAAAAAAGTTCGGGAAGTTCAGCAAGGGCGATACAAATAACGTAACTAATTTCCTCCAAGTAAACAGCGTTGTCGAACAGATCGGATTGTTTAATTTGAAATTCTTGATTCTTTTGTAGCTCTTGAACCTGAGAAGCTATAAAAAGAATTTCGCTGAGAACAAGACGAATACGGCGTGATGCTTCACTCCGTTCAAATTCCAAAGCTAAACCATTTTGTAGCGATTGAGCAAGGATACTGTCTCCTTGAACGTTTCCGAGTTTTTGCCTGCAATATATATTAAAATCCTATTGTAGATTACTTAAATTTATGACTTATTTTTAATTAATTATAACATTAAGATTTAACCACTTCAGCGGTAACTGTTTAAAAAAAAAAGTGCCAGAAATGGTACAGCCCTGTACTTAAGATATCGAAAAACGGTGAAATATTTCCATTTTTTCCTAAAATATATCATTTAACATTTAATTAATCATTTAAAAAATCAAGTAATATTTCACATTTATGTCGGCCATCTTGGATCCACCATTTTGAATTTACAAAATCTGACTTCAAATTCATAATCAGCGACCCAAAAAATTCCCAATTACCAACTTTCATCAAAATCAAGTAAATTTTTTACATTTATGTCGGCCATCTTGGAACCGACATTTTGAATTTTCAAAATCTGATTTCAGATTTATAATCAGCGGCCCCGAAAACCCCCGAGATCCCAGTTTCATAAAGTTTGGGTAATTTTTCGCATTTCGGTCGGCCATCTTGGATCCGCCATTTTGAATTTCCAAATCTAACTTCAGATTCGTAATCAGCGACCCCGAAAACCCCCGAGTAACAATTTTCAGCTGTTTTCCGTATAAAGAAAAATGTGCGCCGCACATTTTAATAAATTTAGCAAATTTACAGCCGCCATATTGGATCCGCCATTTTGAATTTTCCCATTTTGACGACAGATTCGGATTCAGCGACCCAAAATATCTTGACATACGAAGTTTCATGCAAATTCATTAAGAATTGTAAAAGTCATTGCAAAATGTACACATATCCCTGCAAACACAAAAGTAACAGTTATGTAACAACTACGTAACATTTATGTAGCAATGTAACCATTGCGTAAATATTACATAACTGTTACTTTCTGTGTTTGCATGGATGATCCATTACCACGTTTGTCAATAATTTTTTTTGTACATATATGATCCATTACCATTGAAGTGGTTAAATCGATGGGCCATACGAAGACTCGTTGAGTTCAAATTTCTTACGAAGACACGTTTATTTCGGTTCCCCACGAAAATGCATTTAACTCAGTAATTGTCGCGATGACTTGTGTATTTCGACATTTATTACGAACACTCGTTTGCTTCAGCGTTTACCGCGAAAAATTGTTTATTTCAGTGTTTTTCACGAAAACACGTTTGCTTTAAAGTTTATCGCTAAGACTTTGCGTGTCTAACTTATTATAGATAATTTTCAGTGTGAGTCAAAATAAATGAGTGTTCGCGAGAAACGCCGGAACAAACATTTCTTCGTGGTGAACAACGAAATAAACAAGTCTTCGTAGCAAACCGTCGAAATAAACAGTTCTTCGCGGTGAGTAGCTGAAATAAACAGGTTTTCACCATGAAAATCGAAATAAACGAGTTTTCTAAATAAAATCTAAACTAAAAATGCTTCCAAAAGCGCTATTTTTTTACACATTTAATCTCATTTTTGTCCAACGTGTGAAGTCATAGCTAATTTCTGGTAGCGCCATAGTTTTGAGAACAAAAAAATACTTCGGAAATTATACTTTGCTTGTCAAAATTAAATTCCTTTTTGTTACAAAATAAACCGAAACATGACGAAAAACCCTGATTTTTACACATTTAACCACGTTTTTCTCCAAAGTATGACGTGATAACAAAATTCTGCCAGCACCATCGTTTCCAGTACGAAAAAATACGTCGCACATGATACTTAGCTTGACAAAGGCAGACGAAAAGCAAAATTTTGTCGGTCAGTGTTATTTATAAAAGCTTAGTAAAATCAAGAATCTTAATTAAGAAACGTACGGATTTATTTATTAAATAGTACAAACGTTGCATAGGAAATGACGTTCTGTTATTTTTACAATTCATTCGACTGCCAGTTTTTGACGAATATATACAACTTAGTTTAATACTAAAAGACAAAATATCTATTATCTTACCGTAGTTGCTGTTCTTTACGAACATCCATTTCCAAACCGTGAAAGTCAATGGACAGCAATCCAACGATGGAATTGACTGACTCGATGCCAGAGAGAATAGTCAAAATTTCTTTTCTTGCCTCAACACAATCTTTTGTAATATCCAGCGGCGAAATCAAACTCATTCTAACCAAACAAGGCAAAATTGGTCGCACTTCTTTTTCGGAGCATTCTGCTAGATCTTTGGTATTCACAGATTGTATTGCTGCGAAAACTCGCGGGGAAACTATCGCTGTGTTATACATTGTATTAACAAATATAGTCCCTTATACGAATATTATTAAATTTTTTAAGCCATCATTCCGAATTGTTGCGACTCCGATTTGTAAAGCTCAACTCAACAACAACTTCTTGAACGCTCCGCTGCTGAAGACGTCACACGTCAGTATCAATTGTGCCAACTACTATAAAAAATACATTTCCACAATCTAGGGAAGTTAGTGTGGTTTGCTACTCGACGTTACCAGGGGATTATTGGTTACCAGAGAAAAGTAACTAGAGAAGACCGGGGCGGAACGGGACAAGTTATCTTTTTAGTGAAATTACGCGCCATCTGTAGAAATTTGTGATAAAAACAAAATGCTTTCTATTTAGTGTAACTATGTACAGTAGGACCTCTCTTATTCTAATTAGTAAAGTTTTTCAAGATGGCGCCGACCTCTTTTATTCTAATTTTCCCCTTACCCCCACTTACTTCGCTTGCCAGCTTGTGATTCGTGGACAATATTTTTCGTTGACTTTTCGTGTGATAGTGGGGAAGACTTGTGGGGGAACGATTAGAATAAGAGAGGCTGGACGATTAGAATAAGAGAGGTTCGAATAAGAGAGGTCCTACTGTATTTTGATAATCAAGCAACAGTTTTCTTCATAGCAAATAAATATTCGTTTTAAAAAAGATAGAAAAACGAACAGACCTCATTTGTCCCGTCTTGCCCGGGACCCGGGGCGGAACGGGATATGCTCCGCAGCGTAACGAGACACGTTTTTGAAACCAAACAAGACAGTTTATAATAATATAGAATATAATTTAGAAATAATAATTTAGAATAAAAATTATAGGTTATTTTATAGGAAAGTGATAAATTTATTGTTTTAAATCCCTAAACTTTATTGTATATTTAAAATAAATTCTAGAATAATATATAACTAATTAAATAAATTGGTAATAACAATATAATGCATATTTTAATCAATTAAACCTTTATTTATACCTTGCACGAAATCTTATAAATAGTATAACACACGCAACACACATTGTTTAATAATAATCAAACATTTTAATCATATTTTATTTCTTATCAGTCTTTTAATTATTGATTTTACAATGTTTTCAAGTAGTAAGTTCTATCATTTTGCATATCTTAAGTTATATTTAACGATAATATCACATTTTGACCAAATTTGTTTTTCTACCTTGTATGAACATAACACAGTTGTCAAAATAAGGTTAGAATAATTGTGATAAAACAAATCCCGTTTCGCCCAAAAAACCGTCCCATAGTCCCATTTCGCCCCAAATTACATTTTTCAGTTAAATATAGAAATTCAATTTATTACATGCAAATAATAATAAAATAACTGTACGAAATTAAAGTTCATGTATTAAGCTTGGTATTGGGAGTTTTTTAAAATAAATAATCTACTATTTTAATTAATTAATGGTTGTTTTAAAATTGCCAAATATAAGAAAATCTTAGCCTCAAAATTTCGAATACATTTTACGACTATATTATTTGTCATTCAGCTGTTCCTTTTTTCTATAGGTCTATTATTTTAGTTATAAAAACTTATTTGCGAAAATTGAATATCCCATCATACCCCGGGCCATCATACCCCTGGCCATCTGTATTATTAGTATATTTTTATTTACATTATTGTTATTCTATTAATACTTTTTTTTCCTTTTCAGTCTTTGTCGGAGTTCGTCTATAAGTTTTGCGGTATTTGTCAGACACCAATATTTGTTTGAAACTCGATGTGTGTAATTCATGTCTCGATCTGGTATTGATGTTGAGTATTTCAGTACTGGATGATTGTCTGTATGATTATATGTAATTGTTTTATGCGTTTGATGGTGAGCGGCATGATCATTATTGGGATATTATTAGTGTCTTGTATGAGTCCGTCGAAGTCGAAGAATGAAAAGAATGCGGTGGTAAATAGTTTGAGAATAGTATATTGTGTAACTAGGACGGAAAGAGAGTCATTACGGCGCGGGCGATACTGCAGCTCGAGTCGTATAGGCAAAGACGAGGCGAGCCGAAGGCAAGCTGAGGCACGCCGTATGGGCGAGGGATTGAGCATCGCCCGAGCGTGTAATGCATTTCCGCCCGTGGTACACACGATACTTTTTGTCACACCTGTCTACAAAAATGCCACCTTAGCGCCCGGCGGTAACGAGCAGCGGACGGTAATGAAAAAAGCGGGCTTTAAAAATTAAAAAATGCCCGTGCGCATGCGCAGTTGCGTTGTCGCTGTAATGGCTCACTTTCCGTTCGCTTAACCTACACGGAAAAGTGGCAGTTTTGTGCAGGTGTGACAAAAAATATCATATGTTGTAGAATCGGAGATGGCTTGAGCAATCTGTTCTAGATTTTTATTTGTAATTATTGTTAGAAAAGCTAAATAGTCAGGAATCAGTTTTAAAATATAATTATTTATTCTTGGGATATATGCTTTGTTGTACATTAATTTGTTGCTAATGAAAAGTTTGGTATCCGGATTTCTATAGATGTGTAAGCAGGATCGGAGACACGTTCTTTCAAATTTGCGTAATTTTTCCGCTATTGATGCATTAAAATTCCAGGATATTGGAGCAGCATATGTAATAACTCTCCTCAGTCGCATTGTGTTCGTGACGTCATAGCAGGCCCTTCCTGAGGTATCAGCGCGCAAGGTGGGGGGAAAAGAGAGCGGCGACAGACAAATATAACGAGACGGAACTGGACAAATATGCTGAAACGTAAATATAGCGAGACGCAAATATACCGGGACACTACTGTACAAGTAATTTCACCTATAGCCCCATCGGCCCAGATTGACCCAATTTTGAAGCCGATTTAGAGACAACTCGACCGAAACGGTCAATATTCGGTCGAATTAAAGTCGACATGACCTATACAAAACTAATCGGTCAATTGTCGGTCAATATTCAGACAATTTTTTGTACAAATCGACCGTCGATTTTCGGTCAATTTTTTAAAATCGACCAGTTAAATTTTGGGTCAACTTCCGGTCGACTTTTGCAAAATGAAACCGAGTATTGACTCAGTCAAAATAAACATTATTCGGACAATTTTAGGTCAACTTCGTAAAAGACAACTGAAAATCCGATAAGAAAGTTTGGCGTCGACAGTAAAAAAAGTATCTTTCGGTCAATTTTTGATTGACAATCGAAAAGTCGACCGAAAGTTAACCGATAATGTCTCCGGCCCTCGGTCAATTTTCGGTTAACTTTGAGTAAATTCTTTGCACAAATCGACCGTCGATTTTCGACCAACGAATGCCTTGATACTGCCATAGTTAATTACAGTAGGCCCCGCCCTAAGTTATACCGCCAAAGTTATATGTCTATCCAAAGCTATACACTTGGCTTGTTCAACGTTATACCAGTCTCTTCCTCTCCTTACCCCACCACATTGTTTTGCTGAGTCACACTCGCTTCAGGACAGTCACACACAGAAGCACTCATTGCATGGATATAAACAGAGTTACGGAAGTGGGGATAACTTGGCTAAACTTCCGCCATTTTGAAAGAACCGACAATATAACTTGGGATGTACACTACTGTACATTGAACATATCATTGATGTATATAATAAATAACAATGGCCCTAGGACTGATCCTTGTGGTACATCATGTGTTACGGCCGGAGGGAAGGCGATTTGCAAGGGTTTTTGGTTGCAAATACCGTTTCCTCGACACAACCGCGAAAAGACTGGATCGACTGGAAGAGTCAATCCTGAGTTCGAAAATTTGTGGGGGCTGCTGCTAATGCAAAAGAAATGAATACAGGTGAAGGTAAAATAAAGAAGTACAAATGTTTTCAGGTAGAATTTAATTTATTTCATTTAAGTTTCAAAAACATGGTGTTAGACAGAATAAGAAAGGTATAAGGTAGGAATGATAGGGAGTGATGAAGCGACCTTCTGAAAAATTCGGAGGAGCCGTCTAATATTTCTTTCCCAAGCATCTGGCACTGAAAACAAAAAAGGGAATAAGGTGTTAATGAAATACGGAATTTCTATTTAAAGTATTAGTCAAAAAGGGGGGGGGGGCGGAGTCTACTAATTAATATAAAAAATAAAAATTATAATATAAATATCTTGAAGAACAATATGAAGTCCCTATGGATTTATCCTGGTCGACGTGCTGCCATCGATTAAAGGATAAAGCAACGTTGGGATTGATATGGATCCACTTACCGGAGAAGGTTAACAGAATCCAAAAGGGATCTCGTCCACCGCACGGAGAAGGGACCGAACCGCTTCCTTTTAGTGCTGCTTTTGGCACTTCGTCTTAGACATAGAGGAAGGGTAGTTAGTTAGGAAAAATGAAGAAATTATTCTTACCATACGTTCCTATTGGTGTCACCTAAGACCGAAGTGTGGCTGAGCGGCTGGAACTTATCCACTGATCATCTTCAACTTCGTGACGCTGGCTGACACTGCGTGACTGTTCGCAACGAAGATCCAAGATGGAGAAATGTGACGATTTAAGTTGGCACATGGTTGAGGGAGCATTCAGCACGGAGTGTTCTCACTGCTCAGTCACTAACTCAAAAAAAACTGATCAGCCACTGACTAAAAACTAACTCTAACTGCTCAGTCACTAACTAAGAACTGACCCGTTTGTTTGCTTGCGCACGCCTTTTTTATAATGAAGATGGTCCATGGTCGCGAATCATAAAATTTTGGGAGTAGGAAAAGTGAAAGGAATTCTTGGAAAGATGCTGGATTCTGGTTGTTCCGTCATATCTCTACATGTTTTTAACAATATTTGAATTTCAATATTAATTAGGTATAATGTGGCAAATATAAATTTGAATGAGACCCATGCGAATCTTGGATACTGCGCTATGCCATTTGCAACTTTCAATACATAAAATAACAAGCATTCTTGTCGACGTTGACATAGTATAAAAATATCGTGAAACTATTCGGATACTAATGCTGTTGTAATTGAACGTTATCGCAATTAAATTCGCAATTTTAATGGTCGTGATTAACAGTAGTAATTAAATTTACAAAAATGTGAGGTTGAAAGTATTGTCGTATGTACTTAAATCGAATTAAACATATTGTCGCAAAGAAACGTATAAAAATGATCGATGATGGATATTGTCGCGTTTGAAAAGTCTATTGAAAATATTGTCGCAATTGAATGTTTATTAAATTATGGAATATTTATTTAAGATTTTGAAATGCTGTAACGAAGATTACGACATCCTGTTTTCGAAACTTTACATATAATATTCCAATTCGGTATATTCTATTGGGTACTTGTTTTCTTAGAAATAGCAAAGGTTTTTTCTTTGGAGGACAAATCTATGTGCGATGTTCGGCTGACGTAATATCTCGTGAATTACTTATTTTACAGAATTTTTCGGCATACCGGTTTTGATTCTTCTTTTTCGTGAATAATGGCGAAGTTTTTAGAAAACGATGAAATTGCTGTGGCCCAGTGATTGCCTTCGGCCCTATGATTCATGCAAAGCAGTTTATTTGTCGAATAGAATTATTAAGCAATGCTCAATTACTATGAATGTGGTTATACTTTTCAGAACTGTTTTTTAGTAATTATTTATTTAGTTACGGGGACGTAACACATGTGTTAACGTCACCGTGCTACTGAACGTATTATTTATTTTGACATGCTGTGTTTTTCCAGTCTGCTAGTTTGAGGGTGTTACCCCTGAAGTCGTATCTTTCCATTTTACTGAGCAGCATTTCATGGTCTAGTATATGAAAGACCTTAGCTAAGTCAATCATGGCCAGACATGGATTATTCCGGTCCATAACGATGTAAATTCCTCTGACTAGATCAGCCATTGCCATTTCGGTTCATTTCCCTTTGCGGAAGCCGTATTGATCCTTGTGTAAAATATTGTATTTGTTTAGAAAACTTAATATTCTGTACTTTAATGCTATTTCTGAAATGTTGGATGTGATTGAAAGTAAGGAAATTCGCTGATAGTTTGTAACTTTTGTCTTATCCGGTGCTTTAAATATAGGAATATCCAGAGCTTCCTTAAAGTGAGTTGAGTAAATCCCTACTGAAAGGGGAATGTTAACTATGTAGTGCTGTTAGAGACTCTGCAAATTTTTTGCATACATCAAATAATTTTTTATTTCCCTTTCTGTGCCTTCGAATAGCAACATCGAGTTTTCTATTCTGCGTATGGTGTTTGTGGTCATTTTGGATGGTTTTATTTTTGGTGCTAACTATGCCTACTCTTCAGAAATAGTTATTGAATTGTCCGCTATTTTTTTAGGATTGTTTGATAACCGAGCTATTCCCATAGGCCATGGCGGGGGGTCGAGATATGCCCATCTTACCTTCTTCCATAGAGCCCGTCACGCTGCCTCATAGGAGTACGGCTAGTCCAGCTCCTCGGTTTGGAACGAGACTTTCCTAAACTCTTCGACTCTGCACCTTTCTCACCTCGGTGATGGGTTAGTCCGGTCCTACAGAATGTCTCCAACTCATCTTGTGTACTATTTAAAACACTACCCACGCTAGTCCATCACCAATATATGTATGATGGAGTCCCCCAGGGATGCCCCGCAAGAGTGATTTAATATGACCTGGTAAGGATATTTCTTGGAACGGCTGCAGTTCGAAAACTGTACACGCTACCAATTGCGTCCTTGTCAATACTGAATTGATCGCCTAGGTCAGTGAAATGCGGGTTCTCCCTTTGTCGAAGGGCCGAACCCTCTATAAGGGTAATTCTATATTCTATATGCAGACTCTTACAGAATGCTAAAGAAGTTAATTAAGAATTGACCGAGAATTATTAGAAATAAATAAAAATCACCTATTTCCAATAGTTCGGGTTCAATATCTAACTAATTTCTTTGGCATTCATTAATTGGTCGTATATAGCAATTGAGGGTCCGTAGCAAAAACGGGTTAGGGCTCAAGAAGTTTAGAGGTTCATGGCATGGCATTTTTATTTGGTTTGAACTTATTATGAGAGCTCGTTGTGAACACGAAGTTCATAAGTATGGATTGCGCACAATGTTCAACTTGCCACTGTATCGCCTCAAATGGATAATAGGCAGTTGGTTCCGAGCACGTGGGACAGAGTCGCGCTCTGTTCTTGGTCAGTGCTGGCCCTCTGTTGAACAAGAAGTTTGGAGATTCGTAAGGTGGGACTTTTTATATATGTAAACCAAAAATCAAATACTTGACGATGATAAATGAGAGTGAACCAACAGATTGAAAATTCGCATCCGCTTAAAAGGTTAATATCATCGCCAATCACGTCGTAAATAGTTTTGGGGACATAAATATCCAGTTTTTTGAAAATCCAACATCGCCAGAGTTTTTATTTCGTCCTGTGTTTTTACAGGACTCTTCTGAAGCCTTTGGAATTCGCACTTTTCATCTATTGACGATCGCCGGTGAAACGTCCCTGTGAAAAATTTTAGGTAGGATTCTCATGAGAATCATATGAGAAATTGTAACAGGATTCTCATGAGAATCAAGCGAGATTCTTATGAGAAAAAAATTAAACATTTCATTTAATATTTACAACAATTCAACTTTATTTCTAGTATTTAAAATTTAATCAATTTTTATCATGAGAATCTAGTGATCTTCTCACGAGAGTTTCACTTGAGTCTCATAAGAATCCTGCTTCAATATCTCATGAGAAAAGTTCTCATATGATTCTCATGAGAATCCTACCTAAATTTTTCGCAGGGGTATGAAAAGCACGACTTCCAAAGGGACCCCTAGACTCAATTTTCAATGAATCGAAATGAGTAACAGCTCAATGTGTTTTCAATTCCTACAACTTTGTCATGGGTGGCACATTACTATCTATTAAGACAAAACGAGGTAAATATAAAAAGAAAAACGAAACTTACTGACACTACTGATGACAGGTCGGTTCGAGAGTCTAACCGGTTATTATTTGCGGACCCTCAGTCACTTTACAGGCTCCAAATTTTGACAAATTGATCCAAACATTAATTTTCGATTTTCAGCATAAATTCCTACTTTATCAGTGGTCCACCGGTAAGGTAAGCAGTTTCATTAAAGATGACTGAATAAAAATGTCAAAATTCTGACTTTGTAAAGACAATTCTAGTTACTATAGACGTTTTTTTAGAAAATATCAGACATTAATTGAGAACTGACTGACAATTTTCGAAAATAAATAAAAATCACTTATTTCCGAAAATTCTCGATCAGTTCTCAATTAATTTCTTTTGTATTTTCTAGAATACCGTCTATAGTAATTAGAGGAGCCTTTACAGAGCCCGAATTTTAAAAATGTTATTCAGTCATCTTTTATTTACGTTTTTTAGTGAAATTTCCTACCTTATCAGCGGAGCATTTTAGAACCCTCATAAGTATCCTACTATTCGTATATCCAGTCTGGTGTATACCCAAGAGCAACGATTGCTTCCCTATCGATATCTTTTGTCTTTATTTTCCCTATGTATCTGTACATGAAAAACAAAGACGAAAGATATCGATAGGGAAGCAATCGTTGCTCTTATTGTACTGACGGTTACACTATGGGAAAACACAAATTGTAAAAAGAAGTCAAAATGATGGTATTTTGATGACATTTTCCGATTTGTGTTGGGCACTAACTACACTGTCAAGTGTCCCTGCATATGTGTGTAATACACTGAAACATGCACTCATATGTGCTAATGTGCACTCAAGGTGAAAGCGACCGACAAAAACGTCACAGGTCACAGCAGCAGTTGCGACTTTCGACAGCTTTCGAGTTTGCGACTTGTCTTTTGGAGTATTATTGTGCATCTCTTGTTTAGCACAAGTATTTTGTGTTTTATTGTGTTTGTGAGTTGTGACAGTTATGTGACGGAACATGCGTAACAGGTATAGACTACAGACAGCTATTTGATTTTGCTGGCTCTCGATTTATAGAAAATAACAAGAATATTGTGAGGTAGGTGTATTTATTAGTTCAAACTCCATATATTACTTAGGTTTTCCCCATTACGTCGTATTTTGGGGTTTTCACAATAATCTTAAAAACATCATGACCTTGTATTGTGACAGAATCACAAAAAATTTGAAGAAAAATCGACTCCGTAAATGTAATGTTCCGTATACGACACTTCGAACACGAAGAAAAATGATTACGTTACATTCGGTCTGTCAGATTACAAAAAGATAATACTCGAAAACAAAATATTCTCCAGAACTATTTTAAAATCAAAATGATAAAAAACAATTTTTACTATGAATAAATTTAATTATGTTGAATTACAGCTTGCAGGGAGGAAATGAATGTTTAATTCGTACTTCAGACGCACACATTTCTATTAAATTGAGCCAACATGCCAGATTTTTCGCAAATTCCACTAATCGCCCTGTCAAATAAAACAAAGTTAATAATTTCCTCATTACTCAATCCTCAAAAACATTTACCAACAGAAAGTCATTTACCAAGGTAAATAACAGGTTTTAAAATTATTTAATGCCAAAAACATTTTAATAAGTAACTATAATTGTTGTTCAGGGACTGGAGAGGATTAGTCGATTTATGTTCGATAGGAAGTGAATTACTTCCATTAATTGCGGAAGATAATGATCGAACATATCGTATATTGTGTATCATAGAAGCGAAATCGCCAAAATTTTCACTACAGAATCTCCAAGATATTTTAGTAAAATTGGACAGGTGGGACATCGTAGATGACACCGTCAAATGTTTCGGTTCGTTACTAATTTTTCAAATACATCTTTACAAAATTGGACCCCTCGACATATGACAAACGTTTTTTTATGAAATTATTGCAAATACGACAGTTTGCCAATTTTGTAGAGAACCGTAACATTAATACTAAACATTAATTTAACATTACTAAATTTACTTTGCAGAAGAAGATGCTAATATTTATTTAGAACAGCTGGAAAGATCAAAAACTTCTGCTCGTGTTTTGCAACCAGAAATAGATAAGAAAATTCTCACAATCGGTACATTTACTTCTCTACATTTTTCATCTGTATTATTCTGTGCAATTGTTATATAAGTGAATTGTATTTTGCAGATGATTTGTACCGATTTTCTCAAGGTTTAGAAAAGCAATTATATGATGCGTTTTTACTGTTTGCTGATGAAGATGCTGATTTCGTTGCTACAATAATAGAATTCTTAGAAAATAAACATAATCTTAAGGTATTTTATTTTATAATCACGAATTCCATATGCGAATGTATATCTCAACAATTTCTATTTCAGTTATGTCTTAAAGATAGAGATCTGGTAGCTGGTGTAACGTTCGAGCACGAAGCCATCATTCGATTAATTTCTGAACGATGCAACAGAATAATTGTTATTGTGTCACCACATTTTATCAAAAGTACAGCAAATGAGTTCTTTCTGAACTACGCACAAGCTTTGGAAATTGGTAAGTACTGAATATAATGTAAACGTTAAAATTATTAGAATAAATAGGGTTTTAACCCATTAACCCATTAACGTCAAAAAGGACCCTTTTCCCGACTCCATTTCAATACAGAATTTCATATCAAAATCGAAGTTAAAAAAAATTTGAAAGGTACGTATCCTAATATTTTCGAGGTTGCTTTTTTGAATGGCGAGGTCCATATTTGTCTAAAATTGTAATTTATATACAATTTTGCCACAAATAAATAAAAATACGACTTCTTTCAAGGCTATTTTTTTTAATATTCAAGTTTTCTCCTGGATATCAGATTTAAAATGATCTAAAATGTATCACAATCGTGGACGCGATGTCTAAACTTAAAATAAATACGGTCAGTAAAGTAAAAAAATGTTTTGTTACAACAAAATGGCGGCCACAGTGAGACATTTCGTTTTTAAACTTGCCATTTTTTTTGTTTGCAAACTATAGACTTTAGAGAAATTTTTCTTAGAATAAAAATGTCTTAAAATTGGTCAAAGAATATCCTTAAATTTTTTGTCAGACTTAATTGATACAATTCTTGATTTTTAAAATTTTGAAAAATTAAAATTTCGAAAAACTTCATAAAAAAAATCTGAAAAATTGTGAGAATATTCGTAAATTAATTCTTAAACATTTTGTTCTGAGAAAATTTCCTCTAAAATGTATTTTTCGACAAAAAAATTAATTTATTACTATAGGTAAATAAAAAAAATTGTTTTCTTTGAGAAGCACAGATTTTAGAGAAAATTTCCTTAAAAGAAAAATGTCTTAGAATTAGTTTGAAAATACTCACAAATTTTTCTAGGCTTTTTGAATGTCGTTTTCCAAAATTTTAATTTTTCAAATTTTCCAAAAAATCAAGAATTTTCTCAATGCAGTCTGAAAAAATTTGAGAATATTCTTTGGCCAACTTTAACTCATTTTTATTCTGGGAGAAATTTCTCTAAAGTCAAAGAGAAAATAATTTGGCAAATGTAAAAACGAAATGTGTCATTGCGGCCGCCATTTTGTTGTATTAAACAATTTTTTGGCTCTACTGACCGTATTTATTTTAAATTTAGACTTCGTGTCCACGATTCTTATACATTTTAGAGCATTTTAAGTCCAAGATCCAGGAGAAAACTTGAGTATTAAAAAAAATAGCCTTGAAAAAAGTCGTATTTTTTAATTATTTATGACAAAATTATATATAAATTATAATTTCCGACAAATATGGACCTCGCCATTAAAAAAAGCAACCTCGAAAATAGTAGGATACGTACCTTTCAATTTTTTTTAACTCGGATTTTTATACGAAATTGTCTATTGAAATTGAGTCGGGAAAAGTGTCCATTTTGACGTTAAATTCATGAAGAAGGAAGAAAGAAGAAATTTTTAATTTTTTTTTTCAAGTGATAGGCAGAGCCCATAAAATTTATATTTATTAAAATTATTAGAAGTTTTATAATATTACTTTTTACAGATAAAAGGAACAGAAAAGTTATACCAGTTATCTACAAATATTGTGACATACCTCCTCAGCTTACTTATAAATCGCTTATAGATTATAACCGTGCATATCTTCCTCCAACGATATACGATTTTTGGTCCAAACTGTACAAGTCGGTTATCGATGAAATTCCTCAGGCACCAGACTCGAAACATCTCAAACATTCGCAAGACGTTGCAGAGGAAAAGAAAGTTTGCGAACCCTCCGTTTCAAAGGACAACCTTATTAATTCTCAACTTTCACTTCAAAATTTGAGTTCCCCAGCGAAGAAGCCAAAGAATGATAAAGACGTAAAAAGTGACAAAAAGTGTAAAAGTGCAAAAGACATAGAGAAATCTCTAATACGTATACCTTGGGGTAATAGTTTGAAAAAAACAAAACCTAAAAATGACAAACGTGATAATTGTGATAAGAGTAACAATAGTAATAAGAGTAACAATAGTGACAAAAGTGACAAAAGTGACAAAAGTGACAAAAGTGACAAAAGTGACAAAACCTTTCAAAGTGACGTAAGTTTGGTTTTGCCATCACCACCTTCCGACGAATTATTATTACCATCGCTCGATGGGTTAGACTCTCTCTCATCAAGATCTAGGTATCTAAGCTCAGAAATGTTTAGATCTTGCGTAAAGAAAGTGCAATCTTTTGTTATTAAATCCTAAGTTTTGTTGTGCATATAAACATAGAAAGTAGATAGAAACATTTCGGCTACATAACTGTGATACTCTACTCCAAGTGATACCAGGATTTTCAGAAAACCAAGTAATAGAGCAAAAGGAACCGAGATTACATTACTGCGCTTTTTTAACGAGTTGACGTATTTTTTTACAAATTTACTTTATTTGTAATTTAGTTTGTTCATGATATTTCATATCATAAAAATGCTACTGAAATATGACAACAACTCTGTATACTTTTGTATCCATTTGATAAAAAATTTGATAACATATTTTTGCAAATCAATACCGGTTTAGATTCTAAGAAAAGTTTATAGAATTGTTTTACATTCATTGTAAGTGTGCACAAAGAATTTTTCTTTCATTTAATGGAGTAAATTTAATGTTTCATTTTACAAGATGCGGTAAATTTACGCTGTTTAATGCTATAAAAAAAGTAATGTTTGTGTTTAATACTTGAAACCTACATTGAATGTGGGGAAATTCTGTAAAATATTTTTAAATAGCATCTAGCAAATTTGCTAATTCACATATAATATTTTTCTATTAATAATCGCGAAAGTATTTTTCGATATTTCTCTTTGATATTTTAGGAAATGTTATCATGAGCTTGAAATGATTTTGAAAGATTTAAGACGATGGATTTTCCATTCATTTGCAATACGCTAATTTTTTATCAATCATTGTTACACATTTTATATAGTGTAGTGTTT
Organism: Trichopria drosophilae; assembly: GCA_030407085.1. Taxonomy (NCBI): domain Eukaryota; kingdom Metazoa; phylum Arthropoda; class Insecta; order Hymenoptera; family Diapriidae; genus Trichopria; species Trichopria drosophilae. The sequence continues at coordinate 158,940,332 of CM059583.1, forward strand.
TGTACGTAGGAAATGTAAAAAAATTTATAAATAATTATACATTGTACAACTGCAATATAAAATATAGTTACAAAAATTGTTTACCTGTTTATCATTAATCAAATTATATGTATATTATTAGACGTAAGGTTATTAAAGAGGTCAGTTGATAAGGATATGATACACGCTAAAAACTCTAAATTATAATTGAACCTGTGTTGGTTAATTTTTCGAGAAATAAGAAAGAAATTAACAAAGAATTGAAGAAGAAAATAGTTATTAATTACATGTCTGAAATGTTTCAGATGGGTTTTCAATAAAATCTGATTATCATTTAGAAATGTATGATTTTCGAAAAACTGATATTCAGAATCTTGTCTAAAAAATGGAATAAATGTATTCTTGTTATGTGTTAACCCTTTAGGGCATAAATTTTTCTTTACACGGAAAATAGCTCAAATTTGTTCAGATTTTGAAAATTCAAAATGGCAGATTCAATATAACAGACGAATTTTTCACAATTTGTCGCATTCGCTTGAAATTTATTACTCGGGGATTTTCGAAGTTGCTGATTACGATTGAGACGTTAGTTTTAATAAATTAAAAATGGCAATTCGATTTTATTAGCCAAAAATTCTAAAAACGACTTCATGTTATGGGTTATTATTTTTATCAAGTTAAAAATGGCAGATCAAACTTGCCCGACAAACATTTTACAAACGACTCCATTTGAAGAAAATTTTATATTGAAGGGTTTTCAGGAGCGCTGATTACGAATCCGAGGATAAAGCAAACAATTTTGTTAAAAATGAGGCATTTTAAAATTTGGCCGCCATATTGGATCTGCCATTTTGAATTTGGTGAAACTAACATCGGATTCGTAATCAGCAACTCCTAAAACCCCCGACTAACAAATTTTGTTAAAAATGAGGTATTTTAACATTTTTTTGGTCGCCATATAGGATCCGCCATTTTGAATTTGGTAAAACTAACGTCGGATTCGTGGTCAGCGACCCCAAAAACCCTAATCAATAATCTATAGTTAAAAAAACCTTGGGTAGTTTGCAAAAATGAATTTATTCGAAAAAAATGCCGTTTTTTCAATTTTATTTGTTAATAATAATTATAGTAATAATACTAAACGAGAAAATGATTTTTTTTATAGTTATATTAGTTCTATATAGGAAATGAAAAAGATTTCGTCCCCGTATCTTTCATATTCTGCGAGAAAAGTAAGAAAATGTGAAAAATGTAGATGGTACAACGTATGTAACACTGTGTCGCAAAGGGTTAATACACATCTCTCCTGAACGAATTCAAGTATTTTCAAAATGTCTTTTAAAGGACATCGAAAGTAGCAAAATGTAATTTCATTTACAATCCGAACTGATCTCCTTCTCAAGATATCGACAAAAACGTTAATTTTCAATATTAACATTCTGAATTTTATATTACATGCATCTACTTATGTTTTTTTTAAGTAACTCTACCCAAGTGTGTCTCACCGATTGGAATGAAACTTTGCATACATGTATAGGGTATTGAAAAATATTGGACACGTCATTTTTTTTGGGCCCTTAAATCTTTTTAGGGGGTAAAAACTACCCCCTGTATGATACGTTTGTATATTATATTTATCACATTAAGATTTTAATAACGCAGCTAAAATAATTAAAATGATTGCAAATTATACAGCATTTATTGTTTTTGAGGTCGATGAATGCGAATCTGGAGTTATAGTCTCAAAATTCAAAATGTCGGATTCAATATGGCGGATGAAACAAGGAAATGTTGATAAATCCACATGAAAATAGCTAATTTGGCGGTTTTTGGGGTCGCTGAATACGAATTTGGTGTCAGATTCCCAAAATTCAAAATGGCGTATCCAATATGGCGGACGAAACAAGGAAATGTTGATAAATCCACATGAAAATAGCTAATTTGGCGGTTTTTGGGGTCGCTGAATACGAATTTGGTGTCAGATTCCCAAAATTCAAAATGGCGTATCCAATATGGCGGACGAAACAAGGAAATGTTGATAAATCCACATGAAAATAGCTAATTTGGCGGTTTTTGGGGTCGCTGAATAAGAATCTGATGTCAGATTCTCAAAGTTCAAAATGGCTTATCCAATATGGCGGACGAAACGCCTGGCATAAAGAATTTCTAAAATTGTTTACTTGTTTATAGTTTCTTTAAATAATTATTGTTAAACGCTTGAATTTAAAAATAAAAAAGATAATTACTTTGACTTGTATCGTAGGTTAGTTTTATTTTATTCCGACGCTAGTAGTTGGCAACAACTGTAACATAACAACAAACTAACAAATTTTAAAAGATCCGCCACTTTATTTCAGCCGCCATTTTGAACTTTGAGAATCTGACACCAAATTCGTATTCAGCGACCCCAAAAACCGCCAATGTAGCTATTTTCATGTGGATTTATCAACATTTCCTTGTTTTAGCCGCCATATTGAATCCGACATTTTGAATTTTGAGAATATGACACCAGACTCGTATTCAGCGACCTCAAAAACAATAAATGCTGAATAATTTGCAATCATTTTAATTATTTTAGCTGCGTTATTAAACAGTTAATGTGATAAATGTATACAAATGTATCATATAGGGGGGTAGTTTTTACCCCCTAAAACGATTTAAGGGCCAAAAAAAATTGCGTGTCCAATATTTTACGATACTCTACACGTATGGAAAGTTTCATTCCAATGGGTGAGACACACTTGGGTAGGGTTACTTGTGAGATACCAGGCGACAGTATATAACAAATAAAATTACACTGTCGCAGTACTTAGCACATTACAATATTTGCGCCTCACAGGTGTCAGGAAGACGAAAATAGTTTGGGTACGATGCCGAAAAAAGTTAAGCCATGAAAAAATTAGTTTAAGTTACCAGAAAATAGAAAAGTATTGTCCCAAAATCACAGCGGTTCATCTAGGCAAGTTATGATGCGAAATGTATTATTAGTACAGTCAATGGAGAGGAAATGCGGACCAACTATGAAATTCTTTCAAGCAACTTACCCTCTACTTCAAAGTTGACCATGTGCCAAGAATTGCTTTTGATTTTTAAAGGGTGAAAACTACCCCTATTTGAAAATAATTGTAAAATTCTAGATTCAGGCGTGTATTCGATTGAAATCAATAAATCGGTTTTTTCCCCGATAACTTTCTCAATTTTAGAGATAAACAATTTTGTTCAGCATTCTAAGCTCTTCGATTCCTGTCATTTCCATTTTTATTTACACACTTTTAAGGGGCTACATGACTAAATAACTTTGCAAAAATAACTTTACAAAAATAACTCCAACAAAAATAACTTGAATAAAAATAACTTCATGAAAAATAACTTTAATAATGATAACTTAAAATATCTCTTCAACTCAACACAACATTTGCAAATTATACATATCTCAACGCGTCTGTACATGCATTAACAAAAAATAATTTTTCGAAATATCTCTCCTAATCTAACCTAACGTAACCTAACCTAACAAATTACTAACGAATATTAAATTAAAATCGATATTCATAATGATTGATGTAGAAAGTATGAACTTATCAGTATGTAAACATATATTCATGTTCACTCATTTCCATGAATTGCTTCAATAATTGATGAATAGTGGTTAAGAATGTAATGAACATTGTTCGAACAATGTTCTATTATATACGCATTCAGAAATATTTGAAGTTATTTTTGTTAAAGTTATTTTTCCTAAATTTATTTTTGTCAAAGTTATTTTTCGGAGGTTATTATTGCAAGTCATTTTTGCAAAGTTATTTAGTCGTGACACCTTTTAAGGGGATCAGGAAATGGGGTCGCCTTCAAATGGCTATAATTCAGTCATTTTTCATCGAAAAAAGTAATTAAAAAATGAATATTTTCAGCATAAAAGACCTACTTTTTCGTATTATTGTGTTTCTTTCGTAAATTTATTAATTTTGGAGATTTTTTAAAAATACCTAATTTTATACGAAATTCAAATATATTTTTCAAAAGTATATCCAGCATTATTCGGCCTGGAGGCATCTAAAACCGGCCAAACTTCTAGAACCTATTATTTGTACCCAAATAAAGTAAATTGCAGAAGGATAGATTTTAATTTCAATGTTGGTCGAAAGGGCATTAATTTTATTACCGATTTTCTTTACTAATAACTAAGAAAATCATTTTAAAATCGCCATAACTCTGTCAATTTTTCGACTTCTGGTTCACACTCCAGTAATGTCAGCCTCAGCTAAATTTAAAGCTCCTTTCAAGTCCATCAAAATAAGTAGAATTTCCCCGCTATTTCAAGTTGAAATGTTCGATTTTCGATATCATAGAATGCGAAGTGTTCGTCAAGGAGCCATAACTTTGGTTCTAATGCACATAGAATAAAAAATAAAAAACGATATCTCTTCGTTGTTTCATTATCTTCAAATTTGATTGTTGCAATTTTGCTAAAACTTGTCGTTTTTGAGATACTCGTGAAAAATCATAGAAAAACATGCCTTTTTTAGCCTAAAAATTGACATCTTCAAGCTCAAATAATTTAAAAAGTATCGATTATACTAATAAATTGTATAGTGCGTGCGTGACCTATTGCAGCAACTGTAACCTATGCTAATAAGTATAATGCAAAAATTTCAAATTCGAAAATAATCCGCTTCATAACTTGCCATTGCTTGTGATTAATGGCTGGTGTGAGTTCTCTCAGTGTAATTGTGCATTTGTAAAGGATTGTTCGTCAATTTGCTGTGTAAAGGAATATTCGTCCAATCACTTGATGTCTTAAATGAACTGAATTTTGAAGATTTGAAGATTTGTGTTATGCTGTATCAGTGTGACTTTTTACATTTCATTAAGTATCTCCTTGAGAGCTTAAAATCAAGTGATCCATAGTATTTTTTGAATTCCACAACCAACCGAAGGAAATTTGGAACTGCAATATTTAAAATCTATCGTTTAATATTCTTCATTATTATCGTGAAAAGGTGTTTCCAGGATTTATGGTGATTTATGACAGCTCGTCTATTGTGTGTCTGTAATTGCCATTAATGCACCTGTATTAAATAGGATACATATATTAAATAAGAATTCGTAAGTAACCGAAGGAAATTTTGAATTCTAATATTAAAATCTATCGTTTAATATTCTTCAATATAATCATGAAAAGATAGTTTCCACGATTTATGGTGATTTATATGTATTTGTGCAACGTCAGCATCAACATTACGTCGATTTCTGGATACACAATGCTATGAGATCGAATATACTACATCTTCACGTATATTTATCACGTTAATCTGCAACTTGACCGATTGAAATTTATGAAATTCGACGATGGCAGCCATGGAGCTTGAAAAAAGGTGTCTTTACTGTAACTGTGATAATATGGATGAACTTGAGACATGTACTTCGTGCAAGTTAACAGCTCACACTGAGTACGTTAAGTCTGGTAATCGTAATCAAAATGGTGAGTTTTTTTGTGGTTGTAACCAACAATTGGATGTTTTAATGCCTCAAGTTCCAACAATGAAATTTTCCGAAAAGAAAGGACCTGGACGCCCTCCTAAAGAAAAACCTGCAAAATCTAGTAAACGCCAACGTTTAAACCAATATGAGAATTCTTCAGATATGTTAATTCAAGATTTTATTAACATGAAATTCTCTCAGTTAACTGCCCAACTCAGTGCTTTGAACGTTCTGGATTCCAAAATTAATGACCTTCAATCATCCACTGAACTTTCCCGAATACAGAATGAACAAGAAACGCTAAGGCTCTCAAACAAATTTGATAATTTTTGTTCGGAAGTGCGCGTTATAATATCTGATCAGAATACCCGTATCAGTAATGTCGAGAAAAAAACCGAACAAATAGAAACGCTGAATGAGAAAGTCACACTACTTACCAGGGAAAACAAAATTTTGCAAGAATAAAATATTAAAGCCAATAACCGAATTCTAGCACTCGAGCTCAATAATTATGAATGTGATGCTGTAATTGTCGGTTTTCCCGAGACCAGTAATGAAGATCCAATCGTCGCAGTCTGTTCAATTGCTGCGGTTATTGGTTTTGAGATTCAACCTACAGATATTAAAAAAGCAAAGCGAATGCCTCTTCGTCCAAACGGTAATAGTGAAATCACCTCCGGTAACCCATCACAAACTTCTCAGAGATTTCAGCATTCAGAAGCTGCAGTTCCTTCTTGTTCGGCTTCTACTGCTTCAGTCGTATCCAAATTAAGAAATTTATTTGTGCGCTTTGCTGACAGTGAAATACGTAATAAAATAATCAAAGCTCGTATTGATCGGAAAACGCTACTAGCTAATGCAGTTAATTATAATTTCGCTCCTGTTGGTGTTTTTATAAATGAGTATTTGCCAAGTGATCTTTTCAAACTATTGATGAAAACCAAAGTGGTAACATCTCAACTAGATCTAAAAATTCGCCGTAAAGGTGCATTAATCCAGCTCTGTACAATGGAAGGTCTAGTAAAACATACCGTTGCTTCTCTTAAGGATCTTGATAATATCACTTCAAATAGCTGACTCGTTAGAAAAAGTATTCGATTGAGTACTTCAACAAACAACATGTCATCTACGACTGCAATGGCCGGCAGCAACATTATGCTACATTCAACGACGATAAGCTCTGCAACATCTTCGAGTACCTTCATCACTTCGTTTTCGTCTGCATATAATGAACCTTTTCTTCACATGTCTCGAAGAAACTGCAAGTCGCGTATGCGTCCCTGCGGCGTTTATATCCTCTTAGACGAGAGCTATCGACTGTCACCAAATTACGATTATGTGAATCTCTTGTCCTTTCTCACCTTAACTACTGTATTCCAGTTTATGGTCCTTGTCTTTCCAAAAAGGATTGGTCCAGAATGCAAGCTCTACAAAACTCTTGTATCCGATTTGCCTATGGAATCAGAAAATTTGATCACATTTCTGAAGCTTTTTGCAGATCTGGATGGTTGTCGGTGCATGAAATGATGGAAATAAGGACTTTAACCTTGGTTAGTCGACTGCTTACTTCTGATTATCTTCGTAATAGTCTAAAGAAACTTGGAAGTTCTGGCGCACCTCACCGAGACGTTATTTCTTCATCCCTTTGCTATCCGGTACACAAATCTGCCAAATTCAACAGTGCATTTTCATACTTCACGGTGAGAATATTTAACGCGTTACCGTTTCTAGTGCGAAAGATGGTGCAATCAACTCGACAATTTGTCTGTGCGGTTAAACATCTATATTTTTCTCGACGTTAGCATTTTCGTTTGCTTTTTCTCTTTCGTGCACTCAGTTATGTTTACAATACTTGTTTCTTCTAATTTTGTATTTGTATTTTTATTCTTCTTTTTCTTATAATATATGCGTTAATTATAAAATTTGTAATAAAAAAAAAATTTGATTTGTATTCCTCGCAAGTATTTTTTTTTACGGGTCAGTCTGTAAAACAGCTGCTGCTGTGGCTCGCCCCTTGAGCGATCTGTTTGTTCAATTATTGTTCTATTAATTGTATCAAATGGTTGTGTCAATAAAGACGTATAATAATAATAATAATAATAATAATAATAATAATAATAATACATGGCCGTCACACAAGAAAGATTGCCCACCTGTCAGTGCATTAGAGGTGAAAAATGCCATCACAGGAGCGAAGAATTTCTCCTCGCCGGGCTGGGATGGAATTAACAACTATTGGTGGAAGAAGTTCACTTCTGTCCATCAACACCTAGCCCGAATATTCATCTCTTATATAAATGGAGACCAACCCATTCCGCACTGGCTGGTGGAGGGCCGAACGACACTGATCCCAAAATCGGGAGACTTGTCCGATCCGAGAAACCATAGACCGATCACGTGTCTCAATACGTTATACAAATTGTTCACTAACATCTTGAACGAACGTATTGAGAAATCCGTGAAACCGGTGTGGCAACGGATAGTAGAACAACGAGGCTGCAAAATGGGTGTATCCGGCTGCAAGGACAACTTGCTTATCGACAGGTGTGTTTGTCAGGACGCAGTCCAGTACAAGCGTAACCTGTCGATAGCCTGGCTGGATTACATGAAGGCGTATGACTCAACATCGCACGAGCTTTTAAGCTTGTTGCTCAAACGCCTTCATGTCCACCCAAACATAGTGAGAATTGTAGAAGACCTGATGCCTCTTTGGAAAACACGCTTTGTCATGACATCGGGCAAGTGTCGAATCATGTCTAGACTAGTTCAATTCCAAAGAGGTGTCTATCAGGGAGATTCTCTGAGTCCTCTGCTCTTCTGCATCTCACTATTGCCTCTATCCGTTGCTCTCCGGAAATCTCAAGGGTACATGTGTGGACCGCCTGGTGAACGTGTACATAAGATCACCCATCGTTTCTATATGGACGATCTTAAATTATACGCATCAGGCGAAGATCAATTACATCGATCTCTGAACATCGCCCTCACATACTCGAGAGATATCGGCATGGAATTCGGATTGGACAAGTGTGCAGTCGTTCATTTGCACAGAGGAAGGTCAGGCTCCCATAACAACGATATGGAGCTCGTCAACGGAAATGTCATCCGCCACCTTAGCGCCGAAGAAGCCTACACATACCTGGGCGTACCTCAAAGGCATGTCCAGGATGTGCAGGCTGCTAAAACCACCATCATTAAGAAATACCGGCGCATTCTCCGTCAGATCTGGTCATCAGAATTGACCGGGAGAAATAAGGTGGCAGCCACGAATATGTTGGCCGTATCACCAGTGCTCTATTCTTTTGGAGCACTGAAGTGGAACGTTGACGAGCTAAGGGATCTTGACCGAAGCACACGGAAGATGATTTGTATGCAACGCAGTTTGCATCCAAGATCTTCCGTGGAACGACTGTATTTGCCCCGAAATATGGGAGGTCGTGGCCTTTTAAGCCTGGAGTGTATGCATGACCGATTGGTCCTCGAAACAGCTTGCGACGTGATTAATCGAACGGAGGATCCCCTGATGATGCTAGTACATCAGCATGAAATTCAGGGGAAGGGGGCGTTTTTGTACAACGCGGCGGAACGAGCGGCGCGAAACCTCGGTCTGGTTTTCAACGAGGGACGTAGTGGTGCACAGGAGGCTGAATCAGTCATCAATCTGTGCCCAGTGCGTCTCAGGGCAAACATACGGAAGGAACAACTCCGTATGTTGGAGGGAAGGCATATCGACAAGCCGTTGCATGGACAATTCTTTCGAAATGTCCAACAACTTGGCTTGTCGGCAGAGATGACCTTCTCCTTCTTAAGATCAGCCGGCTTGAAATCCGAGACCGAGGGTTTTATCTTCGCGTGCCAGGATGGGGTCATCAATACCTTAGCGTATCGCCAGAACATCTTACACCAGGCGGTACAGAGTACGCTTTGTAGAATGTGTAGATGTCATGCTGAGACACTCATGCATCTTTTGGCAGCATGCCCAATGTATGCAGTTTCAGCATACATCGAACGTCACAATGCGGCTCTTCGACTGCTGTATTACCATCTTCGCAGCACTTATGGTATTGATGCAACCCCAGTTTTGCCGTACGTCCCCACTGATATTGAATCCGTTGTCGGGAATGAGTTGTGCCGAATATACTGGAATTACTCATTCCCGACGAGCAGGCAAATATCAGCCAATAAGCCTGACATCGTCCTTGTTGACTTCGATGACAAATCCATCTTCGTCATCGAGTTTTCTGCACCAGCAGAAACAAATATAGTCAGCAAAGAGGACGAAAAACGGATGAAATATCAGAAACTCCTGTTCGAGATTCGCAAGCTGTATCGAGGGTTCAAAATCAAGCTCGTCGTGCTGATAATTGGAGTGCTGGGAGGAATGAGACCAACTTTCCTCCAAAACATCAAAAGCATTCCGGCCTGTCGAGAACATGCAAGTTCCATCGCAGGCCGAATGCAGAAAGCAGTGCTCCTGGGATCTCTCCGTCTACTGAGGTCACACGAGATCCTGTAACCACTAACCCAATGGTAGAGGGAGTGGTTGCAGTTGCAAACGAAATGGCCCGGTGCAGTCTGCAGCGGAGGAGATGGATATCGGAGCCACTTTTCTGCTGCAGACTGCACACGTGGATTCTGGAGGGCCAAGGGAGGTTAGGGTTTTAGTCGGTAAACCTTGCCGTTAACATCAAAGGTGAGGGAGTACGACACACGGGGGGTTACACATCTTCAACCCCCTATGGTGCCTAACGCATTTCCCCCCTCCGTCAAAAAAAAAAAAAAAATACATTCTAAGGTGTACTTGTTTTTGATCGATAAAGGCATTTTACATTTACTGTTCTTATTTTTTAATATTTTAACAATTTTATTATGTACATTATATAATAAACTTATGGTTGTTCTATTAGCTGAACCCCAAGCATTGATACCGTATGTATCAGCACTGTCATATTGACTGTACATAACAGATAGTAGATTATTATCGTTAAGTAACTTACTCAACTTTGCTAAAATGTATGTGTAATATTTACTTTTTTGACAACATTTATTATATGGTGATCCCATCTTAGATGGCAATCTATAATTATATCTAAATATTTTATAGCATCGATTCTTTTAATAGTTATATTTTCTAATTTTAAATTGAACTCTTGGGATATAGAGTTACTATAATTGTCAAAAGTTTATACAAACAGTCTTGCTGGTATTTAACGATAATTCACTATTATCTAACCAATGTTTAATAGAAGCAACTTGTTCTTCAAGAATATTTTACACACTGGATATTGGTTTATTGATAATATTTAGTTTTATTATATATTTACAGTTTATGTACACACTCTATAACATTATTACAATTAGAGATGCCATGACGAAAATTCTACTATAACCTTTCGAAATTAAAAAACGTATGAAGGGCCCTCCATTGAAATTATTTTGTATCTATTCCAATAAATTAAAAATTTCAAGTGATGAATGGATTCACCAGATTGTTTGAACCACAAGCCAAAGGCAACTTTCTCATTGAGAATGATATGCATTTTTAATGATTCTGATACATCAGTTGCATCGACGGCTTTGTTCAATTCTCCAACACTTTTCTCAATATCTAAAATAGGTTTGTTTCTTTTCATCGAAAAATAACTGTGAACAATGTCGTTCACGATTTTTAAAGATCTAACAAAAGGTTCAAGTCGTAACTTTGTGGCCTACTGTGAACGATTTCTTTGCAATAGAGTTTATCTGCGTGTTGTAAAAGTTTTCTGCAAACGTTACCTTCGAATAGTTCACCTTGGTAATTTTTTGGCGCCACTTTTAGCTTCTTAAGCCATGTAAGAGCTGTTTCGCGTCCAAGTATAGTAGAACCAGTCCTTTCCAAAAAATGTGATTAACAAAACCTTCCAACAAATGCAATTGAATCTCCGGTGATCAAGAAGGCATACGCGCGGATTCGGCCGGAAAACTTTTGTCCAATAGTCGATTTGTTAAAATATTTCAAATTTAAATTTTATTGCTTAATCCATATGAAGAATGAAATGGCCTATATTTTTTTCCCTTGAAAAAAATTTATGGGGTTTTTACTTTTCTTAATAAATAAGAAAATCCGAGTTTTTGAAAAGTAACAATTTTCGATATCTTTCACTTCAACTCGTGATAACTTGCTCAATTTTTGAAATTTCGGAATAAAACAAACTGGAGGTTATAGGATAGACGTTTCCGAAAATAAATAAAGAAAAACCAAGTTAATATGTTTATAAAAAAAAAGATATCCATTTTTTCCAAGAAAATGTAAATTCTCGGTATCGAAAATTTTAAGCGCTTCGTTTGACGAGCGAATGTCGACTACCGAAAACTTCAAGTGAGAAAGTTGTTCGTTAAGATACGGAGAAGTTTTTTTGAAGTTTCATAAAAATCGGACTATTAGAAATAAAATTGCCGACGTATAAAGTTTACAGCGCGGATAAAATAATTGCATTGTTGCCGTTTCATTGTTTACACAAACAAGTATATGTATTTCTAACGGGAAAAGTGTCTTGCAATAATTATTAAGCATACAAAACAAAAATCGTGTTTTAGAAATATCTATATAGATATCGAAAAGTTTCTAAGACATAAATAAAATATAGCGAATTCAAAGAACCATAGAAATAAAATGATTGTAAGATATATTAGATTTGTTATAAAAATGATTTATTATAAAAAGTCCAAAATAAAAGACGTTCAAAGCCTCTCGACTTACGTTAGTCCTTCTGGACAAGCATTTTTTTAAAAATTGTCATATTTTCACCCGTTTTTTTAATACTTCGTACCCTTTAAAATCATTTTTTAATGCAAAATCTGTAACATTTTGGGTTTACTCTCTTGGTAAATATGTAGACTAAAACCCTTCCAAATTTCAGCCCGATCGGTCAAATATTTTTTGAGTTACAGCTGCAGTCATTTTTGAAAAAGTGGTTTCGAGAAAAATGCGTTTAAAGTTTCAAGGCGATAGAAGTATGCGTTTTTGCATGCAATAGCCCTTCAGCTTCTTCGAAAAGTTTATTTATTTCCAATTGCTGTTGTTTTCGGGCTTCTTTTGTCTCGCTCTGGCTCATATTCGGTTCTGGCTGTTTACGCGACACTCATCGATGTTCTTCGAGAAGTTCAGTGCTTGTGTTCCGACAACGATGTCGAATTGATTCATTAGCCTCAGTATCGATGTGTTCCATCATTGAACACTCCAGCTGCGATATAGGCTGCTATTTCAATTATTTTTTAATCGGAAAACAAATGTTTCGGTGCTATTCGCCAAACGGTGGAGTTGAATATTTTGTTAGCATTCTGTGTATGACCACCCAAACATCTTTCCAACAGATCTTCTTTGGATAAGTGTTCATAAATCTGTAAAAGATGCTCCTTCAGTCCTTGATCAAACATTGGTGTCAGATTTTGGAGCCTTGGGTCCTTATTCAAAGTGGCAGATTTCAGCCTTTTACACCACATGTCAGGTCCCGCCACAAAACCTCGGCTCATTTTCAATTTGAGTCCCAATGGTGCGTAAGATGAAGAATCACTCATTAATCTATGATGGCCACAATACATAAAGAACAATACCGCACTTTGGATAGAAGAAAAATCGACAAACCGTTACGCAGTCAGTTTTTTCCAAATGCTAAGACTGATTTGTGGATGCAAATGGCTTTTTATCTCCTTTTTCAAGTCATCTTGCTTGAAATTTAAAACAATGTATTTCATTCGCGTAGGCTCAGATAGGGTCTTCGTAGAGAATTAGTTCGATAGTCCGTGCAAGTATTATGAGATATTAATATGGTTACTACGTCATACAAAATAGGCAGTCTCAACATAATCCGGTTCACTATATTGCAAGTGAAGTATTGTACTATCACCTGCGCAGTAATTGTGATATTGATTCAATTCATTTATTGCCATATCCGCTTTGATATTGTATTCGTTGTCGGAAATCAAGTGCGTGATATTTACTGGAATTACTCATTTCCGATGAGCAAATAACAATAAATTGTTCTTGGTGTCCACGATGAAAATGTATTTTTGTCAAGTTCTTTGCATTGGCAAAGACAAATAAATCAGCAAGAACCGTGAAAAATGAAGGAAATATTAGATCTGGACCTTTTGTCTTAGTTCTATAGACGTTATCGGGGATTTAGTATTAAGTTCGTCGTGCTGATAATTGGAGTATTTTGAAGTATGATCCAATTTTCTCAGGAACGTTAACTCTCCTGTGCACTAGGACGAGATATACTCGTCTAAACTACATTGTATCCATACGGTAACAAAAATAGTCTGTGCTCCAGAGGATTCAAGGGACCTTCTAATGTAAACGTTCAAAATATTTTGTTTTCCTGGGAACTAGAGCATATAATCGAACAATGTTTTTTCCCTTAAAGATATAACCCAACAGAACAACAAAAATTGGTGGTAAAAAAACATTTATTTTTAACACCCCAGGCGTAGACTCAATTTTGCGAGTAATAGGAATACGTTAATTTGACAGATGCATTTCCAGCATATTGCACTGTATCCATTGGTCGTAAAATCTAATAATCATCCCAGCAAATGAAAAACTATTCAGAATTATTGAAGTTTTCAATAAATGTTGAATGCACTTTGTTAATCCTTGAAAAAGAATTGAGAATTATAGCGTGCAATATTTTCGAATGCTTCTGTTTCCCTCGAGATCTTTTACTCGCTAGATCTGGTTGGCAATTGACCGCCGGTGATTTAAGGTAAACGTCCTTCGGGACTCAAATAAATTTTGAATCTGGTAGTGATTAACCGATATTAATGACACGAAATTGGACTTCCTTTAAGGTCGAAGTGGCAATTAAGTTTCGTCTGCAAATGTCTTCGATAATCTGCCCGGCACGGGAAATGTAATTGCATCGACGTATCATTGAAACATTGGACGTAAGGAAGTTTACCAGACATTATTTGATTTCCATCGAGTAATTCAGCTAATCTGGAAAAATTTATTCAACTATTGATGCCGCCACTAGATCCACATGTATCTGTAATTTTAGCAACTCGTACACAATTTAAAATGGTTATCGGAGACGTAATCGTAAAAAAAAGAAAAACTGTTCAACGTAACGTGAGATATGTTAACTAATAATTGAGTTTGTGTACAGTGTTAAGATCCGTATAAATTATTTTTTATTGTCTTATTATATAAAGACTTTTATTTGACTTTTGTTTATTAATTATAATATATTAAATTTCATTGCATTAGACAAATTAATACTGAATGGTATTGTGGATTATTATATACCGTTCTAATGCAATGTAATAAAATTATAGTTTTATAAAACATAAAATCATTAGACAGATGTAGTATTTCAAATCGAAATTGCAATTAAATACTTGTTCTCTAACACAATCATATCGGATCATAACTACGCGTCACATGCCACGCTTGGTAGCCTGCTGTAATTCCTGGACACACATTATTTTATTTTCCTGACTATTATATAATTATCATGCAAATTATTAATTCGATAATTTTACATTTTATATATTTTAATCAAAAGAAATATATTAATATATTAGGATTTTAATACTAAATAGTATTGTGGATTTATTCCATCCGAAATATAATAAAAAGAATTAATTATAAATAAATAAAATAATTAAATGCAATTATAAAATATTATATGGCAGAGTATGATGAGATGTAACACATCATAACAAATTCGGCTGTAATGTAAGTAGTAACAGCTAACCCGTTACAAACAAACAATGACGCTGGCAGTTACTACTTAGATTTCTGCATTTTCCTACGTAAAATCCGCGACTTCAATAATGATTTTTTAAATTTTGCCCCTACCTTATAAAAGAATGGAATGATGTGAGATAGGTCGGTTTCGGAGGTTATACTAGGAGGGACAAAACCACCTAATCTCGTGGGCATCGTGGTTTAACCACCTTTAACTTACTGTAATTACATCACTGAATTGCATCAACAGAAATTTTCTCCCGATCATATAGTATGGTGGTTGTAATAATATAAGTATTATTAAAATCAGGTTAAAGAGCCTCCCTAAAATTTCAGAACCAATATTTTTTACTTACTTAAAACGCGGATAAAATCAAAATCGATTAAAAATGAGGGAGATATTACATTTTATTCGAATTTATAAAAATATCAGTTGCTCTTGGTATATCTGAATTATGAACACTGACCTGCGTGATACAGTTTCACAAGTTATGTAAGAGTCTTGCTTGTAGGTCTTGTATATGATTTTTTGAAGTTATAACTTGAATATTAAATAAATATTTATTCCATTATGTTTACAAATTTTGTTTAACCCTTTCAGTTACAGACGCCATTATAGTGGTGCCCTTTTACGCATTCTTTTTCTAGTCATATCTTTCGAATTTGATGCAAAATACTATTTTTTTATGTATTTCCAGTTAAATATATTCTTAAACTTTAAAAGAATAATGATGTGAATATACAATTGTTTATAACAACAACATTCAATTTGGTGTCCGTAATTATTAAAAAAATGATGAGCTGAAATTGTTTTGCGGGTCTATATTTTCTACATTGTTACAAAAAATATCGATCGATAGAAGGGATGCGTATATTCTGTGAATGTGATTGCTGACCCATCCTGTAAAACAAAATATACGATGAAATTTGCTGAAATTCCAAGTGGCGATGAACGTGAAGACAGTGAATATGAAAATGATATTGATTTTGAATGTTGAAAATGTGATGCCAGATTCGTATTCAGCAACACCAAAAACCTACAAGTATAACTATTTTTGTGAGAGTTTACTAAAGATTTCGAGTTTCCATCCGCCATATTGGATCCGCCATTTTGAATCTTTGGAATCAGACATCAGATTCGAATTCAGTGACTCCAAAAATCTCCGAGTAGCGATTTTTATGAAAATTCGCTAAGGTTTCCAATTTTTGATTCGTCACATTGGATTCACCATTTTGAATTTTGAAAATCTAATAACAGATTCGTATTCAATTCATTTTCTGAATTGCGTGACTGAACGAGTTAAGAAACACGTAGCTTTTTTTATTCTCCAAAATTAAAGTACCTATATAATACTACTGCGTAACTTTAATGTATGTTTAAAA
Source organism: Trichopria drosophilae (assembly GCA_030407085.1). NCBI lineage: Eukaryota > Metazoa > Arthropoda > Insecta > Hymenoptera > Diapriidae > Trichopria > Trichopria drosophilae. The sequence continues at coordinate 158,956,905 of CM059583.1, forward strand.
TATATGATTTTTCGTACTTTCAACAAGAATAAGTACTTTAAAAAATGTGAAAAAATTCGTGGAGCTTCTACGATTTTGTACTTTAATCGACCATACTGTTTTGAAGAAAAAGAATTTTTGATTAAATATATTTATTATTAAATAAATGGAACAACTTCCTTAGTATACGAATTAAATCATTAAGGCAAGCAAGATGCTTACCAGAGGGGGACTGTAGTCGTACCAGATTAATTACGAATGCACTCTCAAAAGTTCAAAATAAATGATTTTCAATATAATGGATGAAACTCTCAAAAATATGAACAGCAGTTCAACATGGTAATCGATTGAATTTACATGGTTTTAATTCAAAAGTTTTGAACTTAAAATTGTATATCTTTATTCTAAAACTCTATTTTAATTAGTGAATACGTACTCACTGTTGGGTCAGTAACTTTCATCATATTCACTGTATAACTAGTGAAACGGCGAACGAATTTCAACGTTTCGCGTTAAAGTTTCACTGATTCAAACAGTAAATGAATTTTATTGCCTCATAAACCGACTTAATTTCAATGACTAAAACAGTGAAATTCCACTGCTTTGTCATTGGCTCCTTTTACACTATGGCAATCAGTGAGTATTCACTAAGAATCAGTGAATTTTCACTGTTAAAAATTAAGAGAGGACGTTTACTGTAACGTTACCTTTTTCTGTGTACAACTTACGGAAAAACGATTCTACGGAACCTGTATTGAATCACGATTTTCTTGACAGGAAGGTACGTAGATGTGTTTCATAGTATATTGCTTTTTGCCTTTACATTCCCTCTACTTGATTTGAAACCGCGTAGTTCGATCTCCCCTCATCACGCTTATATTATCGCCTTACGGAAATACTTGCGTGAATATGAAATAAAGCAATAATAGCGCATTTAAAAATACCGACTCAGAAAAAAGAAAGAAAATCTACCTTTCAATCTTTACAGTCATTAAGTTGTTATAAAGAATTCCTTTTCAAATCATTTGATTAAATATGCAAATTTACATCGATCCGTAAATTCTCGGTATCTTTCCTTTACACTTTGTATATAGTCTAACGAAAAGTAGAAACATGATATCCTGGAATCAGCAGAAGAACTTTGATATCCACTGATGAGAGAAACCATCCCGCTGTACCTTTAAAAAAATGGATAATTACGATAAAGAACATTATAAATTAAATAAATTCCTTCTTGTATTCACTGGTTTATGGCCAGGTCAAAGTTCTGCGTGGAAATGGACAGCAAGATTCACGATAGGGCTGGTACTGTTGTCAATGATGTTACCATTGGTATGTTTATTACTTATATAATATTTATAATGCGCATATATTACATTTGTCATTTTAAAAAGCACAGATAGCGTTTTATATTCCTAATCTCTTTTCATTCCTTTAACAATTTTTGTTATTTCACTCCTGGTGTGATCTATGTTTATAAAATTGCTAAATAAATGTTGTTTATGTTCAAACTAGGTTATTAGAATCAAACAAGAATGGGGGAAAAACGTGGATGAAGTCATTGAAAATAGCGGATCGTTGGGTTACTGTCTTATTTGCACTATGAAATATCTGAGTACAATAGTTAACGAGAAAAAGGTTTGAAAGTACTGTAATTAAAATTAGTATATTATTAGTTGAATTCGTGTTATTCATTATACATGTCCTTTGAAGTGTATTAAAATCGTGTTCCGCGGAAATTCGCAATTCGTCAATATGAATAATAACGGTCCACAAAAAATGGTACTGTCAATGACCGAACGAAACTCGAAATAAAACACGAGATTTCTTGAGCCGAGATTGAAACAAACTTTATTGTTTAATGGCGACTATTGAAATTAACCGGACCGGCAACGATTCAGCTAAGTGATCGAAATCGAAAGAAGGAGGATAGTTATTAACAAAGCAACTAAACAAGGTTTTAACCCGGAGCCGTAGCTGCAAACATTTTTTGTAACGCAATGTGAAAGGAACGATATTGAAAAATGGTAAAAAATCAGAATTATAGTGTCTTTCAGTGTCAGGGAAAGAACTTATTAGCTCCAGGAACGAATATCACTTTTTACAGAACTAGAGACCAATCTCTCAGGAATTTTTTTTCCATTAACGGACTAGTTTACGAATACAAGTATTACATATATTTCATCGACTCGTCGTCAAGGAGTTTAAAGGCGGTTTTGCTGCACAATCGTAATATTTATGCTCCCACCCGCTGGCCCATTCTGTAACGTTAAATGAAGGATATTTAAGTCTTGTCATTCGGATTCAACGACCAAAAATCTACAAGAGTTACACAATTCCACTTCATTCACTGGTCGAAACATTATTTTATGTAGTGAATGTGCAAATACGCATAAAAAGAGTAATTTTACGCACTATAACCTCACATTAAAAAAATCTCAAATGTGATGAGTTTCAGTTTCTAAAGTTTTTTTAATTTGTGGTCCTGTGTAATCAAATTGAAATATCGAAACGCCAAATTGTATTTCATCATAAATCTTGCCAACAAGATTAGATGAATCCTAATATATAAACATGATAAATCAATTTCATAAATTCGGAGCACAAGCGCCGTTCAATCATAAATCCGCCATTCGGAGCCCAAGCTTCCGTCCTCATAAATTTTCCACCAATTAGAGCACAAGCATCTATTGGATTCGTGATTTCCACTGGGTCGGAGCACTAGCATCTGCCGAACTTGTATTTCTCCGAATCGAAGCACTAGCATCCGATTCTCAAAACATTATTTTCTTCCAATTAAAACACAAGCATCTATTGGATTCATGGTTATCACTAAATTGGAGCACTAACATCCGACGAAATCGTATGTCCCTGATTCGAAGCACTATCATTCGATTAAACGTGCAACTATCATTATTCATTGTTGACGTTAATATAGTCAACATTCGTGTAAAATTGGAGCACAAGCATCCAAAGTCCTCGTCATACCCGAAATGCATTTCATTGATAAGAAGCACTAACATTCAGTTCTCCATGCAAATATTAATTTATTAATTTGGCACGTTCGATATTCAATGGCAACAACCAATCAAAGATTACTTCACGGATAATTTAACCAAAGCATTAGACTGAATTCATATGTATTCATACTGCCGTGACTCATCCGTTATATAGACTCTTTTAAGTTTTAGTTCGCGATATCGTCGCCATTTTAGAAGGGCCGGTACAATAATAACCTATAGGCGCTCTTCTTTGCGGCTGTAGCCGACTTCGTGAGGAGTACCCCCATTCGGGTGTGCAATGGTGGAGGGAAAACTGCAGAAAAACCTCCACCGGGTACCGCAAATTAAAATACATTGATTTAGTTCGCAACAGGTACCGTAGTATCTCTATAAATATATGTAGATGTTGTCCCATAACTCACGGACCGTATTGAAGGGAATAGATTTTGACATCATTTTGTGCGAATAAAGTTTAATATCGAAATTCGATCCGGTGTACAAAATTTGCAAGGCAAGCTTTGAATGTCGGGCCTTTGAATTTGAGCAAAAATCACCTTTAGTTTGCTATAACTCCGTTAGTTTTTAAATTATTTCAATGAATTAAGGCCCATTTTAAAGATTTCTTCAACTCCTAGAATTTATCTCTGAGTTATTTTGAACTATTCGGGAAAATGTCGAATTAAGAAGTATTTCACGTTTAATCGTGTTGCTCAATAGCTACGCAAAAATCATGTAAGAAGTTTCACAGCTTGAAAAAACAAACAGTTTAACTCCTTGTAAATTACATTTAGATGAAAATTAAACTCACAGGGAGCCTCCTAATATCGTGAAATTGGCTATAAACAAGGACCGTCGTTCAAAATCCATTTTTCGGCAATTCTGTGACCATGAAGTAGTCTCCGTATGCTCAATTTTCATTAAAACGTATGCATAAAGGATCAAATTCTTTATTTTAAGCTCTGTAACTTCTTTAGTAGTGACTAAGCACAGCTATCTAGCGAAACGAGTTAGACTTGAAAAACATCATAAATCGGGTTTTTTCGGCTTTTTGGGACTATAACGAGAGATATATTCATTGTAGGTGAAAATAATTTTTAAGATCAATAGTAGGGCTTAAAAACATTATTGAAATCGGCCTTTATTCGTTTAAATAACTTTACAATAACTCCTGTTATTGTAGAACTTGTGATTTTTCCCCTTCAATTCAAAGGCTCGCCCCATTCAAATTCTATTCGACAGGTCTAATTTTGGATTTATATGTATATAGAAAATTGGGGGGGGGGGGGGTTCAGATTCTAAACGGGCATTTAAGTGTCGATGACAAATGTAAAATCTGTTATTGATATAGAAGCATAATAAAATTCAGCAATTTTATTAGTTATTAATTAATCATTGTACCAAGTGAAATAGTATAATTCCATTAAATAACTAATTCATTAGACAAAAATTGTCCTACTAATTGAATTAGTAAACATTTGACTAACTCAAAGGACGATGCCCACGAGTATAGGTGATTTCTGCCTCCAAAATGGAACCTCTGAAACTAACAAATTCGGTTAGAGTATGATGACAACTAACATCTAAAGGCAAATTCGATTGTTTTATGGTGTGGGAAAGTTTAATAAAACGCCGTTAAATCCGCGGATTATACACACGAAAATGCAGTCCCTTCAGTAGTAATAGGCCGCACTGTGTGTTATTCGCTGTAGGTGCGGACTGTTACTACTTCGAATCCAGAATTTTTCTATGTATAATCCGCGACGTTGACAACAAGATTTTAATCTTTCCCATATGATAAAACATTCAAATTTTCCATTAAGTATTAGTTCTCATCATACTGTACTCGAATTTATCAGTTTTGGAGGTTTCATCTCGAGGGATAAAATCACCTATATTCGTGGGCATCTTCCTTTAGAGACGAGTACTTTGAGGGGTGCTAGAAGTACCACCAGACATTTTTTTAATTTTAAAAAACCTATTCGTAATAACACTTTGTTTTATTATCCAATTATTAAAATAAAATATGAGAAATCATATATTAAATTATGCGAGTCTATTCGTTACTTGATTACATTTACATTTACATTGGTCAGATTTACTTGCCAACTTTATGCCATCTATGGCTAATCGGGCAAGGCTTAGTCATCATCCCACACAGGACGATACAAACAAGTAAACAATCACAAATACTACACATAATCGACACCGTCAACAGTTAGTCGGCGGCCTGTGCCGTAGCAGGCGCATCGCAAACATTGTCTTATTTTCATTCAAGACAATATTGACGAACGCGACCACGGAAAAACCATTGACGGTGTCGATAACTACCGACTGATGTCGGTAGCAGTGCCAAATTCGTACCTTCGCCCAGCAAGGTTTCCTGACTTATCCGCAATATCAAAAGTTGCCGGACGGGGATTCGAACTTACGACCTATGGAACGTTCAGTTTACGAGGCGAGCATGCTAACCACGTAACCATCGCGTTCCCATCATTTGGTATTTGTTACTTTTTTTTTTAATTTTTTCCTCGATAATGCATTACGTGTACATCAATTAACGTTGACGTATCTGGATTTTTTAAGATGAATGTCTTTCTTAAAGAACGAAGATTTTCACAATTTCGGTACGGACCATTAAAACCTATGCTATGAATTTAAACAAGATTTATATATAAAAACAGCTTATACAGAGTGTCCAAGAACTGGATTACGATGTTTCAGGAGGTGATTCTCTATGATATTTCAAATAAAAAAATCCTGTACCAAAATTGGATCTATCGGGCCATTGAACTTTAGGGGGAAAAAATTACTTTTTTTGCAATAACTCGGCTCGCTTTTAAGTTACTTCAATGAGTAAGGGCTCATTTTCAAGACTTTTTTAAGCACAACAATTTCGAAAGGGAACACTCTTAATGTCGTAGAATTGGCAAAAAACTCGTTTGATACTGACGGTGCGCATTATTATTTGGCCTTTTGTTCTGTTTTTGAGGCCATAACTTCAGAAATATTCGTCGTAGGCCAAATGATCTTCTGGATTAATCTTAGGGCTTAAAAAAAAGCTTGAAAATGAGCCCTCACTCATTCAAGTAACTTAAAAGCGATCTGAGTTATTGCAAAAAAGTAATTTTTTTTTCTAAACTTCAATGGCTCGTCACTCAAATTCTGAGCCTCAGATCCAATGTTGGTACAGGACTTTATTGTTTGAAATATCATGAAGAATCACCGTCTGTAATATCATAACCCAGTTCTTGGACACCCCGAATAATGCTCACAAGTAAGGCTCATATGGAGTCCTATGTGGATATTTTCAAGAGGTATATAACATTCAAGATATCAAATTATCTGTCTTTTTTTAATTACTTTATTTATAGTCCCTATAGAACCGTCTCTGCGGTTTAGTGTTTGAAATTTAATATTTTCGAAGGTCTCTTCTTATTTTGTGTAATTTCGTATCGTTATTCTTCTAATTCAAGTTGTGGATTGTTTTTATCTTCCTCGAAAGACTAATCTAGTACTACATCGGTTATGCAAAAAATTATAAATAAAATTGAACACTGGGCTGAAATAACTGGATTCAAATGTTCGAAAACAAAATTTAATGGTAATGATATATTATTATAGAATTCATGGCAATCTCCAGATAAGATCTTAAAAATTAACCAAAACTTTCCTTAGACAACATATCATTGAAAAGGAAAAGGGATATAGAAAATTATTAGGATTGATATTTAACGAAAAACTAAACTGGACATCGCAAATCAAAAATATAAAAACTGAACGTACAAAAAAGCTAAACATCAAATCTTTAGCTTCACTAAATGTGGGTGCAAATAAAACAGAATCTGTTCGAAATACACAAAAGCAATTATCATATCCAAATTCGATTATGGAAGCATAATTTACGGCTCTGCATAGGCTAACAATCTAGGGACAATTGATATCATCCCCATATCAGCACTCAGTCTTGCAGTAGGTGCATTCAGAACGAGCCCGATTACCAGTATACTGGCAGAAACAGGGAAAATTTCATTCGAAGATAGAAGAAAACTTTTATGCTTAAAATTTGCCGCTTACCACTTTTCTATCCCCGAAAACTCGGTAAACAATGGGCTGCAACATTTCTCGCAAACTACCATTTCAGCTAACAGTTTCTATTGCAAACCTCTAAACAATAGGATCCTAAGCTAATTAAATGAACTTGATTTACAATTGCCTAAGTCGATGACGCTTACTATCCCAGAAGCACCAAAGTGGGTCAATAAATATCGAGATAAACATAGAACTAACAAAACATGTCAAACTGTCCACATCTTCGGAAACTTTCCGACTCGTATTTAATGAGCAAGAAGAAAAATACTTACAGATGTTTCTGTAAAGAATGAAGAAGCAGCATGCGCTATCATCTCTAAAAACGAAGTACTGGATTCAAGTAAACTACCTGAACAGAACACAATAATTTTCCTGTGAAGCATTTGCACTCAGCAAAACCTTAGACCTGATTAAAAAAACGAACTCATAACAAAAACTACAAGCATGTAATGTTAACAGGTTCTGAACCTATCATCCACGCCATCAAAAACCGACACAATAAGAATCCTTCAATTAGCAACATTCAACAAAAATGAATGTCCCTCTCGAAAAAAACGTTAGAATAACCATTTGCTGGATCTCAACTCATCAAGGAATAACAGGGAATGAAAAAGCGTACGAAGAGACAAAAAAGGCAACTAACTCACCATTGCAGGACCATGATTTGACATCTACAATCCTACAGAATAAAGAGGAAGACAAAAATTCTCTTTTTTGTTACGCTAATATTCGTCAAATATTCAAAATTCGTCAAAAAGTCAAAATACTTAGAGATGACGTTTTATTATATCATGAATTTCAGTATTAATTGGCAGTTAAATTATGCTGAAACGTTTCACAGCACATTGAATTGAATATTATAGTAGTATCCATAAAAATGAAAATTTACTTTTTCTAACTACTGTATGTAATATCCACTGTTATTTGAGAATGAAGATGACAAACATCCTTTCGTATAAAATTATATGTATATAAAAATTTGGTATTTTTACTGACAATATCTTGACATTACTTGGTTAATACTTTGAACGTTAATACTTGATCCGTTAATACTATGCATTTATTTAAGCGCAATTTAAACAGCGTTCGACGTTTCTAAATTTTTATTGCGTTCTTGTCTTAATTATTTTTGTGTGTTTGTATGTATTTTAATCTTTTGCCAGTTAGTTTTATTATTTTTATAATTATCGTACTATATGCTGCTTTTGTAGAAGATTTTGAGTACGTATATTAACCCCCCTGTGCGCCAGGACGAGTATACTCGACAAACTACATTGTTCCCTTATGGGAAAAGAAAAACTGGTGCACAGGAGGGTTAGTAAATAAATAAATAACTTACATGATGATTTTTTAACATTTTGCAGCTTAAAATACTGTATGAAGCTATCGCTAAGGACTGGAAATCAACAACAGATATCAATGAGATTCAGGAGTTAGAGAAACACGAGGCTTATGGCAAACAGTTAACCATAGGATATACATGTAGTTCAATTTCAGCATAAATAATCGTGTGTTATACGTACTTTCTAACTAAAGTATTAATTTAAACTTTTAATTGGGTATTAGTATACATGTACGGAGCCTGTACGGGGTTTTGTATGCTGCCATTGACGCCTCAAACACTTGACATTATTTTACCTTTAAACCAATCACGTCCGAAGCAACACGTATATCATGGCAATTATTTGGTTAACAGAGAAGATTACTTTTATGAAATATTTTTCCATGGGTTTCTTTCAACTTTAGTGACAGTAGCTATACTTACTGCTGTCGATACTATGTATGCCTGCTGCGTTGAACATGTTTGCGGAAGGTTCGCCATTGTTGAGTAAGGTTTGAACATCAACAACTACGCAAGGGAGGATTCTGTCTTGTTAGGTAAAAAAATGCAAGCATTTTTTATGTTAATCTAATCAAATATATCCGTATTTTAAAAATACGAAACAAAATTTCAAGACAATATTTGGAAATAGTAAAAGCTACGGGCCACTTTTTCTCGTTGCTATACTTTACCAGTGAATTTACGTGGAGTGAAGAAAATGGATAAACTCGATACACGTATTTCAAAATCTCGATATAGTTATTTATAGTTTCTTCTTGTTTCTAGTTTACGTCACTCTTACTCTCATATGCATCCTGTTAATACCGCCACATATAAGCCTTATCGACGATAAAAGTGCACTAAAGTAATTACTAATTATACTGAACCTCATGAGTGACTCTACGATGTAGGAATCGCGAAAACAGGAACAATATAAAGAAGAATATTGATAAAATTAATTATATCTATTTTCGAACATCTCGTTCGTATTATTCTTTTTATTCTGTTCCAACTGCATTAGTTCATTTTTGTGTCAATAGGAGTCGAATTTAAAGGCGTTGAAAGGGCAAATAGTAAGCAAATAAGTTTTAGTTAATTTGTCTAAACTAGAATGCGGAGTGTGGGGCTTCCCTAACGAAGAATGATAAGACTGAACGTTTCGTATATAACCAGATATTCTTCCCAGCTATCCACAAGAATATTACTCTCAATATTGCATAACGGCTAAGTGGGTATCACAAACAGAATTTTAAAAAATATACCTCTTTAACCGCTATTAATTGAATTAAAGCAGACTCTTAACAAAATAGAAGAGTTCTGTGCCATGAAAATATATTCCCAGACAGAAAAAAATTGCCTTGAGAAGGCGCAAGAAGTACTGTGTCGAATTGACCGTAATCATGCAATACTATAAGGAAGCAGGATGATAACGAAAACGAATTGGTGATGCCAACTCGCACGAAGCGAAATCGGCAGATGAATGCAACGCCAAGTCCTCGGGGAGATGAAAAAAGTAGTCCAGTTTCCAAGAAACAGAGAAAAATTTATTGTATGTATACTTGGACTCAGATTCTATGTTAACCTGGAGCTGCGGCAAAAATGTTTGGAACAATGATAGACTTGAAAAAAACGAAACTAGGAGGAGGTACAGGAGAGAGCAAGAAAAAGGGAGGTATGACGAATTTTTACGATGTGGAAAAGAGTATAGAAAGCTTTGAAGAAAGAAAGAGATGGAGCAAAAGATACGGGAGGAAAAGGGGATACAAATGATAAAGACGGACTCAGAGGCGTAGAGATTTATAAACAGAGAAAGGAAGAAAAGAGGCGGGAAGGGGGGGTATACAAAGACATTGAAATGGAGGAATTGGTACTCTTTATTGGAACTCTACAGATGGTGGAAGAAAAGCTAGTAGAGGGAGAAAAAAGGAGTAAAGTTGATAGAGTGGGAGACGAGGGGATAGATGATGATGAGATAGGAACGTAAATAAAAAGACTGAAAATGAGTAAATCAGCAGGTCTTGATGGAATAAAAAATGAGGCATGGAAGGAAGGAGAGGAAAGAACCAGGAAAAGATTGAGCCAAATTCTGAAGAGGGTATGGAGTGGAGAAGAGTTTCCGGAGAAATGGAAGGTAGGAGGCGTGGTACCGATTTGGCTCGAGGGGATAGAAGGGAACCGGGAAACTATAGAGGGGTAATGATGACGAGTACGGGATATAAGGTATATGTAAACATCTCGTACAGGAGGTTGGTAAAAAAGTTGGATAAAAAGGGAGGATGGTGTTGATCGTAAGTGGGATTCAGATGAGGAAGAAGGGAAGTGGAAAACGTTAAGATCTTGAAGGATATATTAGGTGCAAGTTTGAAAGAGAAAATGAAGTATTGGCTTTCTTCATGGATCTATAAAGGCAACATTCGATAAAGTTGGTAGACAGGCGTTGTGGGAAATTATGAGAAAGAGAGGGATAAGTGAGGATCTAATAGATAGAGTTATGGAGGTATATACGGAGGCGTGATGTGTGGTGAAGGTAGGTGAGGAAACATCAAGGGAATTTTGGGTAGAGTATTGAGTAAGGCATGGTTGCCTAATGAGCCCGACGATGTTCAACACATGTAAGGCAGATATTGAGAAGGTGTTACAGAAAGGCAAGGGGAGTGTTAACTATTGGTGGAAGGGCTTCAAATAAAACGCGCAATATGATCGGCCACAAACTAAAAATCATATTTATTCCGATCAATCGGTGACGATCCGATCGCGACGCGGACTTCCTAACCCTCTGGCCTTCCGAAACGTTCTCTCCAACCCGATCGTCACTTTTTCACATCTTCCTTCGATCTTTCAAACTCTCGAAAATTTAAATAGACTACGACGTCCTATCACACACCGATATCATTCTATTCAAATTACAAATAATTGTATCGAGATCGTCACCATTTCGAAGGGCCTTTTACATAATTTACCTAACAGGCCTGCTTCATTTTGAGAGGTACCCCCATTCGGGTGTGCAATAGCGTAGGTAAAACCACCTTTGTGGGAAAAAACCTACGCCGGGTACCGCAGTCGATAAAGCATTGATTCTGTCCGTAACAGGGAGATTCGGGTGGGTAAGGTATGGTTAGTAGACTACGTGGATGATATTGTGTTATTAGCAGAAGAATAGGAAGGACTAAGATATGATAAGGGGAGTGAAAAAGTATATATAGTTGGGAAGAACATAGAACTGAGTGTAGCAAAATCAAATATTACAAATAAGGGAGGGAGAGAGAAGGAAAGATTCTGGTGGTGGGGAAGAGAAAGGATAGAAGAAGTGAAATAACATAAATATTTAAGGTTAACAAGGCATGGAGAGGATATACAGCGTATTAGAGAAATGGTGAGAGAAAGTTTAAGGGAGACGTAAGCTGCAGGTTAAAATATTTGATACTGTAGTGAAGATAATCTTATTCTATGGAGTGGAGATGTGGGGGTACAGGGAGTGGAAGGAGGTGCAAGCGGTTCAAGAAAAGTATCTGAAGTGGATTTTAGTGTTGCAACTGATAATTTCGGGGTATATAGTAAGGGAAGAGTTAAAAAGAAATAAATTAAGGGAGAAAACGAAATGGAGGGCGGGAAGGTTTGAGGAAATATTATAGATACGAGAGGGAGGAGAAAGGGGATGACGTGTATAACTGAAAAAAAAAGAAAAGGATAGACGCGAATGGACAAGAGTGGGTGAATTATTTATGGAGAGGGGTTGTGAGTGAAATAACTTTGAATGAATAGGGAGAGAATAAATGGGAACGCTCGGGGGAAAGAGATATAAAGGTTGATGAAGAAGTGAGAGGGGAAAATGTGAGAGCGTCAAAGTCATATGCAAGTTGTAGATGGGTATTTGGAGCACAAAAGTATAAGAATGTGTAAGAGAAATGAGGGGAGAAGATTGGTGAGAATAGCAAGGCAGAGATGCGAGAATACGGAGGGGAGGGGGTACGTACTGGAAGAATAAAGAGAGAAAGTGTAGATTATGCACGAAAGAGATGTGGAACATTTAAGGTTTACTTAAGATTTACTAACATTTTTAATTTGAAACGTAATTATGTGAAAGAGAAAGAAGAAATCGGTGTGGATGTTTTGAATATGGATGGGAGAGGAATCAGATCGATGGAAATGATAGAGAGAATGAGGAGAGAGGGAGATTAGATTAGATTTATAAAATGCTCTGGGACGAACCCAAAGGGAGACAGGGAGAGAGAGAGAGAGAGAGAGAGAGACAGAGAGAGAGAGAGAGGAGAGAGAGAAAATATAGATAGCCTGACATTTTTCAATTTTTGATATTTGTCTCTAATCGGAATCTTGGAAGTTCTTGTAAGCACTGTATGTGAATATGCAATCAATACAATACAATACAATTGAAAAGAACGGAACTACTGAAGCCAAGAAGGTTGTGCTCAGAATCGGTAGACATCCGTTTAGCCTAGAGAAGAAAAAACATATAGGTCCTCAAAAATATCAAGGTGAAAGTAAAAACAGACGAATCAGGCGTTAATATCGCAACTGACATGGAAACGAGGAAAGGTGAGATCTACGATATAGGTGACTTTTATTATCTGTTCATTATATACTGTAACCGTAAATTATATACTGTAAAGTATCCGTAAATCCAAAACGCATTTTTTCACCCAACAAGGTAGGAACTTTCCAAAAGTATTTATATGTTATTATATAAACGTTTAATATGATATTTCTATTTCAAATTTTTTAATTGTTATTCACTTTTTTAAACAGCTGTATTAGCATGAATTTCCAGTTACATCAAATGGTTTTAAGTTAAATTGAGGGTGTAAAAATTGTTTTTCGTATTGAGAAGAATTAATTAAAAATAACCCTAGATTTAATAAAAATGAAATAAATTTTTGCACATGATACTGCAGGAGTCGTTTGAAGGAAGCGGTAATAACAAATGATGAAGGTTTAAAAATGTCATCTGACATAGAGAATCAAGAGTACAAAAATATCATCTCTACGGTCGTTTGTCACAAGCAAGCAATTGAGTTCAGTAAATTATCTACACTTTACTATTTGCGATGTTATTATTACAAATACAGTTACTTGGAAATTTCGGCTTTGTTTGTACTATAAAATCCAAGAACTTAATATATTTTGTCATTTGGACACAACTTACAAGTAATAATTTACTTTTGATTATTAGATTTTCTCAACTTCTAGAGTCCTCTTACTCTTCTAGTTTTTTGATCATAATCGGATTGAACATGCTGATAATTAGCATGTGTTTTATTCGTGTAAGTATTTCTTTGCATATATTTACAGGCTATAAATGAAATATTCTTATTGTTAAAATGATTTAATATATCGCAGATTCTCATGAGAATTGGCAACAGCTTCGAAGTATTTAGATTAGGTTTAGTAAATATCGGACAATTGGTTCATTTATTCTACAACAGTCTGCCAGGCCAAAAACTTATTGACTCCAGCACCAACATTTTTAGAGCTGTGTAAGAAACTTTTTTTTTAATTTCGTCATATTATCCCCAATAATTATTCATATGAGAAAGAAAATTGTCGTTGGGATAAATTTAAACCGTATTTTAAAAACATCACATACCAATGTCTAATTATATACATTGTACTTCTTTTCAGTAAATACGTCTTGTATATATGAACATGTTAGAATATTTAATTTCACAGTAACATTCTTTGAATACGAATAATTTAAGATGTTTATATTTATAGATAATTTAATAAATCTATATAAATTATTTCGGAAACATCATATATTGCAATGTTTGTGCCATAAACATATAAATTATATTACAATTACAATATCCATTTTCAAATGATATCTGTTTTAGGTATTTTTGCAATTGGTACATTGTTTCGAAGCGTTCAAATACCCTTCTGAGGCTTATGATGTTACGGAGTATGATACCATGTCGTTTGACGGCTGGGAAATTTTACGTGATGTCTTTGGAAAACTTTGCATTGGTGATATTATTTCTTACGAAATAGCATAAAATAAAATAACTATATACACGAAAAAAAGAATTAGGCTAACTACTTAAGTAGTAAGATGCCGTACAATCAATTTCTTTTTGTTGGTACTACTAATTGACACTTGACTGCCAGGCCTTAATAGTAACTAGTTCTTTTTTCCCGTGTAGATACAGTAAATGATACAGATATTCTTCTTACAGGTTTTGAAGACATCACTGTCATATTTTACGGTATTGACATCCTTCCGATGATATCTCTCGAAACCTTTGTTAACTCAACGACTGGAGTTTACGGCAATAAGATTTTACTGTTAATGGCTTGAGAGTATTGCAAAAGTGAAGATGCTAATGGATATAAGATACGAGATAAAATCAAATTTAATATAAATATATTGTAAACTATGAAGGACTGAAAGAATTCGTATTATTTTGAGTAATAATCGAAGCTACTTTTGAACCTATGTGCAATTTATATGTAAAAATTAATGTAATTAATATGAATAGTTAATTAACTTTATTAATTTCTATATCCATTGTAAATACCAATATTGAGAAATGCACGTGAAAATATCCTGCGAAAAGTAAATAATTCTGCTGTACGTAACATTGAACTTTAAACCTAATTTCTTTGGTTTTCACGATAATATATGCACTTCAATTAAATCGTTAACTTATGTACATGGTAAATATACACTAAATACAGATACAGATACAATACATACGCATGCGTTATCCCTGAACTGTCTATCACAAATCTAGCATAAATGTTTACATTACGCATTTTTTAGACGATACTCTTTTTCTTAAGCAACATTGTGCGCAACGATAACATTTGGCATGCAAGGCGAAGTGTCATATCCCTCTATCAGTTTATTTATCTTCCATAATAGCTGAAAATAGATCAAATATTAAAAATGACTTGGAGATAATTCTTGGTGTCTGTTAACCGGGCGGAAATGCGTAGAAGTAAAACACACAGTAATACGGTAAATTAAAACTTAGTTTTTATTCAGTTTATGGCGACGACACGAAATCGACTGACCGCAAGGAACCAATCTCGTAGACGATCCAAAATCGAAAGGGGCGAGAAATGAGGAGTCGCTCGTTTTTATACGCGTTCGTCGTTAGGCACTCAAACAATTCGTTGTCAAGGAAAGATTGTCCTTTGTTTTTAAATTTCCCGATCGTTCTAGAAATTTCGATTTCGGAGGTTTCAACCTTCTATCCCCAACTCTTTCTCTCTCTCTCTCTCTCTCTCTCTCTCTCTCTCTCTCTCACACTCTCTCTGAACAATTGAACGACATTTCAAAGGATAGTATCGACGATATGTTCCTCGTGGAATCCGTGTCGGTAAGTTACCGACCGTTGATCTCCGGTTTGCAAACCTTCGGACTTCTTGTTCGCCGGAGGGCCAGCCACGGCAGATCTCGACCCCTCGAGTCCCCGCGCGTAACACCCTCCAGGTACTATCCATCGGAAGGCGAATCGCCGGCAGATTTTCCGCTCGAACCTCCGGGTTGCAAACCCCCGAACTTCTTGTTCGCTGAAGGACCAGCCACGGCAGACTTCGACCTTTCGAGTCCCCGCGCGTGACATCCTCCAGGTACTATCCATCCGAGGGCGAGTCCCCGGCAGGTAATAATAAAACCAAATATTCCAAACGATCCTCGAACCAACTCAAATCCACCATGCTCCGATTTCGAAACGACCCATATATGCTGCGACTCCGAACGTAACATGAACCACTTTCAAACGTCCTTGCTCCGAATCGAAATTTCTCCACATACATAATCATTTTCGTATACCGCGCACGCAAATAGACCCACGTCTCCTCGATTTCCTGAACTCATTTACAATAAATTTGATAACCCGTTTACGCGAATGTCGTCGCCGCCATATATGAAGGGCCCGTACATAAAACCTATAGGCACCCTTCTGTGCGGCTGCAGCCGACTTCTGTGAGAAGTACCTCCATTCGGGTGTCCGACGGCGTGGGGAAAACTGCAGAAAAACCCACGCCAGGTACCGCAATTCGATTCTATCCGGAACAGTGTCAATAACCGAGCGAAACGCGAAATGAAACTAGAGATTCTTGAGCAAACAACAAACTTTATTGCTTAATGGCGACGATTTAAATTAAACGGACGGGCAACTATTCGGCTAAGCGATAGAAATCGAAAGAAGAACGACAGCATGGAGACACCCGAATTTATACACCGCCGTTGCTAACGAGGATAAACAGCGGTCGTTAGGGAACTATTTTCAATTGTTTTTTTTTCCGGACGCCTACGTTCGAATTTGTCTAGAACATTCTAGATTCTTTCCATAATCAAATTGAAATATCGAAATGCCAAATTGTATTTCATCATAAATCTTGCCAACAAGATTAGATGAATCCTAATAAATAAATATGATGAATCAATTTCATAAATTCGGAGCACAAGCATCCATTCAATCATAATTCCATCAATCGGAGCACAAGCATCCGTCTTCATAAATTTTCCACCAATTAGATCGCAAGCATCTATTGGATTCGTGATTTCCATTGGATTGGAGCACTAGCATCCGCCAAACTTGTATTTCCCCGAATCGAAGCACTAGCATCCGATTCTCAATACAAGTTTCCTCCAATTAGAGCACAAGCATCTATTGGGTTCCTGGTTACCGCTAAATCGGAGCACTAGCATCCGACAAAATCGTATGTCCCTGAATCGAAGCACTAGCATCCGATTCTCAATACGTCTCGTTTTCCTCTAGTTAGAGCACAAGAATCTATTGAGGTCGTGGTCGCCACTAAGTCGGAGCACTAGCATCCGATGATCTCGTACGTCCCTGAATCGATGCACTAGCATCCGATTCTCGATACGAGTACCGATAATGCAGTTTTCTTCAATCGAAGCACTAGCATTCGATTAAACATGCAACTATCAGTATCCATTGTTGACGTTAATACAGTCAACAGTCGTATAAAATTGGAGCACAAGCATCCAAAGTTCTCGTACATACCCGAAATGCATTTCATTGAAAAGAAGCACTAGCATTCAGTTCTCTATGCAAATCAGGCGCAATATTAATTTGGCACGTTCGACATTCAATTGCAAATATTAATCAAAGATTACATCCCGGATAATTTAACAAAGCATTAGACTGAATTCTTATGCATCCATACTGCCGTGACTCATTCGTTACATAGACTCTTTTAAGTTTTAATTCACGATATCGTCGCCATTTTAGAAGGGCCCGTACAATAATGACCTATAGGCGCCCTTCTTTGCGGCTGCAGCCGACTTCGTGAAGAGTACCCCCATTCGGGTGTGCAATGGTGGAGGGAAAACTGCAGAAAAACCTGCACCGGGTACCGCAAATTAAAATACATTGATTTAGTTCGCAACACTTGGAGAGAATTGGATATTAACACGGCAAAAAGAGAAATGTAAATATCACACGAAAAGGATGAAATATTACTTGGTGTTTGGTCAATTTCGGCCACCTAAAAAACCAAAGCCCTGTCTTCTTGTGACCATATTTCCACCTCAGAAATACTTGTGGCTTTGCTTCAGGGAGACAATCAACGCTTCTTTGGACCCTTCATCTTGGTACTTCTTTACTTATGATCTTTCGTGATTCTGTTTTCTTCTGTTTGTGTTTCTCCAGGAGATACTATCTATTGGGTCGTCACCAATTGTTCTTCAGATTTCATCTGACGGAGAACGGCCTCTACAACGGTTGCAATCCTGTTCCTGACTTAGGAGCATCAGGCTCACTATGTTTTCGACTGTTACTGGTCCAACCGACATTTCCAATCGGTTTCTCATTTGCTATCAGCGTCAACAATGAAAAAAGAGTATGCTCAGCATTTGCTCGTATTTCCATGTATTATACGCAATTTGGGTTTCTAACTTTGCCTATCATGTAAAGGTAGGCAAGATAGAAGCCATGCCCGTGAGAAATAGAGTGAGGTAATAATTTATCTCCCCATGTTTTCTTTCTACCCAGGCTTCCAAATCTTTAATAAGCTAGGTCGTCCATTTCCTAGTTTTACTTCCACTCCAATCTTCTTTCCAGGTTTTCATGGCCTTTGTTCATACTACTTAAACTCTGCCTCCAGCCCAATGATCCATATTTCTGACCCGTAGAGCATATAATCAAGTGCACAACGCTAATGAGTACTTTCCGAATATAAGGTTTTGGTCCTCCAGTATTTACTATTACTGAGATTAAAGCCATGATTACTATCTGTGCCTTATTTGCTACCTCGCATACAACGGTAGTTCAGTTTTATATCGAGTAAGATACCGAGATATCGCACCGATTTCCCAGAGTAACCGAAGCGTTATAGTTGGTCATCAGTGTCCAGGGGTCGATCCGCTTTTGTGTTAATAGGATAATCTCCATCTTATGTGCAGCTAATTGGATGTCGTGATCGCTCATCCAGTTGCTTGCACGTTTCATGACTTTCTTTAGGGCGTTTTTCGCTTTTTCTACATCTTTTGTCAGAATGAAGACAGCTGCATCTCCTGCGTAGCGTATGAGTGTAGCCTCCTGTATATCTATGAGTCTTAGTAGCTCATCATATGAGATGTTTCAAAGCTCCGGACCTAATACAGAGCCCTGTGAGCATCAGATGCAACGTCTTTCTTTTGTTTTCCTGTATCGTACAACAACACTCGATTCTTCAGATATTTTTTTATTTATATATTCACCAGCTGGCTTTTTGTGCTGTCTTCACAATTACATCCCCGGAGTCAATCGTCGATTTATCGGGTCTAAACCCAAACTGCCTATCAGACAGACCCATGTATGATTTTACTGAGCGGACTAATCATGCCTTTAGTAGCTTCTTATAGAGATTCCGCCTGTATCCAGTATGCACAGTGGCTTTTGTGCATTTGGTAAGTTCGTTATTTAGGTCTCTAGTTGGTTTTCCTATATTTGCGTAGCCAACCCCCAGGCAAAATGCATACTCGTTAAATTTGTTTATATTTCAGCCCTCTTTTTGTCTCTTAGTGTCGATGACCTCAAAGGAAATGTACTGGTCACTTGTCAAAAAACTGAATTTCAAAAATCAGAATCATTGAAAAATCGACATTTAAAAAGCTGACACTGTTGTTTTCATGAATATTACAGCTTTATTATAAGATTATGACTCATTGGCTTTTTGACAGTTATCGTTTTTTGAATGTCGATTTATCAATGTTTCGGATTTTTGAAATACGGGTTTTTGTGGTGTTCCCTTGGCGTGTAATTGGTAATAAAAATAAAATTACAATTTTTGTCATGCACATGACAATATTGTTATATATATTTATTAGAAAATTTATTGCAAATAAATTACTAATATTTTTAGGCGTTTAAAAGTCATAATACACTAAAAACCCAAATTCAAGTTATTAAAATCGAACTAGTCCCTCAATTTAAATATTTTTAGATGAACAAAATTATACATGTATGTTGTTTTTTAAACAAATTTTTTGCTCTTACTTTTTCACACCATCATAACCCAGAATTCCTAAAAAATTTCCTTGGAATTTTTAACGTTATTGTCGAGAAAATCAGTCAAGAAAAATACTTAAGAATGGGCTGTAAACCGCCTTTTACTTGGTTATGCCGTATTAAGAGTTACTGCCTATAATCTGTCCTGAATTTATATAAAAGTCTTAGTGTTCCATGTTTTCTTTTTTGGAAACAGAATCGTATTAAAACTGCGTCCAACATGGTAACCATACTTTTGTGAAATTTATTAAAAATGTCATAACCGAGTTGCAAAATTCGTTTCTTGTGTAATATATCTATGCTTATGTATGGCTGGGCCGGATGTTATAAACAAAAAGTAAGAAATAATTTTATAATATTATATTTGAATAATATTATACATAAACTTAAGGTACCTACAACATTTCAGGGAACACCTAAAAAATCCCCGTTTCAAAAACGGACGATTTAAGAATCTGACATTACAGTTTCAAGTTTTTGAATACAGAGAAGAATTTTCTTGGAAATTTTACCATTTCAGATGATAATTTTGTGACAGACTACTAGATATAATAGTAATTTTCTTCATTTTACAAGTCTTCCCCAAAAATCTCCAGCTGGAATGGTAATATTTCCAAGAAAACGTTTTTTTTCTCCGTGCAAATATTTGAATGGTTTGGTTTCTAAGATGTATTGAAGTGAAAATAAAACTGTACGAAAACAGGACAAAATTCGGTATCGTGAAATTGTAAAATATACATAGTTGTCATACAAAATAGTTACGTTATAGAAACATAAAAATGTGAAGAGTGTATGCCATGCTTGCAAGTCGAAGAGTTTTCTCTGACTAGTTTTCTTTTAATTTTCTATAAGTAAACGCTACTAAATCTTAAACATGAAGCAGTCAATTGAAAGGCATTTTAGTAACTTATTTAATTTTCAGGATAAAAAGTATTATTAACGCATGAAGTATGAATAAGCACCGTAGATAAGTTGCTTATAAACGGACGATGCATCATCATCGATGCTATGCAAATTCGTGACATGATGTAATTTTGTCGTATTTTTATTCTTGGACATTAATTCGTTAGTTATTGAAATTATCATTATTAACGCCGTAAGCAATCAATTCTCGTCGCAATGCTTGTCTATCAAAACAGTTAACAACTAAAATAGATATTTGCTTATAACCATTTCATTTCAACTACTAATTTTGATTTTAAAAACTATTTGACACGTGTTTATTACAATCGTTGATGTATGAAAATCATATTTACCTTTATTTCATCAATTATGATTCTATCTTTCTGTATTTGAACCCTTCAGAGCTAAATAGTGAATAGATATCAATCAGAAGATTATAAGATTATGTCATTTGGCAGTATAAATTTAGTATTTATCTAAACTCATGAGTAGATTTGTAAATGTCTTAAGAGTCTTAATGTTTTTACATAAAGTTAATTATTACAATTGTAAAGGTTCACGCGTTAACTTACAGTTAAGTTTAGTATAAGCATACGAAAATATTAAATTCTAATTAGAAGTGTATATATTTCTCAATCATATATATCTCTTAAACACGTATATTTACAACAATATAAATAACATAAAATAGACATCAAGCGTTTCGTAAAAATGCAAAATTGCCACTTCTGTGCGTTTACACTTGAGTTTTTGAGTTAGGGCAACAACATCAGGCCGCTTAGCAAAAATACAAGACAATAGTCACAAAATACGATCGTAACACTATTCTTCCAATAACAACTTAATATTGTATATAAACATTGCTCACATACAAATACAAAATTTAAAAATAATGTCGAAAATAGAGTGCCATTTGTCAACTTTCTTTAAATTGTTTGTTATATATAAAAGTATAAATATTTTAAGTACGGTAAATCGGCAGGTTTTCAGTACAAAACATTCAAGATCGCTCTTGAATTAAAAAATCTTGAAGCGTAAATTCTGGTTCCTTTCGCGAGTAACACAAACGAGTCTCATTCGAAAATGTCGCGAAAAATTGACGAGTAGATTTATATACCACGATAGGTGCGAAGAGCCATGATTGTGGAAAATAGATATAACACAGAATTTACTAATCCGCATACCTGAAACAAATAATATACAAATGTTAACTGAGTCTTTATAAATTCTAATGAAATATATTTCTCTAACCAAGTTTTTGTATTTGGGACTTCTCAAATAAACATTGACATGAATATATAGATATAAATATTATTAAGTAGTGATTTTACTTCTACTAACATATATGTCGCATTCAATTATATTACTTTAGAATATGTAAGTTCTGCAAGTCACATTTTCTAGATTTTTGTGAATAAATGCTCTAATGTTAGGAAAAAATACTAGACTAGATATTATACTCACAGCCGCTCCGTACAAAATTTCATTCGTCCTGTAACGATTACTGACTTGAATGATTAATGTCAGTGATGCTGCCAAGAGTAAACCAAATCCAATTGCATGGTAAATAAGTTCCTAAAAGAACAAAATTATAAATGTTAATAATTAGGTTATACTTGTATCAAATATATATAACAATATGGAAATCTATACACCGAGAAAATTTTTCTTAGAAAAATTCCCATACTGCATTATTCCAGCGGGATATGCTCGGGAAAATGAAAAAGTTTTTTTAGATTTTCATGAAATAATTAAAATACATGTGCCCGAATTTCCTGGACAGTAGTTTTTCAGGAAAATGTAGAAAATTTCATCATTTTACGAACATATCTCGTTTTTTATGGAAAATTTTCTGAGTTTACGTAGTTATTTTATGCACAATGCTGTCTGTATTCATTGCATTGTAAATAGTGTAACTAATTGAATAATATAGAACGTTTGGGCATTAACCAACAAGAATTATTGAAGCCAACAATTAGCGGTAAGTTTTTTCAATATTCATATAAAAAATGGGATGTACTTGTGTGAAGAATTATATGTTTTAACAAGAGAAACATATGTGTAAAAACTGTAGAAACATTTAATTATTTTTATTAAAAATGTCTTATTTAATATAGCTGTTACCTATAAAGTATTACAGTATTATTTTTTAATGTTTTCGATTGTTTTTAAAACTGCAATAATGTGACTTATTATGTATGTTAGCTTTATTTTAAACATTTGAGCTTGCCCTCGTAGATATATTTTCCGTCCAATTTTGCCAGGATTAAGTGGTTTAGAAGTATATGCAGCAAATTAGCCCATACTTAGTAAATACCTAAGGCACATATCTACAAAGCATTATTTTGTTACGAAACTGTCTGCATATTGGAGAAAAATAAATTGATTAAAACTGTTCATAGATTTGACTGCCTAATAACTGTTCAGCAAAATTATTCAATATGTGTATAAAATAAAGTGACTAACGCGTAAAATCTTGTCATCAAAATGTATTATTTATTCGTATCGGTAGAGTAGTTGGATAAAACGATATTACTCTGTAATTCGATAGTGATGAATTTATCAAAGTTATGCGTAAAAAATGCAGAGAAGCGACTTAAACACAGTTTATAACATTGATGTTTTCCAATGGGAGTGAATCACCAGTGGATGAAATTATGATTCTTAATCCTGCTGCATTTCATAAAAATGTTATCTTGAAAATGTTAACGTCAATAGTAATAATAACAGTAATGATGATGTTTTTGATGATGGTGATGATGATGATGATGATGATGATGATAATGATGATGATGATGATGATGATGATGATGATGATGATGATGATGATGATGACGATGATGATATTCATATGCATATAAAAACTGATTAACGGAGGACAGGTATTGAATATAAAAATAATAATATTCAGGCTCAAGTCTTACTGAAAATTGTATAAAAATTGAATGAAAACTTTACAGAAACTGAATAATAAATGTCCAGACAACTTTTGGGTTATATTGTTACAATAAAAGATCCATATAATATTACTTAGACGGCTAAAACTGGACGAAAAGTGATTAAAGGTTACTCGTGTTAAATATTTGGAGTAATCCTATAGAGAAATTGAGAAGAAAATATCCATAATTTATCTAAATAAGGGATATCAATACGGTAAATATTAAATACTATAATCTTGATACATTTATCGATCACAAATTAGTCAATATACAAGTTTATTAGCTAATAAACGGGCCAATAATTAGATGGAATTTCGACCAGGGTGTTTAATAAGATTTTCTTTTATAATGAAATCTAATTTTGTTTCATTTATTTCTTTTTTATATTGATAAAAATCATCCAATTATTTCTATTTCTAAATTCTACACATGAACCAACATTTTGGAAATATTTTATCAAATGAAATTGTTATCGTGGAATTCATACTTATTTTAACGAGTATTAAAATACTGTCCCTTCTATTTTGTTAAAAAATGTTAAGTTTTTCAATTAGATATATTAAAATTAAGAAAATATTATATTTAAGAATGCGATTCCATTATTTTTAATCTCTTTTTGTGCTTTTAACTAGAACTGCATAAAATGTGCGATGGAAATATATTTTGACGTATATCAGTTTTAATGTTTTGAATGTGTTTTTTTTTAATTTTCTTTTTAGTTTAGTTTACTAGTAAATTTATGAATTGTAAACTTCGTTATATAGAATTAGTCATACCGTATGTTAGTAAATAAATAAACAAATATAGAATGTGGATAATATATTAGAGAAGTATGCGTGTGGAGATTATAATTGCATGTTTCATAGATGGAATGTGTTTTCAAAATTTGTTTTCAGTAATAAGAGTTTCTATTTCTATAAGTATATGCGGGGAGTGAATACTTTCTGAGTATTATACTAATACATATTAATATTACATAATAATTAAAAGATTAAAAGTTTCTTAACAAGTTTTTTAATTCTATTAAAATAAATATTACTGCGACTATTAATGCATATGCACATATGAGTATTTCCTGTATACGATAAGATTATGAAATATTATTGTATAAGCTTTGCTTTTTTTTCCTGCACATGTTATGATTTTTATACCACTGTTACTGGTAAGCATCTGAACGTCAAGCCGTATATGTAGAGAAAGTGAATCCAAAACCTCAAGATGTGCCTTGACCATCCACGATCATTATATTCATTCACCATATAAAAAAATGCACATTAACATATACTTAAGACGGAGAAAGGTTAACGGTATCAGTTAAATGTAATAACTGGCTTTTAATTATTAAAATACTTCGGTGGACAAATATTCAAGTTCGAAAATATATAAAATCTATTTTTTCGACAAATTTGTAATTCCAAAACTTTAAACAAATGTAAAGAAATAGTAAGCAGAATTTCTTGAATTAATGGTATTAATTGAAAAGGTGTTTCTGTCTGAAAAAATATTTGCTACTTTTAATTAAATATTAGATAAGTAAAAGTACAGATGTCCAATTTAATTAAATCTATTATCTTGGATATGAAATACGATTTTTTTTTGTCTGATCTCCAATTCAAAATACTTAAAAAAGAAAAACTTTTGAAATTAAACAAACATGCGCATGTCAAAAAATGGCAAAATTTTACGCAGATAAACGTGTACAATATTTTAGTAACACTACAATTTTAATAAGCTCATAACGTGTATCATGTGAATCATATCTGAATAATTCCCCGGATTTTTTCATGAAACGTACTGCTGATTTCAGTATTAGCTTTTGCATTATCAGTATTGGCTGATTACGTATTTCCTTCAAAATAGTCACAATATTTTGTACATACGTATTGCTAGTCATAGACATTCACAAATTAAGAAATGCCTTAAAACTTTATTTATCATGGGTACTCGAAATGGGACTTCAAAAATAACGCCTATATATTATACGTGCACGAATTGCAGACATAGAAAATTGTTTATTAATTTTCTGTAGCGTTTAGAAACAATATGAACGTTAATGGATGTGATCTAAGTTAAAAACGTGTTGCTACTTTGAGAATTTTGTTTTGTGAAAAAGTAGCATTGTGTAAATACAACTTTTATCAATTATTTTAAATAACACAAATTTAATGCGTACACATTTATATTTATATGTTGACGTTTTATTGGAATAATGAACAATTGTTTGCATCATTAAAACAATAATAGATCCTAAAAATGATTAAAACATAAATAGTAAAATGCAATAAGCACAGAAAAGTTTAGTAAAAATTGTTCATAAGTGGACTTGAAAAAAGTCAATTATGTCGCACAGAAAAAACGAGTTCGTTGGCCCAAGAAGTAAGTAGTTATGTTACAAATCAGTTTGTAATCAGCTACTTCTATACGCAGTTTACAAGCCTAACTACTTATTTGTGTATTGAAAGTAGACGTTATCTGGGAAAAAATAGGTCATATTTTTGTGTACAAGAACGGTTGATTTTCATCTTTCGGTAGTTGAATATTTAATTTAGTATTAATTTATGCAATAAGGAAAATAAAATTTGCCAATAAAGAAAAAAATAACAGAAATAAAAAAAAAGTTAAGAAAAATAATGTACATTGGCCAAGATATTGATAAAATATTATATTTTGGTGGCTTAAATATTTAAATTCATTGTTACACACGATTTCGGACTTAATATAACAAGTTTAATTGGCGTATTATGTTTTTGCAGTCTATACAAAGTTGTGCACGTCATAGTGTTCTTATAAATCCTATTTTGCCAGAAATTACGTTCTATGCATGCATTTTTTCGTTTAATTTTTCATGAAATGGAATATGAAAAAGCTATAAAATTACTCGTACCTGTGCAACATATGGAAAACAATTTATAATTATTAAGTGAGACCAGTACATACTAATCAGCTAATAAAAATTCGGGATAAGTATCTAATTCTTTGAAGTACTACAAACAAGACACGTCTCATATAGTACACCCCAGCGGGGAATAACCTGTACAGCTTAGTTCAAATTACGATTAAGGCGACTGATTTTAACGTGTTTTTTTAAAATAAAGCTAATCTGCTATTCTAATTCTTCGGCTTCTTAATTTATATAATTAACAAAATTGTTATTTGTCGTGAAAACGGGTAATAAAAAATAAACAAAGGTATCAAAATTCGTATCCGAATATTAAGGTGGTATAACACCGCTGGCGCTTCAAAAAATTGAATTTTGTTATTGACTTATATTAAAGTACGGGATAGTGGACCAAGTTGCAGTTTTTTTTTTCAAATGTCTGTAGAATTTATTAGATCATGAATTTTGATACTTAAGGGTATGGACTATTGGGAATATACCTACAAGGTATTAAGAACTGTTAATCAAATTTACTTATTGTTCCATAAGAAACAGATTGTAAATTATCCAGGAAAAGAAAAAAAAAAGAAAAAAAGAAAAAAAAAAATGAATTTTGAAACTCTCTAGGAGACATTCGAAACACCCTAAAAAACAGGCAACTTTTCGCCTTGGACATTTTTTAGTAGTTTAATAAACAAAAACATTAGAAGTAAATTAAAAAAAAGGAAAACTTGCCTTAAGTTGGTAAACGTTGCCCTAAATTGGCAGGATATACAGATGTAATATAAAAACATTCGTATTCTGCTAACTTATGACAATGCCAACTTAGAGGAATTTCCCCTATCATTTAAACAATGAAAAAAATGTCGATTGTTTGAAGCGATAAAGGTGTCATATGCGGCCATTTTCATATACCTTAGGGTCCTCGCCAACATGGCTGTTTTGGACATGAAATCAGTTCGAGATCGCCTAAATGTTAATGGAATTATATTTTTGTTATGACAGATAACATTTTTTAATTCAATAAATTAAAATAAAAATTTTGTATGTAATATTGCAGGTGTTTCAATGCAATGTGTGAAGTTTTTTAAAAATCTTTTTCCAATTTTTATTAGCTCTATGAAAAAAAAATATCGGTCGAGTAGTTTCGCCTTAATCGTAATTTTAACCAAACTGTACAGGTAAATCCCGACAGTACACCGGCCTGAGGGCATCCTCAAGTGAATGTGATAGATGGGATCTATTGCTTAATTTTTTTATTTCCAATCTATAGTATAAGACTGACTCATAATTTACTATTAATCTAGTATCTTCTGTGATGTAAAATTGATACTTACGTAAATAGTTTTCGATAGTATTGTATCGGTCGCAAGTGAACACAAACAACTTAACACCAGAACGAAACTTGCAATCAAAAAAGTTGTTGCCATTAGTAAGAAGAATAATTCTCCATCAGTTGGGTAGTAATATGCTTTGTGTACGTGATGACCTACGATACCAACACATACGATTCCGAATGCCTGCAATACAAAAAGTTACATAACTTACAAATTACATTTTAAAATTGTGTATTTTATAAATGCTATAGTTATGTATACATCTACATCTTTATTCTATTTACAATTCTTAAATGGCTGATTCAAGTAACTATACTCTATTAAGAATTATATTGAAATAAATGAACAATATAACTTTTAGTTTTAGCAAAAGTGGATGAAGAAATAAATGATTTATGAACTATTTAATTACAAGTTATCGGTATATTTGAATGTGTTTTTATTGACACTTACTCGGCTCGTCACTTATATTAATATTTTATGAAACATACTTCATTGATTAAATTAAATCTACTTTTCCTAGAGAATATAAATATCTTATCTTTACGTTATATTAGTGTTTCTTTCATTAGCCAATTGGCTCAATGCGTTTATCTATAAATACCTAAATGTATTACAAGTATTAACATTTCATAAATAATACCTACCACTTGTAAAAGTTTTACAATCCCCGACCATGATCGGAGATAAGTTTTATTAACGATTATCGATGATGTATTTCCTGACGTCACCGTCCTGGTCTGAATCGTTACTGTGTGAGACATGTTTCTCGAAAATTTCCTGTAACATATACAGAATTTTATAATTTTATAACAGCTTATTACCTATAAATACTACTTATTTAAATTATCAATTCAGTATAAGTGTGCTGTTATGGTACATGGTTTTTGTACGAAATTCGATACATGAATTCGTAATTTATTAACGACACGTAATACTAATCACGCCAATCCAGTAAGCCTGGGTGATGCCCATTTTTCAGTTGATATTCGATCATCATTCTTAACAGGAAATAAGATTAATATTGACTTGAAAAAACCAACCCTACCATTTTCGAATATGCTCTTTCAATTGATCGAAAATACATTTAAATTGCTTCAAAATACAATATGGCTCATTTTAAATAAAAAATGAAACAAATTTTGTGTGTTTCGTTTTTTGTGAATTTTTGTTCATATCAATATACGGGATTGATGCCTATTCACAACCAAAACTGCCCAGAATCTATGAACTGTAACTACACATTTTTTTGTTTTGTTCCGAATCAGCCCTAAACTTTTTGTCAATACGGCAAAAAGTAAACCGTATTTGAACAATTATGAACATGATACATATTCTTATCTAGCATAATTTTAAACTCTTTCATCAAATTTGATCGGCCACAAAATATGGTGTTTCCAATATAGCGGATTAAAAATTTCAGAAACTTCATATGAACTTAAAACCTCTTTTTATCAGATATTTGGAATATTGCAAATGTGAAATCAGATTCATTATATTGAATTTGTTGGGATATTGACATTCTAAAGAATAGAATAGTAGTTGGCGGCGCGTTAATTCCTCTAGTAATTATTTTTGAGAGATTTTAGAACATTTTTAATTATGTATCCATCACATATTGTGTTTGCAAAAAAAAAAATACACTGAATATTTATTGCAAGGTTTTGGAAACGTTTGCAATTTTTGATTGAACATGGTATCAAAATTCTTTTTTTTTTTCATTGATAATAACTAAAAATATTATTATTCTTCTAACGTTTACCCCTTTTTTAGCTGAAAATGTAAAAGAAGAATCTGCATAAAATATAAAAGATATGACAAAAAAAGACAAATAAAAAAGTCCATGAGTTGTACCTTTGACTGAAAGGGACAACGAATGATAACAAAACTGTGTTTCATAAAATAAAATTTTGTTTTAAAATAATTTTTTTAATGCATTACATTTAAGTACATTACACTAGTTTTATTAAAAATGTCATTCTTGCGATGCTCCACACTATATTTTACTCCTTTTTAAAACAATATAAAAACGCTGTCTCTCCTAAACCAAATGTACACCTAAAAAAATTCTAAACAAGTGCCAAAAAAGTCCTATTTGTATGTGAATGTAAAATATAAATCCTTTATTCTGTTTGTTCTTT
Organism: Trichopria drosophilae; assembly: GCA_030407085.1. Taxonomy (NCBI): domain Eukaryota; kingdom Metazoa; phylum Arthropoda; class Insecta; order Hymenoptera; family Diapriidae; genus Trichopria; species Trichopria drosophilae. The sequence goes on from CM059583.1 coordinate 158,986,977, forward strand.
CATTATTGAGCCGAACTTAATATTGTTCGCCAGCAAAAAACGCAATAGGTCTCGAGTTTTAGATCACCAATATGTGTTTTTCACTAAATTTGCAATTATTTCCGAACATAATTTCATACAAACTCGTGTAGTTTTCCCACCGAACTCAGTTAATTACTTTAAACATTTCTTTTAAAGCAAAAAATGTTTTATAAATCCTATAGAACTTTATACGAACAATGTTCTGTATATTGTTTAAAACTTGCTGACAAATCGTTTGTACAGAAGAGACAGAGATAATTTGTACAGAAGAGATAGATATAATTTGTACAGAATCTCGTTGACACTCCATACCAATAAAATTTTGTTTTTATAATACTTCCGTTCCATTATTCTGCATAGTCCGTAACAATCAGATTCTTAATTGAAACTGAAATGCTAAAACTCGATTAATAATTTCAGAATTATTCAAATCGACATAAAATGCGTGCGAAATGCGTCAGCTTCTGTTTTTTTTTGTTTTTGTTGTTGAACGCACCTAGCCAAAGAACAGATTCCTAAGTCGTCTCTTTCAGCACGCAGTTGCAGATAATTATTCATAATTGCTTCGATTGAGTATTATAGAGACATTGCAAAGTTAACATTATGATAATGTTTATTGAATATTAATTTTTGAAAACGACGTAATTTCGGTTCTAATTGCATTATAGAAGAATAATGATCTAATGTGCAGCAAAATGCAGGACTAAATGCTCATGATCGATTTATTCAATGATGTAAGAAAATTGTACCTAATATTTTTAATGTTACACAATAATGTTTTATTTTTGCACTGATATAACAATATAGATGTGAACAGAAGTATAGTAAGTTTTCCTTCTAAACCTAAAAATGTAACCCTCAGGCTCAAAATAGTTATCTCGACGATACTCCTGATCCTCACAACAACACGGTTCTATTAGTATGGCATTATTGCTTATATAGTTAGTTAAACAATTATATCACAAGTCGTGTAGTAACTATTTCCAATTTATTTAAAAATTGATAAATATATACAATAGAATGTGTCAAAAAATAAAAATTTGACTCTTGGGATATGTCGACTATTTTAATTCCGGCTATTTTTGGAGTCTATTGCGAATGACATGGCCGAGATTGCAAAAACGTTGTTTTTTTTTTTGCAAAACACATAGAAAAATCCTATTTTCGAGCTTCATTTTTTCAATTAGATGTTTTAGGAGGAATGTTTTATTTAAAAATGATAGACTTCCATAAAAAATGTTAAGAAACAAAAAGTTCTTGGAATTTCTCAAAGAATACCCTGACATTTTTTCAAGTTTTTAGGATTTGCAAAGTGAACAAAGTGAACAAAATTTAGTTTTTCCGCGCAGCGAACATATCACTTAACAATAACTGGAACCAATTATGAATATGTTTTTAATTGGATTTGGATATTAATTTTTAGTGCAGCGTAAATATTATTTGTGTCTCGATCATCGAAAAAATAAGTGATCGCATAAAAATTACACTTGTTAGTCACAAACGGAACTGGTGGTGTCATTAAAGACCGACATCTTAATAAACCAAATTATAAGTTCCAACATAAGACTATTGTTACGGACAGAATCGATGTTTTACCGACTGCGGTACCAGGCGTAGGTTTTTTCCACAAAGGTGGTTTTCCCTACGCCATTGCACACCCGAATGGGGGTACCTCTCAAAATGAAGCAGGCCTGTTAGGTATTTATGTAAAGGCTCTTCGAAATGGTGACGATCTCGATAATATTTTTTGTAATTCGAATACTATTTTGTGATGTGTAAAACGACGTTGCAGTCGATTTAAATGTTCGAAAAATTGAAAAGTCGAATTCAGACGATATGAAAAAGGTTGATCGAAATAAATTTGAGATTTAGTTTTGTGGCCGATCAAATTGCGCGTTTTATTTCCTGCCCTTCCACCAGTCGATAACAACTATCAATATTTTACCATTGTTTATCATGTTTGTAATTCAAATAAATTTTCGTTGGTTTATAAGAGAAGATTTATTTCCTTCAAATAATTTCCTAGGCATATTATACCCTACATTATGAAAATATCGTATTGAATCAAGATAGTATTTTCTTGAAATAAAGAAATAATTTGCTTAAAGGTAGCAAAATTTATTTCTTGAAAGAAGTCAATCATGTTGAACAAATATTTTACTCCGCCAAAAAAATGATATGTTTAAATTTAGAAAATGATGGATTTAGAAAGGCTTTATATCAGTAAATTTGTTTCTGACAATGATTTACTCATATGAAAAAAAATTTACTTGATTCAATAAAATATGTATTTAAAAGAAGATCTGGATTTACTTTGAACAATTAAATATTTACTTAAAAGAAATAAATGTCCTCTTAAGAATGAGTAAATAGGTTAGGATTCAGTAAATATTTCCTTGATCTAAGAAATGTGTTTCTTCCTTTACAAACATTTTTTTCTTTGAATATATGTTTATTAGAAAACAATTTATTACGTTCGACAACTTTGATTGACTATGTATATATACATTAAAATCTACTGAAGTTAGTTCCCACTATAGAACTCACCATTTAATTACAGTTATTAAATATTTTGTTTAGTGCAAAACTTAGTCAATAGTTCTAATTAAATAAAGAAATGAAGAAAGACGTTATAACTTAATTTGTAGTAAAAAAAAATAAATAAATAAATGAATGGTGATAATGTAGTTCGATGCAGTTAAATTTTTATTATAACTTATAAATATTAATTTGAAATTGAATAAATAATAAATATTTTTCTTCTGTAGAAAGTATTGTTATGTAAACAATTCTTGAAACTTATACTCTTTTTGGTGCTGTTAATGGTGTAATCATATCGAAAATATTTGGTGCCTTCAGAGTTTCCGTTTTTGCATGCCCTGATGTTTGATGAAGGATGCCATCATTCATTGTCCAATAATTTTTGTATTAAGAAAAACAATTACTTAAAAAATGAATCAAATTTTAATTCTTCTACTTGTAAATTCCGCTAGCCCGCGTATAATATTTCACCTATTAATCGAATTTGTATAAACATAGATTCTTCTACACATCGTACGACTTCTAAGCAGATTACAGATACTATTATTTCCAGGGACCTTTAAAAAATTCATAATGTTTCAAATATTCGCATTAATTTCTCATTTCCAGTGGAAATTCATCCAATGTCAACGATAATGAATGATTCAATTGTTGGCATGTGTTTGAAATCGGCCGCAGAGTCAGAGGCCTTCAACAAGGGACTGAAACGTGGGAGTATTTTCTGAATGGCAGACCCAAAAATACACTTTTGCTCCTTTGTTATGTAATTGAAATTCGGCGACACGGCTTGCGAAAGTTACTCATCGCACGGACCAAAAGCGTTACAAGGCCAAGATTTCATCGTGACCCGCATGTACGTCGCTACATATACGAAAATAACTTGGACCCCATAACTTTTCTGTTGTAAAAATGCCCGAGGATATAAATTCATCATTTGAAAATCATTTTCAACCTCATCTTCCGAAAGTCAAAATATTAGAGGTGTTTGTACTTCTTTCTGATTCTATATTAATTAGGACCGACTTATGGGAATGTTATTTTAGTGAGTGTATCTTTAACAAACTAAACACTTAACGATACCTATCTAGGCTAGAACTACACTAAATAAATTTGTCGTAAGCGCCACTAGTCGTCAAATATTCTGCATGTAGTTAATAGATCAGCAATCGTACTTGTCACTGAAATGAGATAAAAATGTAGTTTACAAAATAGATTTCACAACATTTCCAACAGTTCTTGCAATTGATCTCTCTATCAATGAATTCATATGTTACATCTATTTACATTGACATTAATGTTACTAGTATCTGTCAACTTAAATGAAAATCGTAGAGTTATAACTATAAGAACTGTATTAACCTAACAACAACAGCAATTGTTTTTACTCGGTCAACTATAAAGCAGATAGTAACTGGCTACAAATTAGTGTGCAATAAGTGGCTTTCAATTACTTAATACAATTACAATTTCAGTTTGAGCACTAAAAAGGACCATTGAAAGAATATTTAGATTCTGTTCATTGTAATTGTAAAATTATTGATATACTGCGGAAAATTGTGTGGGTAAATTTACTATTTTTACAGTCCTGCAATTACATTAATGTAAATATATTGCATATTGAACACGTTTAGCAAGCATTTTTTAATAGATATAAGAATTAGGTAGAACTTCTTTGTTCAAAGAATCGCGAAATGAAAACAATAATACGAAGTCTATCTTTCAACTCCAACCCAGGCTGGACCAGAAGAACTTCGTATACATTTTTTCTAAACGTATATTTTGTATTAGTTTTGTCATAGAAGACATTAAATACTGAAATTAATGAGAAACTGTTTTTTTCGTAATTTCCCACTTAGTTAGAACTTCTTTGTTCAAAGAATCGCGAAATGAAACCAATAATACGAAGTCTATCTTTAAACTACTATCCTGGTTGGACCAGAAGAATTTCGTACACATTTTCTCTAAACGTATCTTTTATATTAGTTTTGTTATAGTAGACATTAAATACTGAAATTAATGAGAATCTGCTCTTTTCTTAATTAAATAGTAGTGTTTTAAGATATTTGTTATTTTATGAGTAGAGAGTATACGCTTTCGAAAAATTAACTACTAAATATTAAATTATCTACTTTTGCATCTACCAAATGGAAATTATGGTATATCGGAGTAGCTAAATATACATCACTCTAAATCTTCATGGCATGCTAAGAAACTAGTGGCAATTATTGGTTATGTTCCTTTGATCAAATTAAATAGTCAGTGTTCAATAGTTACTTCTCAATTTTAATATTAGAACCATTTATCTGTTGTTACTACAGTAATAAATATCATTTAAACAGTAATGTTTACGACTGTCCAATGGTTAACAATAAATCTTCAGTATTGTAGATCTCAGGATTAAACAAAGAGAATTATTTATAGTAAAATAAGAAAATTTACTATACAATTTTAGGTTTAGTTCAAAATTTACAAATTTTGCAGAAGTGGTGGGCGTACAAATTAATTTTAACAATTCAAAATTTTCGACTACTATTAAAAATAAATACGACAGTAAGATGTTTTGCCCCATTTCAAAAAAAGGACTAACACTTTAAGGACCAAATGTACATAAATTTAACATACAGTTTGACAGTACGTTTCAGTAGTAAAGAGCAATGAAGACAATTTTGGAATTAACGTTTCTTATTGCCCATTTCCTGCCCTTTCGAATGGTGTATCAAAAAATGCAGCATATTTAAAAATAAAAAAATTACAAGCATTTATTTAACAAAAAATCAGGATTTTTGTAGGTTTTTCTCTTATGGTTATTTTTTATATCATTTCGCTTATTCCGGATTGGTCTTTGCAGGGTTAATGATAACTATTGCAACACAGTATTAGCCACTACTAAAATCTGGCACTTAATAACCTAAATAGTAGGTAAAATATACGTAAAAACAACAGATATTTCAAATTGTTATTGTAATCATTTATGATTTAACTAGTATAACATTTATAATAATAATTATTGTCAGTTTCTTCTAAAATGCTGAATACTTACAGCAATATATACTTACTAATACATTACTTTCGAAATTAAATTATTCAATGTTCTGAATAGTTCCCTAGGGTAAAATTTAATTACTTTCCTACAGTTTCTCATCAAATGGACTATTTGTTGTCTGATGTATACATAACTGATTCTACTTATATTTTATAGTAATAGTGATTGTGAAGCTATAGCACAATAACTGTATCAGCGTTGACTTTCAAATCAAAATTTCATTCCCTTGTGACAATAAAAGCTCCCCTTCAGAGAAATGTGCCGCAGTTTATTTTACGATTCCTTTTAGTGTATTGAGGGTGCATATTTCTGCATTGATTTTCAATTAATTTATGACCATCCAAGACGAAATTTCGAGTTTAATGCATTTTTTATAAGGCGCAGATAACTGACGCGTCCAAGTCCAAGTAATGGCGTTTCGAGAAAAAGGCGAAAAACTATTTTATTACATTTTTGTATTTCTAAGAAAAATTAAAAAAATTATTATATTGCATGAATGAGGATTGCTTGACAAAAAAAGAATATATTTTTATGATTTATACAAATCAAGGTCTTATAGTATTATAGTTTATGACATTTAAAAAATGGAAGGTTTTGATGCAAAATTTTGGATTTGGCTAATTGTTCCTCATTTTTTATGAACTTGGCACTTTTTTAAGTATATCTCTCAGGAAATAAATTTATATAAAAAAAAATGTGTAGAAGAAATCTGGTCTTTAAGAAACGGAGCGAATGTTGAGCCACTAGTGAAAGAGTGTAATTCTTTATCAGTGATTTGATTTGTGAATATACTAAAATAACTGGTAGATATTATTATGTATAACTTCGAAATTGTTAGTTGCTTCAAAATTGGAATAACTTAATAATGGTTGTTGACTGTTGTTGAGTGAAATCTTAATCTTTATAGAGGTAAGGCTCAATCTGTTTGGAGTAAAAATATACTCTCAAAGAGTGACAATTCTCATGTTCACCAGAAGGGCTTGAGTTTTCACATCATGAAGAGTGAATTTTCATTACAATATATTAAGAGAATACGAAAATTCATTTTTCTAATCGTGTATTAAAGATTCATGTCAGTAATATATTGGTATGTATTTTTCATAATAAAATAATGACTTGATAACTTTAAGGACTTGGCAGGTTTTGAAATGAAAAGTTTTTGGACTTGTCTACTTTTTGATTTGCGACGCAAATTACACCTTTCATAAAAAAACTTAAATAGTTTTGAACTTCATTTATCACGTAGAACATCTAAAAAAGGTACAAAATATTGCAAATTTGTGTTCATCTTAATTTTTCATTTTTATGACTTGGCAGATATTGCACCTCACACCTCAACCCTCAACCGATTACGAAAAGCTTTTATGGCTCTCAAAAAATATAAGTATTTTGGGAAATTCCCCACATTTTTCCAAAATTATTATCATTGGCATATTTGCGAAAATGTTATGATTGTTTCCACTTATGCGTTCATGAACTATAAAATTAATTAACTTTAGAAAACCACCAAAGAGAAGAAAATCAAAATGTAGATACAAAATTCCGAAAAATATACAAAGGAAATTAAAATGGAACTGAAAATGAGGAAATAAATGTTGATGACGCAAAATCTAAGTTAATAAAGACAATCAAAGTTGGAAGAAATTAAAATTATTTATCATATTGTTATTAATTATTTAACTTAGATTTTACTTAAATATTTAAATATAAATGCAATTTAACTTCGATTTATCGAGGTTACCGAGTGACCCAACGAGAAAATCTCAATTTCATTTTCTTCAGATTGTTTAGATGTTTACCTTCTTATACATCGTAGGCGTGTACGGCTCGCCCATAATCAATACACGAATTAATAGCAACCTTGAATCTACTTCAAATCCATGCTTACACATTTTCAGCAACGGATATGTGATACTTTAGTCCACACAATATTAGGTTTCTTGTAAAAAAGAATCGCCGTTTTTCTAAAGATTTTATTTCACAAAGTATTTTGTATTAAAGTAGATACTCATAATGATAACTATTACGTGATTTGTGCAGATATAAATAAAAATAACTATAGTATTTTTAATATTGCCAAATAGCATTTAATATTGGTAAAAAGAAAGGAGGGACTAATTTAAACAAGAAATTTCTTTCTATTTTTAGGTAACAAATATTTCATTTTAGTAAATCTTATTTCATTTAAGAAAAAGTTGATTACTAGGTTTTGAATTTCCATTCTACACAACCACGCAAATAAATTAATGATAACAAACAATGAATTTAGAATCATTCAATAACATAATTAATTTTTGTGAAAGGTAACTATACCTGATACTAGAAAATGCAAACAAAATCATTACTAAATTGTGAGGAAAGATATAGTAATAATCATAGCCCTGGTAGAATTTTGTCTATTTTTTGATACTCTGCCCATTTTTCCTATTCAATTAAGATGTAAAATAAGTAAACTCAATAGCAACAAATTAGAAACGCTAGTGTTCTATTAGGGAATATTATATTCTATTTAAAAAATTTCTTTGACTAATTCTAATTTAATAAAAAGTTCTCCAGTAAGACTTTTTTAAAACACATCGAATCCAATTTAGGATTCACTTTCATTTTGTACATAATTTAGTAATCATAATTACATGTTTACAATGTTTTTTAAAAACTGGACGACATAAACAGTAAGTTATACCTTGTTGAAAAGCTATGAATGACACATACTTTCAACTTCTTTTTCACTTACTGTAAAATCGATTTTCTACACAACAACTTTCTGTCAAGCTAGCGGCATTATTGAATTGCTTCAGTTACTTGTTACTCTTATGAGTTTTAAGTATGTGTTTATAACGGATTAAATTAATTTAATGATAGTATTTGCAGTACTTTTTAAAAGAAAAATATATATGATATTTTAAAATGTACAATAATAACTTCTGTTAATGCTATTGCAAACTTAGAACCCCATTTAAAAAATTTAAGCAAATATTTTAAGATATATTTAAAATATATTTATTAATGAAAGTGAATCACGTTGATTATTTTTAGATCCATACAACATTGGGAATAAAATAAAATTACTTAAGTTTATATAAAAATATTGTATGTAATTAAAAATTTTCCAACAGAGAATTAAAATATATTTATTAAAACATTTCTTCGGGGTTTTAATAATTTAAAAAACAAAAAAAGTGGTAATATAAAAATTAGATAAATCAAAATATTAGATTTTAATCGAATAACTGACAGTATTTCAAAATGGTATACATTATATAGTTCAATGTTTCGAATAGTATAGTCAAATGTATTTTCAAACATTCAGATTTCTAATAAAATGTTATAAAATTACCTTCTAATTACTTTCATTTGTCGAAATAAATATATTTTTGGTTACCAAATATATAATGTTTACTTTTTAATTAAATTGATTACAATTAAATTGAATTCCATTAAAATTATTTCACTGAGAATTTTGATATCCACATTATTCACTATTCCTTAACGTCACGTTGATTAATCGTAACATCGAGTAACAAAACACCGGCCGGTTTCCGCACCAAGGATTTGGAATATATATGAACCCACCAACAATTTCGCAATAACTAAACTATTGTATTTTGAGTGCATTTCACACTGGACATTTTGAGATATCTCACGCGAAGTTTTGCCAGCAGCTATTTTTAAGCATTGCGAGCTCTCCTACGCCGCGTAAACACGCGTGGCCGAAATAGTTGCAATACATTATCGGAGGCTATCAAGTGATCGGAGCGATGCGTAACACCAAAAAGATAATCGATATCGATCATTATTTATGTATCGATCACCTTGCGATCGATATTCACGATCAATAGAAATAACTATAAAACACAATCACTGACCTCAGGAAGTAAACGAAATGTAGGTGATCGTTCGACGGTTGCTCGCGATTGACTGAAATCCATTCTACGTTATGTTACGTCCGCAGGCGCGACGCCTCAGTTGACGTCACTGATGATATCATCATATGTCCTCGCTTACTCCAAAACCAACTCGCCTTTTATTTTTCTTCACTTTCGACGAATTTGCATCTGATCTTCCGGATGAGTGATAAGAATAATTTCCATGACTCTCGCAAAAACATCTTATCAAATATATAGGTAATAAGGTTTGTTATTGTGAAGCTGTGGGTCATTTCCGAAAAAAGACACTGAGTTGGAGGTAAGAATTGATACATCACGTCATTCTTGAAGTATTTCAAGGTTATATACTCGAAAAATGCATTTTGATGCTATTTTTCAGGTTAACTACAGGAAGCAAAAGCACTTTTTTATTTGCATCAGTTAGTACAATGTTTACCCCTCAAAATAAGCTGTCAGTACAGAATTAAAGATATTCTCAGTTACCGCCATTTTAGATTATATTTCTAACATTCGTATTACCCGCCATTTTGAATTCCCTATCGACCATATAAATTGTCTGGCTTGTCATGACATTTCCTGAATTATACGGATTCAGAAACTATCGATTTTAATACTTCAGTTCATTTACGTTAGATTCCTTTTGAATATATTTTTATTTGTTTGTATTTGCGACTCAGTCCGTTTCAATAAGTGTCTATTGGCATGAGTCCGTCTCAATAATCCTCTATCTTTCCGAATCCGCATTATTGTAACGGATTGATATTAATGCAAGCGTTCATTCATATGAATTAAAATTTCCTATACATTTGAATGCGTTTACTTCCAGTAGGATTTAAGAATTCTTGTTTGAGAGCTTTTGCACTCAATGTAAAATAAATGAAAAGCAAATTTCTGAGAATTATAGATTCTATTTCTATAGCTTAATTATTACTTTATATAATTCATACTCAACTTCCTTCTTACCGTTTGTATAGTTGCATTTTGAATGAAGATCATACAATAATAATACAAAGTTGTGGTAACATTTGCTAAATATCGTAAAAGCACTTATTCTTTCTTTATAGCTGTATCATCCATCGGTCTGCATATAAAGTAAATATCGCTCGATTTCACTTTTGGATTCAATAGCCACCTAGTATCTCTGTGTGAAACACAGTTCTCAACATTACCCAAAGCTATATAGTCTAAAACGAGACAGATTTAAGACCTCAAACATAACACCACTTCGAGATGACTAGTTTTATATATATATAAGTCTTAAGTAATATATCTTTAAGAGCTCTTTTATAGGTTATCATAATTATCTTCATGAGGTCTTTTTGGAAATACCTCGGGACTGAGATCTGGACAACCTCTTTAAAAGGTATATTTTGTATGGGCACGTTTCTACTTCATTTTTCCCTTTAAAATGTGGACTTATTGGTTTTTAGACTCGCAAAATTGTGGGTAATATTAATACTATAAATGACTTACAGTTAGTTTAAAATAGGCGTAAGTTTTTGGGTAAATATGATAGGTAATCGATTAAAACTCATTTTGAAGAACGTGGGTATTACTAAATTATGCGAAGAGTCAACAAGACATAAAAGTGGTTGATTTCTGTTTCTAACCTCAAAAAAAAAAAAACTTATTTTTCGAGTGCATAACCACAAATATCTTGAGATCTTAAGCAGTTGGACGGGTTTTGAACTCGGATCCGGATTCTACGTACATTAATTCGGCAATGACCCACATCTTCCCAACAACATCCAAGGTCTGCTTTCTGTAGACCTGGGATATTTATGACATAAACATATTTAAACAATCGTAAATATAGCGGACGAGTAGAAACTGTTGGTACAATGAACCAAAAACGGTGGGATCGGCTGAATAATTAAAACTATTTTATCGTATAATTTGTAAAGTATGATATTATATACGCAAAGAAAACACCTAAAACCCAATTCAGATTGTTTATTAATAACATTATTATGAAAAGTCTTGGTAGTAGATAGTTTACTTATTTAAGACTACAACAATAAAAGTCGATTATTACCAAGCGATACAAAAAAATCCGATAAATGTTTAGAACGAAGCATAGACGTTTCTGGTACAATGAACTATAATCGTTAACAAGGTTATCATAATGTACTGTTACGTTCTCGTAAGGAAACAATCAATCGTGTTGGTTATGAAATAGAGAACCCACTTCTATGGATAAACACCGACGACAAATAAATTTGTTTCATTTCTATTAAATCGAACTACTACTGCAATTACGCAGAATGAAATTTTTGGGTTACAATTCAAAATGGAAATCATACAAATCCATTTGTATCAATAAATTGGTAGGAACTATAGGTTGATTAATTATAAATTTTTACTTTAAAAAATTATTAATTCTAATTTTAACTGACATTTAATTAAATTAATAAATTAACAATTAAACATCTCTATTTGTTAATTGACATTAATTTATATCGAGCAATTTTACTTATTCATCTTCAATAAAAATAAATTAGGTTTTCTGGCTAACATTTGAAAACTTGGCTACTTCAGTTACGCGTAATTAATAAATGGGGTAGTTTTTTCACGACAAATTTCCATAATTAAATTTCATGACTTATTTAAGTCCATTGAAATTTATTGAAGTCCAAAATACAATTATATTGAAATATTCGAAATTAAACTAAACAATATGCGGAATTTTGTATCAACTTATTATGCATTTCAGTATTAAGTATATTATTGAGTCCTAAACGGACGAAATACATTCGTACTTTTTGGCTATGAATGCCGATTTTTTTTAATCAAAACTTTTATGTGTTCATTATACAGCTTTTATAATCAAATCAATATGTGTTCATTAGTAATTTGTCAACTTCGTCCACTATGCATGAACAAGCAAAAAATAGAATCAAATATTGACTATAGTTGCCACATTGGGAATCTCCAGTTTGAAATTTAATTTATCGCTTTATCGAATTTTTATGCAAAATAAACTGAACTGATAGTCGAAATTGGGACTGAATGTGTTAATTTGTAACTGTTAATTCGCCAAAATTCTACCTAAATTAAATTCTGTTAATTAATACTTCAAAATTGATATCTTTATTATTATAGACAGTGCAAGGCCCACATAAAAATATTACAATATTCTTCTCAGACAAGAATAACAAAAATGATTTTTGAACGATTATAGTGTGTCTAATTGGTCTAATCTGTCAATAAGAGTGCATTAATTATATTATAAGCAATTGTAGATATTAATACATTTTAGTACACATACATTTAATTTTCTTATAAATGTATAAATAATACATTCCATCGAAGTGAAAAATGGTGATTCAAAATTATTTACACTCATAAATTAATTTCAACTCATTACTCATTACTCATTACTCAATTCACATTACTCAAACTTAGTTTCCGATTTGTATTTTGTTAGAACTAAGTGGCTTTTGCTTGTAATAGTTTTTTTCAATAGAAATGAGTTGAATTTCGTTAATAAGTACTGCAAGTATAAGCGAATTTACATTAATTTCTGCAATTGTATTTTTTTAGTTCGATTTAATAGAAAATAATGAAATTTATTTTTCGTGTTTTTTTTTTAATATAAATATGTTTTCTATTTCATAACAAACAGGATTGATTGTCACTTTATGGAAACGTTACAGTACATTATGATAACCTTTTTACCGATTCTAGATCATTGTACCAGAAACGCCTATGCTTCGTTCTAAACATTAATCGGGTGTATTTTTTGTTATCGATTGAACTTTATTAGTTACGTTATTTTTACAAACCTACATTAAAAAGACATTAAATTGTAAATGTTTATCGAAAACCATTTTGTAAATTTGTTCATACAAAAACTTCTCGAACTGTTTTTTATGAATGCACTGTTCCATGAAAAAATCTTATATTATTATTTAAAAATGAATCTCAGATGAATGTTTTCACTAAGTGTAGATATTACAGGAATTAAAAAAAACAAGGCGAATTTTAGATTATGTTAGGAATATGATCTGTTCGTCACCGTGCGTGTTATGTCTTCAAAGTATCGTCTTCGCACATTTGGTACACTTAAAGGCTAGTGTATTTTTTTCAATCTTCGAAACTGTATTGGAACAAAAAAGGTTACAAAAGACGTCAACATGACGCCAATATGGTGTATATGTATTAATATGTATGGCTCAAAATTTGTTGTCACATTTCCCAGCGTAAATGATTTGAAATTATCGCTTATGAGCCAACGAATACGCCAGAATCAACAAGTGTAATTACAATTCGTGAATTAGTCGTTTAACACTGATTCTTAACCCCTTGACTGCCACGAAAATTTCACAAAAAATATCCAAAATACACAAAAACAAAAAATTTGTTAGATTTTACTTTTACTTGGTGTATAGAGGAATTTTCAAAATTCCAACCATTTCATTTCATATTTGTTACTCTGGGGTTTTCGGGACCGCTGAATATGAATTTGAAGTTGGATTTTGAACATTTTTCAACCAAAATGGTTCCATTTTTTGACAATTTCTCCGCCATTTTATAGCCGTCATTTTAAACATATCATCAGATTTGTAATCAGTGACCTCGAAGACCCCCCAGTAACAAGTTTCAAGCAGAATGGTTAGACTTTTCAAAAAAGTATCCGCCATATTGGATCTGCCATTTTGAATTTCCAAAATCTGACCTCAGATTACTAATTACCGACCCCGACAACCCCCGAGTGACAAATTTCAAACGGTTTTATACATTTTTTATGCATAAATTGATTGAACGCAATGTCATATTTCATGACTAAGATTTTGTAAAAATTGTGAAAACTACCAGATATGTGCATTTATATATTTTTGTTTGACGCAGCGATAATGAAAATGTACAACGCCATCATATTCACCTTAGACTATCAAGAAATGGATTTGGTTTTATTTTACATAAATTCCAGAATTTGTTAGTCTACTTTATATCATGACAAAGATTTGCCTTTTTCTAGCAGTCTGGGAAAAGTAAAAAATGACAAAGATCTTTGTCATTGGCAGTCAAGGGGTTAATAACATTTTTGCCACTGGTACATCCTTGTTAGAAACTGCTTATTCTCAGAAAATACCGTTTAACTAAATGATACATAATACTTCTACAAATAAAATATCCATAACCATATTCAAAGAGTTCTTATCGTTTCGAGTGCCTACGAGAAATGTACCCAATATATGTCAATAAATACAAATAAAACTTTGAAATGTAAAAGAAAGTCATGTTAGTCAGTCCTGTAAAAGGAAATTTCTCATGTTTTTTTTTAAAGTTTGTGGAGGCCATATAATTTATAATAATTTGTATATTTTTGGAAAATTTATTATAATTTTTCATGCATTTTAAACTATTTTTCTCGTGATGAATAACTCTAAAAATGGGATAAAAATAGTTACAATCTAAACGAAAATAAAGTTTATTACTGAATTAAATTTGGAGGCTGCTCCCGTCATTTGGACGTAAAGCAAATTTCTGTTAGGACAACGTCATCAGTATATATTTCACAGATTTATTTCTCAGCATCGATACTATTTCATCATATAAGCAGTAAGCATAAATAATTTCATTCTTTGTAAAATTACTATATTTTAATTGGTTTATTATATTTACGTAGAAATGTAAGTTTTAGTTATTTCCTTGACAATGTTATATTCTTTATAAATATCACATAAGTTTGTTCCTCAATAAAGTTAAATATATCTCTGAATGATTCTATAGTCATAAAGGACCATGTATATGACAACAAGTTGGTCTCAAAAGTTACATAAGAGAACATATTTTAAAATAATATTCACCAGATACTATAAACGCCAATGTAAAAAAAAAATTATTATAATATTTTATTAGAAATATATACGTTCATCTTTCTTTGGCTCACCTATTTCACAAATGCAACATATTTCGCGATAATATATGAGTCTGATTGTTTGGTGCCTTAAAATAATATAACGAGCACAAACTTGGTGCAATGGTTCAGTTATTAATTTTTCTTTAAATAATATTGAAAACAATATATTGTCATTTCAGCGCAATTACTTACTTTTCAATGTATAAGTGAAAATCTTTAAATAACACGTGTGAGCTTTCTGTACAAGGCAGTTATTTATACAAATTTTAATTTGTAAATTGAAAATTACGAAAGATAATATTGATAAACAGTTATCCATCTAATACTATGTTAAAAAATCATACCGTATAGATTCATTAAATTACAGAATCTACCCTAAAAAAAACAGGTCGGAATTATCACGTTTTCCCCTATATAATATGAATATTTTATAAATGAACTTTTTTTTTAATTTTGAACAACTACCTACACACTATTTTTTAAGAAATTATATTTAAAAACTACTTATCTTATTTCGTGCATTAAAATAAATATACCGAGAAATTCAAACGAGATCTACATTCCTGGTAATATATTGTTTTATTTAAATGAAATTTTCAATCTAAATATGTCTTTTTTCAATTATATATAGAAATTGATGTTTATAGGCCAAGAAATTTCCACACTTTTTTATAAGGCATAAACCGAAATATGATTTTCTGTTGTATTTCGGTTACTTATTCCAACTTGCCAGTAGTAATAAGGGGTGGTATAATAATGACTAGACAAAATTAAAGTTGGAATTTTGTAAACTTCTACGTCATCTCTACTATTTAGGGAAAGATCACTTTTTAATGAAGAAACAAAATTATCCCCTTAAAAACGTGATAATTCCTACCCTAGTAACAAAAGTTAGCAAAAAGCCGATATAATGCCAGAATTGTTCGTATTATGCCTCCTTTTTCTCAAATTTTGTTACTACGGTAGCTACCTGACATATAAACGCATATCCGACTTCGCAATAATAAGTTGATGGATTCATATTTCATCTCATCGTATTGAAAAAATAATTTAAAATACTGGCAGTATGAACAAAATATTTTTAAGGCAAATATTCGTGCTTAAATGATTGATTTCGTTACTTGATTATGGATGTGGGTAAAAAACTTACAAATCAAAAAGTCGACAGAAAGACGACAGGTCAAAAAACCGATTCTTCAAAAAATCATTGTCCGCTTGCCGATGTGTTTATATATTTTATGTCGACGTTTCGACTGACCGTTTTTTGACCTTCACGTATTTCAAAACAAAAAAATAATACAAATACTGTAAATAATATTTCTATATTTCGAGTACCCAAATTATTAATATTACATAGACGGCGCGAAGCGGCGAACGGGGTGAAGTGACGAATCTCAAATATTTCCTTTATGATCTTACCGATTGTAAAATATGATATGTGGTTTTTTTGTTACACCCTTTTACAGATTTCGAGGCATAATATTTCATTTTTCATTCACTTATCTACCTTTGGGAGCGAGAAATGGAATTTTTAAACAACATTTTGAAGCCATTTTCTTGTACTTTGTTCTCAGATTGATTAATATTTTCATTTTGGCAGTTTAATTACCACTATTATTATCACTATTTATATGTTTATGCTAAAAGTATATTTTTTTGACTTATTTTTAAAAAATAAATTGTTCCTTTTTTGTACGTTTATAATGAGATATCGTACCTGGAAGTCCAAATGATACTTTGTAGAATTTTTCCCGGATGTCTTTTTTCGGTGATCATTTTTTAATTTAGAATTCACTTTTGATGAATGCATTGAGTAACTAAAGATAAAATAGGTAATCCTGATATAATACGAGTATTCAAATCTTCCGAAGATGCATATTCTTTTCTTGCTGCATGCTGTTGGAAACTTTGACATATCTGAAGAGGTTCATTCCGCCAGCGTGGAAATTTTATTTTTATTATAACAAACAATAAAAATGCCTTGCACTTAATATTATGATAGTCGATCGTCTCATCAGAGACCTCTAAAAATAAGGATTCGCCACTTCACCCCGATATCGCCGCTTCGCCCAGTGTTTTTTAAGTTTTTTAAATTGGCCATAACTGGTATCTATAAAACGTATACCATAAGTAACACGTATGTAAATATTGACTATGAAATTACCTATCAAATGATACTTTGCATCGTCCCAAATACGAAATTTAAGGAGAGATAGGATACATGGAAAATATCCCTCGTCCCTTCGCCCCGCCTTCCCCTAATTGCATAGATGTACACTTATCCCAAATTGAAATAATGAACTTTGCCGAAATTTCCGATGTTGTGATTAAAGTAGCTGATTAATATATAGCCACCCTGCAGGCACGATTACGAAAAATGATCTGATTTGTTTTGCGTCCTACTTCTATGAATTCGAACTCTATTGTCAATTATTACATTCATTTATCAATTGAAAACTTTGGATACATAGACAACAGTAAGTTTTGTTGTTAATACAATTCATACAATTCTAACTGCACTGTTAAAAGGTCAAGCTTTTTTATGGTATAATATAGAAAATATTATGAAAAGAAATCAGAATAAATCTAGTCATCTTCATTTAACTAATCTACCTCCTATATTTCACTTCCTAGAAATTTTAATCTGATTTTATTTACATAAAATGTTCTATATATTAAACCATTAAAAAAGACGACCATTTAAATTGCTATATTTATGTTTTATACAAATAAATAGTTCCATATATTAACATAAATGAATTCATTTTTACAACATAATTATAGATATGCTGTAAAATAATTAGCAGTTGTGCAGTAATGTTTCTTTTTTCAGAAACACTACATTTTATTTTTTAAATTCTGTTTATTAATTAAAAAATTATATCTATTAATAATATGAATAATTCCTAAACATCTTTTCAAACGTATTTACATCTACGAGTTAAAAATAATACATGTATATCCATTAATTATTCTAAACACTTGATTCAGTTTATTCGTTACATTATTTTTGTTTTAGTCAGTTTAATGGTACCTATCGATTCAATTTTTTTATTCTTATGATAATCAACACTTTAATTCTTAAATATACCTCTAGTAATAGATGTTGCATTCAATTAATTAATCGCAATTTGTACAAGTTTTTGAACAATATATAATAGTGTTATACAACGCGCCTATGGCCTACCAAAAGTACACAAAAGCGATGTACCACTGAGATTAATTGTTTCTACAATAAACTCTCCCACATCTAACCTTGCAAGTTTTTTTACTAACATTCTTAAAAATATCATAGGAAAGACCTCTTTACACGTTTCTGATAGTTTGGAATGCAGGAAAAACTTTCAAACTATTTTAAAATAATGTCATTAGATATTACTGCTCTAGACATAATTATGCTAATAGTTGACAACAAATTACCACTTATATCAAAATCCATAACATTATCAAAAAATCGAATTTAAAAAGGGTTTAAAATTAGTACTAACAAATACGATATTTTAATTTCAAAACCATTATTATAAACAAGTCTATGGCGTGTATTGATGGATTCTCTTCTGTCGCCGATTGTCGCTAATATGGTCACCCTGCGAAAAATTTTAGTTTGGATTCTCATGAGAATCACATGAGAATTTGAAACAAGTACCTTGTAAATTTCATATAAATGTCGTATAGTACTTCGCATAATGTTACGGAAACACTATTCGATAATATTTGCGATTAGTATGAAAATTGACCTGGTTGTGATGAGATTTTTCTGTAATTTCCATAAAATTTCAACTCAAAACATTCATGATTGTATGCTCATAAAACTGCCTATTAAACTATTTTCTTTCATGTAATAAGACTTTACATATTCCGTACGATACTTGTATGACTAATAAATGTATATAATGTAAACGATATTATATGTTTTTACATATTTACGACAACTATAAGGCACTTGTTTCAATTTCTCATGAGATTCTCATAAGAATTATATTTAAAATTTTTCGCAGAGCATGGAATTTATCAAAAATATATACTAATTAACAAATTATATTTTAAATTGCCTATTTATCTTTGATTTGTTGATGACATTTTATTGTCATATCCCGCAGGCAAAGAAGAGTTAATTTTAAACATCTTTAACAGTCAGAAAAAATTAACGGCTTTCAAAATAGAATCACCTTTACACAAGAACTCAAAAACAACACGATTCGAGTTTTAGACATGTTAATTATTAGAAAAGAAAATGGATTTATCGATACCGACTGGGCTTGGAAAGAAAGACGGTCGGGTCGATATCTTCATTTTACTTCTAATCATCCTATATGCATTGTACTGTAGACTCGTTACATGAGAATAACTATTTTTCCCAAAATTAACGTTGTTTTTGGACAAATTTTTTAATGCAAAAATCACTCTTGTGTCGGTTTGTAATGCATGTGATATAATTCGTAATTATATTTGCTGGAAATAATTGCAGTTTGTTGCACCATTGTACCGTACTAAGATTCATCACTCGAAAATAATTACACTTTTTCCAAAAAATTAAAGCTTTTTTTGGAAGAAATGTAATTTTTTGCTACAAATATGTTTATAAACTGACTTTTGCATTAAAAAATTACATTTCTGCAAAAAAACTTTAATTTTTATGGAAATGCATATGGAAATAATTCTGCTCATGTGGCGAGTCCTGGTAAGGTTCAGTGTTATTTATGCATTCAAAAGTGACGTATTTGAGATAAAAACGATTATTTTTACGAAAACGTCTAATTATTCTCATGTGACGCGTGGTTTGGTACAATGGTGATAGGAATTTATTTCATTATATTGTAGTAGCGATTAGTATTAATATTAGACTGCGAACAGTAAACAAATAAATGTAAACAATAGGGAATTTGAATATGCGAGGAAAGCTATGTGGCAGTCGGGTTCGGTATTCGGTTGCGAACGGATGGACCGTAACCCAAAATTTGAGAAAAGACATTTGTATTGGAAATTATTTTGTTAATTAAAGAGTATACTGTGACTAATCTGTAATATTTCAAACATCCTGACAAAACTTAATAATGGGGTACCTTGCTTTTCCTCGTGGAAAACGTATTTTGGAAGAATATTAAAAACAATAGAATAGTTATTTTAGAACATTTTCGAGATTCACCTCAGGCCTCATACGAAGACGGGGCCACCATAGGGGGATAGTTTCAGCGTCATTAATTGAGATTGACATTAACTATCATATGCCTAAAAGTTGCATTATATACCGACCAGGAAACATTGTGCACAAACTTGTCTGTAAAGGGAAACATGACCCTCTTCTCTTAAATAAATACAAGAATTATCTCACAAATGAAAATCATAGTTTTATTGTAAATCTTTGTGACGAAGGATCGGCGGTGTGACAATAAAAGAGTAAAAGTTACGTATACAATTAATATAAACTATTTACAGAGAGGACAAACTTGCAGTAACCATCACCACATTTTGTAGCATCAAGGATTGTATTAATACTCGTAGTGTATTAAAAAAATGATTTTTTATTATCGTTTTCTTAATAATGTTTACAAATTAATTTCATTACTTTGTATTTTAATTATGATTTTTAATTTCAAAGAACTGTCTAAATATACATTTATTTAAACGAAAAGCTCAAAAACCACAGATGTTTAAATTAATTGTTTTTGTTTCACACTTTATATTATTAACTGTATTTTTATTCAGTCTGCAACAATTATTTCGACATTTGTACATACAAGATATATATTATATATACGTTATCTTAAAATTACACTCCTACATCTTCCGAATAAATATGTTATCCTAAAGAAATATTTCGTTGCTGCAGCTCATCAATTATTTCTTCATTCTTGCGAAGCGTTTCATTCGTCACATTCATGAACATATTTATTACACAATAATGATGTACTTTCTTCTTTACAAAAATTAGTCAAGCGTATATGAACTCGTGTACAAAATGGTCTGATGCGATGAATGACGTATTTTGGTGGCACGATTCGCTACGAATTATCCGATGCATCTAATCGCGTTTTTTAATCGGAATATTTTTTCCGTATTATGTAGTAAATGTTACTGCAAAAAAAAAATGGTAATGGAACCCGATATCTCGAAGAGTGTATTTCCTGCGGAAATTTAGGAAATATTAAATGGGGAACACTTATAACGAACAGTAGGTAGTACGTTGAACTCGTCGCCGAGACAAACTTTTTATAAAATTGGAGGCACTCCAAACAAAAAAATTAGTTTTTCTGGTTCAGTATGGAATTAGCAATTTTGCAATATAATTGGCATTTGCGCGAAAGATAACTTCCGACGGCTCGAGTGCACGAAGGTGGGTCGCAAAACCGGAAGTTTGATTGGTCGTGCTTCCGAAATGGAGTTGCACTTGTTCCAGTTCAGGTACGATTGATTCTCTTCTCTCACTGCTGCCGATTGCTCTTCCACTCCAGGAAGAGGAAGTAGATTCCCGCTGCGTAAGCAAGTGTATTGAAAATTCCGAACACCTGGAACACATACAGATATTTTAAACTTAGTTTCACAATAATGTTTTAAACTAGTATAAAATATGATTTTCATATTAATTTCCATGACTCGTGTTATTTATGAGCTCTAAAGGAAGTATGCTCTAACGATTAAAAAAAATGTGTATAATTATCTAGTGTTTGTAAAATTAATAATAAAATTGTAAAGAAAAACTTAGTTTTGCCAGACAAATATTTGTATCAATTTGTTAATTGCAATAAAATGAAAATCAGTCTTTAAATTTCCATCTTATGGTAAAACGTTCAATATAGTTTTCGTTCTTAAATTAACCTTTTCAGTCACGGAATTAACCAAATAGGTATAGATTAGAAACTCTGTTTTATCACTGATATTTCGAATTTTACAAATATGAAACTAGATTCTCCATATATTGAATACATTTTTAATTTTGAAAATCGAAATACTAGATTCGTATTTAGCGGCACGTTAAATCCTCAAGTAAGCATTTTAGAGGATTTTCAAACATTTTTAATTTTGTATATTTATTGAATTCGCCATTGGATTTTGAAAATTTACATCTGGATTCGTGTTACTCAAAAAGCATCGAATAGTTATTTTTTGCGAGGATTGTTTATTCGCTGAATTGGATCCGATAATTTGCAATTTAAAAAGTAACTGTATGTCTATAATCTCTATATTTTAAGCAATAATTTTCAAGTGGTATTAGTATGGGTTTAGTAAAAAATATCTCCGTTAACGATTAACATATAAAAAATATATTTATGCGTCTAAAGTTTAAGAATCTTTTTAACTGAAAATGAAAATAAAACTTATTAAATATAAAAAATAGCAAAAATGGATAAGTACGAGGGTGTCACTATAGTGAAACTGAAATATAGAAAAAAGATTAAATAAAGTGAAACGTATAGACAAACTTCGAACATTTTACACTAGCATTTTTTTAAAACCATTACACTGAGCTTCATTAAAACTATTTACTCGAACTTAACACTTTACATAAATACTTTCTAAAAAGTTTGCTTGCTCTTTTTTGCAAACTTTTTTGTAAAGTGAACAAAAATACTCGTTAAAATTCTATTTTTAGGTATGCCACTTTTTCTGCACCGTTGTCAAATTCAGTGACTTATTTATTACTTTTTTAATACCAGAACTGTGAAAATAAAAAATTAAACAAATATTCAAATAATTATACTAGACAATTTATTATTGTAATCATAATTAACTTCGATTATTACAAAATATTTTTGAAAATGAATGACAAATCCTACATGACCTACATCAAAATGTCACTTTTATCATCCTGTTAACTTCTTCGAGGCTACCTACATCTTCAGGATATCTTTAGGAGAGAAATAAAATGATAAACAGGACATTTTGATACTTGCAGAGCGCCAGAGTAAGGCCTTAAGCAGTTGGACTGAAATAATTGAAATGTTACTTCTATTCTTTAAAATTTAGTATAATATAGTTCCAGTTAAATTTGATAAATCGAAATACTTTTAATTAAAAATAAAAAAAATAATAACAGTTTCGAAAATACTAATAATGAAGATTGAGTGTACATAATTATTCTCTTGTAAAGTCACAAGTAGTGGAAATGTAGTCGCAATGGAAAACATTTTTAATTGAATAAACTTTTAAACCTTCATTTTTCTGCATACAGTTAGGTACAGACTTTTACGTTAAACCGCACTGAATTCTGTTTAAAATGAAAAAAAAAATCGTTCACCTGAGATAAAAGTTCACAAAGTTATGGTCAGTTACACTTTGCACAAAGAAGGCCCTTGAAATATTGTGTCATCGTGTTTTTCAGGGGCCTTCTTTTTCGACATATCTTGTTTAAGCCATTTTTAATATATTAAACCTTTTCATCCCGTGTTTTTTTCATTATCATTGCTATTTTCATAAGTTATAATAATTTTCTGTGATTGTTTGCACTTTCAATGGATTGGCCAAAAGTGTTCAAATAAAAATAAAAAATGTTAAAACGATTTTTCATCAAGATAATCAAAGTACAATTAAAAATAGATATTTCCAGGAGGGAGTCTATAAAAAAATCTACAAAATTTATATTTTAACAATTTTTTTCTGACTTCCCTTATTAACGAAAATTAAAATAGGCAATATTGAACATTTGAAAAATTGAAAAATACAATTTTTATGGAGGAATGAAAAGTTTTTTATGGGGTAAATGTCAATACTAGCATCATCAGAGAAACATCCACAAGTCTTTTGTAACTAAACATTTTTATCGCTCTTATGATATTTTAATTTAGATAAAACGTATTATATTTTTAGATTATTATTTTAGATTAAACGTATAAAATTTTGTATTTGGTCTTATTCTATACAATTTTAATAGAGCATTTTAATATAGAAAAACCCTTATTCTCAACTTCTAAATATCGTACAATGCGTAAAATAAATGTTAATGTACTTTTTTAAATGTAGCGTAAACTATTATAATTGTTTCAAAAAAATCAAAATGCACGTTTCATTACAATATTTTGTCTAAAGCTCCGTACAATATCGAGATGTAATTAGCAAATAGTAGAAAAACATAATGAAATTTCCTGCTATTGTTTATACAATATTTAAACAATAAATTAAACTTTGAAAATTATGCATAGAGTATTAAAATAGATTCAAGCTCAGATTTTTCCAGGAGCTGCCAAATGCATCTAGAAGTAATTGGAATTGTTAATAAAAATTAACATTTCCTTCTATTGTTTCTAAGAATATCGCATATCGGAAATACTGCCCAGAGTATTAATAAATTTTTTTACTTCTAGATGAATTTAGAAGTTCCTCTGAAAAAAAATTGGGCTTCAAACATGAAATTTTAATACTCTGGAGATCATTTAAAATCTGCAATATTATATATTGTTATAATCAATATTGTTATTGTAAAGAATTTTGTTAATTTTTTCTACCTTTTTTTTTAGCATTTGGAAGCTCCTGGAAAAATCTGAGCTTGAATAAATTTTAATACTCTATGCATATTTTTCAAAGTTTAATTGTTTAAATATTGTATAAACAATAGCAGGAAATTTCATTATGTTTTTCTACTATTTCTACTAATTACTGCTTGATATTGTACGCAGTTTTCGAGAAAATATTGTAACGAAACGCGCATTTTTTTATCAGCTAATATACATTTTAAAAAATTCTTTTATAACATAAGATATTTAGATGAAAAGTTATACTATTTGAAGGTTGTATATCCGTTTTTTAAACGTGAATTTATAGCATTTGCTTTTTTTAAGTTGAGAATCGCTGCTTTTAAAATCCACTGATAGTTTCAGCGTCATAACACAATACTCGAAAAAAACATTTTTCATGCAAAACAAAATAATAGTATATTACGATACAAGTGCGTGAAGAAAATTCCAATCAAGCAAGTCACAATTATGAATCTCAAACTGATTTTAACTGCATGATTTGAAATGAAATCGCTCAATATGCAAAATTAGAAACCTACAAACAAATAATAAAATTCAAACGAAAAATTCAGCTGAAAACGTATCTAACAAAAACAGATTTATATTCCAAAGATTCGTAGCAATAAAAAAAATCTTAAAATAACAATTTCAACTGGTAGTTATTTTCGAGCTCGTTCAGCAAACGCGACAGATTTAAGGGTAAAATTAGGTTCGAAGTTAATTTTCAAGGTAATTTTGAATGATATTATATAGCAATTAAAAAAATAATGTTACCCCAGCTGCGACGTTCGACGCTGCGAAAGATCCACCCCAAGCTGTCCAAACGGATAATTGTGCGATGAATGCAGTGAAATACAAGACGGTCATCACCACAGTGTTGATCAGTTCCTACAAAAACCAATTTATTATTTACGTGCCCGTAAAATTAAAAAGTCATTCACTACCATATACTAAATGTTACATTTTAATAAAGTGTTGTTTATTAACGTCATACAAATTAGTATCTTTAAGTCATTGAAATAATAGTTACGTTGTGAAATCGAACTGCGAATAATTAGATATTCATGTGAAAAACAATAATTGAAATCAATTATATCAAAATGACTTTCGCCAGACTTACCGTGAGCACCCAGTCGAGTGGAATCTTCAGTGCTTCACGAAGCGACAGCAAGTATAAGAAGCACCAAATTAATGTCAGAATGAACGCTGATACTACGACAAAGAGAAACCAGTGCGTTGCTGAGACAACCGCAGGTGAAGCACAGGCCATGCAAATAATCCCAAAGAACTGAAAAATTTAAACAGAATTATAATTAAACACCAATAATAAGTTTATAGTTTAATAACATCAAGTGATAAATAACATCAGTAATAAGTTTGATTTCAAATTATAACTCTAATTTAGGGTAACTGATATGATTATTAGTTCCTGATCTTAAAATAGATGGACGCACGTAACACTAACATGTAGAGACAAATAAATTAAAGTCAACAATGATACAGATATTTTTTATTATTTACGATATAAAATTACAAAAATTATAAAAATTAGAATTTTTTATAACATGCTTGCTCTTTTTCTCCCAGCTTTCATCGCATCACTGATGTTAAATGTAGGCACGAAAGGTCGTTCAGATAAAATTTTTCGCGCCTCATTACAAACTTCCAAATACTCTTTTTTGTAATCACTTTCTTTTTCGTGGGCTTCTTTCTTATATTTTTTGACGAATTCGTCATCAGCGGTAGTTAGTATATCCGGAAGATATGATGCAACAGCAAGATCAAATTCTTCATGGCCTTTGGTTGATGCTACTCTTGCTTTTTCCAACGTTATTTTCAAAAGCTCCTCCTCGACAATTAGAGGTTTGCGCAATTCCTCGAGTTCAGAAGGAACGAAACCAGCTTTCTGTAACAAAATTTGTTCAGCCCTTTTACAATTTTTTAGTCTCCAAATTTCTGCTTTGGATTTTGGTCGTTTGCGGGCTCTTCTTTCCGCTTCGAGCTTAGCTTCCATTTCTTGCTCCCTTAGAAATTTCTCCTTTGCTTCCCTACGCTTTCTTCGGGCTTCTTCAGCAACTCGATCAGCTCGCCTGTCTATCGCAATTGGATCATGATTAAGAAACTCATCCTGCCAAGAGGCGAAATTACGCTTGCGTTTGGTTTCACGCCAAACGAACTCCTCGAACCATTCGTTTCGCTCGAGTGCTTCCTCGTCGGACTCTGACGGCTCCTCGTAGATACGAAGAGCAGAATTACCATCGCAGATGGCCATAATGTTTAGATTAGACGGTGTGCCAGGGAAGAATCCAGTAATGTCCTTTTAAAAATAAAATTAAATTGGTTTAATATTATCTTGGGGAAAGAAACGCTAATTATCAAGAGCTTTTGAAGTTTGATTGTTTAAATAACTGCTAATTCTACATATCAATATTTTATAATAGAATACAAATGATAACCTCATCAGAGATGCTCATCGAAAGTACTGGTGCATCTGAAACCTTGGTAATATCCCACACTTCGACTTGGCCATCAATTCTTCCAAGAACAAAAATTCCTATTCTGTTACTCCAACAACCCGAAGCATACTGGCTCTCTGTTGTTCTTCTCCACAGTACCGGAGATTCCATATAGTCCTCCTTCCAAATAGACCATATTCTTCCACCAATGGAGAGGAAAACATCCTCTAAATGGGGAAACCTCGACAACTCTAATACAGGACCATCGTGAACGCAAATCCTTGTCAAAATTTGGCATTTTTCTACACCACTAGACTCCATACCAAAAATCTGCCCGGTCCACGTGCAACACAAAACCTCACCACCTGCGGTACCCACATAAATTTTGTGCCATCTTTCTAAAGTTGGTTGATCTTTAAATTCTGGTGGCTCTTCTGCTTTGAAGGGGGAGAGGCAGAAAGAGTTTATTGGTATTCGTACAACCTCCTTCTCTTTTGGTTCTTCGATTAGGAGCTGATAGATTGGTTCGATGGAATTATTTACCTTCATGTTTATTAAAGGTGAAACAAGCATCGAAAGTTTCGAGGAAGGTGGTGGAAGTTCCCAGAAAATTATGGAACCATCTTTAGAAGCCGTTGAAAACTGAGGGTTTCTGTCTTTTAACGATTTGGCTGCTTTTCTTCGAAACGTTCCTTCCGGAGTCATTCGACACCAATGGGGTAACCATGTTATATTACAAATTCTGAGATTATGTGATTTGTTCCTGTTTGAAAATACCGTGGCCCGAACTCCTGCAATATTGCATTCGTCTTGAACATCCGAGCGTTTATCCAATTTCTCTTCGGTCCCCTTTCGAAAATGATCTCGTAAATCCCAAATGAGCACAGTTCCATCAACCGTACCACCAACTACAGTGTCCGTGGAACCTTCGTATGGACAAAAGGAAATCCTAGAAATATGTGCTTCAGGTATTAAAGTCATTATTGGTTGTCTATCGATCGACAGTGCCCAAATCATTACTTTGGAATCGCGAGTAAACTCAACAGAGAAATTATAGCAACACACGATCACACCTTCTCGAGCATAGTGCCAAGAAGCATGCCTAATCTTCCTTTTATCCGATAAAGACAAATTGAGCAAATTGGATAATTCCTTGTATAATTTTGGTTCCTTTGGAAAATCAGAATTATCCGGATCTTCATTCAAAAGTGAAATATCGTCCACATACAAATTTATAGCGGCATTATACACTATAGCCTCGATCATCTCATCAGCTCGTCGCGATAAAAAATCCCTCAATTTTTCCATTTCTATTTTTCTCTTTTCCTGAAGCTCCTCCTTTCTTTTTCTTCTCTCCAGCTCAGCTTCGTCGAATGTAGCGTCATCATTAGCACCATTTTCATCTGTTCCTTCTTCGTCTTCAGTCTCGTTCCAAATTTCCACAACATCAGCTGGGAGAGTGTATTCGTACTGGGTCCACTTGTTCACTGGGTATCCAGTATAAGTTTGCACTCCACTGTCCAAACGTGGCAAATCCGATTGGATCGCGATTGAGATTTTTTTCTTGTAAACATTTTGATAATCTTCTTTATTGGCTAGAATCCCCACATACCCATCTCTGACGTCCAGAGCATCGCGATCATCAAAAATCTTATCTACCTTTCCTCGATGTCGCGAAGGTGGGAGTGTAAGTTCGATTTCGATGAGTGGTCTCGTATTTTTCACGAAATTGCATTCCAATTCTTCCGCACTACCTAGATCTTTCCAAGGCCTGGGTGTTTTTCTTACGCGATTCACCACCATTTCCCGTAATTTCCTTGTTATTTTCCGATTTCTCCGGATGAAAGCGTCACGAGCTTCTTGTGTAAGACAGACGACAAAGTCTTCCGCATCGAGCTCCGTGGATGCGTAACCAAAGAGAAAAGACGTCTCTTTGTAAGCATTGATTTGTTCCCGGAAAGGCTCTAAGGGCGAGTCAGGTCTTTGAAGATGGTTCTTGACATCCTCGGTAGATACGAAAGCGAAAGGGTACTCGAGGAAAACATCTTCGTTGGTGGCGCAACCCAGTAGACGTTGATCTTCACGACGAAACTTAAGTAGCACGGCGCCGTCGATATTTTCGTCGAGGGGCAGCCAGCTCGTAAAGCGCTTAACCTTCTTCTCGTCTGCCATTATTGAGAAAATAAACTGAATTACAGAAGATTCCCGGTGTTTGGCCTCGCTTGTTTAACACCCCCGTCGTGCTGTCCGTCTGATCGATCAAACAATTTTGCGGCGGTCTGGGGAAAGCAACAGGCTGCTGCCATTCTAGTTACGAAAGCCCATTGTAGTATTGCGGAAACTATAGAGGAATATTTTTAGCAACAATATTAAATTGGACTGAACCATAGTAAACTATTGGATTTTGCTTTTAAACTACTGGGGGTAAAGGAATAATTTGTTATAAAAATATTTTATACTAAAATAATAACGGAGAACATTAACCCATTTCATCTCGAAATAAGAAAAGTAGGGAGGAGAGGTATATCAACTTCAACTGAGTGTCCCCAGTATAAAGATTTTTAAAAATGTTGAAAGATGCATTTTCTACTATTTTCAAATGTGCACTATCAATTGCCGTCGAGAAAACTACAATTTAAAATTTTTTTTTATATTTTACTTCACTGAAACAAGTTATAACCAATTAAATGCGCACATAAAAAGTGATCCCAATTTTATTGAACAGAGATGGGAAAAAGTAGTTACGGCTACTATTTAACCATTTAATGCCCAAACATGCACTATTTGCACATGGATTTCAGCAATTTTTTAAGTGGAGATCTTCGTATCCCACTAGTTTTCAGATCAATCTTTCTTATGGTGTTGAGCGAATTTTCAAAAAGTGATGTTTAAAAATATATTTAAAAAATATTCAAAAAAATTATATATTTTGATATTTGTTGATTTGGATTTTAAAATGGCGTCTAAATATAAAGTAGTTTTGAAAAAACTGTATTAAACATCATTTTTTTTTTAATTTTACCAGGAGTATGCGAAAGATCGACTTTTATTACATCAAACATTTTTATAACATACAAAAAATACTGCTGTTATGCGTGTTTGAATTGTGCACACTTGGGCGTTAAGAGGTTAAGTAGTAAGATTCGTAACAGATAACGTTTTGTAGCTGGTCTTACAGTAGTCCCCATCCTAAGTTATAACGACGGTTCTTTCAAAATGGCGGAAATTTATCCAAAGTTATAGCCCCTCACTATTCCCACTTCCGTATCTTTTTTTATATCTGTGCAATGAGTGCTTCGGCGTGTGTGTGTATGTGAGTCGTGTGTCGAGAAGCAAGTGTGATTCAGCGAAACAAAGTGGTGGGGGAAGGAGAGGAAGAGAGTGGTATAACTTTGGACAAATCAAATATATAACTTAGGGTAGGTATATAACTTTGGATGAAATAACTTAAGGCGGGGACTACTGTACTATTTAAATAGGTCGACCAGTTAAGTAGTAATGGCAACGAAAAGAAATTGCGTAGTTAACCTTAACTACTTATTTTTTTCCTTGTTTACTTATTTTAATGGCCTAGGAACAAAGTTCCGAAAATAAAAACCCCAAAAGGCTGAAATTTCTATATTGCGTGAGTCCAAGGTGTTTTAATTTGCTTTATTTTTGCCAAATTTACCAAGACAAAGTGACGAAAGTCACGCTGGAGCCATGTTATATATCCAAATTTTGGCCTTTCGGGGTGAGTTAATCTTGTTATAATTTTCATACGTAATCAGTCAATATTTATATCATCAATCTAAAATTAAAAAAAAACTTTCTATAAACGTAATTACAAGGAATCAATAATTTTGTTGTAATTGTTTTTTAATTTTTGTTAATTTGTTTTATACTGGCAACTTTTTCTGAAAAATGTTTTACTGTACCATATTATTTATATTCATTAATAGGGATCAAATTTTATGTATGTATCAGTGGTGAAAATAGTGAAAAAAAGAACTAAAATTCATGGCATTTTTATTTTATTCAACATTTTTAAGTAAATAATCGTTTTTTAGCAATTTTCTTGACTGTAATCGATAGAGCACACTTGAAAATAGTACAAAGTATCTTCTGAAAAAGAAAAACAAATATTTTTAGTGGAGATCCGCATGGAAAAACAATTCAACAAAAATATATGTAGCATACATATGCTACATATTGCATTTCTTGCCGAAAATAAATCTTTTAAATATATAAATCGCATATATTTTTTTTCCGTGCGGGGAAAAAGAACTGGAGTTGACTCACCTGTTTTTATCATTCCGGGGTAGTTCAAAATTCAAGTGTCGTTGGTTTAAAAAATGTAATAACACCCTTCAGATGTTATGGTTTCTCCATAAAGAAAAAGAGCGATCAAATTTTGTGCGCTTTTTCGCTGTATTTTTTAATGTTTTTAAATTGCCAAAAAATAATTACAAAAAAATAAATAAACCCGGTGTGGACTTTTTGGGGTGCTACCTAATATTGATTTCAAATTCATTTTCATCAACTCCAAAAACTTATACATTTATAATGACTGCCTTTGACATTAAATAATTGGAAGGTCGATTTGTCTTATTGTTGGATTTTTGAAAAAGCGCATTTTCACGTTTCCGCTATCATACTTGGGCTTGAAATGTTGAAATTTTCATATTTACGCCCTGTCTCTTTAGTAGTTTCAATAAAGTTCTGGTTTATTGCGATGGATTTGTGATTTATATATATTGTTCTCATTTCTTTACAAGTTTAATTACTCAAAGAATTTTTCTTGTAAGGTGTAACCGACGCTTTCATTTACATATTTTTTAGAATCCTGAATTATAAGCCCCAATTATTCACGAATTTGGTAAAAAATTAGCGTTCGATATATATAATAAAGTTTTTAATTTTTAAATATTAAATTCGAAAGGTTATTAAGTTTTCAACAACGGACACTGATTAATAAATATAATTCAAGATAAAATGAAATTGGTTCATACCAAAACCATTATACATGCACACAAGATAACTGGTATAAAATCTCGCTAGCTCTACAATATCAGAGAACGTGAAATAGATTGTACGTTTTGAATATAAGCATGCTTATATCTGAATATAAATAAATACTTGAGTACGTTGTTAGAAAAATAAAAAATACATCTGATTAGGATGGAAAAATAATCTTCGACAACCAAAATCGCGAGAGAGCCATGTGTTCAATATCTTACAAAAAGACACGCAATGGAATCAGCGGAATACGAATCATACTGCAAACAATAACATCATTAAAAAGTATTACAGGACTAAGAGAAATATATAATATTACGAAAGCGGACAAAGATAATCGCATCGGAGCTTTAGAAAAGTTTGATTGACATGCAAAAATAGAAAAATGTTAAAAGATACTAATATATTTACTAAAAATAAGAATACACAGAAATTACAACAGTAAAACAAAATAAACTGATTAAAAAATAGGAAAACTTCGAAATAATTCCACTATAAATATGGCTAAATATTTTCTGAAAATAGTAAAAATTTTTGTAACACCAAGAACCTACACTGTGAAAAAAGTATGTTACATTTAATATACCGGTGTAGGAAACAAATATGCATACACCTTTACATTTTAAATTTAATATGATGGGTCTTAAGTTAAGAACGAATATATTAAATTTCAAATTCATATTGATTACTTATAATAAACAAAAATGCTTTATTTTTTAATGAAATATATGAATATTCTCAAACCTCGTTTTTAATATTACGACATGATTATATATTAAAATAGTATTATTTATTAATTCTACAAATTAATACTGCAAAACAGTATATGAAATTAAATAAACTTGAGCTTGATTTTTAATTACTCTGCACTGAAATTTAAGTGCTACTTCACGTTTAAAATTAAAAATGGTCTTTGAAATATTTTGTGAATATGCATTAAAATTAGTAACAGTGTATTCATTTTAAAATACTGGCTCCTTCTTGATATATTAATATTAAATAAATTTGTAAATTGATTTCAAAATATACACCACAGGAAATATGCTACAAAATATGCACCTCTGAAATTACAAAATGTAACAGGAGAATCAGGAGAAAATGAACTACTACGATCATCAATTACAAACCATTTTATGAATTTACAAAGAATATATTAAACGTGAAATAAATTTAAAGGATTCGCTGTTTAGAAAATATAAGTAAAGCCGCAAGATGTTTTACGATGTGATAAGCATTTTGTTAACAATAACGACTGTAACATCCGTTTGAACTCTGAAATAGAAAGCAAAAAATGGTATTGCCAGAAAAAAGCAGCGATTATCTTCATACACGCACTCCAGACATTAGTGTAATTATGTAATCAACAAGTTGGCCTTCACTTTTCATTCCAGGATGCAATTGCTAATCACAATTTCAACCGCATCGTTTACTAATATCTCTTGTAACGATAAAAATAGAAAATATGATTTTATTTCGTGAAAATGTGATTGAAATCAGTAGATACTTGACATTTGAAAACGAAAGAAATTGTATTTTACTGTAGTCTTCTTACGGGCATATAATACAAATTAATAAAGTAGAAATTTATAGCAATAACATTATATTAAGCACACGAAAACAACTATAATAATAAATTGAAATAAAATGGAAACTATGGTGTACTGAAGAAAAACGCGATAGGATAAGAAATAATGCAGGTAGACCATTATAATATAGCACAGGAGGAATAAAAATTACTCTGCACGCTCTAGTATAAATTATACAAAAATAAAGCGTAATTATCAGTATATAATAATGCTTAAATTACTCTGTCTTACAATTATTCGTAATTAGATACATTGCTAGTTCATGAACATCGCGTCTATATTATCTATCTCCTAAACTTTCCAAAGGCGAATGGTTCAGAGAATGATTTTTCACGAATGACAGTTCTTAGTGTGTAAGAACATTAACATAACGATGGAAAGTATAATGCATTTAAAATTACCAGCCATAAATCAATTATTTATAAATAAAACTCCTTATGAAGGTAATTAAAATTTGACATCTACAAACTCTGTGGTAAAAAGATACTTTGTTTACAGTTACTTTTTAAATCTGATGTAAGCATCAAATTACTCAAAAATATTAATGATCGAATTTATGTTGGAATATTTTAATATAAACTAACATTCTTTGAAATCACTAGTACCACTTTACATAATAAATTTTGATTAAGTTATCTCGAAACATGCAGTCGAAAGTTGTGGTAAAAGTGAACTAGTACATTAACCAGTGCATTTCTTGGTCAGAGTAACAATAGCCTCACAAATGATAACTTTCTTAATCTGTTAACGTATCATGGGCGATTTACGAATAATTACATGCTACAAACCTAGAGCAATTAAGTGATCCATTTCAGAATTACGCAAATTGAAAAGTCAATTATTTTTATGTTTTGTAAAATTACACGTATTTGCTTTTAGTACTGAGCGTTTTAAATCTACTAGATTGTAAACTGAAGTACTAGAATTATTGCAATTGAATTTTAATTAAATTCGTATATCAAACAACTTACTTTTCATTGATTTAAATTAGTTTATTTCATCATTATTATTTCCTGCATGAATATACTATACGTAGAAACTATATATTTTGACTAAAGGTTTATCTTTGCCAATCACTAGTGGAAAACGAACTAATGAAAATTAAAAATGAGTCAATATCAAATAGCAATAATAAAACGGATGATTTAATTCATGAATTATCAAAAATTTTACAACATCGATAATTTAATATCATGATACATCATCAATAAATTTTTCTATTATTTCATTATCATTTTACTTATTTCATTCCACTACTGCGGCATGTACAAGCTTTGGTGTTTTTACTTTAATGTCAGTTTTTCAAAATAAAAACATATTTAAATTATAAAACCGACAAGGTATTTTCGGACTTTCTCCAAGATTTCTGAACAGAATTTGCTGAAATTTTGAGAGCAATCGTATGAAACCTTTGCTTTTGCAATCACAGTGTCGGTATTTCAAAGAATGGTGAAAACTATTTCATTAATTTTACATACTTACGATTTACATTTCCTGTATTTGTGTTTATCGAAAGATGGCAATATTATTCGTTTACC
Source organism: Trichopria drosophilae (assembly GCA_030407085.1). NCBI lineage: Eukaryota > Metazoa > Arthropoda > Insecta > Hymenoptera > Diapriidae > Trichopria > Trichopria drosophilae. The sequence goes on from CM059583.1 coordinate 159,022,362, forward strand.
TCAAAATGTTATCGACGAAATAAGTTTTAGGTAAACTATCGGAAATAAATTTTGTAGTATTTCCAGCTATATTGTTTTATTTTCGGTTCTGATCCTCTTCTAACCACTTTTTAGGACTACAAAATCCATCAAAATAATTTATATCTTAAGTTTACGTACTTACCGCGTGTACGTTAATGAAAGAAACTAGGAAAACTAGAATGCAATTGTTTAATCGACTTTGGACCACCTTAAAATACTTATTCTCATTAAAAAGTTTGTTATTTGTAAACAAAAAACAAAAAGTTCGTAACTTTTAAATAATAAGGTAGACATTAAAGTTAAACTTATAATGGTGAGCAATTGATTGCAATATTATATTTAAAAAAATGGAAAAACAATTGCCGTATTGCCATATCTATATGTATATATAGAGGATTAATATTTAGAATCAAGTCATGTTATTTATATCACCATGACAAATAATTTATTTCAGCTCATGTTTCGTCGGGATATTTATTTTATTCACACTTTCAATAATATTTTGATAGTGCAGATTTATATTGGAAGAAAATAAAAACTATGAATCTTACTTTCCTTCATGAAGCCCCTAAACCATGATTTCAGAAACCGCAAGACCCTAAGTTTATAAATTCGCTAAACCTTATTGAAAGTCTGTCTGCATTATTGAATTCGTAATTTTTAAACTGAAACTGATTTCAGTATTGGCTGTTGAAAAAGATACAGATCTCAAGTTTCATTAAAAATATGAATACTTCGTCCGACAATGCAATGAAAACATGAAGTGTCACATTTATTTTTAACTTGCATATTTTTATTCATAATTCGCAATTATTCAAAATTTAAGTTAGATGGAGACACACATTGATACATGTCTAAACGTTTCTTCAGAATTTTACCCAAAACATGCAAAAATAATTTTGCAACACCATAACGTAATAAACAAAATTCAAGATGTTCTCTTTGGTGACATTTTCTGTTTTTTTTTTCAGTTTAACAAGCCCAATTCCTTTAACGAATATTTCTCTGGCTTCTGGTTTATAATAAAAGTAGTTGAGAGCAGAAATAAATGAGAAATCTTTGTCACAAGGATATTGCACTCGATGAAATAACTATCTTAACAACTGTTAATGCAAAGTGTGTGACGTGTGAAAACTTCGATGATGATTTGAATGGGTTATGAAAACATCGATTCTAGTGAAGTGTACGAGTCCGTGGACTTCGTACAGGGGGGAGAATGTTACGGACACAATCGATGTTTTACCGACTGCGGTACCAGGCGTAGGTTTTTCCCACAAAGGTGGTTTTCCCTACGCCATTGCACACCGGAATGGGGGTTCCTCTAAAAATGAAGCAGGCCTGTTAGGTAAATTATGTAAAAGGCCCTTCGAAATGGTGACGATCTCGATAAAAGTATTTGTATTTCGAATAGTATAATCGATATATAATATGACGTTGTAGTCTATTTAAACGTTCGAGAAATTGAAAAGTCGAACTAAGATGTAAAAAATTGACCATCGGGTTTTTTCAGGACGTTTAGGGACCTCGTGGGGTTAGGAAATCTGCGTCGCGCTCGGGTCGTCACCGGTTGATCGCTAATAAATGGTTAACATTTTCTTTCGGTCAATCAAATCGCGTGTTTTATTCAAAGCCCTTCCACCATTCGTTAACAACAACAATTTCTGAACAACCACATAACGAGGCTATATTATCTGTACAATAAGATGTTAATTCCTTTACGCGATTCACCATTTATACATATCAAGTATGATGATTCCAAAAGTTAAATTTCTAAATGTAACATTACAAAAAACTACATATTTGAATGGCAAAAGTTGAGTTTAGCCTGTAAATACCTTTAGCCTAATAAATAATTTCCAATTCTTTTGTGGTAACATCGAGTATTCCTCAGGGATCTCATTCGGCCTCTATTTTAATTACATTTTTTATAAACGAGTTGCCAGCTTGTCACCTATCGGCTATATGCTTGATATATGTGGATGATATTAAGTTGTTTTTTACTATTAAAAACCCGATGGATGCTTCTAAACTTTAAACTGCCGTTAATAGGATCTTTAAATGTTCGATAACGATTTGCCTCTTAACATTCAGAAATGTCGAATAGTACCTTTTATTATGGGTAAATCTTTATTTAAATATGATTACTCACTTAACGATAACTCCTTGAATCGAGTCGACGGCATCGCTGATTTAGGAGTTCTTTTTGATAAAACTGTTTCTTTTTCTTCTTATATAAACAATATTATTGCCCGAAGTTTACGTCTAAAGGAGGGTTGTATTAAAAGGTTTACGTTTTATTTTTACAATGCTGAAATTATATTATATTTATATAAATTATTAATTATACTCATCTTTACATATATGGATCGTTATTTGGTCCCCGTACACTCAAGCAGTATTTAACCATTATCGATCATGATTTTAGGCCAATTATGAGCCAATTGCCTTCAATATGGCTCGTTATTTGCTTAAAGGTAAATGATATTTCATCACTTTTTAAATACAGATTAATCTCTTATAACTGCCGTGACCTGCGTATTGTTTTTGAATTGTTTAATAATTCAAATTACGTTTATTTTCATCTATTGATCGTGTGCGTTCTTTTTGGATTAAAGTTTTTTCTATAGTGAGCGGACTGCGAGTCCATTAGATCTTTTCAATCGCGTATATCTTTTGTCCGGCATCATTGAATAAATGTGTAAATTAATAAGTTTTATAAGTTTGTGTATACCTTTTTTCTATTGTGAATTTTTAATATTTTTTTATTTGTATCAAGGGCCCATTGGCCCATTTAATGTGAATAAATAAATAAATAAAATAAATAATTGGTCAAATCAGCATTCAACTTTTTCTAATGTATATTTTGACACCTGATGGATTATCATTATGGAAAACTAAGATGAAAAAACATCCATTCATAGTCATCGAAGACATTCAAGAAAGTGTGCCTAATAACAATCTGAAGATATTTACAGAATTTCTACTGCATGTTTCTTAGCTTCGACTATCTAATTAGCAGGATGATTTATTCATACGTGAGTATATAATGAGGTTTTGGTTTCCACTCACAGTCGAAGTTGAAACATCACATCCCACCTATAATATTCATATGAGATACGGCTAGGAAGATTCTTCGAAGCATTCCAGGAGTTTATGCAGAGACTGTTTACGACGAGTTCATTGCCGGTTTTTCATTGGTGCGTCTGTCGCGCCATTGCATGAACGTGTGGGTTTGTGAGCAGGCTCAACTATGGAATTCCGGAACGACAGGTCGAAGAAAAATTTTACTTTCACCGCCTAGGAAAACCATGTAACCATTATCATTGAAGGAAGGCGAGAAATTACCGTGGCAAGATTTTCAAAATTCCTTAACCTAATGAAGAAGAGCTCATGGGTCGACTAAGATGTAACTACTGCATGAACAGGTACATTACGTAAATTATCGTTTTTTATTAATTGAACAAATTAAATTTGTTGCTCTTATGGACTTACGGTTTAAGTATCATGTTGATGTTCAAACTTTGACCTGTAACTGTGCTAAATATTTATAGGAATGTAACACTGACTATATACCTAGAGAAAAAAATGGTTTATGGGCCACCTAAAATCGGTAAAATTAGTTGTAACATACAATGATAGAGTGAACAACGTGAAAAGTTATCGTTAGTAACTATTTTACTATTCACGAATGTTTAAAGTGACTATTTCGTTGTAAAACTGCGGTCCATTGAATAAAAAGTTTGTGTTTCACACAATTAAGGTTTGCGCTAAACACAAACCAAGTTTTTGCTCAGCTCAATCTTATAGCGTGTATCATAAAAAAAGTTTGGACGCAGCACAAACTTCTCTGGAGAAGTAAACTTTCTGTTTAGCACAAACCACGGTTTTGTTGAGAACAAACTTAGGAGTTTGGATGGAACACAACCCTAACTTACGTGAAGCGCAAAGTTTTTTTTTCGAGTAGATTTGGGGTTATGCACTCTGCTCATATTTAATTGTTTATTATTTAAGTTCAATTTTAGATTTTTTACAGTAAAGTTATGAATTTCAATCGAAAATCTTCTTAGACATGGAAAATGTAGGGATTTTTAATAAATATGAAGTACAACATATTATCACAAAATGCAATAACAGATACACCATATGATAATAAGATTTCGAATCCCCATGACGTCGAGTAATTGTACACAGAGAGAAAAGAAATAGTTAACGGAACCTTTTTGTAATAGTAAAACGCGTAAATAAGAAAAGTTGTTGCATTAACTATTTCCATGGTAAACGGTACAATAAAATTGTTCTATTTACTATTTTCCGATGGTTAAATGGTTCGTACATAACCTCAAATATCGACTCTAACCTTACATATAGTTAATTCTACTACTTAAGAGGTTGAAATCGATTTTACTATTTTTTCGTGGTTCCATTAACAATTTTTTTCTCTCTGTGCATCCATTAAAGATACCACTTTTTTTAACGCTTTTTTTTTGAAAAATTAAAAATGCTTCAGGGTTCAATCTTACTATTTCCGTGAATGGTTGTTAAAAACGTATATTTTCATAAAGTGAAATAGAATGTACTAAAATAGTAGAAGACCATATCTATAACATGTTTCTAAAGTTTCATGCAGATGAGGAAATATATATTCGTTCCTGCAATTCACTATCGACAAAAGATCATATACATACGATCAGAACTATTAAATTAACTTAAATGTAGGAATTATAACTATAAAAAATAACAAAAAAGGACGGTCCTTTCATCTACGAAAATTATCACTGACAGTTTTGTTACCAATAGATCAGAAACCTGTACTGTAAAAAAAGTCTTAAGATTGTTACGTCTTGTTAATTTTAAACGGTCTTAAATTAAGCCAATGTATAAGGCATAAGTATGGCCTATTCTAATTGGTGTTGTTTTTGTTATATCTTAAATTAAGCCTTAATTTAAAACTTTCTTTACAGTGTACTTCCACGAGCAGAAGATGTTGCGTATTTCAGTAATTTCAGTACTGTTTTTTTTATTTCTCCAATTTCGGACCAACTTTGGTTCCTCATCAGGTGGAATAATGAGGGGTTTTCCTCTTGATTAACCCAAATAATTAATCACTTGATCTTTAATCACCCACTATAGTCGCATTTAAGATGGTGGGGGTCAAATTTAATGTTTTTTATATTTATTTTTAATATCATGAGACCTACTACTATGTTCTTATGCGATTTATTTATATTACGATTATCCTGATTTTTATTCATCGGATTATCCTGCAATTTGATTTGAATCATTTCGGAAATTCTTCTCTTCCTGAAATTATTCTCCCTATGTACTCTGCAACAGTTTGCCAATTAAAATCATGATTTGATTTAATTCTTCGAATCATAAATTTTGGTTTATCAATCCATGTTGTTATACTACGTTTTGTTTAGCCAGCACATAATTGTCGTCGCAATCGTTTCATTTGATTTTATTACAATAGTTGGATTTTTTTTATCCATTTTTAAAATTTTATCTTTACCACTTTTAATTATTTGTGACAATAGGTTTCTGATATACTATTGGCAGTAACAATACCAGTAACTATTTCTGTAGTTGAAAAGCCCGTTCTTTTTTATTTTTTTTTTATATAATTACAACTATTGTAAACTAAAAATCTCATTTTTACAACAAAAATGACAATTTTTAGTGGCCTATTTATTTGCTCAGAGTGATCTCTTTTCTCATTTTCGTTAACACTTCTCAGCCAGCAAAATAAAAATGATTTAATGATGATCTCCAAATATACTCTAAAAGAAATCAGATGCATCAGTTTTTGATATTTTCTGGGCGTGAGTGACATAATTTGACGAATCTGGCCTCCTGTATGTATTTTTTTACGTCTGCTATCAGGGTTTTCTTATATATCACATCAGATAGATAAAAAGTCTTGAAATACAATAGAACTTCGGTTCTTCAACAGGAATCGAGTAGAGCAGCGATAACTCGTAGTAGCGATAGAAAGAACTATATAAAAATTTAGAAGATGTAGAGTTGTAACTGATCAGGATTTAGTTTGCCTGTGATTTAACATTTCAAAAACATTTAGCAGTTTCTGGAATTGGGAAATAAGAAATACTTATTTAGCCACTGCTCTAGAGAAAAGAAAACATATAGTAACAAAGTAAGGTGTATTTATATATTGTTTATTTAATTATAAGTCATCATCACATAGTCGATATGTATTCCTCCGCCATGGTAGCGATGCGTGATGCATGGGAAAATCTAATAAAAATATTTAATGGTGATACCATAAGTACTAGTTGGTAAATTGTTTTATTTATGTATCAAAATAATTGTTATTTTTCTTTATCATAAGACTAAAATATAAATTTTAAATACAATAAACAAACGGATATCTTTTCTTGTCGTGTTTCTCGAGTTTAAATATGTCCAACAAAAACGCAAAAAAAACAATAAAACGATGAAAAATAAAGAAAAGGATGGTAAAAAATAATTCAGTATAGTAAAATCGGCCAATGACGATTCGCCGTCAAACCTTCGAAATATGTGAAGTACGATTGTCACGTGGCTAAATATAATCTGAAAACAGACCCAAGACAAATGACTAAAATGCAGCCAAGTGCACTCCTGTACTCGTCGACTTCATCCCTGACATGTATCGACTTTGTTGTGTAGTAACTAATTGATGACTGTAATTAAATAAAGCGATAAGTAAATAAAAAAATAGGCATATAAGAACATTATTGCCACAAATCATTAAAGTTTGCAATTATTGTTAAATTTGTTCGTAATTATGGATTCAAATGGTATTTCAATGAAATGTGTAAGATATTTTTTTCAAGTGCTAAATTAATTTTGTTTCTCTAGGTCACAAATACTTAGAAAAAATAATAGATAAGAAGATAAACATTAATTATAGAAATTTTTATTTGAACAAAATCGGTAACAATTACAATCATTCAATTGTTGTCCATGTAAAGAAAGTCAGATTTATTTAAAAATCGATTTAAGGATTAAATTCTTTTTCGAAATATGAATAAATTTGACAATACTTATTCATTTAAATATTGATATAATATGACCGGAAATATTTTTGTCGTAATTTAATTTCATTTATCGATAAAGAACCATGCAACGTAATAATTTATGAAACAATTTTCTCAAATGAAACATTTTAAATTCGTGTGAATTGAAATAATGGAATTAAATTATTATGTTTCATCATACTTTGTTATTAAGTGGACATTTAGAACAAATTCTTTCTTTATACATTAACCAAAAATTACTGAAAAACAAACGAAATTTGAATGAACGCGAATTCCAATTGTGAAAGAAACTAAAAATTCTTTGACTTATATGTATAGAATACACTTTTCGTTAATTAAACATATGTTTTTATACAAATTTGTTTGTTTGAATGTTTCCAGATGGTAATAATATTAGTAAAATATATTATTATCTGAACCTTCAAAAAATGTACATTTCAATTTCACTAATTTGCTCTGGTCCTAAAATCTTGTAGATCTTGTATCGGGAAAGAATTCGCTTTCTATAGTTAATTCATTTTTATTATTTTGTAGGCGATAATCGTCTATTAAAACGTCCTTTATCAATAAAATAAATATCGAGGTGAAGGCTTTGGATCGCTGCATACAACAGAAAGAAAAATAAATGATTCTATTTGAAAGATAATCCGAAAAACTTTTATTGAATCTTCTTTAACTTTTAAAACATTATATTTGCTACTTTTAAAATGGAAATTGTGAAGTAATTTCCAGCAATTGCGTTACTTTTTATCTTCATACGTCATTTAATTGCGTGTTAAAATAAACTAACGAGTACTTTGCCTGTGCGAACTTAGCGCTAAACTGAACAAAATGAGTAACCACCGCTATCGAAGATCTTGGTCTTTCGTTATTTTTAGTCTACCATTTCTAAGCATCTCGTGCTTAGTTCTTTTTATTTACTATTCGTTTACGAAATTTAATTATAAATAAAAGAGTGATTAGATCTTGGTTAACGAGATAAACATCTAAAAGTAAAGTGTGATATTTCACATGCACAAAAAGTCATGTAATTGTTTCATCAATAATCTAAGATGTTTTTACTTTTTCTTAACGGAAAACGGCATTAGTGAGCATTAGTTTACTTAATTTTTACTAATTAATTAGATTTCCCGAGAAAGTAAATATTAATTTCTTTTTAAATATGTGCACATACTTTCAATTTGTATTATTTTTAATTAATAATATCTTAACTTACTTCTGACAATTTTAATTAAAGACAAATTTGTACTGGATTTTTTTAGCCATTGTTAATATTAACGACTCTTTCAGATGTTATAACGCTTTCTCTGGAAATTCGACTAAAAATGCCAAAAATGTACAAAACATTTTTTTCTTGAAAAATTCGGACCTAGAGGTTTTTAAGTGCATTGAGTACGAATCCAAAATGTTTTTTTTTTACGTTGCTGATCAGAAGTCTTAAATTTAATTTGAGAAATTCATAATGGTGGATTCAAGATGGTGGACAAAAATGCAAAAAACGATTCTACTTAGTTTAATCCTTGTACTCACGGGTTATTAACATGCTTAGCGACTACTATGAAATTTATGAAATTTAAAATGAAAGCAATAAAAACTATTTCATGATTTGAGAATTTTTGACAATAAGCGATGTCGAAAAAGTACCTAATAAGCATTTTGATCCTAATCAATGTTTCTGTCCAAATTTCCACTATGGATTCCTAATACATCAAGTTTTGTTGCCCAATAAGTAAGAGTCGATTCTGATAGGTTTTTTACTCCAGAATCCAAATAGAACCACCAGAATAGCCAATTGGCTCTAGTATTTGATATATTGGAGGTAAAAAATTCGATACCAGGCATTTTGGAGCATCAATTCAAAGCCAAAAAACTGGTGTCCCACCAGTAAAAGTTAATTCGTTAACAGTTAAGTTCGTGGGTGAAACATGGTCGAGCATGAAATACAGCTGAATCGAGCATGTAAACCCGAGTTTTATCAGATAATGGAATCGCTACGCATGTATCTTGTACATTTGATGATCTTCTATCCAGAAAATATGAATAATGAAGAGATGTGAAAAGATCATTTTTAACTGGAATAGTATAGCAGAACCACGCAGTCTTAAAATTTGTCTATCCCTTAGCACTGCTCAGCATCTTTGTCTTAAAGAGATTACCAATTATTGTGGAAGTGGAAAATTGAAGATAGAAATAAAGAACTTCATTCTAGTAACTACTAGTAACCTGCCCTGTCTATGATAGTTTATGTCTATTACTATCTAATAATAATGGAAATGCTATATGACTTATTTTTTATATACAGGTATGCCGATGTACAACAAAAAAATACTTGTGTAATGGTATTACACCTTACTTGTACACGAAGGAAAAGACTTGGCTGGACAAACAAACAAGTAGCTAGTTACAAAACAGTTTGCGACACTAACTACTTATCTGTTTGGTCAACCAACTGTTTTTTTATAAGTTGTAACTAATTTCATATGCGTTTTTCGGTGTATTCTATTATTTTAATGTATATTTCTGCTGAGGGATGGCGCGTTATATTTTCTTCATTTTGTCGCAAGCGCTTATACAATTTAGATACTGCAATATATAAACTACAAGCATATTTTATAAGTTTTGAACAATGTTGCAAATAATCTGAATTTCACAATGTAAAGAAAAAAGATTTCCAGCTGTAGATTTGAATTAGAAATGATCTTTGGGCCGTATTTACTACAGTAAAAACCAAATGCTGATATCGATATGAAGTTTCGACGATATCTTCATGTAGATTCTAGAAATATATTTAATGCAGCTTCATGCCATAAGTAGAATAATGTTGTACGTAATTAGCCGTTCCTACGTAGAAATGTCTAATTCTTTCGTATTTTGCTAAATTTTTAAGCATCCACAATTATTTTCTCCAGTAACTTCAAATGTGCTACTTTCATACTACGATACCTACTGTTAGTCAGTGACTGCAGATGCAAGAAATCATTTGTAGTTGAGGGATCGACTACTTTTCATTAGAAGTCGTGCATACATGAAATTATATACGGTAGTTCAGTTTATGGATTGAAATTTCCAGTTCACTTAAGATGCCCAGAGGTCAGTGTTACTGCTGCTTACGTATCCAAGTAAAGTTTCGCACATGCAACATACGATTCCTTGTCCATTAAAAGTCTTTTCTCTGCAGGCGGCACGAAGCAAGCTGGGTCGCCGCAGTTCACTTAACTTGCAGGAAGGCGTATCCCAGCAATACGACAACTACAAGTCCACGAAGACTTCGTTTGCTTAAAGGAAAAAAAAATAACGGCCCACATAGCACAGCCATGCCATACTGTCTAAGTGCAGGCACGAGCTATATAATTCTAGTCTTCGAGTGTTCAACTATAGAAACGTGTTTCGGGCGTCAACAGTTAGAAGTGCGATAGTGAAGGAATCCACATTTAAATCACTTTCATGGGTCGAGTACAAATCGAGCTGTACCGTTAAACAACCGTCTCGCTTGTTCGACAATTTCTGTTTAGACTAGTAAAGAACAATGTCGATGCAACAATTTATTTAGCTTCTCTAGAAAAAATGATAAAAGGGTTATGTTAAACAAACGTAATTTTTTTCTTACGCTGCTAGATGGCGTTCAGATCTAAAATCGAACAAATAAATAAAAAAAATACCCTGTATCCGAATTGTATTTTTCAAAATAAGGAACAAATAAAGGGAGGCAATGTCGGGTCGAACACAACGTGATCACATATTTTCATTGATTCTTTGAAAATTAAAAATGATCATGAAAATCTGTAGTTCACGACAAACATAAACATTAAATCGTTTTTGGAAATTACCAGTGTTTATATGATTTTTTTTCCTTTACTTTATGTTAGATGAATTGTATAATTTTTATCACAATTTTGTAAATCGTTGGTATTAATTATACGTTCTAGAGGGCTAAATGAAATAAATACTAACGGTGGAACACAATCTTATCGTTTGTATTGAGAACAACGAAAATGGATTTGGAGACATAAAGATATGTTAATTTAATGACGGTTCTATTACATTATAGCTATATTTGTTATTTAACTTATTGATTCCTGAATGGACTTCTTTTCACTGAAGTTTTCAACGGTTGTAGTTTGTGTACTCGTAGGTTCTAGGTAATGTCCAAACTGGTATATCTAACGTAAAATTAACTGAACGTTCAGTATATATTAGATTTAGAAAAAAATTTAAACGTGAAAACCTATACATACGATTAATTACTCCAAAAACATGCATTTTTAAATTCTTTTTTTACGTCAATTTCCACAATTAAATAATTTCTGAATTGTTGTTTGAAGTAAAGAAATCGTGTCCTCGAGAGTGGGACTTTAATATTAACAGTTTGAAAATAAAGACGAATGTATCCAAAATATCGGCTAAAACACGAAAAAATCAGTGAAATATTTTGACTTTTTTTATTAAAGAATTATACATTTTCCGAAAAAGTGCTGCTGAACAAAAAGTTTTTAGAATTGATCGTGAAATACGCTGAAATTTTGTCCGAATTTTTTGAACATTTTGTTCACATTTGAAACTTCAAAAATTCTGAAAAATTTGAAACGTCATCTAACAAAATTTGAGAAAATGGCATGGTATTCTTCGAGCAATTCCAAGAACTTTATGATTTGTAACATTTTTTTCGAAAGTTTGTTATTCTTCCCCCGATTTTTTCGTGTTTTGGATGCTATGTTGGGTACTTTCACCTTTATTATCAAAATGTTACTAGCACGTTTTAATGTTCCAGTCTCGAGGGAACGCTTTCTTTACTTCAAACAGGACTTCTCAAATTATTTATAATATAAAGACAAAATTTGAAAAATGTATTTTTTTTTGGAAATAATTGTATATAGTTTTTTACGGTTGAGTTTTTTGAAAAATCTAAACAAAGTTCTGAAAGTTGAATTTTACAAAAGTTCACAAAGTTAATTTTATGTCAAATATGCCTTCTTGAACATTTTTTAGAACCTTTTCTTACACAGAATATAACAGGACTAGTGGGTTAAGCCACTGTTTTCGATTGTTTTAATGGTATTTTTATATTTCGCAGGGGTGCGCCTCAAAAACCCGACAAATCACATAACAGACATTTAAAAAAACAGACATTCAAAAACCAGACATTTCAAAATACAGACAAATTATCGAGGTCGCCGTCCTTGAGGTCTCACTGGAAGGACATGTCAAAGTCAAAAATGTTTGACTAAGAGTTTAACTTTGTTGACCACTTGAAGGTCAATTCAGTTTGATCCCCGGATTATTTATTAAGCACATTTCGAAGTCAATCATTGGGTTCACCTCAAAAATCCAACAAATCACAAAGCAGCCTTTCAAAATACCATACATTTCAAAATGTACATATTCTGAAAATGTAATTAATGATTGACTTCTAAATGTGCTTAATAAATAATCCTGGAGTCAAACTGATTCTACCTTCAAGTGTCCTACACAGTTAACCCCTTGGGCAAACATTTTTTACCTTGAAGTGACTTTTCAGTCAGACCTCAAGGGCAGCGTCCTGGATAAATTGTCTGTATTTTGAAATGTCGGGTTTTTGAGGGTCTGTATTTTAAATGTTTGGATTGAAATTTGAAATGTTTTGAATGTCTGATTTTTTAATGTCTGCTTTTTGAATATCGGGTTTTTAAGTGTTTGTTTTATGATTTGTCGGGTTTTTGAGGTGCACCCCCTCGCAGCTATAAATTTACTTCGTCTGTTATATTTTTGGAAATAATTTTCATACGAGGCTCAATAAAAAGTGAAATTGTAGATGATTTAATTATCTTTAATATTCTCCGAATGTATGTATAACGCAAAACAGTTATATCGAGAAAATAAGCTATGAATGTTGCTATTTCAATCAAGATAAAAATTTCGCATTTCTTAAAAAAATACTATCCCGACCAATATCAGTCTTTCGAAGTTGAATAAAAAATGAAATTGTTGGTAATGTATAACATGTACCTAATGTATCCGACTTTCAGTTTTACGTACACATGTATTCATTTTGACAGAGGTTTATGTATAATTAACAGGGTTTCGCAATACATACACTTTGTCGCAGCTGTGGCGATCAAAGTAAGTCCATCGCAGGTTATACATATTTTTCAGTACATATAATCGTTAATTTAAAGTATTTTAAAATTAGATATGTAACTAATGTATCCCGTTTTTAGTTGGTGTATGAATGTAATAATTTGTTTAGGATTTTATATATAATAATTAACAGTGAACAATAAAAGATACTCCGATACATTACATGTACTCATTTATGAAACAACAGTTAAATTGTGTTCCATAATTGCATAAGTACGTAATATGTGTTTGATGTGTACCTATACCTATATAATATAGTATATTATGTAACAAGGGCGTAATTAGCGATCTTCGACGAGCGAAACGAGGGTGGCAATCACACTCCTCTGAGATATTTCGTACGTTCTGCATATTGTTTTCAATAAATTTGCGCCTGAAAATTTCACTGCAGGACGCAAAATCGACTTCTACGCTCGGAGTGTTAAAAAAATATTTTCAGCTACGTAACGTTGAATTCTCATTTTAAAAGATCGTAAATCAACAATCGTTGTTTCAACATGTAAAAAACGTTTCGTATAAAATGATTGTATTCATTCCCATTTTTAATATACAGTATTGATTGATATTTTGCGATAATGTAGTTATATCAAACATTTTACCTCATGACGACAAGAATAATTGAAAAATGGCAAAACTACTGTAATAAAGGCAGGAACTATTCGTCATCTTTTATTACCGTTACGACAGCGTCGTAAGTCATTTTAAGATATCCCGCGGCAGATTGCTCTAAGTACATGCGTTACGATGCAAGTTCACGGGAAAATTGATTACGGAACCTAATTTATCCTGAAGATACGGTTCTCTACATCTATGCCGATCTGCCATCCTACATAAATTCTTATATTATTACATTAATCGATATCTTAATATTATGTATATTATTAGTATTTTAGAAGCCAATGTAACGATAAATTGAAGAAAAAATCACGCGATTAATATTACTAAACAATATATGAATTGTGTGAATCATTCATTGATAATATATTATTTCACCTGTATCTCTAGATATAGATATGACGCACGAAGGAAGGTAGTCATGTATATTCTACGAACTGTTTTTTAATGTACGTTAAAAGAAAAAGTGCGGCGGACTTTTATAACATTTCGCTTTTATTACTTCTCTTTATTGCGTTATACTACTGTGCTTAAATAAAATATCTCACGATTAAATATTTTATTATTTTTACTAAATTTTTGCAACAGCATTTTTAGACCCAAAGTCATTAAATAATTACAAATTAAAATAATTTGCATATGCAGGTGTTAATTTCATCGGCCATGGATTAAACATACATATTAAAAAAGAGACTACTAAGCAGCCTACTAAGTCCCAAGCGTAATCTTTCTTTACTGGAAGATTCCCTCATTGCTATCACGCGATCATCGTAATATATCAAACTCATTTTTTTTGTGAAATAGAAAAACTCAAAGCCATAAACTTTAAACAAAACTATATATGAATGACATAATATTTCTATTAATATCTTATGGATTATGTTTTGCTTTCTTAAAAAAACAGAATGCACTTTTATTACCACATACCAAACTCGAGGCATTCTTTTAATTAATGTTTGTAAAGTTCTTCCAAAAGATTTCAGTAAAAAAAGTCATAATATGAAAATAAGGTTAAACAAATCTACTGCTAACAAAATTTCAGCTAATAGGTAACTAAATAATGCAATTTTTTCTGTCTTAAAGGTTTTTTATTTAGTGCCAGTTTGTCGAGATATAACAAATTGAAAAAATATAATATTATTTTGTTAAAAAGTGAACAAGTATTTGCAAAGAAATGATAGACAAAATCGTGAATGTACAAATCAAAGCTGACATGATTAGCTAATAATATATTAAGTTCAAAAAGAGTTATTCGCGATGGAGTATTGTAAAACCTATTTATATTTTTCTAAGGTTTTTTTTAAAGCTATGTTTGGGTGCCGTTTTTTTTTATATTAAGTATGTTTGCTTAAACTTGTTTCTTACTGCTTATGGATATTTTATCAATTTCTAAATTATTTACACTTATTTTACTATACTGGATCAGTTTTGAACAATATAGAATGTAAACCTGTGTATTAATAAAGAATTATGAAATAACTTATCACTGTTCATTCATAAGATCTGTTGTAGATGTTTTATCTCCAGGACTCTAACTTACCTGAAACATAAAAGAAGAAAATGGTTTAAGAACATGCCCAAAATGAGATATTCTATATTTTGCAGTATATTTAAAACTAAATAAGAACAAAATTCCAACTATAAACATAAATTATATATTTCGATCGTGTAATGCTTATAAAATGTCAATATATGTATAAATTAATTGCATTAAAATATATTTTGCATACACAGAAGAGTAATATGTTAAAAAAAAGAAGATAGTACACATTGTATCAATATTGTTCGTTAAATTAACAAATTGTCTAAGAAATTATTCTTTGACAGTAACTGGCCATTCAGTACAAGCTTCTAATCGCTAATCGTAATATAAAAAACTTTTTGATGAACTGATATTACGGACCCTCCTTAAACGAGATTTCTTAAACATTTCTTTCAATGCCGAAAAATGTCAATTTGATTGACTTTTTTTATCTGCCACATTAGAAACGCCAGTTTGAATATTGAATATTTCAATCTTTGTAAAAGGATCCGTTCGGATTTCAGCAAAATCATTAAAAGTGATATTTAAGAACACAAATACATTATAATAGTTATTTTTGTATCACGGGCGTAAAATGGGGTTTTAAACCTCGATGACAGAACCTGGGGATTGGAGAAACCGGCTCGAGGTTCATGAGGGTGAAAATTCTACACCTGACATTCAAACATTGTGTTTTGACGCAGTAGACGCAAAATGTTTTTACGCCGGCAAATGAGAGCGTAAAATGACCATTTTAGGCCTACTGCATCAAAAAATATATTTTTCGATAAACTAACTATAGGGTATCGATCCTGCTTAATAATTTCAAACACATTAGATTGTTTCTTGTTGTCTGTCGTATTGGATCTGCTATTTAAAACTTTGAGACTCTGACACCATCCCTCTGTAGGACGCAAAATGCTACTTTGCGCTTCGTTTTCAGGACCACAAAAGACTACCAAATATCGCTGTGAGTGCAGTAATGTGCGTGTATCCAATTGTTCAAGGGAACCAAATCGCTTAATCATATTTTATCACTATACTGCGACAAAAACGGTTCTTCGCATGACGGGCGCAAAATGACATTTCGCACCCTTGACAGAAAATCTACTATTCTTGTATTGTCTAGTTTTCTCGATGTCAAACTTTCAAATAACCATTTTATGAAATTATTTTTTAACCAATTTTTAAAAATAGCCTACAAAACACTAAAAAATCACACAATTTTCATAATAAGGGCGATTATTGCACCCGCACGGTGTTAATTGAGCGATCTTCCGGCATAATTGATCTGCTCTAGAAAGAGGGCATGAACGGACTCGATCACAGGAAGTGACGTTGACGATGGGTTGCCGCCTCGAATTCGAGATATCGCTGGTATGAATGGCTGGTTTACGGCGTTCCTTCTGGTGCATAATTCATGCCTGGTTCGCGGACGTGCAGTTAGAGATGTAAATTATTACGTTCGAGTTATCGAGAGTTCTGATGGCCACATGCACCTATGCGGATAACGGGAACCTTTCGGCAAAACTCTCTTTAATCTGGTACTTAAGACCACGGTCTACCGTCATGTATACACATTTATATTCGATGCATGATCATTTTTAAAAACAACTAAAAAAAAAGATTCATCTTACTGTTGTGTTAGCTACGCTCGAATTAATAATATACTATTACATTTTACTATCGAGGTTTAACTTCTTTAGAATTAGTTTACTGCCTGTAACTTTAATTTTATTACGTGGGCATTTTAACCTATTAAGGACAAAATGTACAACAGTTTAACATGAAGTTTGATGAGTACTTTATAGCGCTTAAACACAATGAAGGAAGTTTGGAATAGACATTCTTTATGGTTCAAATCTATCCCTTTGGTATAGTGTATCTTAAAATTGTAAAATAACCAAATTATATGTAAATGTTGTGTATTGACCGCCTTCGAAAGCGCGCATCCAATATGGCGGACTAAATTCCTAAAATTTGGTACCTAGTGTTGTTTTAGTGACATTGGTTACATATTCCATGTTACTGCATATTTTAAAATCAAAATGGTTGTTCAATTATTTAAAACTTTTTTTTAGACATGCAATAAATAAAATCTAAAACTATTTAAATTAGTTTGAAATTAATTTTTGCTAAGAAACGTGTAACGTTAAGTTAAAATTTCAATAGATTTCAATAAATTTTAACAATTTCGTCGGCCATGTTGTATCAACCATTATGAATTTTGGAAAATCAAAGTCAAATTTGGAGTCGGAGATTTGAAAAAACCCTCGAATACCAAATTTAAAATTATTACAATAAATTTTAACGATTTCATCGGACATATTTAATCCTGCACTAGTTTCCAATTTCTAATCAACGTACCTAAAATCCTCACCATAACAAGTTTTGCGGAATTTAATTGGTTCGACAATAATTTATAAATAGTTTGTAAATGTACAACATTTTCGTAAAAATTTACTTCAGCGCCCTTTTTTATGCTTACTATTTCAATAGTTTTATCTTCAAGTCTGCATATTTTTATAATCGCAATTTTTATTAAATAACTAGACGCAATTTATTTAGTATTTTATGGCAGCTTATACGAAGGAGCAAGATTAAAGAAAAAATAAATCTTTTTCTAAAATTTTTGTCGTCTTGTTTTAATACTGTTTACTTTTTGAAGCTACTATGTTTTTTGAAGGCAGGCATATACTAAACAAGTGTACGATTACTAAAACCTAACTACTGTTAGGCAATAAAATATGTCGTTGACATCGTAACAGTGTTCAGTTACATCTATGAATATAAGTAGATATTAGCAATTCTCAAAATAGTAGCTATGTTTAAGCTCGAACAAATTTTACATTATTTCGAAATAAATTTGTAATAAAACTCTTCTTTTCATCTTTTTGAATATTTGTCACTCACATTGATCGTAAAAATAACGAAAAGATGTAAATTTTTTTAGCTAAACTAAAAGAAAAAATCGTTGAAATAGTGGATATCACATATGAAGATGAAAAACGATGATTGAAAGCATACATCACTACAAAATAATTGTTATAATTCAGAATTATTTTATAATTTTTTCAACAATATTTCGTAAATAATTATGATACGATTTAATTTAAATTATTACTTTCAAGTAAAACATACTGTTACTATAGATTGTCTTCTATTTCGTCTACGCACTTTATCTCTTCCTGTCAATTATTTTACGGCCATATGTCGAACATTATTTTTCGATACTGAGAGCTGTCAAAATTCGATTTGGCGGACTGCATTTAGTCCGCATGGACTATGTTTTTGACATCGCACATTCATGTTTAACGTGATCCGTAAAATTTCATTTTGCGTACTAAAAATAGACCGTAAAATCCGATTTTACGTCTATAGTACTTAAAAAATAATTAGTATTGATCACATGAAATTGGATTAATACACCGATGCAATATTTAATAAATTGAGAAAGTAAGCTTGGATTAATATGCTTTGGAAACTAAAAAAATACATAAATAAGACATCCCCTTAATATTTTACAACAATTATTAATCGGTTCGAATATTATACATATAAAAGCGTTTTTTATTATTGTTCTGAACTATTCTCGCTATAAATTTTGCTATTGCATATATGGGAGTTCCTGTCGAAGATGTAATTGGTCTTAAAAGTACACCTTTTTTATGTACCTTTGGTAAACCATATCCTCGAGCAAGTGTTATGTCTATTTATGTAAAATAATATTATAAAATATTCGTTATCGTTTAAATGTTTTAAAATTTCGTAGCATGACGATTGTACCAATTTTATAGGATCATATTAATATAGGTGTTTTTATCTATCGTACCTCTATGTTTGTTGATGTAAACATTATGCCTTTGTTTTCTTGTAAAAATGTTTCTGTTTCTGTCGTGTAAGATTTAATGAGTTTATCAATTTGTAAGTCAAAGTCGTTGTTTTTTCATTTTTTTTTAGATCGCCTACAAAAAGATGCCATCTATTTGCGATAATATATATTATTATATTGTATGAATACATTGAGATGAGTACCAATTTATAGTGTTTTAATTTAAACAAACTACTTGACATTTCGGCCACCTTTGATCATACTCATTGTCAGTACTGACTCCATTTTTGTTAAACCGTTTTATAAATATATCGGAAATGAAACGTGGGGGCAAAAAACAGGAAACTAATTTGGAAAAAAGTGCAGAAAAATGTTCTTTTCTTCACACCGGGAGGAAAAATCCTCCCGGCCACAAAGAAAAATCGTATACTTCCCTCGGGAAGTAAAAAGAATGTCTCAGGCTGCGTGTAATTTTTACCCGAGGTGAAGCCGAGGGTGAAAAACATGTAGTCTGAGACATTCTTTATTTTACCTCCCTCGTTGAGTAATATACTATTACCCACATAGCAAGGTCTGTGATTTACGAAGAAAATAAAAAATGTTATTTGTGCACCTTTAATAAAAACGTTTAAAAAAATCGAAATAACTAACAAAAAACAATATTATTATTAAAATCTGCGTTAAAAAATACATTCAATACGTTCAAAATATGTTGAGTATCTACATATACAATTCATGAATGGGCTTATTTTCTATTACATCACTATAAAAGGTACACCATTGTGAACAAAGTAAATATGTCAGGAAAATGACAACAAAACAAATGTTTACTAATATTTCCTATAAAAAGTAGAAAATCGTTTTCAACGTGCGGACATTCAGATTATCTATTTAAATCTGGTAAAACAAGTCTTTTCACTAATTGTAGGTGATTACTGTAATTAGGCTGTTTCAAGTAGTTCAAGTAGTTCATCAGTTTATTGTCGGCTTTCTGTTAACAACATAAAAGTAGAAAAATAATTAGAATACTTCTAAAAGTGATTTCTTTTAAACTCTTAAGAAAGTAAGTTTTACATCTTATGTTGTATTTCACAAAATACTATAATATACATATTTTAAATGTTTTAAATACGTTACTTAGCCATTATCAAGTATGGTATATTATTCTATAGGTTACACACTATTTACAAATTTAGGTCGATTCTGATTATTTGAAGAACTAAATGTAGTTTTTTTTATATTTACTTTGTTTAACTAAATTACCTATTACAAATTTCCAATCGAAATTGATTTTGAAGATAAGTTTTCTACTGCGTTATAACAGAACACGTGTATAGCAAGCGTCCTTATAATTTGATTAACAGAGAAGATAAAAAATATGGTCATGAAACATAATCCCTAAAGTTGTTCGTTCTTGTGCAGGTGTTCGTCAATGAGCTTTGATAGGAATTTAAAGCTTATATCGCATTTCTCTTCAACAGCGTATCAAGTCTCTAAGTAAAAAATTCAATGACGACGGAGTATGGAGTGTTACATTTATACGCGTATCTTGCAAATATCAAACCTGTTTTATGTACTACATCCGTTACTTTTAAAATAATAAATATTTTATTCCATAAGAAATACAATTACAAAAAAATGTTTACCAAATATTTAATTTCAGTCACGCCCCACTCATACAAAATAATGAAATAATCATTATATCTACTTACTCTTTTTACAGGAAGTCAGTTTAAAACACAAATAATCATTTTCATGTCAATCACGATTTTAAAACGTTAGTTCTGATTTGTAAAAGTGTTGTTTATTATAAACTCATATAATATTTTCATTATTTTGCGAATTTAGATCTTTTTTTTTAATTCACAGCGTAGAATAGTACGTAGATAAATTCGTTCGTATTGAACTTTACCTAGAACATGACATAAAATCAATATATTATCGAAGGGGAATAAATAACGTACATGCATTTCTCATTGTAATTTAAAATTAATAAATTCAAGTTGTATAGAAGAAAAAAATGGACGTGCTTATGCATACGCACAATTACTTCAGAACTTTAGAATAATCGTATTTTCAAGCAATGCGTGTCAATTGGTAATGCAGCTTATTTGCATCGTCAGAAAATAGGTCTTCAATGAACTTGACACATGAAACTTTTGCTCGTGCCATTGAGTGAATGAATGAAAAGCACTTATCTCTCATTACTCGCACGTCATTTGATTCGATTTCAAATATTCTCAACAATTGTACATTTATTCATTTCTGTGATACTTCTAATAGTTAACTTTGTAGTGTTAAAGAATTTATTTTGTACTAAGAAAATTAAATTTTTTCAAGAGAAGGTGCTTATGAAACTTATTCATAAACGTATAATTTAGAAGTATAATTTTTAAATAAATTTAAATAAATCGCAATATCGTTATTTTTACAAATTTCTCATTAGTAAAAATGATATAAATGTTTGTAGTTGGTGTAGAAAATTGAACTTTGTTACTTAGTTATCGAAGAGCTTTTGATGTACGTATGGAAAAAACAATATCATAATTAAGAGTCTTTTTTTGGTTATTAAATAAATGTTTGTCATACAAAAAAAGTTATAGTATAATACAAAGCATTTTTAGTCTTTTAATGCTTTAATTCATCGTAAAAAAACGTTACATAACGAAATAATAATATTAAGCACAACGCCAACCAAAAAATTTGTATGTGTAACCTTTACAACGTGAATGAAACGAAAGATTAGAATATACTAAACGTTTCATAAAATAATTCAAGGTCCTTCAAATAAGAGAAGTATATAAAACTCGTATTGAAATTTTGCTAGTTAATACATTATAAATTCTAGGTAGAGAAAGGCGAATTGATGAGACATTACTCAAAACTTCCCTTATTCAATGCAAAATATATTTTTTTTTAATATTAACTTTAATTTATTTTTGTACTACTATACATAATACAAAAGTTACACTTTACGAACATTGAAAGCTACACAAATTCGGGAAAACTATTAAAAATGTCTGGTAAATTAAATAGCACTAGAAATAGTGCATTTCCTGATAAGAAACTTGGGAATGATTAAAATCTCGCGTGTAGTATATTGCATGCTATTTCGCTTGTTTTTTAATTCCGCATAATTGTATCGATACGTTATACTGTGAACTCAATAATTCGTACAAAAATATTGATTATGAATCGTGAAGGTTAAATAATGTCGTATCAACCTGTTTCCTGTATGACTATTTAAGTAAGTATGAAAAAGGAAGTGTGAGATCATCTACACTGTTAATATTCCGTCGTCTAAGAGTGCAAACAATATGTCTCGCAATATATAATATACAAAAAATTTGCAGTTTTAATTTTATTACACAATATTTGAAATCCATTGGTTTTTTGAACTTAATTAAAAGGAATCAGTAAACTTTACTACAAATGGAACTTAAAAATTAGTCATTAATCAATCACATTTTGTTGCATGTACTTTGTCAATTTATTGAGCTTATTCAAAACTGTTTTATATTCGATGTAACGTCAACAAACTTTTAGTTAACAACGAACTCTTTCTTATTTAGTTTAAGCCGACTATGGCTCGAACAATTCGACCATTCTAAGACGTGAAATAAACGCATACGGCTTTGGTGATAACGATGACTAAACGTCAACTGTAAGCCGAGGATGACTGAGGTTGTATTACATTCATAGATGACTAAAAGTTTATTTTTGTCCAAGGTATTTATAAATCGATGACATATTACAAGATAGTTGTATGTAATGATTGATGGAAATATAGAATGGTGTTTTAACCTTTGTTATAAAAACAGTTTATAAATGTCAGTTTATTAGTAAAATGTTAAACTATTATGTTTAGTCATATGTTTTTAAGAAACTCTACTAGTTCGAGATAGTCATTGACTGTTGATACTTAATGTTAATTTTTAACACTTATTACTGAAAATTTATACTGATTATATTGGAGACAAACTTTTTTATCATTTAATTATTTTGTTTACTGATTTTTATTCTTCAGTAAAGATCTTAGAGAATAAAGGTATAATTATACTAAAGAGGTATACTAAGTAGGTATTCATATTTAATTATATAATTAACTGTCAACTAATTTTCATGTGCATTTTCTGTTCAGTATAAGAAGTTATATCTAGTAAACATTTATTATTAATGGTTTTACCTAACAAAAGTTTTATTGAAATACATATTTAAATAGTGTCAAGTACGTGTATATTATAGTCTAGAAAATATCATTTAAAATGTTAAATGATTTACGGCGAAGAAGAAAACTGTCAATTCTAAAAAAAATTACTTAATACAATTGGATCTTTTATCTACGATTTGTAGAATAAATATTTATTGAAATGTATATTTTTTCATTGTAAATTGCATTAATGGGTACAATATGAACTAATGTGATGAGAAAAACATTCAGTAAATTAAATATAATGAGAGGTAATCCAGTGGAAATTAAATCTTTAATAATTTTTATAGCTACAGGTAAATAAATGAAAATTTAATTCAGCAAATTTTCGTAAATTTACTGAAATCTGAATATAAAAATGAATACCTGGTAATTAACTTCCATATTTTTCTCGGTATAATATCAATAAAAAATAAATACAGTTAAAAAAATATATAATATATATCTATAGTAAACAGTCGACAAAACTATCATGAGCATAAACTTCTACATTTAACTTCTAAGTTCAGAGATAATATAATCATTGCCAAATCCGGGTGTTACATTTTAAAAGCAAGACGCAAACTAAAAATGATAATATTAAACTGCCGTAGCTCTTTTGATTCTTGATTATTCCAAACGTCTTAGTATCTTCGATTAAGACTTTCATAAGACACTCATTTTTGCAGTGTATATTTATTGTGCATGTATTAGTGTATATTCCCTTCAACATTTCAAAAGTTTTTGATACTCTAAGGCATTCCCTTATGTTCACAAAGTCTTTGACAAAGGTTTTGATGACTTATCAATCCAATGGATGTACTCATATATTAGTGTACGTTTAGCAGACCACCAAAGG
Organism: Trichopria drosophilae; assembly: GCA_030407085.1. Classification (NCBI taxonomy): domain Eukaryota; kingdom Metazoa; phylum Arthropoda; class Insecta; order Hymenoptera; family Diapriidae; genus Trichopria; species Trichopria drosophilae. The sequence goes on from CM059583.1 coordinate 159,046,554, forward strand.
TCTAGACGACAGTTGTGCTAAAGAATTCTCTATATTACTGTGGTGTCGCGGAAGGAACTAGTCTAGGACCAATACTTTTTATTATAGTTTTCAACACCTTCTCTATCAAACTTCAATACAGTCGTGATTATTTGCTAGTATTTGCTGAGGACACAGTTTTACCTTCTTGACTCATTAATATTCACCAAACTATAAATCGACTAAATACTGGAATTCAAACTTCATCTTCTTGGACTAAAAATTTGGGGGTTCATCCTCAGCCAGAAAAAAAAAGAAAGCGATATATTTGGCTCTAGACATAATCATTCGTTAATTGATAATATCCATTGTCGCTCACTCGTGGTTAAATGGACAGAAAATACCATTCGAAGTTAAAAATTTAGGAGTCTACTTATCATCCGACCTAACGTAGAATTTCCACATACCATCAATCAAACTCCCTAATTGTACATCATTTTGACTTTGCCTGTCTTAAAACTGCCGACGCTATCAAGTATCTTCATACAAAATATTACAACGACCCTTAAACTCAGTAATATATTTCATATTTCAACTCTGACGTGATCAAAATCTTACTCAATATCGAGTGACAAATTGGATGTCACTTAAGATGAGACTATACTAGATATTAACATACAGTCAATCTGATCTCCGTAACTTTTTTTACTATCCCCGAATTTCCATCGAGACAATCCGCTCGTTATTCAATAACAGCTTTCATATTAACAATTGTCCCACCGATACATTTAAAACATAATTTTGAATCACGGCAATTAAATTTTGGTATTCACTACCAACCAGTATCCATCAATCTCGTCCATCAATCTCGTTCATTATTATTCTTTCAAAACCAATTTATATACTCATTTGCGAAATCGTTCATGTTAGCTTATTATTTATAGTCCTTCATCATTATTACGTTTACTATGTAATCATTCGTCGTTTTCTATTTATACTCTTCTTGTCATATTATCTTATTATTAGTATTATAGTTACCTGGGTGCTGTTTCACACTATACGTAACTTTAATTATGTAATTAATATTATATGTATATTTAATTAAATAATGTAAAGTATTAGTCTGTTGTTAATAGCGCAGACAGAAAATAACGTGCCTTATTGTAAATTAGTATTTTTTTAAATAAAAAACTAACGTCTGGTTTTTTAACATAAAAAGTCCAGTTCAGTTTATACTATTTTTTAAGAAAATTACCAATATTTGTTTGAAAATCCAGAAATAAAAATGATGATACTAAGTAAGTGATTTACGTCCAAAATCTTAAACAAAATGTATGCACTTCATTGTTCAGATTCATTGAATCAATTTATTATTTTTAAAATTACGATCTTGCAACTACAATGGCGACGTATCGAAGTTGCATTTCTCGCGACCTTTGCGTGTAGAGCGGGAAAAAATGAATGTACTTATACGTGTGAATGCATTGCACCGTGCAGGTCGTTATATGCATATATGGCTAGATTTATATGTTGTGCCTATACCCTCTTCGGTGACCTTGGTAAAAGAGCACGCGTACTTAAGTACTGGTTACCGATGCTCAACCGGCATGCGAACGAAGGTTCTATGTCGTATCCAGATGCAAAAAATGCATTACATTTATGTAAGATTTCTATTTACGTAACAGCCGCATGCACTAGATGTGTATTTATGGATGGGAATATTTCGATCTTCCAATGTTTTATGGAACATTGCGTGTGCTAAATTTGAACAATTTTTGCAATTAAAATATTTTTTTAATTAATAAATAAATTGATTGGTCTCAATATTTTCATTGCGTGGAAAGACTTTTTTTATAGAAATGGTAAAAATTCCAGACAGTAATTTAAGTACTGACTTTCATTAAATACTTATGTTTATTACAAACCAAAGGTACTATAAGTTTTGGAATCTTTTTGCACACTTGCAAATTCAAAAAATACTCCTTTTAGGGCGTTCAATCTGATATTTAATCTCCACGTGCATGAGTGTCCGTGCGAGTTTTATGAACATTACACTGTTATGAAGTATAAAATATTAGTAAGAAAAACTTTTTACCTATGCTGCCTGTAACAATATAAATTACTAATAATAAAAGGTTTTTACATGCAGTACAAATTTGGATTTGAAATATACGCTTAATTATAAATGAATGGATTTTCTTATATTCATGTGTGTTTTAAGTTTTGTCTGATTTTCCTTGTATTCTTTATGTACATACAAATTGCATTTCAATTTGAAAGTACATTTTAACTTAACTTCAGTATTTCTATCAAAAACGCTTAGTAATAATAATTATAAATCTACTGTTTAAATTATTTCCAATGAAAATATTTCATAACTATATTTACAAAAAAGGTATACAATTTTGAAAAAATGAAGAAATAACATTATCATTTTTAGAAGTATATTAATTTTTTTTGAAATTTCAGTCGTGTACACACTCATAGGTTGTTCGAGAAAATTTAACCCCTTAACGTCCAAACGTCCGAATTTTCTGATTGATTTTCAGCGGTTTGTATTTGTATCAAATCATTACTAAGAAAATGTCGGAAGAACGATTTCTGACATAAAACTTTGTGATATTTCAGAATCTGTCATCAGAATTCTTAAAAAATAAAAACGAAAAAGTTATAATCGTTTATTTAACAAAAATAATGATTGTTTCAATAAAAAATGTTCATTAATTTATTTTTTCGCACCGAAATCGGATCAGAAATAATCTAGAGAGTAAAATGGGAGAGTGAACATTTTGAAATTCAACATGGCGATGTCCAATATAGCGGCTCGAAACCGACAAATTTAGCATATTTCGAATACTGACGTCTTCAACAATGTAGTTTGATGACATTTCCATAAATGTTAGTATTTTTGGTTGCTGATTACGAACTTCTTATCAGATTTATCCAATTCACATGGATGGATCCAACATGGCGGACGAAAATAAACAATATTTGTCGATTTTAGTAAATCGCTATTTTGAATTTTGCCATTTTTAGTGCATAATCGAAATTGAGGATTTAAAAAATCTTCTAGTAGCGAGTTTCATACAAAACCAGGCACTTTTCGAACCGTCATATTGGATCCGTCATTTTGAATTTGGAAAATATGACGACAGATTTGCAATCAGCGATCCAAAAAACCACAAATAAATAAATTTTCACTAAAATCGGAAAATATTGTTTATATTTGTCCGTCATATTGGATTCGCCATTTTGAATTTGGAAATCTGATAAGAGATTCGTAATCAGCGACCAAAAATGTACCAACGTTTATGGAAATGTCATAAAAATAAATTGTTGTACTTGGCAGAATTTGAAATAGCCCAAATTCGGCTTCGAGCCATCATATTGGAGGTCGCCATCTTGAATTGCAAAATGGCCACCCTCCCATTTTGAAGATCAGGGCCCAGGGACGCAAAATTCTTAGTCTCTAGACCATTTTTATCCTATTTCGTTGCGAAAACATCAATTAAATAATACTGTTTAGTGAAAAATTTGTATTTTTTTTTAAATAAACAAATATAACTTCTTTTGTCTGTATTTTTAAAAAATTTTGATGACAGATTCTGAAATATCACAAAATTTCACGTCAGAAACGATTATTCGGATTTTTTTAGGACAGATTTGATGCAAATAAGAGCCTCTGAAAATCATTCGGAAAATGTGGACGTTTGGACGTTAGTGGGTTAAATTTTTCGAATTATTGTTGCTGTATCGGGATTATTCTATTTGTCTAGCTGGATATCAAATATTGTTATTATAACAGTATCTCAATGTATTTTCACTTTTTAAACAATCTCTACAATATGATACATAAAACGATATTAAATTAGACTAAATACTATATTCACTGTTACTGCTACTATATACTGTAAAATATTATTTGAATTAATGTTTCAATTACTATAAATATATACCGAAACCTCTTTTTACAGAAAAAATCGATATCTATAAACTCTGTATTTAAAAAACAATCAATATTTATAAACTTTGTTTCAATATTGATGACTGAAACATAAAGTTCATCGCTCTATTGATGTAAAATAAGTATTAATAACTTCTTAAAAGAATACTTTGACCTACTCGTTCAGGTATTTTGTTTTCGATGGGTCATTTTTATATTTAGTGCGGCATTTTGGAACTTTTATGTCTAAATGTTATAAATAGAAATGCTTTAAAAAAATATGATGTTTTGACTTCTACTTTCATTCAGTAATATATAGTTATTTCAAAAGTCGCGATATTTTAAAATCTTTGGAGGCTTTTAATTCCGCGAACAAATTAAAAGCTCTATTCTAATATATTGCCTTATTTACAACTTAAAAATGTATTTTCGATTCAGGCGTAAAATGGCAATTTTACGCCTCCTATCTGTATCATTTCACGCCTTTATTTTGCTACAAGTTATAAAAATAGGCTTAAAAGTAACGCTCTTGGTACGAAACCTTCTATATTTTCATAGTATGCGTAAAATTCGACTTTATGCAGCGGAGAAAGGCGCACGAATTTTACATATACTATAAGAAAAAACAGCGTTCGATACTGGGATGTAAACATACGACATTATGCACCGGTCCTATCTAATCGTGTGTTAAAACGCGGTGCGTAAAGTTGAACTTTACACCCTTATATCCAAAACTAATATAAATTATTTAAAAAATACCAACATAATTTTATTTATTTAAAAAAATAATCTATCAAAGATAATATTTCATGAAAATGGAACCAAACTGCTTCACAGTCTAACTTTGAAACACAAAGTACACGAAGCCTACAAAACTAGTTAAGTCGAATACAAAAAATACTAGTTTTCGATACCAGTGCATAAATAGTACTTTTCAATACAAGTGGGTATGTGTAAAATTTGTTACGCATACACACGTGAGCCGAAATATTCTTTACGTACGGCTTTTCCTCGCGTAAAGTATAATCGAGTCCGTAAATTTTACTTTAGGGACCGAGAAAACATACATAAAGTTGTTTTTGCGAATGCGAGACAGCTGGGTTAGTGTTGTTTAACAAAAACGCGTGTATTTTTTTTGGTATTCTGTAAGAATTCACTCAAAAGTAAAAAACGAATTTTTTTTAACCATCCTAATACTTATTGTCAAAAGTTACCTATTTTAGACTTGCCCGCGTTCACGTATTTGTGACTAATCGTATTTCCGTATTTGTATACATGACCATGAATATTCGTTTACGTTTGCAGAGTACAGTCAGATTTTGTTTTTTTTTTGTAGAGTTTGATGTTGTCATGTACAATTTTCGAAAAGAAGGATGTGCTGACCCTTTTCGGCAATTGTATCTAATAAGATGCTGGGAATGTCGAAACGTGAAAATAAGAACGACGTTTGAATATTAGCGTCAGATCCATCCGGCGTCTAAACCGAGGTCATGGCCCGTTATGGTTGTTGTGCCGTCTCGAGTTCCTCGAGTAGCATTGTCGATTCTAATCGCCCACGCTATAGACGCGAACGCCCGTCACAAGAATTACGCAACCATGATTACGTGTCGCTAGCCTTTACCTCCCACTTTTGCTGTTCGTTTTCTAAGTTTTGCATAGCACATGAGTTCTTCACGATCTTAAAAGTATACCTGCATATGGGCTGTTCTCCTTCAAGCCAAAAAAAGAGTAAAAAACAAGAATCCAGTCCAGTCTAATCCAAGAGGAGGTACTTCATCTGAACTGGGACCAAAATATCTCATAGGAGATATTTCAAAAATATTAATACTTTCCGAGAAAAAAGTTGTCAAGTAGTCTGGATCTAAACCATAATCTCTTCAGGAAATTGAACTGGAATATGACTTGCAGTAAACATATATAACCTTCATGGTACATCCTGTTTGTATTACCAACGCATTTCCAACATACTTCCAGTGTTCCCCTAATGCGTGTTTCCAGGTCCCTCGGAACCAAGACGCCCATTGTATGCCCAATATATCTATCCTGGACCCCAAACTTGGCATATTCTGTTTTTTTTTAACGTACAAAGATATTCTGAAAGTCCAATATTTGTCCATTAGCATCTGCAGTCGTTTAATTGAAATCCACTGAAACATACTGGAAACGTTAGTGGTACACCAAAAGATGAGTGTCAATAAGGCTGTGTTTTGGGGGTTCCTCAAACCTCAAGTTTCACGAATATCTGGCAATTTTTGAAAACTATTTCCACCATATTGGTTCTGCTATTTCGAATGTTTTTTAAAAACCAACTTCAGATTCCTTATCTACAACTCCAAAAACCCCAGGAAACACTACAACACTAATTGGATTTGAATTAGCAATATCAGTTATTCGTCATTTTGGACCCACCATTTTGAATTTTCATCGTAGAGGTCCACAATAAAAAACGCCTAATCTGACATATTTTCATCCTTATATATATATCCACAGTTTTTAAGAAAGTATAGTGACCGGTATAATTTAGTATTCCATTAAAAATATCTTCGATGAGAAGTACAAATTTCTTGTATTTTGCCGTTTTGTGTGTTAATTTTTGTCCACTTTCAGTTGATAAAACAAAAAGCAGCTTTGGTGGATTATCAGGCATGCAAAGGAGACTAAAATTTTCATAGTATCGCCAGATTTCAGCAGGGACCAAAAAAACTGCCTTATTGGCACTCTCTTTTTCAGTAGTATCAGCAAACAAGTGGTGTAAATTCAACACCACGTGAGATCATAACGAGTACGCCATGCACCTATTGTTATTCATACATTTGAAACACAAAACCTTTGCACATATCGCATCAGTCCTTACACGGAAAAAATTGTTAGTTACAGCAGCTACGTAAAAGTAGTACATGCAACAATAAAAATAGTAAATTCAATAAACCAGAGTTTTTTATTGTTAGTAATTTTAAATAGTTACGTGGTGATAACTTCACGACCCTGGCGAAAATCGGTCACTCCGTTAAGTGTTCACGAAGTGTGAAATTAAGCGTCCCACAAATATCCCAGAAGTGTTCAGAGGGTGCATGAAAATGTAAGCGAAGTGTGAATTTGTACATTTGAGTGTTCATGTACACTTTACCGTAATTATTTTCTTAAATGTACACAAAGCGTTCGTTAGATGTTTCTACCGATTTTAAAGCGTCCGCAAAGTATTGAATAAGTGTAAGATTTCATTAACGAGTATATAAATCTAAATTAAGGCATTTTTCACTGACTGTACTAGGGCACACTAAGACACCTGGACATCGAATTAATACTTATTGGCAACGTTCGACCTAAATAGTCCTTGGAAAAACAAAATTCCTTGAAGAAGATGCCCAAAAGACACCTGGACAATGAATAAAAATGTGACACAAATTCTAATTGGTTTCGGATTTCAATACATTTGAATGTCCGTCAAATTGAAAATGGTGACATTGCATACATCAAGGGAAGTGTTACGAGACACTTAAAAATCCGATAACGAACACCATTGTAATCTCACAGGAAAGCTACAAAATTGACCCTTTATTACAACTGAATGAACACTTCCGTATACCTGAAAAAAAATTCATCCGAACATTTTTAGGACACTCGATTGTCCAAATTCACACTTAGGTTACACTTGTCATTTAAAAGTGCATAAAGTGTTCAAATACATTTTATGAATGTGCTAAACGCTTCTGGGACAATTCATAGCTTAAAAGAGTGTCCCATTTTCGCCAGGGGAGAACTTATAGCTCTGTTAAAGCCTCAAGTTTTATGAAAATGAAGTAAAAATACCGAACATATGGAAAGAAATGAAAACCTTTGAGTAGAAACCCAATAACACATGGGCGCTCTTCTTTCCATTCTTCAAAAGTCCACTTGACAATTTTTAGACTCAGGCACTTACAATTAGTGAATGTTTTAGCTGAAGGATTTTGTTTAGGGCCATCAGTTTTTCGACGTTGAACAATATGCAAGGCCAAATTTAATATGTTTACATCAACAATTAATCAACAAGATGTTCCAAAAAAATAGGGGTACTAAGTAACCGAACTTTCTGTTATGTGTTTTTTTAAACAAAGGTGGTTTTCCCTACGCCATTGCACATCCGAATGGCACATACCTTTTGAAATGAAAGTAACCCGTTAGGCAATCTTTTAGAAAGACTCTTCAAAATGGTGACGATCTCGATTAATAATTTGTAATCCGAAAGTTATAATGTTAATTTATATGATTTCGATTCCGTACATTTAAATGGCAAAATTGAAAACTCGAACGAAAAAGATGTCAAAAAGTGACTACAGGTTTTTTTTCAGTATGTTTCGGAATGTGGCAAAATGCGATTTTTCCGCGTCGCGATCGGGTCGTCACTACAGGATAGGAATAAATTTAAGATGTTAATTTTCGACCAATCAAGTTCGTGTTTTAAAGCCTTTCCACTATTCCTTAACACATTCCAGACATTTTGAAACATCATAAAAAGTTTTGGATGTGAATAATATGGTGGTACTAGATATCGCGAAATGTGATACATTTATGTCAATAATACAGCGCACGTACACGAATGAGTTCAATTTTCGTCAGCCACATTCAATCCGCAATTTTGAATTACAAAATTTTTATCACATTTTCGAAGTCAGCGACGTGTGAAACTTTTAGTTGCAAAATTTGTCGTGTTGTGTGATGACAATAAGTCAACCGGATGTAAGAAAAAATTTGCGCCAAAAATTGTTGAATACATTATTGAAATAAATTATTTGAACAATAATTTTATTTTTCACCTTATTATTTTTGTATTTTTTATATATATTCTCACTAGCTATTCTCAATATTTTTACAAATGTTGAGAAAACTATTGTGTCTATGTACAGATCTAAAAAATTAATTTGTTTACAGTTCAAAACAGAGACATTTGTCCGCTTTGGTATTTGCAGACAAACTAGGTGTTGCTAAAATTCAATTGATATTTGGTACATTTTATGCACCAAATTTCCATATAAAATTGCAAACAAGTAGTCACAACCCAACCTTTCCCGCATCTAAAATTAATTCAATATCTTCGTCGAAGCATAAAATAATATATCTCAAACTGGACGAATTGAAACTATAAACAATGCAAATTTTTTATGACTTTTTGTTTTTGTAAAAAATGAGGACCGCACCCTAGAGATTGGATGCTCTAGGACTTTAACCATTTATTTCAAGATATTATTGGATCATTTCGAGATGATATAAGTGTAGAAGAGTTTCTAACTTCAGAATAGAAATATTGGAAAACATTTGATTTTTTATAGAAACAATTTTTGTTTTTGTTGAGAATTTAAGACAGACACAACATTTGAATCCGTTTCTTGTTAATAAATAAAATTTGACATTTTATCTTTCAGGAAGAAATAAGCAGAATAAATAAAATTAGAACTATATCGCTTTCGGTTTTGATTTCGGTATTGACAATCGCGAAGTCTCAAGGCAAATGCGGGGGAGGACGTCCGGCGCGGTCGGTATCTACTTATAGCTTCATTTCCACACGAGCGTAATCGATAAATATAGTCGGCCCGTACGACCGTATAGTAATCCCCTCTCAAGAGCTCATGTTAAGTTATGTTACCGTTAAGTTACCATTTCCTTCGTTTTTCCCACGTTCGGCAATCGCGACGGCTATCACATGTTGTGAATTTGCTCTCTGCGCTTTTTGCCGTCGTCACCCTGACCGAATTTAAATATGTTCGTCGGGAAAATTAACGAGCCAAAATACTTTCATTAGTTGTGTGACATTAGAATAATAACTCTACTTTGGTTCATAAATATTTAATGATGTTGAAGAAATTTTTGACAATTTAAAAAAAAACTCACATTATACTTAAAAAACTTTTTTCTTTCAATTTTCTTAAAATAAGTAATTCTTTACACAAAGATCCAAACGAATATATCTTAGAAATTTTAATTTTCTTTGAAGCATGGTGTAGCATATATGCTACACCTTTTTGTAATTCATTATTTACATATTTGAGGTAATTATTAATTAATTTTGATGCAATTTTTTGCTTACTTAGTTCAAGAAATTTTAGGAAACGTAAATAAATCAATATTTTTAATTAATTATCATGTTATATTGTTTAAAAAAATTAAACAAAGTTTAAAAATGGTGGATTTTTTACGGAAAATATATGTGGTGAAGAAAACTTCACTCAAATATGACGAGACTGGGTACTCGGGGGTTTTCGGGGTTGCTGATTACGAATCTGACTTCAGATTTTCAAAATTCAATATGGCCGACCGAATTGCAGAAATTTATTTGATCGAGGTGAAATTGGGCACTCGGGGGTCAGCGACCCCGAAACTCCCGAGTAACAAATTTCAGCTATTTTCAGCATAAAGAAAAATGTATGCTTCAAAGGGTTAATCAACTTTTTCGATTTTGACAACAATTTTACGATATTATTTGGTTTCGAATATAATTCTTGTCATCATCTCATGAAAGTATATGTAATTCCGATTAAAATCACCTGTTTGTTTATTCGAATTGATTGAAATTTAACCGTAATGACTGGATTTTACGATTTCTATAATTTTATGCAAAATTTGGTGTATGCATCCTTTCGGTCCATATTTCAATTGCGGGAAAAGATGACATATTGTAGCCTCTGTTTTCAAACAAAAACATGCTTAATTTGTATCAAATAGCCCCACTGTATATATGAAACAGCTCAACCCTTCATATCCATTGAAAAAGTTTTTCTGTACTAAATTTAAGAATCTTTGTTGGGTCCCAAATTCGAAAAATGATGCAGGATAAGGAATTTCCAAACAAATTGGATGCTGTGGAAAGACGAGCTTGGACTAGTTTTATTTCAATGTGCGATACAGATGAATTTTTAAATACATACGATGCAATAAATTGCAACATGTCGATCAAGATTCACTTTCTGCATTCGCATTTAAATTTTCTTCCCGAAAATCTTGGCCAACTCAGTGACGAACAGAGTGAAAGATTCCAGCAGGAATTAGTAGCTTTCGAAACCCGTTTTTATGGTAAGAGCTCTATTAATATGCTTGCAAGTTTCACTACATTCAAATTTTGCTAAATTCCAAAATTCGTAAAATCCAATAATCCCAGTCAAAATTTAACCAATTCTGATAAACAAATAGGCCATTTTAATTCGAATTAAATATAATTTCAAGATATAGTAACGAAAATAACTTTCGAGATAAAATAATATCGTAAAATTTTTGTCAAAGATGAAAAAATTGAATAAAAATGAAAATTTCTAAATTATATTAGTTTGGATCTTCGTGAGTTTTTAAGATAACGATGTAAATAACATAGTGTTGCAAAGAGATTTCCTTTTTGTTTCCTAATAAAGAAGAAACTTTAATATCGAGTGAAAATTACTGGAGCTGTAAGTATAAAAATTTGCATAAAAAAGTTTTTTAAGTACCTATAAATTGAGTTTAAGGTGGTGTATGAGAAAAAATAACCTTCTCATTCTTCTCAGTTTTTCTTACATTTCTTTTATTTTGTTACACCGTGTTATAGGACAAACTTTATGGATTTAGAGTTTGCTACTTCGCAAAGAAAATTTATTGGGGAATATGGCCATTTTATTTACATTGTGAATTGATAAATGAGTTGACCTAGTATCAATTTTGTTATATAAATTATAAGTATTTTTCAATTTCCGTGCATTCATTGCAAAAGTTTTTTACGTGCGGTACCAAAATTTGAGCTAACTCCAAAATAACATATATTTCTATTGACTGTATGCGTCAATAAATTAAATGTAATTGAAATTTTTAATGGGTTTATAGGCTTACTTTTACCCACTTTTACATTTTATATTTATTGTATTTGGAATAAATAGAGGTGTTATTTACATTGTGTTCTTTTTAATTTGTTTTTGGGGCAAAGTGACCGAGACCTTTGACTCCATGTTCACAGAGATAATTATATTTAATTTTTTTAATAAGAAAATCGGGTATGTGTTAAAAAAAAGTCAGAGCATCAAAATTGAACACCGAATCAAATGTATCTGCAATTTCAAAACCATTGTTAATGATATATACATTAACCATTTATATAAACCAATGGTAAATAAATTGAATGTGTGCCATAATTTTTTCCTGCTCTGGTATTACTAAGTGCATAAATTTAAGGCACATTAAAGAAATACTGAAAACGCGACAGTAGAAATAGTAAAATAAAATTAATGATGTGACACATCATTTTTCGGTATTAACAAATTCAGTATCCGCTGTGGAACAGTACTCACAATAAGAAAGTATATATAAATAATTTTCTTGGCATATACGAAATATTATTTGTACAGTACAAATATTACTATTGCATTTAAATATAAAGAATTTTGTTCGACGATTCTAATGAATTGTTTAATTCTCATTACTTTAACTTAACTCGAACGAACAAATCTTAGAGTTAGTAACATTATAAGTCGTGTACGTTTCTAGTTTTTTTATGCTTTACATGCATTTAGTGTAAATTACACCTACGACCGGAAGTACACCGTCATGGAGACGATACTGAGAAAAGTGCATTAACTAAAAGATAAACGTATACACCACTTGAACCGGATGTCGGTTACCTCTTAGCAGTTTACATCATTAAAAAAATGTTTAATTGAAAACATGTGATTTATTGTTAAACACGCAGAAAATATTTAATACAAAAGTTAATAAAACGAATTAAATTCGACATCGTTAAATTGTTTTGAACACTATCTCAGAAGCTCTTAAAGTGATATTTAAGAAGACTTGTGCATTTCAGAATTCTATAAGTCTTATGAATTATGATGGGTCAAAAAAACTCTTATTTCAGACCTTTCACTGAAACAATTAAAAAAACAATTTCATTGTATATTAATTTTCTTAGAATTGTAAATTTTCCATCTTTTCTGATAAAAATGTTAAGAAGTTCTTCGAATTTCCACTATTTACACAATAAAAATGACAAAAATCTAGTAATCTTTACCAGAAATAGTGGTATATTTCTCCATTCTATATGACAGTACTAAAATTACCATTTGAAATGGTAGAGTTCCCATGAAAAGTTATCCCCGTTGAAAGGTAAATTTTTCAATAATTGCTTTAATAAACAAAAAAATTTCAAGTAAATCATTTAGTTGCAATAACTATCAAGTATTAACTTGAGTATACATAATTTCATTACTTACTGAATACAAAAGCGTTACATAATTTTATACTTGTTGCATCTAGTTGTTTAGTTACACTAACTAATTACCTTTTCTCAGTATTTCAGGAATTTGTTTTTTACATTACAGTAAAATCATATGGCGATTGCAGTCACTACTTAATTTTTTATTCATGATCATTTATGTGTGTTCATGTCTGCATACCACGAGAGACGTAAAATTGAATGATTTTTTCTTTATAAACATACAGTAATCTGTATTTATTAGCGAAGAATTATTAACAATTTTTTAAAATTGTTGTATTCTAAAATAAAACAAAAACTGTGTCAATATCTATTATTCAATTTGTAACTACCGAAGTGAATGAAACTGCTCGTTTATTTATTAAAATTGTACTAAACTAAATACATCAAACAGACACGTTTTCCATGTAAAAGTAGTAATTGAATTTTTCAAAAATATATGATATAAAAATTTGATTTATGCATTTTTTTATATTACGTTTTCGATTTAGTAATTTTTAACGTATTCAATTTTATAGAGAATTTTAGCGAGCTGTGTAGCATTATATCAACAATGGAAATTATTACATTTTCTAGTAAATATACAATATACCGTATGCATTTTATTGCTAAAAGTAATACCATGTTTGCAACGAGCAGGTTATTCTACGATTTTGACTATTTTCAAGCGAAGTTGCGTATTGTATATTGTATATTTACTAGAAAATGTAATTAAATTCAATCAAATTAATACAAATGTACCTGTCTCAGTGGAAATACGTTATTAAACTTGAAAAAATATGTATATTCTTTGCGTTAGTCATTTATATTATACTCGCATATGGACTTAATTAACACGCGTACGTTTCCAGCAAAGGTGGTCAAGTACTCGATGAGTATAAACAGGAGATGCCTTTGCAATGCACAAGAACACGCATGCCTTTAAATAAACTGATCATTTCTATTTATACATTGAAGCATTTTCCAAGTAGTGTTACACCATCACAAAATTACAGAAAATTTATATTTAAACAAATTTTTATATTGGATTCTACACACGCAATGTGACAAAATTATTATTAAAAGAATATCAATATTTTCACAGCACTATTTCTAAAGAATGCAAAATTTCCTATTATATGAACTGTCATTTATATTTATGTACGTAACAATAAAAACAGTCAAAGTTTTCAGAATTTTAAATTTCAATTATTATATATATATTAGGGTGGAGTGAAATTTGCAGCTTCATTATGGCGGTGGTTTTTTCGATAGCGTGAGTGGCCTAGATCACTGTGGGAAGTGTTAACAAATTTTTTTAAATATCCTACATTCGCGCAATCGCTGCAAAAACCTTATTTTTTGGGTGTTTTTTAGACTATGTATCTTTAAGACCCGTGTAAAAAATTTTTTGTTTAAATTACGGAGCCCGGGAAAAATCGCTAAACCAGCCATTTTTGAAAAAATTGTTAACAAAATAAAAAAATTTTTTATACATTCTTTGGATCAATCTGGATAAGAAATGTCTGTTGTGGATTTTACGTAAGATTCACATTAACAGATGAAAATTGTTCTTAACCCATTAACGCCGAAATGCACAGAAACTTTACTGCTTCAACGCTATTTTCAATATAAAATAAATTTCGAAAAAAATAAAAACTATCAGATTCTAACATTTTTGAGGCCGCTTTTTCGAACGGTGGTAAGAAAATTATTAAAAAATTAAAATTTATATATGATTTTGACATATATAGTAGAAAAACATGTTTTTTTCAGGACACATTTTTCACATATATCGAGTTTTCGATACAATATCTTACTTTGAGTGAGCTAAAATATATTACAAAGGTGCACCCGATATTTAGACTAAAAAAATATAGACTGGTGTATATTTGAAATTTTCGATGTCAGATTCAAAATGGCCAGTGCATTTACAAATTCCTTTTCAAAATTTAACAATTTTTTTCCTTGAAATTAATGCTTGTAATTAGCAATAATTTCATTTTACAACATTATTTCTGGATTTAAATGTATTTAGAATGGTCGAAAATTACTTTTTAGTATAAACACTTAACGTAGCCATACTAAGGATTTTAAAATGATACTAACATTAATATTCATGTATCAATTATTTGAAAAGACCAAGCGGAAAATATACAATTAAGAAAAAGCATTTCTGAACTGAAACTTAGTACTTGGGACTAATTTCTCCAGAATATACCTATATTGCGTAAAGACTAGCACTTGATTTAAAAACATCGTCTTACGGAAGTTTTAACCTCAAATTGAAGTCAATGACATCTAAGAATACTACGAATTCTTAATGATTCGGATTTAGTACCGTTGTCGCATGCTATACGAAGTAAAGCAAGCACTTAAAAGGCAAACAAGATCCTCAATTTTACGAGTATGTGGCACAGATAGGTCTCCGTTAGTTTCGTTCACGCTAGACCTGCATTAAATGTTTTTCGGTAATTTCACCAATTTTCGAAAGTACTTTCCCTAAATTGTTTTTTCAAATAAAAATGAGATGATTGCGAGTCTGAGCATTCGACCGTCCAAAAGTTCCCTTTCCGAATAGCGGGTTATCAGCATAGAGAAAACTAACGTTCCGTCTACGTAGTAGGAAGTCTGAATTTACGTTTCCAGAAAATAAACGAGTTACTTTGTACCGTAATTTCTATTTAGCTACTGGCGTCTGCATGGATTGTAATTCATTATTAAGCTAAATTTATTATAATAAGGATAAAGTATAGACTAGCAGCATGAAAGTACTTTCATTTCAATTTTTAACGATTATAGTTTCCTGATTGAAAATTTAACGAGAAACTGTTGATCCGTAATTCCAGAAATTCAATTCAGAATCAACAGAAGTGTATGGTATTGAAATTGATCAATCAGAAAATCAACATTCTTTGACACTGTGAAATCCTGACTTGGGGAAATATGTACTGTGCATTTTATAGCCGTAAAAAATAAAATATGTTTTTTATCGCTTTTACAACATTTACGGACTGGGCTTGCCGGTAATTATTCAGGTCATCTCTTCCACATTGTTTACCTCAGTAATAGATATAATATAACCGAACATACAAAATCAGGTAAAAGATTAGGATCAAAGTAATATTTCGGCATAATTCCTCGACTGATAAAATAATGTTTGCATATCGCCAATATTGATAAAATTATTCATTTTTTATATCGGTTATTATATCGCAAACGGTCGTAGAAATAAGATTAAAAGTCAATGAAAAATTAGAATATACTCTTCGTCCCGTATATATTTTCGAATGCTTATTTTTTTTATTTATTTTTTTTTATTTAATATTAATTTATGTAAGATTCTTAAGAAACGTACACATTTAAAAGTAGGCTTGGATACTTAATTGGTGGAAGTCGCTATTTAGATAGTAAACTTAACTAAAGACGATAGTTGTGTCTCATTTTACTATCTAGTTAGTAGTACCAGTTATGTTTCTTCTATCACGTACATAAGATGTTTAAATATAATTGTATAAATTAATACTAGGAAGTTTTATGTTTGAATAAACATTTGATCAAATTACTTTACATCGAAATTTACACCAAATTTTTTTCCCTTGTTGTGAAATTTTAAAAATATTAAATTTTCTTTCCATTTTTAACATTCATAAATAGTGTATTAAATTTTCTGGACTATTGACGATTTTATTAACCCTTGTCATCCCGAAATGAAAAACAAATTTCAAGCTTCAACCAAAAAACGAATTTTTTTTAAATTTTTTAGAGATGTCTTTTTTCTACTTTTGTCAAGTGTGCTTTATCGAGTCCCGGCGAGAAAATAACTAAAAAACATTACACATCTAAACATTTTGAAAAATAAAATAAAAATGTCATGATTTTAGTTTTTTTGTTTTTAATTTTGACGATTTTCTCCGTTATAAAGGTTTGTAATTAATGAAGTACATAGATAAAAAGTTATCTCGATTGTTGAAGATAAATAATATGGCAATACAATATTTTTTTTAAACAATGGCCGATTCAAAATGTCGACGGAACGAAATAAATTTATTCAAAATATATAATTCCTTGAAATAGAGAACAGAAAGTTTTTTTTTAGTGTTATGTTGATGATGTGTATCGAAGGCCATATAGCATCCCTCATTTTCATCTTACCTGAATATAATATATGATCAACTTTGAAACATATGCATGCAGCAACATTGCACATAAGATCTACAATTTACACACAATAGTCTTTACAAATCCGCCATTTTGTATAGGCCATTGCTTCTGAAAAATATTCAACTGCTATATTATTTATATCCAACAATCGGGAACACTTTTTATGTATGGATTTTATTGATTACAAACCTTTTCAGTGAAAAAAATCGTGTAAAATATAAAAAAAGACTTACAACTCATATAGCATTTCTATTTCATTTTGCTAAATTGTTCCGTAAATAATCGTTTTTTGGCAATTCTCTCGACTGGAATCGATAGGGCAGACTTCAAAATAATTGAAATAGTATCTTTAAAAAATTACAAAAATTTATTTTTACTGGAGAAACTGAATTGAATTTGACAAAAAATAAACAAAAAAAAACAAGCAGATACTGCTTTTCTCATCTCGGAATGGCGAGGATTAATCAAATCGTCAATAATCAACTATTTATCAGTGTTAAAAATTGGAAGAAAAATATTGCAAAAGTGAAATTGAATATGAAAAATAATGCAAAAGTGAATATTTTAAAAATTTCGTAACTAAAAAACAGCAATGTCTAAAATAAGAGTTTAATACACCAATTGAAAGCTTTATTAGTTTAATTTAATATAGTTCTTGCACTAGAATCTCGTCTGAAACTTCGTGAGAAAACAGTCATTAATGGAAAGAAGCTTACAATTTACAAAGCAAAATATATTATTTTAGGTCCCGAGCTAGAACCACCGTAAGAGGTACTGTTTTGAGATTTTTAATGTCGCTTTTAAGATTCTCTGAAAAATGATACATTATTGACAAGTTTAAACTTGAAAAATCGGACGTTCTGGAACTTTAGGCTGGTATTATTTTTTAACTTAAACAAACTTTTTTTACAGGCGGGAAGACCCAAATTCGAAAAAACGACCGAAAAATCATGGCATTTTTATTTTATTTTGTAAAACAATCTTCTTTTATATTTTCTCATCCAAAATCGATAGACAACACTTGAAAATAGTAGGAAATGTATCTTTCCGAAAATTACAAAAATTTCTTTTCACTGGAGAAACTGAGCTGAAATGCCTGATTTTCCTTTTGGGCTCGAAAAGGTTTAGTAATTACATTCTTCTCTTTAATTTTTTGAAAATAAAAAATAATTTCTTCTTCTAACATTTCCGTCAACATTTTTACTCTTCAGAACAGATGCTTTTAAAAAATAGAAAAATAAAATAAAAAGTAAAAAATCCCTTTAAACAAATGTGAATTTCTTGGAATGATGTACATTTTTAATTAAACATACTTTTAAGTAAATTCAAAGCAAATTATTTATTATATAAAGTTAACAGATCGTTTTATAAGCAGAATTGAATTCTACTTCAAGAGGTGCTTTCATTTTCTCCAACAAAAAATATGGAAATGTTTATAAAATTCCCTAATTTTATTTCTCAATTACTCCCACCTTTAAATTATTAAGAATTGTTTAAAAAATGTAACATAGTTTTGCTAATTTACCATTATTCAGTTATTTTGTTGTTGGTATATGCATTAACAGCGCTGAAAATTACTCATATTCATTTTCGTCACTACTAGTTAGTTAAATCCTGAAAATGCATTAAACTTCATAGTAATATCTAAACTAAATGATCAAAATTAATTTTTAACCCTTGAAATTTTTAGATATTCAATGACTTACAGAATGAATGATTTTTCCCTGCTGTAAATTTGAATGAGACAAAAACTATTAATAAATGAGTGAAAACTAGGCCACTAAATGAGTTGAGAATCATTTTAACACTAATAAAGCGAATAAACTACTAATTTATCGAATTCATTGTAGTACTAATGTTTTAAAAATACACGACTTACTGGAATTTAGTACAACATGACTAATGAATCAGTATTTTTTTCACTTTATTAGTAAAAATAATTCCTAGTTCAATTAGTAAATTACTCTTTACTCCAAGATTAGTAGCTTTTGATTAATTTAAATTTAGAGAGAAAATTTAGAAAAAATACGACAATTTAGTCAACCAATTTGTAATTATTAATTTTTATTATTAACAATTATAGATCAGAATACTTGAAAATAAAAAATTAAATAAATTGCTAATATGTACCGAAAAAATAATAAACTTATTATCTATTATGCATAATTATTCCTAGATATTTCCACGATAATCGTGACTACGGTCAACTTTCTCTACAACCGCGAAGACTTTTTGTTCCTATTGAAAACAAAAGTTAGAAAAGAAATGGAAGTAATTTTCTTGCGCTGTTACATTTTAACTCATTATAAAATGCATACTGTTTATTAGCATTTTTAAATAATTTTAAAAATGATTGCGTTTGCAGTACCATTTACAATTTACATCATCTCAATACGAAAACGTAATAGTTGTTCTTTAGATACAATAATATAGGATCGAAGACTACATAAATTGCAAAAATTAGTTTTATGATAACACGTGTGTTAGTTCGTATAGATGACACAAATAATTATCAAATTCGGGAGCTTCGTTCCGTAGTATCAATGGATTAAAATTTTCCGTCGGCTCAATGACGATTATTAATTTATTGCTAATCGATTTATCACCCACGCGTTGAAAGTGATTTCATAATTTACTACAAAATTATCAGTTACGTTAGTAAGCGAACAGTTGATGGAGTACGAATATTTCGTGAATTTCCTGCTGAATACAATAAAAATTCAGTGAATCACATCGTGAAAAAGATTACAATATTGGGAAAACAAAGTAACGAAAAATTTTTGAAGATTATTAAAAAAAGATATTAAGAAATATTGACCTTCCGCGTTTTTCGTCTATTAATAATACTTTTGAAGCGATCAATAGAGAAAAAGGAATTAAAACCTCGTTGACTTTTCGAAACTACTCGAAACTAAAACAAGAAAGTTTTGGTGCGTTTCCTTAAACTGGGTCACTCTGAATCATCTCACTGGTAGATATTTTGTAATTTTTGTTAAAAAGTAGTAAAAAAATAATACTTCAAAAGCAAGCGATTGATAATTAAAATACAAATTTTAAATAGAATATTCAATGACACACATTTCGTATTTTGTCAACGGATTAGACAGTAATTAAGATATAATTTGGTCTAAATATTAGGTTTGTGATTAAACATTTTATCAGTATAACGGCGGGGATTTTAAAAAAACTAACGAGATAGTATCGGCAGTTTTTAAGTAAATTTGCATTTCTCAAACGGCATTATTGAATCGTTCAGTTTGAAGGCTTGGAACTTTCTCCATGTGACATCTTGTCGGCATCGAGCAACGGTTGTATCGCATTTGAACTATAAATCGTTTCAGTACAACCGGTTTAGAACGGATGCTAACTAATTTGGTAACACGTTTTAGTTCAGTTATAAATAGATTTACAGCCATCTTCAAAGGTTTCGAATTTAATTAACTCCATCGGTCCTGATTAGCGATCAAAAGTTTTAATATTCTTCAGATAACATATATAAGGATATGTGGAAACTGAAGAAGAAATATACTAAACTTTTTAACTATCTTGTTTGACTTACATCAGGTTTAGTGATGGGCCTTGTTTAATATTTTCTGTATGTATCATAAAAGTTTCTGAAAGATTTAGTCGTCACAGCTAAGTAAAACAAAACAATCCAGTTTTTAATGAAATAATATCATTTACTTTTACGAAAATGTAATTAAAAATTAAGCACAACAAACATCAATATGAATTTGCAACATTGGATAATCGTTAAAGAAATTAGCAGTGCATAATATTATTTCACGCGGAAAAACGTTTAAACTATTTTATCACAAGAAATAAAATCCTTACATAATCCAAATTATCAACGAAATATTAGCTATATCACGATTATAATATTTCAAATATTTCATAAGCTCCTACTTTTTTCTAAAATTGAAGCTGGAGTAACGATGTAATTCCCTCCATGAATGACTATTTGTTCTTAGATAAACACTGGAATTGTTAAAAATTTTTAAAAATTAATTTAAATAATGTATTATTGTTATGATAACCTTATTTTAATTCGAAATAATTTTAGCAGAGGAAATCTTATGTATTTCGGATAATAAAAAATGCACTTTTATCAACATCTAATCCAAGGTATCTTTGATGTTTTGGCCCTAGAATCTTAATAAGATTTCGTAAACAGAAGCCATGCGTGCCTCTTTAATCACACAACAGTGAAACAAGACGAACCTTTCGCCATAAGCTGTTTACCGTTACGCAGTATGCCCGTGCAGGTTCAACGTCACGGTGTAAACGCACTCTTGCCTCCGACTCGTCTTACGCCACGTCTATGCGTAAATCATTTTTTAGTTAATTTACACAAAAAGTTTACTTAAATGCAGTTTTGGGAGTCAATTTAACATGCATAATTTATCGGACTCACAGGTTGCATGACAAGGGACACAAAAAAAATACGACACAGTACCACAAAATCACCATCACAAAGAGACACCACGAGAAATGATGAAAAAAACAACACAAAAACGTATTGCAAAATTTGAAAATAAAATCACTCTTTTTTATATAACTTGTCGTTTTTTTAATTTATCTTAACGAAATTAGGCTCATTTTAAAGTCACCTTCAACCTCTACCAATTATTTCTGCAGCCCTTTGACCTAAAATGAATATTTCTCTTGCTATAGACATAAAAAGGGTAAAAAATGCAAATTTTTGCGATTTTCGCATTTACTTCATTTCAATAAATACCGAATGAAATGCCACTAAAATTTTAACAATAACAATTTAAACCCTAATGCAATGAGATTCGATGAAAATTGAGCTTAAAAAGTGCCTCTTAATCTCACAAAATTAGCGGAAAAGGAAGGAAATGTTCCAAAGTTCAGAGACTCCTTTTGTGCTGAATTTTTATCGAATCGACTCGTATTAGTAGTCAAATTGTTCATTTTTTAAGGGCTACGACTTTCCCATAGTATTGTTTCAGTAGCTATTTATAGAAATTACATAAACACGAAAAACAACAAAAATTGGAATTTTTATCCTTTTTATGACTACAGGAAAATAAATATTCAAAGAGCTTTAAAAATTAATTGTAGAGCTTAAAATATGCCAAATTTTGTTAAGATAACTTCAAAAGTTTTTGCAAAAAGAGTGATTGTAGGCCTTGGATCCAAAATGGCGAGTCCAGAACAAGGAATAAAACTATTTACTTGGATCAAGTAAAATTTTATTAAAACCACTAATTTTTGTTCAGTTTAGGAGATGTTATGTCCGGTGTTTTTTTGGGTACTCCGATAATTATTTGTCATGTCACCCGACTCACAGAGAAAACGAAACAGGAGTGCCAGGGATTACCAAATTTTAATTCCGCTTAAGGAAGACACTAGAGTAGAGTTTTCGAAATATCAAACAAACAATTTCATGCGAAAGAAAAGCTAATGGTTTTATAAATACGTTTCTAAAAGATCCAATTCAATAGCACTTTCTAGATGTCAAAATTTCAATTTTGGAATTGCTTCGTAATTTTATTTTGATGCGACTATAAAAAGAAAAATACATTTTTTTATGTACATTTTGGGCAAGACATTGTTTTTGATTTCAGTAAATCTTCTTTTATTTTTATCAATTTACTGGTAATAAACTTTTGAATTAGAGTATTGGCGCATTATCCTCCTCTAATCAAGTGCGTCGTTAATTGCAAGTATCTTATCTTTGGCCTTGTGACAAAGCGGTAACAGGTAAGACTTTTCGATACTAACTCAAACTCAAAATTTTAAACTGCGAAATACAATTTTTTTCAATTTAGTTCTTTGATAGAGTTTTTTTATGTTACTTTAGGTTATTGTGCATAAATATTTGGACTTCCTATTTAATTAGCTGTTCTAAATAACACATTTACATGTACAAAAATGTTTTATACGTTGGTTCATGAGTACAGACTGTACTAACGATAGTAATCAACACAAACTGCCGAGTTTAACTACGCAACTATAAATAATTGCCTTACTTATAACAAGTGGTCTATTAAAACTATTAATATATTTTGCTAAAGCTTCAATTCAAATTAAGTCACGTATAGAAGTTAATTAAAACATTAACTTAAATATCAAACGACTAGCACAATTCCGTCGATTTAAAGTTAGTAGCTATAATCAATTCTAATATATTAATTATAAAATTTTAAAAATAATATCAACTTTAACCAGTAATTATCTACTAGTCTTGTCAGTTAATTTTTGATAGATTGGAATTTAGAGAATGCAACTTACTTTTCGTTAATATTGAAGGTTTAATATTTAAGTACAAAACTAATTTCAGTTTATTGCAATACTCAATGTTCGTCATGACCACTTTTATATTGTTCTGATGACGTTTCTTTGTCCCTTTTTTTAAATTCACGACCTTAGAATATCGCATCCGGATAAACTTCGCGATAAGAAATTCTCTTGATAAGAACTAATGACGCGTGTAAAAGTATACAAAAATATCATCTAACGTTCGCAAACGCTTGAATATACTACAGAACCAAAATATATACACACTTGAGAAAAGTTATTATTATAAAAGTCGGAATAACTATTGCATTTTGAATTTACAAAATATTAATTCATTTTTCAATTGATTATTCAAGAAAGATAAATATTTATCCCCGGAAACGCATAAATGACTAAATCCAGTTTTGTTATTATTTCGGCGTTTTGAATAACACTGAATAATTAAAAACGGACTAATAAAAATTCAAGGCCTTGTGACCATTCTTGCTCCACTAGTCATGTTTTATTTGGATCGTACAGAAAATTTATAATCGAAGGTAAATTTAGCAGTGAATATTAATGTAGGTATAAGTTTACTAGCATATGAATCTATTGGCGTATCAAGTCATCAGTTTTGTGGTGATGTAATATGAAAAATTTGTTCAGCTAGAAATATAATTATAATCTAGTAAACTGCCCTGAAACTACTTGTTGGTATTACTTTTTTACCTTCACGTAAGAACTAAAAAAATTTCTAAATTTTAGTCAGGTGCCTCAACCGGGGAAATACTATGTTAAATGTATATAATCATATTTTTTTGTTAAATAAATGAATTACAAGACATGTCATCTGGGCACTCTATATGTATGTTCTGCGGTATGAGTAAACAGTTTAAATTGTCAAAGAGAAATAATAATTACATGAAAGTCGACAATATTCATCTTTTATATTCTACTTTTGTTTACATTACTAATTTAAATATATTAAATATACATTATTTGTTTATTTCTTAACATTCTTCTGCTAATTATTTGGTCTACACGGAGAAGAGAGAGTAGGTTGGTTTTACTATTCGAAAATACATCGAATTACTTTATACAAATGACAAACCAACCGAACTATTTTAAATTTGTTAAATACTTAACTATAAAAATGGTAAAATCCACAATCATTTTTGTACATATTTTAATAACTTTAGAAGATTTCAACCGATTCCACCCAAAATTGGTATACAACCGTTTTTCGGCATGTTCTATCTGGATAATTGGTTGTTTTTTTTTTAAATTCTGAATCCTAACCTCAAAATGATAACCTTCTATTATTTGAAACAGAATCAGCTGTATCAAAACCTCTGGATCAAAGTTTCAGGAAAAAATGAAAATTTCACCCTCAACCCTTATTTTTCACACCAAATGTGCTCAATTTGTACATAGAATTCAGCATCAGTTTTTGTATGCAATAAACATTTTTTATAAATTGAAACTTCCATATTCCACTAGAGGTTGCTCTTTCCAAAGGTGCGGGTAAAATTGGCGAAAAGTGATGTTTAACGCATTTTCTGAGAAACAACGTAAGTTTTGAGGTACGATTATTTCTTTAAAGGCAATTTTCACTAGGAAACCGGCTTCTGATCACCGGTTAACGTATCAGAAATCTGTTCCCGATAATTTTACTTCAAAAATATGATTTCACATATTTTGATTTTTGTCTATTTGGATTTTGAAGTGGTGCCTGAAAGCCAAAATTTGTTAAAGTATCATTTTAAAATGCAAATTCAAATCGGCACATCGAAATATGTGAAAGCATATTTTTTAAGTAAAACGATGAAGAACTGTTTCTGAGAGGTTCGAAGCTCATCAGAAACCGGTATCATAGTGAAACTTACCCTTTGAAAAAAAATCGTAGTCAAAAAATGCCGAAAAAAAAATTTTTTTCAATTTTTTTTGGAAAAAACATATTAAACATCAAATAAAAATGTTTTCGGCGCCATTCGAAAAAGCGACCCCATAACTAGTTAGATCCATTTTTTTTTAAATGTTTATTACATACGAAACTGTGCATATTTGGGGGTTATAGGGTTAATAGAGGATTTAACCTTCGAATGATTGAAAAAGCTAATAAAATAGCATAAATTATAATTTATTCTTCACTTTTTATAATGTCATCATATTGAAGATTTATTTCGTTTACTTTAATAGTAACTACTAAATTGGTACAAAAGAATCTGTTCACTTTTCTGTCCATGATGCACACAAAAGACCTCATAAATTGTATGTACTAACGCACAACACGCAATTGAAAACGTCTTTCATTCAGACTACACAACGTAACTCTTACAAGACAAGATACTAAATATGACTTATATTTAGACATGACAGCTGATTACAATTGTTTGGTATCGGCAGCATTACCATTTTATACTAAAATGATAAAAATAAATGCGCGGGCGTTGACATACCATAATTCATAGAATTTAACCAACAATAATTTACTTCCTAAACAATAAAATAACATTATTTTAATACCGCCGACCTTCAGGCTATATGCCAAGGAAAACGATGCTGCCCCATTTATCCGAAAAATCCTTGAACATACGGTATGCGAGCCAAGACACCACAGCGTGAGATCCGGAAATTCTATTACCATCAAACATTTGTGGTTTTTCATTTTAGTAAAAAATACCAAACGTGAAAGTTGATTTTCGTAGCTAAAATTTCACTCGCAATGTTAAATGCAGTGGACTTATTTGCGCATATACAAGTCGCGTGTTGTACGTGAAAGTTGATTTGCTGTCATTTATTTATCTTAGTAAAGTCATTTCCAAAATGTTGTCCGATATAAAATTTAAAGAAAACTAGAATAAAAACACCATCAACATCAAAGTTGTTGAATATTTATTTTATAATAGAAAATAATGAACATTGTACTCCAAAAAGTTAGTTTAAACAAATATTTCCAGCATCAAAGATAAAATATAAAATTATAAATGATTAGAAATTTAAGAATTTTGTAATATTATATTGACAATTAAATATCTAGTAGTTTGAAACCCAAAAGTTGTGAAATATTCTGTACAATCAATATTTCACTTTCTCATGTCAAACCAGGAAGAGAAAATGAAGTCTGATAACAGGGATTAGTTTCTTTTTCAATCATTAAAAGGAAAGGTTATTAAATTAGTTTGAAATAATGGGACATTTAAAAAAATATTTAATTATTTATTAACTTTAAAAAGGGCTTACTTAATTTAGCCACAATACAGATATCTAGGCAGGTGTGCCCATACGGAAATTCCGAAGAAATCGTTGAGCTGGACTTACGTAAATTACCGGTTTACTCGACTGAGATTAACGTCGCTTTGCAGACACTTTAGAAGTGGTGGTGTTTAACACATAAACTACTGCACTCCTTTTTTTAATAATCGAATTTCGGGTTTTATTTCATAACGAAGTGGTTGACACTCAAGTGCACTACTGAGCATAACGGAATCGTGACGGAAGTTATAAACAAAAAAATGCATGCTTTCATATCAAATTAAATTTCAAAATAATTTCCTTCAATACTACTATATAATATTTAGAAAGATAATTAAAATAAACATTAAATTTATTTGATACTTATTATAAGGAATGTAAATGTTGAAATTTAAAAAAAAAGTTCTCGAGTTTACGTATCCAAAAAATAATCATCAAGAAAGGCCGTCATTAATCATCTCTTAGTATTCGTCTCGAAAGTGGAAAATAATACTATGCGATTAACGAAATGATTGAGTATTGTGCTAAAAATTGTTGTAAAAAAGACGTCAGTTTTGTAATCTGCTTAAACCTGTGTATTTCACATTTAAGGTCAATGACCATTATAATTATCATTGCTTGATTTAAATACAGTCAAAAGCGCTTTAAAAAATCTCAACAAATTATTTTTCTATAGTATTTTAATGAAAATATGGCCCGTTATTGCTACTGAAGACGTAGATAATGAAATGTTACAAATTAGAATTCTAACGTGTGAAATTAATGTTTAAAAATACAGAAAAGTTTCCAACCACACTTCAGCGACCCTTGTTAATGTAAATTATTAATTTTTAACTTTCTTGATGTAAAATATAAAAAGCATGAAACAAAACCAAAACGATTACGTCACTTACAATGACCTTAAGTGACACTTGAATATTCAACAACCAGTAACCACCTAAAACTCGTTATCTCCGATAATAATTGTTTACTTAACAATATTACGTCATTACATAATAGACTATGACTAATAATACGTCGAATGATTTTTAACTACAAAAAAAAGATCTGTATGTAAGGTTTCGAATAACAATTTCAATTATGCATTTAATCCGTTTACGTAGATAAAATTAGATCAGGGAATGCATGTTTTGACAAAAAATTGTTTTTTTCAGATGTGGTTTTTGTAAAACTTTGCTTTTATTTTTTCTTGATATATTCAATATTAAGAATCCAATTCAATATTAATAATAAATAAAAAGTTATTCATAATTATTACATGCTAACGGAAAATTGTGTAGACACTTTTTATACGAGAAATGCCAGACAATGTGATATTTGTTGTTATTGGTAATATAATAAGAGTATATCAATAGGCTGTCATCTTGAAATATTTGCAATTAAGTTAAATTAATTAATAAACAATACATTCACACTGAAAATTACACAGGCCTAGAAAAAAAGAAATCTTGGATGTTGTTGAGAAGTTATGGGTAATCTATTTTTGTATGACAAATCTGAATTCGAAGTCAGAATTAGTCCATCGCGTTAAGATTTTAAGGCATTTGAGGTTATGTACTCGAAAACCCCGATTTTTGTTTGCAATTTTTGAGATTACGTAGAGAATGCAGCAATTATTTTGGCCTTCGGTACTTTTGCACCTTTAACACCCTTACCTTTCAACATGAACTTTTATTCGATTACCTACGGTTATTCTTAAAAAATTACAGCCATTTGAAATTATGAGGTTGGTCCCAAAAACGACATAAGCAGGCACATTACCCCTTTAAAGTCTACACGTTTCTACTGAATATTTTCCATTGAAAATTTGATCTTGAACGTTTCTGGGTTCCCTGAGTACGAACATGAAGTCACCAAATTGACATCGTTATTTGCAAGTTGGCGGATTCAAAATGTCGAATCAAAATGGAAAAAAATGATATTAATATAATTTAGTGTTTTTTGTTTATCATTTTGCAATCATTAAATCATCTGCTGAGAAAATTTGAAAATTGATTTCCATTTCGTCAATAGCAGCACAAAATACCCACAAGTACATATTTTTGGAGCAAAATAATGTCAATATTTTTCTCAAATTTTCTAATCATCATGTACTAATTTTCACCAAAATTTAATAGACAATAATATTGTTGAAAAAAAATTGATTTTTACATTTATTTGTTTATATCTATACATGATCTATATTAATATCTTTTAATTTTAAATGAAAATATATGGACGGAAATCTTTTATTAAATGGATTTTTTTAAACTTTGGTGATAAATCTAAATCATATTTTAAAATTTCAATACGGCCGATCTACTATTATAATTGTAATAATGTAGTAGTTTAAAAAGACCGTACCTTTGTTGTCAAAAAAAGTCGTAGGTGATCTAATAAAAGCACATTTTGGAGGGTAACGGTAGTACCCTAGCGGAAATGAAATTCGTACAAAAATGTACAAAAACGTACAGAAATGTAAGATATCATATAAAAATGTTTTTTTTTTTTGCAAATTCGGATGTTTTGTACACTTTTGTACGTTTCTGTACGATTTGGTAGGCTTATGTACATTTTTGGCGCTGTATACTGATGGAATCAATGGAATCTGAGCCGCGATTAGCCGCGATATTCCAAGGCATGTGAAAAAGTAAAAAAATGTCTGAAAACGTATATAAACATACAGAATGTATGAATATACGTACAGAAATGTATGAAAACGTACAAAAACGTTTCAAAACGTACAGGAATGTCTGAAAACGTACAGAAATGTGAGAAAACGTACAAAAATGCATGAAAACGTACAGAAACTTACGTAAGTGTGAGAAGGTAACCAAGAAAAAAAAATTAAATAAAATAAAATGCAAGATAGAAAAAGTACGAAAATGTACAGAAACGTAAGAAACCGTACATAAATGTACATAAACGTACCAAATCGTACGGAAACGTACGAAAATGTACAAAATGCCCGAATTTGCCAAAAAAAAAAACACTTTTTCATCATACTGGGACGAAAGCAGCAACTTTCCTCCCGCAAGCGGGAGGAAAGTCTCTTCTTTTCCTCCCTGTTATGAAGAAAAATCGTATACTTCCCTCGGGAAGTAAAAAAGAATGCCTCAGGCTGCGTGTAATTTTTACCCGAGGTGAAGCCTCGGCATTCTTTATTTTACATCCCTCGTTGAGTAATATACTATTGTACGATATCTTACATTTCTGTACGTAACCTCAAAAATAGTAATAAAAGCGCGTTTTTGGAGTACATAACTTCAAATACCTCAAAATCCTAATGTGATGGGCCACTTCTGACTTCTGATTTGGATTCTACGCACAAAATTACGTGGGAAATGACCCACAGTTTCCCAAAAACAAGACCATGTTGACCTGTGTTATACATGTATTAAAATACATATGACTGTTTATAAAAAATGCGAAAAAATACACAAACAATCGAAAATATACCAAATTTTTAGTAAATATTTTGCAATTCATGAACCATTCTCGTTGAAGAAAACACACGCAATGTTTACCTCAAGAAAATACGAGAAGTCTTTTTGTTGACTCTGTTCGCAATTAATTGTGTGCGTATGTATAGCTACACAGCATTTCCGCACAATATCGGTATATCAGAAAAAAAAATAATAAATACGGCTTTACCTCGTGCGTTCAGTATAACCTGGTAGTAATATAGTTTAACGCCCGAAGTTAACTAGGCCAAGCACTAATCGCTGCGTTTCGAATTATTTACACTTCCTGGGCCTGGTAATAATATAGCCAATGGCCAATGAAATAATTTGCATAGATACATATATCAATTAATGACCACGTTACCGTAGGACTTGTATTCTGTTTTGTACTTGTTTCTAATATTTTACTGTCAATTTTCACCTACATGTTGAAGATGCAACTCCATTAGTTAATATAGTTGTGAGTTTATCTGCAATGTAACCAGATATTGTTGCAACGTTATCACTAATCACAGTTATGTGATAAATTTATACAATAGATAGATATGTATATAATCTTCAGTTTACTTCCCAAATTTGAATTAGTCAAAAACTAGCAATGAAGGAAGGAGTGAAAAGTAATCCACTAATTCAATTAGAAATCAGTATTACATATCTAGAGTAAACAACTATTAATTCATTATTCAAATCTAACTAATTACTTTTAGTAATCACATTTAAAGAAATCCAATGATTAATTTGAAATTATAACTTTTTACTCATTATTGGTAAACGTTATTACTAATTTAATTAGTCACCGTCATTTTACTCCTTGATTAGTAGATTTTGACCAATTCAGATTTAGAGAGTAAATACGTACCCTGATCAAATGATGGATACTGGTTACCCAATCTAGATAACTTATGGAATTGATTATGTGTGTAGAACTATTAAAATACAGAAAAAATATATTAAAACCTGAACAAAATTTCAGTACTAACTTTGCTTTTTTCTCATATACACTTCATAGTTCGTCAGATATTAAACTGCATTTCATACGTTTAAATAACATTGCTGCAGAAGAAAAAATTAACAAAACTGTTTCTGAAATTGAATTGGGTTTAAATTAAAAAAACATAATTCAATTAGTTAAACATGTACTTAAATTTAATTAATAATTATTAACTGAAACAAAAATTGCTGAGTAGTTCTATTTATTACTTCTTTTGGTATTGTCATATAATTGTTTTCCCCCAAATGCCTCTCTTTTAAACAATTCCACATACGAATAAATCATCCAGTAAAAAACGTCTGTGCTTACACTAGATTTAATTAATTATCAGGTGATTTGAAAAAATATTCATATCATGCAATAGGAAATTTTCACTACAATCCCAGTCCATTTTCTATAAGAACATGATAATTTTGCAGTGTAACACGTACGAGATATTGTGTAACTTATTTACATATTAATTTTTCTACGGTTATGTACTGAAAAAAATGCCACGAAACATAAAATGAAAAGATTACACTAAATCAGAATAAAACATTTCTTTGAGACGCTAGGTGGCGGTCATGTCCAAAAGTGAAATCGCAGAAAACTGCTATCAAGTATCAATATGATCGTGGTCTAACCCGAAGAAAAAAGGCAAGGCACAAAAATGATATTTCTTATCATCTGTATTTCATAAAAATCTTTCACAAACAGTATTTGTCACCTATTATTATTGTTTTATATTTACACCACTTAGCGTTCCTCAAAGGAATCTAGAAATTCAACAGAACCTTGTACAAACTTGACTTTTTCAATCGATCAACTTTGTACGAAAATTTCCCTATCCACAGAGTAAAATGTCAGTACGAGTATGGTATTTGGTGACATTTTTTATTTCAAAAAATAAGTGAAGAGCAAGCTCGAATCGCATACGTAAATAACACGTACGATTTTGGCATGTGTCCCACAGTGATCTTCGTATATAGAGAAAAAACAGCATAGTTGAAATATCTACTACCGAGTGTAACAACCTATATAAATAGTTGTCAATAGTGTAGTAACGAAACCATCTGTAATTTATTGTTGTCAGATAAGAAGGTCTGACAATATGTTCAATTTTACTATTTTACTACGTTTAATTGCTCGGTGGTATCCATGATTATTTTTACAAATTTTATATTACGTAATTTATCGCTTTTTTGCAGTTCTTCCACATCTAAAAATTATGAATGTCCATAACCCATGAAGTCCGAACAATGCATAATTGGTGTTTAAAACTTATTTTCTACAGTAAAAATTGAAATAAACATTCCAAACATACCTATTCCGCTCTTTTTTAGGGTGCTCTTTCGATTGTTGTAGTCACAATTCCATTTCAATGGCAAAAAAACCAATATGGCTCGTTTAAAATAAAAAAATATAAAAAATTTCGCATTCTTCATTATTTGTGATTTTTGTTTACACCAAAACAGGATAAAATCTAAGAACTTCAACTAGAAATGTTCTTCAAAAAAAAATTTATTTGATCAACTACGAACATTATTAATGAAATCCCTATCTCTAATGGTATAATTGTCTTGAAATTTTAGGTACAGGAGTTTTCGAGGTCTGTGATAATGAATTTGAGGTTAGATTTTAAAAATACTAGATGACGGTCTCGATATGGTGTACCAAATTCGTGAAATACAAACTCGAGAGAAATTGTGCAAACTGGTGTTGTGGAGGGGTTCGTCACAAATTTGAGGTTAGATTATCAAAATTCAAGACGGAGGAAATCCAATATGGCCGACCCAATTTCATAAAATTACTCAGAACAACTAGACATATCAATTTCTTCAATAATGTTCACAACTATTCAAATGAGATATAATTTTTCGACATGTTGACATTTTTAAGAGGTCAGGTTGATTCGAGGCAGCAAAATGTATATGTAAAATTCATAGATTTTGTATACTTTTGGTTGGCCTTCCTGCAAAATTATGGGATCGAAAAAAATTCACAAAAAAACGAAACGCATCAAATTTTTCATTTAAAATGCACCATATTCATTTTGGGCCATTAAAATGAAATTGTAATTACAACTACCTATGTAAAAACTGGGAGTCTGTTTTTTGACTGTGTAAGAACTTTTACATATTTTGACTTTATTCATTAAATACATTTTATAATAAATAAAAAAAGAGTTATTATGCAACAAGTAAACTAAAAAAGATGGGAATCAATCATAAAATGTACTAATTTATAGTAAAATTCAAGGGAAATGCTTTTATAAACTTTCTTTTTAGTTAGTCGCATATTCTATTTTATTCGTGCAACATATTTCAAACGGAGAAAGTCGTAAAGTGATTACTAATTTACGTAATTTGTCAATTTATGCATTTTTAGTAAGTAGACTTCTTATCCATTCATATTTATAGATACAAAATGTCCGCAATCTATTATGGCCATTTGTTGTTATTATTTCAATTTCTTACAATGGCACGTGCGCTTAATAGACCTAAATGAAATTTGGTAGCAAAATATTTACAATAACAAAATTTTCGATTGGTAGAAATAATGAAGACACGTGCTTTTGTTATTGTTCATATTTTAAAAATTAATTATACCTTCACTGAATATAAATATTTATAAAATAGCAACTACAGCAAACATTGAGAACAAACTGTTTCAAACTATAATATTCTTCTATATGCTGTTTATAAAGATTATCCTACCGTATTATAATCAAAGTTATAGTTTGTTTTAGTTATTTCACCTTGTTGCATACATTGTCGCCCTTATACATTTTGTAAATAACAGTTGTTCATGATCATTATAAAATAAAAGTATTCTTTTTTATTTCTGAGAAAATCATATGATATAGAATAATGAATCAGTTGCTGAAAAAGGTTCAAAATTTTCATTTTCTTAAGTAATTCAAGTCAACACTACAAAAATTGTAATAAAAAATTTGGATCCTGATATTAAACAGTTCGACAATTTTTGACTCCGCCAAACTCTATCGTCAGGATGTCTAATAGATTTTGGATTAAAAAATTTAAACAAAATGGCCGACGTCACTTTTATTTCACTCTATCCTTATGGATTTTGCCCTTGAAAAATAATATTGATGAAACAAAAGGAAATTATATTTTTGTAATTAATATACAAAATTTGAAAACATCATGAATTAATAATAAAAAAAATGAACAAGACTAATTAATCGAACCTGTACTAAAATTACAACACAATGTATGCCTTATTAGCATCTTCTGCTATTCTCGGCTCTTCGTAACATCTCCTGTCTATGTCATGGTTCTGAAGTAAACACATTTATTACAAGATCAGTCTTAAGAACAAGATTTAGGGTATTTTTCAGCGAATAAAAATATCTCATATTTAGCTGGCTAATGTTTTAGTTATTTTTTCTACATCAATAATTATAAAAAGTATATTATTATATACTAATAAAAGAAATTTGGAGTATTTTTTCCTGAAAAATTATGCTTCATTTCTAGTAAAAATTATTGCGATTTTTTGATATGCAAACTAATATATATTTTAAAAATGTAAGCTTGTTATCAGAAATTATTGTAGGTTTTCAAATGTTATTAAGAAAAATCACTTTTGATAGATTTAAATTTTACCCTTTCTATAAGTTTAATAAGTAGTTATATAAAACCATAGAATAACATTACAAACACTAGAAATTCCTAAAAAAATAAATTATTATGTACAACATTTCCATACTTTCATCAAGAGTGTCACACATATATGCAGCGTCAAAGAAAGTTTTAACGAAAAAAATCTATCATAAATTTAAATTTCTCACATTTGGGGTTAACGACCTCTTCTACATGTATTACTCGCTTTAAATACAGGTAAGTTATAAAATAGTTCAAGTACCCATTAATTGCTAATAATATTTGAATTTATTAATACATACGCAACAAATATTTAACTATATAACTCGAAAGTGTACTCGAAAGTCGTGTAAAATAAATCCATCAAATTTGTATTTTCACTCTCTATATCTGAATTAGTTAAAAACTACCAATAAGACAATGAAAAGTGAGTCGACAAATGAATTAGTAATCATTTTTGCTAATAAACAGTTAACAAATATAGTCTTTGCTACTTTTTTAAATGAAATATTAATGTTTTAGTTGAAAATTGTACAATATTAAAGATTAAACACTGCACTATTTCCTGTGATAAATGAGAAATGTAAATTTAGGTACGTACTAAATAATATACATATAATGACGAAAAAATGCTGCAAATTACTTTGAAAGGAGTAACTAATGTTTAGAAATGCGCAAAATTTTTCATTCAAACAATTACAAACTATAAATCTAAAAGTGTCTATATGTATAAAATATGAAATAAAACCAAAGTGGTTACATCATTTACGTATTAGAACTCAAATACTCGGGTGTGACTAACCATCTAAAACTCGTTATCACCGATAATAATTGTTTACTTAACGATATTACGTCACTACCTAATAAATTTTAGTAAATCGAAAATCGCACGTCGAAGAATTGAAAAAAAGATCTGTGTGAAACGCTTAAATCATGAACGTCAATTATATATCTTATTTCACAAACTTTTTTGTAATAGATAAAATGCGTGCATAAATGTATCTATCATACATAAAATCACATCAATGGATATAGTTTATTAAGAAACCGATATTAATTCCCTGTTCTTTTAGTGCTATTTTCTATATTTTATAAGGAATAGCTGTTCTATATTTTTTAAATTGCATAATTATTTATTAAACACGGATAAGAATTATGTTTAGTCATCGGTTAAATCCAAGGCTTCTCATTGTTATTATATTTTTACTAATAAATGAATACAAATATTCAGTTCTATCGAATTCAATTTATTGAACGTATGTTTATAATTAAGATGACAAGGATGTAGTAAATAAAAAATTAACCCTTTCGAACAAACTGTACAATTTGCACATAGAATTTAGCATCTTTTATTTATATATTTTTTTTAATAAATACATCCATATTCCACTAATTTTGAAGTCGTTATTTCGAATGACGCTGGTCAAATTTTTGAAAAATGACGTTTAACACATTTTTTTTTTAAATACTGGACAACAACAATTTTGTTGGGGTACAATATTTTTTAGAATGCAATTTTCACTATGATACTAATTTCTGACCATTTTCTTTCTTATCTCGATTTATATGGATTTGGATTTTCAAATAGTTCCGGAGGACCAAATTTTTTCGAAAAAGAGTATTTTTTGTTCCACGTATAACAAAATATTTCACATGTCCCGTTCTCCATAATAGATGCACCATTTCAGATTTTGAAAAACTCATTTCGTATAATCATATTCAGGAATGTTCAAATTGAACACACTTTTACTTGTAGTGAACATAAGTCATCTTGAAAATCTGCAACACTTAATGTTGTTACCAGAAATTTCAATAAACTATCATTAAAATTAAACAAATTATTTAATACATATTAACGATATAGAAACCTGCAAAACCACAAAATTTACACATTTTTAAACAAAATTTAGTGCACTGAAGCTATTTTAAAATCCAAATCGACAAAAATCAAAATATGTGAATGTTTATTTTTGAAGTAAAACAATCAGGAACACATCTGAGATAGAAGTTGGTCAGAAACAGATATCATAGTGAAAATTATATTCTAAGAAAATTGTACTGAAAAAAATAACGTTTTTTCAGTATTTTTAAATGAAATTATATAAACGTGATTTTTTTAAAATTTGACCAGAAATTTTTCATTTGAAAAACGACCTCAATACTAGTCGGAAATGGAAATGTCTATTTGAAAAACATTTTTTATATCATTAAAATGATGCTAAAATCCAGGTGCAAATTGTGCGCGTTTATTCATTAAAGGATTAATCAAATAAATTGAATTAACTATATTTTTTTTTATTGAAGCATTAAATCATTACAGATTTATTTGCTTGTATAAACTATTTATATTCTATCATTAAGAATAAAATGAATTTCTGTAATAACCATGTAAAACTGTAACAAGCAAGTAAAATACTATATAATTTCTTTTGTACATAATTCATTAACAATTGAAATGTAATTACTATTTTACTTTTTGCCAATAACGTAACCAATAGTCACTTTTTTAAACTAATTTATCTAATCTTAATTATTTTTATTTTTTTAAAAGCACTTAACTGTTCATTGTAACTCCAAAAAAAGAAACCATTTAAATTTAATGTCAAAAGTACTGCTACTAAGAAATTAACTTCAGTCCCAAAATAGATTTTTTTTCTTATCCTAATCTGCACAATTTATCAATATAACAAACTAGCTTTACAAATGTTCAGCTTATGTGAGTAGAAATCTAAAGCAAAACTGAAGGTCAAGGCTATTGCGTGCAAGGTATTGATTGTTTTTTACATCATTTTAGTTAAAATTTTTTTTTTCACTTTTTAATAATTTAATCTCACAGCATAAAAACTTGAGAGATAACATATTGTTTAACTATCTTCAGAAGAATTTTTATATAACCTTGGATTACTAATATCACTTCTATTGTTTTTAATCAACGATTCAATTGTAACAATTGTACATCTGAAAATGTTATGACTATAATCACTCGGTATGGTTACAAGTGGTATTGGAAAGAAAATATTTATATTAAAAAATTAATTTTTATTGTTATACATATATACACTGTTAAAAATGTCTCTAGCAATTTCCTAAAAGAGTAACCTAAGTTTTTTTTATCGTTACGGTTTCAGAATTTAACGAAACAATGTTTAGTAATTGCCTGAAATATTTTGGTACTTTTCTGAAATCTTTTGGTAATTTTCCGAAATTTTTTCGTAATTTTTTGAAAATGTTTCTCAATTTTGTTTCGTAAAATTTTAAAATGATAAAAAACTTCAGTTATTATTTTAGAATATTCCTAGAGAAATTTGCATTTAATTTTTGTCATCTTACACAATTAATTTATAAAATTATTTTTTATCTTTATTTTCAAATTAATAATAATAAAAATTAAAATAGTAATAGCATAAAAAATTGCCACATTTTAGAAAAAAAGTCTGCATAATCAATGGAGGTATTACACCCGATTATTTCATGCATACAAACATGAATACTGATTTAAAAATTGTATAGCAGTTACGCAATAGTTACAGTGCATGCCATTCATGCACACAGTCGGATGTAATGAATTCCCAAAGCTAATATTCTTGTTTATAGTGCTGAAGCTATAGCTGACCTGCACTCTGAAGTAAGTAGAGTATATTTCATATTT
Organism: Trichopria drosophilae; assembly: GCA_030407085.1. Lineage (NCBI taxonomy): Eukaryota > Metazoa > Arthropoda > Insecta > Hymenoptera > Diapriidae > Trichopria > Trichopria drosophilae. Next base: position 159,084,989 of record CM059583.1, read on the forward strand.
GAACAATTTTATGGAAAATTAAAAAAATTGTAAATCAAGTTCAAAAGTTCCTCTTGCAATAAGAAATTGTTTACATTCATACACGATCGATGTGATAATCACTGGCATAAGCTCGGACGAGCGTGCTATTTTTAAATACTATTATTCCACGGAGTTACTCAACTGCTAACCTAACCTAACTTCAAGGTTACATTAACGTTAGTACACTTCAAAGATGAAGAAGAAGCCCCGAAACTACGTTAATTTGAAATCAATTTGAAAAAGAGTTAAATTTGGTCACTTTTACTTAAATCCAGTTCATGGGACCTGGGACAATATGTTGTTAAAACGCAACAGGTTGTTTGGTCTAAATTTAACTTATATTGTGTTATCAACATTCAAGTTATGAATTAGTTCGACCTGTTGGTACCAAGAGACGTTGAATTGTGACGTTCCGCAGTACCACAATTCAGAACACTTTTGTGGGACCATTTTGAATGTCAATTTCGATTTCCATTTTGTCCCAACATGATCCGTACATAAGCCTCCATTTTGTATCCGAAAAGTCGCCATTTTTAATTTCAAATTTTAACATTATTTTCGAAAAACGCGTTCTCCAGGTAAGTTGGGTAAAACGACAGAATAAGGTGCATAAAATGGTCCTCACCAATTGTACAAGCTTGATGATGCCTGGAATCGAGGTGAAATAAGGCACGTTCAATGCAAGGCCCCCAAGGAGGTTATGTTGACCCGGTTCCGACTTGACCGTCGGAGTTTGCCGGGGATTGTTCGAATTGTGACCCGCGCCATCCGGGACCGTTACAGTGACACTTTCCGACATCATAATTGCTTCTGATTTGTAGCGTGAAGTGAAACTTCGTAAATCACCGCTGGTTTATGCAAAAAACTTGGATAATCCTTTCGAGTGGCTTTTTTTAATTTTGGAAAAAACGTTGAGGCAAAGCACAAATTTGATGACGGACACTTCTCGAACACCTGTTGACACGAGAACGAAGAAACGACCAGCACTGCGGCCACACCACGTAGCACTAAACTATAAACTTCACCGTTCAAACGCGAAAGGCGCGCACTTGGTCCCCACCTTTAGCTTCGTTTTCCCGATGCACGCCATGTATATATACATTTCGTCCCACCTCTTCTTACACCGATATTCCCTAAGAGCCGTGCCTATTGTCTTATATTTTGAAGAATATTCTTATCTAAATGTACACAAATAAGGAGTTCCAACTAAAAATATAATACATTCCACTAAAAAACTTACGAATGAAAAAATCTTTGAAATTTTACATTTTTTATTGTAAACGACCAAAATACTTACGTGTTTAGCAGAGCAATTATGGACTTTAATATACCAGACATTTTCTCGAAATTTTAATATTTAGGTCACATTAATGGTACAGGCCAATTTAATTTTGAAAATGATGCATTCATTAATCTTTATCTATGCTAGTACTTAAAAGTAACTCAAAAAACATATTATTAAAAGCAACTATTAAACTTTTCCAATGGGTTTGGTGTCCAATATCGTAATGAAAAACATCTGAAATATTGAACTTTTCAATTAATTCGTTGGGTAAACGTTGTTATACCAAAATATTTACTTGCTGATAGAAGTTTGTAAAAATATGCTCCTCCAGACATATAAGAATAAGAAAGCTGTAGTAGAAAATGCAACCAGTTTCTGGCCATTCTTTCTGGGCTGCATGCTATAACTAATGGAGCCCAGAACAATGGCTTAATTTTCTACCAGGGAAACGCTTTACCGTAATTAAGTTTTTGAGAAATTCTGTTTTATTTATTGTAACCATCATTACAAAAATATATCTTGAAATTTACTACTCTGTTTTACGGGAATGTATTCTTCACTAAATAAGGAACAAACCCGATTTTAGCACAAGTGTCTGCATTGCTTAGAACTCATTCAATATAGAATCAAATAGAGTTATACATCTTTGCGCTTACGAATAAAAAATAGTATTTTTCGATTCTAGTGCGTAAAATCGAATTCTTACGCACTCGTGTTGAACGATATTTTTCGATGTACTATGCGTAAAATTTGTGCGCCGTTTTTTGTGGGTCAAATATGATGTTACATTATGTTATGTTGAGCCCCGGTCAGCAGTAGTGCGTAATACCGAAAACATCATTTTTTACTGGCACATAAAAAATAAACTTTATCTCAAAAAAGAAGAAAATGAGATATTCGAGTTTGTAGTTTTATATTGTTGATAAAACGACCAGAACAGTTAACCCATTAACGCCCAACAATCTGGAATTTTTATCTCACATTCGAGCCTCAGTACTGAATAGAAAAATGGAAAAGATCATAACGGAACCAAATGACCTTACTGTTTTCGGGTGCGCTCTTCCAATTCCCGCAGTCGAAATTGAATTTCTATACTTCAGGAAAGCAATGTGGCGGATTTAGTTTGAAAAAGTACCGAAAAATTGGAAACATTTTTTTATTAATCAATTTTTTCCAAGCTCATAACGGATGTCGATTCCTTCTAAACCATGATCAAAAGTAAACAAAATAGTTGTAGTGCAAGAGACAAATTGTTGTTTTTAAGTTCATATAGTTTACCTTTTTAAAAATGGCAGAAAAGTGTGAAAATTTCGAAAAATATGTGTTTTTATAATAAGGAACAAACCCGATTTTTGTACAAGTGTGCCTTGCTTAGAACTCTTTCAATATGGACGCAAACAGAGCTACATCGTCGCGCTCACGAATTAAAAAACAAATTTTTTTACTGGCACATCAATATACCACTGTCAATTAACATTATCTCAAAAAAACAACGAAACAAGATATTCGCGTTTAAAGTTTTATTTTGTCGATAAAACGACCGGAATAGTATAAACCATGGTATAAACGGGTTTGAACCAAGATCTTTTGGATACTTTTAGTATCATAGAATAAGACTACATTAGTTAAACACGCCCGTTACAACTCGATAACAAATAGGGCTGGGATACACTTAGATAAGTGTATTTTACCGGGTATTGGAATTCCAATACCCCGGAAAAGAGAGTCTTTTATATATTCATCATATATCGTTCTATATAACTATATATCGTTTATCTAAACTATCGTTTATATAACAATACTGTGATGTTTTCCCCATTTCTACCTGTTTTCAAAAGCCGAAACAATTTTTTTTCAGAAAAATCCGTAAAATATCGATTTTTTGTAAATATTTTATTTTAGGGGTGGTCACACAACCCCTTCATGATGAAAAATGAATTTTTTATGTGCATAACTCTATTATTTCGACATTTTGAGCCGGAGTTTTTGTGGTTTCAGCTATCGCCAAGACCTCTTTCGCACCGAAAATACGATTAAAAAAAAAAAAAATACCTTGTAAATCGTGTTTTTTTTTAAATTGAAAATTAGGGTAGGAAGGGGTGGTTTTTTTAAAATTTTCGATCCGGATTCTGAAACAGTACCCTCGAAAATACCCGCCTACAAAGGTTCCGATTTTTTAAGCTTAAATAACAAAGTTGTCCGAGCTTAAAATTGACGGACAAAAACGGACAAATTGGGTCAATAAGGGTTATTAAACCTTTTTATATTAAATTAAGGGTATTAAACCCGCGAGGACGAAATAGTAGTTTTCGATACAAGGGCGTATGCGTAAAGAACTTTACACACACACACACGTGTGCCGAAATATTGTTTACGTACGGCATTTTCGTGCGTAAAGTATAATCGAGTGCGTAAAGTTTACTTTACGCACAAGTTTACTTTACGCACCGAAAAGACGTACATAAAATAATGTTCGTATTACGGGTGTAGGTAATATTTGCCCCCGTAGGCGATGACTTTTCTGGCTACATAAATTAAAATAATAGTTACGAGTGTCGCGTGAACTGATATCTAGTTACGCAATTATTTACAATGTTATTGTTTACACCATTTATTATTATCCACTTTATTATAATGACCGAAAAATACAAAGATCTTCTTTACTTGTGTTAAACGTTCAAAGATGAATTTCTTGAATTATTTATTATATCTTATTTTTTTTGCCCAGAATTAGAATTTAGGATGGTTAAATATATTCACGTAGTTCGTAAATCATTTTCGCTTTAAGGAAAAACGGAGTTTAAAGAAATGTGCCCTTTTTGCATAAATACCATTGAAGTGATATTGATTCCAAAGGATTATTCAAACTTCACTTGGTAATGTTACAATTTTATATAAAATTTTTAATGAAAATAATAAAGTAAAGGTAAGTACAAAAGATTGACCAGTGGAATAGCTAAAAATCATTAGAGCAGGTCAATACAGATTGCATGCGAAACGACCTAAGAACATTTACTTCGATACTGTAGTGCCTCAAACTGCAAAATAAAAACGAGAAAAAATATTGTAAAACATGTTCATTAGATTATTGCCATACATGTCCAAAATGTAGACAATTTTGAAAATTTTTTTATATTCAGACGTCAATTTAAAGTCCAAATAGATAAAAATCAAAATAACTGAAAGCATATATGCAAAAGTATACTTTTGAAGTAAAACTATTGGAAACACGTAGCGCTCTTTTCCTTCTGCTCGACCCACTCGTCGCCCTCCTTGTAATGCCTCTGTTTCCGCCCTAGATACGTAATATACTATTTCGTATAAAACAGATTCTATCTTGTGTTTAATTTTATTTCATTTAAATGACGAGTCAAATTCTAACTAACGAATCCTTTTATAGCAGTTTTCAATGAAGTAAAATTTAAATTAATATATTCCATTAGAATCGGTGGTGTGTATGTAGCACGAATACTGTTTTCCCTACATTCTATAAGAGTCCGTATGTAGAAAGTAGAATTACCTTTACAGAGCATGAATTTTGAAAAATTGATTTAGACATTTTTAATTTACGTTTTTGGCGTAAATTCCTACCTTATTAGCGGACTACTTTAGAACCCCTTAATAACATTTTTTAAAAATCGAAATTATAAAAATAGGTGAAAAAAGTGAGTAAGTAATGATTTGTGATGAATGCAATCATATTGTGAAATATTTGTTACAATAATGTACATAATATAAAAGCAATTACTTCGTACTGTATTAACCCTCCTGTGCACAAGGACAAATATACTCCTCAAAACTACATTGTTTCCATATGGGAAAAGAAAAACTCGTGCTCAGGAGGGTTAAACATGCGGTTTGCATAATTCACGAAAACAAGCGAACTTCGATGAGAGTGGGGATTTAACGGCAATCGGAGCTTAAACATTGCATTAACAAGTTGTGTTGATAAGTATTAAACACAATAAATTTCTACATCGTTTATTAGACTATTGTATTTGGCGAGTTTTATTTAAAGGTTTTCCACGAATCACGCGATTAATATTTATTCAAATTTCCACAGTAAGTAACACATATGGATCATCAAGACAATAAAATCAATCTATATCTGATGAGGAATATTAGGCTTGTGATTAAATCACTCGGTGATCAAAGAATAGTTTATAATGAAACTGTGCATATTTTTTAATAAATTGTCCAAACATATTTTAAAAATGCAATAAAACAGTTAGAAAGTTTTCGAAGTTTCTTCGAGTAAAGTAAACTTACACAGAATAAAAATCTAAATCCATTTAGTAATTTGCACGTCTTTTTAACACCCATTAATCGTTCTCCAATTTATCCCTTTTTAGTTCATTTTAATCCAGTTCGCAAGCTGAATGTTTTTCTATTGTTGTGAACGACGACTGATAATTTTGAGTATTCTAAATAACTTAATAGCGTAGAAGTAAACGACGAGAACAATGCAGCCGATGTTACATGCCAATGGATTTTAAAAGAATTCGAAATTTCAATACATGTGATTCCATTTCTGTTTACTGTGCGCCTCTCACGGCGCGGGCGCTCTGGAGTGAAATAAAATTGTTAGGCAACTCCAGTTTTCAAGTGGATTCTGTTTCTAGGTGGTATTAGAATAAAAATTAACATAAAATGAACAAAATTCACTTGACGCCTTTTTGGCATCAAATATAACATTGTTATAATTCGTGATCAAAACGGGTAACGCATTAGCGTGGATGTAAAGAGTTGAACGGTTTAAAACATTCAAGTATTTTTAAGCTGAGTTCTTCTGTTATGTTTTTGTTCTTTATTAGTAATGCCTGTATAACCTGGTTTCAGGTATATTAGACCTGTCTATAAATTTCTTACATATTTATACATTATTTATATATACATATATCCGCATAAAGTAACAAATAATAATGAATATACCTACAAGTCCGTATTACATTTTTTCGTGAACTTATGAATATGTCGTAGCACTGTTACATTAGGTTGGTACAAGAATTCTTCGATGCAATAAGGTGCTTGATAGCCTAATTTTGTATGTACTTTGCGCAGTTCATGGCGTGGATTATCATGAACATTACACTGCCATATAACATGATTTAAGTCTTCGATTTCAAAAACCGCAACTGCACTTAGCATCTCGGATTATATTTTTACGTGCAAGAGAACTTGCAAGCTGGTAATGGTCTGCTCTACATCTATTTACCATTGATACGAATTCACGCGGAAATTGTTTGCCAGCGTACCATAGTTTTGACTTATTTCTGATATAATTTTTAAAGTACTTTACTCCTTTTGTTAAGCCTTGATTGTTTATACAATCCAAAACATTCGTTTTTTAATGCTTTTAAATGTTTCTCGCAGATCCGTGAAAGGTATTGACAGTGCATGCATGTTTTGCTCATTGGTTGCTAATTTTGCTAGGCGGTCAGCCTCTTCATTTCCTTTGATGCCTTGATGCGATGGAATCCAAAAGAACTTTACTGTTTTGTTTTTAATTTGATTGTATATTTTTTTGGTTCAAGAATGTATCTGGATGTTGTTATGTCTATTTTTGGATTTTGCAAACATTCAAGGGCACTTAGTGAATCAGAGAAAATGTAGAAGTCCTGCCCGGTATTATTTAAAACGATATCTATAGCTTCTGTCAAGACTACGCACTCTGCAGTAAATACTGACGCAAACTTGCATAAACTTTTACGCGATGTTATATTGAATTCTGGGCATACACAGGCGGCACCGGTTGATATATTACCCGAAATTTTGCTCCCGTCTGTATAAATCATTATTGAATTTTTAAACAACTTTTTTTTTTTCAAAACTCTGGAACTCTGTAACGGATTATTGGATCTTTATAAATCAAAGATAATATTAAAGCTAGAAATGTATATTTTCGAAATATAATAAATAGATTTAAAAAATTTTCAATTTCGCCCAAAAAAGTCCAAAATATTTTTTAAATCGATTTTTGCAAACTTCCCCCCTTGATTTCTTTTAAAACACATATGGGAAAATCCACAGAATTTTTAACTTTACGCTTTAAGAAAAACATTTTTTTTTTCGGTGGCACACATTTAAAATCAACCAGAGGCCACTCCTAAACATATAAAATGTAGAAAAAACGACACGTTACGACTTTTAAAGGATTGTTCCAGCGCAGTCAGGTAAAACGAGACCTAAAATTATATCTTCGAACCAAACATATTTCTGTACACGGAAAACAGATGAAATTTGTTAATCGGGTTTTTTAAGTTACTGGTCACGAATCCGTCAACAGATATTCAGAATTCAAGATGGCGAATTCAATATGGAAGACCTAATTTGTAAGAAGTTACTCAGACAAGCTCAAATTGGGTATTCGGGGGATTTCTTTCTTTTTGCTTTTAGGTTCATAATATACAAATTTTAGCAGCAAACATTTATTTAATTCGATTTAAGGCATTACAATCTCGGCAATCCTGAAAAAAAAATTTAAATAGGTATAACGTAAGTTTTCATTAGTACCATATTTATTCATTTTTAACCAGAAAAGATGAAGCAAGGGAGATGAAAAACAAAGTTACCTAAAGTTACATTTTCATTATTTCTGGAGCAAAGCTATAGCGAATCTCGACCGATGAGCGATCCCGAATACACAGTTTCAGCTGGTTCAAGCAATTTTTTAGGAATTTGGTCCGCCATATTGTATCTACCATCTTCAATTTTTAATATTTGTCAACGTATTTATGATCAGTTACCAATAAAACCCGCACGTAACAAATTTCAGCATTTTTCCGTGTAAAGAAAGGAGTTTGTGTCAAAGAGATAATTTCATGTCTTGTTTTACCCCTGAACGTCGTATTGTATTTCTGGAACAAGTTCAGAGTATTATTATGACACCTAAAACAATAAATTACGCCAATACTCGCGGCATTTAATTGTGTATAGTTCGTGTGCCTGACAAAAGGCTATAGGTTGTAATAGGCACAGAATTGAGATGAGACAAGGCACACCTTATTCCTTGGAATACGTCACTTATTATATCATCAATTAAAAATTCCCTAAGTATGAAGCCATAATATTGTTTGTTCCAAAAGTTATTGTTTGAAACAAACGAAATTAACGAAAATTCCATTTTACATAAATCTTCTGCACGCGACTTTGGTCAGCGATAGGCACACTTATTTTTCAAGTATCTTTGGCTTTTATAAAGTGCCATTAATCAACGACATGATTTTCAAATGAAAAGAATACACGTTCCAAAAGTTACAGAACAAAATATTTAAAAAAATACGATTTGCACGCAGCAGTTTAATCAAATTTGATGAGCTTTCTTGTTTCCTTTGGTTTTTTAATCAACTATCATGCAAAACAAATAACTGTACCTTGAAAAGCATATCCTTTTTAGGAAATAGTAATGTTTTAGAAATATTTCTGTACAGCTTATTTACGTGAATCTTAAAATAACAAGAAAGTCAAAAGTTCTGTGGATTTGCCGATATATTTTGATTCCTTATGATTTCACCTTTAATTTGGGCATTTAAGTTCCGTCTTATATGGAACTGTAATTGTGCGAAGTTTCGAGAAAATCCGAAGACCACTTGCAAATCGTGATATTTCTGACGTGAACTGACCCATAAGGCACTTGTTTCAATTTCTTATGAGATTAAAATTTATCGCAGAGTTTCCAACTTCCGGAATGATTTCGACGGGTGTGGAGGGTGTGGAGAAAAGTAAGGTTCAATAATAAGGTACAATAGATAAATATAAATGTTCAAAGCTTCAAGTTATTTTGTACATTTTTTTATTTTTTTCTGTGTGCAGTTTTCAGGTACCGATCGTACCGGCTAAGAAAATGCTTCGCTTTTTTAGCAGAGTCTTGTTTCACGAGGGAGTTTGCGCTTCTTTCCGTAACGTGGCGTTCCAGGTGTACCATCGGTCGTTGAACAGTGACAAGCGTTTTCGCAAACCTTGCACTCCAATTTTTAGAAGATTTTAAAGAGTTTTATTATCTTCGATCAAAAGTTTTAATCTGACTGACATTGGCATCCAAGTAGACGTCGAAATCTTCGACGATTCGAAAGATTCAAGATGACGCTCGCCAACAAGGTACATAATATGCCTTTCCTAACCTACAAATTTTAAAGAATTTTTTAGTAGAATAAAAAATATTTTAACATTTCAATTGTAATTACTTAAAAATACAACTAGATTACGTAATCTTTTTATAAGTACATACTTTTTTACTAGTTTACTGCAAAGAGTCTTTTAGCAATGAGTTGTCTTGTACAGGCTTTGTTATACAAATTTTTGCATTTGTATTTTGAACATTTTTACAAATTTTGTAGGTCATTATTTACATTATTTAGACTTTAAAGAATGAGAGATTCTTGAAGTTATAGTAGAGCTTAAATAATGTAAACAATAACATGTTCATTCATGTTTTGAAGTATGTACTCAAACAAAGTCATACAACTACACATATAGATGAATATGTTACTTTATTTATATATTGATATACATAATATTATTTGACAACAAGTTTTGACATTTGGAACACTCAAATGCTCCAAAACGGACTGATGGCAAAGCATAAAATATCCTAAAAATCTTTGTTCCGTGTTGTAGGTTTTAATAATGTAAAGATTTATATTTTGAATTGTATATCAGTTTAGTAATCCAAGGGGTATATGAAATGATAGATTCCTTAATCAAATAGAATTCAGAATATAAATCTTTACATTATTAAAACCTACAACACGGAACAAAGATTTTTAGGATATTCATTATAAAAAAGAAAAACCAAATTATTAAAGCCTACATTTCGGAGCAAAGTTTTTCTCGCTCTTTGTTGCTTTCTTCTCACACCATTCAAAGCACATGAGGACCTTAAATAGCACTATATATAATGAAATAACACTGTACTTGTTAAAAAAAGAAAAATAGGTTAATTTTTTAAATCGAATACATCCTGTACCATATATTGTCTGTTCATGTTTATTATAAAATATAAATACTACAATCGATGTCAATAATTTTACTATTATGGATAACAATCAATGAATAAAAATTCTTCTCTGTTACTTTCATAAGTGAAAATTTTCTTTTTGTGGATAATAAATGTCGAAAGAGAGCCCTACGATACTGTGCATATAATATTCAACAAAATACTAACTTGGTAGATTTAAAACAGGCCATTAATACTCGCATACATAAATGACCTAACTCCAAATTCTCGAGTTGCTAAAAATGGTGCCGAAAAATTATTAAGATGCACTATTTGAGGGTAAAGTTTGTAGAAAACTTTTACAACAAGCGGATAAACTCTATGACAAAGAAATTCACAGTAGTGCCACAAAGTTACGACTTGAGTCTTTTATTGGATCTTTAAAAATCATGAACAACATTGTTCACAGTTGTTTTTCGATGAAAAGAAACAAAACTATTTTAGATATTGAGAAAAGGATTGGACAATTGAACAAAGCCTTCGATGCAACTAATGTATAAGAATCATTAATACAACTTTTGAAACAATAAACTTAATTTCAATGATATATCTATATTTCTTCTGTGAACAGCTTATTATATGATGTTAAATTGCAGATGGAGATAGATGACAAAACTGCGAAAGGCGAAGGTTTCAAACCTTATTACATCACAAAGATTGAAGAACTTCAATTAATAGTTGCAGAGAAGAGTCAAAATCTTCGTCGTCTTCAAGCTCAGCGAAATGAATTAAATGCTAAGGGTAACAAATGTCAAAAAAATCTAAAAGAGGCATTAAATTTTTGTTTACATAATGTGTATTTTAATTTCGACATAATTTTACAGTAAGAATGCTCAGAGAAGAACTTCAACTTCTTCAAGAGCAAGGTTCTTACGTTGGGGAAGTCGTTAAACCAATGGACAAAAAGAAGGTCTTGGTTAAAGTTCACCCAGAAGGAAAATTTGTGGTCGACCTTGACAAAAATATTGACATAAATGACGTAACTCCTAATTCTCGAGTTGCTTTACGAAATGAGAGTTACACACTGCATAAAATTCTCCCAAATAAAGTCGACCCTCTCGTATCCCTTATGATGGTTGAAAAAGTTCCAGACTCTACCTACGAAATGGTTGGTGGTTTAGATAAACAAATCAAAGAAATTAAAGAAGTTATTGAACTGCCTGTGAAGCACCCTGAACTTTTCGATGCATTGGGTATCGCCCAACCGAAAGGCGTATTACTCTATGGACCACCAGGTATTTCTTTGTATTTTACACATTCTAGACAATACTTGTGTAATTAGAAATCGTTAGAAATTAAATTTACAAACGAAATTAACCGATAATGTGATCATTTATAGGAACTGGAAAGACCCTTTTAGCCCGAGCTGTTGCACATCATACCGAGTGCACATTTATTCGTGTATCTGGTTCTGAACTTGTACAGAAATTCATTGGAGAAGGTTCTCGCATGGTTAGAGAACTTTTCGTTATGGCAAGGGAACATGCACCGTCGATTATTTTCATGGATGAAATTGATTCCATTGGAAGTTCTAGAATTGAGTCCGGCTCAGGGGGAGACAGTGAGGTAATTATGAAACAAATTCTTAAGGAAATAAATAGAGTATTATTCTTTTTATTTATTTTATATGTTAATGATTTTTTTTTTACTTAAAAATAAATGATACACTATTAGCCTTTTTAGCAAAATTAATTAACTGGTACAATATTTATTTATTTATTTATTTATTTATTTATTTATTATATTATAAACGAGCAGTAACTGCCCTTACAAAAAAATACAAAAATTTGTCGCAAATGAAAGTAAACTAAATACGCATATAACTAAATAAAATTGAAATAAATTAATATAAATTCCCACAAATAGGAAACATTTTGTTTAAAGTAAATGGCAATAAAATTGTTATTTCCCGAACAAACTGAATATTTAGGGGTTACGGTAGACAGTCACCTGCGTTAGATCTATATTAACGACATAATTAAAAAAATTAGACATTTTCCATACACAATTAGCAAATTGAAAGAATTTTTAAATTACAACTAATTAAAAGCTATCTATTATTCTTTATTTAACTCTGTTTTAACTTAAGGAATCATTATGTGGGGTGGAGCATACGACAACATCCTGCAACCCCTAGATTTTGATCCGAAAAAGTGTTTAAATAAAATGTTATTCTGGATAGTAGGAGAAATTATCTGTTAATGTTATATTCGACAAAAATTAAACTATTTACACAGTTTCAAAACCTATCAGAGAGAAACACTAGAATTAAATCTAATCTGCATGTAGAAGTTCCAACCAGGTGTAAAAGAATTGGACAGCGATCGTATGACTATATAGCTACGAAAGGAATTAATGTATTACCTACAACTTTAAGATCAGACACTTTTATGAAACCTTAAAAAAGAAGTTGGCAAAATGGCTAAGAAAGACAAATATCTTAAAATTGTGAAAACTAGTATTTACATAATTTGTTTTTCTTAATATTTATTACTTTTGTTTGTCATAGTTTAATCTTATTGTCGTTTTTTATACATTCAGGCGCACGGACAAGTATCCTTTCATACTTTTGTCTTTTTTTTTTTGTATCGATAGTTTATATGTTAATTGAAATTATTATTATTTCTCATTTAGGTCCTGTATTATTTAATATTTTCATTAATGATATTGTAAATTGCATTTCGAATTTAAACTTTTATTGTATGCAGATGATATGAAGATCTATCGTGTAGTGAAAACTCCACTCGACGCTTCGTGTTTACAGCGTGATCTTAATAGTATTTCTGAGTGGTGTTAAGACAATAATTTATTCATTAATCCTTATGAAACTAAAATTATGCATTTTTACAAATACGAAGGTTGTTTGAATTTCCATTATTCATTGCTTAACTCAGATTTAGAGAGAAAGAACAAACATTTATTATAAAAGATCTGGGGGTATTGTTTGACCCAAGTCTGTCCTTTAACGAACATGTCAAATATAAGTCTTATAGTACACTGGGATTTTTACTTCGTTCCACTAAGTCATTAAAAGACACTAAAGTAATTATTACACTCTATAAGTCTATATATTTTATTATATTTACACAAATTTTTTAAATACAGGTACAAAGGACTATGTTGGAACTTTTAAATCAATTGGATGGTTTCGAAGCAACAAAGAACATTAAAGTTATTATGGCAACTAATCGTATTGATATTTTGGATCCCGCTTTATTACGTCCAGGACGTATCGACCGTAAAATCGAATTTCCTCCACCAAACGAGGAAGCCCGTTTAGACATTTTAAAAATTCATTCTAGAAAAATGAATCTTACTCGAGGTATCAATCTACGAAAGATTGCAGAACTGATGCCTGGTGCGTCCGGAGCTGAAGTAAAAGTAAGTTCAAGCAACGTAATTAAGTATATGAAATGTTGATATATAACTCGAAATATTGTTTTAGGGTGTGTGTACGGAAGCTGGTATGTACGCTCTTCGAGAGCGACGTGTGCATGTAACCCAGGAAGACTTCGAGATGGCTGTAGCAAAAGTCATGCAGAAGGATTCAGAAAAAAATATGTCGATCAAGAAACTTTGGAAGTAATCGCTTTTATGTTATTCTATATTCAGTGTATTGTATCAGTTGTGAGCATTTTGTAAACGCAGTATATTATAAAATAAAATGCTTATTCGAACTAAAGAGATTTTCTTATTATGTTAACTGTTTATTACTTTTTGTTTCTCCCATCCATTTCTGTATCGTTGACAATGTCGAATCGTAATTATCAACTTTTTTTCTCAAAACCAGAAATACGAACTTTATTTTAAATCATTAATAGATTAAACTTGAAGAAATATGTCTTATTTTTCGTAACTAATCGAAATGCGCAGGACTTAAAATTGTTTCTATAGCAAGAGTTTATAAGTAGAGAATATAAGTACAGTAGGACCTCTCTTATTCGAACCTCCCTTATTCTAATTGTCTTTCTTATTCTAATTGTCCAGCCTCTTTAATTCTAATCGTTCTCCCGCTATCACAGGAAAAGTCAACGAAAAATATTGTCCACGAATCAGAAGCTCGCAAGCAAACTAAGTGGGGGTAAGGGGAAAATTAGAATAAGAGAGGTTGGCGCCATCTTGAAAAACTTTACTAATTAGAATAAGAGAGGTCCTACTGTAGTAAGTTTTTTTAAACAAATGTTTGTTTTCGTTTATTCTTGGTGTTTTTAACTGTAATAACTTTATGGCGGCAAAATATGAGTTTTTATTTTCGAAATAAACAGTCGTCATTGCAAACACATGGTTGAAATTAGTGGACGAGTTAATTGGAGTTTCACAATGACTCATTTACTTCTTACAACTTTTTAATTATGAATACATTTTTTTTCTGAAGAAGGCTCATATTAATAGCTGAAACATACAAAAGTTTTTTAATCACGATTCCATCCTGATTATTTAGTCAAAGGACCATAAAACACCAAGACTTATTTTAAAATTTTTTTGTTTCCAAGAAATTGAAATCTAATTTTTCCAAGAAAAATTACATAATACGAATGCCTTTGTTAAATGTTTGTGACTAACAATTTTTATCATCGTATTCGTATTCGAATAAAATGCTATTTTCAGGTCATGTAACTTGTCTTTCTACACTTTAAGAGTATATTAACTATTTATTAATCAGAATGTAAGAATCAAACCTAATTCCAAATTTATATTTTTTATGTATCTTCGTATTCTAATTTGGTGACCAGATCAAGTATCAAATTTACATTTTTTTACATACCTGGAGTACGCACTAATAAATACAGGACGTTTCGCTATATGTGAAATTTCAACTCCTTTTTAGTTTTGGAGAAAATTTGGCCGATTATTTTGAAAAAATAGTCACTTTTTCCAAAGTTGGTTTCTCTCCCGCACTTTCGCCAATTCCATATTCCGTTCCATTTCCACTTTTTAAAAAAATCCATGATGGCCCCCGGACGGCCTCAATCAAAACAGTTCAAATACATTAGAAAATATTGAAATAATAGTTCTATGATTTAAAATATGGTTGATGAAAAACAAACAAAAAACCCACCAAAGGGTGAGGTCAAGAGAAAAAGGTCGAAAAGCCTTAAAAATCACAGGTATATATCAATTACAATCAATTTCCAGTAAAGATTTTCATTTTCGGCGAGGTTATGTCATCCAATAATTTATAAATGTTTGAACATTAATAACAATAATATTAATTTTCGAAGATATTTAAGTAATAAAACAAATTTCTTACAAAACATTGAAAGAAAGGGTATGTATATATTCAAAATATATAGGGTGATTTTCAAAAAACTGTGATACTTTGAATCTTGTCTAAAAATTGGAATAATATGTACTTGAAAGAAATGTATTCTCATGTAACTAGTTATTAGGCAATTATTTTTGTTGGTAAATGTGAAAACAATAAGTATAAAAACTATTTTCAAGGTTCTGCGTACTGAAATATTAGTAAAATGTCAGTACCGCCCGTCTTTTTTCGAATTTTTGAAATCGATTAGTTATTCGGCACAAAATCTAGTTTCTAGAGAAACATTGGTTGGAAAATAGCAATGTATAGGAAGGCAAGTGATTATTGTGTACAGTTTTACTCTCATCCTTTAATTACGCTGTACAGAACGACTTGAATTTTGTTTAAGGTTTCAAGCATAATTATGTGAATCTGTAAGTTTTTCAATATTTGCATTATATTTGTGTGGCTATTGCACAAGTTATCGATGCACATTGAAAAGTTAATTACGATAAACTATTGAGCATTGATCGAAGCAAACACTGAATGTTTTCGAGACATAAAACGTCATCAAAAATTGTGCTCAGTACCACTTGTAAGTAGTGCTCACGTGCAAATTTGTTTGAGTGTACCTCCTGTTGTGTAAACATGTAAGTTAATTACAACTTTCATAATGCAATCGGACAATATCTTACAAACACTGATTATTATATAAAATAACCATAAAAGTCAATTATCAATACCGTCAAAGTCAGTACCGCCATAAAGTTGAAGTAAATTTGTTACAAAATGCTTACAGGTACAAGAAAGTAACAAGATATAGTGAAACTGAAAAAAAATATATAAAAATGAAACAAAAAAACCTCATGCAATAAAATGTACAAAATTTGTATGCAAAGATTTGAAAAAGTTATTTACGTAATTTTTAACGATTTTATTTCAATTTTACGTCAGATATGCAACAAATATTTTTATTTTTATATAAATTAATTAAATATTTATTAAAATCTTTATTTCTTCCATTTAGATTTATGTTATTTAACTTGCAATATTATGTTTTAAACATTCTTTTATGAATAATAATAATTATGATGAATATATAGGGGAAGTGAAGGTAATGACGGCCAGTCCCAATAGTCGACCACACATTATGGTTTTTGATATAAATTTTAAATTACATCAGTAATTTTTACGAAACGCATATGATGCTAACGTACGTAATTGGGATTATATTACACATGGTACTGGTGGCTACTAGATAATTGTGGTACTTGACAATTTTAACTGATATATGCATAGCCCCATTTTATGGCAAATGTCGCCGTTTTGTCACTTTGTAAGAAAGTAATAATTTCTTTTAGAAACAACTTTTTCCAAAGTTACAAAGTTGCGAAATGCTGAACAATGGATTACTTAATTTGGTTAATTACGAATTAGAATGATATCTAACAGCAATAAATAAAAAAATTCCATTCTCTTAGACGGTGGCCAACCACTGCAGCATTTATGGTTGTTTTTTTTTTATTTATTTCGAAAAATAAGGAAATATAATTATACATGGCCAATGCTTTTGAAGTATACAGGTGCCTAATAATAATAAACAATACTAAACAAATTAATATAGAATACTACAGAAATATTTAAGAACTAAAAAAATACAAAAATAGTAGCCACGTTGTTTGTTTACGTTTCGAAAATATTGTTTATCTGGCGGAAATCGACTCATGACCGCTGCTGTACTTGGTGTAGGTTTCTGCAGTTTCCTACATTTCATACACAAATGTGAAGTATGGCGCCATCTTCGTAAGTCGATCTGCAGCTCTCGCAAAATTTTCACGATATAAGAACAATATGGCAAAAAATAAGTAAAAAGGGCGATTCCGCCCGTAAATTAATAAATAAATAAATAAAATAAAAAATGCGGTCCTTAAACTTCGTCCTTAAGTGGCCGATTATACACCCATCAACCCTACAGGAAAATACTGTCATAATTAATGAAATTATTAGCAATTTGTCTGTAGCTATTGTATAGGGTGATAATGCATTGTTGATTAAAGTTCGATGTTCTTAGGGATTGAAAGTCTGCTCTTCAGCGAAGGGGTAATGTGCTATACCCACTAGACTGCCTCAAGTGAAGGTTAACTGTTTTTAGGGTAGACTTGAGCCACCTCTTAAAATTATCGTATGCGCTGATACACAGCTTGAAACTTTAGTCTAAGTAATAAACTGAAAATTCAAACTGTATATTGGAGCAGAGAATAATTGTAAGAGGTAGTCAAGTCTACCCTAAAAACAGTTAACCTTCACTTTAGGCAGTCTAGTGGGTATAGCACATTACCCCTTCGCTGAAGAGCAGACTTTCAATCCCTAAGAACATCGAACTTTAATCAACAATGCATTATCACCCTAGATATGTACAGTACTTTTTGTCCTACCACAGTTTTTCCGCAGGATTGACGAAAATAAATCATTTTGGAATTTTTTTAAGGCAATTTCAGAGGGGTACAAACGATGGATTTAGCACGGCTGTTTCCAAGAATCTCGGAAGTGACGACTGAATTTTTTCAATCATTTGTACCCCGTTAGTTACAAAGTTACAAAACTTTTTCCGTTGCATTGACGAACATAAATCATTTCGGAATTTTTTTAAGGCACTTTCAAAGGGGTACAAACGATGGATTTAGCTTGGTTGAATTAAAAAACCTCAGAAATGACGACCGAATTTTTGTATTCGTTTGTACCTCGTTAGTTACAAAGTTACAATACTTTTTCTGTTGCATTTACGAAAATAAATCATTTGGAAGATTTTTAAGGCAATTTCAAAAGGGTACAAACGATGGATTTAGCTTGGTTGTATTAAAGAACCTCAGAAGGCACGACTCCATTTTTTTAATCGTTTGTACCTCGTTAGTTACAAAATGTTTGCATGGTGCCTTGATCTTCAATCATTCAGATTGAAATTTTTTTAACCTTTGCCGTTCTCTTTCCTATTTCCTGATTAGAAGTGGTAAACATGATTTCGCACGTTTTGTAACTTTTGTAACTTATGTACGTTCGCAGGGGTTTGATGGGAAATTTGCTGGATGTTGTTAATTCCGTGACAAGTTCGATGACACGATCTTCTTTCCCATTGTCTCGTCAGAAGTCGAAAAAAGAAATTTAGATATTTTGTATCGCCTGTGGGTTCATGAAATAATTATAGGAAATTGTAAATTTGCGTTTAATTTGCTCACAGTAATAGCTTTTGCCTGACGTTCTTACAAACGGGGGAAAAAATAAATTTGTAACTGTTGTAACTTTTGTACCTTTGAGGTACAAACGAAAATTCGAGTGGTACAATCGGGTACAAACGATTTTAAATCAATACCACCCTACCCGATACGTTTATCTTAATGTCGGGTGCTGGCATTTTTTGTAACTCCTGTAACTTTTTCCCCTTCGAGGTACAAACGAAATGTTTTGTGGTACAATCGGGTACAATCGATAATCTTTCAAATCCATATTTGACATTTCCGATATCTTCAAGTCGGGTGCCAGGTTCACACAGGTGTACACCCCAAATATTTAAACGTGAATGACTGATAAATATAAGACAGCATTACTGTCATGCAGCGTTACACGGCTGCATTATTGAAGGATACTTTCAAACACGACAACCTCTAGAGTAACGAAAAATAAAAAAAAAATAAATAAATAATAACTGCATACTTTTACCCTGCATAGCAAAATAATTTTTAAATTACCATTAAATATATATACAATAGCTACTAACTACAAACTATAGACTTTGACGCACATATCCAAAGAACCAAAACGTCTTAGAATTGGTTAAAAAATACTCTTTTACTAATTTTAAATGACTTTTTTCAAAATTTAGATTCTTCGAATTTTTTAAAAATAAAAAATGTTGACAATACATTCTGAAAAAATTCAAGGGTATTCTTCGACTTATTCTAGAACATAATTGTTCTTATAAAATTTTCTCTAAAGTCCATAGTTTTCAAGAAAAAAAATGGTTAAATTTTGAAAAGGAATTTTTAAATGCAGTGGCCATTTTAAATCTGACATAACAAATTTCAAATATACACCAGTGTATCTTTTAAGTACAACTATCGAGTGCACCCTTGCAATATGTTTTAGCTCCCTCACAAGATATTGTATCGAAAACTCGATTTTTGTAAAAAAAATGTGTCCTAAAAAATCAGGTTTTTCTACTATATATGTCAAAATCATATATAAATTTCAATTTTTTTTTAATTTTCTTACTACCATTTGAAAGAGCGGCCTTGAAAATGATAGAATCTGGTAGTTTTTATTTTTTTCTAAATTTATTTCATATTGAAAATAAGCGTTGAAGTTGCAGTAAACTTTCTGTGCATTTGGGCATTAATGGATTAATTGCATATAATGTATGGCATTATTATATGCACCTCCCCATGCAACAATTCCATATGTTGATATTAACTCAAATAATGCAAAATATGGTGTTCTTAAGGTCTGTAAATCCATTAATCTTTTAAGTTTATAAAACACAAATAATAGGTATCGGAGTTCATTCATAATAAAATTGATGTGGTGTGTCCATTTTAGTCTAGAGTCTATTTCAATTCCCAGATATTTAAAGTTATCAACAATTGATAAAGTTCTGTCTTGCTGCGGGTTGGTTGTGCTCTTTAGCTTCAGTTCTTTAATGTTAGGAGTGCTGTCTATGTAGGAGCCAAACATCATTATTTTGGTTTTATCGATGTTAACTGTAAGCCGGTTTGCTGCAAGCCAATTTTCGACTGCTATGAAGTCATTCTTCGCAATTTCCAGTGCTGAGTTCCATGAGTTTCCTGTATATATTATTGTCATATTATCTGCGTAGCTAATGGTCATGCAGATAGTTTATGAGGAGATGTCATTGATGTAGATATTTATTTATTTATTTATTTATTTATTTATTTATTTATTTATTTATTTATTTATTTATTTATTAGAATCAACGGCACTAGAAGTGCCTTTAAATAAAATATTACAAAAACATAATGAGGCGCTATACAATTTGAGTAACAATAAATTATATAAACTAAAAATAATAATATAAACTTAAAGTGTAACAGCGAATATCTAAATTAATTAAAAAAAAGTTTTAGTGAGCTTGAGTGTATAGGATTTCAAATTTGTCAGTTTCTCCAAAGTAATCGATTGCTGTAATAAATTCCACGCCCACTTTAGCCTTGGTACCGTAGAATTAAATCCATAATTTGTGCGATTAGCGGATTCTTCAATGAATCGTAAAGTACGAAGCTGGTGCGAGATTGACCGCTGTATAAATAAACCCGTAACTTCCTCACTATGAAACAACCCTTTAAGAATTTTATAAGCTAATAAAATATCGTGGTATGAATGTAGGGACTTTACCGATTGAAGATCAAAAGACTCTGTCATCGTAAACATGGTCAAATGGGTGCATCGGATTCACAGCCTTTCGAGATAAATATCTCACAAACTTATGTTGCATCGATTCAAGATCAGAAATATCATTAGCAACGAAAGGTGTCCATATAGACGAGCAATATAATAAATGAGGCAGAATTAATGTGTGATAAAGATATACGATCGTATGAATATTATAAAAGTTCTTGGTAGTTCTGATCAAGAATCCGAGAGTTCTATAAGATTTAGTTGCTACATACTTTAACTGTTCTTTAAAATTCAAAGAGCGATTGAAAATCACTCCGAGATCCTTGATTGAGGAAACCGACTCTAGACAAAACCCGTTTATGGAATATGAAAAAAGCATAGGTTCTCTAATTCTGTAGAAAGAAATGGACTTACACTTAGCAATATTTAGACAAAGTCTGTTCCAATGACCATTTGACCAACGCTTCCAAATCACATTGCAGCTTGATTGCATCTCTAGGGCTTCTAATTACAGAGAAAATGTTGACATCGTCAGCATAGATAAGTATCTTACAAGTAACCGATTGTACAACATTGTACAGTAACCGTTTATAAACAATATAAATAAGTCAGGTCCTAGGTGCAAGCCCTGCGGAACACCTGATGTAGTAATGTATTTGTTAGAATTATTGCCTTTTACCCTAACGATATATTCATGATCCACTAAAAAGGAAGAAACCCATTTAAGGACCTTCCCTCTGAGCCCTAAGTGATATAGATATTAAACAGAATAGGTCTTAAAATTGTACCTTGTGGTACTCCATACTTAATTATTTTTGGAATGTTCCGATATTCTTGAACTTGGACTGCTCGAGTCCTGTTTGTCATGTAATTTCTTAGTAAGTTCTGTTTTCCCCTGAATCCATAGTGTTTGTCTAAAAGAAGCTGATGATCTAGTGTGTCAAAGGCTTCTGAAAGATCGATAAAAATTGCAACACAGGGTTTCACAGCTTCCTTGAGTTCATTAAGGGGCTAGTCCAGTGGTTTCTTTAGGTTTAGAAAATAATTTTTATTTCATGATGGAGACTTTTAATCCATACACATCTTTTGACACTTTGAAACTGACATATTTTAGTTGCAAAAAAAAAAATGTTGTATATATATATACATGTCATACTTTCTCCGCTGTAGCTGTGTGAAGTCGGTCCGATCTTAAAACGGCATTCAAGATATCTCGGGTCTGAATCATCCGAAATAAAAAAATCAACATTTTTCTTAAAATATAAGTTAGTAGCTATGTTGTGAACTCGAATAAACATTGTACGATGAAAACTAATGACATGGTTAACTTTTGAATTTTTAAGCGTGTTTTTTGCAACTTCAATTGTTTATAAAATTGCTGAATATTAATAAAAAATTAAGATTCTAATTCAGATGATAGCCAGACATGCGTAGAACATCCCCTTAAAATTTCAGCGCGATTGGACGAATAGTTTTATTTTAATCTTGGATGCCAGCTCAAAAAATACTGTTTCGAGAAAAACGCGTTTAAAGTTTTAGGTCTGAAATAGTGACTAAAAAGCGACTTACCTTAATCAGCAATGCCAGGACTGTAGAATCCAATGAAGACATTGAAATGCTTACTAAAAGAAAACAAAACAAAGTAACATGCATGCCTAAACAGGACCCAGCCTGATAACAGGACAGAGCATGCTGCGAGTACGCAAGTACAGCGTTTTTGATATATCGACTGTTTATTCGGATTCCGAGTAATTTTCGAAGCAAAAATCATTTCTAGCCACTTTCAGCGTATTTCTGAATGTATGTATATTCTATACAAAAATCATGTTTTTGAAAAAACGATTTTTTATGAAAAAACCACTGAACTAGCCCCTTAACGTACGATGTAACGGTAGAAATTGTAGAGCTCATTGATTTTTTCTCTCAGAAACCAAATTGGTTTTTGTTCAAAATTTAAAATTTTTCCAGAAAGTGTACCATTTTTATTTTGATCGCAAGTTCTATTAGGTCATTTATAATTATTAATAATTTCAGTTCATATTTTTATATCTGCCTACTTTTCTGCTTATATTTCATGTAAAACCTATTTAATGATAATGAACATAAACTGTTTATGTTGCGTTTGTTTAAAAAGTTATTGAATGTCAGTACCGCCATATTAAATTAATTTTTTGTAATATTATATTCCTGCTATTTGCTGACGATATCAAATTGTATATTGAGATTCTATCTCCCCTTGATGCATCCAATCTCCAAAAGGACTTAAATGCAATTGTTTTGTGGGCTGACTATAACTTGTTACCTCTTAACATTCAAAAATGCAATCCATTTCATTCCACAGACGTTTTCAATTTTTTAATTACGATTATCTCATCTCTAGCTCGTGCCTTCAGAGGGTGGATTCCATCTCAGATTTGGGTATTATTCTGGACTCGTCATTTTGCTTCAGACTTCACCAAGACAGTATTTTAGCTAAGGCTTATTATGCTCTGGGATTCTTAAGACATTCTACAAAAGATTTTAATAGTATTCACTCTATCATTCATCTTTATAAAGCACTTGTTCTTCCGCATATTACATATGGTTCGGTTATTTGGTCACCTCACTTCAAGAAATATATAAATAATTTGGAATCCCTGCAGCATAAGTTTATTCGGTTTCTCTCTTTTAAATCTCATTCTCCTATGTCTTTCATTGATCATGACTACTCTAAATTATCAAGTACCCTTAATTTGCCCACAGTCCATTCTATTCATACGTATTTTAATGTAACTTTTGTTTATAAAATTCTGTATGGTGGTCTGAATTGTAGAGAACTGTCCAACTTATTAACCCATCGTGTCAGTCGTTATCTGATTAGGGATCTCCGCCCTCTGGAGGAAATTAACAGTTCGTCTAATTTTGGTTTTTATTCTCCCATTAGTCGTCTGTGGAGGGATTGGAATGCGCTTCCTCGGCAATCTTATAATTTGCCTTTAAACACTGCATTTAGGTTGTTTAGAGCGACCTGCCTAAAATTTTATCCGGAGGTTTTATAGTGGTTTTATGGTCTATTGTTTTTATCGAATCATGATTGTTTATTATTTATTATGTATTGTTTATATTAATTTGTTTACCAGTAGTTTTATGAATTTTATTTTGCGCCTCTACCAATGTAAAAATATTTTTATTATTTTTTGTAAAAGGCCTTATGGGTCGTTGATGATTTTAAATAAATAAATAAATAAATATAACTCTATAAATAATTTACTTGTAGTTGTTTCACTTTACGTACACATTACACATACTATATGTAACTAGAAAATGGAAAAATATACATTTTATACTTAATCTGGGAATTTGCCGAATTATCATTTAAAATATCACAGTTTCTTGAAAATCGTCCATGTGAGAACATTAGTTCTCGACACACTAATGATAGTTTTATTTCAAAGTAACTTTTTAATGATTAAAGATTGAAAAGACTATAATTAAAGTGTATCAATAGGTCTGGATGATATTGACATAAGAATATTATGTGAAAAAGCTAGATATTACATCGTTTTCCGGTTCTTGTGGCATCATTGTAAAATTTTGAAAAATGTCACTTCCATGGCAAAAGTACCAGAACTTTGCATGTTTTAATAGTCTGGTAGAAGACAGTGACGTCATTAGAATTAGAAATTATATGGAAGATGATCAAGAGTGACATTCACGACAGTTGGCTTATTTAATTCCTGCGTTAGTTACACGGAAGAAGATGGTGGCGAAATGGCTGAGCCCTTGGACATAAAACCACCACAAGCAGCTTTAAGACGACAAAAATCCAGATCTTCACATAGACGGGAAAAACATACCGAACATCGTAGTCGGCATGATGTCAAAGAGCGGAAAAATCGTCACCATGATAAAAGTGAAAACAGAGTTAGAGAGAAACACAGAAATCGTAAACACGACGGAGAAGCTTCAACCAACAGATCAAAGCGATCAAGTAATTCCAAACGGGTTCGAGAATCATCGAGACACGAAAGGAAGGAAAGGAATACAGGAGAACGAGTTACGGATGGTCTTAGAGAAAGGTAGCACATTTATATGTATAAGAAATATTTTTTTGTAATATCAGTGAACTAATTCAAATTGTTGGATAAAAGAAGGGAAAGGAAAGAGGATCGAGAATTCAAAACAGAATCTCATCGTGAAGAGTTTCGAGATGGAAAGGAACGACGTGAACATCGAGGAGAAATTTCCAGACAAGTACCTGTCGTGGAACACCCACACCAACATAGGGAAAAACGTCGAAAGCGATCGCATAAACATGAAAAGGTTCGAGATCGAGACAGAGAGAAATTAATAAAGACAGTGGAACTAGAACCAGAGGAAGATCTGATGGATATCAAAATAATTGAGGAAATAGAGCAGTTGGAACGGAGAGAAAATGCTACAAGTATTCCTTTACAAATATCTATACCTCATCGTGAAGAATTTAGTGAGAAGGAGTTTAGGAGGCAAAGACTTCTCGAAGCTGATCGGGAAATGTTAAAAAGAAAAGAGATATCAAGGCTCGAACTGGAAGCTAGACGAATGAAACGTGGCGAAAAGCGACGACGGAAACAGATTGCACTCGAGGTTCCTTCCGTCGTTGAATTGTCAGATGATAGTCCACCTCCAGAGCCCCAAACAATTTCCCCAAAAAGTAATGGTTCTTCCGAGCCTCAAGTCGAGCAACAAGCAAATTCTTCGCCAGAAGAAGCAGATACCTCAGATTCCTCTGAATCTAGTTCAGAAGATGATGATGACGACGATGATGATGATGATGATGACTCAAACAAGAATTCCGACGATTCAAATGAAGACTCTGATTTTGATCCTAGTCCACTGTCGGTTGGGCCACTGGCAAAGTCGGATCAATCCGATGGAGGTTCGCCAGAACAAGAAGAATCTAACGGTGATTCAAGATTGTTAGAAATGGAGATTGAAGAGGCAATAAAAATTACAGAAGAAATAGAAACAATTGAAACAGAAGTAACCAAAGAGGAACCACAGAATAAAGTCGAAGTGATAGATAATGGTTTAGATTTACCACCATATTTTCCTGCGATACAAGGTATAACAATTAAAATGTATAATATATTAAGAAACTCCAAATAAAAACTCCAAATAAAAACTCCATTTTATTTTTAGGTTGTAGAAGCGTTGAAGAGTACCGATGTTTAGAACGTATCGATGAGGGAACGTATGGCATCGTTTATAAAGCAGAGGATCGTCGAACCAAGGAAATTGTTGCTTTGAAACGACTTAAAATGGAAAATGAAAAAGAAGGTTTTCCAATTACGAGTTTAAGGGAAATTAATACAATATTAAAAGCTCAACATCCAAATATTATTACTGTCCGAGAAATTGTACTTGGTAGCAATACAGACAAAATATTTATCGTCATGGATTACATGGAGCATGATTTAAAGTCGCTTATGGAAACGATGAAGAGGAAAAAGCAAGTCTTTCTTCCGGGTGAAGTGAAATGTCTGATGCAACAATTGTTACAAGCTGTAGCACATTTGCATGATAATTGGATTCTTCACAGAGATCTTAAGACTTCAAACTTACTTTTCAATCACCAAGGGATTTTAAAAGTGGCTGATTTTGGATTGGCAAGGGAATACGGTTCTCCGTTGAAACAGTACACTCCAATTGTTGTTACACTCGGGTACAGAGCTCCTGAACTTCTTCTCGCAGGCGAAGCCTTTTACTACAGTACTCCAATTGATCTCTGGTCTGTCGGGTAAGATTGAATTATATTACAGATGTTTTAAAATAATGATATTTGTAAATATATACTGAGAGAAGTTTAAGATATCATTGGTATTGCCTCTAATGTAATGCAGTAGAGTCATGTTCAAGACGACGGTGGCTCAGATTGGAAGCGAACTGTTGTGCCAAATCATAATATAAATATAATATACCTATACTATTTAATTTATTCATAAATGATGTTAACTCGACTTTAAATTTCTCTCGATTGCTGATATATGCAGATGACATTAAGTTATTCAAACTCATTCAATCGCCATTTGATTGCTCAGCGATGCAAAGAGACTTAGATTCTATGTTATTATGGGCCAAGAAGAACGCACTGTCCTTGAATTTTTCAAAGTGTAATATTATTACCTTCACCAGATCACAATCTCCATAAATCTTTGATTATCAAATTATTGATAAATGTATCATCAGAGTGGATAAAATTCGTGATCTGGGGGTAATCATGGATAGTGCCTTCTCTTTCTCCGATCATATTAATTTAAGTTTCGTCAAAGCCTCAAAGGCGCTAAGTTTTCTTAAAAGATTTACAATAGATTTTAAGGATTGGAAAATTGTGGAATAAGTCTCTGGTTTTGCCCATTTTAACCTACTGTGCACCTATATGGACTCCATATTTGGGATATCAAATTAATGTTATGGAATCGGTTCAAAGAAAGTTTTTACGCTATTTATCTTTTAAGATGGGAAATCCAATGAGTTATTTTGACCATGATGCCCATAACATTTCTATTATCACCAGTACACCCACAATTAAATCTTTACATTCTTACTCTACTTTAATGTTAGCACATAAACTTCTCAATCTAGATGGCTCATACAGTGACTTGAGGAGTATTGTGATAGTAAACGAGGGAGGTTATAATACACGTAAAACGAATGCGTTGGCTATAAAATGTCATAAAAATAATTTTGGTTACCACTCCATTTCTGCTCGATTAAGTCGGATGTGGAATTCATTATCTATTTCTCAGCTTGTTACGGACGTAACAACTTTAAAAAAAATCGCACTTTTAGATCAACTACAGTATTATTAATGGCTATTCGTTTTATATTTTGTATATTTTGTTATTTGCTATATACTTGTTAATTTTATGTTATAATTTTGTAAAAGGGACATTGTCCCGTTGGTTTGATAAAAATAAAAATAAATAAAATAAAATATTACACCCAGGTCGTTGGGAATAATGAGTGTACGACCACATGTAAACATTAATACACGATAGCTATGAAGCTGTGATAGGTTGATCAAAAATTAATAAACAATCGTCCTACGGGGTTCGAATTGTTATTTTATACAGATTAAAATCCCATTTGAATCGAAATCCTATCAGTCCCAGTCATTCTTTAAATTAACTTTTAAGGTTTGAAGCGTCATCCATAATGATCACGGTAAACCCATTTTTTGCTGTCATTTTTGGATTTTTTTTTTACTTTTTGCAGTAAAAATTAATACTTTTTGCCAAAATATATTAGCTTTCATTAATTATAGTTATAAACAATCGAAAAAATTGTTAAAAAATATTAAAATTTTAAAAGTGTGTAAGAAAGTCAATTTTTAATAGCAGTACTACACAGAAAAAAATTCCTTACATACGTCTGTAAGAATTAAACAAGCTTCCCTAGTCAGGAACGGATCCAACTAGTCAATTCCTTATTGAATTATAAAATGAAACCTTACTGCTGTAATAGGGAAATTAATTGAAATCATTTATAACGTGTCACGTGTTTTTTAATAAAGAATATTTCCTATGTATATTTAGTTTTAAAACTGTTTGATCACATGTATTTTGTCAAGAAAGTAAAAATAAATATCTTGTATTGGTGACTATCATTAACGAGTGAGTACGTAACTGCTTAAGTCATATAAAATTACATATTAACTTAATTTTAATTAACATTAACGCAGATGACACGGTTATCTTATGTGAAGGCAACACGTGGGACAGTGTGCAATATAAATTAGAAAAACAAATCTCTTCTGTTAAAAAAATGGATTGATACAAATACGCTATCGTTAAATACTAGCAAAACTGTTTGTTTAACTTTTGGTAATTATATTGACAGCATTCCCAAAGAATTTAAAATAAAAATTGAAAACAAAACCATTGAACGGGTGGAAAAAACAAAATATTTAGGAATAATCATAGATTGTCATCTGAAATGGAGTATCATATTACAAATGTAGTCAAGAAGAGCAAGTACTATATATATATATATTATCAAAGTTAAGCAAATTGCTTGATTCTAACAACCTAAGATCTGTTATGTATAGGCTATACTACAGTCTGGTCACATATGGAATCATTGCTTGGGGTTCAGCTAAAAGAACAATTTTTAATTTATTACTCAATGTTCACAAGAAAGTTATTAAAATATTGGTAAAACATAATAACAATTGCAAAAAACCTATGTTAATTCATAACAAGTATGCATTAGAATGCATTTCATATCATTACGAAAATTTGAAAAATGATTATCTTAATAATATATCGACTACTCGTTTTAAATCAATATCTCTACCATAAGTGAAGTTAGAAATCGGGAGACAGAATCATAAATTTATTTCTATATTATACTACAATAAACTACCTAACAAGTACAAAATTCTGAGTAATAAAAATTATAAGCAGGTCATAGCGAAATTTATGGATAGCATACTCGTGGAAATTTGTTAATTGAATTTGATTGTAAACATATAAATGCGGATCACGTTTGTTAATACATTTTTTCTTTATATTTAATTTAATTTAATTTTATTTTATTTTATTATATCATAAGCTCAAATAAATTTTTTGTTAACAATTTTATCGATTGTTTATAACTATAATTAATGAAAGCTAATATATTTTGGCAAAAAGTAAAAAAATAAAAAAAATAACGGAAAAAATTTTGTTTCCGTATGATCATTACGGATGAGGCATGAAACCTTAAAAGGTAGTTTAAACAATGACCGGGACTGGTAGGATTTCGATTCAAACGGGATTTTAATTGTAAAAAACAACGATTCGAACCTCATAGGGCGATTGTTTATTCATTTTTGATCAATCTATCTCAGCTTCAAGGCTACCATGAATAGAGGTCTCCTATGATACGACTTCTGTCTTAAAATTCTTTCCGTTTCGACTGCATATTGAAAAGAATTTGAATTTATGATTCTGCAGTTGGAATCTTTGTGTTTGAATTTTTGTTTTGTTTAATGGAATTTTAAATATTTAAGTGGATGCTTTAGCCAAACTTTATTAAGCATTGCAAGATTGAATTTAGACAAATGTACTACCGTATTAAAAACTTATGATATTATTAAATATTATCTAAAATAATTTTTTTAGATTATTAAAGAGTGTTTGATCTATTATTAAACATCAGACCATACGAGTTTAAGACAGATTTGCAACTTTCTCTTATTTTACATTAAGTGAAATGAAAGAAATTCTTTGCTTTATAAATTTACTAAAAGATTTCAGAAAAACTGATAATCTACTTACTTTTTAATAGTAGATACATTCAATATCAAGGATGCAACTTCTCATTAAAATCACAGTCATAAGACGCACGATATTTTTTTATTTCCTCGTAATTCGGAATCTATTTTCCTACAAAACTTACTGAAACAAATTCCTAATTTTAGGCATGAATGTTTTTCGTAGGTTACAAACACCGATTTTCATTTTGAACTTTGACAGGTATTAGACGCGCAATGCGCAATTGATTTCGCGCATATATTCAAAAACTAACGCAATTCGTTTTCGTTACCGTCATTTGGAAAAAACGTCACTTAACCTCACTTTTTTAAACAAATACATAAAAATACCGAATGTTCATATTTTTTTATGGGAAAGGATTTTTTCTCTTTACAAAATCAATCGGAAAAGTGATCCCGATATCCAAAAAATAAGATCATGGTCGGGAAATTGTGATTTTCAAGATGGCGGTTTCAAAATGGCGGCTTAAAGTATTCTTGTTTTTATAGATTTATAAATTGCAGGTTTTTAAAGTTTTCTTACGTATTCTGGAAGATAAAATATCATATGCATATAAGTATATCATATATATATATATATAAAAGAGAATGGCGGATCCAATATGGCCGACATATTCAGCTAAATTCGTTGTTTCTTATCCAATCTGCTCCGGAATTTTCTTTTATTGGGTTTTAAAAGAAGTTGATCACGAACCTGCCATCAGACGTGGCGATTACAAAAGGTGGAGCTATAGTAGTGAAAATGGTCATGGTTTTTTTCTCCAACCGTATAGATCATTCTTCTTTAGGCAAGTTATAGTAGAACCCCGCTGGATTGGCATCCCGCTGGATTGTTGGGATTCAACCCCGCTGGATTGGCACTTTTCGGAATCTCTTTACCCCCCTTATGCCGCTCGCAGCCTAACGGCCGTGTCTAGTTATAGACATACGCACCGGTTTGGAGTTACAATTGGAAGCAGGAGAGATGGTCTGTGCTTGGTCATGAACGTCACGTGATTACGGCATAGAGGTGGAAGCGATGCTTCCCCTATTGCCGACAGTCCAGCGGGGTTTGCGGGGAAGACTCGGATCCGACCGTGACAATCCAGCGGGGTTCTACTGTATTTTGTAGGGATGATATCGTTATTGCCTCTTCGCCGTTTGTAGCTGGACAAACGTTCGATTCTCACCACGTGGAGGAGGAAGGCAATTTTAAGAATCTTTTTTTTTCGTTTGCATTTTACTATTTTTTTTTTGTTCACTTTTGCATTTATATATTTTTTTAATTTTTGTGATTTTTTGTATTTATTTATCTTTTATGTGTCCAATATTTAACTGATTTGTTATGGAATCTTTTGAAACAAGTGTCAAAATAATAAGATTTACATTGTTGACATAATTTTCGAGTTGTCTACAACTTGTCATGCAACAACTTTTGAAGAGTATTTGTTACTGTATTTGATGCAACTGTGATTTTATCGTTTTTTTTTTGTCAAGTAGCATTTGAAAAAGTTTTTGCACTAAAAGTTGATATATACAAAGTCGAAAATTATGTCAACAATATCAAATCATATTATTGTGATACTTATTTCAAACCTTGCCACAAAATCAAATAATTATTGAATATACATATAACACATAAATACAAAAAAAACAACAAACACAAAAATATCCCACAAAATTTTCAAGTAAAAAAAAAATAAACAAAAATGCAAAAAATGGAGAATCTGTCAGCTTTTATAGACAAACAGCGAAGAGACAGTAACGATCAAATTCCTACAAAATAAATGCCAAAAAAAGTAAGATCTTCGCAGTTAGGGAAATAGTATTTTTCGTCATAAGGCCGTAAAAGTTGATTTTAATGTAACATTTAATGTTAATGCTTACGCCTGTCAAAATCCCCACTGAACGTATTGATCATACGTTGCTTGAAGTGGTAAAATGATCGTCTTTTGCGAGTTTTTATTTTTCGTATCCACGTCCGTAAAATCAGCTTTTACGGCCGCAAAGGCGTCCGTAAAAATGAATTTTGCGGTATAGGATATCAAAAAAACAATTAATTTATTTTGACGACCGCTGTATTAGGTCCGCCATTTTATATTCGCCAAGTCGGACATCAGGTTCGTAATCATCGACCTCAAAAAACCTCCAAACATGTAGCCCGTGACCTACTCCATAAGAAGCAGTGAATGTGTCTGGAAATGGCCACCATATTGGATTCGCCATATTGAATTTTGCTTTTCTGGTGGCAGAAACGAGATCAGCGACCACAAAGAAACCATAAATGAAATTCCCGAACAAAATTAATAACAGTGAATTCTGCTGAATATTGCGACCATATTAGTTCCTTCATTTTGTATTTTGCAATTCTAACATTAGATTCGTGGTCGACGACCTCAAAAACCCCACAAAATAAAATTCCGGAGTAAATTGGATAAGAAGCAATGAATTCGGCTAAATATGTCGGCCATATTGTATATGCCATTTTCTATTTTGCAATTCTGACGTCAGAATCGTGATCAGCGACCTCAAATACCCCTTTATATGATATCGTATCTTCCAGAATACGTAAGAAAACTTTAAAAAACTCGAACTTATAAATTCATTCAAAGAACAATCCTTTAAGCCGCCATTTTGAAACCGCCATCTTGAAAAACAAAAATTTCCGAGCATAATCTTATTTCTGGGATATTGGGGTCACTTTTCAGATTGAGTTTGTAAAGAGAAAAAAATCCTTTCGCATACAAAAATATGAATTTATTAAAAAAATCATGAAAATTCGGTATTTTTTATATCTTTGTTTAAAAACGTCAGGTTAAATATCGTTTTCTCGAATTTTCTCACCGGTATTCGAAAGAGCGACTTCAGAAACATAGAAAACGATTTGTTTCCGAAGCACCCATAAAATTTTGTAAATGTAGTAAACAATCAAATTCAACGTGAAAAATCAGTTCACTTGGGCCTTAATGGGTGAGTGGAAAGTGTAATTTAAACAATTCTAAAAACAACAAACTTTGAATTAAAGCCAATTATATTTTTGGAAAAAAGTTATTCATTTTTTTTCTTGTGCTCTGTAAAAATTATGATTTTCAATGTTCAAGGGCTTCGATTAGGCCGGGGGGGGGGGTGTGTTTAACGAGCAAAACTTTGTAGTGAATCATTTAGTGATCATTAAGGCATGATAAATATGTCTGCAAATTAGTTTTTTGAGGAAAATTCCTCCGCTAAACGAAGCTTTGAATATTGCAAATTATAAGTTTGACGCAAAATGAGAAAAAATAACTATTTTCCAGAAACATAATTAGCATTCATTCAAACTTTGTTGTCTTCAGAATAGTTTAAACTAAATTTCTAGCAAGTTTCATAAAATAACATTCATAACTTTGAGTTTTCGAACGGGTTGAAGTGAACATTTAAATTAAATTCATAATTTTTAAATTGTGTAACAGATGTTAAATGATTGATGAACCGATTATTCTTAAATTTCTTGTAGGAAGGTGGAATAATAAAATGGTCATTACGGTTTAGTTATAATTTCTAATGTATTAAGCGATAGACATGAATACAAATTTTTTAAGCAAAAAAACCTTTTGCCAATAAAAAATATCATTTTATTATTATTAAAAAAATATGCGGCATAAAATTCCCAATACATGGAAAAAATGAAATAATTGGAACTAATAACATTGGAAATCCATTGAATTATATTCTCGTCAGGATTGGGGCCACTTCATGTCCCGATCGGTTTCAAAATTATTAATGTTTACATATAGTGAAAATTAAAATATGTACGATCTCCGTACTCTATAAAAATGTTGTGTCAATTCATTCAATGGATCTCCAAAGAAAATTTTGTTATGAAGGGGTCTAAAATTAAGTGAGCGAAACATTATATATTATTTATTGTTATCAATTCCTTGTAATAACCGTTATATTACCAAGAAACTAAACCACATATTCCTATTTTAAATAAAACAGGGATTAAGGAGAATATAATAAACTGTTCATAACAATTTGTTTATAACAATAGTTGTTAAATAATATATATATATTGTTTAATGTTCATGTTTTTCTGTGATTATAATATCTGACATTCTAGTATGAAATGTTATAAAGCATCCAATTGTTTGTATTAGTTATTTATAACAATTTGTTTATTACATTTGTTTTTTAAATAATGTAGTAATTGTTTTATTTTCGTAAAAAAATGTTCATGTTTTGTGTGATTTGAAACAAAAAGATCCTTATCAACTTTTATTTTAAATTTAAATATTTATTAAGTTTTTACTACAATTGAATTAGAATAATTTTATCGTAAACTTGTTTTTTAATTCTTATTTCAAACATATGTATCTTACGGAAATATAATAAATAATTTTTTTTCTCTTAATTAATATGGAATAAATATAAATAGGAATCAGTGTTTATTGGTAACCGAGAATAATGTAACTAAGTTTTTTATAAAACTTTAAGATGATCTTATTTTGGCCGACATTTTAAACACGGATTTGTGTTTATGGAATAACCATCACCAATTTAAATGAAACTTCAACTTACTGTTAAGGTCAATAATAATGATTAGTAAATTACATTAAATTATTTGTCATTGATCGAAAAGTAAGAAACAATATGCATTCAAAAATGCATACTGCTTCTTTCATCTCAATCTGTAACACTAGAATCATCAGTAAAGCGGTGGTACAGACCTGCTTTATACGCCCTCGAAGAGATTATATATTGGAAATTTATATATACGAATTGCTAGAAATTTGTCACATTTGTGAAAATGCACAATATGTATCATACATCCATTATTTCTTTTGCAATCCCAATGCGTTGCTTTCCAGGGCAGAGTAAAAATTACCCAATGGAAATGTATAAAATGCTCAAATTAATGTAAACCGTCCTAAAAATTATGGAAAATTATGGTAAATCAGAAAATTACTAAACACTAATTAATTTGTCTTCCTTTTTATGTAATATTTACAGTTCTCTTCTGACCGTCTCAAAATAAAAGAAAAGGGGATATAATTACAAAAATAATTCATATAAACATTTGCTTAGGCAAGCCCGTGTGCAATGATTCTGTCATTTTGGCAGTTTGTTTTCGTTT
The DNA here is from genome assembly GCA_030407085.1 of Trichopria drosophilae. Lineage (NCBI taxonomy): Eukaryota > Metazoa > Arthropoda > Insecta > Hymenoptera > Diapriidae > Trichopria > Trichopria drosophilae. The sequence goes on from CM059583.1 coordinate 159,120,310, forward strand.
TTTTTTTGTTACTTTTACTATACGCGGTTTATATGCGTATTATAACTTAAAACTTGTAAATTTGTTATATACAAATGTATTTATAAGTTGAAAAGTAACCAAGACTGAAATATTCAAGAAATAAGAAATTAAAAATTATTAAAAAGAATTTAAGAAACGCAAAAACATTGAAATCCGCTAATTATACTCTGATAAGTTACTGATATAAAATTACAGAGATCTTCAACATTTTTACAAATAAATGATTATAAATAGTATATAATATATAAATATTATATACTATTAAATATGTATAATAAGTCATATTTTTGCCTGAAAAAGACAATGTGATAAGGAAAATGTTTCTTCTTTGCAGCTGTATCTTTGGTGAATTGTTAAGGATGGAACCATTATTTCGGGCAAAAACTGATGTAGAACTAATTAATAAAATCTTCAAAGAGTTGGGTACTCCTAACGACCGAGTATGGCCTCAATTCTCTAAACTACCATTGGTCCAAAAAGTAACTTTTTCACAATATCCGGTGAATAATTTACGGCAGCGTTTTGACGTAACATTCTCGGATTTAGGTCTAGAATTAATGAATAAGTAAGTACCACCATTTCACTTAATTTATTCAAGTCTGACAAATGTCATAAGTAAATAATAAAATCGTAAAACATCGAAAAATTCGCAGGTTCCTTACGTACGATCCGCAAAAACGAGTCACTGCCGAAGATGCTCTAAAGCACGGATATTTCGAAGAAACTCCGCTTCCTGTCTCGCCAGAAATGTTCCCTACTTGGCCATCGCGATCCGAGTCTGGACATAGAACCACAAATGCTTCGCCGAAGGCACCTAGTGGTGGGGCAAAGTTTAAAAACTTAGAAAATGACGATGAGGCAGAATTAAACGCGTCTGGCTTTTACATGGGCCAAAAAGAAGGTGAAAAACTACCACCTATTGGTGGTGGATTTCACTTAAAATTTTAAAACTGCTTTTGTATTAAAATTAGTAAGGAGCAGATGTGAAACATGTACATAAGATAAAATTGTGTCAAATATGACAATGTGATATAAATGAAGGTTATACCTTCTAAATAGAATAAGGCTAATGCAAATAACTCTGAGAACGATTAAATATAAATAACAGTTTACTAATATAATTTTGAGTTTGTTTGCAAATTGTGGTCTAGACCATTTGAAATCAAATTAAAATAATTTGTTTCGAATGTTTTTGATTTTTTTAGATCTTATTGCAGGCTAAGTCGTCAAAAGTAATTATAAAAATAATTCTTATAATAAATCACATTTTTATATAGGTAGTTTTTATTATATATACTGGACTTTCTTTTAACCTATACTGCTTGCTATTAACTATTAGTCATCCGCGGAGGCTAAGATATGCAGAGAGAAGACTGGATTCATTAATAAGTAAGTATAAACCTCCCTTCCTTTCTTCCTTCCTTCAAAATAACAACGAAAGCTTTAATGCTTGCGTTGGGAATTTCACACCGAAGTATGTATTTTTTTTTAAAAACAAATTGTTGAAATAGACACGTACAGTGCCCATTTTAAAAGTTATGGAGATCACGGGAGTTGGGAGTGATCCACTCGCTGTGACGTTCCCGAAAACCGCGATGAAGAGCGCCTCAAGATTCTAAAGAAGGCAGGAAGAGATTCGAAATTAATTCAATCGGAACACTTCTGACTGAAATACAACAGTATTAAGTACTCGAGCATTCCTTATATACGCCACGTATAATCCTTCAAATTATCCAATTATTCGTTCTAAACCTGACAAAAAGTCAAGCTTTGCTATAATTGTGTACGCAATGTGCAAAATGGATGCGTAATAAAAAAATATCCCCGTCAATACCCCGTTTTGTATGAAAAAATAACGCCAAATCGAGGTCGAAACATAAATTATTGCGTCGAAACAAGGCTTAGGGGCAGAACCAAACTCTGAGGTGGTTTTCTACTATGTTTGGGCGAATTTTTCCCAAAGTTACAAAAGAATTCATATATGTAGAAATTCGTGACAATATGTCCAATTTCGCGATTTTCGAAAAATGACCTAACTTCAAAGGGCTACAACTTCGGTTCTACTAGGTAAAATTGAATGTATAAACTAGATGCCTTCGACCCGGGTGCCTACAATTTTGGCTAAATTCGTATTGCAGTTCCCTGACGAAAGGCTGATGCTTCCGGGAATATTCCCATTTTAACACTGCCAGGAAAGGAGGCGGCTGAGGGTAGTTCTAGCATCATTAGGTTCGAGTAGTTTCTAGACATATATTGTAACAATATCTTGTTCCTTAAATAGGGTGAATATGCCAATGAATGGACGGTTAAGCATTTTTCACACTTTGATCGTTTGTAACTTTTGAATATTTTTATGAAAATTTAATTATGATACCACCATTAGAATCGTTAGACTCTGCTCTTTATGACCATGTAGTTCACCCTTTGATTTTATTTAATTATTAACCTGGTCTTCATACGTTTGTAAAAAAATCCCCTAAACCCCAATTAATAGACGGGTTAAATCAAATGGGACGTTTTCAGTACCAGTTTTGGATGGCTTTAAAACTTTGCTTTGATTTTACAAAATAATAAACACTGGAAGATTAATGGTACTGTAAATATTGTTTTGAATGTTCAAAGAACGTAGAAATATGTATTGTGTTGCATGTTGTGCATCATACATTCATAAGAAATAGAAATATGTAGAAAATCGTCCATTCATTGGCATATTCACCCTATATTAAAATTGAAAATGAGCATTTTCAAAACTTCGACCTCGACCGCAGGTCAGCCGAAGCACTGATAAATGAGCACGTCTTGTTCACACTGATGCTTAAAAAAACGCGGTTTAGTCGAATTGCAGGAAATAAATTTTTTTATATGTGGGATACTTCGGTTTCCGTTTTTTACGGTATTATCGTTGATTTTACAAAGAAATGAATATAACCTTTTTTGTAGAGAATTCGATGCTCTATATTTTTTGTTTGAAACATTTTTTTGTACGATTTGTATTTTTTGTTAAAAAATGGGAAAAACGTGTTTTTTGAGCGTTTTTTTGTGAAACCTCCCCAAAATCTAGTATTCATTGTCTCCAAAAACTAATCAGATCTAAGTTTGGCCAAGAGAAACCCAAATCCGTTTGTACTTTTTAAATTCGTCCTGCCAGTCGCGAGATATCGCGTATACAATATTTTGCCCACGGACGGACGGACGTACAACCTAACGGACACCAATTTTTGTATTGTTGCTTTGGGTTCCTTAGGGCCTGAAACGTCGTCATTTGATGAAAAACTATAGGGTAATTTTTTGGCGGAAACTGACCAAATTCAATACTTCGCCAGACCTATTATTATTTTTATTATTATTTATTTAATAACTTTGGCTTGAAGTGTAGGCTTCTTTGGCCAACTACATATAAGAATTACAAATAGTATAAAATTATACACAAAATGTAAAGTACAATAGTACAGTGATAGGTATAGAATTATAATACATCATTATTTTTTTGATATCGTTCAAACAGTTTCGCAGTGGTTTCGCATGCAACAAACTATAGTACGTTATAATATAAGGAAGCGCCAGTTGAATTTCTTTCGCCTTCAATACTGAGTAACAATTCAAATGAGGACATTTCTAGTCATAATTATAATCGCGCTCATAATCATCCTCGGTTAGAATGATTTATTCGCAAGTTTAGTATCACAACAAGGAATACTAGTGATTATGTATTAATCCTAAATAACGGACGGCCTGACATATCAGACTCCAAAAGGAGACGCATAAGCTTAGTACCGAAGGCGCTGTTGCTTGTACATTTTTTAAGGTCTAATGGCAGAGCATTCCACAATCGAATGGATATTACACAAAAGGAGTTCGCATAAGTCTCGGTCCTGTAGGTTGGAATCCTGAGGTCTTCGGAGCACGCTCTGGGTTGCCGATCGTTTATATTTTTACGCCATACATATTTATTATATCGATACGGTGGGGTTTTACTTCTAAATATATTGAAGATATATGGTCTGGGTCGAAGTTAAAAAGGAAATTAAACGTTTTTTCCAGACAAACGAAATGAGCCTAGTATGGCCTTCAAATATACAAAACTCATAAAGTAGTAAATGATCAAAGATAACATATAAAAACTGACCAAATTCGCGTTCACATTTTGTTTTGTATAAACCACCTATTGCATTGTAATAAATCAACATATTTTTTTTCCAAAAGTAGACAAAAAGATGAAAATGTTCATTTTTTATTTGTTCGAATTGGTCCAATAGAACACCTTAATGAATTCTTTAAAAACAGGCATTTTCCCCCTTTTTTAAAAATTCACCACAGTGTATCTCGGACTGTAGGGCACATAAAGGGATACAAATTGGTGGAGAGCCTACTTTCAGTATGTAATTTAACATAAAAAATCGGCGGAAAAATCAGCCGACCCCCATGCGCAATGTTTTTGAAAAGTTGCCTGGAATGACCCATATATGGGACATTCTTTTACAAATCGAACGGATTTCGTAAAAAATATTAGTCGACATTTTTGATTTGCTTCTAAATTTTTTTATGCGTTCCTTATACAAAAAAAGTCGACACGTGTTTCTGGATTTTTTTTTAATCAATATTTTCGAAAATATGGCGGTTTGAAATTTGTAATACTCTCCAATTCTGCACTTTTTGAAATTGCCATAACTCCGGTTCTATTTATCCGATTGACTTCAGCCGGGGCTCATTTCAAAGGTAATGAAATTGTCTTTATTTCTATATGCGTAGTTTTTAAAATTGTTGCTAAAAAGCGATTGTTATAAACAATTGAATATTAGAAAGTCCATTTACTGCTCGAGGCCGACAGTATACAAATTTTATTATTGCACCATTGAATTCCTCGGGAAATTTCCTACAAGAAACATATTTTTCCAGAATGGCGATTTTACATCTACTATGTCAAATAAATTAATTTCCGACGGCAGATTAAGCTCCGTAGCGCGTGGCGCTATGGCAAGACGAGAGAACACGCGTAACTAGTTGCGCAGTACATGCGTTCTTCTAGTAAAGGGTACAAATTGTTACAAACATTACTAGTGTGGTATTAATAGTAATAAAAGTAATAATATAATTATAATAAGGGATAACGAAATATTGATCTGTTGTAAATGACGAAATTTATAATGAAATATATTTAATCTATTATTAATATAATAACGTTAATAAATTAAAATACGATCCCGTCCGGTAGTTATCGGCACGGTTAGCGGAGATATGTGTGGTAGTTGCGTCTTTAGTACTGTATTCTTTACCTAGAAGTCATTGAACTGTTGACAACAGCAAGTAAACAGCTAATACATATTTGCCTGTTGAATTTTATATACGATTTGTGTGAGCATAAATAAAGGTTTATCGTAAAACGGATACAGTGACTAAATCTACTTTTAAGGTTTATATTGTGCAATAAAATGTAAGTAATATAGTACTTTTCAATAATTAAATGTCTTATTCAGTACGTTTCTTTAATAATTTGACATGCATAATACAGGGTGTACGAAAAGTCCCGGGACGGTTGAATAACTTTCGACAGAATAAAAATTTCAAAAATCGCCGAAACACATGATTCGATTTTTCAAACAAGCTATCTTTTGAGGGGGGGTTTCGGCCCCCCAACCTGAAGGGGGGCGGGGGGCACGAGGGGGGCCAAAAATCTTAAATGGCAACATGGTTTGAGTGGGGGCTCATTTGAAAGGTATTTTCGAGATGAATTCAGATCACTGGTCATAGAGGGCGCTGCGATCATTTTTCGCAGAGATTTTTTACTTTTTCAGATCTTAGACGTACTAACGTTTGTAAAAATGAAAATTTCGAAGTCGCCGAATCGTGTAATTCAATATTCTTAAAAAACTTAAAAAACTTAAAATCGTGTAAAACAATATTCTTAAACGGGTGTCAACCCGTTTCTGAACGTTGCATTGAAAAGCTCTTTTACTTGTGATCTGAAAAAATTTAAAATCTCTCCGAAAAATGATCGCAGCGCCCTCTATGACCAGTGATCTGAATTCGTCTCGAAAATACCTTTCAAATGAGCCCCCACTCAAACCATGTTGCCATTTAAGATTTTTGGCCCCCCTCGTGCCCCCCGCCCCCCTTGAGGTTGGGGGCCGAAACCCCCCCCCCCCTCAAAAGATAGCTTGTTTGAAAAATCGAATCACGTGTTTCGGCGATTTTTGAAATTTTTATTCTTTCGAAAGTTATTCAACCGTCCCGGGACTTTTCGTACACCCTGTATATTTACTGTAGTACTGCAGATTGAATTATGCCTAAAGTACCGCAGAAATCTAGTCTGTCAAAACGAAGGGGTGATTCATGCTTTAATCTGTTTAGTTTACCAAATCATTCATGATTCTGTAACTTATAAGCAATGGACACACGTTGATAGAACGACCTTACAGACTATTATATCTCCCGTAGACGAGTATTTAGCGATTCTGGAAAAAGGCTTAACAAAATTATTGCTGCATGCATTTCTTGTAAACGAACAAAATGAATTTTTGAATGATAAAAAACAAAATTTATCTCGAAACGAATGCATCGTCATCTGCGATTTTGCATAGAACTATGCCTTTGTTCTTCAAAATTCTGTTCAGGGAATACATTGGAATAATGACCAGGCAACAGTCCATCCATTTGCAATATATTACCGGGACAAGAGTGATGATAAAATAAGAATGAAAAATTTAGTAATTATTTCTGAATGTTTACATCACGACACTGCTGCAGTTTATGTTTTTCAGAGCTGTTTAATAGAATTTTTAAACATACATTTAGTGGGAACTGAAAAAATAATCTATTTTTCTGATGGAGCTAGCGCACAATACAAAAATAAAAAGAATTTTATAAATCTGTGTTATCATAAATCTGATTTTGGTATTGAGGCTGAATGGCATTTTTTCCAACATCACATGGCAAAGGACCTTGTGATGGATTGGGTGGGACTTTAAAACGTTTAGCTGCAAGGGCTAGTCTCCAAAGGATTGATAAGTCTATTCGGACACCACAAGAACTATTTACTTGGGCAAATGAATCACTACCAAATATAGTTTGTAAATATACAACTAATGACGAGTATAATGATGCCCAGATTACATTGAGTAAGCGTTTTCTACATGCTAAAACTATTAAAGGCACATTAGCATTTCCTACTATGATACCAATAAACACAAGACAGCTGCAAGCGAAGGTTTTTGCTTTTTCTGATAAGTGGACGAATGTAACAGTACAAAGCAAATAAAGTGATTGCGTCTACTTTATTCCCATAAATGACTTTCAATTTATTAACAATATTATTATCCATTATAACATATGACTTTTATTACTATTAATACCACACTAGTAATGTTTGTAACAATTTGTACCCTTTACTAGAAGAACGCATGTACTGCGCAACTCGTTACGTGTGTTCTCTCGTCTTGCCATAGCGCCACGCGCTACGGAGCTTAATCTGCCGTCGGAAATTAATTTATTTGACATAGTAGATGTAAAATCGCCATTCTGGAAAAATATGTTTCTTGTAGGAAATTTCCCGAGGAATTCAATGGTGCAATAATAAAATTTGTATACTGTCGGCCTCGAGCAGTAAATGGACTTTCTAATATTCAATTGTTTATAACAATCGCTTTTTAGCAACAATTTTAAAAACTACGCATATAGAAATAAAGACAATTTCATTACCTTTGAAATGAGCCCCGGCTGAAGTCAATCGGATAAATAGAACCGGAGTTATGGCAATTTCAAAAAGTGCAGAATTGGAGAGTATTACAAATTTCAAACCGCCATATTTTCGAAAATATTGATTAAAAAAAAATCCAGAAACACGTGTCGACTTTTTTTGTATAAGGAACGCATAAAAAAATTTAGAAGCAAATCAAAAATGTCGACTAATATTTTTTACGAAATCCGTTCGATTTGTAAAAGAATGTCCCATATATGGGTCATTCCAGGCAACTTTTCAAAAACATTGCGCATGGGGGTCGGCTGATTTTTCCGCCGATTTTTTATGTTAAATTACATACTGAAAGTAGGCTCTCCACCAATTTGTATCCCTTTATGTGCCCTACAGTCCGAGATACACTGTGGTGAATTTTTAAAAAAGGGGAAAAATGCCTGTTTTTAAAGAATTCATTAAGGTGTTCTATTGGACCAATTCGAACAAATAAAAAATGAACATTTTCATCTTTTTGTCTACTTTCGGGAAAAAAATATGTTGATTTATTACAATGCAATAGGTGGTTTATACAAAACAAAATGTGAACGCGAATTTGGTCAGTTTTTATATGTTATCTTTGATCATTTACTACTTTATGAGTTTTGTATATTTGAAGGCCATACTAGGCTCATTTCGTTTGTCTGGAAAAAACGTTTAATTTCCTTTTTAACTTCGACCCAGACCATATATCTTTCTTTATTATCTTATTTCTTGTAGGAAATTTCCCGAGGAATTCAATGGTGCAATAATAAAATTTGTATACTGTCGGCCTCGAGCAGTAAATGGACTTTCTTATATTCAATTGTTTATAACAATCGCTTTTTAGCAACAATTTTAAAAACTACGCATATAGAAATAAAGACAATTTCATTACCTTTGAAATGAGCCCCGGCTGAAGTCAATCGGATAAATAGAACCGGAGTTATGGCAATTTCAAAAAGTGCAGAATTGGAGAGTATTACAAATTTCAAACCGCCATATTTTCGAAAATATTGATTAAAAATTAAAAATCCAGAAACACGTGTCGACTTTTTTTGTATAAGGAACGCATAAAAAAATTTAGAAACAAATTAAAAATGGTACCCAATATGGAGTGTTCGATTTGTAAAAGACCCATATATTATATGTATTGCAATTTGAATTTGGATGCTAGATGTTCGAATGTTTAAATATGATTAGCGAATGTTTGTAACCGCGAAATGACAGATTAATTATAGACGTGAAAGAAGGAAGACGTAAAACTGAATTGTATCGATTCTATTTTAAATAAATATTTTATAAATAATTTGCAAGTCTATTGTGTGGATTGCGACAATTATTCAGATGTTGTGTCTTTACCATCGAATATTCAACTGCTTTTATAAAAGATATTAGTTCGTAAATTCCAGCCTCTAACGGACTATAACATATATCTAGAATAAAAATATTTTCTGATGAAGACTGCATCAAAATAGTCGAATCGTAATTAAAGAATTTTCATTATAATACTAAATATTTAAAAACGACAAGTACTCCATATGTTAAAGGTGTGTCTGAACAAATTCAAAAATGCATGAACAATAAAAATATTAGAATTGTTTTTAAACCTATAAATACTAATTTAGGTGGTATCAAACCGATGAAAGGCAAATTAGATGTTTTACAATAAAGTTGTGTCGTTTATTTAATCAAATGCAACCAATGCGATAAAGTATACATAGGAGAAACAAGTAGACGTCTAAGAGACAGAATTAACGAACATAAACGCAATATTTTTTTCGATGATAACAAACTTACTGGACTTAGTAAACATAGAATAGATACAGGACACAATTTTGATTATAAAAATATTAAAATATTGGCTTCAGAAGGAAATAATAATTGGAAACGTAAATACCTAGAAAATTTTTTTATTCAAAAATATAACAATACAATAAATATTAGATTTGAAGTCTCAAAGTTACCAGAATCTTACTTTTCACTGTTAAATATTTAAAATTACTTCGACCCAGACCTTAGGTCTGGACGAAGTATTGAATTTGGTCACTTCGGGCATAAAAATTACCCTATAGTTTGTCATCAAATGACGACGTTTCAGATCCTAAGGAGCCCAAATTAACAATAAAAAAATTTGTGTCCGTGATCTTGTACGTACGTACGTCCGTACGTCCCGTTTTTTTGTCTCGCGATAACTCGCGTACGGATAAGCGTATTGAAATAATTTTTTTTTTTAAATACGTGTTTTGGCATAACTTAGATCTGATTAGATTTTGACACAGATGCATCCGTCCATTACTAAAAAACATTAGCCCCAATTAAGTATCTCCGTAGTTTTTTGCATTTATTTAGTAAAAATACAAATTTTATTAAAAAATGTTTCAAACAAACAAGATAGAGCATGAAATTCTCTACAAAAAAGGTTCTATGCATTTTCTTCCTAAAGTTAACGATAATGCCATTAAAACTGGTTTAAAATGCTTATGACTATTGTCTGAAAAAGTATTGAATTTGGTCACCTCGGCAAAAAAATTACCCTATAGTTTTTCATAAAATTTCGACGTTTCGACCCTCTACCCCCCAGGGGTAGTCTTCGCCAGCCCCTCGAGCACGGTAAGCACCTACGGGCGCGTAAGTTCTTTTACGCCCTGGATACGAAAATAACTATTTCGATATATCTAGAAGATGTCTTATAGATATCTAAAAGATATCCGTCAGAGATCTTTTCGACACTTTCAAAATATCTTTGACGAATTATATGTATATATATTGTATATAAATAAGATCATAATAATACAGACAGTAGTTAGTAAAACACAGTAAACATGTAATATGCATCGAATAGTCTATTACAATACAAGTGCATGACGTAAGTGTTTTGCAACTTTTATTTATTAATTCTTCGGCTGGCCTGTCGTCGGGGTCGAAGTTTTGAAAATGCTCATTTTCAATTTTACGTCGACTCAGGCCATAGGTCATAGTTGTTAATCATTTTCAATTTTCATACATATAAGAAACACTATATTGTTGTAACATATCTATCGAAGCCACTTAGACCTAAATATAATTGGACCCACAAATATCGATATAATTTTATAATATAATTGAAAGCTGTTAGTAAACGAACGAGTATTAAGGAATAGCCAACTCTCCACTGAGTTGAAGTTTCTGAGCGAGTGAAGCGAGCGAGGCACCACGCCAACACTAATTTAAAATTCAAATTATCATTTTCTCTAGAAATATTTTTTCAAAACTCTAAACAACGCATACATAGTAACATGTTATTCTTACTAAGTTTCATTTGAAACTTATACTTTATAAAATTTTTTTAGGCTCCATTTCGTTTTAATTTATTATATCAGTGATCTCCTGGGATAATTTTCAACACGAAAGGATATACAGGTAAGAACTAAAGAATTAATATTCAATTAAAAGTATTATCAGTGTTTACCCTATCTTCACATTTTTCTCTTTTCAATTGTCATAATTTCGATGTAACATATTTTCTCGTTCATATTTTTTTCCATTGTATTTTATTGTATATAATATATACAATAGTACAATACTGTATAATATTTACAGAATAAAGTTGTTTCTGAAGACGGTCACGAACACGTGACCGAAATGTGAGACATAAGAATTTTTAGTATTTCATTCTACTGCCCGTTATACCAAGAAACCCTTTCTAAATAATTATTTGAAATAATGACGGATTAAGAACATATTTTTACATTTTTGATTTTTTTTTACTTCAACTCTTGAAAAAATTATCAAATAAAAGAACGTCTTATTGTCATAAAAATGGACAGAAAGCACATCCGAAAGCAGGCAAAAATTTTGTTGTCATTTCTTTGTCTAGTGATTAATAAATAAGTTTATCTGTAAGAATTTTGAATGCTCAATTTCATAAAATGGTAAGCTTCGAATTTACAATAAAATGTATTCTCAAATGCTCGTCTGAGATTCACGGTAATTCAACTTAAAAAATTCATAATTCTTATACAAAAAATATATTATAAAATTTGCTTTTAAGTAAAAATAGTTGTAAACAATTAAAAGGGGTGCAGAGTGGTCCAAATCACTTTGAAAGAGGAAAAAAATGTTCTTTTTTTTGTTGTAAGTTTATTATTACTACGTATAATTAGGTAGATTTGTTTTCAAAAAGTTCAAATTGTTTTATACGCCAGTTATAGATATAAAGTATTGCAGAATAATTTACTAATAATAAAATAAAAATAAAAAATGTCCGTAAGAGTATTCTCTTTTTTTATTCGATTGATTTTTATTTCTTATATGTATTTATCCAATCTTCCACTCTCCTTTTAAAAGGAGTAGAGATGTTTTTTAGCGTTGTAACTTCCAACGTTGTAAAATTCACTGAAATCATAGTCATTTCTGTATTGTAGGGTCATATGATTAACAATATAAACAATATATGTACAGAACGACGGTTAAAATACCAATTTATTTATAACGTTTATACATATTAGAAATTCTAAGAGTAATGACCAGTATTAGCCACAGACATGTTCTTAGAATATGCGACGGGGATGTCAATAGTCCAATTTTCATTCCATTTGCATTTTTTAATCAATGATCAATTTATTGTCGGTTAATTGATACTTTTTACCAAAAATATATACACAAAAGTCAGGAATCATAGGTCAAAATCATTACAGATATAGAATCTTTAAAAATGATTCTCGAGTCACCTGAAAACATACACGTATTTTAATAATTTGTATTTAAAATTCATATTTATTTATATTTGATTACATTTTTATTATTCGTGTGAAAAGTATAAATACACTAGTGCACTGATATTAGTTTATTAATTGTAAAAAAGGGCCTCGGGAATTAATTATGTCAAAGTCGCCCCGCATAGTATCAGTCCCAATTTTGCATAAAACATTGCTAACTATATAACTAAAAGTGGTGAAAATGTCAACCCTAAAAGTTAATTTTACAAGTTATAGACGGGTAAAGAAAAATAAAGAAATCAATTTCTCTCAAAATCTACTCGACCGATTTTCGCGAACAGAAATATACAGCAGTCCCCGCCCTATGTTATAGGTCCGTCCTTCCATTTTAGTGAAAAATCGGGCGAAATTTAGCCAATAAACGTGCTTAAACATAATAATTATGCACAATGTATAGAAAGGAAGGATGTCGTTAAAGGGGGTTTCTTCTCTACTTATTTTATATTTGTCCAATTGCTATAATAGAGTTTTCATGTTTTTCTTCGGTACTTTTGGGTGGTATTTCGTTGTAGTTTGGTGACTTTAAGGACAAAAGAGGCACATTTTGAACACAATTTTCCACGCTGTATTTTTTTTATGATTAGATCAGCCAAAACATTTTGTAGAACCATTTATTACGGTACCAAAGTTTCTTCTTCAAACTATGAAATAAGAATGGCAAAAAATGAAAATCTAAAAAGATATGGCCACTTTTAGGCCAAAAATAAGTTTTTTAATTGTTTTGTTTGTAAAACTACAATTATCCGATAGAAATACGCTTTGACAGATGTCTGAAAGCTTAAAATATCGCAAGATCTAAGCTTTGGATTTCGCATACATACACTTTAGTAAGTCAAGATAGCTGGCTAGGAATGGCGTCCAGAAGATTATTTTAACACAAATAAAACATGATTTTTTTTCAAAATATCTTTATCTTTATTGTTAATCTTTAAAAAAATTGTGAATTTGTATGACATTTGGTAGTTTACAGTAGTTTTTGAAGTCGCTGATTACGAATCTGAAGTCAGATTTTAACATTTTAAAATCAGATTTGAACATTCAAAGTGGAATGTTTATAATGATATGTATATTGTCATGAGTATTGAAAACCGTCGTCCTTATTTGATCTACTATTTTTAATTTTTCAAATTTGAATTCCGATTCGTAATCTGCGACCTCCAAAACTACCAGGTACCAAGTCACAATTTTTTAAAGAATCCATATACTACGTTATGTTTTCGTACAATAACAAAATTCTTCTGACTTTCATTCTTGATCTGCCATCTTAACTTTTTAAAAAACGTGTATGGGGAATATAAAGCTTAGACCTTATTGACGAGATACTTTAAGCACTTTCCCAACCGAAAATTTTAAAAGGCTTATTTGCAAAAAAATTGGCCCCATCTTTTTAGATTTATATTGTTTTGCAATTTCGATTTCAGAATCTAAAAAGGCGAGCTGCATATCATAATTGGTGGTTTTACCAATTTTGTATGCTGAGCTCATCATAAATAAATTCGACACTCGAGTAGAATCGTAAAAGTAACGAACTATACTAGATAGAACAATTTATTACACGATCTTACAGCTTGATGTTTGCAGAATAGAGGTAACGTAAGTGGAAAGTAAAAAATGAAAACTTGGTTTATATACTTTGTGTTCTTAAAAGTAAATAAAAAGAAAATTTAAATTTATTTCGAAATCATTTAGTTTGTGTTAAAAATAAGATAATGGAGTAAAGATTCGGAAAACTTGAGCTAAATTCTTGCAGAATAAGAAACAAATATAAAGCATAAATTTGAGAAAAAATTACCTACTACGAACCGTAATAGACGTCTATTTGTTGATTCGTTGTGGCACTCATTTGTAGATGCATTACACTGCCCGAAATAAAATAAGCAACCTCTCTATGCTTAATTACAATTTACAGCCAAAACTAAATTAGTACCTAGTGCTGGACGTGCATTACTGATCGAGCACCAATTAACGTAACTCGTTTTTTTCTAAAAACCATTTCTAAATACTATTAATTGGTACACGGCCAGTAATAGGTACCACAAAATATACAAACAAGCTTTTCATGTTGTACTTTCTACTTGTTTTTCTTCTAGTCTACAAGCATCAAGCTGTAAGATTATGAAAACTGCATTGTTCTGTCTAGTTTAGTTCGTGACTTCTACGATTTTGTGAGATCTAATTTGTTTTTTTTTATTTTACCCCATAGTTCGGCGCTTAAAATTGGGTTCAAAATGTAGCTCTCTCACCCTTAACCCGTAAAGTCCGAAAACGGCATAAATTCCACCCGTTTTTCAACATACGACTACAGATCCAATTCGCAAATGAATCTTAATTGAATTATATTTCCTAAAGTATTTTTTCGTGCTCTTTTCAAATCCGTCGTTATTTTTGCTCTATCTCTCTTAGATTTTTCAATATGGCGGCGTTTTCCTAGAAAAACGTGTTAATTTTAAATGTTTATTTTGATCAATCGCCATTTACATTCAGTTAAACAGCTTCGTTTTGCTCCAAATTCTATATCGGGTGGAATTTTTTGTTCTACTTTAAGGTTTTATTGGTATTTTTGAAAAATTCATGATGGCGATTGATTGGCATGTCGAGTTGTAACGAAATTTATTATTATTTTCTCAAAAATGATTAGCTTACAACAGAAGTTGGTATATTACAGTTTTTGAGGTCGCTGAATCCGAATCTAAAATCAGATTTGCGAAATTCAAAATGGCGGACCAAACTTCGCTAACATGTTTGAATTGCAACACAAATTGAAATATTACCGTTCGACAGGTCCCTGAATCCGAAACTGGAATCAGGTTTTCGAAATTCAAAATGGCGCATCAAATTTCGGTAAAACGTTTACATCGCAACAAAAATTGGTATATCACTGTTTTTGAGGTTGCTAAGTCCGAAACTAAAAATCAGATTTTCGAAATTTAAAATGGCGAATCCAAACATTTTAGAGAAAATTTGGTCCGCCATAATTGATCCGCCGGTTTGAATTTCGAAAATCTGATTCCAGTTTCGGATTTAGCGACCTCTTGAACGGTAATATCTCAATTTTTGTTGCAATCCAAACGTTTTACTGAAATTTGGTCCGCCATATTGGATCCGCCACTTAGAATTTCAAAAATCTGATTACAGTTTCGGATTCAGCGACCTCTGGAACGGTAATATCTCAATTTTTGTTGCAACACAAACGTTTTACCGAAGTTTGGTCGGCCATATCGCATCCGCCATTTTGAATTTCGCAAATGTGATTTTAGATTCGGATTCAGCGACCTCAAAAACTGTAGTATACCAACTTCTGTTGTAAGCCAATAATTTTTGAGAAAATAATAATACATTTGTTTACAACTCGACATGTATGTTGAAAAACGGGTGGAATTTATGCCGTTTTCGGACTTTACGGATTAAAGGGTTGAACATGGCCAATAATACTTTGACATAGAAAATATGTTAGAACGAACTGAATACACAATAAGCAAAGAAATTGTAGAAATAGAATTCTCCAAATTCTATAAAATTGCACGAATGTTCGCTATGCATTAATTTATGAAAACAAGAAAAGAAATATATTTGAATAAATGTATAAATGAATTTTATAAAAACTTTAAATGTATTGTGTGCGGGTAATTTTTTACCGAACATAAAGGATGCTGACATAGTATATTTGTAGTATCTCTCTTATCTACCGATGTTAGCAGATGTTGATGATTCTAAATTGTGATGTTAAAGATGACAATGTGGAATTCTAATGTTCGATGATGTGAATGATGTAAGATGATCCTAACTGCTGATTTTCCAAATTTTTTGCATTATTTTTAATATTAATTAAAAGCTATTCAACAGGATCTTTCCTGCTCCACATCGAAAAATTTAAAGGTTATAAATAATTATAATATTCATATTAATTCGCTGGAATGAACTTAATCAGTTTTCTTAACATTCTCATGCTCTCTGCATTTCTGGCAGTATGAATTAATTATTTATAGGATGAAACTTGAGAAATGCTTAGAAAAGAGTTAAATGCCCCAATGCTCAATAGTACAATGTTGTCTACTTACTGTCTGTCGAATTCACGCCCAAATTTTCATCAAGACAATTAAATGTACTCATAAATTGAATGTTTGGAAAAGTCGTTTTCAATATTTTTGTAAAACTCTGCACAGTATTGGTTTCTGTATAAGGACAACAAGCTAAGCCGATACTGCGTCCTTTTAATCGCAGGTTACGTTTCAAGTTATCAAGCTTTTCTTGAATCAGTTGCATGTTGCTAATATTTTCAATAACAATGGACCACGAGTTTAAGTTTTTTCCGAATAACTTTAAAGCAACAAGTGCCAATGCTGCATTATTAACATTCTCATTTGGTGCGTGGACACCACCTTTAAATATTCCTCCCCACAATGTGAATGTTCCTGGCATTAACCTGACAAAGAATTATAAATGTATATAGAAACTCTATTAAATTGTTTGTAGATCCATGGCAAGGTACACCTAAAGAAGAATTTTATAAAATACATTAGTTCACGTACCGTTTCTCTATATATGGAATTAACAAACTCATCAATTGCTTGGCGAACTCGCACCCAAATATAATAATCGTTGAATGTTTATTGTCTTTATTTAACTTCAGGTCCTTGACAATATTCTGAATTAAACCCTTACGATAACCAATTTCATAATCGAAAAGTCCATGAATAGTAGTTTTGGATATCTCTATTGTCAATCTTGGAGTGGCGGGGAAAGCAATGCCTTGTATTTTCCTTTTCTGTTCAGCCAATTCTGGAGCTCTGTCAAACACACAATCGTCGACTCCAATTGTGAATACATCACTAGAAAATTGTTGTTTGTAATAGTTTGAAACTGAAAATTAATTTCATTTAGGTGTTAAATGTTGTTGAATCGGTAAAAATCATCAGCTGTTATAGGAACATTCCACTTTGAACGCTCGAAAAAATACTGTTTTTTTTTGGCAATACAAATGCAAATCATTAAGTCGCACTTAAGTGGCAATTATTAGAGATATTTTGACCTCGAACATTACATACAAACACTATTTTTGTTGCTTCTGTACACTACTTAAAAAAAATATTCAACGAATCGATTCAAAATTTATATCAATTAATAAAGAACAAAAAGCGGCTTTTTCGTATTATTTTATTTAAACCTCCACCATTTCGTTATGTGTCAACATAAATGATTGAACATAAAAAAACGCCTAATAACGACCAAAATACCTAATTCAATTATCTGGATTTGTAGCAAAGAACTGATAAAAATAGTGATTTCTTCGAGCGTTCAAAATGTCCCCTTAAATACTCACTTTTATTGAACAATGAGGCCTCAAGATTTTTTAGGAAATCGATATTCACGAATAACAAAGATACTTTTGGCTTCATATTTAAATAATTCGCAATCGACAACGGTGATTTTACAGTATTAAAATTCTCGGGATAAATATTAGGAATTGTAAATATTTGTGGAATTCCTTTTATCATTCTCTGTTCTGCTCTGTATCGCCAAGACCTGAAAATATTTATAGAGTAAAGTCAACTCAGCATAAATACCTAAATTCATATATTTTATTTTAAACGTTTATACCTGCAAACTTGTGCTGCGCGGCATAGATCTTGTACATTTAAGTAAGAAAAAATGTTATCCAAAACATCGTATAAAATAGCTTCCCAATTTATATTGTCAGAGTTACATTTTTGTGTCGCCATGTTGATGTTGATTACTTCTGCAAAGCAAGTCAATGATGTGAATGTAATTTAAACATTATGTTAAAATGGACCATTTTGTGGAATATGTTTTAGGATTTGGAAGGATTTATAGGACAACCTTAAAATTTAACATTTTCCAAAACAACTCTCTCTTGGTCCAAATTATTTTTTCTTTTTGGGAGTGCCTAACAATTATTTTAAGCCGTGAATGAAAATGATCGCCAGGAGGAAACTCAAAATAACTCAATTTTTTGTATTCTTTTTTAAGATTTTAGTAAATATTTCCATAAAAACAGCATCTGGACCTAATTTGCATCGCAGATTTCTTCTGGGGTCTTTTTGGGATATCCTAACGATTATTTTAAGCCGTCAATGAAAATGATCGCCAGGGGGAAACTCAAAATAACTCAATTTAAAAAATTCTTTTAAAGGTTTTTGTAAATATTTCCTTCAAAATAGCATTTAGATCTAGTTTTTTGGCATTCAAACTTAATTTTTTAATCAAAAAGACAATTCCGATATGTGTAAACTACTTTTATACTTTTTAATTCAAAGGATGTTCAAAAATAACTAAAAATAAGTAGATTTTTTTGTTTTTTTTGTAAATTTATTTTTTAGAATGTTATTATCCGTGACAAAATTACCATAGGACAAGTTGTACCTTATTAGATTATCTGTTAAATTAAAAAAGTGTACGTATCTTATATGGTTCCAAAGTTATATAGCAATTTGAAATTACATCATAAGAAAAATAGTCATTCAAGTTTTTCTATCGAAGAAATCTATCGGGATTGTCTTTCTGGCGATCATTTTCATTGACGGCTTAAAATAATCGTTAGGAAATCCCAAAAAGACCCCAGAAGAAATCTGCGATGCAAATTAGGTCTAATATTAACAAAATAACATCGTGATCTGAAAATGTCGATTTCTTTTTAAAGGTTAACAAATTTTTTTCATAAAAACTATAAACTTTAGACAAAATTTTCTACGAATAAAAATGTCTTAGAATGTATCAAAAAGTATGCCCAAATTTTTTTCAGAATATATTGATATCATTTTTGATTCTTTAAATTTTCGGAAAAACGAAATTTTTAAAAAAGTCGTTTAAAAAATCTAAAAAAAATTTAGTATATTCTTTGACAAATTCTAAGATAATTTTGTTCTAAGGAAATTTTATCTAAAGTCTATAGTTTTCGACAAAGGAAATTATTATTCTTGAAATCTAGAAATGATTAATAACATTGTTTCTTAAAAACTATAAACTTTAAAGAGAATCTTTTTCGAACTAAAATATTTGAGATATAATAATAATAATAATAATCACGTCTTTATTGGCAATTACAAAAATAATACAGGATATAAATAATACAAAAATGCCAAAGGGCGAGCCACAGCAATTGCTGTTTTACAGATTGACCAGTATAGTCAAAGATTACTCTCAATTTTTTTCAAATTTTTTAAACTTTTTTTCACAATTACGATTTTCTAAATTTGGAAAAATAACAAATTGTATAAACACATTCTGAAAAAAATTGAGAATATTCTTTGACACATTCTAAGAAACGTTGGTTCTCACAACATTTTTTGTAGAATTTGCATTCATGAAAAAAATTTGTTAAGTTTTAAAAAGAAAATTCTCACTGGGGTCGCCATTTTGTGATCATGATATTAGTTTTTTAATATTTAAAAAATATATCTAAATACTACAACTATTTTCTTCACCTTTAGAGAAACAATTTTGTGCCGGCAAATTCTCTTTCTATGAGAAAAAATGTTTATGAAAAAAGTATACCTGATTTTTGCGTTTTTTTTTTGACATTTAAATCGTTATATTTAAATTTGTAATTAAGATAGTTCAATTTTGACAATTCTATTGAAATAACCGTTCTCAAAAATAACAAGACACATATATTTCAATTTTATTGAACTTTATTTTTCGTATGAAATACTTGATTGAAATTGAAGTAGGAAATGTGTCCTTCCCGGCGTTAATGGATTAAGTGGTTGGTGTCAGTACCTAACTCAAAATTGTCTTACTACTTAAGTAATAATCTTCATGTTTCGTTTAACTATTTTGAGTTTTAACGAATTAACGAATTTTGGGTTTTTATAACATTTCCGACATTATTAGCTATGTATAAATATTGTGGTGCACTTATTATTGATTTATGCAATCATTTGAAACAGTATCAGTCTCACTATCCAATACTCGAAATTCAAAATGGCGGTTCCAATATGGCCTACTGAAATGCAAAAAAAATTCTTGATCCAGATGAAACTGACTACTCGGTGGTTTTCGGGGTCGCAGATTACGAATATGACTCTTTTTCATAATTCAAAATGGCGGACCCAAAATGGCGGACGAAAATACAAAACGTTGCATGTCCAAAATGAAAATGGTTACTCGGGGGTTTTATATTATATAGTTCGCACTTATAGAAGTCTTAATTGTAAATTATATTACTGGAAAATCGGTTTCGCAATTGGTATTGGTATTGGTATGGCTTTCATCAGGTCCGGGGTTGAGACCTCCGAAATCAGCGCACTTGACAATTTGCCTTTGTACGCTATTCCTGATGCCATTTTCAGGGTTCAGCTGGATAACCAGCCTTATTGCAGAAGTTCAGAATCTGCTGAAGACTTCGCGCCCGGATTTCCTCCTTCGCCAGAAATGGAGAGTCTAGGAATTTCCTTCGTGTCTCCATTAGGGCAGGACATTCACAGAGGAAGTATGCTGTGGTCTCCTCCATGTTTTCGTCGCATTTAGTACACAGCGGGGAATTTTTCTTTCCCACCGTATAGCCATGCTTATTCAGGTTCCCATGTCCAGTGAGGATTTCAATGGAAACTCTTATCCTTGTTCTGTCCAGTTTGGTCAGCTGTTCAGCCCATCTATCAGCCCTTAGTTCACCTGCAAGGCTTTTGGTTGTGCTGCATTTTTTGTGGTTGATCCACTCCTTAACCTCCACGAACCTGGGTATGAATTCCCCGTCCGGGATATCCACCACCCTGTCCATGATGACCCCCCTGAGTTGGTCGAAAACTCCCTTCTCGACACGCAGCTCCGCGTCCTCACCGACGGCGATCATAACCTTCGGGAGCCCGGAAGCCGCCTGCGAGTAGGTCCTTCTGGGGGCGGAGACTTGCTCCTGCCTACCCTTTGCTTTCTTTCCCTGGGGTTTAGCCGAGGGATCAGAAACGCTCCTCTCAGCCTTCCTTTTATCCCCAGGGGGAGCATTAGCGGATGTCACGGTCCCAGCCCCAGCCACGGATGGCGCCTTCTACTTCCACGAACCGCTTTTCCTAGAAGCAGGAGGAGTGGGGAGGGGGAGCCCTTCTGCTGCCGCCCTTGCCTTCTCCTCTTCGTATTTAAGCCACAGCTCTCTCCTCCGCTGTGCGCCACTGAGTTTTTGGCGTGGATTTGCGTCCTCATCCGTACCCGTTTCCATCGGAGTGTCATGCGCCCCTTCCGATGCTGTTTCCTCGGTGCCAGGCACCTGAGACGTTGGATTTTTGTTTTTTATAATTTGTGTCTGCATTGTGTTCCCACGAGCAGCTAGGGAAATAGTCTTCCTCCCGGCAGAGCCCCGCATACCGAGATAAGGCGACTTAATACGAGGGGTGGCGCCTGGTGCCCCAAGGGACCATTTGGCGGTACCTTCTTAACCCCCGGTACCAAGACATCCAGGATGTTACCCGAATGACAAGTCGATCCCCGGCAGTTTGCCAGTTTCCAGCGCGGTGCCTACCACACCTTCCGACTTAGGGGCTGTCTCTTCTTAGTTGGATCCTCCTTTCAACCTACAGATGCGGCAGGTTGCCCCCCTCTTACCAACCCAGCTGGGACACACCCACCCAGGCAGCAGAGCTGCTCCGGATGAGTATACTGGGTTACCAACACGAGATCGGCCACCAATTTGGTGACATAGTCCTCGGGTTGCCTAATAGTCACACAAGTTCGGACACCTACAGTGTCACAGTCCTTGGGTAGACGAGAGAAATACCTCCAATCATGCGTCTGGGATCGGACTCAAAACATGGATCATAGTCCCCAGGAGTCAACAGACCCCCGAGATCGGACACCAATTGGTGTCACAGTCCCCGGGGAGCCCGATGATGGAGTGGAGGTCCACTTAAGCGGACTCCTCAGGTAATCTATCTATGGGCGAGCGGAGGATCGTAAGCTCTCCCACCAACGACAAGGTCTTGAGACAGATAGAGAGAGTTGTTTCGCAATAAAACGTACAAATTAATAATGTATGGTAGGATAAAAAATTTAAGAAGAATAATTTATAAAACAAAAAAAAATATAAATGCAAAAAGAAAAAATAAAATAAAAAAATTATATTTAAAAATTAAAAATGGAAAATAAAAAATAAAAAATAAAAATTTAAAAATTAAAAATTAAAAATACAAAACACAATATAAGATTCGCTACAATCATTGGCCTCCACGTGGTGAGAGTTGGAATTATGAAAAACCATGGCTAACAAATGATAAAAACACAATAAAATTGATCTTATAAGACTTCTATAAATGAGAACTGTATAATATAAAACTCCCGAGCAACCATTTTCATTTCGGACATGCAACGTTTTGTATTTTCGTCCGTCATTTTGGGTCCGCCATTTTGAATTATGAAAATCAAATGTCATAATCGTAATCTGCGACCTCGAAAACCCCCGAGTAGTCAGTTTCATCTGGATGAAGAAATTTTTTTGCATTTCAGTCGGCCATCTTGGAACCGCCATTTTGAATTTCGAGTATTGGATAGTGAGACTGATACTATTTCAAATGATTGCATAAATCAATAATAAGTGCACCACAATATTTATAAATAGCTAATAATGTCGGAAATGCTATAAAAACACAAAATTCGATGAAAAATCGGCCATCTTGGATCCGCCATCTTATATTTTGCGTATCTGATCATGTCAACTTTCAGTCAAACTCATTATGTCACCAGGTCTTTGGAATGATCGGTCAACGCGAACCTATTGAAAAACATGAAAAACCGATCCTAAAATGGAAATTTTCTTTATTTTTTTTGCTTTTTCGCCGCCATATTTAAAAAATGGCTGCTCCTAGCGAAAAACGGACATCGGATTCGGAAAGAGGAGGGTTGAAAACTATAAAATCTAAATATTCAGAATTATTCATCGTTAGTTTCTATAAGAAAAGTGACGTTTAAAACGTAGTGAAATTTACGACATTTTGGGCGGAAACGGGTTAAACTACTTTAAAAATGAATGAATTTTAATACATTTCAACGGATTCAAAGTGCGAAAAGGAATGGATTAACATTTCTGTTATTAAAGAATATAGTCGCGTTCGTTCACA
Organism: Trichopria drosophilae; assembly: GCA_030407085.1. Taxonomy (NCBI): domain Eukaryota; kingdom Metazoa; phylum Arthropoda; class Insecta; order Hymenoptera; family Diapriidae; genus Trichopria; species Trichopria drosophilae. The sequence goes on from CM059583.1 coordinate 159,143,856, forward strand.
TTTGAATGACGCAATGTTTACATATTAATGTTTACGTTTTTTTCTTCATTTAATAAATGTGCCGTCATACCGAGAAACATTAAATTATTTTAAAAGCGGCAAAGAAAATTTTATTTTTTGTCTCCTCTATATGTGAGAATTATATTCATATGTATATACGCTATATGTTCCAAAAATTTTACTAATTTTTATACTGCACAGTAAATGAAATAATGTAGAACTTACCTCATTACAGTTGTGACTCACGAGAAAGCTCACGCGTCAATGTTTTCAATGACAGGCCGAAAATCTTTTACGACGATTCGTTTAATTCAAACTTTTTTCATATATTTAATGTTGTATTTTTATCAAAATCATTTTATGTGATATGAGCACATACTGTAAATATAATAATAAATATGAATAACTTGAGTATTTATAAGTAATTTGAAAATATTTTATAGACACATTTTGTACTGTTTACTGGACTGTTATAAATGAAAATGAGAAATAACAACAAATTAATGCAGAAAGTAGTCGAACTTTTACGGTATGTATCTGGAAAGAACCCCTACTAATTATATACAGGGCGTAGTCCAGAAAAATTAGTCAGATATGTTACTATATTTGAAAAATAAAACTAAACAGGACGGCACTTTCACTAAAGTGTGTATTTGGGTATATAAATTCTTAAAATTCAAAAAGTAATCAAAAGTTTTTTGGTTTTGAATGATGAATTAACGCAAGTATAAAAAAAATCTTTCAATTTTTTAGTTTTTCGATTCTAGCTTAAAAAAGTTATGTTCTACGTAAAAACTGTTAATAGCAAAGTTGTAGCTCGTTAACTTCACTACTGGTCTGTTTGATGTTTTCGAAAAATTCATTTTTCAACGAGATATTAACCGACAATCGTGAAAAATGGGAAAAAGAAGAAATTTTTTTGTTTCTTACGCACTTTTATCGTTCAGAGTGTGAAATTTTATGAAAATGTAGTTTAAGTGACGTAGAATATCGTGTAATTTTTTTATTACGATTACATTTTAATTTGACGCGAAATTCGCATTTCAACATTTTTTTACCTTTTTTGAATCCTAATTATTACAGCTTCTACAAGTCGTAGAGCAATAATTGAAAACACGTTTTTTTGTGAAACATTGAACTAAAAAACATATGTTTCAGATATATCAATTATCGGAAGCGAGTTAGATGCTTTTTTATAATTTTTCAGTCCATAACTTCAGAAATATTCATCACAGATAAAATGCTCTTCAGAATAACTTGTAGGACTAAAAACGAGCTTGAAAACGAGCCCTCACTTCTTGAAATAACTTAAAAGAAAGCCGAGTTATTGCAAATAAAGTAATTTTTTGTCTAAACTTCAATGGCTCCTCACTCATATTCTCAGCCTCCGATCGAATTTTGGTAGAAGACTATTTTATTTTAAATATCAAGGAAAGTCATCTCCTACAATATTGCTGGTTAGTTCTTGGAGACCCTGTACGTGGATAAGTTTAATGCATGTCTAGAAATATACATAAATTCAGCTTTTATAGAGCACATTTCGAAATCATTCTGAACTCTTTTTTATTTTGCTGTCTGGGTAGGAATCTTGTCAATATGGCCTCAGCCTTTTTTTATTATTTCTGAGTTAATTCAGCACGGAAATATGTAAAACAGCTTATGCTGTGTATTCGTTCTTTGTAAATTCCAATGGTGGTTATTTCATTTTTTAACAATCAAGTTGTGAACCTTTTTATACAATACTTTTAAAAATACATAAAACAATAAATGTAATCAACGATGGTGGTCGAGTGAATTACAATTTCGTCATATACTATGTATTTAGTGGAACCTCACACTAGTTACAATGTCGGAATAGCGGGGTTGTTTCCATCTCACTCTAGTAAATTGAACAGGAATGAAATGTTTACCTCATCTCTACGACGTGCCGTATATGCGACCACATGTACGTACGTACACTTAGGCATATGAAATGTAGTACCTAGTGTGGGGAGTGAGAAAAATGTTCACCAGTACGAGAAAGACACTAGTGTAAGTTTTACTAGTGTGAGGTTCAAATGTATGTACTATTAATTGAAATTTCATAAATTACACGAAATACGAGGTTTTAATTTACCGTAGCCCCTACCCAGACAGCAAAATAGAAAAGAGTTCAGAATTATTTCGAAATGAGCTGTAAAAGAAGTCAGATGTCCCACTTTCTCAGGGTTTTCTGAACATGAGTTCATAATGATATCACGTTCAGAAAATTCCCAGAAAGTTGGGCATGAGACTTCTTTTAGAGCACATTCCGAAATTATTTTGAACTCTTTTTTTTATTTTGCTGTCTGGGTATATTTTGAATTGCCAATAATATAATTTGATGTTACATGTGTGAAATGAAGACAAACAGAAATTTTTACCGCTGGCTTCAAAAAACAAATAATACTCACGTTTTCTTAATTTATAATTAAAGTAAAAATGATTAATTTCATTAATTTTGTCCATTTTTAACGTTTGTTCTTGTCATTTACAGTTTCTACAGTTCGTTTACACTTTGGCGTTTTTGTTGATCAGTATATTTACTTTACACTTGTAGATTCGCCTTGGTCGATACGCCTCTTCAGCGCCATCTGTGGCTGTAAGCGGGGCTTCAAAGAGGTGATAAAATCAAAGATATGGGATGACAGCTTTTTTTTTAAATAACTTTGCAAACCGCCTTTTTCCGATAAATGTTTATTTAGAAATTAATTATTATTTTTAGAAAGCTATTATAATCGACGATAATTTCAATAAAATAAAATAAACTTGGTTTATGTCGATATTATTATTTTATTGAATAACTTTTGAAAAATAATAACTATTTTGTAAATAAAAATTTATCGGAAAACGTCGTTTTGCAAAGTTATTTTAAAAATAAGGCGTTGTTATATGTTATTATGATTTTATCACCTTTTTGAAATTCCTCTTACGGCCGCAGATGGCACGGAAGCGGCACACCGACCAAGGCTAATTAAATTTTTTGGCATTTCTTAAATCACACATCGACTTTTCGAAATATTTTGAAGAGCCCGAAAAGTGTACGCTGTTGTGAATTTTATCGTTATTGTTACATAGACAGAAAAAAATAAGTCTTAAAATTGTTACATGTTAAATTCATCATTAGGTGAGACTTAATTTCAGCCCGAAATTGTGTTAATTTTCTTAAATTCAGTCAATATTTAGGCTTAAAGTCTTACTTTCAGACAAAAAAACTGACTTTCAGACGATATTTTGGTTTGAAATAAGATTCGTCTAACTTAGATGCCACAAGCTCGATAAATCTTATTTTAAGCCAGAATATCGTCTAAAAGTCAGTTTAGTTCACTGAAAGTAAGACTTCAAGCCAAAACACTGACTGAATTTAAGAAAATTAACACAATTTCGGGCTTAAATTAAGCCTCACCCGAAGATGAATTTAAGATGTAACAATTTTAAGACATTTTTTTCTGTGTACTGGACGATTCTCACGTATGTACGTCGTATATTTTTCTCGGATTACCCCAATAAACTAAAAAGTATACGGAATCGATATTGTGCATTCTGTTTCTTTCTAGTGGCGTATTGATTATTCGAGATTCTTATTCGAATTTATACTATTTTATACTACCTGTAATACCAGAATTGAATTCATTCGATCTTATACGATACCGTATTTATTACAAAAAAATGATTTGTTGCGGCTTAGAATAGCTTAAATTCTGTTAATTTAATCGAAGAATTGATTATATCGTTTTCCGTATTTCATAATTTTCGAAGAAATGTTCTGTTTTCTAGTTTTGAGTTTAAATCATTCGATAATCCAAAATAATCTTTTCTTTGAGGTTATGTGCATTTATGTATCGCGTATAATATCGTATACACTCGCATGCGTAACTGAAAGAGCGGGAAAGAAACAGACTTATTTCCTATTAAATCGTACACAGATTTTTCGTATACCTTTTCGTTTGTTGGGACATTTGCATTCTTTACCCCGTAGAAAGTGTAAACAACAAAAACTAACTTAATATTTCCTACACTGTAAAAAATAGAAATGAATTTTACCGCGTTCAACATAGTAAATTTCACACTTTTAACGTTGTTAATTTTCTTGTTGGGCATTGTATTTTTACAAATTTTGTCGCCTTTTCCCATTGTAAGATAAAATTATGTACCATGTTTGACGTGGGCTCAAATATTACCAATGTGTAGCATTGTCAAATTACAACTCGTTGTACCTTCTGTATGCTTGATGTAGTAAATCCACAGTGCTGTCTGGTAAATTTACAAAAATATTGTAAAAATCATAACCTCAAATAGTAAAAACACTATGTCACACGTGGGAATATTACCAAATTTATATAAAATGAAAATTGCAATGAGTTTGTAAAATTCATTCGTATTTTTTGCAGGGTATAATTAATGGTTAAACGAACTTACAGTGAAGTTCGACCATTATTATATGATGAGAAGCTTGTTCGAAGATATTTACTAAGTAGTATGGCTACTCACCGCCAGATGACGCCACGTTTCAGAGATGTTTTTCTTAAAATAAAAGACCTTCTATATACTGTAGACCATATAACGATGTAAGGACTAAGGTGGGGATGGAAAAGAACCGAGGGTCTACAGTATATAGAAGATCTTTTATTTTAAGAAAAACATCTCTGAAACGTGGCGTCATCTGGTGGCGAGTAGCCATACTACCTAGTAAATATCTATGCTAATCGAAGTATAATTACAATTACATACTCAATAAAAATGTCCAGGATTCAAAATTCCCGCCAAAAGGCATACATTGCAAAAATGTCCGACAGGGGTCTCTAGCGGTACAGAACTAGAGAACTACATACATAATATATAACCTAAAACCAAAAGCGAAAAACGTAAATTACAAATTCTATTTCAATCGATTTTGACACTGTTTGACACTCTAATTTGTTAATAAAAACAGTTTTTTTTTAAAATGCGGCTATCAATGATAATGTTTTTTGGTAAAAAACCACATGGATTCAAGTATCGAGGGTAAGTTACCATAAAGTGTTTGGGTGTTAGTTTCTTAATTTTTAAACATTTTTATTTCATTTATTGAATTGGTAAGCCAAAATTACATTGTGTACATCATTTATTAAGTTGAATTACAATATTACATCTATTATCAATAAATCTATTATAATCTTAGTTTTATAAATTGCGAAGTTGTTTCAATTATTAAATTCTATTTTTATGCAAACATTTATTACAATACCATAAAATAATACAAATGTAATCAATTTTATTAACTTATTATAAGATTGTTACTTTAATCAAATACTTTTAAAATGGTAGAAAATAAAAATTATACAAGAAATATTCCAATCTAAAAAAGTTAAAATTATAGTTTTTGGGATTTTCGAAACTTCTCAATTCTTTTCAGTTTGCTGCCCAGTAAACGAAAATGAATAGAAAGTTAAAAATACGAATTGAAATGAATTCAAGTGAATTAAAATAAATTAAAAAGTGGATTCAATTAATCATATTCATGCTACATATTTAATTCGTTTCAATTCGTATTTTTAACTTTGACGAAAATATCAGTGGCTTTACACTTGTTTGCCTGTTTTCTTAACTTTTGGTAATCCACAGTTTTTAGTAATGGAGTTTTCTGTGGGTTCGTCCGCATGTCTGTATTTATGCTCATAGTTATGGGAAAATGGTCGGTGATATAACTCTGGATAACTGCGCAGTTAATGCTTTTCAAATTATCTACATTTGTTTTTATAAATATATGATCGACATAGGACGAGGAATTATTAAATATTCTCGTGTAATCTGTAATAGCTGGGATAAAACCGTTTTCTGCCATCATATTTAAATAGGATTCAGATATATTTCCAACTATTATATGCTCGCTGGTTTGACCATATTGTTTTATATAACTCTCCAAATTTCCTATAAAGCTTTGACTATCCTCTAAATGCAGTTTATAAATCGCAGTAATTTTTTAATTTTTGTTGTTATTTAAAGATAGTTCTACATGTGTTGCTTTCAAAATTCCAATACGTATTATGTCATGAGTATAAATAAATTTATCTTTTATATAAATTATAGTACCGTCATTTTGATTTATTTTGCTACAATTATATATAGCAGTATAACAATACATATATAAAGATTTACAAAGTATAATATAATAATCATAATAGTGAAAAACAGTAGTATGTAGCAATTCAACGAGTACTCTGCACATCCCGACGAAGGAAGGTAGCTTAGCTTAGTTTTAAAGTCATGGAACGATGATGCATTCCGAACATTAGGGGATAGCGATTGCCAGAAAGTAATAGCGTGAATCCAGAACGAGTTCTTGTAATAATCGGTGCGACAGAAAAGTAGTTGGAAATCAGAGCGGGCATTTCAAGCAGAGGTACGTTATGTAGCTGTTGACACGATTTGGTAGGTTAGCGACGCAAGGCAGTAGTTTCTGCGATTTTCAGATGACATCCAATTTGCTCTCTGCCTGAAAGGTGTTAGATGTTGATCTCTTTGGAGCCAGTAGATATAGCGTAGTGCTGAGTTTAGTAGATGTCGTATCTTCGTGTGAAGATAAGCAGAAGCATCACTAAAAACAAGACACCCCAGCAAACGAAAATCGATTAAAAAAGATTCAGATTTTTAATTCTTTTTAACATATCTGAATTCCATTTCTGAATCCCAGAAAAATAATTCGTGAATGCTTTTCAATACATACAGGGAGATACAGTTATATTCAGAAGAATTCAGAACCTAATAAACGAAAATCGATTCAAAAAGATTCAGATTTTGAGTTATTTTTAATTCCAATTTTGAATCTCCAAATAGTAAAAACGAATAATTTTCAATATATATTCATTACTTTCACCCATATATATATATGCGTGTGAGAGGCAACGGGATTACTCACGTTAAACCAACACCCTCAAGGGATCAGTTTCCTGCTACGTCCACGTCGTTAATCCTGGGTGATGCTGAGAGCAGGACACACACAAACGCCTATTATATTGGTTCAGCCAGAGGAGCTAAAATGCCGATTACACATATGCTGATTTTTATATCTCGAAAACCAGCCTTTTTTCCCAGAACTTTGAGACTTTTGATCAGGACTATGCCAAATACATTATAATCAAATTGTAGCCAAATAAACTGAATGGTTATGGGGGTAGCTAATTACGAATGTTGGGAAATTTTTCGCATTTCGGTCGGCCATCTTGGATCCTCCATTTTGAATTTTCAAAATCCGTCTTCGGATGCGTAATTAGCGACCCCGAAACCCCCCGAAAACCCAGTTTCATCAAGTTTGGGTAATTTTTTGAGTTTCGGTCGGCCATCTTGGATCCGCCATTTTGAATTTTCAAAATCTGACTTCAGATTCATAATCAGCGACCCCGAAAACTCCCGAGTAACAATTTTCCGAACTGAAGTAAATTAAATATTCTTGATTTCAATACGTTTATAAGTATTGAAATAAATTCAGAGTGAATTACGATTCGAATACAGTAGGACCTCTCTTATTATAATTAGTAGTTTTTCAAGATGGCGCCGACCTCTCTTATTCTAATTTTCCCCTTACCCCCACTTACAGTAGTCCTCCCCTTAAGTTTTACATTTCAGCTATCAAGATGGCGGCTTCTTCCCTTAAGTTTAACTCACGAAGTTAACTTTCCCCTAACCCCCACTACCAGAGTTTTCTCTGTTCCTCTGCACGCCACGCGCATGCGCATGTGTACAGGCGGCATATAAATGCCTGGCGGTGGGAGAGGCCGTGAGGTCTCTTATTCTAATTTTCCCCTTACCCCCACTTACTTTGCTTGTGAGCTCGTGATTCGTGGACAATATTTTTCGTTGACTTTTCGTGTGATAGTGGGAGAAGACTTGTGGGGGAACAATTAGATTAAGAGAGGCTGGACAATTAGAATAAGAAAAGCAATTCGAATAAGAGAGGTCCTACTGTATATTCAGAAAGGAATGTTTTAATTTTTTTGCATGAATTGAAATAAATTCAACGTAGAAACCGATTTTGAAGTATACAGAAATATTAAGAACGTACATTTCCAATTCATTTACATGAATTCAAACATGTCAAGCATAGTATGGGAATTCCAGAATATTATGTAGATTCAAAATAATTCGGAATTAAGAAAGATTGAAGAAGGTTCAGAAATGGAATTCAGATATCGATTGCTGAAGTAATATGAATATACTTCAATCGATTTTCGTTTGCTGGGACGCGTAGTACTATAGAACAATGATAATACAAAATTGACAACCATTTTATTCTGAGGTTTATGAGGATGTTTTTTTCGTAATGTTTTAGAAACTTATTTGCAACTTTTAATATAAATCAACAAAAATGAGTTTTTAACAATTGCTACTATAATTTTCGGATTGGTGTATAAGAAATATGATGTCATTAAATTTACAGAAATGCCATTCTATATCCTATTTTAAATCTAGGAATTCCTTAAACTTTGAGTATATACTGTCAGGTCAGCAATTATCTAAAATTTCCCAAATAAAAGATCTCAGAGTAATTTTTGATGAGAAACTGACTTTCAAAAATCATATTAATTATGTTACTAATAAAGCACTGAAAATGTTGGGATTTTTACAAAGGACAAGTATAAACTTCACTCTTATTACACAATAAGAATGCTTTACATAACTCTAATTCGGTCTATTTTACTTTATGCATCGCCAATTTGGTCACCGATATATGATGTGGATATGAATTCTATAGAAAGGGTACAACATAAATTTTTACGATATGCAGCATATAAACTTGGAACACCAATTCATCCATTTTCATATGAATATAGTTCAATTTCAACCAAATTAAATTTGCCTACTCTAAGATCAATATATCAAGTTCATGACCTTAATCTTTTATATAGAGTAGTCCACACATATATTGATTGTCTGTTTTTACACAACAAATTAAATTGGAATGCGAACACTAGCAATATTAGAAACCCGAATATCTTTTCATTAAGCATTTCACGTACAAATTATGGTCGAAATGCGCCGATATTTAGGCTATATAACTTAGCAAATGCTATGACTTATGAAACTAGAATTATATTTTTAGAAGGTTCCTCCTACACTTTTCAAAGATGTATCAAGGGGTTATTGTATAGGTACTATTAACTTGAAATTAGTATATTAAGTTGCGGCTATGTTTATATTTTATATTGTTGTAAAAGGGGTAATACCCGTTGATATAAATAAATAAATAAATAAAATAATTCTCAAGGATCATTTTGCTACCTAATATGCACGAGTTTGTTCACTTGCAGGAAACATCGAGTCATAAGACCAATAAGTCTGGGAGATTTGTGGAACTTGCGTAATGATTACGAAAGAACTGAGGAAAATATGCTGTATCTACGCCATCCATACCTAACAGTCGAGCAATCACATGGTCATATGGGTACCAAAAACCACCATAACACTGCTAATATAGTACAAAAAGCATTTGAACTGAGACAGAAAAAGTTTGCAAAAATAACAACGATTGCGGATGAATTAAATCATTTACGAGTGAGCGAGGGATGGGATTAAATTAACACTTTATTATTTTCTTGTAAATAAATAATTACAAATTTAACATTATTCACTGTTTATAAAATAAAAATACTGTTAATCCCTGCTTATATTATATATCAGCGTACAGCTATCGATCATACTGAAGAGCGGTCGATGTTTCTACATATTTTCTATGTAGGTGCAACTAATTAAAGAAATGCAATTACAGTAAAAAGTACATCAAAATGGACGGTATGAAATTCTTAAGAATTCTTTTGTAAAAGACAAATAAATGTACGTAATTTTACGTATCTTTCAGCGTCGCAACTTTAGTAAGTAACGCAATAATACAGAGTATTTTAAAAGTTTTGAACTTTCGCATTTTCTCCTTTGAAACTGCCAAATTTGTAATGTATGATATTCTCTGCGAGGAACTCTCCATGGATTCCTAAAATATTACAAACTTTCATTGGCTTGTAAAAGCACAATTGGTCCCAAGAAAATAAACTCCTTAAATGCAACAATCGCTTTTAACGAAATACTATAATTAGCCACTGGCAGGATGTTTCACAGGTCGTAAGAAAATAAATCTATAAACTATAGTGCAGAATTAAACAACTTGAAGTCTTACGACTTATCTTGTGCAGCGCTCTGGCCCGGTAAATTTTGAAGATCTTTAGGCAGGTTACGAATCCATTTAATCGGATCTTCATCAATTTCTTCCTCCATTAAAGTTTTTCCTTCCGATAAAAGATTTGCAAATTCAGAAACGATCGGATCACGACCAACGCTACTCATCGCTATTACTTTTCCATCTTTGATATGATACGCAAAGAATTTTAGTTCGTCTAACGAACCATTTATTTTTACTTTCGTAGGAACACCAAATCCTAAAACATAATTTAATTAAAATTAAATTGTCATGGTAACGGCAAGCTTAGATGGCAACAATAACTAACCTGCGTATCGGTAGCCTTTTCCGAAGAGCATTGTCCAAAAGAATGGAACTGTCTTTAATGGCCTTTTCTTTCCACAAATATTTAGTGCTGCTATTTTTCCATGATAATGGGCTAGACCAAAGTGACCGATTGCAGCTGATTGTCCACCAGCTGCGTAAACTGGGGCGTAAGCGATATCACCGCCCGCAAAAACATTTGGTACGCTTGTTTGGAGATACTAAAAAATCAATTAGTGAGTAATTAAAAACACAACAAATAAAACTATTGAAAATTTTACCTTGTCAACTTCGACGCTTCCATTGTCTAACATTTTTATTGCAGACCCTTTCAACCAATCGGTATAAAACGTTGTCCCAATACCTAATATTACAATGTCGGCTGGAAGGTTTGTTCCATTTTCAAGTTCAACCGTACCTACACAATTTTCATCGCCTTCTTTTGCAATAAATTTGCTAATATTAGTATTGAAAACAAATTTGACACCTAAAAACCAAAAATGCAATTGCATTAGAATAATTATGTACAAATTTAAGATTTATAAAAAATGTACCTTTTGACTCGTGTTCTTTCCTGATTCTATCTCCGATTTCTTCTCCGAATACTGGTTTCAACGGAATGGAATCTCTGCCAATCATCGTAACTGATGCAGATTTTCCTGTGCAGCATGCGGCTGCTTCCAATCCTATAAAACTTGTTCCTAATATAACTACATGTTTTTCTGTGGTCAGCACCTTCTGTATTTCCATTGCATCTGAGAAACTTCGTACAACAAAAATATTTGACAAATCAATTCCTGGCAAGTTTGGTTTTCTCGGTTTACCTCCAGTGGCTATGTACAAATAATCGTATCTCAATTCTTCGTTGTTGCTAAGTTTTACTGTCTTTCGTTCAGTATTTAAATTAACAGCTTCAACTCCAAGTTTTGTTTCGATTTTATTCTCGTTGTAAAATTCTTGTGACCTAAGCAAATTGCCTTCGACTTTGAAATCAAATCCTTTCGATACTTTGATTCTGTCGTATGGCAAGGCTGCTTCTTTACAAATCATAACAATATGCCCGGTGAAACCTTCTTGACGTAAACTTTCTGCACAAGTAGCACCGGATGGTCCACCGCCAACGATTATTGCAGTGCAACTATTTCCAGGTTGCATAGGACACATGTCTTTTTGTCGACGGTTATTCTCCAAATCTTTACGTTTTGCTTTTACTTTGACCTGACCCTTGTCAGTCAAAGTTACCTGTTTAACAAAAATTATTTGTAACATATTTGCAAAATTTTTCTGTGAATCGTTTCATACCTTGTAACATGGTAGGGAATCGAGACCTGGGTAATCTTCGATATCGCCATTTGTAATATTGAAACAAGCACCGTGCCAGGGACAACGAACTCGTCCGTCCCCTAATGCACCGGTATTTAATGGTGCTCCGTAATGGGTACATTTTGTGCCGACTGCGTGCAGTTTTCCTTTTTGTTTTATTAGTAATATTTTCCCACCTTCGCTTCCCAATGGCAACACTTTCATCTCATTTTCCTTAATATCTTTATCGTCGCACACAACTGCTTCGACATAATCCAATTTTTCTCCTTTACCTATAAGTATTTAAATTTTTGTTTTGTACGAAAGGTGTATCTTTATAATATTGAATAAACCTGCTTTGTTAGTATAACAGGTTTACCCAGCAAACAAGAAATATTCAGAAGTATTGAAATTTTCAATACTTCTGAAGGTTATTTCTTAATCCTTGTAAAAGTATTAGAAAGTACAAAATGCAGAGAATTTGAATGCTGAATTCTTCGCTACTGAATTATACATATCTTAATCGGTAAGTATTCCAGTAAACGAAGGAAGCAATGCACATAAATTAATATATCAAATATTTAAAAAATAAGTTGTTTTTTTATTTTTAATTTAATTTTACTGTTTTTTTTTAAAGGAAACTGCTGGTATACTACCGTCACCGATCAATCACCATATAAAATATAATACGATATTTACACAATTACCACTGATATTTTTATTTCCACCTTCTGTACTGTAAATTTACATTTTCACTGTAAATTTTACACGTTTATGGTAAATTTCCTTCTGTTTTCGTTTGCTGTTTACTGGAAACATGTAATTTTACAACGATAATAATGAAAATTGTAAAAACTTAGTAATGTAATTTTATATTTACTTTTCACAGTGTAAGTCTACCAAATCTAATTGAAATTGGTTTATAGTTAGAAATATCTAGCATATTATTAGTCTTAAAACTCTGAGTCATAATTGTTTCTATTGAACAATGATAATACAAAATTAGCAAACATTTTAGTCCGAGGTTTATGAGATTATTTTTCTCATAATGTTTTAAAAACTTATTTGCAACCTTTAATATAAATTAACAAAAATTAGTATTGGTGTGTATCGGTCTTAATAAATAGATAAACGATATCGCAGGAAAAATTATAATAGTTAGAAAAATGAAAATTTAAGGTAATGGAGATGAAAAGACAATCAGGAAAAATTGTGTATATTTAGAAATTATAAGTTTCGATCCTGATAAGGGTCCTCTTCAGTAAACGAATACGAAAATCGATACAAAACTGACTTGTATTTATATTCAGTGCCATTTTTACCAGAATTATAATTTCAATTATATTTACTTAAATAATTCCACAATCAAATTAAATACTTGCATTTATTCTTGGTATCAAAAACACATATAAACCAACTTTGTATACATGTTCGTCTAGCATTGAATATGAATACAAGTCAGTTCTGTATCGATTTTCGTATTCGTTTACTGAAGAGGACCCATACCAGGGTCGAAACTTATAATTTTTGAATAAACACAATTTTTCCTCATCGTCTTTTCCTCTCTATTACCTTAAATTTTAATTTTTCCAGCAACATTATCGTATATCTATTTATTAAGATCGATACACACCAATACTAATTTTTGTTGATTACATATCGAACAGTCGAATATTTGCATAATGTATTACTTTAATATAAATGTAATTAAACTTACAATTGCAACAACGTTTTTGAGCATTATATTTATTGTCATCATCATCATCGTCTGTGGATGAGTGACTTGGTGGTCTATTTCGACATACATCACAATCTTTAGCAAGGCGTTTCATGATAAATTTCAGGATAAAATGACACCGAAACTAAAACATTTGTGCACTAAAAATCGATCGTAACTGAATTACGTGAACTCTAAGTGCTTGCAAGTACAGAGAGTAGGGATAACCTCAATTTTTTAAATTGCATGCAATTGAAATTTTGCGCATGAGTGTTTGTGATGACAAGTGACATATGGAAAAAACTTTACTGTCTTAAAAAAAAAAGGTGTATCAGTGAACTGAAACAAAAACAGCCGGCAAGACGATATTTTAAAATAACAGTCATCTCGATTCGATTCATCGAACGCGGGACTTGCATGATTAGTGATGACTTTTTAAAGTAAGAAAAAAGTGTACTCACTTGATTTTGTTGAAGATTTTTTGAAACTGCATTTCGGAGAGAAACTTTTGGAGCTGTCGCCGCCCATGACGATGGCTGCGACTTGTTGCAGGAACAGAAAGTGAATTTATGTATGAATAATCCGGAATGCAGCCGATTTACTCCTACTATATCTTTTATATACTAAAAACATGCACGTTCGATTTTATCGACGATCCCCGCCAGAAAACTAACGACGAGATCCACGTAGCCAGATAAAGCTTTCAGTTTTTACGCAGGCATTTCCACTCGAACCATTTCTATGGAGTATAATTCAAATACTAAGAAAAAAAACATCAACAGTCACGCTACAGACAGACACCTTGCGTTATAGACTGCCTCGCGTCTGACACATTTCTAGGCAATTCCAAGGACGATTCGAGACATTCTTCATGGTTTACTCCGTCGCAATTAGTTTATTCAATTTCATGTCTTTCTAGTTGATTATTCGTGAAACATACTTGTAAACAAATTGTTTAATATTATGAAAAATTGATGTTACTCCATGTAGTCTAGGAGCTACTTATCCTATGTTTCTGCTGCCTTTTAGATATCCCCACTTGAAACAATGTTTTTTTGATGTATTTCAAAAATAAAAAATACATAAAAAAAGCTAATTACAAAGCTATATTAAAATTAAACAATTTTTTTTTAATTCTTCCGCCATTTTGAATTTTGTAATTCTGACTTCCTTGCAAATACAAAAGTAACAGTTATGTAACAACTATATGTAACATTTATATAACAATGTAACCATTACGTAAATATTACATAACTGTTACTTTCTGCAGGGTTCAGATTCGCAATCAGCGACCCAAAAAACCCCAATAATTCCCAACCGGCACCGTAAGAGACACCTGGATGTTTGCAATTTCCAGAAACTTTCAAGAAAAGTTTTCAAACCGTTTTATATCTGTTATTTTTATAACACGTTTCTTGTACGTTTTAAAATCTTTAACGGCATTTGTAGTTGATTATTCGTGAAGCATACTTGCAAATAAATTGTTTAATATTATGAAAAATTTAAGTTACTCCGCGTAGTCCAGGAGCTACCATAGCCTTTTATATGTCCCGCTTGAAACAATGTTTTTTTTTATGCATTTCAAAAATAAAAAATACATAAAAAAAAATTAATTACAAGGCTATATTTTTAAACAATTTTTTAACCCCAATATTTCCCAACCGGCACCGTAAAACACACGTGAATTTTTGCAATTTCCAGAAACTTTCCAGAAAAATTTTCAAACCGTTTTATATTTGTCATTTTTATAAAATGTTTCTGGTACATTTTAAAATCCTTAAGGGCATTGGTAGTTGATTATTCGTGAAACGTGTACTTGTAAACAAATTGTTTAATATTATGAAAAATGTACGTATACTCTGCGTAGTCTAGGAGCTACCTATGTTGCCGCTGCCTGTTATATGTCCCCACTTGAAACAATGTTTTTTTCACGTATTTTTGGCCGCTGAACATGAATTTTTTGGGTGGAATGCTCAAAAGTAGACGGTTAATTGTTTATAACAATTTTTTAAAACAATTGAATAACTTTGTTCTATTTGCTCCAGCAAAAATGTTTCACATTTTTTTGGGCCAATTCTGAACAAAAAAAGTCCGTATAGTAACATTCACGTAAGACAAAAATTTTTCGAAATAAAAATTTCCAAATTTTTAAAAAAGTCGATTTTTGCCATTTTTTACACACTACCACAACAATACCGATGTTTTTTTGTAAATCCACCCATAGGCTTAAACTTTTCTTCTGTTACTATATTTTAAGTAAAAGATTCGATTTTGACATTTTTTAAACATTTTCATAGATTTGTTGAGGCGACAACTTCCGGCGGTTTCGTAGGGTGGATATGCAATAATTTCGAATAGATACTTAGGACATACTTGAAGATTACATTTATCTTCCTATTTTTAGCCTCCGAATCTAACATTGTTAAATAATGTAGTCATTTTTTATTTTCAAAAAAATGTTCACGTTTTTTATGATTTGAAACAAAAAGATCCTTATCAACTTATAATTTTAAATTTAAATATTTATTAAGTTATTATTTAATACAATTGAATTAACACAACATTACTTCGTACAGATAACATTTCTGATTTGATCGTTACCACTTTCTTCGATTTCTGACAAATAATACATAACACAGGCCTGCGAGGATCAGTTTATAAAATGAGTGGGGGTGATTCTTCTAGGTTTCTCCGCGCTGAACACGAATCTGTTATCCAAAATGGTCCATCCACGGTGTGTCGGACCAACTTCAATTAAAAAGTTCGAGTATATGGGTTTTCTCAACGTGGAATTGTTCATGGACATTGCACAAAAATATAGGGATAAAACCTCTCCTAGGCTCAATTTTGATCAAATCGAATGGAATAAAAGGTCAAATTGCAGGAATTTTTAAGCTCTACTTTAAAATTTTTAAACTCAGTTAGACCTGAACCCAAGAAAATATGAATTTTACACAACAACAGGAGAATTGTAAGCCTTCAAAAGAGCTTTAATACAAGCTCTAATTTGATTCCAAAAATTATTTTTTGGTACTATAGACTTTGAAAAATTCAATTTTGCGGCCTGTTTTTATTTCTTGAAATTGGAATTTACAGACCTGTATGTCAGTTATATGATACAAACATATGAACCTATTAATTTATACAATGAAATTTACAATTCGTTAATTTAAATGAAAATGTTGTTATTTTTTTAATATAAGGTTATAATCGAAGTCCATTGAACTTGCAGATGGCATTGAATAATTGAGATGAATAATGCGTTTTATTCGATTCGATTTGCAAAAATTGAGCCGATGAGAGCATTTTTACTTATATTTTTTAACAAAAATGCATTTTTTTTCAACAATTTTCTCCGTCACTTTTTGTTTTTGGGTTCAAAATGTTCGTACAATGACCAGAAACAGTTCCCAGTAGAAAATCCTATATACCCGAATTTTTAAAACGCATTAAAGAGCGAAAAATGCATATTTTCGCGGTTTTTCGCGTTTAGCTCATTTCGTTTAATAGCTAACGAAATATCGCACACAAAAATGTTGTAGAGCTTAAAAATACCTACAATATTAGCCCTTATTCGATTCGATTTGATCAAAATTGAGCCCAGGAGAGCTTTTATCCCTATATTTTTGTACAAACATTTTTTGTGTCAAAAACCCCCCCGCGATTCCATCTTGAGGAAACCCATATGCCCGAACGTAATTAAAGTTGATTCCGACACACCGTGCATCACGTCAGGGTTTTGAGTAATTCTAGGTGAAATGTCCCAAAAAAGGTTATTTTTGCTGTTTTTGGGATTATTCTCCATAAGACTGAAATTTGTTCTTTATTGTTCTATGTTGCCTTCATATAGTATGCATTGTCGGCAACCCATTTTTTAAAATTAAATTACGATGATTTTCACAGAAGTTATGAATATTTGAATTTATGAGATTTGACCGCATTAACTTTTCCAAATGCATACATTTTTCAGAGCGATGGATTTTCATGCAACTCGATACCTTGGAGTTTTTCAAGTCGCTGATTACGAATCTGAAGTCCGAATTACAAAAACCATTTTGAAGTTGTTACAATGATGTGCAGTATACCACTAATACTTTTTCTTATGATTCAAATATTTTTACCACTTTTGTACATAATTTCAATAGAATATTCTAATAGCTCGAAAAAAATTGTGAGGAATAAATATTTTCAAATTTTTGGTAATTTTGTTCAAGTGTGCCGCCATATTGGACTTCCTGATGTCCAAAATGTTCACCTCGGAGAAAAAGCAACCTTCAAATTAGTAGGATATGTAACATTTTTTTCAACTTCGATTTTGATTTTGAAATACTTGATTGAAATTGAAGCAAATGAAAGTGTCATTTGGGCTTTAATAGGTTAACTTAGTTTTACTCTCTTTATACCACAATCAATTTAGTTTAAAAAAGCATGTACTGTTCATTGAAAATAATTGAAATGCATTAAAAGGAATTATGAATATAAATAGATATTTATTATATGCCAATTCTTCGTCGTTTTGAGGGATGAATTAAAATTCAGGCAATTTGAAATAAAGGAAGGTAACAGAGTTAACTTTTTAATCATCGTGTTTCATCGGTAATAACAAACATTGAGACCCTCCTTCATTTATTAGTTAGATGATATCACGACCGTGTATAAATAAAGTATAGAGAAATCAAAGATATTTTTATGTTCAATAATTTAAAAAAAATATTAAATTAGTAAAAACTCTTGTATTTTTTATTAACATTTCGTAGTTAATTTAAATGTAGAGATGCAGTTTTGAATGTAAGTACTTCTTTTTATACAATACGTAAAAAAATTGTGTACTTTTATTTAAATCACAAATTATTAAATTTTTAAAATTGATAAATTTGCCAAAAGTAACAAGATATATTTAATTTCAGGAAACATCACGCCACAATTGGAGTCGAGGCGATTAATAAACCATTATAATTTTCTATCTAATCACTTTTAAAAAATTCAGAGTCCTTATTCCAATTTTGTTTTAGTTTTATTTATTCGCGATTCTTGAAATCGAGTTGAAAATAGTTCTTTAATTTCTCATTGTGGGTTAAAATATTATACAATGAATACAGTAATGGATATTTTATATAAAAAAGTATATACAAATTTTGACTTCAGGGATATTTGTACAAAAATTCGTACACGGACTTATAAAATTTGTTTTTGTAAAATAATAATATATTTTTACAATATATCAAAATAGTACTCTGTTTTTTTATTTATTTATGCAATTTTAACCCCTGGTAGAATAGTATTCTGAAGACCCCGCAGATCTTATTTCTTGTTATACTTTTTAATATAAAAAGCTCCTCATTATATTGTTAATGACATGGGTATTGTTTATAAAAAATATTTTAAAGTTATGAACAGTAATCAATTTAACAACTTTTAGTGACGATTTAATTTGTGACCCGTGAAAAACTTTGACGGTCACTTTCAGCTGTTGTTATTTGTAATTTTTATTTTCCTTAAACAAATTTTTAACAACAATTTACAATTTTGTTTATTTTAAACCCAGAATAAACCTCTGAGTTTGTTTGTTTTCTCTTTTAACAAATAAAACTTGCGTTGTATATCATTTGAACTTCACGGAACAACAAACTTATGTGCTATCAATTGTTTAATCGAACTAACAAATATGAACTCCGAGATACAACAACTTTTTAACGAAATGTAATCAAAAGTGTCTACAGAAACTCAAAGATACCAAACGACAATTCTGTCCGTTTTCGTATAAGTTTATTTTTAAATTGTAAAAATTTTGCTCTACAAAATGTCTAAAATTCTCATTAAACATTAATGATCGGTTCACAGCAAAATTAATTTTAAATGGTAAAAAGTGTTACATAAAACTTTTAAGAATTCATGTCACCGTTACAATTTACATAACCCTGAATCGTTCGGTTTAGTTTTGGAGGTGTTTTGTAACATTTACGAGGAGAAAGGTTTTGATTGCTACACTTACCGGCTACCTAATAGCTAATTAAATTTTTACGAATGCGATATCTATTCGGCGTTCTAAAAAATGTTGATTAATCATCTTAATTATTGTAGTCTCTTAAAGCGATATTACAAAGGCCTGGTACGATTTATCTAAAATTGTATTATACTATATGTCGTATTATGGCAAGAATAATATACAGCAAAAAAGTGTATAATTTCAAATATTTACTTAAATAGTTCGAAGTAAATCTTTACTTGGCGTAAAGAAACATTTTGAAGCAAGTAAATTTACTTGCGAATATTTAAATGAATATTTTCTTAAATACCGACATTTTTGTTGTAGTGTAGGTTTTGATTAATTAAAACTTAATTAAAGGTGGGGAATATGCCAGAGTAATATTTTATATTAAAGATCCGGAAGTATTAAATATTTGTAAAAATCGTAAGGCATTATTTTTCCTGTTCACTACTAGGAACCTTGAGTATGCAGTTTTTCTCATAACAAGCAATTATTCTCCTGCATCCGCTCCAATTT
This sequence comes from Trichopria drosophilae, assembly GCA_030407085.1. Lineage (NCBI taxonomy): Eukaryota > Metazoa > Arthropoda > Insecta > Hymenoptera > Diapriidae > Trichopria > Trichopria drosophilae. The sequence goes on from CM059583.1 coordinate 159,163,869, forward strand.
TCGTTGAAAGTATTTAATATAAGTTGTGTCCGAGATTTTATATTATTCGGATATATTATAATGGAAAACCCTGAATTTTGCTGACTCATGTCATTGGAAACTTGAATGTTCAAATACCTACAAAGAGTGAAGGTAATGCTGATAGAAATGACATCAATCATCTTATATCAAGATGAAATTTTAATTTATACTATTTTTGGTCGTCAAAATAACAGTTTTTTTAAAGTTAGTAAACATTTACTAATTAGGAAATAGCATCCATAAATTAGAGAAATTTTTTAATATTATTTGAAACATGGATTATTTTTTCATACATAAAAGTATTTCTAAGTTTTCTACATAAATATTGTTATTAAATTAATGTAAGTGAAGTTAAACGCTCAGCCAATTTTATTTTATTTTATGGTCTATATATATATATACTTTTGATATTTCGGTCCCGATTTCGTTTTGGCCTAGTTTACGTCAATGAAAACTCTTTCGAGTATATTATCCGCTTTCTATGATCTATTGCTATTTTTGAAATGCTGTGAAGTCTCATTTTTGTTGTTGAACCTGACAAGTTCAACTATATATTAATAGGTATGAAAGTATTAAAATTAATCATTTTTATAGTTACATTCTAAGCAAACTTGCAGAACATGTAACTGAAATTTTATGCAGTAACCGTTACTAAAAATTTTGATACGTTTCGTAATTTTCTGACACGGTTTCGCAATCTTTAAATCAAACTATGACGTTTATATTGCCCTTGTAATAGAAATTCTGTAATTAGGAAATATATAAAACATTTTCGGGCATTGCAGTCTCGAAAAAAAATGAAATAGCTGAAACGACTAACGGGACAATAGCCTAAGACATATCATGGTTTTTAGTTAATTTTACTACCTTAATTGTGACCCTTAAAACCTAATTAAATAGTATCTTTTCCTTGTTTATTTCATTCTTTTTATATTTAATATATATACCAATAAAATATTTACGAGTCGTGGTATTCTTAAGGTTAGTTAGTAGATAGTAGATATAGATATCTAAAATTAAGATCTGGGATTAACTAATTTGTCAAATTAACCCTTTAACGACTAAATACGCACAATTTGCTCACGGATTTCAACACCGTTTTTGGTATGCAATAAGCATTTTAAAAAAATGGAGATCTACGTGCCTCACTAGTTTTGAGGTCGCTCTTTCGAATGGCGTTGAACAATTTTTCAAAAAATGATGTTTAACACATTTTTTTTCAAAAATATTGACAATTTTTACAATGATACCTTTTTTTTAATCGACTTCTGAACTATCAGAAACGTGTTCCCGATAGTTTTACATCAAAGTATGCTTTCACAGATTTTAATTTTACTTCAAAAGTGTAGACCAAAAATACGTTCTTTAGTTTTACTATTTAAATAGTATATAAAATCGGAACATTAGCTAGTTAAGTTTAAATAATCTTTTTGAATGTTATTCACATCCATTTCCACACACACGGCTATATACATGCACACGCACACACATCTAATCTCACACTTAAAAACAGACGCAATTTAAAATCCAAGTCGACAAAAATCAAAATATGCGAAAGCGTATTTTTGAAGTAAAACTGTCTTTTTCAATAATTTTGAAAAAAATTGATTAAAGATTATTTTTTGCAAACTTTACCTGCGCTATTCGAAAAAGCAACCTAAAAACGAGTGGTATACGGAGGTCTCCAACTCTTAAAAAACTCTTATTGCATACAAAAAACAACGCTGTAAGCCTTGTGCAAATTGTGCACACTTCGGCGTTAAAGAGTTAAATCAAAGACTGGAATTTAAATTACAATTTCAGAATTTTAATAATTAATAACTTGTAATTTTGTTTTGTTTTAGAAATCTCAGTTATTGTCAGTAAATTTCAAATATAATTTTTTGTCATTTCAGTAAAGGTCATTTGAAAAATTGCGATACTTTTGTAACTGAAAAATGTCATAATTACCATTTTTTACACTGTAGGTAAACCCTGTTTAACCAATACAGTATGCAAATTTGAATGGAGTTAACCAGAGTTTTAATACAATTTTTGGTATCTAGTAGTTTATTTAATAGTTTAATAAGAGACAGTGGAGAACATTACGTTTAAAAAAAAATACATTACAAAACATGAAGACTAAAAAATGTATGGCAAATTAACTATAATTCGACATATTTACATATTTACTTATGTTTATTAATAAATTTGTCTTCCGATTTGTCCCTTGAGTTCTGGAAAACGTAATCTGTAAAATCGTTTACCACTTTCCTAATTATTAAAAAATAAGGATAAATACCAAAACTAGTTTAAAACTCTTGTTGGTTTCGAACGGTCATATTTTAAAATGTATTCAACAAACTCTCCATCTCGTTAGTCTAACCACATCGTTAGCTCTTTTAATTACACTGTATATAAAATTGCATGAAATTTAATCAAATTGGACATTAAATTCGCATTTTGGTATACTTAAATGAAATTTAATTTAAATATGCATAGATTGTAAGAATTTATTTATGAAATTTTAATTCAGTAACGAAAAATCTATTTATTTATACCTCACATTAGTGAAGTTCTCGCACTAGAGAACACTTTTCCTAGTGTGAACCCCGTACTAGTAAACAATCAGCTTACTCATATTATATGTCTGTGTATGTAGGTAGACACACGTAATGTAACGTTCTATGTGTATTTATGTATATTTACCCCACCCTGTAAAAAATAGGAATCACTTTTCAAATCTGTGAGAAATCGTAAAAATTTATCAGTTCACTAGTGTGAGAGAAAAAAATAACCGCAGTCCAGACCGTTTTACCAGTGTGAGCAGTTCTGTTGTATGTGCACTTTACATGAAATGTAATGTAGATGTACATAACATTTAATATAAAACGTAGTTAGTGTATATTTTAGTAAATTGCAGAAATTTTGACTGAAATTAAATGAATGTAGATATGCAGGAAATTTATAAAAAGGATGTGCATTTTTAACGAAGATTAGTATATTAAATTTATATATGACTTGGAATACCGTTTAGTGCAAATGCACATCATTAAAAAACAAAATCTTGACATGTAACGCCACCAAGCATAACTTTTAATGTAAAGGAACGTACAATGGTACATGTTTTTCTTATTTCACAAGTTCCGTATATGTAAAAATTACTTAAAATCCCCGCACTTTAAATACTTGCAAGAAAATGCATGTATTAAATAACATACACATGATATTCAATGCCCCTTACACGAAGAAACACTTTCCCGAAAAGAAGATAATGGATCAAAAGTCGGTAAGTTGATTCGAGTTACCGACAGTGAGGTCTTACAAGTGCTGGAATATTAAACAGTGCATCTAAAGTTCATTTATTATTTATTTATTTATTTAAAGAAGCACCACAATTAGTTTAAGAACTCCTATTAATATCAAACGGTCAATACCACTAATAGGAGTTAAAAATGAGTTCTTAAATTGACGTAAACTATGTAGTTAATACGGAAATATATATTAAAATGTACTCAACTAAATTAGAGTATTAACTTTTTTTATTATACTGTAAACAAATGCGAGCTTTTATTTGAAAGTGGTTCCTTGAAAACAGCATCATCTAATCAACACAAATCTTTTAGATAAAACTTCTATTTTGAATATATAGTATACTGGCCAACGAAATTTTCTTGCACCGGTTATTACAGCCGATTCTTATAGGATTTTGACCGCAGAATCCGAATCTGACCTTAAAAATACTAGATCAACCCTACTTCTTGAGCAATTTTTAGGTTTGAAAGTGTAAAAAACGCATATTTTCCATTCTTTGAGTTATTGTAAAACAATAAAGCAATATAGTAAAAATTTCTGCATATGACGAAATGACAGCTCCAATACTGTCCTGTGACACCCGCAAATAAAATATTAGGTATTGTTGACAGGAAAAATAAAAAAATATTTCTTATTAACAAGAAATTATATACTTGAGATTTTTGGTTCGCTGAGTATTATTATTATTATTATTAATGGTTCGGCCCTTTTGAATTCATTTAATCTGTCAACATACCGCTGAAATAGTGAAACTGAGAAAGACTAAGTAAAAATTCACTTTTAATTAGTCGTTTTTGTTTTGGCGTCCTAAAGTCCAATGATTGATCTTTCAATTCATCTTATGAGGACAGTTATGTTGTATCACATCGCCAAAAATACAGTTTTTTATACTTTTAAACGTAAATTGCTCAAAAACTAGAGCCAATCCAATATTAAAGTCAGATTCAGATACTATGGACAAAATCCTATAAGAAGCACCTACAACATTTTATGCAACATACAGTTGATGAGATTTTGTCGGGGTGTGTAATCCGCAATAACAATAAGAATTCACACTATACCTATAATAATAAGCATAAGTTAATACTTACATTTTATTACTTATAATTTTAAAAAAAATCGATCCCATATCAAAATCTAGCATCTTTTAAATGATATCGCACATTTATTATTTTACTTTTTTTTCTACTTTTTATGCAGGGAGATTATCATAGCTGTAATACTATCCGAAAGAAAACAGTATCTTTTTCTCTTGCACAAAATCAGCAGTTTACACATTCCTCGAAAATATACATTAAGTAGAATTGTTGCTTTTTAGCAATTAGTTGAAATTAGTCAATTAAAGGTAGATATAATATTATCACTGATATTTAACATCAAGTAGTTTTAAAGCTATCCTTCCGAACTATACAGTTATCTCAAATTTTAAATAAAGTCTACGAAAGTTATCGATTTACACAAGGAGAAAACAGCAAGACAAATTTACCATAGTCCATTAAGTCAAATTTACTAAACTTAGTTTTAAGCAAAATTGATTAAAATTTCGGAATACATAGTAACTTGAATTTCAAATAGTACCTTTCAAAAAATGACTTTCAAATATCCAAAAAGTCGTTTTATTATAAAATGTCATCGAAAAAAACATTTATCTATTATTTAACCAACATTTACGAAAGCTGGCAATTTTATTTAATAATTTAAGCTAATTAAGTCATCATAAAAGCTTGCGTTTGAATATAATCGTATCTAGTAATTTTTGGTTCTTACAATTTAGTGGTTGAAACGTATAACTGAGATTTCGATCAAATTTGAGATAAAATCTGATTTTTTTATAATTAATTAGTATTGCATTTCAGACTTAGCTAGCCATGAAATCATTAAAAATGATTATTTATTTAGCAAACTGGAAAATGCTGGTTTCAGAATGTTGAAGAATAATAAAACTTTTATACTTAAAATTTGTATATCATATAAAATATATTATTAAATATGAATAAATTATACGTTTAAGATTTATATTTTAGGATTTTAGAATTTTATAACAAAAACATTGGAATGTAGATAAAAAGTTCTATTTAAGTCTTTGTTAGATTACATGTGTAAATACACTAACCTAATCGCACAACTGCATCGAGATATGCGGTTAGGTTGGAAATATACATAATTTCGTACTAATCCATGCACTTTACTAAATAACAGAAATTTATTTTAAAAATATACTTAAAACTATGACTAATTGCTAAGTATCAACTAAATCTATTGATTTACCGATTTGACAGAGCTAAGTGAATATTAAAACCCGTTTATCTCGAAATAATGGCCGTATCAGTTGTTATGCCTTTCAACCACAGAATTTAACAGTATACACCCAGGAAGTAAGAGGAGAGACATATTAACATAAAAGTAAGGACAGTTTATAAATAAGTCTAAAAAGGTGCTTTCTATTATCTCTTATCTGAAAGTGTTCTTGATTCCAGCACCATCTATCGTGAATTAAGGAAAATGTTTCAGATAAAACTATTTTTTATGTAGAATCACAATCTGCAGTAACAATAAAAAATGTAGAAAAACATTCTGTATTACAATATTAAAGAATCAATACTAAAAAAATTTTTTCCTAAATTAAGTAAGATTAACTAAAAAGATGAATTTGACATAAAAACTATTGAACAGTGCAAAGTAAACAGTTTTTACAATAACTATATAACAATAATATTAGTAAATTAAAATCTGTTTAAATTTAAGTTGGATTATGTCTTGCCATAATAAATGAGGTTTCGAACAACGTTTTTTATGTAATTCGCAGAGCACGATTTTACAATGGGACCATGTAGACGGTTTTTACGTGGAAAATGGGTATTACAAAAGATTACAATTTAAAAATGATTTTTATTTTCCCTGCCAAGAGTCAGTAAACAAATAGAAGATCACCAGTTACAGAATATTTATTCTGCATTTTTAGAGATACTAAACTATCATCCTACCCCTCCTCCTACTTTTAGTTAAAAACAACATATAAAAACTCCACGACGAAGATTTAGTCTAATTAAAAAATATTGATTAAATATTTTGAAAATGATACACTTTGATGTTTTAATGAATAAAACAAGTTGTTATTTAATATTTATTAAACTCCTTGGAATGAAAATTGAGCTTCTCTAGTGGAATAGCAAATTATCACTTTTAACGAGTAAAACTCGCCCAAGAATTGAAAACTCACTCTGCACAGAGTGAAAATTAAAATCACTCTTACAGAGTGAGCATGATTTCTTTCACTACAATGGATCAATTTTCACTCCATCAAGAGTGTATTTTCTCTGTTTAGAGTTTAGGTGTAATTCTTTCACTATATTAACATGTGCATTTCTATTCAATAAAGAATTATATTTACATTAGTCAAATGTATTGAGATAGAAACATAAAAATGTTTAATCGCTTTTAATATTGACTTACTAATTGATCTTTATAATTTGTACAGAGATTTCTTAATACGTTTCATCTTTATATGGTAATTAGGATGTTGATGTTTTCGTTATTGACACACCCTCATTCACACGCAATTAAAAGCTGATTAAATCATTTAGAGTCATATCTCGTGATAGTTTGTTTTATGGAAATTAAAAACAAAATATTCCATAGCCTTTGGAATCTTTGGAAATTTTCAATCCATTTTTTTTTTATCATTTTATTTTCAATGAATTCATAATTCTATATCGTACACTTAACGAGCTACGCCTAAAAACTGGCCGGATACAACGTATGACACAATTCACTGAAGAACATTCCTTCAAAAATTTCGGAGAAAATTTCAGTGGATAAGATAATTCTTTTTATATGAAGACTCTGAGAATTATACGAAATCATTGAATTCCGTTAATTGAATAAACCGGGACTAGTTCATATTTATTAATATTGGTTGTTCGGGATCATGCAGCACATAATGAGAGACCGACTTATATAATGTGGTAATACCATAATTATGGTAAAAAACTAGTTCCTGTGTGCAATTCTGATTAAATTCATGATCTTTCAAAAATTTAATCATCGTAACATTTCTGGAGTGCAAATTTTATACAGTGAATAATTAATTATTCCCCCAAAAAATAAATTTTCTTTTTCAAGCAAATATTTCACTTTTAAGAGGGGCCCAGTTTTCCTTTTTCTAAAGAGTGATTTTCACTCAAGAAAATTTAAGAGAACAGTTAATGTAGTAACGTACAAAAAAGGGTTTGGTTGTTGCCTAAAAGTATAAAATGTTGATTATATTTATTCTTAGTAAATCTTTATTTAGTAAACAATTATGATAAAACAGTGAAGAACGTTAACATGATTCTGTAAAATTTACAATAAAAAATGTTAGCTTTAGCTGCTAATTTTTCGTAAACATATAGTGAAGGTATGACAGTGAAGGACTGACGAGCAAATGTGTTCACTATGGGTGCTAATTTTTAACTACATGAGTGTTCAATTTTGGCACTCAAACCGCACTTTTGACCTGCAGCAATTAACTGGTAGCAAAATTGAATTAGCAGACAAAACCAATAAATTCCTATCTCCTAAATCAATTTAATCGTGACTTCCCATGCTTAAATACAAAACCAACAAATGGAGTTTTTAGTTTTGTAATGTTACGTAAAAGGTAGGGATACTTTCTAAAACTCCAGAAAAATTGATATGTCAAAATCGCTTTATTAACAAACCAAGGAAAGTTAAAATTCACATATAAAAGATCGATATCATGTACACACAAATTGTATTAAAAAGGACCCGTGCGTCACCGAAAAATAAGGAGATGACCAAGAATATAGCTGTCATTTTTATAGAATTTTTGTACGTACATTTTTCTTACAAATTTAAAAAAATGTCAAAAGTTCTTGTGTTTTCGGTGATAATGTCTCAGAAATTTTTTACAGAAGTTGATAGTTTTAGAGAAAAAATATCCGAAACTATAACAGTTGAGATATTTTTTCTCGAAAACTATCAACTTCTGAAAAAAATGCTTATAATTTATCACAAAATACACTAGAATTTTTTGAAATGTAAGTTTTGAAATCTATATATTGTTAAATTAAATTATGATACAAAAATTCTCAAAATTCCATCACGAAAATCTGACAAAATTACATTATATTTCTTGGCGAATTTTAAGAACTTTTCATTCTTATTATTCTTTGTTGAAAAGCTCGTGGCTTTCGAGTTCCGGAAAGATTTTAAATAAATTTTCATTGTAGCGTTAAGGAAAGGGTTCAGTGTAATTTCACTCTATTGAAATTTACAGTGCTGCAAGGTGTCAATTTTTTTCTAGCATAATTTACCAACTAAAATATTATGATACAGTGTCAAATGAGAAACAAATTATTTCGTCCATTTTAGAATTCCTAATTTAGAAATTATCCAAAGCTTGCACAACTAAAGTAATCTCTCAAATAAAAGAAAATCTTGTGGACTTTAAGTATTTTTTTTAAGTATTAATAGGGTAAATGGTTCATATACATAACATTTTTGGAGCTCTTAATATATTGTTATGAAGAACCTCCCATTGGGATGTAAGACCAACCATTTAAGTAGAAACGGACTCAAATAATCAGTGGCGCCGAGTCTTAACTTTTTAAAGTGGCTACCCTAACTACTTATTTCTTTCGGTGACGATAGTTTTTTTAATAATGATTTCGTATTTCTATTTATACTATTAGTTATATTTACTAAGCAATAATAATTGTAATAATAAAAACTTACTTTTAACATTTTCGACTGATATTTATATAATATAGTTTAAGGTAGTTTCCATGTTTCCAAACTCATGCACTCTACGTCATTTATGCATAAGTTTTGCATGTAACGTATTATTTCAGAATTTACCTACAAAGACAACAATTTCTGTTGCACTTCGTAATTCAGTAATCCACTAGGAACTCTAAGTATGCACACTTTTTGATTCTATATCATATAAGCTAATACGTATTTTTTTGTTTGGCCGTTTAAAGTGGTTTAGTACGTTAAAACGACTTGAATATTAGAAAGCATAGCATTCAATCAATTGATCCGAAAAATTGGTTAACTTCTTTTTCTTTTAAACTCTCAATTTCTCTGAAAAATTAATGAAACGTGAATTATTTTCTTATATGTTCATAACCATTGTGCAAAGTTGTAAATTGACTATACAGAATTTTTTGTTTCGCGTAATTTACGAAATGGCGGCTGTATTTGAAAAAATATTAAATATTTTGTTGTAAAAAAAGCCATCTACCAATTTTTTGCAAATGTTATTTAAATTGGTATATATGTGCAGAACGCACCTGAATTTTGTGAATACTCTTAACTGCCCTGTCTCGGCGAAATATTATTAACGGTTTTTTGGTTTATTCGTTTTTTTTTAAATAAAAACATAAAATGCATGACCTTAAATTCGTGATCGCGATCTCGAAAATCCTATAGTATCAAACTTTGTCCTTCCTTCCTTCATATTGGATTCGAAATTCTGAGTTTTACAAACCTGACGTCAGATTCGTGATCAGCGACTTCGAAAATCCCCGAGTTCCAATAGTTGCAGTATGATCAAGTAAGCTATTACAATTTTCGTCCTGCATTTGGGATTCGTCATATTGAATTTTGCAAATCTGAGAATTCACAAGAATTCGCTAAATACTTTTTCTAATAAAGTGTAGTGCCCTTTGAAAATATCAAAACATACCATTTGTTGTTCGAACATACCTTAACGGATACTAACAGCTGCCTAAAAACTACAAGAATTGTAAAATTCAGTCATCACGGTTAAATTTTAACCAATTCAAGTAAACAAATACGTCATTTTAATCGGAATTCCATATGCTTTCAATATATTCCAAGCAAAATAATATCGTAAAATTGTCAAAGTTGAAAAAACTGAATAAAAATGAAAATTTCTATTATATATTCGTTTGTATCTTTAAGTCTTTAAGATATCGATGTAAATAACATATGCTATATAGCTTTAAAAAAATATATCCTTTCTGTTTCCTAATAAATAAAGAAGAAATTTTAAAAGCAAGTAAAAATTAATTAGAAGCTTCGAATTACTTTTTAGAAAGTATAACATTAATTTTTAGGGATGTATTAGAAAAAACCACCATCACCATTCTCCTCAGTTTTTTATGCCCTACAAGGTGTACTATGTCCCGTTAAAAGTATACTTTTACTGTAACACCGTGTTATTTTTATAAAAAATATAATTTGAGAAATAAATTGTAAATGAAAATCTACATTTTTACCTGCTTCATAGATTAATTCAGTACGTTTAATTATAAAGCATTGGTAATTTATGGCGTTAACAGCAGATTCAAAAAACATTCCGAAGTTTAATTTGACATTTAACTACTTATAGATTCAAAGACTTTAAAAGGTCATTCTCGTGTGCATTCAATGCTTTTGCATATTTGATACTATTGAAAATGTAGAAAATAAGGACTAAAAATGTGCTCAGATGAACGTTAAATATATATTATATTTTCATCCATAAATTGTCATATTATATGTAAACATTATGGTAAATAATAGACAAAATTAGATTCGATATTTAAATTTATTTCTGAACTCTCTGGAATAATAAATAAACAAATTTTTTTAACATTTAAAATCTTGCGGAATCACCTTAGGTCCTATTTTATTTACACACATTGTAGGTTTTTGAACGCGTGCATGCAAGATGAATCACAGCTATATGTACACATTTAGCATGGATTTTCCGATGCTCGTTGCATTCAGACTTGCCATGCAAAATAGTGTACGTCCCATGTAAGATTTCCATGTAGTCTGTGATAGCCGTGTTTAAAACAAAATTAATAAATAAATGAACGTCAGAATTATACTGGGGAGATTTATACTAAAAGATTTTCTATATCAAGAAATACAACCAGATTACAGCCCTGCTAATTCTTTTAAAAATAATAAATCTTCCTATTCTTATAAGACTCGTCAGATTAATATCCTGAATGCCTCTAAAATTTAATTGCTTTGTATTTATTTCTATTAAAAGTGATTCCATGAGCTGTAAAACAATAAATCAAAGTAATATTTTCTAAAGTTTGCTTCCTATCCCCAAGACATTTTGATTCCAAATAATTCATGTTTTTATATATTAACAAACCTGAAGTATTTATTTTAATTCCGATACAGCTTTCACAATATATATTTACACAATATAAATGTAAAGTGTAACATAATAAACAAAGATATGTGTATTTCAATGTCTTATATATACAATACATTAAACACATTTCAACTTCTAAATCCTCAACATTCAATTAAATTAATCAGACGATAGCTGCATTGTGTTATCTATTAAATATAAAATATAAAAAAAGTCTGAGCATTATCATTTAGTGTAGGATTTCATAATGCGTAATATTTATTGAAGACTGTCAAAACGTTAATTAAAATGATTGTGATGTTAGATTATTCCAGATCTAATATGATTGGGACTGTTTTAAAACTAGTGATTTGCGACAATAAAAGTACAGAAGAACTAATTGTGTCTCAATGGTGCACGGCATGATAAGAAGAATGCACATTTAAAATTAAAATTTAGTGAATTCGTGAAAATGGAGACAATGACTATTCAACGACATGCATATTGGATTAATCGTTCATAAAGCCGATTATCATACAAACATCGGAAAACGATAATTTTTAGCCGTACAAATCGTTGCAATTGATTATAGTGAATATTAATGTGTTTTCAATAGTTAACTGTTTATAAATGCTTAAAAGCTACGACCTGAAATTATTAATTAATACAATTATATTCAGCTTTGAAATCAAGCATTTGACTCATTTTTTCAAAAATTAATTCGATGTTTTTTGTGAAGTTCAAGAGAGCTATAAAGATCGGCAGTAAATATATGTCAATATTCACCAAGTGCACGAATTGTTGGGATATGTACGTTAGGCAGACAAATATTTACAAAAACAAATGTCAGAATTGAAAAAAAAATACGTGAAACAAGGCGGACAATTGTTACAATGTATTGTTTATGTCAATATTTGCTCGTGAAATCCCCCTTATCTAGGCGTCTCGAAAGTCGCTATTTTTCAACCTCGATCATAAAGTCGGTTAATATTAACTTCATTTTCAAGTGAAAATGAAGTTTAGTAATCATTTTGAATTTTTTAAATTTATTAAGAAAAATTAATATATCGCGTATGCAATATTATTTATGCAAATTGTTAATTAAAAGTATATCATATTCCTGTTTTTCTGATTTCCAATATTTATTTTCATGCATTTTTGTAAAGTAATTTAAATTTTTATAGTCAAGCTGCAAATATTTCAAAACAATTACCCAGTATTTACCAAACTGACATTAACTGATATAGCCATTTAAAAAATGAAGCAGTGAAGTCGAGTTTGTTGCAAACAACAGAATTCTCAAATCGTCCTTGCTCTGAATTCAATTACGTAATAACGTCTGATCTCGAACTATTTCCAATTTATTCATCCACAAGACGTTAGTTTCCAACTGTTTTAAATATTTCCACTATACTAATATGTGAAATCGATGCGTTTTTTCCAGAAAAAATCTAGGAAGCAAAAACTTAGCTCCAACAACGTTCTGCTGGTTGACAGATGGAAGTATCATAATTAATGACGGACAAAATTAATCCAGTATGAATATAGATCGATACTTATGTATAGTTGTAATAAATCCATATAATCATTTCATAAAGAGTTACTCATTGCAACACCATAAAATATGAAAAATGACTTTTTAAAAATTTCGACCATTTGTAACTTAAAGAATAAACTACAGACATTCCAAATATAGATCTGAATTAATTCTCGTATTGCCTTGTTTTTATCATTGCGAAAATGCAGTGTTTATCTTTAAATAGATTTTTCGCAAAAACACTTATTTCAAATTTGCTAAACTTCTAATTCGAAAAATAATCATCCTATATACATAGAATTTCGAGAGAATGTTTTGTACTCTATACAGAACAGTAATAATTTAATTATTAAGAACAATCCTGGAAATTTTGACAAAAAAAACGGTGGAGTGTTTGAGAAAATTTTTAGTTTGCTTTTTAAAAAAGTGCAATTATTATTGCTTATTGACATAGTTCGAGACGAATTTTCAAAAAGTATGCAAATGTAACAAATCACACCCAAACAAAAGTAACCATTTTTTCTTGGACAATAAAATACTTTGATCGGAAAAAAATACATTGTTAGTCGAAATTCGAACCTTATTTTTTAAAATTGCATTTAAGTTTCCATGATAGTTCATGGTACAGTAAACACCTAGTCTAATGACATATTTTTCTTATTTCGAACACTTTGAAGGCCGAATCAAGGCAAGATTAATGAAACTGTTTTCTAAACTACTTAAAATCTGAATATCGCATAGTTTTACACTACATAAATAATTTAAGGCAGTTTATTCTGCATAAAGGTAATATAAAAATTTCAAGAATTCCTCATAATGCTATCATTTACAAAACTCTCGAAAAAATCCTTATTTTTGAGTGTAGCACTACAATGTCATTACTGGTGAAAGAAAAGTATTATTTTCTTGATATTAATTCGAGCAAATACTAATGGAAACCAGCTATAACATGATATTAGTGAAGGAATTACTTTTGCAATGAATGCCATGTTTTTTAAAGAAGATCCTCTGCATAAACGTTTCGTCATTAAAATTAAACAATTTTGAATAATTTACGTGCAATTATTATTAAGTTAAACCATCATTCAATTAAATCTGTAAAATTGTTAACTATAGATTAGTAAGTAGAAAGTATTAAATACGAAGGTTATAATTTTTATAAAAAAAGTTACGATACATTATGAAAACATGAAACATTGTTCTATGGCTTGATATGTTGTATGTATGTCGTATGAAAACCATTTGTTTAATAATTTTAATCTCAATTTAAAATTTGTCCTAAAAAGAAAGTTTTTTAAATTATTATAAGAGATGTTTTCTTAAACATCTGTATTTTTCGTCTAAACTAGACGTAATAAACCTATATATTTACTGTTATTGTGTTAAACGATTTATAATCCTGTTGTTAATTCAGTTTAAAGTTCATAAAATAAATATCTATCAATCTATTTTCGTTGACTATAAAATATTGAAAATGGACGTTTGAAATCGATTTGATATGATATATACGAGGAGATAACTGTTTAGACCAAGCAAGCAAAATTCTAAGTAATTCAAACATATATTTTCTTGTAGGTATATTTTTTTTAATACATAATATCCACTTATATTTATATACAATATTACATCTTTGTTAGAAATACTTTAATCCTTTAATTTTTGAACTTAAACTTCAACGCTTTATTAGAAAATGTTATGGCAAAAAAAATATTGTACACATTGTTTCTTACGTGTAAACGTCTGCTCTTTCAGATACTGTTAAACGAATTGATACGGGAGTTTTAACAAAATTTTTTCTTAAATCTGCAATTTATTTGTGAAAAGTATAAAAATGTACAAAAATAAATCCAAACGCAATTGAAAAGATTGGTTTTCGTCGAAAAAATTATGGATATTTACAATAATTTTTTCTTAAACCTGCAATTTACACCGGTACGCCGAGCACACAGAAACGCAAAATGCCTTCAAACCGTTTCAGCTTGAAAATGGTAAATGGTACATTTCAAAATTTCAAAATGGAGACTTGCAATAACTAAAAGAGCTGATTTTGTATATTATTTCTTTGTTAGTTTCTAATTCGTCAATTGCTCAATAGCTTCAAATTTATGTTTTTCGCTGATTACATTTTTAAAACCATTGTATAGTATTTAAAAATATAGACATTTGTTAATAAAATCCCGATATTATACTTCGTTAATAATACAATCTCTTAAAACTGCGAATTTTTTAAAAAAAGGTGCATAAAACTTAAATTGTTCATAACTTTTTTATTTTAATAAATTAAAAAAAATTCTTTTAGGATTTTATTTCTAATGTCTAATACCATATGAAAATAGATCAACTTTTAATTTTCATGAATATTGGTGAAATAGGGGGCCAGTTCATAAATTCTGACTCAACGTTCCTCGCGACTCATACATCACAGTCAAAAATTCAGCTTCAGATAATCAATGTACCCAAGACTTGAGCATTGAAATTGTTCGTCTTACAAATACTTAGGGGTTGTATTTGATTCGAATCTGAAGTGGAGAACGCATATCTTGACTTGTACTAAGAAACTCAGGCATTAGCCTTTCGTCCTCAGAAGACTCGGCGAAATACTAAACAGCGAGTATAAGAGGACTGTTCTCCATGGATTATTTCTGTCAATAATGAATTATGGTATAATAGCCTGGGGCGGTAGAACAAAGCATAGTCACACCGCTGAAATCGATTATGAACAAAACTTTGAAGGCCTTATTTTGTAAACCAAGACAACACCCCACGGAACTCCTTCATAAAGAAATGAATATCCTGAACATTCGCAGAACATTCTTTTTAAAAGCTTTGGTGTTTTTAATACGATCCAGAAATTATCAGATGCTAATACATAACAGACATACACGAACAAGGTCGCAAAATAATTTGCAAGTTCCTATTAGGAAAAAAGAGGCTGGTCGACGGTGTTTTGATTACGTAGGAACAAAACTATATAATGCAATGTCACAAACCTTAAAGACAATTGAAGAGGGAATTAGTGCAAGAACAGCATTGCTTTTAAGAAATTGGATGCAGAATGTTTCAAATGAACACCTAAAAAAGCTTCATTTGTTCTCCTTTAGATGATCTACTCTTGGGTATTTCTTTTATTCCTTTTATTATTTACTGTTTATTTATTTTTACTTATTGTATTATTTATTGTATATTTTAAATTACATTTTCTTTGTATAATTCCTGCAACCTTATACCACCCACAGGTATCTTGTTTGTCTACTGTAGGAATGTGGTTTGCATTAAAGGAATTTTTTCATTTATAAATAAACTAAACTAAAAAAAAACCTAAACCATCTTTAAACCAAACTTACGCGTAATAAACGTATATTAAACAATAATGTTTTTACTGGAATGTGTAAAATATGTTGTAGTTTAATAAACGCAATCAGATATATAAGAATATTTCTGTAGTCCCTAGGATAAAGCACTAATGAAAAGTAATAGTAACGGCGCTTTTTGAAACAAAAATTGAATAAAAAAATTAACTACCGAACACAGATTGAATTTTTTATTTACCATCACTCTATCCGATCCAAATTCTCATTATGTTTCGCAATTTAAGAAGTTACAAAATACAAATCGTATGCGCTCCACTTTGTAAGGAAAACAACGTAACTCCACGAGTTTTTTCGAAAAACACAATTGTCGTTTCGAAAAAAACAATGTCATTATATTTAATGTTAAGAATTTTTGTCGGATCCATTGTTGACGTTAATACAGTCAACAGTCGTATAAAATTGGAGCACAAGCATCCAAAGTTCTCGTACATACCCGAAATGCATTTCATTGAAAACAAGCACTAGCATTCAGTTCTCCATGCAAATCAGGCGCAATATTAATTTGGCACTTTCGATATTCAATTGCAACAATTAATCAAAGATTACATCCCGGATAATTTAACAAAGCATTAGACTGAGTTCTTATGTATCCATCCATACTGCCGTGACTCATCCGTTTATTTTTTTTAATTCGCGATATCGTCGCCATTTTAGAAGGACCCGTACAATAATGACCTATAGGCGCCCTTCTTTGCGGCTGCAGCCGACTTCGTGAGGAGTACCCCCATTCGGGTGTGCAATGGTGGAGGGAAAACTGCAGAAAAACCTCCACCGGGTACCGCAAATTAAAATACATTGATTTAGTTCGCAACATATACTATGCAGACAAATTTGAATTACTTTATTTATAAATAAATAATATTGACATAAATTGTTTTTTTTTAAACAAAAGCCTCAAGAATAGCAATGTTGCTAATGTAAATACTCTACAGACAGGAGTGAAATGTAGATATCAAATACGAAATTCAAATTAGAATAACGTCGGAAATTATATGAAATACTGGAAAGAGACCCATTTTGGAATAGTGAACTCCTTGAATTAAAATATGAATAGGGGAAATATATAAAAAGAAATGAAAATTTGAATATTTGTTCGTGCACTCAATTGCTCGTAATTAGGGCATCATATTTAACCACAGATTTTCTTTAGCAATGTATAGTTTTATTGGGTAAAATGTCGTTTATAGGCGAAATCCATTTCGAATGATCCAGTCAGACCAATGACATGTTATGAATTAACTTCATCAAATATATTATTCTGCTTTGAAAAATAAAGTAACACAGGTTTATTTAATGTTCGTTTACAACTATTTCCTTTTTTTTATGAAATACTGAAGGTTTTTACTAACATTTTCGTAAATTTGTTATTGAAAGGATCGGAATTTTCTCAATTTCCAATTTTTTTTCGGTCGTGTTTGGGTTTTCTTTGTTACATTTGTATACTTTTTGAAAGTTCGTCTCGAACTATGTCATTAAGCAATAATAATTCCACTTTTTTTAAAAAGCAAAACCCCACCGGTTCTTTTGTCAAAATTTTCAGGATCGTGTTCCTTTATTTTTAGAGTAAAATAATATACTTCATTATACAGTTAATTCTTAACATGCCATTGGCGTGTCTGCAAAAAATAAGAAACGCTATATAATTTCATGAATCCTATTTGTCATGTCAATAGTGATTTTTTTTAATTTTGGTTGAAAAATGTATATTTTTTCAGTATCGAGAGAGAGAGAGAGGGAGAGAGAGAGAGAGAGAGAGAGAGAGAGAGAGAGAGAGAGAGAGAGAGAGAGAGAGATTTTAACTCGTAATATTTAAACTACTGGACAGATTAAAAAAAAATAACGAGGAACAAAAAATATGCTACATGATAACACAATAAATTAAAAAATAAACTTGTCAGGAAAATTATTTCATTTCAATTATTGTGTGAAAACCAAGCAACTGGCCTTGATTATATTTTCCAATTAAAAACTTTACGTTTTCCACATTTTCCTGGTTTTTTCCTGTCATCACAGACTTGCAATTCGAAACTAGAGAATTCTAAAAAACATTTTTCACAATTTAAATTATAATTGTAAGGGGAAAACCTATTTACAGGTTTCGAAAAATTTCAGCATTATTTTTATCTTAAATCGATAAATAAACTATCCAAAAATATCGCCAAAAAGTTACCAATTCGACGTGATTTTAAAGTATTCATGCCAAAAACTTTAAACCGTTTTTTTAATTTTACGTTTTCTCTTTAATTGCTTTTCAACATTAAATTATCTTTTAAGTTGACCTAAAACAATGTTCCAAAAATTACTTTAACTATTTTTTTACAGCACTTTGAAATAGGCTTTTATTTCTTAATACACACATTAAATTTCAAAACATTACAAATTTCTCATTTTTTTCATTTCTAGTCTTTTATGTTCACTTTGAAGAAAACATTAATAACTTTTTTGGCACTTTTGATTCTAGATGCAAAATGGAAACTACCCTCGCCAGTGATGATGACGATCTCTTCGGTGGCGCTTAACTTCGCGATTTTTAATAATATTTTAACATAAAAATGCATGTACGTCTTTAAACATGTATTAAAGTTTAAAAAATGTGAAAAATTAAACATTTTACAACCATTTCGGACTTTTCATGTGAAATTCACATCAGGGACGTAATGATTGACCTGAAAATGTGCAATTACGTTATGTAAATATTAAGTTTGATAGTTAATAATGAGCAATCCGTACCCAATTTCAAGATGTTTAATGTCAAAGTTGAACGTTGTTATATGGGAAGGTGTTTTAAATCACTTTTTGAATTTAGTCTTCCTGATTGCTTGGACTATACATATTTGCTTTGCATGCATTGCACAACACATTCGGTAATGTGTTAGTAACTTTAATTTTTAATAGTGTCACTACTTTTGTGAAAAGTGCACTTTTAATTCTTATTAACCTTTTTTGTTTGCGCAAGCACACAATACATACATGCTTAGGATGTTCACTGTAACTTGTAGAATGATTTAATTTCAGCACTATGAGCATTTTCTTTACTTTTAATTAATCCAATACATCAAACATTTGCTGCTCTTTTTGTTTCCTTTTGCAAACATTACGCACTGATGCCGATCGACATTTTGGTTTTTATATTTTTTTAAATTAGGATCTTGTCTATCCCATAATCCTTCCGCTGTTAATCACGAATATCACATATTCGTTGTTCAAATAAATAAACGCAATTCTTTGTTTCTATTTTTGTTTACAGAATATTTTAGAGAACAAATATGATAATGTTATTATAGCGAGGCAAAAGTTATGCTTGCATGTTTAACAAATCTTTAATAAAAAGGAAAGGAATGAGAAATTATGTTTTCAATGTTGCTTTTTGAGTGTTTTAGAGAATGTGCTACATGAAATATTTTTAAATTTGTATATGTATACTCTACATGTATCTAGAAAACAAATCGTACAATAAAATTTTTTATTATTTTATATTTTATTTGAACTACGTTCTTGAGCACCATGCATATTTACTGATTCAGATTGTATTTTTAAATATGGGCCTTAAAAATTGGAGTTTGCATACCAGAATTATAATAGTATATAACACAAGTTCTCAAGCTAAAAAATAGTATTCTGTAGATGTGTGACTTATAAAAAGGCTAAATTTAAAGCCATTCACGGTCGATCACGGTATGACTATTCACGGTGAGCTTCGATTGAGTTCAACCCAAAAGTTCTTGCACCTCGTGATTTTTTGTATGCATATTTTCAGATTTGTCTCGCGGTTATTTTAAGCCATAAATGAAAATAATTGGTAGCGGAAAACTAGAAATATCTTGATTTTTCGCATTTTTTGAAGGTTATTGTAAATATTTTCATCAAAATAACATTTAGATCTAGTTTTTTTTTAACGAACGAGTAGATTTTAACTCTAGAAAGATAATCCCGAAAGATATTTATTACTTTTATATGTTAAAACTCAAAATATTTACAAAAATACGCAAAAAAACGTGTTTTTTTAAATTTCTGTAAATATAATTTGTCTCGGGCATACCTGCGACAAAACCACTAAGGAATAAATTAAAGTATACAAAATTATCTGTAAAACTAAAAAAGAAACATTGCTTTATCTCATTTCGTTCCAAAGCTAGAGCCTCTCGAACATACGTTTTAAAGAAAATATATAGTACAATTTGTGTCAACTTTCACATATTGTTGATTATATTGTTCTACAACTGAATTGATTATATTGTTCTACTTACTGAATTCATATTAATCGAAAAAAAGTTTTCTTTTTAAAAATTAAATATTAAATATATACGTATTCAACATTACAGATTCAAAACTATCTAAGTGTATTCATTTCAATCCAAAAATAGTTTCCTTTTTAAAAACGAAATATTGAATGCATCCGTATTCAACATTACGGATTCAAAACTATACAAGTGTATTCATTTCAATCCAAAAAAAGTTGTATTTCAAAAACGAAACTTTCAATACATCTGTATTCAACATTATGAATTCAAAACTATCCAAGTGTATTCATTTCAATCCAAAAAAGTTGTATTTCAAAAACAAAACTTTGAATACATCCGTATTCAACATTACGGATTCAAATGTACCCAAGTGTATTCATTTCAATCCAAAAAGTTATATTTCAAAAACGAAACTTTCAATACATCCGTATTCAACATTACGGATTCAAAACTATCCAAGTGTATCCATTTCAATCCAAAAAAAGTTTCCCATTTAAAAACAAAACATTGAATGCCTCCGTATTCAACATTACGGATTCAGAACTATCTGAGCGTATTCATTTCAATGCAAAAAAAGTTTTCTATCAAAAACGAAACTTTGAATACATCTATATTCAACATTACGGATTCAAAACTACCTAAGGATATTCATTTCAATGCAAGAAAAGTTTTCTTAAAAACGAAACTTTGTATACATCCGTATTCAATATTACGGACTCAAAACTATCCAAGTATATTCATTTCAATGGATAGCTTTTCTGAAATTCAATTTGGCAAATTACGCTTCCGATTTTATTCGTAATTGTATTCGTAAAATTGAATACAGATGGATTACTTTTTCTGAAATTTAATCCAGCAAATTACGCTTCCGATTGTATTCGTAAAATTGAATACAGATGGATTCCTTTCCTCGGAATTCAATCCATTTGAATGCATATTTACAGAATCAAAGTTTCAATTCAAAATGAATTCAAATTTTCAATTCAATCCTATCCAATCTCGATTGCTGGGTATGTTTATTTGACGTTCATCGCATGTTACACTCCTTAGAAAAATAAAATTTTCTTATCGCGGAAATCAACTGGAATTTGTTACTCGGGAGTTATTTTGGGTCGTTGTTTACGAATCTAATGATAGATTTTGAAAATTCAAAATAGCGAGTTCAAAATGGCCAACCAAAAATATAAAAAGTTACTCGATCGAGATGAAACTGAGTACTCGGGGGTTATTTTGACGAAAATATTTACAATAACTTTAAAAAAATTCGAAAAATCAAAATCCGACTTTAAAATAAAATAATTAACGGCTTAAACCTAGCAATTGCAGTAGATGTTAAAATGAGTTTGGAAATTTCATAAACATTTCAAACACCTTCCGTCGTAATCGCTCGGATTCACAAACGTTTAGGCCTTGTCGAAATATTTAAAATCTCAACTAGTAATGAAATTGACAACGAAAAATGGTAATAGAAAAAAAAGAAAAGATAAAGATTATATTTAAAAACTATAAAGTTGATACAATTTCGATTTGACAGTTAGTTGGAATAGACTGGTATGTGAATATGATTTGTTAGCATGCATTATAATAAGTCTAAGGAAAGAAAAAGGCAATTAATATAACAATATATAATATGAAAAGAAAAAAAAAATCGAAGCTCACCGTGTATTATAGTAGTATTTTCTTTCCTTTTAGTGGCACATTATTTATTAGTCTGGTCAAAAGTAACAAATCCCATTTTAAAAAATTGCAATTGAGGGGTCGCCGCAAAAGATGTACAATATTTATTGATTTGCCATTGTCCACAAATAATGTGTAACGCTATTTTCAACAGCGACTAATTCTTTTTAATTAAGAGCATACATTTTTGTCCAACCTTCAATTCATTCTACTATACTAGAGTTGTAATTCACCAGCGTATAAGATTTTTTCGTTCTGCGCCGGAAAAGTTAAACCCACAAGAGAAATTTACACCTATAATAATACTGCAAATTTCATTTTCTATTATTATTTATATGTGGCATGTACGTTAATATTTATTTAATTTTTTTATTTCAATGGGTTTGTAGAGATCTTCTAAATAGTATTAATATGAACATAGTTAAAGGATATTTATAAATTGTAAGATATGTGCAAAACATGAAATCGACTGGTTCTGTGGATTTGCCTATATTTTTCAGCATAATATTCGGAATGAGCTGCAGAAATGTCTGAATGTCATTAAACAAAACTGTGATTTCTCTTACATAATCGTTTCGATCTCTTTTTAATTATGACATACTAACATTTTAGGAAGTTAAATACATTTCATTTTCAGAGAGTTACACTTATAAACCTAAGATATAAGAATCCGTTTTGTATATTCAAGGCTAGAAGAGTAACGAATGACTTTGAATTACATTTAATTACTCACTGATTAAGTAACGACAGTCAGACAACTAAAAACTCTGAAGAGAAGCGCTGGTTTTGTTTAACCCATTAACGCCCAAGCGAACCCAAATTTCACCAAGATTTTCGGAATATTTCTTGACATTAAAAAGCAATTCAAAAAATTTTAGACAAAACATTTTCGACGTAAACTTGATCGATCTTTCCGAATCTGCTGTTAAAAACTCAATCGAGCCCATTCCAAAAAAGTTATGCTTGGGTTTTTACAAAAAAATCAGATTTTTTCATTGACAAATATTTTTTAATCGGAATTTTCCCATTGGAAACGTTAGGGAGATCACTGATCGGTGAAAATATCGTGTCCTCGAAGCTTTAACTTTGAAATATGCATGATAGCATTTTGAAAATAAAGTTCGAAACTGTCAAAATGGCGGCTCAAACACGAAAAGAACGGAGAAAAGCTCCTGAATTTTATATTCGAAAATGATAGGCTTTCGGAAAAAATGTCGCTGAACAAAAGGTTCTTAAAATTGATCACAGAATATGCTCAAATTTTTTTTGAATTTTTAAAACTCTTTTCTTCATTTTCAAAATCGCAAAATTTTGAAAAAATATGAAAAGTCGTAGAAAAATTGTGAAAAAATTTCGAGGTTTTCTTTGATCGATTCTAAGAACTTTTTGTTTCGCAACATTTTTTGCAAAAGTCTATCGTTTTCAAATAAATGAAAAATTTGAAATTTGTGTCCTCTTGGGCGTTAATGGGTTAAATACATTGCTGTTAAAATGAACTTATAAAACATGAAAATACTACTTGTTAAGGTAAGTCATCACTACTTACAATGCCATAATCCCCAATCGTTAGTAAAGCAACCGTTAACATCTTAAAAATACATAAAAATGTTTCCAGATGTTATTTTTTCTTAAACAACAATAAATAGCTTACCTGTCCTGTAGCTCGTGACTGACTATCGTGCGAACTATGTTCGCGGTGCAACTGGCGACAATGACTCAGTTTAGAAGCCCCGTGCTTTCGTAAAAAGTGAAAGGCGCCGCCTGGTGGGTTTTTCATCCTCGAAACACATTATGAAATCTCCCGCCATTCGTCGCCGTCGGCGCGTACGTGACCTAAGGAACGCAGGATCTCGGAAGTTTGTATCAGGAATAAAAAATGGCGCATCGGTTTTTCTACTTCATAAACCATTTATTGGTATCATTACAGTACTTTCCATAAGAAAATATTGCGTTTCGAGTTAATCAATAAAGTTAAACCAATTTGGAATGAACTCATCCGAAGTAGAGACGCTCCACGGGCACTCGAGCGCCTGGGTTCCAGCGATCCCTTCGAAAATCATGCCGTCATCAGGCGCCGGAGTGCCGCTTAACATAAAAAATGAAATATCTTGACAATGACATAAATTATAAAAACGCACGTATATAAGCATCGCGTCGAATAAAATGCAAAATGACGATCCTGCAGAGACTTGGCTCTACGAGTCCAAAATATTAAATTATGTACAATAATATTCAAGGAAGGAAAAACTGGGGAGAAAACACGAATCATTGCCTAAATAACGTGTCTACCTTATCTAAACATTTGCCTAATGCTCTAAAGGGAATATTAATATAAAATAAAGAACGTGGATATATAATATGTATAATATATATAGAGATAAAACGAATGAATCATGCGAAGATGCCGGCACTACTTCATGAGACCCTTTGCTCGGAAGAGATCTCGCATGAGACCCTTCAAGTAGCCGATCTCTCTTTGGAGATCCTTCACCCGGTTATGCAGCGACTCATTATGATCCGCCAATTCTTGTTCCTCGCCGATGATCTCTTTGATTTCTTGCTTTTTCTTCTGGCGATAACGGGTTGCAGCGTTCTTGTTCTGCTCCTTCTTGCGCACCTTCTTATCTTCGATGCTAGGCCTTGAATATGGTTTGCTACGGCGGTTTTTGGCATAACCGCCCATTTTGGTTCCGCGTTTGCTGGGGCTACCGCTGCTTTGGCTTCCACCGCTCTCGATGGTCCAATCAGGATCGTCCGTAGAGTCCTCGGACGAGATGCAGCTACCGTTGGTACTCGTGCACGGGCTGGATGGAGCGATATCTTCGACGCATGACCGGACGTACGCGTCGACCTCGGCCAGCTCGTGGGCGACATCACCACCGAGCGGTACCAAAGACAGATTTTCCGCGCTCCACTGACCTGGGATTGGCTGCTGTTCTTGTTGGTGTTGTTGCTGTTGCTGATGGTGATCATGGTATATTACTGGCTTAACGTCAGCAGCAGGTATCGTGACGGCAGCGACGAGGGACTGCTGTGGTTGATAAATCATAGTTTGTTGTTGTGGCGGTTGCAGAGTCACCAAAAGTTGGTGTGGTGCAACGAGTCCCTCATTGGGAGGTGGAGACTGAGGTGGTGTCAGTGTCGCCAACTGGATTGTTGAATTAATCTGGTGGCAAGCCTCGACGTCTCCAAGAACAGTCTCGAATTCCTGCAGTAACGACTGCGTGGTATCCTGCGGGTGATGTTGTAAGAGATGATTTATAGGGTGGTGGTGGTGGTGGTGTTGGTGGTGATGGTGTTGTTGAGGTGGTTGATGGTGCTGCAGCTGTGGCTGCTTGTAGATGTTGGGGTATGCGACGGCCTTGTTCTGCCCGCATTCGGGGATCGGAAGCTCCTCGAATATGGGCAGATTGATCTTCTCTTCTAGCCAATCGGAAAAGGGCTCTGCAATCAAAATTACCACATTTAGTTACTTGTTTTCTTACATAATCTACATTTATTTATTTACCTACATAACTATATTAGAAGAGATATGATATAATATTATATCATACCATACAATAATTTAGCAAATGCTGGATACTACGAACATGTTACTCAATCTTCATAGATAAGTTTCTAAGAAGGTATAATCAGTACTCTCAAAAGTACCAAGTGTCTACTTTGGATAAATCATTGTCATTAATTGCAGTCTTATTCATTTATTTCGTTTGAATCCTGTTTGATTAAACTAAACAAAAAAAGATAAATTTGATAGTTTCAAGATAACGTTGGACCAAGTTGCAGGATGTAGTTTGCAAAAAATACTTTTGAAAAAATGAGTACCCGTTATACAGTTTAATTAATATTTCTCCTCTTGCGTGTGATTCACATTCTGCTCATTATATCGAAAGAACCATTTTGCCTTTTTCTTTTGACTTTTAACCTACGATTTGTAATCATTGACCTAAAAAGTCTCGCAATATCAATTGTGATACAGAGCAGTCGGAATAAATTTAACTATCTCCTCACATAATTGAACGAACCCTACAATTTTTCCATTTTTAAAATAAACTTATATTTACTTAAAACAATGCTTTCACTGTTTTATTGGTTGGGTTTTTATCAGTAACTTCGCTGTACTGTTCGATCTTGGTAATTAATTATGAATAACGCTACGGAAAGCACTAATATTATTTAAATTTAACCAATACCTATCTCTGGAAATTACAAACTATATTTTTTAAATTTGCACACTCAGTTCTCTAGATAGACAGAAGAATTTCACAAAATATTTAAAATCACACTCACTGGATTGAATAGAAATAAAATGTCTTCTAAATATTTTAGCCATAAGCTAATGATACGACCAAAGTTGGTACACTTCTACACTTGGAAGATTAAATGCGATTGATATTCTCAAACGTTTCATCTTTTCCTTCTCACGTATCTCGTGCGATATAATTTGGTAAATTCCTTTTCCCGGATATTAATGTGATTTTAATTACATGCCCCGTGGTCTGTTCTTCTAAGAACAATGAAGACTTGGAAATATTGCACGTAAAGATGATATAATACTTTCAATGATATTTCATTCATTATTTTGCAGTCTCTAAAAGTACGAATTCTTGAAAATTACGTAGAGTTATTTCTCGAAGAGAGAATAACTTCTTTTATGTACTTGAAAATGAAGATTAACTTTTTCTTGTCATGGCCAACTAATAAAGCATAATACTACTTGGTATTTTAGAATGTAACGAATCTTTATTTACTTCTTGAAAAGAGTATGATTATCGAATATGTATTTATAAAATTTACCTATACGCAATTTGTTAAAATTTTTTTCAAAATTGTCTTTTATGGTATCACGAAGGTGTTGCTTTCGTCATTGAAATTTATCCTCGACCTGTCGAATGCAATTCAAACTTTTCGATTTACGCGCGCAGACACGGAACACGTTTTGCCAAATGAATAATGTGCGGAACCGATTTCTTAAAACCAGTTTTTTATCCACCTACAAAGTAGCATTACCGTAGCGTATACATTGCAGATAGCCCGTCGCAGTTTCGGAAGAAACTGTAATGATAATTTTTTAATCAAATCCATTTCCGCGAATGTATATTTGATAAATATCATTTACTATTGCTAGCATTGCAAATGAACAATTAGTACCCAGTGTTTAGTTTAATATGTGGTATTTAATTATAAATGAAAAATATGTTCATGCTAAGGAAACGTTTGTAATATATAAATATATAGGTAAGAAAATTATTTATATTATTAATTAAATATTAATTATTACTGAATATTAATTTGAAATTCTGACGAACACGAAAAATAATCTATCAATCTGAACGTAAAAACCACATGTGCTTTCTGCAGCACTTGGATAGTGATGTTGAACTGGTTTATCTAGTTTTCTATTTCTACATTCGAATCACAATTTTTAGTCGAAATGATATTTATCGTATGACTATTCAACGCTTGACTGTTTAATGCGTGTGACGTAAATAGAAATTAAACTCAAATTGTCAGGACTGTCCACATTCTTCATCCACAAAAATATTTGAAGCTTTACAAGTTGTCAAAGTAAAGTGTCGTCAATGACTGAAATCCCTTAATATGTATCTTGAAAATTATTTCTAATATTGTCAAAAAAAAAAAAATAAAAAAAATTACAGTAAACTTTGGGGATAAAAAGAAATGCTGTCCTCTGAATGTCATCTGAAGCAGCAAAATTTACAAGGAAAATTTTCTTTGTATATAAATTCATTAAAACTATCACATTAAAAAAATAGCTGACTGTGCACAACAGAATATCAAAAAAATCTCTTTCTAAGCGAAATAAAATACATTTACAATTTTTGCATCATGCTGCTCCATTTTTACTATTTCGGCACAAAAGTGCTGTATGTAATCAATTTACGCTAAAAGTGCCTTCTGTTAGCATACACTCAATAGTGATAGCATGTATCAATTCCAGGAATCCACGACAAAAGAACGTCCACATTCTTTGTTAGACAACGTGTAAAAAAGAAGGCTGTGCGTAATATATTCTTCACTTTGTGTTCTAGTTCAAATATACAATGTTGAAATCTTGGTGGAAGCGTTTCCGCGTGAATCTATTATTATAGAACACTTCTAACTCACGAATTTTTTGATTGGTGATTAGTTTTTCACGTATATATACGTGTCTTTTAACTACTTCAAGCCTTTGAATATCGGCATAAAAACTACGTCGCAAGACACTTATTATAGTAATATCCACCACATAGAAAACAACGCGGTAAATATTAATGGCTTTTATCTTATCGATGAATAACGATCCATTAAAAATGTTAAGACGTTTTTTTTTCACGAAGATAAATGTAATCGATGGTAATAGTCGCATTTCAATGTGTGGTTAATAAGCATAAAGTACATCATAGCCACTGGGGGACTTTATATAACTTGCGTATTTACGTAAAATGAATGAATCAGATCAATTTCGTTTATAATATTAAGCATTATTTGAATAATTTCAAGCAGTGGCAAGGACCATGCACACTTTTGTGTTTGTTTTAACCGAACGTCAAAAGTAAGTGTCAAATGTGACGTATTAGAGACGAAAATAATCGCTTTATCACTTGCATTATGTCGTAAGCGTGAATAAGCCTACGCGTTTTATTTTTGAATGTAGTTTTTCCCAGTAGGCTGGTTTCGAGAAAAATTATAATTTATCCAAATCGCAATCAGACTGCATTACAGATACAGGTCGATTAGTAGAAAGGTAGTCACTGGAACATTCCGGCAATATTAAATGAAATTCATTCATGAGCTAGCATATTTCAAGCGAACCAACTGTATCGAACCAGTGTTTTTAGGAAATCTTCGATAGTAACGTTTGTAAAAAATGTCCTTACTCTAGTTTATTGCAAAGCAATCTTTCCATTATAAGAAATATTTTGCGATATTCTATTCGAAGAAGCTGTATTTAATCAATATTAGTAGAACATAAGATCAATACGCTCGTTCGATTCGTAATTATGAACAGGTCAGTATTTATTTTTCTCACTTAAGTATTTTCAAACGTTACACCTGTGGCAAAAGATAACTTCGTCATAGGCGAACAATTATATATGCAAAAAATTGTACAATAAAACTTTCGTATTATCAAATCCCCATTAAACAAGCGTATTTGAAACATTTCATCAATATTTACCATACTAAAAGGTGCCATATTAAAAGTAAAAATAAAAATAATATTTGAAATAACGTTCTTTACATTATTCTGGAATATTAAAAATATTTCTTATTGGATGACTTGAATGATACTCACTTATCGTGATCCGCGTGTCTGGCTTTCAAAATTATCGCGATAACATATCTTTATAAGTTATTTGCTTAAAGATTTGTGAATATTTCAAAAACTTAATGCAGGTAAAAACATGTTAAAAATATAGATTATGAAGTCTCACAATGTGACGAATGAAAACTTCTTACGTATTTTATTTATGTTTCGAAATGAACTTCGTAATCAATATTTTAAAATATGGACACAGAACACCAATTAACATTGTCAAAAAATGTCTTCTATTTTTCTGAACCTGCACACAAATCATAAAATATTTCTTGTTTTGTGACCAATAAAAAGTCAGACTTCTTATGTGAAAAATAATCTACTTCAACGAAAAGCAGAATCATAAATTTTTTCCCCATCCTTCGAATCGATTATTTATATAAAGAGAAATCGAAATTTGCGAATTAAGAATGAATATCTCTAAATTGTAACCTTGAACGTTAAAACTTCATGCGAACATTCTAGTCTTCAAATCCGACCCACTTCTCGAAATATTTCTACAACAACAAAAAAAGAAAGCCGCCGTAAAGCTCAGTGAAGTCGTATTTCAGGTTTTCATGTAATAGAAAGCGATATTTACATGAAACAAATAAAATCACGCAATGCCAAACAAGAATCTAGATATAACTTCGTATGTATATATTATATACATACCGGGTGCAGACGAAAGAAGTGCGAATCAGACAGGCGGTATTTAACTTGCAAACACAATAATTATAGTGAATTTTCCTCTTAATCTATTTAACATTCAGAATAAGGTTTAGTTCAAACCTTATTATAATTGTAAAATTGTTTAAATTTAGTATTTACAATCATTTAATTCAATTGATCCCCCCTCACCCTCTTTCCGTCCGGATAAAGAAAGTTAGTAGCAACTTTGTACATGTCGATAATGATCTATGAGCGTCAAATGACATTCAAATTTTCTGGAAACATTCAGTTAACTCTTTCCGGCACACATTTTTCTGATCGCTGATCACGAATCTGAACCCAGCTTTTGAAAATTTAAAATGGCGGATTCAATATGGCCGACTGAAAATGGAATCTCAATCAGGTAATTTTTTACATTTTTGATCGGCCATATTGTATCCGCTATATTGAATTTTTAAAACTTGAGTTCAGATTCGGAATCAGCGACCCTAAAAACTCCTTCGTTCCCAGTTTAATCTCGATCAGGTAATTTTTACGTTTTGGTCGGCCATATTGAATCCGCCATTTTGAATTTTCAAAAGCTGGGTTCAGATTCACAAACAGTAACCTCTAAAACCCCCGAGTACCCAGTTTCATCTCCATCCATTTGAAAATTTGCCATCGAGTGCATTTTTTCTATAAAAATTACGATTTTTAGTTGTTTATTTGTTTATAAATCATAATATTAAATGAATATTGCCTATTTCTTTATTTATTAAAATTTTGAGAAAAGAATCAAATAAAATAGTAAAATTGTTTTCAAAAGTTAGACTGAATGTCATGAACAAAAAAAAGTGAAATGAAGTAATCCATCCTTCTGCAATATTTTT
Source organism: Trichopria drosophilae (assembly GCA_030407085.1). NCBI lineage: Eukaryota > Metazoa > Arthropoda > Insecta > Hymenoptera > Diapriidae > Trichopria > Trichopria drosophilae. The sequence continues at coordinate 159,194,952 of CM059583.1, forward strand.
CATTTTTAGTTTCGACAGTAATATCTTCTTTTTAAATTAATATTGTCGAAATTTAAACAAAAATAAGAATATTTTCTGTCAGAAATTGAGCACTTCCTATTTCTATTAACTAATTTTGTTTATAATTGTATTAAACACGTTTAGGCAAAATCTCCTAAAAAATATGCAATAGCAATACTAAAATTAGTAGAAAAAATTATTGCATTGTTAGTCAATCTTGTTAATTTTATTATATTTATTTTAATGATTAATAATGAAATTTATTCAAATATGTATTTAAATCTTAAAGTTTTTTAAATTTAGTCAAACTCACTCCTCCAACTAAATTCGTTGTTATTTTAACTTTATGGTAATTAACTAAGCAAAGTAGTCGAAAAATAGTAACATTTACTAAGATTTTTTTAGCGCGAGAAATACTTTTAACAGAATTAAAAATAACTTTAATTCTAAATTTACTTAATAACATTGACTAATACTAATAACATAACAACTGTTATGTGACATTATCGAAAATAAGAATTTGCAATCTTGCAACGATTTATCAATATCGAACTATAACATTAAATCTTATTTGCGAATTAGTCTGCCCCAAAGGGTCAAGATAAGCGTTTTTCGACCTACATAATACTCTTATTCTTGTCGTTTGTTTCGCTTATTAAAAATAATGAAGTTTATCATTCTACCCGACATTAATTAATCGATGTTAGTCTTTTCAGATTGAAATGTTTTTAAGGAATAAACTTCCGTTACACCTGACCTAAATGCTATTTAAAATACATTTAAATGGAAAAATATGTCCTACAAATAAAAACTTATAATAGGAAATACATCATCTTAATACTGAATAAATACAAAAGATCACGTCATAGCTATACACGTGGATTCACTTTCGAGTGTTTACGCACAGGTATTTGTTATTGTAGTATATCAACTGAATACATCATTCTAAAAACATTTCCTTGAACACTTATTTATTTAAGAATTATTTTGGACCTACATTATAATTTTCCAAGATAGCAATTATAGATGTGATTGATATTAACATGACTGAATACTTAAAAAAAGAATACATTTATTTAATAAAATCAACGGAACAAAATGTAAATTTTAAGATTAATTCATTAATGCATTTGGCAAAACTGTGAGGGAAGTAATGATTTCCCTTACTGCCGCCTATTTTACATTACCTATTTTTTTTAGAAAATTTTATTTTTGGTTATAATTCGGTACCTTTTCCAATTTAACAAAATTTTTAGCGTCATTAACTTCAAAACATTTTGGTATAGTTTTTACAGAAAATATTTATCCCGTGTAGTTAATACGATAGCTTAATGTCCCAAGTAAAAAATCCAAACTATACTATAATATGGTTCAGATGGATTCTATCCCTGATGAAACAAACTTCCACATTTGCATAAGGTTGGTAACAAAGGTCAACTCGTTTCTGCGACCCTTCCAGCAAATATAAAACATCTTTTCTGCTGTTATAGTCCGATATCGGATAACGTCGTTCGCTAACAAGGTCGCAAAAGCGAATACATCTGCCTCGTAAAAGAAAAATATTTTTTGCATAAAAATGTCCAAAATGTCTCGAAGTCAAGATTTTTAGAAAATGTTGACTAATATTACTGGATATCCATAAGAAATTAAAAATCCACCATTTTGGATACTATTCGATAATATTTTAGTTAAATTTTGCAATTTTTTGTGGATATTCAGAATTATTTACTATTTACTCAAAACGTTTAAGTAATTTATTTTTATGTAAACACACCAGAAACTTGAAATGGTATTAGTAAGTATATATGTTTTAAAGTTTGTTTACTATTACGTTTTCCTTTTATTACGAAATAAACCAGCAAAAATTATTTGTTTAAAAGTTTAACTTAAAGCCAGAAGAAAATAAATAATTATAACATCGGTCGTTGTAATCTTATCTGGGTTGTTCATTTTTCGTGCAAGTGTGATAACACCAATGTATTAGCGCATTGGCTATTGGAAGTTAAAAAAAATATTTTATTAAGCCTTTATTAACATAGTCAAACCTATAAAAATTGCGTAACTTTAGAGACCACTTATTAATCTCGTAGGGAAAACATGAAATAACGTTAATGAATCATATCTGTCGTCGTATGACGTATGTTCAAGTTTTCAATTTTTCAATTATCAACGCGATTTACATTTTTCTTGTGCTCTACGCGCAGTATCTCAGAGACAAATTTATCAATACGTTTCAAAGATGACGAACATCCATTATTTTATTTTCATTACATTTAATATTTTTTATTCTGAAATAAATAAATCAATTATATTAACTATTTCCAGTAACTCGTGTAGGCTAATTTAAAACGTGTAATAAATATACAAGAGTTAATATTCAATATTATACTCATGATGCAGGAATGCAAAAATGTATAAAACAATACGAGATAAAAATGAAAACATTCGATATAATTTTAATGCAATTAAAAATTCTATCGTAAACAAATATCAAATGTTTTTTCACAGTCCAGGTTCCCACGAATCTTCAAAGAATTCGGGTACTAAATAATTTATTATTAATCATCACAATTAATTGTTGACGTTGTTGATCTTTTGTGTGAAATAATTCTTTTTTTTACAGAAATACGACATATCAGAAGCGCATTGATAAAGGAAGATGAATTTCATATAACGAGATCTGCCTTGCACATTTGGAGATATCAGCCGTACAAATGTTGTGTACAAAATGCGAATCCCCCTCCAAATGAGTCTGGCTTTTGCGTGCGACTGAACTGCAGAGTAGAACGATAAAAGTTCAGTTAGTCCGTTTAATCCGCAGACGATAATGCGACGAAGAGAACAACAAAGTATTTTTAGGTAATGCATATAATGATGAAAAGCCTCGAATCTCTTGTTTGTCTTTTGAGTCACGTACACCCGAACTCCACTCCGTTACGAAACGATCATTTTGTCAAAATGTACTGAAAAATGTCGTAAAGGCTGATTTCAATAAATTATTCAATAAATAAGAAAAAATCGATAATGTTGCGATAGACGAACAGATTGTCTTATATCCTGACAAGCGCAAGAGTCGATAAATATTGTTTATTATGATACACGTTTTTTCCTGTTAGATTAGAGGCCGAGGCGTTTCGACATCTGTAAAGACATGTAGACTATCGTGGTGGTATTATATAGGTACGTTTCCTCCACTTTTTTACTAAGTCCAAGTGGTCTCCCGTTTTTAAATACACATGCAGGTCTCTGCATTGAGAAACAGCCACCGTCTTGTGGACATACAAGTCGGTTTGTTTCGCTTGGATCACTAGGTCGCAAACGTCAGACTTTAATCTAATTACTCATAATGTAAAACCTGATTAATGTAGGATAATGCAGCTTGAGCTTGACAGGTTCGAAAATAATATTCCGTAAGTTATAGGCATTTTTTTTTAAAGACTGACTTGCCTTTAAGTGATTTTTTTATCGACTTAGAAAACGCACGCATATGAAATAGCGGATCTACCTTGCCAGTACGCATTTTATCGCGGAAAGCAATTGCGTTATGATCCAACACTGCGGGAATAAAATCATATGAAATATGATCAGATCATTTATATTGAAGGCTTTCCGACTGTCGAGACCCATTAATAGCCGTTTAAACGAAGGCCAAAATGCAATTTATTGCAATTACATATTCACGTTTGCGTCGTGTTGATTACATGACCAAATTTTGCTAAAGTAAGAAGAAACTTGGACAAACATTTTTGTATTTATATACGGAAGTCAAGAAGTTGTGTTCATGTGACCTTAGACCATCTTCCTATCCCATGAAGGCTCTAAATAGACCCAAATAGTTGGGCATGTTGGACATGCACTAATCATCCGAAGCGCCCAATTTGACTTTACGCTCTAGATTAAAAAGTTGTTATTTCAGATGAGTTTCTTTAAATACTTGAAATTAGTAATACAAATTCTCAAAAAAATCGACAATTAAAATATTACGTATAAACATTATCGGTCAATAGGAAAATTTCGGAATTATAATTTTGACTCATGAACGTAGATATGATGAACTATTTAAAATTATCTTTCAAATGGTGTAAATGCGTTATAAGAAAACACGCAGATAAACCATTACAAATATATTTACAATAGTGACACAATTGTTTATCGTATGACTGTTATAAATATATTTAGAATATTCAAAAGAATAGAAAATTTAATTAATTACTTTTTAATAAAATTTTATGAAGAGCATTTACAACACAATGGAATATTACTGATTCTTACGTGAACGAGTATGACTACAAAATATTTAACCCCATTAATATCCCATTAAAAGGGTCAAGAATCTTGTACGTTGAAATCAAATATATTGACGTCGGTATTTCAAAAGTGTTGTCGTGGGGCCATATTATTTCATAGTTCATCAGTTTTCCGTAAACTTAATCGTAAAGCAATTAAATGTTTTCGAACCTAATTAAACCGTCGAATGATTGCACAGAAAAGTTAAAAAAAAAACCATTATAGTTACACGATAATTTAAATTCGTTATCATAAACCCCCAGCGATTTTCTATTGTAATACCGCGTTAAATCTACTATTTAATTACCCGACGAATTAGTGCCTAAATCTATCTAGTCATTCCAGGAGTTATTTTCGTAGTATTTGATCCTGTTAATGAATAAAATTTACCGAGAATCATTAATCGTGATTTTGATATAAACTTGCTGGAAAATTGAAATATGATGCATATCGACTAGTTTAACGTTATTTTCATATTTCATAAACAAATGTGATATGTTTTCATATAATACATTTCTTAGACGTAATAATATGTAGATTATCCTAATTACAACCGTTTAAAGCATTTAAACGTAATTGTTTCAATATTTCGATATCCAACGATAAAACGAAAAGAATTTTATAATATTAAACTTAAGATTTCATTATGTTCAGTTTGGTTGAATCATTAAAAATATGAAATATCCTTAGCCACCGACGAGGAAAAACAAACCCACGTGCCTGGAGCACTTTATATTTAAATGAACTGCTCAGCATACTGAATGTTATTCAAACCGACGTTCGAACAGACTGTACGGGCTAATATCTTTTAAAAATACGCTATTAAACTTGTCTATTAGGTCTGCGTCGTACATAAACATTTGTAACATTTCGTTATTTGTATCAATGTAATAAAATAATGTACGTTTCAATCGTTGCATAATTCTAATAAAAAAGTATTCTGTAAACCTGAATTTGTCAAAGAATACTAATTTATTTAATAGAAGTATTTAAGTCATTAGTTCTTAAATTTCAGAGAATTTTTACAGATTAGGAACAAATTACTATACATTTTTAGAATATTTAAACTGAATCCATTCCTGCCATTGGTGTTTATTCAATTATCTTTCGGTAAGTATGTCACGTCTACAAATGTTCTCAAATAAAAAACTATTTGCAATTCAATAAATAATAAAAAATCGATTGAATTGGTAGTACCAAAATTTACATATCCCCGTCCCACGCGAACTCGTTTCTTAATGCGCCATTACCTATGGACGAAAAAAAGCTGGAATCGTGCGTAATCCATCTCACGTGTATGGAAATATAACGTCGAAAACATAATCTAATTTTGAAGACTAGATTATCAAATTGGTTCCGTCAAAGATAATCGTAGACGAACTTAGAATGACCTCATTAAGACTCGTTACGATAACCCAATCAGAACTTTTTAAGTAATTTCGAAGCCGAATAAATATTCCATTTTCTTCCAAATTAATTATATCGTTTACTATGTTACTCTTATTAAGGTAGTTAGATCCTATAATATAATATGTTGATGAAAAATATTTAATAACGTGGCCAAGATTTTAATTTTCATTATTAATGATATTGAAAACAATTTGTTAAGCCACTTTTGTTATTTTTTCAAATTTTCTCTTTTCCGCTGTTAAGAATTTTTTAAAAATGAACGGATTTTAACGAATGATGGCTTATTTTTTTCGAGAAAAAGATTCTCTACAACTTTACCGTATGTATTTTGAAATTTCCGAAGCCAACGATAAATCATCTCTATTTATATTATAAAAGAACTACTACTTTTAACGAATTTTGAGTAATTTTCGTGATCAGACAAAGAATCTTAAAAACAAATTATGCGGTAAAGTTAAAGAGAATCTTTTTCTCGAAAAATACGTCTTCATTCATTAAAATCCGTTCATTTTTAAAAAATTCTTAACAGCGGAGAAGAAAAAAATGGCTTAACAAATTATTTTTGCACATTTCAATTGTTTTTCAAGAAGAATAATGCTTTCACTTTTCAACAATATTATTAATAATGAAAATTAAATTTTTTGAAACGCTATTAAATATTTTTCGTCAACCTATGATATTCTGGGGTCTAACCACCTTAACATATTTCGTGTAAATATTTTTGAAAATTTGTCATTGTTCTATTCAAAATTGGATAATCTTAGTGACGAATTTAAAAATCTGCCCAAATGAAAAACAGAATGATTATTGGCCTGACATGATGAACCCTAGTCTGGATTGGCAAACTCGCCGAAAGATTACGAAATGTCCAAGCAAAGTGCACTCAAAAATGAGACAAAAATCAGTTTATTGAACTGGCGTTCAGTCACGCGAATCGAGGGTTTCGCGGTGATAAGACGTCGGCCAATAATACGACACTACCGCCGCGGCCGCGACAGAATTAATATTTCTGGTATTCGAAAAGTGAGAGTTCTGGAATTGCGTATCTAATCGGGACCCCCTAGAAAAGACATGGTCGATCAGTGACATTACATACCGAGATATTAATATTTTAATGCACCAACTAAATGGCGTTTGCGTAAGTGTTTAATCGATGTAATTCCCCAGCATACCAATCGGTGTTTTTCTTAACATCAAATGGATCATTTAAAAGATGTTTATGTTTTTCCCCCCAACAACATCGTAATAGTTTAACGAACCGGATATTGTCAGAATGACTCTAAACCTTCATAAAAGAATATTGCACGTTATCAAAATTGAATATGCAGATTTCTTATCGCGGCCTAGGAATCTTCGAGAAGAGCCTCAAAATCATGTTAGATATAAAGATAAAATCCGGCAACGGAAAACGCGACATCGAAAGCCGGACAAGGAGATCGCGATTGCGTCTGATCACGTGTCATCCGCCTGTCGATTGTTATCAACGAGCGACTTTTAGGTAGATTTTCCTTTCGAATCGCTCAAAATCTGCGTAATATTATCCGCTAATCCAACGGAAAAAAAAAGTTTGGGAAGACCGCAAGGTCGTTGCACATTCGAATGTGCAGCTGAAACTCGTCTTGGCCAATTCCGAAGGAAGTAATATATGCGAATATCAAAACCGGAAATTTAATCGGAAATCTTCCACTTCTGCGCAGCCTCTGACCAAACGTAGAAATAGCTCTCGAAAGAAGAATCATAATCAAACATTCATATGCTCTTGAATTTTAAGATGATGCAGTAGACTCGTACGCCGGAGAATCACTGGCAATTTAACGAATTAAGACAACCGATTGTCATTTCCATGGATCAAGTTTCTATTCAAAGTGTGCAACCTTTGATACTTGGAACATCCAGGATATCAACACGCTGGAATCGAGTCTTTTTAACCCCCAAACTTGAACGATACTAAAATTATAACTAGGAAAGATACACGCGCTAAGTTTTGCTGCGCAGATAAAAAGAGACTGGTTTTGCGGCGAGGGCAAACATATATAAATAAGCCTGAAAAGAAAGCATGATGATAAACTAAGACGAGGAAACTCTTCCGTACCATTGTAGCACATAGCAGCCATGGCTGTGTGGATCGTGGAGCCCGTATCCGATGGATATTCCTTGAGCAACGGCGTCGTCCTGTTCGCCCTCCAAAAATTGGACAGCGGGTACGTGGTGGTGTCCAGGATGAATTCGTTGATGTAGCAGCCAAATTATAGATCAGTTGCGACGGCAAAGGACGAGTCGGTATACGCCAACGGAGCCTAGGTGGTTCTTTCTGGATCAACGTCTTTTTACGAGCTTTTGGGAATTGACAATAATTTCTTTGTTCCACGTGTATCGATATGCGAACTGCATGCTATTATATAACATTAGCATGCTCCAACATGGAGATGCTGGATCGGTCGCCCGCGCGGTCCAAAAAATCTTTGTCGATGCCAGTATCACAAAATTGGTGTGACCGTTGGCACGGTTTCAATGATGATGTCTGGGCCCCTCCATCGGAGCCGCCAAACCAGAGAGGAGCAACAAGTCGCCCTGACTATCGGTTTTTAGGAATGCGGTTTTGGGACTTGCACCGCGACGTAGTCTTGGTTGATGTGTCCGGTTCCTTGTTGATCTAGTTCGCAAGACACTTGGCGCGCTACTAAAACAACACTTGACTAACTAGGTGGCACTTGTTTCCAACACGATCGGTAATGACGGAGAGCACTATTGTAGTACCGTCGGGGTTCGCGACGAAAAGTGAACTGAGCAGCCGTCGGGGTCTTGACGGTGAAGGCAGAGCACCATTACGTATAAGTCGTTCCTTGTCGGCTTATCTTTGGACTTTCCCTCCCTGCCGATCGGCGCCGCGATCCGCTCCTCCAGCGTCGCCCCATCTCTCGCCCGGAACCAAGCCGCGAGGCGAGCCGCTCGCGACGCAGAGGTTAACCAGTTTGTCCCACTCTCTTTTTACCCGAGAAAAAGTTAATTTGCTGGACCCGACGCGCGATTCTGGCCGAGATTGTCATACCCGGGGTGCCGAGCTCTCTGACATCCCATTCTGGTACTTTTTCCAACTCGAGGATAATTACCGAGATAAATTTTCAAAAACAATTGTGCCATTCTTGCCGGAGAAGATTATGCGCGAAACTGTTTCAAAAGGACATGCTCTGTTTAACGTCCAATGATAAAAACGAATCGAGCGAAAACATTGTTATGATTTTGATTGCGCATTCTTTTGCCAGCAGCGAACAAATATTCCCAGCTTTCGAAAAATTATGCTTTCTCAAAAAATTCTTATGACATCGAATTGAGTTGTTTCGTCCCAGAGACACACATCTTTTTGGTGATTTTCGAGTGTGCTCTATCGTAGTCAGAATTGCATTTAAAGGTCTACCAGAACCAAAATGGTTGCCTTAACCTATTAACGTTAAGTAGGACACTTTTTTCACTTCAATTTCAATAAAGAATTTCATATGAAAATCCAAGTTCAAATAAATTGAAAGGTACATGTCTTACTATTTTCGAGGTCGCTCTTTACAGTGCTGTTGTCAAAATTGAGCTCTCTTAATTAGAAAATTAAATATGGCGATTTAAATGTCAAAATAACGCGAAAAATCGAGTGTTCCCTTTTTTTAAAACATTTTTTTCTCATCGAAAGAATATTTGTCGTCAGAAAATTTCTTCATTAAACGTGGACCCACCAAGATTTCTAGATTTCAAAACTAGTAATTTTTTTTCTTGAAAACTGTAGACTTTAGAAAAGTTCCTTAGAACAAAAATGTCTTCGGATTGGTCAAAGAATACTCTCAAATGTTTTTAGATTTTTTTAAAAATTTCGATTTTTCGAATTGTCGAAAAATACAAAATTTTAACAATATATTCTGGAAAAATTTGAGAGCATTTTTTGACTCATTCTAAAACGTATTTATTCTTAGAATTTTTTTTCTGAAGTCTATAGTTTTCAAGAAAAACAATTGTTAAGTTTTAATTAGAAATTTGTCATTGGAGTCGCCATTTTGTGATCACCATGTTAGTTTTTAAATATTTAAATAATTTATCTTGATACTGTAACTATTGGGTCTACGTTTAATGAACTGACAACAGTGTTGAAAATTATGGCAATAGCGGAATTTTCATATCACGTCCGATTTTCGAAAAAATTGAGGTTAAATTTGTGAAAATTTGCGTTTTTGGCCATATTTCAATTATTTTTGTAGTAAAAGAAAATGTACTTTTGACAATCGCAGTATCATTTCCGAATTGAAATTTTATGCGGAAAATGATGGCACTAGGAGATTTTTTTTTAACATTCTGTTTTCGAGAAAAGTGAGGTTAAACGTGTAAAAATTTGCGTTTTGTCTATATTTCGATTCATTTTATAGCAAAACATTTCACTTCACTATTTTGGAAAATAGAATGTGATAGGGAAATTTTGCTACAAAAACATTCGAAATATGGCCAAAAACGCACATTTTGATGCATTTAACTTAAATTTTCTCGAAAATGCGACGTCTCAGTAAAATTCTGCTAGTTCCATCGTTTTTAGCATGAAAAATCTGGTTGGAAATAATACTGCGATTGTCAAAGCAAAAATCAGTGTCGATCAGTGTTGTTGGAATAGAATTTAAAAAAATATAAATTGCTTCGAATTTATTAGAGAATATACTAGAATTTTTGCAGAATTTTTCGTACATTTTTTGAAATATTCAAAAAATTCAAATGAAAAATTCCTGTGTATAATTCTTATTATTTTTTTGAAAAAGCTTAAGGTTTTTATTTAATCAGACCTGACATTTTCCAAAAAATTTCAATTTCGAAAGCCATTTTGAGCATGACCATAACACTTTTATTCCGGACTCTACTCTCCTTCAAATTTAGAACTCGAAAACATTTTTTTACGTGGAGTAAGTTGTGTGTTTTACCGGTTTCTTATAACAATTTTAGATTTTTTTATTTCAATAGAAAAAATAGAATTTTTCTGTAATATATTTGAAATCTTTTTGCTTACATTGTAAATGTAGAAGTTTTTAAATAAATGTGACATTTGTATAAAAGATATAATTTTGTAAACATATTACATCTGTAATTTTAGTATTGGTATTAGTAGAAATTTCATCTGGTTCGAAGTTAAAATCACAGAATTCCCTCTGTAATACTAATAATATTAACATTTTATCAAACACTATGTAAAAGAACAATGTACTTATCTGAGCGGATGAAACAGACCTCCGTGGTCTCAAAAGCAAAAATATAAGAGAAACAAATTGTTTATAACTATTGAACCTGGAAGATTTCCCCCTAGGGCGCGAAATCGCGAATTGCATCCGTAGTGATAACATATTTTTCTTATAAATTTTGTTCGTAGTAAAGAAAATATTCCTAGTTCAATCAAAAGGTCATAAAATAGTCCAAATCATACAAAAATTTATTAACATGGCATTAACTCGTTTCTGCCCAAAAGGCCACGAATTTGACTTTGTTTTGAAAGGCATGATTTTTATGGTGAACGCTCAAATATTTTATCATCGATGGTTACTCTATTATTTTTGAATATGCTGTTTTAAAATCTAGTCATAGTTTTTGTTTTCAAGGCGTCGTTTTTTTAATATAAAGTTTTAACATTAAAAAATACGGAAAAACGAAAAACTTTTTCACAAATCTTTTTCTCCCTTTCGATAAATCAATCCCGATGATTCTGCCCCTTTGAATCTGACGGACTAACTGGACGTATAAACGACTGAAATTTTTACATTTGTGAAATTTTATATGCTGAAAAAATTGCGTTAACTGCACCCCGAGACAATATCGATTTTTCGATAAATGAGGTATTCATCCAGTAAACTTTAATTATTAATTAACAAGAATGAAGTATTTTGTAATTATCAAAAAATGTTGATTGAAGATTGAAGAATTTCATTATTTCATTAAAATCATCAGAATCAGTCTCAAAATATTTAAAGAATTTTCGAAATATGGATTGCTAAACTAACACTGTAAGCATGTATATTTTTATGTTTAAAAAACTTTACGTGCATTTTTATCGTAACTGATTTTTTTTATTCGATTTAGAAGATCATACTGGAATAATTTAACTTAAAGTGGGACAATTTTAGATACTAGCCGAGTTTATGGCGTTAATTACTATTTTTTACAATTTTTTGTTTGGAAGCAATGTTAATGTCGATTTTTCAGGCAAAAACTGCGCTTTCAATTTAAAAATCGTCTAGAAGCCAATCTCAAAGTTTTCCTTCTTTTTCAAAACCCACATTTAAGATTTAAATGTTGATTTTTTTATATAAAAAATGATGCTGTTCTCATGAATTATACATTAAATTAACATACAAAGTTCAAAATGTTTCAGGTTATTTTGTCAAAGAAAATTGTGTATGAAAATCATATTTTCCAATCAGGATAACAAGGTTTTCATTTCAAAAGACTTATTTTTGTAAATTAGATTTAAAGATAATCTAAATAAATTTTAAACCTTCTAGTACAGTAGAATTGCATAAAAATGGGATAAGTTATCTATATATTTTTTTATTATGAAGATGAAACTAGCCGCACATTCGGAAAATGTTTTTTCATCTAATTGTTTCAAAATTTTGTATATTTTGAATATCATTTAAGATTGTACGAAATTATTTACCATTTCAAGTGTTTTAACACATTATACGTTTCAAAATAAATTTAAAAAAGATTTTGTAGTCACCTATTTGAACAGTTGCAAATAAATATTGACTTCGTTAAGTTAAGCAAGATTTAAAAAAAAAACAGAAACCTCTGTTTAATATAAACAAATATATTATACCAATTCAAATAAATCTTCTACTAGTGACTATTCAAATAAATATCCACAATTGTAATGTTTTTTTTTCTTGATGAAAACATTAACAATTTTGTTTAAAAATGCGTAAACTATAAAAATACTTTAAAACAAAACTCTAAAATATGTATATATTCGGAAATTTTTGATTCGATGTCATAAACAAATTTTCTTTACAACTAAGAACCAAATATTACAAAACTGCATAACAAAATTATTGTTTTTTAATTAGTACGTAGAATTTGTTGTATTTTAAGCTAACTGAATTTTAATATTGTACTTAGTACTATATTTTCATCAGGTTGTGTCAACCTCATCGTGAATCATCGACGCGCCTGTTTATTTTCCTTCAATTTAATGCCCTTTAAATAGAAGCCCTAAAATCGTTTCTACGGATCACTTTGAAAGCCTTTAAAATACCATTCCACAACGGAAAATACGAGTCATGCTACAAGAACAATTGAATTATATGGAAAATTTCGTTGCTTGAATTATCGTTATCATTCTCCTCTCTTACTTTAACCCCGCTGATTAGTATTTATTTTGACATGGGAAATATCGAGCACATCGTGTCTTATTTTTTTACAATAAAAAGTTGATAGTACATAGAATCGAATTAGTCCCGATAGTCCAAATGGATCTTTGATAAGAAAAAGGTATAAAGTATAATGTTAAATACTGCGAATCGTGGATATGATAATTCTGATTCGAATAAATAATCATTCAATTCCCTCCTTATTTCACCCTCCTCCTCGTGTGTTCTTTGATATTTAATTACGTATTTCATCGACAAACAGTTAAACGCTATAAATATTAAAAATACGTCAATTACTTAATTATTTATTGAAACTATTCACTTATTTCAAGAAAAAAGTATGGAACACGTGCCTATGCCGTAAATTTGACTTAAAATTCAGAGTATTTACTAAATACAAAAATCGTATATTTTACGCTCTTATTGCGTAATATTAAATATTGAATTATTTATCAAATTGCGATCAATTTATTTTAAGTACAAAATATTTAAACAATTTTGTTCAATTCGATTTAATTAGATCGTAATTTTTTCTTTTTTTTTTATTTCATTTCCATAAAAAAATAACATTACTTATTAACAAATATTGTTTCCAGTTTAAAGTTATGTACAATTAAGATAATTGTATCAATTATATGATACTTAGGCGATATGTCTACATTGAATAATTATTTCGTTCACAAGAAAACACACTCTAATTTCATATTTAATGTACGGGATTAAATATTCGCAACATTTAATTGTTTTTACTCTAGATAAAAAAAATGACGAAATCAAGATACGTTTTTTTATTTGTCTAGAAAATTGTTCGAGAATCCAAACGTTTACTCAAAGTTAAATATAAAAAATAATTGATAAAATATTATGTAAACATTGAGAATTGAGGTATGTTAATATTTTTATTGTTAATTTAATAAGAACAATTTCATTTTAATTTAAATTTAATATGAACACTAGGTCAATAATATTTTTTTATTTTAAACAAAAAAGCTAAATTATTTAAAAAAATTCATTAAAAGGTTTTATATTTATTAAATTTCTTATATATTTAAATTGAAAATATAAACACAACGTTAAGTTACATAAATGTTTAGTTCAAATAAACAATGTAAACATGACTGTTGAATTATTTAACTGTATGTGTGTTTTGTTGTGATGTTTGTTATTACAGACAATTTTCGTATTATGTATATGACATATCTGATATTTGTTTCAAATATTGTTAGGAAATGTAAATTAAGTCCTGAACAATTTATTGATTAATAATTTGATTTACTCTAAAGAATTTTATTTTCTGAATTATGTATTAACAAAAAGAATAGAGTATAATATACAATTGTATTATTACACAGGCCCACACAAAAAAAGTATGTTGATCTGTAAACGAGAATTCTTATGTATTTTGAACATAAATCTGTAATAAAGAGTAATAGTGCGGCTAGTTTTTGAGAATAACTCAACAAATCATAGAAACATTTTTTATTTAAATAAAGGCTTAGAAAAGAAAAACTCAACCTTATACCAGGTTAAGACTACATAAGTCTTATGTATTTTGACCAACTAAGCACAAATCTGCATTAAAAATGGGGATTACTTTTTGAGGAAATTTATGTGCTTTCAACCTAGGATAGACTTTTTGTCTTCTCTTTCTTAAGCCTTCATCACAATAAAAATGTTACTGTTTTTTAACATTTTCTTCAAGCTTAGTAGAGCAATCTCCATTTTTTAATGCAGATTTTTGTTCAGCAGGTCAAAATAAATAAGACTTGTTTGATCTTAATATGATAAAACGTTTAAATTTTCTTTTTCAAGACTTCATTTAAATATAAACATGTTTTTTTATTTTTTTCTCAAAAATTACAGTCAAAATACATAAAAATCATGTAATTTGAACCTCAGAGCAGCTCTATTTTTTCTTTTGCAAACCTTTATTTTAGTAAAAACGATATTTTTAAAGATTTTCTGCGTTTTTCTCGAAATCTTGGGACATCTTCCTATATATAACATGCTTTTTTTGTAAGCATTTGTTATTATTAAAACTATGACCATATAACAACAACTTTTTTATATTTAATACAGAAATACATTCAACCGACAAGTCAAAAGTCACTATATTTTTACATACTGGCTGCTATACAAAATTTAAAATTTAGGGTGTACATCAATTAGATATTAATGTTACATTATGGAACAGTACATTTAGAACATTTTTTCGCAAATTACATATAAAATCAAATAAGAATATCATCTAAATAAATTTTGTAATTAGAAATATACATTTTATATAAATATTCATTTTTAATATTCTCATTAACTTGAACTTAACGATGATCAAATTTCAATTAAACTTTCTACATACTTGTGGAAAATTTTTTATTTCAATAAATTCATAATTTTGTAAAACATAATTAATTAGGTACTAAAAGTAACTCAGTAATCATAAAGTACAACAAATGAATTACTTTTATTACACATAAAACTTTTTTGAAAATGCAGATACACCTTTTCTTATGGTACACAGCAGCATATTTGCACAAAAATAATTTTGCGCACACTGCTTATCCGAAACACAGGAAAAAATGTGATTGAAAAACAATTACGTCAATGAATTATTTAAAGTGGAAGAAAAATCGTTTTACGTTAGTATTGTTTCATTTCAATATTAAAAATGCCCATGTAATATCTTTAGACTAGAAGATTGATTAAATTATTTAAAAAATCGTCCATATTATAGTTAAAGGTTAAAAATTGAATAACTTTTTAAATTTTAAACAATTTTAACTCAAGAAACATTCGAGGAATATTCGTACTGATAAAATGTCAGTGCAAATATTCTTTTTTTTTTCATTTTTAATTGTATTTTATTAACCTAATTATTTTTCAATTGTATTCTCTCATTTGGGCAAGTAGCACTCGCAAAACTATTTCCATGTTAAATCTGCTGTTCATTTGTATCTATTTATAGCAACAGAATATACCAAGATTTAAAATTTTAACCATTTAATAACTAGTAATACATTTTTGTCTAG
This sequence comes from Trichopria drosophilae, assembly GCA_030407085.1. Classification (NCBI taxonomy): domain Eukaryota; kingdom Metazoa; phylum Arthropoda; class Insecta; order Hymenoptera; family Diapriidae; genus Trichopria; species Trichopria drosophilae. Next base: position 159,211,057 of record CM059583.1, read on the forward strand.
TAACTATTAGACATTTATTAGACTAGTAATATTTATTTATGATGTATGTAATGGTTGGCCAAAAAGGTTTTCCCTCAATACATAATAAAAATTATTGAATTGAATTGAATAAGAAAATTTGAAGATATGAGTATTTAAAATTTAACTTAAATTAAAAAAAAAAAGATATATTAGTTGGCGACTTCTAAGTCTTTTCTATTACGAAATTTCATTATGTGGAACTATACGTGACGTATTAAATACTGTCTAATCTTACCTTAATCTGATCGATGATTACAAATACATATAATTATTTCTTTTATTACTAAAACATTTATATAATAACTTCATTACAATAAAATAATTTTATAACTACCCTTTCTTTTTTTGTTGGTCAAAATAGCATTTCAAAATACTAGCATTAATCTCCTCCACAACAAAACAAGAAAGGAAAAAACAAAATCATTTTATTTTGTTATTAAATAATACAATGTGTATTACTTTTGGGCCATGTTCAGTTTGAAATTGAACTATTTTTAATTCCAAAAATGTGATATATCAATACTCTGTAAAAAAACATGTTTCTATCACTCAAAAGGTAACTATTTAATGAATGACTCACATACTGATTAAAACTAGTATTTCGACATAAGGTACTTTCAATAATAGATTCGAACCAATAAGTAATATAATTTTTATACAAAGGTAAATCATTTCCCTCATAATTGTAATCAGCAAAATTTATTATATATTTATTTATTTGGAAATCTATTTTAACAATTGTCTGATTAAACAAACAATTAAAAATGTAATTTGAGTAATTCTATCATTTAATTTTGTGTAAAAAAATGCTCTATTCATTCAAACACGGATGAATAGGCAAATCTACCTTGTCATTGTCCTTAAACTAAGAATTAGAATTTATGCATGTTATCTCAACACAAAGTCAATGTAAGAATAATCAATAAATAAGACTCAATTAATTCACCAAGGTAAACAAGTACATACATCGAGACTACAAATACAAAAAAAAACATACATATATATTCAAGGTTTCTCTACAATGCAATAAATTCTAGATATGTTATAGTTTACAAATACATTTCAAGTTTACCTTCTTTGATCCATTCGTCTAGCTCTTCCAAAAGTTTTGAAGCAATTTGTGCTCGGGTTGGTTGTTCATCGTAGAGGTCAGTCTCCTCTACTTTTAATATAGCAGGATCGTCATTTAAACAGAACCATTCGTCATCAATGCTCTGAGGCGACGGAGTCGCTCCAGGTGAGAGCGGCTCCGCCTTCCACAGTGTTATTATTTCCGGATCGGACATGTTGGTTATTTAGGGTCCAATCCAAGTGCGTTAAAAGTTGATAAAAAGAAATTTGGGTCGACAAAGCGACAGTATTCGCGTGGAACGCCATGATGGCACTAAAAAAAGGTTTAATATAAATATAATGATTAACTTACTAATATATGCATCAATGTTTAATAAATTATTTCAAAAGCATCAGGTAACGTAATTTTACTCTCAACTATCATGTGAGCGTGCCATAGTCAACATAATCTTTTGCTTTCGTAAGGTTTTACTTATTGTATAATAAACAAAAATCGTATTTAGTACACATTCGAAATCTGAGCTTAGAAATTAATATTTATTCCTGTCAGTTTTGCAGAATTTGAATATTTCTTAAATAACAGCGACAATATATATTCAGGGTGTCATGCATGGTGGGTTTGAACAATGAGTAAATGAAAAGTTCTTTTTTAGTTCAATACTGCAGACATTCCTGAGTATTTTGCACAAGAAATTAAAATAATCACTAGAGTCCTTTAAAAAAAAAGGATTATTTTTTATAGTCTTCTGTAGTTTTTATTTTGTCTTTTTTTTTCTTTTTTTTCTTTTTTTCTTTTTTCTTTTTTCTTTTTTTTTTTTATATTATTTTACGTCGACTTTTCTGAACCCATATGGGACTAAATCGCAACGGGACCTACAGTTTATGAAGTTATTGTAACTGCAAGGCTCTCCTGGACTCAAATTTTATCGAAACAAAACAAATAATGAATGAAAATTGTAGATCTTTTCAAGCTTTACAACTTTCTTATATGTAATTTTGTTAATTATTAAGAAAAAAAAGTTAGGAGTGAGAAACTGCAAAAATAGATATTTTTTCTTTCTTTCAGCGGTTCTAGCATGAGAAATTATTCTATTATCAAATTTTTTAGTTCATGGGTTGCCACGCTTTAGTACACTGTGAAAAATTTCCATGTAATTTTACAGTGAAATTGTGGAATCTAAAATACTAGTGATAATCATGGTAAATGTACAGCTTTGCAGTGAAATTCCTACATTACCGATGTGATTTTACATGTGTACTGTAAAAAGACGTCAGTCGGTTTTTGGTGAAGTGGACGCGACTCGCAAGAGAGAAATTTGAAGTAAATGCCATTGCACAGGGAAGTAACAGCTACCGCACGATTCCTGACGAATTTCAAATGGCGATTGAAATTTGAAATCGTTAAAAAGAACATTTTTATGAACAGATACAATTTTATTACACCTTTTTGAATAGTTATTCATAATTTTCCGACTATGTAGTTATTAATAATTAATTTTAATGATCTATAAACGTTGTTGAAACTGTACTTTTTTCATTCTAAAGCTTCCGTATCGAAAACAGTGCAAGATACACTAAAAATGCACTGAAACTTTTTTGTAGAGCACAAAATTTCCTACAAAAAAGTCAGCGAAGGCCCTAGACTAAAGTTAATAGCTTAACCACGAGCAACGATGGAATATGCCTCATATTTTACAAAAATTCTAAAATATTCATAATTAACTTGTAAGACAAAATTCCAGCGTTATTCACGGATAATCTATTAACTTTAGACTAGGGCTCTAGCTGACTTTTTTTTAGGAAATTTTGTGCTCTATAAAAAAGGTTCAGTGCATTTTTAGTGTATCTTGCACTGTTTAGAATGAAAAAAGTACCAAGTTTTTCCGTTTCAACAATGTTTATAGATCATTACAAATAATTATTAATAACTATATCGTCTAGAAATTATGAATAGATATTCTCAAAGGTGCACTCAAATTGGATCTGTTTATAAAAATTTTCTTTTTAACGAATTCAAATTTTAACCGGCATTTCAAATTCGTCAGAATCATTGCGGTATCTACTACTTCCCAAAATGCTGTCGCATTGACTTAAAATTTCTTTGCGTGAGGAGCAGATACATAAATGCCTAGCACAATTTACAGTGCACTTGTAATTTTACATTCTCCGTGCTGTTTTACAGTAGGACCTCTTTTATTCTAATTAGTAAAGTTTTTCAAGATGGCGCCGACCTCTCTTATTCTAAGTTTTTCCTTACCCCCACTTACTTTGCTTGCAGGCATGTGATTCATGGACAATATTTTTCGTTCACTTTTCGTGTGATAGGGGGAGAAGACTTGTGGGGGAACGATTAGAATAAGAGAGGCTGGATAATTAGAATAAGAGAGGTTCGAATAAGAGAGGTCCTACTGTACTTCAAAAACTATGGAAAATGACAAAGAGGCTGTAAAATTACATTTTTTTAAATTACACAATTGATGTAAAATTACGACGATCATTAGTGGTATTTTTATTCCCACCTGTGATGTTGTAAATTTACATTTTCATTGTAAATTTTACATGTTTATGGTATATTTCCCTCTATTTTCGGGTGACTTTTACAAGAAAATTGTAATTTTACTACGAAAATAATAGGAAATTTCAAGAAAACTGTAAAAACTGGGAAATGTAATTTTACATTTACTTTTCACAGTGTAAATCATTAAATTCTGACTATATAAAATACATAGACAATTTTAAAAACAGTTATTTGGACTTAGAAATTTCAGTTACTCCTAAAGTCAATTGTATTTTTGTATACATTAGATAATTTTTCGAAAAACATCACGTAGGATTAGGTATATTCAACGAGCAAGCCTTTGAATCAGTTCATTTTCAATTTAAACTTATTTGGTATAAATATATAGTTAGTATAACTCATTTGGAATACAAACTTAACTTATTACTAGCTGTGAGATTAACGGCCTTCATATTTAAATGTAAGTAATGACAAATTGAAAAAATGTAAATAAATATTCTAATTAATTGTAACATTGAAGTATTATTTTTATGATGTTACAACAAATTAGAACTGAAAAAAGAAGAAAAAATGCCTGTTTTTGCAGTTTCTCTCCCTCAACTTTTTTTCTCAACAGTTTGTGAAATTGCATATATGCGAAAGTTGTAGAGCTTGAAAAGTCCTACAATTTTCATCTTTTGTTTTGTTTAGACAAAATTTGAGTCCAGGAAAGCCTCAAAAAGTCACAATAACTATGATAGACTACAAAAAATCGATTTTTTTGAAAAGGGCTCTAACAATTATTTTGATTTTTAGTGCAAAATACTCAGGAATGTCTATAGTATTGAACTAAAAAACAAAATTCCTTTTAAGTGGACTTTTTATTTATCGTTGGGTAAAGTAACATGGTGTTTAATTCTCTACTGGTACATTATATGCTAGACAGATTTTGTATATTCATCGAATCAATAAATTAATAACAATCATTTGTTAAAATTGAAATGAACGAAAGTATAATATTGCGCAACAAACTAATTATTGAATGTCATGGTCATGTACTTTCCTACTATAAATTAAATATTTACAATAGTCTTGAAAATGTTTTATTATTAATATTGCAGATGTAAATTGTTATATTAAACATTTATTAAACGAAAATGGTTAAATATATATAGATTTATGCACTAAACTTACAAAATAACATGAAAAAATATAACTATAAACTTCATTAGATTAATAAACGTTACGTAGTATATTAATAGAATATGACCTCAAGGATTAACATAAACTTTTTTCAAGATAGTATGATATCAAGTACGAGTATATTTAACCGTGTTTTTTAAATATCATAAACTTATAATATTGTGCAAATCAAAGCAATATATTTTTCTTTTTTTTATTGGTTTTAATTATGAAATTTTGCATATATTATTTAATGAAATCAATTATTCACTACAATTATTCAACACAAGATTAATTTTGCATAAAACATATGTTAATTAAAAGTGACAACATTGTGAAAGATCTGATAGAACAATGAGAATTAAACCAATAATATCCATTGTCAAAAAACAAAAAAAAATATTGTACAAAAATTTTAAACTCTATTATAGAATAAAAAATAAAGCAAAAATAAAATTCTGACACAGAACAATAACAATGATATTCAGATTGACCTCAATAGAGACAAAAAAACCAACAGGTCTAACGTTATAATCTCCGTTGACCCAGAATCGAAAAAGTACCGTTTTGGAATTTCGAAATAGTTTCGAAAGATTTCAAAAATGATGATGCAATAATTTACTGACGTCACAATAGTAGATTCGATTTAATTTAAAAAATACATAAATTCAAGTGTCAGCGTACAAGTCCTGCGCATATGAATAAAAATGTTACGAATAAAATTTTGGAAAATTTTTTGAAACAAATTCGAACCGCGGAATGTCATCGAACGTCACAAGATTCTCGGGGAATACCGTGACTAACGCAAAATGGCCGACCGAAACCTCCGACTATCGTCGACGTTCACCGTAAAACTTTACGACTCCCTGAACAATATACGATCGAAATATAAACAAATTTACTCACGTCATTTTTGTTGTTGTACTAGCACACTTCCGTGTGCGGAACGTTTGCGACTAATGTCCCATCTTTGCTGGTTTTTGTGGACTGTAACAAAAATCTACTGGCTTGTATCGACTTTTTCCATCATTGAACAGTTAGCAAAGAGAAGTGAACTCCAGTGAACTCTTCATGTTAATCGTGGGAGTGAAACTACTGTCCGCGATGAATGCAACACCTTCCCCCTAGAATGGGCAGAGCAATCCGCCAATCATGTGTCTTTTAAGTGCTAGGAACTTTTCGAGAACAACAGCCAATCACAGTGCTGTAATTTTGATACTGAACATTCCCGCCAATTTACAATCAAGTAGCCACATGTGTATATTCTCGGTAAGTGTCGCACGTGTCGGATAAACACACATGGTATAAATTATTGGGGTGCACCTCAAAAACCCGACAAATCACAAAACAGACACTTCAAAACCCCGACATTCAAAAACCAGACATTTCAAAAAATACTTTCAAAATATGTGTGCATTTTGAAATGTCTGGTTTTTGAATGTATGTTTTTTTAAATGTCTAGTTTTTGTATGTCGGGTTTTTGAAATGCCTGTTTTGTGATTTGTCGGGTTTCTGAGGTGCACCTCTTTTTTACTCTTTTGTATTTGTATATAATTCCTATACTGAATACATATACTGAAACTGTAATTAATGATTGAGTTCTAATTATTTTAAATGTCCTTCCTAGTCCAGGGGTCAATTTGATTTGACCTTCAAGTGACCTACAAAATGAATCTCTTGGTCTTATATTTTTGACCTTGAAATGATTTTCCAGTGATTCCTCAAAGACGGCGTATACCCGAGATAATTTTTGAATGTCTTGAACGCATCAATCGGACGTGTCGAAACGTCGAGTTCTTGAATTTCTGTTTATGTAACTGTACTAGTTTTGATTATCTGTATTTTGAAATGTCTGTTTTTTGAATGTCTGTTTTTTGAAGTGTCTGTTTTTTTATTTGTCGGGATTTTGAGGTGCACCCAATTATTGTATAGTTTTTTTGGGTGCACTTCAAAAACCCGACAAATCAAAAAACAGACACTTCAAAAAATAGACATTAAAAAACTAGAAATTTCAAAAAACAGACAGCTCAAAAAATAGACATTAAAAAAGCAGACATTAAAAAAAACCAGACATTCAAAAAACAGACATTCAAAAAAACAGACATTCAAAAACAATACTTTTCAATGAACAGACATTCAAGATCCCAACGTTTTGACACCTCAGATTGATGCGGTCAAGACATACAAAAATTATTTCGGGTACGCCGTCTTTGAGGTCTCACTGGAAGGTCATTTCAAGGTCAAAAATGTTTGACCAAGAGATTAATTTTGTAGGTCACTTGAAGGTTAAATAAATGTTACCCCTGGATTATGAAGGACATTTAGAACTCAATCCTTACTTACAGTTTCAGTATATGGGGTGCATCTCAAAAACCGAAAAAATGACAAAACAGATATTAAAAAACCAGACATTTAAAAAACAAACATTTCAAAATACTGAAATAATGAAAATATAACTAATGATTGACTTCTAAATGTGTTTAAAAGATAATCCTGGGGTCAAGCTGATTTCACCTTCAAAATAAACCCTTAATTAAAACATTTTTTACCTTGAAATGACCTTCCAGTGAGACCAAAAAGGCGGTGACCCGAGATAATTGTTTTATATAAGGAACGCATCAATAGAGGTGTTTGTATTTTGAAATGTCTGTTTTTCATTTGTCGGGTTTTTGAGGTACACTCTTTTTTTTTTAAATATTTATTAACAATATAAATACTATCGGTTAGAGTTTTGGTTCATTTTTGGTCTTAATAAAAAATAATTTCTCGAGTATAAATTAAAATTAGCTTAGGAAAAGAGACGGCGTAAATAATATAAATAAAATAGGGAGCTGTTGGACGGTAAACCAGAAAAATTAACGTTTCGACCCTGGTTCGGGTCCTCTTCAGAAAGGGTATGAAAAAACCGGAGAAATTGGTAGTATTTATATTAAATACATAGACACGGAATATGTATGCTTCTAGCATATAGTACTGAAGATCAACGGGTTAATACGTTATATTTGATTTACTTATTAATTTAAAAAGGAATGGTATATTTCTGGAAGATTCGAGTCCTCAAATCTGATGTTTTGCTCTTTTTTGATAAAGAAATTTTCCATGTTATATCTTTTTTTCCAGTTTTTCTCTTTTTCAAGAATGTTTCTATTCTAATAATGAAGTCATGACTAATTTCCAATCGATGTAGAGTTAAGCCAGAATGTTGTTCACTATTTTTGGCTAAAATATTCTTTTTGTGTTCTTTTATTCGAGAATCAAGTGGTCTAGGTTTGGCTATTGTTCTCTATACTAATAATTAAACAAAAATTATTAACAATAGTTTATAAGAAATAACTTATTAACGCCCAAAATCTTGATATGTTTGTCATATTTTCAAATACCACTACTAAATTGTTAAATGGAAATGCTAATGTTGAAAGCTGCTGATTTTACTATTTTTAGTATGATCCTTCGATTCCATCAGGAGTCAAAATTGAGCTTCTATGACGTAAGAAAAAAAGATGGCATATTTATTTCGAAAATGAACCTAACCTAACCTATCTTATTTTTACATATTACGCGAAAAGGTGGATGAAATATTTTTAGCAACATAGAGGTTATATACTCTTCAAACTGTCGAAAAATCGTGAAAATTTCAAAAAAATACGTGTTTTATCTGAATAATTCTGACATAATATCTTCGATCATTTTACAGCGTATTTGCCGACCATAAGAGTGATGCTGAATTTACTGCGGCCTTCGGGGAATACAGATAATTGAGTTTTATCACGTTATCATGAATAAAGGTTTGAAATCTTTATTATATCTTATTTTTCTATTCTTTGAACTGAATTCTGAGTAACAGAATTTTACTAAAATCTGTACCAGAGAGACAAATAAAACAGTATCAGAAAATTACGAAACTTGTAACAGAATAATGAATATGAATCAGCGAGCAAAGATGAAACAAGAAGCGCCAGTGATTCCTATTGAGAAGTTGGATTTTGATTTGAGCATAATATTCCATAGTCTAGTATAGATTTCATGGTTTATGCATATATCTTACAATGATCCCCGTCATAAGTTATACGATCGGTTCTTTCAAACTGGCGGGAGTGCCCAAAGTTATAGCCTCGCGCTATCCCGATTTCCGTAACTTTGTATCCGTGTAATGAATGCTTCTGTGTGTGAGTGCTGCGAAGCGTATGTGGCTCAGCGAATCAATGTGGTGGGGGAAGGAGATGAAAAGACTGGCATAACTTTGGACAAGGCAAACATATAATATTGGACGATATACCTTAGGGCGGGACTGTCGCAAAGGATTTCATATCAGAATAGCAAAAAATCAGTCCCATGACAATATTTATTTATTTATTTATTTATTTATTTATTTATTTATTTATTATTAATATACGGACCAAATGGTCCTTAACACTATATCAATAATATTTGATTATATTCTGGCAATTTAGGTTCCAATGTTGGTTCAATAAATTCGATAAGTTTTATATAATATATTTATGTAATTAACAGCAAATAAACTTAACTGCAATTGTAACAGGATATTGACCATATCATGGCAGTGCCCAAAGTATGAAGATAGCAGGAGAGAACTGATCCAGAAATTATGTGCAAATAAGGAACGACCACCGTACATCTTCTCATATTTTCTTATAAATTCGAATATTTCTTTACAAAAAATTATATTTTCATTTGTCAGAAAAACTGGACTTTGCATTTAAATAAAAACGAAGTAAATTCTGAGATTGTAAACACTACAATGCATTATGTTGATATAAATTAATGTAAGCTAAATAATCCTAAATGGATTGAAAGATATATTAAAAAAAAACTTAAATGACTGTATAAATATAATGTTCATACATTTAGCAAATGTGTAATTGTATGCAAAAAACTAACAAAATGAGGCCGATCTTCTTGTTCAAAACTGTTTTATAACGTCAACATTTTGAGATATTCTAAACTAAAAGTGAAAAAACCCTGTTTCGTCCATTCTCAGTAAGTTTTTATGACTGAACAACATTTTTTGTTCGTAATTGGGTGAAAACGAGATTAAAGTGTTCCCTACTGAAAATTGTCATATGATATGTCGTATGAGAATTTGTCTTATGACATCATATGACATATGAATTGCATTTATTTGGTTCTATAATCGGAGATAAATATTCAGCAGGCAATAAACAGCCAACCGCCTTTATTTTTTTCCGTATCCGACTTCTCCTTCCCGGAAATTATCAAACCCGGAAACGCAATTCTGTACTTCCTTTAAAAAATGCAAAAGTCATATGATATGTTATATGATCTCCGATATGATATGTCATATGATTTCTCATGTGATATGGCATATGATGTCATATGACATGTCATATGATATGTCACATGATTTGTCATATGATGTGCACATTGACATGATATACAGCGGATAATTGAACTTATGTGAGATAAGTGGGTCATGAACAAAATTGTTGTCACATTTAGACTACAAAATTGTGTTCTGAAACCGAATATAAAATCTAAAGTTAATTCATGTCTTATCCCTACTGAAAATGTTCGTAATATCATATGATAAATCATATGAGATTTTTAAAATATCAGTCGATCCGGGAAACTTTTCAGGTGATTTCTCATGTAATTATAAGAAATAATAATAATATGAGAAAATGAATTACAATCATCTGGATTCCTCTAAGATATTAAAGAAATTATAAAAATCTCATATGATTTATCATATGATTTTACGGAAATTTTCACCAGGGATGATATGTTATATGATGTCATAAGACAAATTCTCATATGACTTGTCATATGACATATCATATGACAATTTTCAGTAAAGTTATTAATCGGAAACCTGAGTATTGGGACTGTTAACACCGCCGCCTACAGTCTCTACCGGCAGAAGAGCGAACTAGAATGATAGGGTCATACTCCAAAATTTGACACGTCAAAATGGCAGGAACCGTTGAAAAAAGTAAAAAAATAAAGCAATGGTGCTGTGTTCCGGGTTGCAAGTGGGTGAAAGGCGGAAATAAATCCTTGCACTATTTTCCAAAAAGGTTGGACTTAAAAAAAGAGTGGGTTATAAAGTGCAGAATTGGAAAACCCGTGAGCCCATACATGCAAGTATGCAGCGATCACTTTTTGGAGCAAGATTATCTTCCAGGTATGTGCGTGTGTGTGTATCGAATATATTTTAAGATATGAAATATTTGTTAAATTCTTTTTTGTATTTGTATGGTTCAGCCTGGTAAGAAAAGGTATCACCTTAAAAAAAAGTGCAGTACCATCGTGTAACCTACCTGTAAGATCACATGATAGAGTACTTTCATCTCAGCAGCTACAAAATAATGTGTGTCGAGAGGACCGTGCAAGGGGAAGGCAGTCAAAATATGACAAGTTAGTTTTATAGAATTAATGTAAAATTATAAATACAGTACATTTTAATATGTTAGAATAAATAAATATGTTTACCATTTACTTTCTTCAATTTTATTTATGTAGTTCAAATATGACAGCTGATTGTACTCCGGTTCCAAGTACTTCTTCAGCAAGAGAAAATATACCATCTGTAAGGGCAGTGGATTCAATGACCGAGCCAACAAATAAAGGGGACCCACCTGCCATGCAGATATCTTCATTGACGTGCTGCCTTCAAAGTGCAGAAGGTGTTTTACTCGATGACACTATACATGACGAGTCGCCAGAAACTGAAGCAGCCAAAGCATTACTCGAATTACAGTTTGCAACTTTGGAGTCATCAAACGAAGCTCAATTATTATTTGACAAAGCAAGTACAGTAATCGAAAGTGTTACCGATAACAGTGGCAGGAAAGAAAAACAAACACTTGTTAATCTAATTGAAACTGACGAAGATTTAGTGGCCTTTACAGGCATAACATTTGCTTTATTAAATGGGCTAGCGAAAGCAGCAGAAAAGTTCGAAAAAGGGCAAATAGAATGCGATATCAAACCATTGGATCGAATCGTTCTGTGTTTGTGCAAATTAAAATTAAATTTGTCATTTCTGTGTTTATCGGTTTTGTTTAAAGTTAGCAGACAAACGTGTAGCAAATATTTCATCGTAACTTTGCATACACTTTCCTGCATCTTGAAGGAAGCCATTTACTGGCCACCTAAAGATGAAATTTTAGAGCACATGCCAAAGTGTTTTGCTAATTTTAAACAAACCAGGATTGTACTTGACTGCACCGAAATCTTCGTAGAAAAGCCTGCTAATTGCCTCAAATGTCGTCTCAGACTATACAGCCACTACAAAGGGTCAGAGACGATTAAAATAATGTTAGGTGTAACACCATCTGGGCTAATAAGTGATGCTTACAGAGGTCGAGCCTCCGACAAGGCAATATTTATTCAAAGTGACATCCTTGATAGGCTTATACCTAACGTAGATGCCATAATGATGGACAAAGGCTTTCTCATTGATGCAGAATGTGCACAACGAGATACTGAACTCATCGTACCCCCCAAACTAGGAAAAAATAAACAACTTAGTTTGGAGGAGGCAGAAAAGATCAAAAAAATTGCTGCAGCTGGAGTTCATGTGGAACGAGTCATCCAGAGGATGACGTGAGAATATATGAAATATTCATTAAAAACTACCATTTCATCATATACGATGGGTATAACTTCGCACGTATCATCAAATGATGAGTAGATAACGAAGTTACACATTTTGTATCCGGTGATAAACATTACTAGTTGAATTTGGCAATAGTACATATGCTTCTTTTTCAAAATAAAATTTCCATTTTCGTACATTATGTACGACAATTGAGCAATACTCGCTCTTGCTGTCATAACTTTCCCAGCTTTTGGACATTTGATCTCAACAATTGCCTTATCAACCACAATGCCATCCGGGCTGCATCCCAACCACGGTATGGCAGAGTTCACCAAAAAACCTACTTGTAGAACAGTGTGACCAGTTACACGTTCATAGCATTTTCTTGCCTTAGGTTCAGTAATCTGTCCATATCGGGTATCAGCATTTCCTGTAAATGATGGATTGACATATCCTCGAGCTTTCTTGTCCCAATCAGGTTTTTTGTTGCTCATATATGTCAACAAGGAATATGCTGAACTGGATGTAATCCTCTTTCTTCTTTCAAGTAGCCATCGGCTGCCTTTTTGAGACATTGTGGCTTTACATATTTCGACACTATTGGCAAAACTTATGTTAACATTTTTTTTGTAATATTTAGAAAGAACCGGTTCTAAATTTTGTAGAGTTATTTCTTTAACTGCATTGCCGTCTTGAGAATATTACAAAACTGTAGTGTCATCAAGTACTGGATGAATAGCAGCAGATAAAATTGAATTAATATTGCTTTCAATATTTGGATCAATGTCGATAACATCCACAACAATTTCGTTTCGCTTCGTATAAATAACTCTATACAGCTCGCTATTTGGGGCACTTGTAAAACGTAATTTATAATAATGTTTTTACATTTATTTCTTTAATCATAGCGAATGATTTTATGCATATTTAAAATGGATAAAATTTACAATTTAAAATGTCTCTGATGGAAAAATCTTCACCAGTGTTCTTAAAAAAATCTAATTTATCACATATTTTTGGTCTGACTATGTGGCAAAATTGGTTGCATGGGCCGACACTATACATATCCTTAGCATCATTTTTTAGTTTTCCCCATTTCTGTCGAATGTCGGTACAGCTGGCATTTTCTATTTCATTAACAGGAACTCTACATTGGAAGTAATTAAAAGGCAAGTAATAATTAAATAAACTGTCATTTAATTTTTTCCATTATTATTTTCAGGCACTGTTACCGATTTAAATGCATTAATAAGGCCACGCTGTGATCATCAGCTGTTTTGAAAAAAACCTTCAAGAAAAAGAAAAAAGAAAGTTTTCAAAAATTTGCGGCAACAATAAACCTAAGAACAGACGCGAAATATACTTGGAACAAATGCAAAATCTTTAAAAATAAATGGATTAATACTCAGCCTAAAAGTATTTCGGAAAACGTATGTCAAGATGAAAAAAGAATAAACGAAACAGTTAGTAAAATAAGTCCTCCGTGGATGCCCACTGATCCGTCATTCCTGCCGGAATGCCAAACCAATGTCTTCTTTGACGCGCCCTTCAATTTTGTAGAATTTAACCACGCCGTAGATAGACGAAATGATAAATCAGCAGCAGGTCAAGATGGAATAGATTATTTTGTGCTTCAATGGCTGCCAACTAAATACAAATTCATTTTGTTGGATATTTTTAATGAAATGTATAGGAAAAACGAATACCCATTTGAGTGGAGACAATCCTATATGCACTTCATTAAAAAATCCGATGGCGTGAGTCTTCGACCTATCGCTCTTACTTCTTGTGTGTGCAATCTGTTTGAAAGTTTAATAAAAACCCGGTTACAATGGTGGTGCGAAAACAACAATCTTTTACCGAAGAGCCAAACTGGATTTCGCAAAGAACAATCATGTATAGATAATCTATGTAACTTAACAATGTATATTGAGGAAGGTCTACAAAACGGTAAGAACACGCTTGCAGCATTCCTAGATGTACAAAGTGCTTTCGACAATGTTATTTGTGATTTACTACTGACCAAACTAGCTTCTGCAGGCTGTTCAAAAAACATCATCTTGTTTGTTAAATTCCTTATATATGAGAGACATATTACTTCAGAAATAACGGGTGACAATCACAGACTAATTTTTAAAGGCGTTCCACAAGGTGGAGTGCTCAGCCCCTTATTGTACAATCTATATGTATCTCAAATATGCAATAATCTATCCAAGAATATATCGATCCTGCAGTTTGCTGATGACATCGCCATATTCACTAAAATTTCTCCAATAAATAGAAGCAGAAACCTCATACAGAGTACGATCACAACAATAAAAACCAATCTTAGAACTTTAGGCCTTGAACTCTGTGCGCATAAAACGGTACTGATCCTCTTTAACAGAAATAATTATCTACCAGGTACCATAGAAATTAACCTTGATGACGTTACAATCAAAACAAGCAACTCAACAAAATTTTTAGGTGTCATTTTTGACTATTCGATGACATTCACGCCACACATCAATTATATACAAAAAAAGTGTTCCAAGGCGATAAACATACTGAAATTTCTGTGTGGCACATGGTGGGGATCAGATCCAGTAACGTTAATCAATTTATATAAAAGTTTTGTTCGGCCCCTCATAGATTATGGCTCCTTTATTTACTACCCTACCCGAAAAATCAACTCACATTAATTAGAAAAAATACAGTACGCAGCTTTACGAATAGCTCTTGGCTACAGAAATAGTACTCCTACTAATATTATTCTAGCAGAATCCAAGCTCCAATCAATCCGTTCTCGCGCGCAATTCCAGGGCAATAACTTCTTTGCAAGAGCCTTTTCAAATACCAACTTGTCTTCCTATCAAAGAATCCAGCAATTTCATAAAAAAACAAGTAAAAAAAAACGTAAACGGAAAAGACTTTTTCAACAATACGTGGAAGACGTTTTTCTGAAAATAAGTCTCTTAAGATCCAACAACCACTATGAAATGTATGTCACAAATTATGAAATAATAACTGCATCCATACCTGTAAATACAGAAGTAGGCAACACACTAAAAACATCTAAGCATCCGAATCAAATTCTAGATAAATTTATAAGAACAAATGATGCTATTGCAATCTACACCGATGCCAGTAAATCTGTGAAGAATAACTCTGTAGGCTGCGCATGCATATGTAACGAATTAAACATCTTCATCCAAAGAAGCTTGCCGGCAATATCCTCAATCTACACGGGTGAATGTTTTGCAATAAACGAAGCCTTTAATAGTAATTAACAACACAAATTTTAATTACTACATCGTAACAGATTCCCTCAGTGTTCTAACATCTCTGGAAAATAATAAAATTGACACAAAGACTAACCCGTTTATATTAAGTATTAAAAGGAAATTCTACCAATTTACGCAAAAATCTAATTTCAATATCACTCTAGTGTGGACCCCGTCACACATAAGTATTCTTGGGAATGAAAAAGCAGACCTGCTAGCAAAAGAGGCGACAAAACTAGAACCAGACACCGACATATGCTTACCATACACAGATTTCCGCGAGCTATATGAACATAAAGCTAATGATGACACGCGAACTAGCAACAAAGAACAAGGTGTAAAGAAAGGGAGGGAATATTTTCTTTTGTATAATACGAACGACAATAAACCATGGTTCCACAAGATGAATTTGCCCAGAAGAGTAATAACTACCGTCAACCGATGCAGATCAGATCATTATAACCTTGCAGCATCCTTAGGACGGATAGGAATTGTGAACGAAAGAAGCTGTACATGCGGGAACGCAATCCAAGATCTTAATCATATTTTGTGGCACTGTCCCTTGTACTCGCAACAGAGGAAAAAACTAATGGACCACCTGAAAATACATAACCACCAACCGATCGACATCAAAGAAATACTCACAACAATGAACATACGAGTGCTACAATACATATGCGATTACCTCAATGAGTGTAACATTAAGGTGTAATATAATATGTATAATTCTTTGTATGTAAACAGAGTGAATTAAATAATATATACAGCTGTATAAACCCATTTAGGGTTTAAGGTAAGCTTAAATTAAAAAAAAAAAAAAAAAAAAAGGCCACGCAATGTTTGCATTTTCCCGAATTTCCAGCCTTGCATGAACATTTGCAATTAATATTTGTAACATCGTTATCTTTATTTATACAAACTATAACTTCATGCGGGCTTCCTGAGAGACATGACGTCTGTAGACACAGCCCTAAAATGTCCCATTTAACATTAGAAACGTGTGTCAATGCACAATACATTACATGTTTTGCATTGAGGACAAGCTCGCCTTCAATGTAGCATCGCGAACCGGGTCCGATGTAATTGATTAAATCTATAAAATTAATTAAATATTGGGTTTCGCCCATCTTGCCTGTGTTATTTTTTGACTCTGACCCTATCATTCTAGTTCGCTCTTCTGCCGGTAGAGACCGTAGGCGGCGGTGTTAACATTCCCAATACTTTTCCGTACAGTTTCGATGAACTGAATCTAAATCTAGTCACAGAATTGCTCTCTCATGTCAACATTTTCAGATATCTTAATCTAAAAGTGCAAGGAACAAAAATCATAATTGTTGATCGCACTAAAAAAAAGTAAATCGATATCAGGGCTTGAATTGATTTAGAAAGAAAAAACACATAACTCGATTGAAATATTTAATTTACATCGCTTATTTTAGTTGTACCGAATAAAGAAATTTATTCAAAAATAATTTTTTTGAAGCAAAGAAATGTAAAACTTTGCAAATTTTTTATTTTTTTTAAAAGCAAGAATGAAGAGCACGTGCGTTACTTGTATCATGGCGGGCATATTCAAATTAAAATGGCGGAACTCTGATTGGCCTTCGTTCTCGAAAAGTTCCTAGCACCTAAAAGCCTTGGGATTGGAGGGATTGTATCCCCACTGTGGATGAACGTGTTGCATACATCTCGGTCCTACCTTCACTCCCAGCATGTTCATGGAGTGAAAGCGCCTGAACGAATATATCAGTGATGAAAGGAGGTTTAAGGTCCCTCACGTGACCGTCTAATTCCACTGCACACATGTGTGCATATAACATGTGTGTATATATATGTATTACAGACGGTTCACTCCCGGATTTTCCGCCTTTTCTTTGTCTTCCGTTTTCTAAAGAATTTTCAATATGGATGAAATTATATGTACACATTCATGCCGTTATTTCCGAGGTCAACGTAAATTTCAAATATAAGCAAATCAGATTTTTAAGACAAAATACCTAAAATTGTTGTATATATTCAAGTATAAAAAAGCGATTTAATTTGACCGATTTATAATATTTTGACGTCATATCATGAATAAGCATAAAATGGCATTCCCTTCAATCACGTTTGATTTTAAAAAAGTTTTGCTTTCAATTTTTATTTCCTTTTGTAGGCGATGTTTTTATTTATATATGAATGCATTTTCGCCCGTGCGTATGTAAATATATGCATGCATATGAATTGGAAAGTGATTTTTTTTTCTTTGCGTATATACGCATGCTGCAGTAGGTTGCATACGGATTATGCATTTTTCTAGTTGGGAACTCGACTTTAGATGAAACAGCATTTTCACGCCGCAGATTCGACGTGACCGACTTGACTTTATGCAACGAATGTGTTCGTGAATGCACACAAGTGCACGTGCACGCACATAAAGAATGTGTTTCAACTTGAAAATGCACGGGAACGAACATTCATCGTGTACAATTAAAAACGGTATTTCATTAACGCATGCGTAACAAGGCTTTGAAATCAGTTGCGAGGCGCGCTTTTTGAATACCGCCATGTTAGTACAATTGAAAATTTCGTTAAAAAAAGGATTAATGGCTTGTTTTGTAACTTATTTCGTTAAAATGTGGAAAGTCTAGGAAGAAATATGGGTATATTGAGGGGTCTCTGGAATTTTTTATTTTCGATATTTTTAGGAAAAAAAAGGAAAAGCTATACTCACTTCAACTACTGAATAGTTTTTTTAATATGATAACCAAAAGTGGCAAGTGGATCTTTTTTGTCGTCATAAAATATGCAAAAATTCTCTCCGACGGAACTTGATGGAGCAAAGATTCGCGTTTTTTACGCAAATTTCTTACTTTTTTCCAGTCAGTCATTAATCTTGTCGTCCCGCCGGGAAACCTGTCGGTTGGAGTTTGTTGAAACTTGGTTATCAAGGGTTTTTTGGGGTCACTGATTACGATCCTGATGTCAGATTTTCGAAATTCCAAATGGCGGATGCAATATGGTGGATTTTTTTTAAATTTGAGATTTAAAAAAATTACACAGAACTACAATGTTAAAAATGATATGAAATTTAATGTAACTTCAGCGAAACTTACAAGCCCACTATACAATAAATGTAATGAGTTAGTAACTAAGATGTATCTTAATATGCAGGAACATAAATCTTAGAGTAATTTTGCATTACGTTTCCCACACAGCGCACTGTCCTGGGGACGTCCTCAGGAGCTCCTCAGGACGTCCAAATGCCCGCTTTTATCGTCCTATTAACGTCCTCAAGGCGCCCTGTGTCCTGAGGATCTCCTGTGGACGTTAACAGGATGGTAAAAAGTAGATTTTAAGTGCACGTACATGAATTTTAATGTTTTTTCTAATATTTAATTACATGTGCATGAAATTTCAACAAACATAAAAATTATGTTTGCCAGCTATATTTGTACAGGAGGCTCTCCTTATTTTATAAATTAGGCAATAACTAAACACAAATCATAAAATCTGATTTTGTTATAAAACTCTCTGCAAAGTAGATGCAATTAAATGTAATAAAATTGCTCACAGATTTGTCAACAAATCCTACCTAATAACTATTTATCACAATTATTCAAATATATATCTATGAAATTAATGTGGATTGGAGAAGGGCTCTTATCAAAAGCAGCGATTTGTTTACAATCCCTAAAGTATGTTGTTTACGTTTCACGGTTGTTATTTTTTGCACTTTTCCTGGTTCTTGAAAAAATTGTACCTTGCTATCAAATTAGACGACAATAATCAGTTTCTCGTGAATATTCGCCAGGCGCTTCGGCATTGTGTAAGTTTGGTATAATAAGATTCTTTCCCATCCGTTTATAATCATATTCTTAAATTACCTTAAGCATTGCAGGAAAATTATGAAGAAACGTACGTGCCTGTACTAAGCATATAAACCCCTACGAAATATTTTATGAAAATGTTAACGACAATAATAACAATCGCAGTGCGATGATATTGAGGATGGCGAGGATGACGAAGATGATGACGATTATACTCGTATTAAAGCTGCTGAATGAAGTTCAATCTTTTCCCCAATAATAGTTACACTCAAAGAACGTCTATTCCGAAACTACAAAAAAATGGATAAAAGCTAAACAGAAACTACATAAAAAGTTATCATGTAGAAATGAGACAAAAAGTATTAGGTTTTTCATGTTAAATATTCTCAGTACTTTTGTACAGAAATAGAGTATAAAGTGTCAATATATGTACAAAAGATATGGAAAACCAATAACAGGCTAGCAAATATATATATGGACCGAATTTTTACCGGAGCTACTGTACATTAAATGAATTTTTCTAGTATTTTTTTTTGCAGTGAATTTTCTATTCGGTGAAGTGGATCCATTTTTTAGAGGTAAATGCATGAAACTCTATGGAGAATGACATTAAATTGAATGTACATACATGACAATTTTTATGTACGCTACATTTAAGGTCTGACATTAAAAGTCGTTTAATGTTGGAATCAAAATGTGCTTCCAGAACATGTTCGTTAAATTTAATATATTTCCTTTTAACAGTGTAATAAAAAGTCCACGTCGACACAAAGTCGATAAAAAGTGGTATCTGGATTCATTTGTTATCGCAAATTATATATAAAAATTCACTTCGATGAAAATTGTCGGATCAGGGATTCTTATCTTTTACCTATGTTTCCATTTTTAATAACTTCAAATGTGGATATGTACAGTATACAATTATTGTTGGCGTGAAGTATATTGCATAGGGGTATAATATTTCCTTTTTCGGATTTAAATTCACTTCATTAACTCGAAATATCGCTTCAACAATTGTAGGGTATATTAATTAAATTAATTGTTTAATATTATGCTTCTTTTCTCATTTAATTTTTTAACTATTTAATTATGATTTTAAAAAAATAAGATCATTTTACAATGTCTGCTTACTTTCAAGATCGTAAATATAAAAGTATAAACCTTCATTTCACAGAAATATTCAATATGATACCGAAAAACTACCACGGCGAAATATTCGAAGGCAACGCATGTCAACAAATTTTTAAAAATGTCCGAGAAGTTGTTTGATCCAAAGATTTGCAGCGAATTTGGGAAACTTTGACTATTGCGTCTTGTAAATGCATTAAAAGCTATTGACAAAGCTGCATCTTCTTGTTTTTGAACACAATGACAAAATTACACAACCGAAAGGCGATGTGGATCTAATTTTAAAAAGTGTTTTAAAGCTACTGAAATGACAACAACGTTGAAAATTGATGTTGTTAGAGACAATTTAAAGGATTGTTTAAGTTTTATTGATAATGTTAGTTTGGGAATATGGTCGGAAGAATCGGCCTTTCCGTAAACAGTAATATTACTACTTAATAGATAGGGTATAACACTGGTCAACAAAATTTTGTTGCACAAGTAATGACAGCCGATTCTTGTAGTATTATGTCCGTAGAGTATTGGCTCCAGTTTTTTTAACAATTTAGGTTTGAAAGTGTAAAAAAACTTAAATTTTCCATTCTTTTTGTAATATAAGTTATTAACAATAAGTTGGAAAATATATTACAAATTATAATACTGTTTATAATTAATACCTACTTCACTTTAGATGTAACAATAATTTTTGATTGATTGATTGATTGTAGATAATTCTGCATAGTGCATCTGTAGTAGAAACAATTATTTTGAAAATAAGACTAATAATGCATTTGATTATCTACATTAATTATATGTCTGTTTTGATTACATTATAATTTGATGAATCGGGTAATTATGTTAATGTTTAAAAAAGTTGGATAATGAAAATGAAATAAAGTTGAATAATATGTCGAATATAAGCTTGGCTTATGAATTATATGCTTTCCTCAATTCTTACCCAAATTTGCAAGAAATTTAAGAAAAGTTCGATAATGACAGCCATATTAGATCTGCTATTTCGAATGTCGAATATCTGACTTCAGATTCGTAATCGGACACTTCAAAACACCCCGAGTAGGGAGTTGCAAGCAAATCTGAGTAATTTTGAAAATAATAATCCGCCATATTGGATCCGCCATTTATAATTTTGAAAATCAGAATTGAGATTCGTAATCAACGACCCAAAAGAACCCTTGACTACCAAGTTTCAACAAAATCTAACGACTGGATTTCCCGTTGCACGAAAGGATGAATGACTGGAAAAAAGTAGGAAATTGCATAAAAAACGTGTATCCTTCGTGCGTTGCATTCCGTCGAAATGAATTTGTACATATTTCATGATGATAAATAAAAATTACTCACTTCTTGTCGTCATTTTCAAAAAACTTGTTGACTTTTGAGGATATGGGTATAAACAACACACCCATTAAATCTATTTTATTCCTATTCTTTCGTTATTAAAACGTAGATAAAAAATGTTGACAGTTTCCAAGCTCGTAACTTAAGGGAGAGGAGAGGGACAAACCAAATTAAAATTATATACATATCTTCCAAAAGTCTACGATAATTCAAAGATTCAAAGAAAAGTTCGTTTTTTATGCGTTATACGGTTTGGAGTGCTGAAAATACATAATAATTAGTGTCAATGCAAGTGATAAGTTATATTTTTCACGGATAAATTATTGGTAATAATGTCAACATCAGCCGTGTAGTAGTCTACAATATAACTGCAACATACAATATAAATAAAAAACGTAATTCATTATGTTAACACGGTAAAACTAATTTTACTTTAGTACTAAATTAGACATTGCTTGTGTACTTGCCGAATTACGAATTAAACATAAAAGTATAGAAGAACCATTGGACAGAATGAAAAACCATCTAGCGATCGACAAGTAAATGAGCCAGTCGAAAGATTTTTTGTCGAGGTTCTATTAGATAGTAAATTGCCAACACTCGTAAGTTTTGCTTTATTACAGGCGCACTTTCCAGATTGGTGCCAATCTTTAGAAAATATTGTGTAAAATATGAATGTTTTCCCAGTTTTTGGGAACCGACAGGTAGAAAAGTTCGTAAGAAACAATTTAGATTTAAGTTAATACACATTAATTCGATATTAATTCTTTAGTAGCACATACTACACTTCATAGTCCTAATCCCTCTAAATGCAGATCAAGATGTTGATATCGAGAATATTCAGTGTGGTCAATGATAATATGAAAGCATGGCGACGATGTCTTCACTTGTTATCATAATAATCCACCGCGAATTCACTATGTACAAATTTTCTTTTGTCGTGCAAGCAGCTGTTTATAAGCAAACAAAGATGTTCATATATTTTGAAACGGCTATTTGAATAATCTCCAAAATTCTTCGTACTTATGACACGAGTGTTCATAAAATTATGCCTTGAATTTTTAAATAAATACTTGAATACCGTTTCAACGACTTCTTCCTACAGGTCTTCGACTTCAAAATCGCGTCGCTTCAAGCATTGAAATCACTCTGGTCGCGCTCTTTCACCAATAAGGACCACATTAAAAATATATTTTAGAGTATAAGGTGCGATTTCATATTAGAGTCGAAAATAAAAACTTCTCACTTATGATGAGAATTTAATTTCTGCTGATATTTTCAATCGATGACAGAGCGCAACAAAATTTTGTTGCCCTATAAGTAAGAGTCGATTCTCACAGGATTTTTGCTCCAGAATCTAAATATGTGTACCAAAATAAGTAATTGGACCTAGCTTTGACCAAATTAAATGTCAAAGGGGTAAAAAATCCGGTTTCAGGCATTTTGAGCATCTATTAACAGTCCAAAAATAGGATGTTAACCCACCAGAAAGAGTCAATTCTGATAGGATATCTTTCGCAGAATCCAAATATTTACTCCAAAATATTGAACTGAACAAACTTTTTACCCCAAATTGAAGGTCAAAGGGGTTAAAAATCGCGTTTTAGGGCATTTTTTCTGTTTTTCTCGAAACGTAGCCAAGACGATACCTAGTTTGAAGTAATTCTTGATCTTTTTAAGTCACATTCTATAGTTTAGACGTGAAAATGTCCAACAACACGATTTTTAACCCTTTGACCTTCAATATTTCAAAAAACTAGAGGCAACTGGACATTTTGAAGGTCATATTTGGATTCCGGAGCAAAAATCCTATCAGAATCGACTCTTACTTGTAGGTGTACAAGACTTTTATGCATTTTTGCTGCGCTGTGTAATTATTAGCAGACACAACTCAATAAATGTTGCATTGGTCGTCATTTAATATAAGATAATAGAAGATTTTATAAAATATATATTTCTTAGTGAGAGTATGTGACTCGATAGCAACGAACAATATAATTCCACGGTTACAGGTCTATTCAACTAAATCAAACTCAACATTCCTACTAAACATTGGCAAACTCAACATTTACAAACTCAACATTGACAAACTCAACATTTGACAAACTCAACATTGACAAACTCAACATTTGACAAATTCAACATTTTATACTGAACATTTTAAATTCAACATTTGACATACTCAACACAATAAATATATTAGACTTATTAAATATAGTGTAATTTCATTGTATAACATAACTATAAATAATATCACGATTACGAAATAAAAATTTATATAAAATTTATAAAATTAAAAATACAATTTATAATTAAATATTAAATTTATAATTTATAATATTATAATATGTACATTTTAATTTCAAAATTACATTTGTTTCAAAATAATAATAACAAATATACCGACATTCTATTCATGTTTCTAAAAAATTATTTCATATAAAGTCTTTTTTCAAAACACGAATAATACTTTATACATGCATTTGCATAAAAACATTTATATATAAATCTACTCAATGCACTTATATGTATATACAGTTATATTTCATTTATTTTAATTTGTTTAAACCTACATCATGTTAAAATAAAAAGTGCTTTTCATTGAATTATTTCATATTAATTAATACATAAGACATGTGTATGTATAATACATGCAAATAAATATACTTAAATACATGTAATTACAACACAATAGAGTCAACAACAATATCGATTATGAAAACGGTATCCCTTCTACTTAATAATTTCGATCAAATGCAAATACTAAAGATAAATTTTCGTCGTCGAAACACTACGCAAAGCGTCATTATTGTAAACATGCCGCTACACTTCATATTAAGTCAAAGAGGTGCAAAACAACTGACACATGAAGGATATTTGTATACATTGCAAAAAATTACAAAAACTCATGTAAACTGGAGATGTGTGAAATATCATACTGTTACAGTGTTATTACATCGTTATATTATTATTAAATCACATGTAATTAAATATGTAAAACAAATAAACATAAATTTAATTCTTAATAATAATTCTTATGTTGTGTTTAAAATGTTGACTTTGTAAATGTTGAGTTTGTAAATGTTGAGTTCAGTGTTGAGATGGGCGAATGTCAACATTTACCTATGTTGAACAGACCGGTTACCAATTCCACCAGTACGAAGTTTTTCTTCCGGTTACAATGGCTACATACCGATGGCTGCGTCATCTGTGCATCATATAGGTCATAGAAAAAATTCATTACAATCAATTCAATTGCTATTTGAATAAAGCGTGAACTATTATGTAAAGAACGAAAAACAGGACGGAGTCATTTTACGCAGTTTATGAATGCATTTGCTTGCGATTAGTTGTTAAACGATTTAATATATTTCCATGGTCATTCTCTCTGAAAACATATTGCCTTAAAATCATTCATGCAGTAAGGTTTTGTATAAATAATTCCATTTTCTTAATAAATTTGAAATAAATAAACTTTTCAAGGTCCTGAACAGAATTTCATTAGTTGCAGTGGCTGTTCGAAAGTATAGTTACATAACTACGTATGTATTTAGTGCAATGAGTTATAAACGTCAGTTTTACTAAAATAAACAAAAGACAGGACTACATAAATATTTTTTGAGGCGTGTAAAATATCACATTAGCTGTAAGAAAAATAGATATATAGATATACTGTAACTGAAGTTAGCAAGGGTTTGATTTAGTGATACCAATTTTTAAGAAAATATAATTCAGCGCCTTCTATGAAAATATCTAGTGCGTAGATTTTTTTGACGCAAAATCCGAATCTGTCATGCAAAATGGTCGATCACGACAGAAGTTTTTGTAACATTAGTTTAAATTGACAGAACGGCCATTTTTTCCATTTTTGTGAACTTTTTGTACTTTGCAAACATTTTCTTTATATATATAATAATTTCTTAAATTGCAAATTAATTCGAAACAATTACACCGAATTTATAAAAAAGTATAAAAATTACTTCATTTATAAAACTCAATTCTTTATAAAAACTTATTTAAACAATTTGCAATATAAGAAATTATTATAAGAGCCTTCCTTGGAAATTCGGTTACTGTTATGTTATTATTACTTTTTTTATCTACCCAGCCTTCGTATAGTTTGTAAAAATGTTAGTAAGCGTAAATGTTAGTAAGCCAATTTAACCTAATGTTACATAAATTCCCGACGTGATGATTTTGGACATCATATTCGGAGTCGGCGCCAAAAAGTCTACAAGAATCACAAATTGTTTTTTGTAAAAGACGCGATTGAAAATTTGCAGGTCTCTGTTATTTAAAAAGATAACATGTATAACTCCGTGAATTTTAACACGTTTGCATTCAACAAAAGCACTTTGGACGCAGAATGACATTTACTTTCAAAATATTAATCAGAAACAAATCCTCAAGATGAAATAATATCAAAAACTCGCCATTACTTTCAACTGCAGTCTCGTCAGCTTTCATTTCATGAACATGAGGCATGGACAATAAAAAATGTACGTCTTTCGACTTTGAAATTCAAAAAGAAAGTTTTAAATGGAATAAAAATTAGAACAGTTATTTTGTGGGTGTATCGGAAAATTTTATCGTACCATTTTTTATAGTTTTCCTAGATCTACAAAACTTGTGCCAGGTCTCTATATAAACGATGGTTCGTTGTCACACCGTCTTATTTGTAGCCATCTTCTGAAATGATAAAAAACAGAAGTATTATGTTAAAAACTGAACTGTAACACTGCCAGAAAAGTGTTTGCTATCAATTTTTTTTATTTGCTCAAAGGAGCCAGTCATCCAGGCGAATTTTGCATGTATTGAATTTTAGGGTAAAAAACATTGATAAAAATCCCGATTTATATTTCGACGCTATAATATGGTCTGATGTAAAACTTCTTCTCATGCAATAATATGAATTCAAAATTGTGTAATTTGAAATAAAAGTTTGTTAACAATATTTTAATCCAAGTATATAAATTAATTTAATAAACAACTTTAATTATAATCAATGCAAATTGCATTTAACTTTTAATCCTTTATGGTTTTAATGTTTAAATAACTAAAAAAAAAACAATTTTTGGGCTTTATACCCATCGTTATCACGATGTGCTAGACAATTTTGGAAGTTAGGATAATGATCAGAGGACAAAATCATACTGCAATAATGTGATAACAAAAGAAAAAGAAAAAAGTTTATTTTAATAAAATTCTTTATTTTTTGGGTTTTGCGCATGTCAGTCTTAAAGTGTACGATTCAAGCTTTTATTTAAGGTCTCAAGAAAGTCTGTAACACGCCATATTAAAGAGAAAACAATCTTGAAAACACTAAAAAAAACATTTTTTCTTCTTCCCCCCCCCCTACTTTTCTTAAAACCCTGACATACTATAGACAACTTTAAGACCGAAATCGAGCTCAGCGGACAAAAATACATTGAAAACCATTCCATTATCAAGAATAACAAAAAATAGTCGACTTTTGCAGGGTTACAGGAAAAACAAGACATTTCTAAACGACAATTATTTTTCCTACTAATTTTGAGTATGCTTTTCTCAATCATGAAGTTCAATATGGCAACGGATTTGGAAAGTACCGAAAAATTTGAAATACTTTTTTTCGACATTGTTATGTTTTGATCAATGGAGTATCAGGAAACAGTCCCAACTGTGATCAACGATGATGGGAATGGTTGAGGTTTAAGACAAAATTTTATATTTTTATCCGACTTCATTGTAACGCCCCTAAAATCGCGTCCTCTATGAAAATTATGTTAAGATTTTCCGGCCGGCCTAACTCAAAAACTGAGAGCATCTCAACAAAAATGTGAAGAATGAAAAATTCTTAGAATTCATCAAGTAATACTCTATCTACACTATATTTTTCAGATTTTTTTTTGTGCAATTTTGATAAATCCTTCATGTGAATTTTTTCCTTGATGTGAAGTTACACTGAGAGACCTGAAATAACAAAAATTGCATACCTGTTTAAGAATTTAGGGATAATCGATGTACAGCCATAATAATTCTAAAATTGTAGACTAATTTTCCATATAATATTATTAAAAGAAGAATGTAATTAATACAAAAATTAGTATAAAATTTTAGAATTATTATGTTTGTGCATCGATTATCAAAAATTCTTAACCAGTTTTACAATTTTTGTTATTTACGGTCTCTCAGAGTAGGAATATACTCCCTAATGAATTCTAAATATTTTTCCTTCGTTGACATTTTTTTTCAAAAGTTGATAGCTTACGAGAACAACAATTCAAATATGTTCTTTTTGTTTCGCGAAGTGACGTGCTCAGAGTAGAGTTGAAAACAGGAGCGCAAGTGAAACATAAACTTCCGTTCCGCCATAGTGGATCGAACATTTTCAATGTAGAAAATCCAATCTCGAATTCATAAACGGCGACCACGAAAACTCAGAAATACGGAGTTCTGCCAGAATATTAGAAGTTTTTAAAATTGTTGTGTCCGCCATATTGGATCCGCCATTTTGAATTTAGAAATTCCAGTGTCACATTCGTAATAAACGGCCGCTAAATTCTGCAAATATGGAGTATAAGGGTTTGGAATTTTGTTATCCGTCATATTGGACATCCACCATTTTGAAAAGGTTACATCCAAATTTGAGCGGAAATAAAAAGTTTCCCTTAAACTTCAACCATTCCATTGATCACAGTTGTGACTGTTTTCCGGTATTCTATTGATCCAAAAAAAAAGTATTTAAAATTTTTCGCTACTTTTTTTGAAATCCGTCCCCATATTGAACTCCCTGTTTGCTCAAAATCAATTTTGACTGCGGATTCTTGCAGAACATGCCCAAAATTAGTAAAAAACATCATTTCTGGTTAGAAATGTCTTATTTTTTTTTTTCACAAGAATGAGCCATGAAAATGAGTTGGAAAGTCAGGAGTCGTCAATGGGTTAATAAGATAAAAAAAAAATGCATAAAAAATAATGAAGTTGAATTTACTGTAAAGCTAGGACAATAGATTTTTAAAATTTTTATATGTATTATAGTAAGTGGTATGTTATTTAAAGATATTCATTCGGAGCTCGGAAATCTCGGGATTATCTATGATTTTAGGAAGAAATAAACCTACACAGAGAGAGAAAGAAAGGGTTAATGGAACTATGAAGAAATGGTAGAAACGAGTTTAACGTATCTAAATAGTAGAATTAACAACGCAAATTTAATTTAGCCATGAACCGTTTTTCGCAATTCCGAATTCGGAACTGTAATGGCTATAAAAAATAATAAATATATGTTGATTAACAACGTAAAAGCTTTTAGTTATTATTTGAGGTTATGTGCGAATGATTTAAGTACCGGAAATAGTAAATGGAATAATAAAATTGCGACCATTTACTATAGATATAGTTAATTAAACTACTTTTTGTATTAAAGCGATTTACTATTATAAAATGCTTCCATTAACTACTTCTCTTTTGCTCTGTTTTTTTACATTTTTTTTGCCATGTCTCATTTCAAATCTGACTTTATTTACAATTATAATTTTTGAAACTATTTATTTCAATCATGTATTTAACCTGTTTTTACCCATATTAAATGAATTTGTGATCAGAAATTCAATACTCAGTATAGTGAATTCAAAATGGCGGATGATGAACAGTATGCAACTATATAATTATTTCATTTTTTAAATTTTTATAATATCCTCAGGCAAAAATCTTGATTTAAAAATAACTCTGTATTTCAAAATAGTCGACTAGATTTATATTCATTTTGTTTAGTGGAAGTCACTCCATGTAGATAGTAAAATTTGGTCGTTAATAAATTAATGTCTCTTAATAGTTTTTTACTACTACGTCTTAAGAGGCCAAGGTCGTTTCATAGGATCTATTGATAGTTCATGAATACGCATAAAGGTCATTTGTGACATGTAAAGAAAGAAGTACCATCTCTCCCGCATTATTTCAACCACATATTTTTTAGATTTAAAATATAAATTTATCTATTTTTTTCTGGAGTAAAATACTATGCATAAGCTGTAATAATAGTAGTCAGATTACTATGTGTCTATTTCGCAAAAAAAAATTAAACTAAGCAATTCTAAGAGATATTCATAAACATGGTCCACAACAACTATTTTTCATTTTTGAATTTTACCGCCGAGCGGCCATACTCATCTGCGAGATTGCTGTACCTAATGACACGCCTTTAGTTTTCAGCAACATATTCGCAGATATCGATGAAGCCGATGTTTCGGTCTTCTTCTATATTTAGTGCAGATCCGTGGAAGGGAGACATCGGTATTCGATACTCGACTTAGGTTTAAGTTGCCGCGTTCGATCCTCATCGATATAATTGGTAAATCAGAATTTCTCAGACTCACTATTTTTAAGCATACCACTTTTGCGAAATCGAGATGAAAAATGAGTGTCATGGCAGATGTGTCAGCAAAGTTCAATTCCGCACTTACCTCTAGAATGAATCTCTAGGCATCACACATAACCTTACCGGTTATTTATTTTTGTTTGGTACATCACAATAATTCTAACGAAAAGTTAACGAAAAATATGCGTGAAAGTGGTTGACCTTCAAATATAGTTATCAAAGATGCGCATCATATTTATTGCCTAAAATCTGAGTTTATAGTGAAATTTCCCTATACTTATCTAGAATGTAGTAAACAAAATAGCAATGTATTTTCTTCAAGGTCATTCAATCCAAACCGCAACGTCTTCGTGTCTCATATCGCTGAATAGTCCAATCAGTGGGAACTTGAACCTGTTGTACATAAAGATAAAACGGAGAACAGAGTGGAATATAATGAATCTGTAAAAAATGATTACGTATCGTCTATAAGAAATACTTATAAAAGTGTTTGAACGATCAAATCGGAGCTCTTCGATATACGTGCATTTAGTACATATCTAACGACCATCATGTTAACAGAAATTGCATTCTATCTTCTGGTAGCGTTGATTGCCATTTGGGTACTTTTCGAACCTATCAATCGCGTGAGTGAAATTTTATGGGAAATCATCATTTCGGTGACAAATTCGGAACCTGTCGATCTAAAAAGCAAATTTGGCCATTGGGCAATTGTTACCGGCTGCACGGATGGTATCGGTAAAGCATATTCTAAAGAACTGGCAAGCCGTGGATTAAACTTGGTATTGATAAGCAGAAACTTGGCAAAGCTTGAACAAGTGAAAAAAGAAATATCACAAATTAATGAACATCTCCAGGTAAAACTTATTGTTGCTGATTTTAGCAGAGGAAGAGAAGTTTTCAAAAAAATTGAGGAAGAACTGGAAAATATGACGATCGGTATATTAGTCAATAATGTTGGATGTCAATATAGTTATCCAATGTATCTCGGAGAACTCCCAGAAAATGAACTTTGGGATATGATAAATGTCAACGTCGGTACTACAACGATGATGACACGCATAATAATTAATAAAATGAAAAAACAAGGCAAGGGCGCGATCGTGAATATTTCTTCAGGCTCTGAGTATTTGCCATTACCATTAATGACAGTATACGCAGCTACAAAAGTTTACATTAAAAGTTTTTCGGACGCTCTAAAATCTGAGTATTCAAAGTTCGGCATTACAGTGCAGCGCATCACACCGATGTTTGTTAGTACCAATATGACAGATTTTTCTCCAAAACTTCGTGTTTCCAATTTGTTGGTACCAGATGCGACAACATTTGCGAAACATGCTGTAACAACTCTTGGAAAAATTGATAAAACTTCAGGATATTGGGCTCACGGAATTCAAATATTTTTCATGTTATTCCCACCAATGTGGGTAAGAATGAAGATCGGGCAAAGATTGAATGAGGTATTTCGAAATGACTATTTGAAGGAGAAAAAAACGTAATCTATGTGAATAATTTTAAATTGGTGAAAAATAAGGACATGTAAAAATAATGTTTTTGTAATTCTATCGTTATTGCACTGTGAGATTATGGGAGTCTATATAATATAATCAGTTGGAATATTAACAAGTACACGGCACACGTTTGCGAGTTATTTTTAAAATGTATATTTGTATGCGTAACCGTTGGTGAATTGTGTTTTCAGTGTATCTAATTAACGAATCTTGCATGCTAGCAAGGAAAGGTCATTTTTTCAAACTACTCTTGTGTGGAAATAAAATGTGACTATGGACTTATTCAGTGATATGGTTGATAAAAAAGTACTGATTGTGCATGCCAATTGCGACTAATGAGATGTATATGGAGAGTTCATGAAATTAGTAAAAAATAAATTATGTTTGTAAAAAATTGAATCAGCTTTGCAATTATTCAACAGTAAATTATTTTTAAATGTAATGTCAACGTAATTACTAAAAATTAATAGATTTAATTGCATTATTATTAACCTATTATTCATACGGGACATTCTCAGCGTGTCTGAGTCCCGTCCTGTCCTCTTAATTTTTTACATAAAACCAGAGCTTACAATTTTGTTGAAATGAAAAAAAGTTACGCAGTTTTACGTCCGAATATAACAATGGAGCCGATTCCATCATTTATTTTCTTCTCCGTCAAATCTTTAAATAGATACATATGAAGACCAGGTTTAAAAGTAATTTAGTGCATATTCTAAAATCAGGTTAATTCATACTTTCACCTCAATATGACCTTGACCAAGTTCTCGGTCATCATATTCGGACGTAAAAGTTTGTATTCTTTCCTTATCGTTGAAAAAGATAGGGATTAGAATCTAAAAGTGAGCTTTGACCTTGGAATATGCTTCAAGGTTCAGGGTTGAATTCAGTGGTACCAAAATATATACACACAGGTTGGCCCACGGGTGTAAGATTTTTCCTTAGCTATTTAATGGTACCATTGCATTTGACATGAACATAATTTTGAAGGTTATTGCAAGGTCAAGGTTCTTTTTTAAATGCTAATCCCTATTCTTTTTCCTGTACTTGGAAAAAAAAAACATTTTACGTTGGAATATGATCACCATGACCTTGGTCAACATTATTTTCTATAATCCGTTACATTCGGGAATCAGATTTACATCCTGAAATGAATAGTAAAGACAATGCAACATAATATAAGGACTTCACTACACATTTATGAGTTAAATAAATAAATTGGTACCGAAATGATTAAATATTATGCTGACTAGTTACCGAACATTACACTAACAAATATTATAAATGATATAAAGGAATGTATTAAAATAGTTCGCAACGTCCAATATGGCGACATAAAGCAACTATTATGCTATTTTTAGGTACAACGTTTGTGAAGTATACATTTGATCAGGGAATATATTTATTGTAGATTTTAAAGTCTTTTAGCGGGGGATCCAAAATATGGAGGGTGATACTTTCCAAATGTTTCAATTTTTGTAAAAGGGAGTGATAGAGTCCTAAGTTTACAACAAACATTTTGTGCTTTTGCTAGTGATAATGAATAAGGATTCGAATGTTAAAATGCAATAGTATCTTGGACACAAGTTTATTTTCTAATCATTCTGGAGCAAGTGACTAATAATTCTAAGTAAACCACCATAAAAAATAATACTTGAGTATGTTTAGTTTTATGGTTATCTACTAGATCATATTTATAAGCTACAGTTGAAAAATCGAGGCATGAATAGGGAACTATGCAATTGAAAAATGCGAATGAAATTCCTGATCTTCAAATAAAAGAAATGTATTTAAAAATATGATTACGAACGGTTTGCAAGTATCGCGGTTTATTTATGCAAATGTTTATTGCAACATAAATACAGACCAATGCCGAACGTAACATCAGAATTATTATTTAAAGGGTCTATAATTCTTTGGTGTTACTTTGGAATCTGCATAATTTATGTCGAAATTGAAGTCAAATTCATTGTACATTTTTAATATTTGAATAAACTGTGCTCGAAAAATTGATATGCTATAAAAATTAACTTAATTTATTGAGTGGAACATTTATTCCAATTAATAATTAATATGTTTTAAAATATAGAAATTTGTCAGTAAGAACGTAAAATTACGAATATTTATTTTTTAATTATTTTGAGTTTTGAAAGTAAAAAGTATTATGTGAATATAAACTCTAAGAAACCTGTAGACATTCTGTTAGTCAACAGATGACAGCAAAATGAAAAGAAATGAATATACATGCTCCGTTAAATTCTAAGCCTGAGCTACTTTAAAAGCGATTAGGTATTTAGATGCTAGTTGAACGAAGAACATTTTTATGAAAAATTTTATTTCAAGGAAGTGTTCTTTTGTGCAAATGTAAGCATTTGGAATACTGATACTTTATATATTTTTTGTGCTGTAGCATAAACCGATGAAATTACTGGTAGGATTTATAATAAAAGTGCCGTTATACAGTCCCTGTCTATATTATTAGTTCCATGCTGAAAAATTAATTTTTCACTGAATTTTTTTGTTTTATCGCAAGACCGTTACCGTTCTTTTCCGCAAAATAAACAAAGAAACGTCAAATACAGTGCAACAGGCTCTGTTGTGTAAAATACATATGTGCTTTGACACAATTTTTATGAAAATTGCGATTTGTAGTAATTATGTAATTTTCAGAATGGGTAAACAACATGATTTGTCCTCTACTACTATTGCTCAAATTGCCGGTATGTTGAAGTTAAAGCATGAACTAGTATCAAACAGCTAAAACTGTCTAATAATGAACGTGAGGTGCAGTTAGAATGACAAAAAGGTTATTTTCAGCATGGATCTAATAATATGGCCAGGGATTGAAAATAACGCCTGGTAATGATTTATTATAAAAAAGTAGAGACATAAAACGTAAAATTTTCCTTTTTACTAAAAAATTGAAAAAATCAAATCATTTTAAATGGATGATTTATTTAATAATTATAGTTGTCATGAAAAAGTTGTCAGATATTGATTTTGTTCAGGTTTATAGATAATTACTATTCGCTAGAAGCATATAACGTATAAACAGTGTCCGATATTGAAGATTCTGAACTAAAAAGGCAACGGTATGGGTAGGAATCGATACTCATTCTATTTACCTATATTAC
Source organism: Trichopria drosophilae (assembly GCA_030407085.1). NCBI lineage: Eukaryota > Metazoa > Arthropoda > Insecta > Hymenoptera > Diapriidae > Trichopria > Trichopria drosophilae. The sequence goes on from CM059583.1 coordinate 159,245,952, forward strand.
GTTGAAAGCGTTGTAACAATATATTCATATTTAGTTTAATCACTTGATAAATGTAGATGTTAATTTTATTTACGTTGAGATGTTACAAGTATGCCGTTGCAATGTTTACAGCCTATAACAGATCGTTTTCGACGCATGGCAGAAATATTATGCACTATAAAATCATATTTGTTGTAAAAATAAAGTGAACTAAATATTTATTTTAAAAGAACGCTTTTATCAACGTATATTCTTTATAAATGTACACAAAAAAAAATAATGTTAGTCACTTATTATTAATTAACCTGCGATTTTCCACATTATTATTAAAAAAAGTAATGTATTCGAACGTCTCGTCACACTCCTTCGAAAAACGCAATGGAATTAATCCTGAGCTTCTACTTGTGATGTACAAGAGTTTTGTAAAAGATAATATGATATCTTTGTTTATCTGCCCATGCAGAAAGTCGTTGAGAAATTAGAAAATGCTGATATATGACCGATATGCCTTTGTTATAGAAATTCTACATTTACAAATATTCTTATAGCAGAATCAAAAGTACATCTTAAACCCTGAAATGTAGTTTCCAAATTCAAAAATGAGTTTGTATATTACGATTTCTAGAGTTGCTGATTACGACTCTGACGTTAAAATTTCAAAACCGAAAATGACGCATCCAATATGGCGTACAAAAATATGAAAATTCAATGAATTTGCCTCTATCTTGTTACTCAAAGATTTTTGGGGTCGCTGATAAGGAATCTAAAGTTCAAATTTCAAAATTGCAGATTCAATATCGTGGATTAATTTGTCAAAAAAGACCGAAAAATTATCCCTACATATTAGATCTGTCCTATAAGATCCGTCGTTTTGGATTTTGAAATTTCAACATCAGATTCGTAATCCACAAACTCAAGGGATCCCTTTCAACGAAGTTATGCCTTAAAAATGCTGAACACAGAGGTGTTTGGATGAATATATTCGTCCTGGAGCATATGGAAACAACTTATTCAGGTCTGCGCACAATACGGTTCATTTTAACCTTATAGAGGGCCAAGATTTTGAGACGGAAATTCACCTTAAAAAATGGAACAAAAGATATCTTATATTATGGATTGAACGTGGAGAAAGTGTCAATAAGAGGTTGTGCCATTTCAGCGGCTTTCCGCAGTCTCGTACGGAACAGCCAACGTTAAAAATGTCAAGTGCGAAAAAAATAGTTTTTTCAATATTTTTGTTTTTTCATCATATAATTTATAAAAAAGATAATTTACACATAAAATAAAGTATCTTTCCTAATTTCACAGGGTTGTTATAATTCAAAGAGTTGCTTTAGGGGTAATTCACGCCTTCAGCCATAACATTGAATTTTTACGTATTTGGAACTGCAAACGGCGTATTTTCTGGCACTGAATCCCAATCTGATATCAGAAGCAGTGTAAATTCTGCTTTTCTTTTACATGCAGATAAAATTTAGGATTTTTTCAAAAAAATCGAATCTGAAATCATAAGCGGTACATGAAAAGTAAAAAGGGGTGAAAAGTGGTGAAAGAAGTAAAAAGGGGTAAAAATGTAAGAAAGGTGAAAAGTGATTCAATTATTTCAGATAGTAAATTGCTGCTATGCATAAACAAAGTAATGTATTTGTTACAACAAATGTAATATATGGTAGCAAGATATAAGTGGTATAAAAAAGGTAATAAGAAAGATTGAAAAAAGGGTAACAGAGGATCAGTATTCAATTGCATCAAGTAGTAAAAATCAAAACCATTTATAATATTGATTTGGCATTATAGTCTTATGCACATAAAACAAAGCACAATTTTTACAAAAATATACTAGTACATTCAAGGAATACAGGGTAGCTAAAAAGGGGTTGGGAAGGATCAATTTAACTTAAATGACATTAAAAAATGATAATGATGTTGAAATAATAGATATTTTAATCGGAAAATTAAAATTAAAAAAGTTTTTTTGGCGACCTAAAGTGATGGTTTTCCGGCCCTCTAAAGGTTAATGCGTCTGTATTTTGTATGATTGGCTAAACCTACCTTGACCCAAAATTAAATTTATTACTACTATGACTATTATTTAATATTTTTTATTCTTTATCTCAGAAATTACTTAGAACTCCCACTCCACACGGAACAGTAATAACTAAAATAACTATGTACATTTTTTTCAATCACTATTAATGTTCATATCTAATCCAGTCTCTTACCTCTGTCGTGTCTGTTTTTCTAATATAAACGCATAAGTGAAAATAAAGATAGCATAAGTGGAGAAAGGAAATTAAACAAGCTGGCTGTAAAGTACAGAACAATAACTAAAGGTGTAAACTCGACACCACCCGCGAAATAAATGGAATCAATTAAAATTTGATAAGATGTGAGTTACATCAGGCTATATCTCAATTTATCTCAAAATCTAATATAAAATCTTAGATTGGATCTTGATTATGGATAGATCTTCTTAGATGTCAACTTAATAAGATATGATTAGATCTCACAGTATCTGACATCTAGATCACGTAAAATCTGCCGATATCTTGTAGTTGAATATCCAGAAACACACGATTCGCACTATATCTCGGTAGATGCGAAGTGATCTAACAATACATTATTCGAGCTCATATAAAACTAAAATTTCGAATATTCACGAATACCTTGAGAACGGTAAAACATATGCAAAATCCAACACAGTTTGGGGGGAGGGGGGGTACTCCAGTCGATTCATATAAACCTGCACCTAAAGTTTTAAAATTTTCACTATTTAAAATTTCGAATTACCGCTTCCGAGATGTTAAAACATTATTAAAATTTTCAAACTCTGCCAGGAGGTCTGCATTAATTGACTTGAAACCACCCCGCTTTCGATAACACCCAAAATGTTGTCAGATTCTCTTAACTTTCTCGAGATATCTAAGAATTTTGAACATTTATAAGTTTGGAAATTTTTAAAATCTGATAAGAGACATTAATTTTTAATTTATAACTGACTTAAGATCATTCCTTTTTTGATGACCCCAAGAATTTTGTGAGATTCTGCGTATCTCTTACCATTTTAGAAATATTTAAGGATTTTGAAAATCAAAATTTGCCGAGGGGTCTGTATTCATTGACTGAGGTCTCCCCCCCCCCCTTCTTTACAAAGAAGAAAGCCTGCTCATATAGTATCATCTATTCGTTGTTTTTGCAAAATTATGCACCATAGTCAAGTGGTCACGATCACGATTCGAGATTGGCGTGCGGGAGACGGGGGATCGATTCTCGAAGCAGCTTTTTTTTTTAGTTTCTTTAGATACACGTGGATATTTCCAGATCTCTTGAGTTATGGCCAAAGCTCAGATCTGGAGTTAGCTCTCTTCAGATCTAACTTTTGTTCGAGGGCTCCTAAACTTTATTTATATATCGCCCGAATTTGTTTCAAAATTTACGGGGTCAATATAGTTTATTCTTTACTTATACACAAAACAAATTAATTTTTTCCCATTACTACAACCAGACAATATTTCTTATTGCATCACTAAGAATTTGCTTCACAATTTTGTATATCATTGGTTTCATATGCAGTACTGTTTATAAATGTACAAACGCCTTATCGTATATTCAATTGATAAATTAACTTCATTTATCTCGTGTGCATACAAATCGGCAGGCTACAATCGATATAATTCCGATATGTTATGTAGTGCTATATTTACATCCATGTAAAAATCAAAATCTTTAAAAGAAAGCATCTGTTCCAAGCAATATTATAACATTCTTGAAGTCGATAATAACATAAAATATTTAAATAAAGCGGTTGTGACCCTTAGCGAGTCGAAACAATAACTTCCCGATCAATCTCTCGTATTTTATTCCGGTTTATTTAACGGACTGGCTATATTCACGTACGTTTTCCATATTTTGCGTTATATAGAGAGGTTCTATTTCCGAAATCTACCCATTATTTCTTAAAAAAAACCGACTAGTAAAAAATCGGCATATTGTAAAGAGAATAATACTTTTACCGTGTCGGCTTTTTGATATGTCGGCTTTTTTATTTCTCAGTTTTTTGACGCGCATCAACAGTTTCCTCACGAAAAATGACGGAATTTGTTAAATAATATCATTTTTTCACGTTATTTTGACTATTTTTACTACTTTTTTTTTTAATAACTCGAAAACCGCTCAGCCGATCATGTTCAAAATCTAATCAGCACGAAGTTAGGTCAGGACGCATCGATTAAAAAAAATTAATCAAATCGCTTCATCCGTTGAAGAGAAATCGTTGGACAAAATTTGGTTTTCACACACACACACACACACACACACACACACACGCACGCACGCACGCACGCACGCACGCACGCCCGCACGCCAGCACGCACAGACACACACACGCACAAACTCTCACACACACACACACACACACACACATCTCTCTAAAAATGTGTCAGTTTGCTTCTAGTGGTCACAAAACGTGGAGATATCATGAAATTAGCATTTTCCATTTTCGAGGTCATTTCAATAACTTCCCTGTAGACCGGGAAGTTAAAAAAGGTAATATAAGTTTTGTAAGAAGATAGATGCACTGAAAAGACAGTCGCTAGTACCTACAAATTAATGCATAAAAATTGATTGTTCTAAAATAAAAATATAAGGGAGAGACTTACAGGTATCCACCTGTAAACTTTTTTTACCACAACTTGTAAAATTAATATATAGTTAATGGAAATAAACCATTGGAAAGAGAACATAAAAAACTAAAATTTAAAATTACAAATTATTTGCATGATTAAATATAGAGAATAACGACCTGAAATTGCGGCTTGCAGATTGCCACTCCCTCTAAAAATAAAAGCTTCTTAGTCTAGAGTATCTGAGATCTCTCATGACGAATATGAAGTCATGTTTAAAAAATCCAAAATGACGGATCTAATATGGTGGGCAGAATTTTAAAAATTGAACGAAATAACTTGAAACTATTTACTCTAAGATTTTTAGAGTCGCTGATCACGAATATAAAGTCGTATTTCAAGATTTTAAGATAGCGGATTCAATATGGCAACTGAAATTTTAAAGAGTATTGGGTTTGCAAATTCCTACGTACTGATCTTGCTCAGACATATGGATAGGACATTGATAACGTTAATTGATACGCTTTAACCCGTTGACTGCCGATGACGAAGATCTTCGTCATTTCGGACTTTTCCCAGATTGCCGGAAAAAAACAAATCTTCGTCATGATATTAATTATACTAACAAATTCTTGAATTTATGTGAAATAAATTCAAAACCATTTCTACAGTCTAATATGTACTGAATACGATGGTGTTGTCCATTTTCATAATCGATATTAAAAAAAAACGTCCACAAAGATGGTAGTTTTCATGATTTTTCAAAATCTTCATCATGATGTATGACATTGTATTCAATCAATTTATGCATAAAATGTTTATAACACCGCTTGAAACTTGTTACTCAAGGATTTTTGGGGTGGTTGTTTACGAATCTGAAGGTAGATTACAGAAACTCAAAATGGCTGATCCAATATGGCGGACACTTTTTTGGAAAGTCGAACAATACTGTTGAAACTTATTACTCGGAGTTTTTTTGAGTCGATGACTACAAATCTAAAGTCAGATTTTTAAAAATTCAAACTGCCAAACAACGTTCTCGAAAATTGAAACTCATTACTCGGGCCCTCTCTATTGTTTACCTATTTACACACTACACCACGAGAAGGTTTAAGGGAGGTCTTGGAAGTGCACTTATGTTAATGTTTTTTTTTTTGTGTTTTGTTATTATTTTGTTATTGTTTAGTTTACTTTTTGTTTTTTATATTCTTTATTTAACATACAGTGACCGAGAAAATATAACAGTTAAAACTAAATTATTTTATATTGGTCTTGCAGTACAAATTTTATATAATAACGAGTATTAAAAAGACTGCAATATAGTATATCAAGAAATCTTAATTTATGGTAGTTGTCGAAACAACAACTTCCACATAAAGCAACGTCACTTTGACACGTTTATCGAATGTCTTTTCGAATACCCTTCTCGTAATAGTTACTGCATCCGTTTGTTGGATATTTACACTGTGAAGTGGAAGGAAATTTCCTAAAGTCATGTGAACGACGGAAAGGTGGTGCATCGGCCATTTTGAATTTCCAAAATCTGACTCCATATTCAAAATCAGAGGCCCAAAAAAAACTACTTATACCAAGTATTATTAAAATCCAACATAATTTTTTTGTGCATTTTGGGCACTTTCTTTGAAAGTATAGCCGCACGTAAGGCAGGCCGTGAAAGACAAATTATATATCACCAAAAACATCAGAATATGATTGTGGATGGTGATAATTGTGATGATGATGGTAGTGTTGTCGATAATAATGACTAATGGCACAAGATTAATGCTACAGATACCCCACGTACATTCGATGATACCAAAGGTCGTGCCACAGCTACACTTATTGGAATCACGCAGACTGAATATGTAAAATAACTAAACGTCAATAAAAAGCCACAGAGCGGAACACCGGGTGTGGTAACCTCTAAGTCAAAAAAGGTAATCTGCAATTTTTGCACCACTTTAAGTGCCTGAAAAAACTATGCCAAATTTTGAATTATGTGAAAAGCCCCTTTGAGTATGAAAATTGAATAAGCAAGTAACAAAGAAACAAATATCTTGATTGATTGGTAAGAAATGTTAAAGGTGTGAAAGCATAAACAATTTTAAATTTCACCATCTGAACATTTTAGATAACTAAAACTACAATATAACTGAAAATTTTTATAACAGATTCACTGCACAGTAATAAATATTCATTTGATATTATTACAAGTTGGAATCGTGGTATTTAAAGTACCAACAGATAAAAAACAAACGGGGGTGGCAAAACCTGCATTCAGCTCGGTCCGCAACCCTCACATTCCTAGAAAAAACTTTTACGCACTTGTATCGAAAACTACTATTATGCACGGATTTTCCCGGCGTGAAGTAGAAATTTCGTGCGTGAAGTGATTTGGATATGTTGTAGTACCCGAAAAACTAAGGATCACGTATTTTTTATATCGGCGGTAAAACGTTTTTATGGGACGAAAAACAAACCCATTTTCAGCCTCAAAAGTACGGCAATTTTTCTATTTAACCCCTATGTTGGGGCGAGGGGAGGGGGCTGTTTCACCCTCTAAAAACGTTTTACCGCCGATAATAAAATACGGATCCCTTAGTTTTTCGTGTCCCAATTTCATATCCCAATTTCATATCCCAATTTCAGAAAAATCGGCGAGTATCACTTGGGTAGTGTTACTCGTTAGTGTTATCAGTGAAAAACTTCGAAAACTTGACTAAAAATGATGAGAATACAGCCATTTTTACAAGAAAAAATGCATCTTAATTTAAATTTTTTTTAATACACGTGTCCGTAAAGTAGACACTTTACGGACTCTTTTTGTAACCGACCAATACCAAAATAATTTACATCAATTTTATATTTTGTAACATTTTTCAAGGTGTTTAACATATATATATTTCCTTTCTAATATCAAAATTGGCGGACCAAAAATGGTGGATATACATGCATAATTTGTTTACAACAAATGAGACATATTCTGCGCCTGATCCAGAGTAGAAATACTGCCGGAATTAGTGTGATCGAAGGTACACCATCGTGGAGGTTTTTCGGTCGGATTTGTACCTCTTTTGTATTTATTTTTTACATTTATAACTTTTTTTTCTGATGATGAATTTTATTTTTTTTTTATTTTATTACGCATATAAAATTAACGTTATTTAAAAATTATTTTATGAATCGTGTGGCACTACTTTCTCGTCTATGTGTTTCATCTGGATTTTCGTGGTAGAGCATCCAACAATAGTCTCCCATCATCCTTTCATTCCAGAAACGCTGATAACGGTTTTCCATTGTTTGAATATCTCGACGAAATTCGTCGCCTTGTACATCGCTTACTGCTTCAAGATTTTCCGGAAAAAAATTCAAGATTCCCGTGCAAAAAGTGGGTTTTTAATGACATTCGACAATTCATTTTTTATAGGCATTAAGAAGATTTTGAATACCAGTTTTGTTCCTAGGTGATCTAGAATTTCCTAAAAAATGTTCGGTATCCATTTAAATGTTCTTCACGAATCTTTTTCAATGTTAGAAAGGTGTCATTCAACATTTTTTAATATAATAATCTTGTACAACGCGACTATCCTGTATCGTTTTTTTGTAAACAAATTTTGCAAAGTCATTCATAAATTTTGGTTCGCCAATTTTGATATTCGGAGGGAAAAACGTAAAAAGCCCTGAAAAATGTTGTATAATATGAAATTTATGTCAATGATTCTGGTATTACATGCCAGTGCACCTAACACTCATGCACATTTTTCACTAATAACACTAAGAACCGGTTATTTTTTGGATCTAGAAAAATTCACACGTAATCTGGAAGCAACGATAAGTAAAATGAAAGGTCTTACGATTAATTATCTTGTTTCTTTGGATTGCAAAAAATTCCGAAAGAAACGAATTTGAAAAAAATACAAAACGGTGAATATCTTGAAAATCAAAGATGATGGTAAAATTGTAGGAACGAATTTGGATTCAGCGCCAAAAAATACGTTAGAAAAGTATACCCGCATCTATGATGATTACGCAAAGTCAAATTTTCTTGACCTGTATTATAGTTTCCCTAGTAACAAAAGTTCGCAGATAGTAGGCATATAATGCCAACAATCCTGACATTATGTCGGCTTTCTATCAACTTTTGTTACTAGAGTTGAGAATGATTCGATTGGGATCGTTCGATTCTTGGTCAGTACGTTTTTTTATTGTTTATTGGAATTACAAAGAATTGAAACTCATTAATTACGAAATGTTCAAATTCCGTACTCAACATTTTCTCATTTGTTGAGAATGAAGTCGAGATTACAAGATTCACAACTAGGAAATGTGCTCTACAAAAGAGATTCAGTTCATGTTTAGCATTTTGCATTGTTCTCAATACAGAAGAATTAACATGACAAAGAGTACTGTTTTCTCATCATTTAGCAACGTTTACAGATCATTACTAATAACTAAATCGTCTAGACATTCTGAAAAGATATTTTTTAAAAATGTGAGAAATGTACCTTTCTTTTCTTTTTAACAATTTTGAATTTTAATCGACGTTTATGTTTATGAGAGCTCGTACGATAATTGTTATACTTACTATATTCTGTAGAACCGCTTTGAAATTTTTCCTGTTTGAAAATGTAGATTACATGTATCTCAACAGGGTTCTTATTACTTAAAGATATGTAGAGCACAATTTGTATACTTTCTTCACTTGTACTTGCTAGACGCTCTTAAATCAACGATTTTATCCTTCTATGAAGTGTTTGAAACCGGATAAAAATTATGTCATTCACCGCGCCTGCTTGTGACACCCTTTTTTTGTCATGGCAGTGCAAAATCAGTCTAAAATTGTATAGTATTTGATAAATGATTACACAGCCCCACAACAAAAATAATTTCTGCAACGCGAGCTACACTACCACGACTGTACGTTTTGGGGGTCACTGCATCTGAATCCGAGGTCAGTTTGATCCCATTAGGAGGCCATAATTAGAAAATAACCATTGAATTAGTTTGAACCACTATTTTCAGACATTTTAGGGATCGCTGAAATCGAATCCGAATTCAGTATGACTTCATCAAGTCACGATCAAGGTGATTTCAGGTCAAGTCAAGGGCATATCTCGTTTCAAATGTCTTAATATAGAATCTATGCACTTGCTCCTCACTAATATCTCCTACATTCATTGGGAAGTAGGGTAAAGTAGGTGCAAAACGTGCAACTTTGGGTTCATCAAACACCCTAGTTCTTTATAATTCGCTAACATTCGTGCCATTATTTCGGTATACTTTTCACTGTAAATTCTAGACTCAACATCTTGATCCCTTCCCATGCAGCTATCCTTTCGTCTCGGAGTGCTGAGAGCCAGACTTGCACTCAAACAACTACTAATTGGTTTGACACCAACACCAACACCAAGGTTTATACTTCAAGGGAACGTACTACGTAACGCCATCCTCACTTTTTTTGCTGCAGTTGAGGGGAGTATAAGTGATCGATACAATCTCACTCATGTAAAAAATTACCGTCGTATCACATTAACCTTACCTGATAAAGTCAAATAGACTCTGGAATCGGGCTCAACAATCCGAAAAATAAGAGTAGACATTTTCTTCGATTCGATCTTCTTTTTTTATTTTTACCTTGACTTGACCCTGATCGTGACTTGGTGGGGTCAAATTGACCTCGGATTCGGATTCGGATTCAGCGACCCCCCGAATGCTTTAAAATAGTGGTTCAAATCGGTTCAATGATTTTTTTCTAAATATTACCTTCATTTGACCTTGATTCTAATCTGATGGGATTAAAATGACCTCGGATTAGGATTCAGCGATCCCCAAAATATACAATCATGGTAACGTGGCGGAGAGTGCAGAATTTTTTTGAGGGGCTGTGTAATCGTTTATTAAATACCCTACAATTGATTTATTTCTTTCCGTATATAGTGCGTCGTTTTTCAATTTTTATACAAGTACAAGTTTGAATTAAATATTTTATTTAACATTATTTAATAACAATTACGTTATATATATTTATATATGTGTCTAGGGGAAGTGTGGCATACTTATATTTACAATCATATTTATATTTTACTCAGAACTCCATAGCATTAATCTTCAAAACATCCGTACGGAACAATGCAAACAAATTCATGTTCGCCATTTCACATCAAAATGCATTTTTCTTGTACACTATATAGATTCATAATACGTACGTACATTTGTAGATTGTGCGAAAGTTCGAAGACATTAGAATATATGCACATTTCGAAAAAATTATTATTTTTTAAGTTTTGTAAATTTTCAAAATTCATTTATATATGTATGTATTAATCGATTGGAGTTCATCCCCCTTTCAAGAACCTTCGAAATTTTATCAGATTTCGTGTATCCCTTGTCGTTTTCGAGATAATTAAGAATTTTTTTAAAATTTAACATGTAACACAAATATCATATGACGTTATAAATAATGATCGACAGTGATAGACCAGTGGTCCGTGTCGCGCGCGGTCCTTGATCTCGTAAAAAACATCCTTGTTGAGGAACAATACTTGGATAGGTGACTGCTTGAGATCAGCTTTTTTTAAGATAATTAATTTATTTATCTTAAAAAAGGTTTAAAAAAATATTAAAATTAAATAATAAACAAAAATAAGAACGAAATAACATTTTTTATTAAAATCTCTTATTTTATATTTTAGGAAGCGGTATTAAGTATACGAATGTTCACTCTTAACCCGTTTCGTCCTGAAATGACATAAATTGTAGCCGTTTTTTAGCTAAATAATTTTAATAGAAAGGGTGAATGAATTTTTGTACAAGTTTATGTCTTATAGGTTTCAAGTCTGCTCTTTCTGAATCTGAAGTCCATTTTCCAATATCTTTAGTCGTTTTTCTAATATGGCGCCCAGAATGGCAAAAATCCCGAAAAAATTGTAATTTCTTAAATTGAATTCCTTTTTTGTATATGAAACTGTAGTCCGATCGATTCCCACTTTTACATCTGGTGGAGTTTTGAATTTCGAAAATCTGACAACGAATTCGGAATCAGGAACCTCAAAAAACCACGTATGCTCCTTTTTACACAATTTTATACAAGTTTTGAATTTTTGACCGCCTTATTGGATCAGCCATTTTGAATTTCAAAAATATGACAACGGATTTGTAATCAGGAACCTCAAAAACCCCTCTATACATATTTTTACAAAAATTTATAAAAATTTCAGATTTTTAACCGCCATAATGTATTCGCCGGTTTGAATTTTGAAAATTTGAAAAGTGATTCGTGATCGAGGATGTGAAATAGTATATTTCGTAACAAGTGCGGAAAATGCGATTTCCCGCACGCGTAATGATCACACTGACACGAGTGCCTGGCGATGCTGTGTGAATCATACGAGTAGGGGAAACGTCCGCACGTGTAACGAACGATTTTTTTTTAATAAGTGTGCGGAAAATGTGGCCACTACACGTAACATTTAAAATTTGTTATAGCATGCGTAAGGTACGTTCTTATGAATGATGGCGTGATAAAGGGGAGGGGGGAGATGTGGCGCGAAAGGGGGGATCCGGGGGGGCTCCCCGATATAAACATATTTATGATTTTACAGATACAAAAACTTTTTTATATTTTTTATAATATCATGTCGTTTTCCTATATCAGTGTGCAGTGTGATTTCCCAAATCGGGATGTGGAAAGTATAAAAATTAAATTTTCCACGTCCCGATTTGGGAAATCGCATTTTCCACACTAAAATCTGTTCGGAAAACACACATTTTCCGAACCCGTATTACAAAAAATCATTTTTTATCCATTAGTATTGAATGTATTATTCATTTACAAGAGTATTAGAACTGAATAACGAAAATTTTGTTGAAAATGACGCCATTTTTAAGGCAGCATTTCGAATTTTAGGATGCGCGTTACACTATCTTTTGATACAACCAATTACTCCACCAGACCTAAAAGTAGGAATCGATTGGACAACAGTTTCATATAAAACGCAATGAATTTCAATTTAAGAAATTACTATTTTTATCAGGGTTTTTGCCATTCTGGACGCCATATTAAAAAAACGGCTAAAGATATTGGAAAATGGACTTCAGATTCAAAAAGAGCAAACTTGAAACCTATAAGACATGGACTTGTATAAAAATTCATTCACCCTTTCTATGAAAATTATTTAGCTAAAAACGGCCACAATTTATGCCATTTCAGGACGAAACGGGTTAATGTTCAAAATCACTCTTATTGTACGCTTATTGTACTCTTATTGTACACTTCTGGAAGCGGCATTTAAGCGAACGTACTTTTCATGTACTCTTATCGTAACGTACACGAAATACGTACTCTCCCTCATAGCACGTGAAGATTACATGAACCTTACATTGTAAGTTTGTATCATTACATGGACTTTACAGAACCTTTCTGTAACTATACGGTAACATTAATATTAACGAGTAATCTTCATTAATATTATAATAACATTAAATGTTAATCACTAACATTACCGTGCAACCTGGCTGGAATTTACAGAACCTTCTGTAATCATATGATAGTTATACCTTATGATAACAATATCCGTGCACATTAATCCCAACGGGCACGAAGGACCCAAATGTTGCTAAAACGTTTTCAGAATGTTCCAGAAACGTTCCTAAAACGTCATATGTCTGCAACTTTTACGGAACGTTTTATAAACGTTTCATCCACGTTGCAGACATTTAACGTTTTAGGAACGTTTCTGGAACGTTCTAAAAACGTTTTAGAAACATTCGGGACTTTCGTGCCCGTTGGGATGGTTATAATGATCTTCATTACCATTAAAATAACGTTAAATTTGAATTACAAGCATTATCAAACAATTTTCCCTGCACCTTCCAGTAGAAAATTATTGATTTATAAGGGATTTATTATCTCTTATGTAAAATCTTGATACTATGCGATACTATTTAATGGCATCATATGAGTAATGTAAATGTAATGTTGATAGAACGTTACCTAAAACTTTGAAGACGTTAAGAAGCATCAACATTACTACCACATCATAACAACATAAACGTTAACATTAAAATTTGACATAAAGATTTTCACCTTCCTGTAATATTACACGAGAGAAGTGCCTTTTACCCAGTATTAGAATTCTTATACCCCGTAGAAGATAGTATTTTACGTGTAAGGATAGCCATATTTCTATTACCGGTTAAAAGAAAAAGATTTTAAACTATTCTAACCTGTATGTTTATTTTAGCCTTTTCTCTTTAATTAAAAGCAATTCTGTGTACAGAAATTCATCTAGCAAATGAAAATATTAAAAATTACTTCTTTTAGTCTTAATGAAACATTCTTTTAACCCGTTTCATCCCAAAACGACAAAATTTGTCGCCGGTTTTCATACTCCTTAAGGTTATGGATATCTTTGAGATATTTTTATGAAATGAAGGTTTCCGATAGTTTTTGAGTATGCTCTTTTCGAATATGATGTCCATTTTTCGATGTCACTCTCCAGTTTTTCGTTATGGCCACTTAAATGAAAGAAAACTTGGAAAAAAGCGAAAACTTTTTCAGAAAACTACAATTTTTATTACGAAGGAGTTCCGGAATCGTGACAGGCCTCAGAGTCTTGTGACATAATGAGTTTTACTTAAATTTGGTCAAAATTAAGATTTAAATTACAAAATGGCGTTCTCACAATGGCGCTATTGATTCGGATTTTTTGTTGTTGTTTGAGTTTTATTAAAATATTTCTGATATAATAATAATAATAATAATCACGTCTTTATTGGCAATTACAAAAACAATACAGGATATAAATAATACAAAAATGCCAAAGGGCGAGCCACAGCAATTGCTGTTTTACTTATATTACTTTATGTTATTAAATTTTGGAAATTCAATGTGGCTAACAGAAATTTAAAAAAAATTGTCTGGTATTGGGCATATAGAAGGTTTCGAAGTCACATTAGATCTGCGATTTCGAATTTGCAAAATTTAATAACGAATTAGTATTCCGTCACCTCAAGAACAAACACTTCAGGATACCAGAAATATTTTAATAAGCGCCATTGTGATGACGCAATTGTGAGAACGCCATTTTGTAATTCAAAACTTCATATTGACCAACTTTAAGTAAAACTCATTATGCCACAGGATTTTGAGGCTGAACCTGATCCCGGAACACTTTCGCAAAAAAAAAATTACAGTTTTCTGAAAAGTTTTCGTTTTTTTCCACGTTTTCTTCCGTTTAAGTGGTCATTTAAAAAATGGAAAGTGATGTCGAAAAACGGACTCCAGATTCGAAAAGAGTGTAGGTACCCAAAAACTATAGAAAACCTGCATTTCATAACAATATTACAAAGACAAATTTTGTCGTTTTGGGACGTAACGGGTATAAATAGGGGAGCTTAATAGTGTTTCGTATAATCTATCAAAAACAAATGCTAAAAGACAGAGGATTTTACCAGTTATAATATTTCTTTTAAGGGCTAAAATACACTGTTATAAAAGACAAGGGAATCTAACTGGTAAAATACACTTTTCCCAGTGTATCAGAAAATTACACTATCCAGCAATCGAATTTGGATAGAGTTGTATAGAATTGGACTCAATTATTAAATTCTGAATCCATACTTTGGTCAACGGTGAATCCATTTTAATACGTAAATACAATTCTATTCGTTTATACCAATAAAGAGGTTACTTTCTGAATTCATATTAATCCAAAAAAAGTTTTCTTTTTAAAAATTAAATCTTAAATACACCCGTATTCAACATTACGGATTCAAAACTATCTAAGTGTATTCATTTCAATCCAAAAATAGTTTCCTTTTTAAAAACGAAATATTGAATGCATCCGTATTCAACATTACGGATTCAAAACTATCCAAGTGTATTCATTTCAATGCAAGAAAAGTTTTCTTTCAAAAACGAAACTTTGTATACATACGCATGCAACATTTCGGATTCAAAAGTAGCCAAGTGTATTCATTCCAATAAAAAAAAAGTTTCCTTCTTAAAAACGAAATATTGAATGCCTCCGTATTCAACATTACGGATTCAAAACTATCTAAGCGTATTCATTTCAATGCAAAAAAATGTTTTATTTCAAAAAATAAACATTGAATAAATCTGTATTTATTTGTATTCTTATACCCAGCAAACGAAAATGGATTAAAATACATTGAAAATTTGAATTCTTTTGAATCCGGATTCTTAATTCCGTGTAAAGAATTTAAATAAATTTTCTCTTTATACACAAAAAAAGTTATTTTACATTTTTATTATTTTATTCAATTAAATTCTTTTTTAAACATGGTTGAAATGATTTAATTACCTTTAAAAAAGCTGTTCTAAAGCGGTCACCTATCCAAGTAGTGTTCCCCAATGTGGATGCTTTACTTTAGATAAATGACTGCGCGCGACATGGACCACTGTCTACTACTGTCGATCAGCATTTATAATGTAATATGATATTTCTGGTACGCCTTAAAATTTTCAAAACTTTTTAAGGGGAGGGTATACCCGAAAAGTCAGCTATATGAAATAAACTATATTTTTTTACATTAATTTAAAAATTTAAAAAAAATAGGGTGAACATAAAAACACATTTTCTAAATAACTACGCATGGATTTTAAAAAATTCCATTTTTTTTCGAAAAAATTTTTTTTTTTAAATAAAACAATTTTTTTAAGGGTCAAAACAATTTTTTACATTTTTTATTCTAGCACCACTGAATTCCACGTTAAAAATTACTCTGGAAATAATTTTTACGACCTGTACATTTTAGTTCGGAAAAAAATTTAGTTTTTTCGAAAAAATGCTTCTTCACATTCCTAACTTAGTTTAAAAATTCAAAAAAATTAGGGTGAACATAAAAACACATTTGCTAAATAATTGCGGATGGGTTTTTAAAAATTCCATTCTTTCAACAAAATTTGTTTGTTTTTTTTTTATTTACCATTGAATTCCTCGTAAAAAATTACTAAAGAAAAGCGCAAATGAAGGGACGCAAAATTGGAGTATTCTAAAGTTCGTTGACGTCCGTACTTCGCATCCAAAATTATCTCTTCTCTAATATAATTGCATTATGTAATACAATCGTTGGTATCGATAAGTCGGGGAAGGTTGTGGGGGGGGAGGAAGGAGGAAAGGTATTTTCAAAAGGGACATCGCAATAGGAGAAACAAGAGCAGACAAACTTATTTATGAAACGGTTGTGCGGCAGAGGGAGGGACAGAGACGCCGACCGGCAACCCACACGAGTGCGACGAGTGTCGCCTTCCCCAACAAGGACATGAGTCCCTTGTGCGGGAAGAGGGGCATTCCTCTCCCACTGCGGCGCACACCACTACACCTTTTGTATGCGGCCCCTGTACGCTAAATGTATACATTTATGCGCATATATGCGCCTTCAAACGTCAACAATGAGTGCGACAGAGACCAACATATCCAAGGGACGAGGACAAAACGAAAACATGCATCCGCAGTTTTCGATCACAAATAAAAATTAAACGTATACATAATATAATTACGAAACAAGGACAACGCTATAGGAAAGAAAGGGACAAACGAAATATATTTACTTATCGATACCAAACGAATTAATTGACGGAAAAATGAGCGTATTAAAATTAAATGAAATGCAATTTTTTTATGATGTTCAGGTCAGGGGGTAGATTGACGATATTTCGTCACAGCTAAAATCAACAATCCGGATTGGCGAGTAAAAATTTCAATTAATTTCAATAAATTTCTATCCATTTTCGTTTGCTGGGTACTGCTTCCGATTGTATTCGTAATTGTGTTCGTAAAATTGAATACAGATGGATTACTTTTTCTGAAATTTAATCCGGCAAATTACGCTTCCGATTGTATTCGTGAAATTGAATACGGATGGATTCCTTCTTCGGAATTCAATCCATTTGAATACATATTTACGGAATCAAAGTGTCAATTCAAAACGAATTGAAATTTTCAATCCAATCCTATCCAATCTCGATTGCTGGGTAACATTCTCTCACCTTCGTGTAATACTCGTAATTTTTAAGGTTACTGTAACCTTCCTGGGACCTTCTCGTGCTATGAGGAGGGCTTCGTGTACCTTTAATTTCACTCTTACTGTACTATTCGTGTACACTGTAAAAAATGGAAATGTAAATTTACAACTTGCAGAGTAAATATTGCCCATGCTACAAGTAGGACTTTTACGCAATATTATTGTAAATTTACAATTGAAAGTGGATTTTCCAGGTTACGGTAATATTACACCGTAGAAAAGTTTAAATTCTCCAAGAGAATAGTAAATTTGAACTCTACATTACGTGGTAAAATTTATGCACGTAATCCTGAACCAATTGTAGTGGCTTGTAATAATAATTTGTTATTTTAATAATTTATGAATTTAGATTTTATGATTTAATGTTTTCTTTCAACAAAAGTTTTATCGACAAAAGATTATAGCTCTAAAACCTGCTTTCGATCAAAGTTTTTCTATCAACAAAAGAATTTAGATTTAATGTTTTCTTTCGACAAGAGTTTTACTAGTGACAAAAAAAAAAGATTATAGCTCTAAAATTTGCTTTCGATCAAAGTTTTACTATCAACAAAAGATTTTAGATTTAATGTTTTTTTCGACAAAAGATTATAGCTCTAAAAACCTCTAAAATATTAAAATACATCTTATAATGACTTTTACAATATATTCCTCGGTTTTACATTTAAAAACAAAATAAAACTAAAATATGTGGAATTTTAATGGAAAAATTAATTTTACTACACCAATGGTTTTTCCCCTCATATTGTAAATTTACCATGTACAAAATGGGCTCGATTTTTACCCACTTATGACGTCGGAAAAACGCGTCGCGTTGTAAATTTAACACCTTCAGTGTAGGGAATTTACAAATCGTTCTGAAATTTCTAACCTCCCGCGGGAAATTTACAACTTTTAACGTGGGAATATCACCATATTTTTAGGCAGGAAAATCACAATAAAATTGTAAATTTCATCTACATTTTTTACAGTGTACACCCAAGAGCATCGATTGTTTCCCTTCTGGTTTGCATTCCATATGACACGTGTGGACGCTTCTTCATAAACTTACGTGGTTCGAATACAATCCGAAAGGGAAACAAGCGATGCTCTTGTACGTTTCTATTTTTACCTGGGGTCTCTTTAAATTTGTCCACCGCACGTACAAAAACTGACCACATGTAAACTTACGCGCGCAAAACGATATGCGCGCCATCTATCGGCGTTCTATTTATTCCCACTCCGTGTTCTGCGCCTGCGCTGTAGCGTTCTTGACGAAAGGAAGAAAGCGAATCAAGAAGACTGCACTAGCAGCAGAGATAACGTAACGACGCATAAGTAACGGTCGACTCCATTTTACGTAGCGACGTACAGATTCACTTTTCTTTCTTGAAATTTTAAAGACTCGTTTTATGAAACTTCTCAACCAGTATTTTATACTCGTCGAACTGTCAGAATCTTTAGTGTAGGCGAAACAAAGATAGAGACAGACGAAGACTTGGTGTCCCGAGTTCCAAGGATCACAGCGACCCGAGGACCAACGGACCTCCATTTTGGCTTTTAGGTATGTCAGAAAACGAAGCGTTGTCGACACAACAAAAGCAACATCAAGAACAGCAGTTTCAGCATCAACAAATTGGTGTGACATCGATGGCGAACATGGCGTGGCAATATCCTCATCAGAACAACATGCCTCTTTATCCACAATACCAGTAAGCATTACTTCTATAATTATAGCTTAAATGAACAGTAATGGCGGGTTACTCATCCCATAACAACACAGAGTATAGAGTATTCTTCTATTCCATTGCTACAGACATCGGATGTCATAGTTTCAAATTCTATCGATTAATTTTGAGGATATTTAATATTTTTTACCCACAAAATTAGGGTGCTGTAAGCATGCATGCGTTCACTGTGAAAAGTAAAATTACAAATTTGTATTCAGCTACCTAGAAATGTATTGAGCCATAAATGTACCGTTGTTTATATCCAACATTCGAAATGTTTTCAGAATTATCACGAACAAAACTGAAAAAATGCACCTTTTCATTAAAAGTTCAAACTTATCAAGTGACTTACGGGCCGGGCTAATGTTCAAAAAGTCGTATATTTTTTTTTAACATTCTACAAGAATTCACTCGAAAGTAAGAAATCATATTTTTTGTTTTTTGAACCACCCTAATGTACGTGTCTCTGGTAAAAATGAAGCATACACTTTAAATGTACGGGAAATGTACACGAAGGGTATGTACGCTTCGCTGTACCTAAGCTTTAAGATGATGTTGAAGTGCGAAACGTTGGAGTCCAACAAAAATATTTTTTTTGTTTTTGTTTGGATGAATCAATTTTTTTTTCATTCCTTGTCATATATAAACCCAATTAATGCTAAAAAAAGTTTTCTAACTTCAACATCATGCTTTAAGTTGCCTTCATGTACTTTTAAGTTCCCATTCGCGGGCCGAGTAAAATTACATTTCCGAGGTTTTACAGTTTTGTTGAAATTTCCTATTATTTTCATAGTAAAATTACAATTTTCGTATAAAAATCACCTGAAAATAGAAGGAAATTTACCATAACAGGCGGATTCAGTGTACCTACATTTTCCCGAAGCTTTTGATATCACCGTGGTATTTTACTTGGCAAATTGAAACGTTTAGGTGTGACGATAAACTATTGAAATAGATCTCCTCATTCTTAATTGGGCGTCAACAAATCGTTAAGATTAAGGGACATTTAAAACCATACACTACCACCTCAGGAGTTCCTCAAGGTTCTTATCTCGACCCGATCTTTTTTTTATTTATTTATTTATTTATTAATCAACAGGTAAATACCCAATTACATAAAGAATTATAACAGAAAATTCAGTAACGATGCCCAAAAGAACCATATATATATCACGAATAATAACAATATTATTATTGACCACTTTTATTTATATTATTTATCAACGATATCGTTTTTTCGGCTTCCAATTGCCAGATGTTGATATATGCTGATGATATAAAAATCTATTCGGTCATCAACTCGCATGTAGAAGTTTCATTGTTACAAGATACTTTAAGCTCTCTAGAAGTCTGGGCACAGAATAGTAGGATATACTTAAATATAAAAAAATGTAAGAGTATTTCTTTTTATTGCGGTAATAAGCCAACAAAATTTACGTATTCTATTGGTGGGCAATCACTCGAAGCAGTCTCTACTATTAAGGATTTAGGAGTAATTTTCGACAGCTCTTTTAAGTTTTCTGTTTATATAATTTTGGTTGTTACTAAGTCTCTATCTACGTTAGGATTCTTAAAAAGAACTTTAACAATGTCAATACTATTATTCACTTATATCATACTATTATTTTGCCAAATCTTTTTTATTGCTCGTCAATCTGGTCACCTTATACAGCACAAGAAATTTCTCGTCTGGAATCGGTTCAGCACAAATTAATTAGATATCTTTCCTTCAAATCTGGTTCCATAATGCATATTTTTGACCACGATTATCAACATCATGCAACCGCTTTCAATCATCCTACTGTAAAATCCTTACACCGTTACCGTGATTTACTTTTGGCCTATAATATTGTCAATTTAACTCGTAATCCCGTTATATCTAATTTATTCGAACATCGAGTAGTCTCACATAGCCTACACTCTTTTAGACCTGTCTTATTCCGTGCGTTAAAAGAGAATGGAATATGTTACCGCACAATAAGCGTATAACCCGCATTATGGAGGGGTTAATAAATAAATTGTAAAAGACAAAATATAAAACATCACAAACATATATTAATAAAAATTACAAATAATAAATAACAATAAAATAACGATAAAATAAATGGACACGCAAAGGGAAAAATGTATTTAGGGGTTCGAAATTCGACGCGAAGGTGAAATTACTTTTAAAATGACCGAAATAACACTACAGTAAAAAAAAAGAAAAGGTGAAGGAAAAGGGAAAATATGGATACGCAATTTCAATCTACTTACATAATCTAATCTATTTAATCCTTAAATATTCGCCAGATCTGGAACGCACTAACACAATTATTCGCAAACAAAAAGATCAAAGAAATAAATACAATAAATAAATAAAAATGCAAAAGTATAAAATGTAAATAAAAATCGCAAAGGAGAAACACAAATGAAGGGACGCAAAATTGGAGTGAGTGTAAAATGCCGTTGACATTTCGCACTTCAAATCGGAAAATTACCCCTTCTCCCTAAAACTCATTACATTTTCGGAGCCGGAAATACATTTCGCGGGTATCGGTACGCAATTCGAGGGAAAGGGACAGACGATAAAACATATAGGGAAGTACATGGGCAGAGATAAGGGGCAACGCAATGGAATAGAAAGGGACAAGCAATCATGTATAGAAGGGGAACTCTAATATTATATGCTGTTAATAAGTATACGGTTGGTATGCCGACTGTACTATACGCACCGAGTTTTCCATGTGTCCAGCACTGAACTGAACGGAATAACTATGTGTGAGTCCAGTGACATCACGAGAAGGTGCGAGCAGTATCGACTACCCTGGCAGATAGAGACCGCAAGAAAACAATAAATTACATAACTTGTAATTTGGGAAATTATTATTCGGGAATGAAAAGGACAACGTTATAGGGAAGAAAAGGAAAGATGGACTATTTTAATTTACCGATACCGCGATGGAAATAGCTAAACTGCAATCTTAAGATTGAGATATATATGTAATTATTTTATGACATTTCAGGACAGAGGCGGGATTGACGATATTTCGTCACAAGCGCAATAAGAAGACTTACTTCAGCTTTCGTTTAAAATATTTTTTCTGTTTAATTAGCTTTTGTCTTAAAATTAGTCGTTTGGCTTTTGTAATTTATTTATTTATTTATTTATTTATTTTCAGTTTGAGACGGGCGAAAACGCCCAAGTACAAAAATATAATTACATAATAAACGTAGAATTGTAGAATTGCCGCCAGGAATAACAAAGTAAATAAACATATATATTAAGAACAAAAATTCAACTATCGTAGAAGCAAAGGACATCATCTTTGCATTTAATAAAAAAAGAATTATTTTGTAAAGAATCTCTACATTGTGCTGACAGAGTATTCCAAGTTCTTCTTAAACGATTCACAACCGAGAAGAAAGATGTATTGCTCTTAGCAGCTCCTTCGTACAGTGGACGAAAATTCCTGGTATCGTACCCCTGGTGTCTGTGAGAGAACAGTGACACGATCTCAGGAGACTTGATATTACCAGTCAAAACACTTCTTGTAAATGCACAATCATTGTAAGTGTGCAAAGAGGCAATAGTTGGTAACTTAAATTCCTCAGAGAAAGATGAAAAGTTGTGATCGAAATAATGCATTGGATGGTCTGTTTTAAATGATAGGAAACGTATAAACTTTTTTTGTATAGATTCCAAATAATTGATACCTAACTGCATATAAGGTGACCAAATTTGTGAGCTAAACAATAAAACAGATCTTACTAAGGTTTCGTACATATAGTAAGGGATTAACAAAATTGAAAATGTTACATATATCATTAATAAATATATTGAACAACAGAGGCCCCAAATGCGATCCTTGGGGGACCCCAGACGGGACAGTCATCTCTTTAGAAATATGCCCTTTGACTCGGACAGCCTGGGTTCGATCATATAAATATGACGTAAGCCATTGTATTAAGGAGCCGCCAATACCTAATTCGCTTAGTTTATATATTAATAAATCATAATTTACTGACAAGGGGAACCCACGGTGGGGGGTCACGATTTTTATCGGCAATTTTTGTACGTATTCTAGGGCGAAAATAAAAATATACGTGTTTCAGCGTTTTATCTAATGGGCTTTAGTTTTTATACAATAAATTATTGAAATTCACGTTCTTATTGCCATATATATATCAACTTTGGAACGTCAGATACATTCGAATCTTCCCCTTAAAACATTCGAATGCCTGACATCCGCATCATAACTCCACAGCGAATTCCTGCAAACATTTCAAAAGTTGAATGCGAAGCATTTTTATACGAATTATTTATGATTTTGCGTCCTTCCCACATCGGCAAGAAAAGATTTTCTTTTAAGTACTGTAATATATTATTCTTTTCCCCTTTTGAAAAAATTAAAAAAAAATTCTTTAAAGTTTTATAATTTAGTAAATAAATAAATAAATAATTTAAATATTGCAAAGAAAGATGATCGTATACTTTTAAAAATATTCTTACCGTATAGAATTTACTGCATTATTTCATTTTGGGGGTAATGACGAATATGAAAAAATGGGTAATTACCAATACATTCAAAACAATACCTTAAAACTCGTATATTGTTTTCGAAAAATAGTGAAAATATACATTTATATGAATATAAATATCTCTCTTAATAACAGATTGATTCGTTTGGAAAAATATTTCACGCAATATAAAATACGAAATAGGAATTATATAAAATAAAAGACTAGAATTATTTCTGTTATATTGCAGAATAATTGAAGTTATCAGGAATTTCATTAGAACCACTCATTTTTTGGATGTATCATACAAAATTTTATTCATATATGTATGCGACTAATTCCGCGATACTTTTAATATTTAGAAAACTGAACGAAAACTTTGATATTATCCGTGAACAAAAAAAATTTGTTTATATAAAGCGGATGTAGGAAGATATCGTGCTATACCTTTATTTGAGGAAGAATTGTAATTTCCGAATGAATGATGCAAAATACCTTATTCAAAATATATATAGGACAGTTTCTTACAAAAATGTTTTGAATGTTTTTATATACACAGAAATGTATATTTTTACTTTCTGAAAACAATACACGAGTTTTGTGGTATTATATTTATTAATCTGTTTCCCCCAGAGCATGTTAATTAACAATAAGAAAAAATGCTATTGTAATAACGTCTCATTCATAAGATGCGCAGTTTGCCAAAGATATTTGTGTTTTACGTGTTTTTATGATCTGTATCATCCTAATCGTTGCACTGATTCCAAATAAAACTATATTGTTCCATCAATCATAAGCATTTATTTATTAGTATATTCGAATATATATATATTCCTACTTGCTACTTGCGAGGGCTCAATAATGTAAATGTACTCATTTTGGTCCAATCTAAAAACAAGAATTGGCGGAACTATTTCAACTATGTATTGTTGCTTAAAGGTAGTATAAATAATGCAAAACAAATTTAATAATAGTAGTTTTCGATGTAAGTGCGTTAAAGTTATTGTTACCAATGTGATAAGAAGAGTGTTACAGTACTGAAAAGAAAATCTTTTCTTACCGCTGCAGGTTAAACTAGTTTAAAGAATTTGGCAATTACATTTAAATAGAGGGAAGGACGCAAAATCATAAAAATGCTTCGCATTCGACTTTTGAAATGTTTACAGGAATTCGTAGTGGGGTTATGATGCGGATGTCAGGCATTCGAATGTTTCGAGGGGAAGATTCGAATGTATCTGACGTTCCAAAGTTGATATATATATGGCAATAAGAACGTGAATTTCAATAATTTATTGTATAAAAACCAAAGCCCATTAGATAAAACGCTGAAACACGTATATTTTTATTTTCGCCCTAGAATACGTACAAAACTTGCCGATAAAAATCGTGACCCCCCCACCGTGGGTTCCCCTTGTGAGTCAAATGCCTTGGAAAAATCTAAATATACGGAATCTACACTCAAATCAGCATCCAAAGTTTTCCTTACATAGTCGGTATAGACCAAAAGGTTTGTAGTGGTAGATCTGCCATTAACAAATCCATGTTGTTTATTGCTAATTTTAAATAGAAGATAATCTGTAAGCTTTGTGGCGATAATAGCATCAAATATTTTTGCAAAAGTGTTTAAAATGGAAATCGGTCTGTAATTAACGATGTTTTGTTTATCACCTGACTTGAAAATTGGAGTAATAAGTGATTTTTTCCAGATGTTCGGAAAAATACCAAAAGTAAGTGATTTATTGAAAAGAATTAGTAATGGCTTTGTTAATGATAATGCACAATTAATCACAAAGTTAGCTGGAATACCATCTGAGCCACAAGTAGATTTCCTTTGAAGTTGCTTAATAACTCGCTCTACATCGTCATGAGAAATATCCAGAGTGGTTAAGCCGGCACTATACAAAGACTGATGTGAGAGTGTAAAGTTTCGATTTGAGTAAACACTACTGAAATGTATTGAAAACAGATCAGCAATGTTCACTCCCGAATCAGCACGCAAGTCACCAAGATACATAGAACCAGGAAGTTCATTTGTATGCTTCAGGCTATTAATATAAGACCAAAAAGATTTAATGTTAGTTTTTACTTTGACTTGAACTCTGTTGATATAGTCCATGTAACATCGTACTTCATATATTTGTTATTTTTGTTATTTTCATAAATTGTACAGATTTAGTACATTATGTAACATGGAGGCTAAGTTGGTCTTTATACGCCGAGCGGAAGTTTCGTATACGAGACGTAGGCGAGCGAACACACCAGCCGAAGGCTTTTCGAGAGGTATTTTCGAAAATACGAGCCGTATTTTTTTATCAATTCTAAGAACTTTTTGTTCAACGACATTTTTTCGGAAAGCCTATCATTTTCGAATAAAGAATTCAGGAGCTTTTTGCCATTCTTTTCGTGTTTGAGTCACCATTTTGACAGTTTCCAACTTTATTTTCAAAATGCTATCATGCACATTTTAAAGTTAAATAATTGAGGACATGATATTTTCACCGATCAGTGATCTCCTTAACCGTTTCCAATGTGAAAATGACGAATAAAAAATATTTGTCAGTGAAAAATTCTGAATTTTTTGTGAAAAACCACGCATAACTTTTTTTGGAATGGGCTCGATTGATTTTTTAACAGCTGATTCCGAAAGGTCGATCAATTTTACGTAGAAAATGTTTGATCTAAAATTTTTTGAATTGGTTTTTAATGTCAAGAAATATTTCGAAAATCTTGGTGAAATTTGTGTCCTCTTGAGCGTTAATGGGTTAAGTTATAGACATAACTAAAAATTACTATCCATAAAATTTTAAAACTATACATGTAAATTTTTCACAGTGTATATTCTACGTTACATTTTGTAATGTTTCAGCCAAATGTATGGACAAGGCTACGGCAATCAGGCACACATGTACTATTATTCTCATGGACTCATGGGTGATTACACGCATCAATACGGTCACCAAATTCCACTTCCGCAGACTCCGACGCAAATTCCTCCTCCACAGCCACCGCAACAGCCACCACAGCCGCAGCAGCAGCAACAGCAGTCGAGCCAACCATTGCAACAGGTTCAGACACCTCAACAGTCGCCGCAGGTTCAACAGGGTGTGCATAACAATACAAGCACAACACCGTCAACTCAAACTCCTCTTCCGAGCACTCCTATGACCTTTGACGATGACTCTGACCTTCCTCCTCTTCCTCCAGGACCACCACCTCCGCCTCCACCAGCTCAGACATCGAGTCCGGCAATTAAAAGTCCGCAGCAACCGCAGACCTATGCTTACAACAACACGTTTACGACGTATAATGCTTGGAATGGAGCTCAAAATGATAATTCTCGTAAGTATTTCTTTATTTATATTTAGACATTACAAATTTTTAATAAAAATAATCTTTTTTCTTAACATTTGAGAATACAAAATAATTTATTATCTGAAATTGGTTCCATGTCTTTTAAGTTGAAACTTTTATGATTTTAAATAAATATTTTAACAAATAAAATGTATACTTTTGGTATTATAATGGTCTGTTATAAAAATAAGAATAATAATAAAAAAGAAGAAGTATAATAAAAATTAATGGATAATAAAAGAAAATTTAAATAATAAAATTCAATAAATTGATATTTTTAAATTCGAAAGAAATTGAACATATTTATACAATTCTCAGGACATAGGTGTGTGTATGTATTTGTGTATAATATAGAGAAAAAATAGGACAGAACGTTAAATTTAAAATTGGTTTAAATATGTATGAGAAAAAAGTGCTTAATTAATGAAATGATGATAAACTTCTGGAAGCTTCGATACTTCAAATCTTATATTCACAGTATTTTTCTCTTTTTTAATAAAAAAGTTTTACAGATTTGATCGTTTTTTCTAGTTTTTTTCTTTAGCGAGAATTATTGTATTACTGTAATCAAAATCGTGACCTGTTTCTAATCGGTGTGTTGTTAAATTGGAATGTTCACTTTTTTTTTGGAAAAATAAAGTTTTTATGTTCTTTTAGCCAGGTTTTGAAGGGGTCTGTAGGTTTGTCCTATATTTACCAAAAAGTAACTTATCTTTTGCTGGTTTAATTATAACTATGTTTGTTTGGAAAGGTGTAGCAACTGCTCAAATGTTTTGAGTTTTGAAAATTTTTATTAAATTCTCAGTGAGCTTCTCATTATAAGGGAAACTTACCGTTTTATTAAGTACATTTCTGTTGTTCGTTACGTTAATATTATTTGAACGTAGATGTTGTAAACGTATTTTTAATACACCGAATAATTAATGTTAAATGATGCTGAAGCTAGCAGCAGATTCGCAGCAGCGGATTTGAAAAAACTATGGTTTCCAGCCATTAAAATGGCCAAAAACAGATTATTTGCATAAAATTTGTCTAATGATGTTAACATTTTTTTTATGAAAACCAATAGATGATAATTTAGTGGCATGGTCAATTAAACCATAAATCATGCATAGATTTTATTATTATTCTTATTTTTATAACAGACCATTATAATACCAAAATTATAAATTTTATTTTTCAATATCGATACTAAATAAAAAATTTTTTTAATGTATTAAACCATTTTAATAATAATAACAATTTTACAATTTTAGGAAAAATATATAAGATTACTTGAAATGTAATGTTTTGAAAGTCACAAAGTAACACTATTAATAAGTCGTAATTCATTTTGATTTTTTACAAGGTCTATTTTAACACATTGATTTTTTTATGATGTGTATATTTTTTAACAAATATATATAAATATATCCTTTTTTTAAACGAAGGACTGCATAGGTAGTTTTTCAATGCTTATGTGAAAACCATGAAATGAAGGATTTTTTAAAAATTCAGTATTAAAGAAATTAAAAATTCCGACATATGATCGCATTGAAAAAATCCAATTGAACGTTATTTCTTTTCTTTTCAGATTTTAATGGCATCCGTTTCAATTTTCCAAATAAGAAGACTGGGTTAGGTTTTGTCAGTCCCACAGGACTTAAGGAGAGTGGTGCTGCGAAGAAGAAGCGCAAGCGAAAAATTATCGCTCAATTCGGTAACAGTTTTCAGGGTAATGGTAATGTACCCCTTGGTTATGCGATTGGACCAGTTCCGCCAGCTGATTTGCCACCGTTGCCACCTATCGAACAAGAGAAACCACCGAGCCCGCCACCAATGATGGATAAGCCACCCCCGCTGCCAATCGACACTTCTGTTCCTCCTCCTCTCCCTGCGTGTCCGGCACCCGTGCCAAAGCCACCGTTACCGATGTCCGCCCCTACACCCATGACACCGATGGTAGGTACCCCTTCGATGGATTCTGGAGTCCATAATCCGGTAGGAGATTGGCCGGAGAGTTTAAAGAATTATGTGAACCGGTGTTACGAGAAGTGCAAAACACCCGTAGATAAAGATCAAGTTGAAATTATATTGAAAGGGAAGATTACGCGTTCCGCGAATGACAGTTCCCTGTGGGTGAAAGACTGGGATAAGGAGCCCCTACCGAGTATTCACAGTGAACGCATGACGGTGACAATTAAGTCCCAGACACCGACAGCCCACAGCAAGATTCCGTTTGGTCTGAACAATATGGGCCAGGGAGGTTTGCGCAAGCCGGGCCTTTCGTCAACCCTTGGGGCTCGGCTTGGCGCTCGTCTCTCTGCGACCCATAGACGATCCCGGTCCAAGAGTTTATCCCGTTCGCGTTCTCGCTCGCGTTCCCGTTCACACTCCCGTTCACCCCGCAGTCCGGTATCGCGTCGTCATCGACGTAGCACATCTTCTTCGTCGAACAGTAGCGATCGTGATCGCGATTACGAGCATAAATCCTCATCTTCGTTCTCAAAATCTAAAAAGTCAAGTCGAAACGGCAGTGGGGGAAACAAGCAAAACCATCAAATGAAGAAGCCTAAGAAAATGCTTCTTAAGCCAATGCCGATGCCACCGCCGCCGCAAAAAAGTCATTTCTATTCAGAATATGGATTGGCCGGTGGTAGTATCGACGAGTTGGGCTCGAAAGAAAAACTTCAGCAACGCGCTGCCAGATTCAACGATGGATCGTCATCGAGATCTGCTGTTATTAGAGAGGATCCGAATGCTGACTTTGATTTTACAGGGTTACATATAATTGGTACCTGCAAGGACTTAGAGAAGCCCTATCTTCGTCTCACTTCGGTAAGTTACTGTTTTCTTGTAATTTTCAAATTTTTGAAATTAATTAGCTAAGAAATAGATAATAGTGCATTTACAATGCTGTATGAAAACTAGGGTATCAGTTAAATAAGTCAAGTCGGGAATTGATTTACACATCCTTTCAGTTTGTTGCAAGTAAATTTAAACATATTTTAACCTGTACCTGTAGAGGTCTGAAGTTTGCCATTGTTTTTAGGAAATTATTTATGTCAATTTTTTTCTCTACCAATTTTCTAAAACGACATTAAAAAATCTGAACTTTTGCATACCACTACCCAAACGATTTCTAAACCCCCTCAAAAAATTTCAAGCAGTTAAATAAATTTCCAACTGAGCCAGAACGTTTTTTACAACAGTACTTTTTTGCTCGAAAATCCAAAAGATCCATCATTTTCCTAATTATTTATCCACAACTCTCATACATGCGACAAACGTGTGTTCGTATTCAACCATTTGTACGGAGGGATGCAAAGCCTGCCCTGCAGAGAAAATCAAAGGAAATCACAATTTAATATTTAGAACGTGCACTAAATTTACTTACCTTTATCCCGCCACTTGCAATCCCCACGGTCGTTCGAGCGTCTGATCTTTAGGACTCTAGGTGTCGTAAAGGACACTCTGACGACCAGCGACCAAATTGAACCCTCAAGACACACTCATCAACCAAGGACTCCAACAAGAGACGGAACAAAAGAATACTTACATTTGAAACTGTAGATATCTAAACTACCGATTACCTTTTCTCACAACCGCGACAGATTACACACTTATCGTCACCTTACAAATTTATTTGCAACAAACTAAAGGGGTGCAAAAACAAATCCCGACTTGACCTTGTCAACGGACACCCTAATGAAAACAAGCTCGTGATATTATCTTAAATGTAAATTTTAAAATTGTTGATAAACAATATGAAGTATGTATTTTTTCTAACTATTGCTATTAAATATATTTATTTAATTGGATTTTACGTTACAGGCTCCAGCTCCGTCAGCAGTTCGTCCAGTGAGCGTACTTCGTAATTCTTTAGTACATGTCAAAAAGCGATGGGTTGCAGAACAGGATTACAGATACGCATGCGACCAGCTTAAATCAATTCGACAAGATCTTACTGTTCAAGGTATCAGAGATGAATTCACGGTGCATGTCTACGAAACGCATGCTCGAGTCGCGCTGGAACGCGGCGATCACGAGGAGTTCAATCAATGCCAAACACAATTGAGGATGTTATACTCAGAAATCGGAGGCGAAAACCGATGCGAATTTGTTGCTTACCGTATATTGTATTATATATTCACCAAGAATACGCTAGGTAAGATACATATATTATTCTAAACAAAATCTTACAGACATTGAAATATTTTGCGATGTCAAAATTATTCAGTGACAATCGAACTTGTGTCTTCGACAACAAACTTAAATTGTTTTTATTGCAATTTGCAGATTTAACGACAATACTTGCCCAACTTACGAAGGTAGATAAAAAAGATGAGTGTGTCAAACACGCACTAAAAATTCGTTCTGCATGGGGATGTGGAAATTTCCATGCTTTCTTCACGCTGTACAAAACAGCTCCCAGGATGGCTGCATTCCTTATAGATTGGTTCATCGCAAGAGAGAGGAAACTTGCGCTTAAAGTTATGATTAAGTCGTACGTATACAGTTTATGTTGCATATATTCATGTTATTTTTTTCTTATGTTGAATGTTACTTTTTATTTTGTTGATCCATATCGTTAAACTCGGGACTTTAGTCAATTTATTTTACTATTTTACAAAGTATTTTTATTCGGTGAAAACTAGATTTATTAATTAATTTTTTAGACATAGATACGTCTTCGAAGAAAATTTTTTAAATCTTTAACTCATTAACCGCTGAATGTACTGGAATTTTACCTCGAGTTCAGCATTTATTTTTCGCATGAAACATTTAAGGAAAAAATTAAAGAAAGTGAATTTTATTGTTCCAAATTCGCTCTTTCCAAAAATTGTAATTTCCAATATTTTTTTGCAAAAATATGTAAAAAATCATGATTTTCAGAGTAATTTTTTTTCGTTTCTACTAAAATTGTTTGTCAAAACGCATTTGTGTCGACTTAAAATAAGTCATAAAAGTGCACCTGATGTGTCTGCTAAAGAAACCCATCTTACTTGATTTCTTTTTTTATTGTCTTATTAACAAAATGGCGGTCGATACAACGAAATATTGGTGCGTTTTTTCAAAATTACCCATCATTGTACACGAAAGTAATTCTAATTAAACAAAACTCATTACTCAGGGGTTTTTCGAGTTGCTGATTACGAATCTTTTGTTGGTTTTGTTAAATTCAAAATGGCGGACCTAAAGTACATTGTATTATATATTGTATTATATTGAATATTCATCGAGTTTTGTGGCTTTCAGTATCTTTGTGTTTTTTGAGTCATTGATTTCGAATTTATGATTAGATTTTTTTAATTTAAAATGGAGGTCATTATCTATAAAATTTTAAATTACTTAAATTTAAAAAATTCCTTCTTATTGTATGCAATATTGTCAAGAAAAAGTGTATTGCAATTTTTATCTAAATAACACTGTTTCAGAGAAAAAATGTACGTAATTTACTGAAACTTAAATTAACGTAAATTAAACGTAAAACGTAAATTACTGCTCTGAAAAAATATGCAAAATTAGAACACGAAACTTTTGCAAAAATTCCAATGATTATTATTTGATGAATGTTTTAAAAAGTGTCACAGTTAAAATACATAAATATACAACAAAAATTATAAAACAAAAAAAAGTAATAAAATTTACACAAAAATAACAAAAAAAATTTTGTTGAAATTATATGTTCTAATTTTTTTTTTGAAATTTTTTTGTTGAAATTTTATTACGTTTTTTTTGTGTTTTATGATTTTTTTGTCTATTAATTGTGAGACTTTTTAAAACATGTATCAAATAATAATCATTGCAATTTTTAAAAAATTTTCTTGTTCTAATTTTGTATACTTTTTCAGAGCTTGTAATCATGTTTAACGTTTAATTTAAGTTAATTTAAGTTTCAGCAAATTACGTAAATTTTTTTTTCTCAGAAACGGTGTCATTTTGATAAAAATCTCAAAAGACACTTGTTCTTGACAGTATTGCATAAAATAAGAAATTTTTTTCTTTCAGTAATTTGAAATTTTAGAGATAATGTCCGCCATTTTGAATTTTGAAAATCTGACTACAAATTCGATATCAGCGATCCAAAAAACAGGCGGTTATTGAAAACCACATAAAACGATTAATATTTAACATCCTCCGCCCGCCATGTTGGGTTCGCCATCTTGAATATCAAAAATGTAATCATGAATTCGAAATCAATGACTTAACAAAACATAAAGATACTGAAAGCCACAAAACTAGATGAATATTTAATACTTTAGGTCCGCCATATTGGATCCGCCATTTTGAATTTAACAAAATCAACAACAGATTCGTAATCAGCAACCCCAAAAAGCCACGAGTAATGAGTTTTGTTTAACTAGAATTACTTTCGTGTACGATAATGGGTAATTTTGAAAAACACACCAATATTTCGTCGTATCGACCGCCATTTTGTTAAGACAATACAAAAATAAATCAAGTATGATGGATTCCTTTAGTGGACACATCGGGTGCACGTTTATGACTTATTTTAAGTCGATACAAATGCGTTTTGACAAAAAATTTTAGGAGATACGAAAAAAAATGAGTCTGACAATCATGATTTTTTCCATATTTTTGCAAAAAAATATTGCAAATTACAATTTTTTGAAAATTTTGTTATAACCATTCGAAAGAGCAAACTTTAAATAATAAAATCCATGTACTTTCGATTTTTTTCCTTGTATGTTTTTTGCGAAAAATAAATGCTAAACTAGAGGTAAACTTCCGTTGCATTCGGCGGTTAATGCAAATCTACAAAAAAATTGAAAAATTATTTTTTGGTACTTAAGCCCCTAAATGAAAATTTTTATTTTTAAGTTTTAGTTATAGTTGTTTGGTTTTCGCAATATTACTTTAATTCTTCAGTATCGCAAATTTTTTTGTACAATTTTCAAACATATTTAGTAATTTTTCATTTTTAGTCGAGTTCTGACGATTAATTTTAACACTACAAAATCTCTATTAGCAACGGAATCTATTTGCAGTGTTAATTTGTTTTGTTTTTGTTTCTTTTTAAGTAGATAGTTATTTTTTTACAAATATTTATTGTGACATGTTTCTTTATTAAGAAGTAAAAAATTATATTTGTCGAGCACTGCTGCATTGGCATGTTTCAAAAATTAGCTCAAAGAATTTCCTAATCAAAAGTAAAAGTAAAGAATGCTTTGAGCTATTTTTTTTTCGAGCACATTTTTGTAGCAATGTTGTACCAAGGCCTTGGTGGACCATAAAGGATCAAGTTGCTGCTCGTATGAGTGACAATATTTTTTCCTTTAGCAATAATTAAAAGCGCTTCCTTCAGACGCTTGAGCAACAGAGTCAAGTGACGCAGAGAATGAGGGGGAGAATAATCAATAATCAGATTTCTGTTTCAGGATAACCAGAAGAACTTTAAATTAATCATTATATTTAAAAAAGTTCTATTTATTAAAAAAAAAAATAATAATAATAAAAGAAACTAACAGCCATCATTATTGAGCGACGACTAATCCACTGGTTTCTTCTGATGTTTAGCTATCGACAAAATTTGGCGGTTGATTTCATCGTTGCGGAATTGGCTTTTGAAACGTCGGACAAGTTTTATGAGTTTATCGCTGAGTTCGGGTTGGTTTATGCTGATCCCGAGCGGCAGCAAATCGACTGCAAGACGAGCAGTGCTTCTCTAGGTGGTTGGTAAATCAAGAACACAAGCGGTCCACTTCTTCCCCTTCATTTTCTTCTTTTGGGATAAAAAAATATAATAATGCCAAATGACGAATCGATGCAGGAGATTACCATACGCGTATATCGTCACCTTCTCAAAAAAAAAAAGTTCTTATCGGGAAGATAGGAGGCAGAGATATACATATTATATATAGATAAATTATATAAATAGCTAGAAGAGAAGGTGCGATTTAGATGGAGAGAAAGAGAGCCAGATAATCATCGGAGAAAGGATCGGAAAGAAAAGAAATCAATTGGCGAATCAGTTATTTGGAAGAGGACCAATGGCCTCACGAGAATCGAAAAAAACGGGGTACCGTCCGTGTACTTTTCCAAATATCCGATTTCGTCCCATGTAAAAAAAAAATGAAACGCGCGTAAAGTACCAATTTTTGTCCCCCCTTCCTCCCGCACATTCTGGGGATGCCAACCAACCACAGCGTCGTCATTGGTCACTGGCCCGAGGGGCGTCTTTATCTTCTTGTACATAGAAACAATCAATTGATCTATAGATCGACAATCGTCCTGAGTTCGATATTGATATATCGCGCATTTGCCCACAATTTCATGCATGTATGCATAGATTAGTGCATAATAAAAACATGCAAGGAAGGTTTTTCTCGCGGTTCAACGGAGGTTTAACCAATGGATTTCTTCTTCGTCCATGACGGTTTCTTTTCATTAAATTCAAAGTATATCATTGACCCTCCCCGCAAACATGCTTCAAGCATCGAGCAACATATATGCATATACGTTATATATGTGTGTGTGTGTGTACATATATAGATTGTTGTATAGAAAGGTTAGGAATCCAGATCATCTTGGGGCGTTGGGACATGACTTGTTTAGCGTAACCGATGGCTTTATATATTTCTCAGCAAGCGTGTAAGTCTTTTTAAACCCATCAGCCGGGCAGAGCAGGATAACAGGACGAGAGTGGCCCATAGAACGACAGGAGAGAGAGAGAGAGCTGCCAAAGATGATTAAGGCAGAATCAGACACCATCCATCCATCCGAACCATTGGACCCTGAGGAAGAACGAAGACGACGAAGAAGACGAGAAAATCATGGGAGGAAAAGTTGTGAAATAGTTTTACTTGTTTTAATAGTCGCGGCAGTTGATTTAAGGAAGTTCGTCACTTAGCACTGACTGTCAAGAAGGATTGCCGATCTAGTGTTTTGAAAATTATGTTTTTTTTTTTATTTTCTTCCTTTTTGCATTTCTCTTTTTTTAAAAACGAGTGTATTCTAGTAAAGAGTTAAAATTAATCGAGCGAAAGAAGCGAAATTGGGAGGGAGAGAAAGTGTGTGGTTGAGAAGAATGAGTGTTGATGATCACAATACGAGAAGAACGCTGGAAGTTGGCAGGATCATCGAGTCTACTATTACGGAGAAAGAGAGTGATAGAAAACAAGATAATCGAGACGCGTTCTCGTCTCGACCTGTACGTAAATAAATTATTGGATATTTTAATTGGTTGTTTGCGTCGAGTATTTTATTGTTGGATCCTCCACACGCGAGAGCGAATCGATAATTCATGTACTACTTCGGTTTCGTAATCTCGTTTATTACAGAATTCCTAATTACACAAGTGTATGTGTATGTATAATTATATATATTTTTATATAATATATGAGTAGTTGACATAATACGATAATCATATTATATTAAAATATTAATTAAATAAAAAAATTGTAACAACATGGTAAAACGTCCGTGGCAGGGTCCGACTTTAGAGAGGTTAATTATGGTGGGTGGATGGAAAGTGAAAGAGAGAGAGATAGAGAGAGGAGGAAGGATAGGAAGTGGGACGAAGGCAGACACGACTCGTTTACACGGAGAGCGACACGAAGCTGTTGTACTGGGTGATGTTGCGCTTAAGGATGTCCGCGCATGGACCAAGCACCCGCTCGAATCGCGCCCTGTCCAGCTTGACACATTTGAGTGGACCCCGGGCGACGACAGTTGCAGCTCGCGGCCTGTCCAGCAGCAACGCGATCTCACCTGGAAGAAACAATGATCGATCAATTCGTATTCGCCAAACTTTTTTTATTTCCGATGGAAATCATTAACGATAGGATTTTGTGTTTTTATTTTGTATCTTAAACCTTCATATTTAAGAATCATCAAATAAAAATATAATTGTATAATAGCTTAGATAATGTGTATTAAATTTTTTTTTCGATAACTTTCATTTTTGATACATTTTATTGTTTGATCTTCGCATTAAACTATTATTCAAATAATACTCATAGTGTATCTAACTATCATCTGTGAATAAATAAATCGTTAACGTTGAAAATAAATCCTTAGTTAGTACACAAAATTATACGTTGCGACTGTGGCACAGACAATGTTTTATGGAATTTATATACATAAAAGGCATGCGAGTTACGGACTGTAATTTTAATAACAAAGTGTTCTCTGTGCCATGTTCGTAACTGTCTATTTTTTTAATGTATCTTCCTTATCAAGAGAAAATCGTATGAAGGCAACATAACGTACATGTTTATATGAAATTGTCGAAGGAGTTTCTTTTGTGTAGCAACTATGCGTAGGTAGTACTGTTTTGTAATCTTTTTTAAATTGCAAATAGTTTTAAGACAGATATCCTATTTTGTAAGTATACTTATTCAGACTATTTGTCTTTTTTGCACTGATGTTTTTGACATCGCTAAATGAAAATGAGAAGTCGATTTTCAAACATTCATATTTACTTTAACCCTTTGAAGCATACATTTTTCCTTACGAATCTAAACTCAGATTTTCAAAATTCAATATGGCGGATGCAAAATGGCGGACGGAAATGTGGAAAAGTTACTTAATCGAGATGAAACTGGGTATTCGGGGGTTTTCGGGGTCGGTGATTACGAATCTGAACTCGGATTTTCAAAATTCAATATGGTGGATCCAAAATGGCGGACCAAAACGTGAAAAAATTACATCAATCGACTGATGAAACTAGAAGTTTTCAATTTGATACAAATAATATCGCTCTCAGTCGAAAGAGACACGAACGAACGGAGACGTGACGGTTATTGCCTCCATTTTTTTTTGTATTTTTAGGCAATGTTCTTTATTTTCGGTAAATAATTTAGAACTAAACGACGAATACAGGTGAGTTTTACAGCCACGAACTATGACATTTTAACATTCCGGTATGCCATATTGAATTCGTCATTTTGAATATTGAAAATCTGTGTTTAGATTCGTAATCAGCGACCCCAAAAACCCCTGAGTACTCAATTACGTCATGTTTGAGTGACGTTTTCGTCTCGGCATACATTTTTTATGAAAAAATCCATAAAATTTACAATTTGTTAATTATTTAAACAATTGTAACATAATAATTAATGATAAATATTGATGTATTTATGTTTCCTAACATGTTTTCTAAGGTATGAAGCAAAAAATTGCAAGAGAATTGATTAATAATTACCGGAAATATGTAAAAAATGCATTAGAAAAGGGTGTCGATCTGGATCGACACCGTGCTTGTAAGGGTTAAGGGGAGGGTCCAGGCACAAAATCAACTCTATGAAATACTCGTTAAAAAAAATGTGAAAAAATGATTTCTGTAGTAATTTTTGACGAGGAATACAGTGGCGCTAGAATAACAACTTTTGACACAAAACATGAAAATTTTCTGTTTACTTTTGAATTTTTTATTATTTCTTACTCTATTAAAAATTAGTTTGCATGCCTATAAATTTTCTTGGTTATATTTTGTTTGTTATTTGCCTTTTTCTTTCTTTTTGGATTTATTATAATCTTTCTTTAAATTATATTTGCATGCTAACAAATCATATTCATATATCAGTCTATTCCAAGTCGAATCGAAATTTTATTAAGGGGAGTGTGCGACATTTTCAGCTCTATGATCCATCACAAATTTTTCCAAATATGCAGATGGCGTCACCAATTTTTCTGTAAATTTGAAAAAATTGTTGAAAATGTATAATATATAGACGTATTGGTAGGTATTAATAAATATAAATATAAAAGAAATTTCTTTAATATAAAACAAAGAGTTTATATAATTTTTAATAATTATAGCTAATCAATTTTTAATAAAAGCCTTTACCAGGATTTACAGCGAACCAAACTTATAGGAAAAGATTTGACATTAATACATTTAACTGCCAAAGTAATTTCAAAGAAAAAAATGGTGTTTTTGAGAGAATTAAGTTTTTTTATTTTTCAAAAAATGGTCGTCATTTTGTAAATACGTCAAATTTTGAAAGAGCATTACAAATATTAAATAAGACAAGAAGAAAATTAAAAATATCTATTTTTGATGAAATGGCTGTCCTTTAAAAAAACATGCTGATAACTTCCCAAACAAAATTTGTTTCGTACAACTACTAGCAAAACGTATTTACACTAAGCATTTTCATCAAGTTCTCAAATTTACAGAAAAATCGGAGACCCCACCCTAGAAATTTTGAAAAATTTGAGATGAATTCGGTCTTATAAAGATTATTTCATTAACCTTCTTCAGACATGTCGTAAAGGAACATTAAAATGGTATAAAAAAAGGAAAAGAGTAAAGGTTATGCATATTGGTGCGACTCCGTTATGTATGAAGATTTCAAGTTGAAATTTGAATGTGCTAGTTTAAAAAGTGGGACATTTGCTTTATCGAATAATTTGACAAAAAAACTAGATGGGAATGTAGGC
The DNA here is from genome assembly GCA_030407085.1 of Trichopria drosophilae. Lineage (NCBI taxonomy): Eukaryota > Metazoa > Arthropoda > Insecta > Hymenoptera > Diapriidae > Trichopria > Trichopria drosophilae. The sequence goes on from CM059583.1 coordinate 159,285,547, forward strand.
CAAGGAGATTAAAATTGCAAATATTGAATACTGACCGAAATAGTCTGATGGTCCCAGACGTCCGACTTCTGCCGGTTCTTCACCTTCTGAACGCTGTTGTAGAACCACCGCTGTACCTTCAACTATAATGTAGAAGTCTTCGCCAGGTTCACCTTGTCTGACTATCGTTTCTCCATCTTCAAACGCCACTGGTTCCAGAGCATCCGCCACGGTCAATCTTTCCCATTTATCCAGAGATTCTAACAAGAAAATTGATTAATGTGTTATTAACAATCTTTTTTATATCATAAGATAATGCCAAATTAATAATAACGATAATATTTTTCTCTAAAACTTATACTCTAAAAGTTATAGCTATTTTAAGTTTGATTTTGTTGAATTTTCTGATTTGAAATCTTGTTTTTTCAATATCAAGTGAATAACTTAATTTCGAGATATTGATAGCGTCTTTGTAGAGAAAATCCAATATTTCAACTTTTTTCCTGTTTCCAAAAATTTTGCAAAACGGTCAGCCAGGTCGACCAGTCGACTGTATTTTAGGTTCAACTTGTTTCTGCAGCGAATTTAATTATATAAATCAATTAACTACTTTGGATTTCGGGGTTTTCGCCATCTACCAGTGATTTTTGCTACTATTAGACGCACATTGTAAAATACATTGATAAATCGTTTAAAACTTGCTATTCAGGGGTTTTCGAGGTCGCCGATTACAAATCTGATGATATATTTTTAAAATTCAAAATGGAGGATCCAATACCGCGGGTTAATGTTAGCCTTTCCCCGTTAGCTTCGATATACAATATGTACTCACACACTTTACTACGAGGAGGTTCGGAAAAGGTCTTCAAAGTGCCATTTTTTCTGTTTTTATATATTTTTGTTTAAAATTGTTTTTAAAATAAAAACTGTAACATATTGAACTCTAGAAATCAGTGTTTTTTCCCCACATGTAACACGATAACTCAGGAATACATAACAAAATTTTGAAATTTACACGGAATAATCTGGATAGATAATAAACTCTGTAAAATATCTATAAAAACTAAAAATATAGATTTGTAGCTGCAGAATCGAAGAAGTTTTTGATAAAAATACAAAATTCGGTATAAATATTCTATAAATAATCACGAGAGTGTTTCTATTGCCAACCTGCCACGAGCAGCATTATTGACATATGAATAACAAATTGCCGTAATATTGTACATGCAAAAACTGATATAAAATTCGTAATCAGTTCGAATTTTGATTAAGACGTCCGCCATTTTGAATTTTCAAAAAATGTGACTTCAGATTCGTAATCAGCGACCCCGAAAACCTCCGAGTAACAAGTGTCAGGCGAAATGATTGGTATTTAGAAAATTTGCCCGCAATATTGAATCCGCCATTTTAAATTTTGGAAATCTCATTTCAAATTCGTAATCGGCGTCCCAAGAAACCCCTATACACCAAGTTACAGTAAAATCTAACCAAACTTTTTTCCCGCATTTTGGGCACTTTTTGTGAAATTCTCGCCGCATCGAAGGGGTTAATACTACTTACTAGTAAAAATTAATTGTTAGATAGTATTTTTATACACATATGTTCCTGCACGGAGAAAAATTTCTTTGGGAATTTTACTATTCTACATGGTTATTAGGGGACAGAATTGCATAATGAGAAAATGGCCTATTCCTTTTGCTAAAAATTACTACAATTTTGGTTATTGTTATCATACCTTTCCAGAATTTTTAATGTTAGTTTTGCCAAAAATTCATAATGTTGTGGTAAAAATTACATAAATTTTAGTAAATTTTAGCCAAAAGAACAGGAAATTTTCGCCTTATGCAAGTAGGTCCTCTAATAACCATGTAGAATAGTAAAATTCCCAAAGAAATTGTTCTCCGTGTAGTAACAATTTTCTCATCAAGTAATTGGTTGATTTTTTTCCATAAAAATGTTTTCGTGCGATTTTTTATACGAGACATAATTAATTTAATGTTGGGTTAGTGAATGCCATATATGGACAAATCCGCGAAACCTTTGAATTTTGAGTCATAAAATCAAAAAAAGTTTTATGTGTTAAGCACATTATTGGAGTTTTTATTTAAAAGGTAACATATGATCTACCATGCTTCATTTTTTGAACAACACTAAAGAGTGAAAATTATCATCTAAAAATGGTTGTATTACTGATCTTATCCTTTTTTATCACTCTTTGTATTATACGTCAAATTCATTTGAAATTTGGTATCCATAGTTTTTTCAGGTCACTGATTGCGAATTTGTGGTTAGATATTTGAAATTCAAAATAGTGTACACCTCTAAAGTTTCAGATGTTGAAAATGAAAAATTAGGTGTTTTAATGTGAGAAAACAAAATTTCGAAATTTTCAAAATGCAATGAAACGAAACATATAATTTCTTATTTACATTTATTTAATGACATTTAATATATTTCATATTCATTTATTTAGGTTCACAATATCGACGAAGTCAGTATTTTTACATTGAATGAAGTAATCATCTATAACTGATTAGTATTACAGTAATAAAAATCATTAATTCATAAACGCATTTTTATTTTGAAAATCTGTCAACGGATTCGTCATCAGAGATCCCGAATAACAAATTTTAAGCAATTATCACGAAAAACTTTGCCAATAATAATCTTTTTCAAACAGCCTACATTTTTTCCTATTTGTTTAATTATAATTTTTTATTATTTTTTATTAGTATAATAATTATATAAGAATATGTATATAAAAATGACTGCTGGGACATTTTATTGTAGGCGTTTTTGACATATTTTTTAATTTTGAAGGTAAGAATTTCATACTTTTATTTAATCTATAATGCATTACGTACGTTTGTCGATATACTTGGAATGTATATAAAAATAGAATAAAAATGTTGAATAATACACACTGACACAAAGTTTAAAGGTTTCGTGGATTTGCCCATATTTGTGGCAGTGGTCAACAATTTTTTTTTTATCTTCTCATATTCCATAGGATACTTTCTTTTGAAAACGGATGGTTCGCTCTGAAAATTGAAAACGCAGGTTTTCCCGTCAAAATAACAAAATACATACATTTTTTGTTTATATTTGTATATCGTAAGAAGTCGAACTAAACTCGTCGTATTATACGGTCGGTGGTTTCCGCCGCGTTATCGAATATTTCAACATTAGCATTATTGATAAGCTTTTATTAAGCTCAATTTAGCACTACAAATTTTAGGAATATAAAATTAGGTTATTATAGATTATCTATAACCTATCGCGACTTAAACGCAAAAGAAAATCTTGCATGTACCTAATAATATACAGATAAAATATAAAAATTGTCTATTCTTTTTATGCTTAGAATGTTTGATAACATTTTATTTATCACCTCATTACTCTGTAAAAACTTAATTATCCAATGTTTATAACCGATGTTATCAACATATAAAAGCATAGTTTTTGAATATATTATATGGTAGAGCAAAATAGATATCAATCTGTAGTAACAATGAGTTTTCATTGAATATGCCTATTATTAATGGCGGTTGAGGATTGTCCAAGGCTGTAATACTTTGCTTGTAATAAAACTAATTATTGAGTGTCCTGGCTTCGTTCTTCTGCGATAGGATGAAATGAAGTTATCGAAATATTAGATTACCTATTAAGACCGGGAAGTTAACAATTTCTACTGAAGAGTAATTCTCTTGCACAACCCAAGCGAGGAAAAGTCAATCGTGGGATCTAAAGTAGAACAGTTACCAACCTACTACAACTACAAAAATATTTTCATAATTTGTCAGGTTTGAAAAAGTTAATAATTTATCTCCAAAAAATAGGGCCGTATTTGAAATTCTGAAACTATTTGGTAGATAAATTACAAATTAAACTCATTATCCAGCCGCGATATTTGCTAATATACTTTACTTATTGGATTTGCAACTATTCAGAATATTTTAATTCACTGCAAGCACCTGAGCATATAGCATTCACAAAGGAAAAGCAACAATCGACAAAAATTGTCTGGATAATGTAGTCTTTTTAGCGTAATAAGGCAAACTTTAATTATGCTCGAGTTTGACGTTATTTTGAATATTTGCAATGTTGATTTTGTAAACTTTTGTATGACTAAAGTCTACTCCCAATTTATCAGGTCTCGTGTTAAAATTTGCAAGAAAATTTGTTACTTTCTCGAAACTTTCGGCACTCTAAATCATAGTAGTATGGAAAACTAGAAATGTTAGAATCCAAAGGAAACGTTTTTTTGATCAACTTTTTGATTATAAGATGTCAAAATCAATTCAACTCAAATAACTAATTTCAATTAATGATATAGTAGCGTATAGGGGACTATTCTGAAACCAATTCATTATAAATTCTTCAAATTCTACGTGATATTAATTGAATCCGGGGACTTAAGAATGAGATTTAATACGATGATTACGATGACCTCAAAATTGCAAAAGGAAATTAGATGTTATTGAATATTTTCATTTGAAAATGCAGGCTGTGATCTTAAAATCGTCTCATCTGTTTTATTGTTTTTTATTTTATACTAAATAACATAAGTTTTTAATTAACACTAGATACAAATAACAAATTCAAGTGGAATAGCTGATAAACAACGAAAGTAATCAAATTTACTATCTATTTAGTTGATGCTATGTCTTTATAAAATTATAAGATAACTGAAAAGGTTGCAAATTGAATAGTTGCTGATTTATTACCTGTCGTGCTATTAACTGTTTTGTTATACAGAACTATTTAGAGAATTAAATGAATTATTCGATAGCTGATTTGAAGAAACGGACATTTCAAATGTGAGGCAAAAAACCGGACAACTCGATTTTGGGGCGAAAAACTGGACGTTTCAGAATTTGCGACGAAAAACCGGCCATTTTAGAATTTGAAACGAAGAACCGGACATTTCAAACGCTGCTACGATATAATAAATCGCTATAGAAAATCTTGAAATGTCCGGTTCTTCGCGGCAAGATTGTTGAAAGTCCAGTTCTTCGTCTCAAATTCTGAAATACCCGGTTCTTCGCCGCAAATTCTGAAATGTTCAGTTCTTCGTTGCAAAACTTTCAAAATGTCCTGTTCTTCGTTTCACGTTTTAAGTGTCCGCTTCTTCGTACTAGTCATCATATTCAATTTTTTCCCTATATATTTACCTCAGGTGTATTCTACATAGTAATTCCAACATAGTAAGCGCACGGTAAATATCAAATTTTGTCATGATATTGCGGAAAGTTTCGAATTAAAAATTAAAAATTATAATTCTAAAATCGACATTTGACATAATGTTGTGGTACTTTTTTGCAAAATTTATAGAAGTAGAAAAATGTCAGGTTGTAGAAATCGGAATTTCGAGTACTGATCATAACATTTTATAATTTAATTTTCTTACATACGAAAGTTGCCAAAAAATGTTTCGAAATTTCGCCAAGACGAAAGTAGATCCAACCATATGTATCTTTTAAGCCAATAAAGTCACATTTCTTTCAATGAAAACAATAACTTAAAGCTTCAAGGATAATTTAAAAAAATCGTATAGCTATGATGTAACAAACACTTGTTTTCTATCCTCTTATAAATTTCAAATTTAATCGTGAAAAAGCTGTTTTATAAAGACAAATGTATAGGACACCCTTTCGAGTCTGTCGGAAGTTCCTACAAGAAAGTGACGCCCCGATCGCATGGCACTTTTTGTGGGGACCTTCAACATTTAATACATGAACTTGCTATTTTTGAGCAAGATCAATATTATCAAAAAGTTCAATCGTATTCGATAGTATCATAATTCAATTGAAATTTGAATATTGTTCAATACACATGTAGGTCACCTATTTTTCGTTGATTAATTAAGAAACAAAATGCATGCATACTAATATTATAAATTTATTTTATTGATAACCTCAAGTATACTTTATAACGAGTATTATTATAAAGTTTTATTCGGTACGAATTTATATTAAAAATTGATTCAGTGTGTACGTTTAATAGTGCTTGAATGTGCATTTCATTACTTGCACCTGCTTCTCGTTCTTTCTATTACGAAAACACGATGAAGAGGTTATTTATATATTTGAGGGAAAAGACATCGTAAGTAGGTCTTAGTTGTCATAAAATGAGCTCAAAAATATTATTATATGAAACTTACAAAGCTGTTTTGCCCTTTCCTTTAAAACTGATTATAAAACGGTTGAAAATGAATACTGTATATTGACACTAATTTTCTTGTTAATTTATGCCTTCGTTCATCAAAATTGTAGATACAAAACATTTTATGAAAAATGTCGGTAAGACATTCCAGTTTTCAAATATACTCTAAGCGATTTTTGAGGAATCGTTTTGAAATTCTTTTGAACATTAAACAGAATTTATTTCGCTTTTTTTATATATATTTATTTATTTCAAATGGAACTTAAATGCAATCAAGCAACTATATTTAGTTTAGGAACATGCTTTTTACCTGCTTTTTTGATAATAGTTCTCGATTTACAGCTTTGTAATAATATATTTTATATCGACAATTTTTTGTTTAAAAGGAAGACAAATTTTCTTTCATACCGACAATCAAAGGAGTCAATTAATTTATTCAGAAAATGTTAATTTTTTATGCTAAATCATTATTGTCCGCATTGAAATTGAATTCAAAATTCAAATTTGATTAATTTACTTATTTAAAATTGAAAAAGCATATAAAAATAATTGTTTTTGATTATTTCCAGTTTTAAATTTATATTATATTTACTATACAAACACGGATACTTTTGTAATGCCAATTGTATTAGAAGAGTTATTTCTTATGCATAAAATATCAGAGAGTTATAGGGTAAACTATCCCTTACTACTTAAGAGTACGCACCTATCTGGCTTTTTGTTATTACTTTTTAGCTCAGAAGTAAGAACTCGCAGAATAACATCCAAATTTCAGTAATATGCCTCAACGTCGGAAATATTATGTTAAAAAGTATAAACATAATCATATTTTTTCATAAAAGAAATAAATTGGAAGACATTACTAATTTAAATGTATTATTTCTTTATTTCTTAACACTTAATACTGTGGGCGAATTATCTGTAAATTGCAAATATTTTTTTTGATTATCGTCGTCATTTTAACACATATTAGTAGAAAATGTCTCTTAATGTAATGATAAAAAAACTATCTATTAAACATAACTAGTGACTGGTTTATTACTTGTTAAAAACATTTTATACGCTAAATTTCGTGTGTTTCGTTTATTCGGATTTTTTTCTCATAAATAATATTGAGGGATTTCTATTGACAACCTATAAACTTCAACTAGATGTTTTGTTTGCCCCGAATCAACCTAACCTCTTCAAAACGTCAATATGTCAAAATTATAAACCTTATTTGATTAATTATGGATATTGTTGATGAAGTTTGTATCTCTAGCGGCATAATTTATCCCTAAAATTTGGCCAGCCATAACGGATCAACCATCTTGCATTTAAAAAATCCAGCACCTGATGGCGAAACTTGTTCATCATGAAATGTAATGCAATGCCCCTGTAGAAAATGTTACTGGTCAGAATTGTAAAAACGTTCGTGATAACCCTATATATGTATGTCTTTATCGTGTGATTCACTTTTCATTGGTCATCACAAACGTTTTTACTATTCTCACTAGTAACATTTTATACAAAAGCATTCTTTGTTCGAGTACAGAACAATATCAAAACGTATTTGACTAGTAGAATTTATTTCAATTATTTCACGTCTAACCTCAAATATCTAACGAGAATAGTAATATTTCCTATTATTTTTAGACATCTTCCTATACAATTTCTCTCAGTCTACCTATTAAAAAGGATGTTTTCCAATACCTATATTTAAGCGTTAGTAAATCGTATTGTTGTCCCAAAGTTTACTAAACCGGTTTAAAATGGTTAAAAGAAGTCTTTTAAGGGTAAATAATTAATTCTCTCAGTGTAACTTATTTGACAGCGCGTATAGGCAATGAGTAAGTACTTTAGTACCTTAATTTACTGAAGTACCTTAGCCTATATTTTAATAATTCTTGGACATTCGTTCTTATTTCATACCTACATCAGATGTGTAGTAAGAGTAAAAACAGTAAACATTGTAAACTAAATATTAATTTATTTATTTTCACTTTTCATTGCACTCTTTTTCCTGGAAAGTCAGCCGCAAAAGAATAAACGCGCGCATCAAATATTTCTCGTCTAATGATAACCGTTTTCCATGAGACCCGTATGAAAACTAAGAAAAGAAATGCTTGAAATAGTTCTCCCCTCAAGTTGTAGACACGAAATCTCCATTGAATTGATTTTATTATTATTTGAATTTCATAATACCATGTCCGTTATAACTAGAAAAAAATAATTTTCGTAAGATATCTAGTAAACATTTAGTAATATAACGTTTCGTCATAAACATTGCAAAAATTCTATACGAACCCTGAAAATATTTCACGTACTGCAATAAATTAGAAATAGAAGCTATTACGAGGATTGGGGAATACGAAGATGCAATAAGCGGATGGGCAGATAAACATGGCAAATTTATGGGTCAGCAACATTCGTCTTCCGAGGAGGGTCAGTCTAGTCTAGATAAGGTAGTGAAAAATATGTACGAAAATTTTACATGGGAATTGTGTTTTAAGTCTAATAAGATTCAACATCATTTGGAAAGATTTCTTCTAAAGATATCTGTCCTCACACGCAATTTTTATCTATCATGGATTTGTTTCACTCTTCCATTAAAATTAACTGATACACTGACTGATTCCATCATACTTATGGTGATCAACCATTTATCGTCCCTCGAAAACAAAAGTTCCATTTTTTTACATCTATATATGAAAGGCTAAAAATAGAAAAAGTGTTATAGATTCACGGCTATATAAGCTGAAGTATAGACTTCGGAAAATGAAAAAAACAAAAGCTTTCTTACGCCCTCGTTTCCTAAAACTTCTCTTTGATCTGATCAAACTCCTCACTGAGATGCTCCAGAAAATTGTTAATAACACTCTAAGATCCCCAACTTTAATTTTCCCAATTTATTAGTTGGTGGTTATTTCTTTTCCAATATAAAGTTGTATATATACTATGACGGAGTAGTATATACTCCTGGGATCTACTTGGGAAAGTAAAAATCACTGCAAATTACAACTTACATAACAACGTCTTCTATAATTTGTGATGCTTTTTATTTAAATTTCAAAAGTTATAATTATTAGTAAAATGACCTGATATTTATGGGAAAATATTAAAAACTGTGCTTTGTTTGAGCATGCACGATTACATAAATGAATGAACTTACCAAGTGACGTTCGATTGGAATTGTAAGAGCGTCTCCACCAAAGAGATCACTCGAACGCAGAGGAAGAAGTATTATCAATTGATCTCAAAGGAGGCGAAATACAACTGAATTGGCACATGCGAAGCTTTCATTTTTTGTTTGAGGTTTTGTGTTGTCTGAAGTACACAACAAGTATGCAAATCTACAAACTGTGTAACAAAAAATTGATGACCTTGTGTTTATATTAAAATTTCTGTGTTTATTGAATGTTTAGGTGTCAATAACCAAGAAAATATTTTTTTTTAAATTTTAATTTGTTCACACTCTTAAAAAGGGGGAGATAAAGTATAACAAAATGCTTTTTTTGGTCCTCTAACAAGAAAATGTGAAGGCGTAAAAAGCTCTAATAGGGCTTAAAAGGAAGCTTAAACTTTAAACTTTAAGAACCAAAATTATCATGTGAAAATTTCAGTACACCTGAATTTATTGAGTATCCCGAACTTATATTATGTTTCAGTCAAAATAATTATAGGAATGTATACATTAGTGGAAAGTATTTCCCCATAATCGGATTAGCTTGAAATTTGTGGAGATTATTGGGGGCGCTGATTACCAATTTGTTGTAGGGTTTTAAAAATTAAAAATGGCCGATCCAATATGGCGTACGAATTTGTTAAAAATCTTTCTATTCGATCGTTGTTATGAAAGTCAGAATTCGTCAATATTAGTTTTACTCCTAACATTTAAGATTCTAGGATAAGTCTTGAGGTTTTCACTTGTTTCAAACTTTGCGATTTCTTTTACGATCCGTACTACAGTCACTCCTAACTTTTAAGTTTAATTCTTAAGATTTTTACATTAATATTTTTTAAATCTTTTGTATACGTTTTCCTTACCACGAAAATACACATTAAAATTATAAATTTATATAGCATAGTCCAATTCTGTTGACTCCTTTTTGAAAATGTTGATGTTCAAACGATCAAATTAAAAAATATATAATTTCGATATTTTTCGGTGCCGTTATATTTACTTATCTGCTATCGCTAGATTATGATTAGTATGTCTAAAAACTTTTGGAGAGCAATTTTCTTTCCGGAAAAGTGTTGAAGATGCCAGTAATTTTTTTTATGTGCGACATATTCAACATTTAATGTATACTCAAACTCGTTTACCAACAACTCTAAAATTCCAATAAATGTGATTACATTGTATTTCAAGAACTTGCCATTCTGCATAAATCATTTTTAATTGTTTAATTCTAATTAAATACAATTTGCCACTGACACTTTTTAAAACACGACTTAAACCTCGTAATGAGAAACCCCCTAAACAAAAATGATGGCAATATTAAATCCGCTAATTTGACATTTTTAAACATTACATCAGATTCGTTAAAAAAACTCCCGTTAAAGATGTTTCAAGTAAATTTTGTGGATTAAGAAACCGAGCATCCTCCATAATGGAACCAGTATATAAAATTCAAAGTCAGCGACCTCACAACACCTTGAATAACAAATTTCAAGTAAAAGTGAACGTTTCCTAACAATTTGTTCGCCATTTTCGATTCGCCATTTTGAAATTTTAAATCTACCTACAGATTCATAATCAGCATCCCAACAACCTCCCCAGTAACAAGTCTCAAGCGAATTTAAACGATTTTTAAAAAATTTGTCCGCCATATTGGATCCGTCATTTTGAATTTTTAAGATTAAAGATTCATAATCAGTGACTCTAAAACCCCCGAGTAACAAGTTTCAAGCCAATATGACTTTTAAGCTTCAGCTCTTGAAGGTTAAGGTTTAAGCCTTCTTTTAAGTTTTATTAGAGTATTTTATGCCTTCATATTTTCTTTAGAGAGGATTTCAAATAGTATATTGTTTATTGACTGCTAAACATTTAATAAATACAAGAATGAAACACAAGGTCACTGAGTTTTTTTTACACCATGTTATTTATTAAGTTAAGGACCGTGATTTCGATCGATTTCAGCAAATACGTCCGCCATATAGGAATTACCATCTTTAATTTTTTAAAACTAACTTCAAATTTGAACTCAACGACCATAAAAACCCTCAGCTACCAAGTGTGGCGTCGTTTCATTCAGGTCAGTCCATTGTGTGTTCGCTACAATGATTTTAAAAAACAACTCGACTTGAGTATATCTGTTTTTCAGCCGCCATTTTTAAATTGAACTTTTTTCAGTAATCCTATCTTGTAGTCCAAATATTTTTGATGCATTATTTATATCCATCTGAGATATTCTAATACAGGAAATGATAAAAAAATGACCATACGTGAAAAAAACATTTAAAAAATCGTGATTTTTGCTAAATAAATGCTCGGAGTTTGTTATTCGGAAATTTCTTTGATTGACTTTTATTACTAAAAAATACTGTCAAACTTCGTGTTATATACATGTATAGTCTATCCTTAATGGATTAACCTTTTAACGTTAAAATTGTACTCTTTTGTTTGGTTTGGAGTTCCCGATTATTTTTTAGGTTTTTAGAAAAAAATGCCACTTTTTTGGTGATTTTTTTGTCATTCAATATTTTTACCTTGAAATACCTTACCAATTCAGTCGAAACCTACTTATATCGTGCAATTAATATCTTAACTTAAAAATCATACTCTTAGAAAAATTTATGTTCAACGACGCGAGTTAAAAAAGGTAGACGGAACGTCAGAAATTGTTTAAAAGTCAGTTTTTTCGCATTTTCATTTTCAATAGACCAAGAATCCATTCTGAACATTTCAGATCGATATATCACGATTGAAAATAGACAATACTAGTAAAACAAAATGGAATTCAAAATCTCGAAAAAAAATACAATTAAAATACAAGATTTGTAATTTCTTCACCTTTTGTCAGAAACTATATAGAAATCAAAGATCGGCAGTAATCGTGGAACAACGCATATTCTATTTTAAAACAGCGATAAAATATACAAAAACATAGCTGAAATATTAGTTTTTTCAGTATTTTCTTTTCAACGGTTTATTTATGAATTCAGTGTGTACAATTTGACATTGTTCTTTTGTAGTGAATCAATGTTTCCAATTCTCATAACTGAAGATTTATATTTATCCAAAATCTTCTTTTTTTGTTCATTTTTATAATTTTAAAATTTTACGTTTCGTTCGCCTCGTTTTAACTTACCTCAACTATGATTTTAGGAGTATGACTTTTAAGTTTAGATATTTATTACGCGATCAGAGAAGGTTTTAACTAAATCGGTAAGGTATTTCAAGGTAAAAATATTGAATTACAGACAAAAATAGCCGAAAAATATGCATTTTTTCCACTTTAAGTAAAAAAATAAATCGTTTTTTTTTTATTTTAAATGTTACCAATCGAAAGAACACCGTAAAAAATATCCAATTATAGAGTGGTAGACATTTGTTTCACGTTTTCAAGTATGGCGTCGGTGTATCCAAGGCTTTGCAATGACAAATTGCAATTTTGACCTTAAAGGGTTAAAAAATAAATGAGCTCAAAAAGCAACATAGACATCACAAGACCACTTTCGAAATTTAACATTTACGAATCTGCATCTATTAATGCTCATTTATTGCTGCGTAAAATATTTATTTGTAGGAAATAAGCAGTGGTCTTGCTAGCTTTACCGGAAGCTGGCAGCTCTACTTTAGAAAAGTACTTTCGACCCATTTTATCAAAGCGAACTCTGCCAGCCAAATATCGACAAATATTTTAGAGTAATCTTATTAAATCGGACCCTTCACAGGTGTTTAAGGCTCATTTAGGACTCCAAGTATCGTATAAAACCATAAGCCTACTAACCATTCCGGGTTCAACACCAATAAAATAAGTACCACATAAAAACATTTTATAATATTTATAATATAATTTGAAATTTATTGCAGTACGTGAAATATTATCAAAATTGGTAATTTTCAGGTGTTTAAGCTCATTTAATGCTCAGATATCAAATAAATCGAAAGACCCAGTACCAGATACGCCCAGCAGCATTATTAAAAAAATCAAGTTTCAGGCAATCTTACGAAAGCTACTAGATTTTTTAATTTGTACTGGGCCTTCTAGTCTTAGTGGATCTATTGGTATATCAGATGCTTTGAGCCTTAAATTTTTGTGAAAAGCCCATTTTTATAAGAGTGCTATAATGAACTGGTGTTAAGTGATGCTGCTAGCAAGAGCCCTTGTTATTTCTTTTAAATAAAGATCAATAAATTCCCAAATAGCAAGGCTTGAGTCTCACGATGTCCTCATGTTTCAGATCTCACTTATAAGTGCTTATGTGAATGCATTTCAGAGTTCAGGAATGAGTAAAATAAACAGGATGTGGACTGCGCATGCGCAAAAAGTATCTGCTTCTGCGTACATATGAGACTTTTGTGATACTTGTAACGATTGGCTAATAGTCTTGGAGGGTAACCAATCGGCGTCGGGTGGAATGCCTATGCGGAAAGAAGTTAGTGGTTTACGCATGCGCAAATTGTTCAATAAGTCAAAACAAAATATGTGAGTAACGATCGTCATTTGATTGGAGGACATAAACAGCACTCACATGGGGCGCAGACGTGCGCTTTAACCTCATTTGTGAGTTCCATTATGCATCTTATGTGAACTTACGTTGATATCTGGGTTGCTGTATGTCATGATAAATGAGCCTCAAAAACTCATTCTAAACATATATTTTAGTTCAAAAAGAGACGAATGGACGATACTGACGTTAAATCAGAAGTTTCAAACTTAATGTATAAAATAATATATAATTATAGTCATGCTCTCTTATTGTTTAATGTGCTAATAGATAACTATTTAATTAATTTCGAAGCTCAGAAGTCGGTCAGTGTATAATTATAGTTTTTTTCATGTTTACAATATTATTTATTTTTTACTAATTACATTATAAAGCTGGTTCGAATTGAATTATTGAAAGAAAATGGTTTGCTCTCAACGGTTAAGGTGAAAACATAACACAGCTGTCAAAATTTTAATTAGAGACATCACTCAGAATAGAAAAGTAAATAAAATCAATAATGAATCGAACATTTGTCTGATGAAGTCTGTTTGATGTTTATCAAAGAGAAAGACACGCGATTATTCCGATAATTGATTTTGAAAAAAACATAAATATGCAATAATGTTTACAAAACAATGAAAATGAGTTTCCATCCGTTACGGTTCAGTTTCTTTATCAGAACTTCCTCACAAAACGACCACTTTATATACTGATTTTACTATATGTAGCTACAACTCCATCACATTAACTCTCTCATCGCGATTCGTATGTTTGCGAGGATTTTCACCACGGTTGCATATAAAGTATTTACTCACCGCAGTTTGTGGGGAATATGTTGGGAAAAGGTTATGTGATGCTTTCAGGGTGTATTTACAATATTTTTCCCGATTTGTCTATTAAGCTAACAGTGCAATTCGCTCTTAAATATAGTTGTGTATAATAAATGAATTATTTTGTTTTAAAATCAATAATTTTCTTATGCACATGAATAATTCCGCGAAACCTTTAAAATTCGACTCCGAAAAATTAAAAAATTTAAATTAAAGGTAAACATACTATACGTAGTTTTTCTACTTTTGTCGAAAAAGTCCCGGTTTTCATTTTTGAGACGATGCATTTTTTATAAATGCAAACATACAAAAAATGAACATTCTCCACCCAAGCGTAGAATTTTTATTTCCAATGTAAACTTCATCTATTCTAATTAATTTAGCATGAGTTAGAAAAGAAAAACTTATAGCGTAAAATGGAGTATTGTGTGGTTTCGTAATTTATTATGATTTTTTTTCATCTAAATCATATTGATTTACACTATCGACAATTATGATAAATGAAGCATCCTAAGACCTTAACTAATAACATGCGCTGTCATAATAATGTTTTTTATTAAGAATATTAATAATGTAAATAAAATAATTCGAAAAAAATATTTTTTTAAAAATGGAATCCTATTTTAAATTGAAACCTGTTTTCGTTCAATTGTTTTTTATACGCGTGTTTAAGATCTTATGTCAATATGTCAAGATATACATTAAAAGGCCGATTTATTAAAATTTCCAACATTTTTTTAGTTCCATCGTCTTTTAACCGGTAAAAGAAATATTGCTGCCCTTTAAGTAAAAGAATGTCTTTTATTAGGTACAAGAATTCTAATACCCTGTAAAAGGCACTTTCCTCATTGTGAATTTGAAATATTTTATTTTTATTTGTTTCATTAATTATATTTTTTGTTTGTTTTACGAAGTAAAATAAAATACTTGGAATAACTTCGTATGGTTGTTCAATGATTGCAATACTCGAAATCCACTTTGTCCCGAATAGTTTTGCGATACCGTCTGCATACGTATGTGATACATCAATCAATTGAAAAGTAGGGCGTACATCGCATGGGCTATGCATCAATGTTTTCCAAAACATACGGTAATCCTATTATACACGATAATAAACTGTTTCAAATAAGAACTAATTCATTCTTCTGATTTAATGAATTTTTAAAGTATTGTGTTGAGCAAATGTTTAATAAACATGCAATTTTCAATGTGTTTTTTTTTTTTGCAAAATTATGTAAAAGAAACATAATTTTCACACTTAACTTTGTTCATTTTCTATAATTTTTTTTAAATGCATTTCTATTCACTTAAAATGTGTTCTAATTAAGCACTCGTTATAGCCACTAAAGGAATCTATCATACTATAGTATGTATACATATTTTGTTGATTACCTTACATTTTTGCTATTTTCAAAATTGCATTCAAAAGGAATTCTATTATGAACAAAACTCATTACCCAGTGGTTTTTCGAGTGTCGGATGAAATTTTCGAAATTCAAGACGGCGATTCCACTATGGAGGGCGCAAAATATTAAATATTCATTGATTTTTGTGACATTCAGTCCTGACGTGTTTTTTGAGTCTCTGCTGTTTTTTTAATATATACAGATGTTTTAGTCAATATTTGGACATTTACATGGCAAATAAATAATTGAGTTCATCTTTTGGTATCTTTCACCGTTTTCAATACGAAAATCTTGAATATTGAAAAAGAAACTTACTTTTTTAGTTTAAACGAATTTATATACCAATATAACTAAGTTGGATAGAAACAATACCCAAATATTAACGACATACAAAATCGATACCTGTTTACAAAAAATTGATTTTCGATGATTTCGAATTTGAATTGTGATTTTTTGTTCATCCGAAATTATGTTGGGGTTACTACGGTTGAAACAACTTGGCTTTCCAGTAAACGAAAGTATTCTTTGACTTATTCCAAAGCATTATTGTTCTTAGAAAATTTTCTCTAAAGTCTATAGTTTTTAAGAAAAAAAAATGGTTAAGTTTTAAAAAGAATTTTGAGCTTCTAGGCTCCATGTTGAAAACTGCCATGTTAAATTATGAATTCTGGTATGGTACATTTTAATCCTGGAGGTCCATGGACGCGATATTTTCAACTTAGATATGTTTCCCATGGAATTTCGAGGTGAAAGTGATGTTGTAATGAAAAACAAAATGTAAAAAACAATGTTTTTTAACAGAAAAACGTGCATTACGTTTTTGCGGTTCATTTTATCGAAATTTTATTGAAAGATTCTGAAAGAGCATACAATTTTACGTTAGAAACAGTGGAGCTCAAATTTTTCTAAAAGCATTTATATACAAATTATCGATGTTCAAACTGATACTGGAAATCGTCCGCCTGAGTGTTAATGGGCTTTAATTTTAATTTAAATTCAATAAAAGTGTTTGAAAAAAACTCTTAGAATATATTAAAATAGTCGCCACTGATCATTTTGGATTCTTCAGCAATTACGTACGTGCTACAATGTAGCGTGGCTCAGTGGTTCAGTCATTGGATTTGTACGTCGCGGT
Source organism: Trichopria drosophilae (assembly GCA_030407085.1). Classification (NCBI taxonomy): domain Eukaryota; kingdom Metazoa; phylum Arthropoda; class Insecta; order Hymenoptera; family Diapriidae; genus Trichopria; species Trichopria drosophilae. The sequence goes on from CM059583.1 coordinate 159,302,700, forward strand.
CCCGAGTTCAAATCCACATTGATCGATGTTTTTTTAGATTATTTCCTGTTAAAACTGTTTCAATGGTGCATTATACTGCCTTAATTTGCATATATTACAAATTTCATTACAGCTCATAACTAATGCTTCAAAATTAATAATATCCAAACAGTTTTTCCCTCGGGACATTATTAGCTAATTTTCACATCCTTATATACATTTTTTTTATCAGTTACGGAGTTTTTTTATAATTCCTCTAATATTTCGGTATAAAAATACATACATACATAAAAATTGCGGTATTTGCGATCTGAAATCTACGGATCCATATTCCACTTCATCAAAGAGTGATTTTTATGTAGTCACGCAATCATTCTTATCGTCTCACTCAAAGTGAGATTCTCACTCCAAGAAATTAAAAGTCTCTGAATTTCGTGGAGTCAGAATTCACTGTTTCTGGAGTGAAAATGAAGCTTGTCTCGTGAAGAAAGATTTTTTCTTTTCACAAATGGAAACTCACTCTTTATGGAGTGAAAACTCAATCTTGAAGGGCGGCAATTAGGTCTTTCAGTAAAGTGGTTTGATTTTCACTCTCTAAAGAGTGAATTTTCATCATTGTTAAAATATTGATGTAAAGTCAATATTCTCAACTTTAGAACATGTTTTTCCCTGTACCAACTTCCTCATATAGCAATCCCATGAGAATTTATTATTTTAGTTTATTCCTTACCTAAAATAGAGACCCTGGAAAGAAACTCGTCGTACATCTTGCGTTTTCTAATGGTCGACCCCATGAGAATCCTGCGATACGAGTCTCTGTCTATACCCCAGAGCTTGACGTCTGTTTTGGCCCTGACCGTCGCCGCTCGAGGAGTCCCATAGATCAGTGCAAGCTCTCCAAAGCTCCCGCCTTCGCCGATTGTCTTCACAAGTTCACCGGTTACGAAGATCTCAACTTCTCCTTGATCAATTACGTAGAAGTTGTCTCCCTCAGTACCTGCAAATTGAGGACGATTAAATCCGGATACTGCACATCTATGTATATATTGTATCGTTGAACTACTTCCGAAATGGTTCCATTTTCAATTAATCACCCCCGTCACTCAGTAGTAATTACATTACGCAATACTGTGTAATATAGTGATTGACTAAAATTTTTCACTTAAGCACTTCGTTGAGAAGATTAATTCTTGGTAATGAAGTTTTAACGAATTCAGGATTTCATTTCAGGTTTTAAGCCGGGCAATTTTTCGCTAGGAAAACATTTATCTTGAATAACTCTTAAAGCTCCGGTAACAGCACTGCGAAGCACCAAATATTACATTTCTCGTTACCTTTTTTTTCCTGCGCGGTTTTAATTTGGAAATTTGATGTGGAAGCGTAAAAAGGTAACATTATAGTCATATACATAGTGGTTATCCTGTTTAAAAAAAAAAGAATACATTCTGCAATCGTTCTATATTTTAGCGGAATGATGATTAAAGCGATGTCTGTAATTCATACTGATATGAGGGACATTAAACGTGCAACTAACTGTATTATGTCTGTCTTTAGTATAAAAACAGATGATTCTTGGAATAATAAATATGGTTTATAATAAGTAATCGGTTATGAAGTCAGAACACGTAGTTTAGTATAATAATGAAGACTTCTTTATTTCTCTTGTAAGTTTATTTACTCGCGACTGACCAAGAAAACATTTTTATTCAATTTACATAATTTTTGGTTTCCTAGAAATTGTTTTTTTTACAATAAGAAATAATAAATAACATGCCTTCTTATTTTGGTAATATTTTCCTATTTATACTTAATATCCCATTTTTGTTGCTTTTTTAATGTGATAAGGGTTTATATTTGTCAATATTACATTACTTTTAATAATTTTATTCTTTTTGTTTTTGTTATAAACAAATTTACTCTTAAAAATGTCATTTTTTATATCATTAACTTAATACCTATCGAAAAAACTCGGCAGTAAACTGTAGTTTTAATTATTGTTACTTATGTTTTCGGTGTCGCTCATTCCGAATCTGATATCAATTTTTTGAAATTCAAAATGGCGGATCCACTATGCCGGATAATATTTTGAAAACTTAAGTAAACTTCATTACTCGGGTGTTTTCGGGTTCGTTGATTACGCATCCAATGCTAGTTTTTCGAAATTCAAAATGGCGGATCCAATATGGCTGGCGAGATTGTAAATCTTTGAGGAAAGTTTCTGAAAAACTATATTCGGCGGTTTTCGGGGACTCTAATTGCGAATCCGAGTCAGTTTTTTGTAGTCAACGATTCTTAATCAGCGACAAAGCATTCATCATCTGTGAAAATTCTCAAGTCAATTACATTTCAGCCGATTCAACTTAATAAATAGCTCGTAAGAAGCAAAAATAATGTATTTTGAAATGTAATCACGAAAAATGTATCCCAGACCATATCATTAAATTGGAGCTAAAGTGATGAAAATAATAAAACGAGTTTAGTTTATAGTTTTTTTTTATGTAATCGTGTCTATATTCAATATTTGCTATCATGACAAAATGAATAAATGGCCATATATCGATTAAAAAATAGTAAGATGTAATATTTTAGTCATAAATTTACAAAAACCAGTTTATTAAGTACAGAACAAGAATTCTTGATCGAAAATTTGTTTATGTACCTGGAAATATTCCCTTATTTTATTAAGTTGCCAGCTTAGAAATGCGAATATTTATAAGTTTTCTAAAAATGTAATAAAGATTATTTTCCTATATAAAAATTGTTCTATTAATAGAACTTACCAAATGTGATTCAACACATTCAAAATATTTTTCCGAGCCTTAACCTAAAGATTTTCTTTGCTTTTTTAATTATTTTGTTCTGGTTGGTCCCGTTTTTTCATACTATTAATTATAAAACATAATTAAGGTCAGGATTTATAGTTTAGAAATCGGTCAGTTTTACCCGACTTTCAAAAATAATAATGCAAAAAACTGGAAACTAGCGAATTAAAAGACCGAACAGTTGTTGGTCAGAAAAAAATGGCCAAATTCTATGCAAATATGCATTACGTTACCGCAGGAACAAAAGTTGAACAGAAACCAATAATGCTGGGCATTAACCGCAAAATGCAATTTTTTTCACCAGGGTAATTTATTTGTCTTTATGGTATTCGTTCAATTATAAATTGCACAAATGATTTTTTGTCCTCAAAAAGTTAAACCATTGGATTAGTGGCTATGCACTCTAAGAGTGTAACTATGCAATTTACGTTATATATCGTACAATTAGAAAAATCAAATAATGACGAATGAAAGAGAACTCCCTACTTTTAGAAATGGTTGGAAATACGTCTTATGTCCATTAAAAAAAAGGCTATTTCAAACAATCTCTAATTTAATTACTATGGATTGCTTTTAATAATTGCTTTTCCTCGTCGTATTAGACTCATTGATGTAAGGAGACAGCAGATGATTAAACGATCTACGAACCTAGTGTGGAAAACCCACCGTCTTGTCGAGAGCAACTAAGAAGGTCAGTAAATCGATAAAATGTTTAACCAAATCATTTACAGCTATTAATCACGTACAGAAAGTGATGTATATAATCTATTTCAGTAAATTAATTAAATTATTTATTTTAAGAAAAAATTGCAGAGTTGAATACGATACAAAACTATACATATAACAAATGAATTTAAATGTAGAATGTATGTTTTATACAACTCTATGACAGAACTGCAATATCTATTAAAATAATTATAGTACTAATAATATGTAATTATTAAAATAACAAGACGTATTTTGATGACTGCAATTTAAAATTATGTACACTTTGTATCGATTGAAAAAAATATCTTGCAGACTTGAAAGTAGCAAGTGGTTTTGTAAATCTTAATTTTATTATTTTTATTGCAGTTAATAATTATTAATAGTATAACTAACTATGACATTAAATAATATAAATTATTACATTCATAAGATTTTTCGACCAAATATTTACATTATTATAAGAAAATTGGTACACTGTTAGAAATTTCTCTAGGAATTTTCTGAATAAATAACTGAAGTTTTTTACTGTTACCGTTTCAGAATTTTACGAAACAAAATTAAGAAACATTTTCCAAAAATTACGAAAAAATGTCAGAAAATTACCAAAAGATTTCAGAAAATTACTAAAGTCTGTTTCGTAAAATTCTGAAACCGTAACGATAAACTCTTTCAGGAAATTGCTACAGAAATTTTTAGGAAAAGCGTTCACTATAATACAATTTTCAACGCTGTAACCTTTGTTCCAAACGTACAAAAATTGAAATAAGTCCAAATCGATAGATTCGAACCTTGTCTTTTAGATAATGGTCAGAATCAGCAGACAATGTCAAAGAAAAAAGTTAAAATCATTTTTTTTTAAATACTGTTTTTTCGTCATTTCTTCGCAAGAATCGCGTCTTTTTGCTCAACCGTTTCTTCTCCTGTCAGATTTCGTTTAAAAAACCAAATGGTGGATTCAAAATGGAGTCTACAAGTTGTAATTTTGCATTTTCAAAGATTAATTTTACAAATCATGAAGAATTGTGATGAAACAGTAATTATTATCATTTTAATGCCTAATCTCATCATGATTCATTCATAACTTGAAAATTAGTTGAATCCAATGGTTTTTTACCGAATTTTTGTCTAATTTTCAACGTTGAAGTAAAAAAAACAATGGAAGAAAAGTATTTTAAAAATAACAAAATTTATAACAATGATTCCCAAAATGGCATTTATCGTTAAAGAATCATAGACAATGTACAATATTTAACTTTGAGAATGAACAATTTTTAAATTAGGCAATCACACATCTCGATGATTCACTTTTATTGAGCTTTCACAGTCGCCAGAATGAAAACTTCCAAAGCGCTCATAAATAAATTGTCGAGTCGTACTCATTTTTTAAGCCATAAACCGATAATTGATGGGATATGAGGGTATATGGTAATTTTGAATTTCACACGTACGTAATGGTATACTAAAAAAAAAGGTTCCGGTTACATACGACCGTACTATTTTTTCCAGTTATAATAACCAGAAAGGTTATTTTGGGTAGTTTAATTAGAAAAATATTTGTTGTTAACAATATCTCTACTTAAAACCAGAAAAACTAGCAAGGGCCGCTTTTATCATTTTTTCTGTTTTTTTTTTTAAATTTTTTGTACAAAAGCGTCGAAAATTGAGTGGAAATCATATAAAAAATCACTAAAAAGCCATTGTATTTAACTAATTTGAGGTTATGAATTGATCATGATGAGATGAGATGTTCACAAATGATAATAATTAGTTTTTCATCTCAATTCTCCAAGGTTTCAATTGCTATACGCTCAAATAATCAATATTTATGCGCGAAAACACAAAATTGACAGCATCTTGAAGCCGCCATTTTGTTTTTGAAAACTTCCGACGGGAGAAGAAAGGCTGAGCAAAAAGACGCATAGTAGCTTTTGCAATTGTCTGGATTGCGCTTTTCAATATAAAAAAACGCGATTCTTGCGAAAAAACGTCGAGAAAATCAGTAATTTTTTGAAAAATTGATCATAACTTTTTTTCTTTGAAAGAGGAGTTCCAAATGTATCGATTTTTACTTCTTTCAAATTTGTTAACGACGTTTAGAACAAAAGTTACAGCGTTGAAAGTTGCTTGCAAATTCCGGACTTTCGGGAAGAAAAGGGCTAAAAGTTTAGAAACATTTTTTTATGTTTTAGTTTCAGTTCGAAACTTGAATCTAGAAATAGAGAATTACTATATAAAAATAACATTAATTTAAAAAATCCAAATTAGCCGAAGTTTATGATTTTTTGTTTATAGAGACAAACAAACAATAAAATAAAATTTTGTACTTTATTACCAAACAAAATTAAAGATAAGAAGATAAAATGATTTATTCCTGATATAAATTTATCCTAATAACAAAATGGAATCTAAGTAATACAAAAGGCAGCTTTTCAATGGTTTTTAAACTACGACAAAATAACAAAATTAATCTATCCCTTATTTAAAACATTAAAAGCCACGTGATTATTTCTAACTTTTTTTACTTTTTCATAATTATTTACTGAAGTGGATTCGAATCTGAACAGGCACGTTAAAAAACTTTGTCTAAAACTTTATCTTACTTTGTAGCATATATCTAAATCTTAACATTTCTTAAAATTAATCTAATTAACGTCTACAGTTTATCCTACCAACATTTGCAGTTATTTTAAATACTCTAGGAACAGAAACTAATGTTATTAACTAATCTGGGTGAGGACCTAATACTAAACTAAGCAGAGTAGTTTAAAAGTAGTTAAGTTTACTACGAAATTTGTTTACTGTTTGGAGAAATTACAGTGGATAGAACCTACATATACGCTAGTTCTGCTAATGCAATAAATATACAGACAAAATTACAACAATTTCAGTTTATAAACGTGATTAAATAATTAATAATAAAATTAAACGTCTATTACGCTTTACATAATTCAGTGTGCCTTTTCGGCAATTTTAATAACCGCGCGTGCTTAATCACATCGACGAAGTTTGCGTGTTCAGCACGTTGATAACTTGCTGACGTGAGTATTATAAGTAGGCAATAGGAGTAAGTAGATATTGTTCCTTTTCTTACTTTTAAGAGCAAATATTGATAAGTTATAATCTATTATCTTGACGCCATCATTTCATGCAAAGTGTGTTGAAATGAAGTGACTAATCAATAATCTGTAAAATTTTGGTTCTCGGAATTTCGATTCGCCTGTTTGACTTTCGATTTTTTTTAAAATCAAAATTATCAAGTTTGATTGGTATCATAGACTATTATAAAGATTAGATTAGGTACTAGTTTGCATTTTATTTTATTTTTTTAAGAGCAATAATGTTAAAACCGTTTAAGAATTTTGAACATTCACATCTAAGCGAAATTTTAACGTAGTTATACTGCAATTTATAAAAAGTATATTGTAAAACAAATATTCCTAGCACAAAACTGTTTTTAGAAATATTTCATGATTGTAATAGATATTGACGCGATTTAAACAAACGTGAATTGATCGTAAACGCCGTAAAAATATCTAGTTTGTGCTGAAAGGTATTTCTGAAATTCAGTTACATTTAACAGAAAATAAAATGTTCAACAAAATTGGTAATAGTTGACCTACATTCATAGGATAAAATGACAAATCCTGCATACGGTGTACTGAGAGAAGGAAACATAATCGCTACTTTTATTTATAAGTTAAAGCACATTGACATTTCTTTGAAATGAACATATAAAATACTAAAGGAGTGATGGTTTTATTATGAAGTGACAACCTTAACAAATTAAATATCTAGGTATTTAGAATGAGCCATTTAAGTATAAATTTTAGCTAATTAACGTATGGCAATATAAACTGAAAATTTGTATGGGCAATTTTTTAATTATAATTACTTCAATTTTTTCATTTGTGAATATGAAATATTTGTAACTTAAATGAAGATATAGTTTTTTCTAAAACAAAATAAATCCATAAATTTACTTACATTAATCCCTTCCGAATTTCGGTGTAAAACTCTTATTAAAAGTCAAATGGCACATTATTCAGTACGGTATACATTTGACTATGTTCATGGAAAAAAATATTTTCTATCAAAATTACCGAAATGTTCTGAGGTTCTAAATTTTGGCGACATTTAGTGAACAACCAGGAATGATTATGTAGCATTTGCAGACAAATTACAAAACTGTAAAGTGCTTGTCCTTTGTCTTTGTCCTCTAAAGTCAAGAATTTCTGAAAAAGTTCGGTAATTTTATTAAAAACGTTCAGCAGCTTTTTCAAGATGTTCAGTCTTTCAATTCAAAATTGTCAGATATCATCAATACTAGAAGATTTTAGTAATTTTCACAGAAAATATTTTTTTTGTGTATCAAAAGATTCGCAACGTTTCAAGTGTCAAAAAATTGAGTTTTTCATTTAAAAAGTTTATATGACCTTTTGTCTAGAGAATTTGATGCTCGATCTTTTCTGTTGGAAGATTTTTTTTGTTTGAATTGTATTTTTGGTAAGAAGCGCATAAAATGTACTTTTTTAGCTTTTCTTTGTTCGACATGTATGGATCGACCCAAAACTAATAATTTCTAAGTTAATTCATGCCAAGCTAAAAAAGAGGTTGAACTTTAAAAGTTTGTACCGTTGACTAGATATCACGCGCGAAAATAAATGACATATACGGAGGGATGGACGGACGCATGTTCAAGATCACGGACACAAATGTTTTTATTGCATTTTGAATTGTTAGGGTCGGAAACGTTAACATTTGATGAAAGACTATAGCGTAATTTTGTTTGCCGAACTAACCAAATTCAATACTGACCTATAGTCTGGGTCGAAGTAATTAGAGCAGTTATGAATGATTTTTTACATAAACTTGCCTAAAAACGGTTTTTTAAGATTCCGGGAGTAAAACTCGATTTTCAGTAATGAAATATACGGTCGCCAATTATCCACCCCCAAGCCTGTCGTATTATAAAATATCTTATGTAACACGGGCAAAATATCGCGAGTGTGAGACTTCGCACTCGTTGAAGATCGGTAATTGCTCTCTTGCTATATACTATTTGGTTATTAAACGTAATTTTGGGGGTGTATCGGAAATTACAACATACCACTTTTTAGTGTTTTCCTGGATCTACAACTTGTTTCGGGTCGCCATAAAAGTGCCCACTGTAACGTCAAGTAATTTTCGCCGTCCGCACCGGATATAAAAAGTTCATGGTCATCATTTTTATTTGCTTTTTTATGATTTATGTGATCTTAATGACCCAAGTGATGAAAATCAATATCATATCCAACCGGTCAATATTTAAGTAATTTTACCATAAATATCGAATTATACAGACATTGAAGATTTAGCACCTAAAAACTAAGAATTACTCGTGTTTTTTAATGATTGTAACTTTTGTTATAATAAAATATTCGTATCATTAGAAATTGTCAAAGAAAATATGATACGTTTGACAGAGATTTACTTGAACCGTACCTTTTAATATTTTGAATCATTTTTAGTTAAATAAAGAACATACAATAATAATAGCAATAAATCACATATTAAATGCGGTGCCAACGTGTGTTTTCTGCACGACACTTTCGCTTCAAAGATTGAGATGGCGATGTCAAATTGAATAATTCAGCTCGCCGCATGCAATATTATAAGATCGGCTATAAAGGGCAATTTAGGGTCGCTTCAGCGTTAATGGGTTGACGTCTGTTGCTCCTATACCACACTGGAGGTCAGACCATTTACCATCACGGAATTTTACTTCATAACGAAAGCGCGAGAAGCTTTTACTCTTATTCAATTGGCCACTGAGTTTCGTACACTTCGTAATAATCAATATATTCGAATAGAAGTATTTCAAGAACATTTTTACCGAAGGACGTAAACCTAATTTTAAAAATACCTGGGTACAAAATAATTATTCCAAGATTTTTTCATAAGTTGTGTAAAATGCCTCGTTGTATAAATAACAGCACCATAAAAAAAATGGTCAGACTATATCTATAATCTGATTTTTAGGTCGCTGAATCCAAATCCGAAGTCCATTTAACCGCATCACGTCAGGTTTTTGACATAACCTCAAACAACCTACAAAAATCCTATAATTCGACTTTAAGGTTTCAAATGAAGAATAATTTGCTCTTAGATGTCCATGCCACGCGTCTCCGTTATGTTTTTGTGGTGGCTGAAACCGGACTTGAAGCCAATTCAGACCCAACAAGCTAATCTTTTGATATAACCTCAAATATAAATAAAAAATTCTATGAAAATAATATGAAAATGAAGAGAAATTCTGTCATGACATACCGTGTTTCCTTTTTGTTCTTCGGGCTGTTGAACCCGAATCCGAAAATCGTTCAACACCATTACGTCAGGATTGACTACTAGAATCATTTTTAGCAATATACGAGTGATATTGCAGTTTGATTCGTCCTGTATTCATCCATTTAAAATTCCACAATTCGAGGAGAAAATTTTAAAACAGCTTCCGGCAGCAGTAAAAGTGAGGAATTCGTAGCCGGGTTTTAATATAGACTAAAAAATGTATTCTTTATATTTCACAAGACATCTGGATTTTTAAATGATCTCGGCGACATTAATTCATACGATAGTCCTGCTGTCAAGCCATTTTTCATATCACTTTTTGTATTTTGTCACGCTAAATTAGGTGCAAAGGACGTTTTCTATCATCGCCCTGGACTTTTAAGTTTTACAAATGACGATTCAGCAAAATTGCTATGCAATACCTGGGGCGAAAAATGGTTATGTTGAGGGGAATAAGTTTAAATATGATAAGTTTATTTTAAAATTTAAACAATTTTCCTTTATTTCATAATATTGTCCAGTACAGTTCAGTATTGTTCGGTATGATTCAGTACTTTGAGTACAGTGAAGTATTGCCCAGAACTATTCAGTATACATTCCAATAGTGTCCAAGACTGTCCAGTAAACATGATATTATATGCCTTGCAGGTCAGAATTTTTATTTATTTTCATACTTTAGGATAGATATTTATATTTCTTTTCGGGTTTATGTCAAGAACTTAACGTGGTGCGGCTGAATTGGCTACGGATATTCATTTTAGCAACTCCAAAAACAAAACGAAAACGTGGTGTAGACTTAGTGCAAATTATTCTTTATTTTAACATTTTTCGGTCGAATTATAATTTTTTGAGGTTTATTGAGGTTATTTCAAAAACCTGGCGTGATGGAGTTAATGGACGTCGGATTCGGATTAAGCGAACAAAAAAACCAATTATAGACATACCCTGACCTCTGACTTTTTATTGTGGGGCTGTTATAAATGGTTTTCTGTCCGAGAAATTTTAATTAATAATGCCTATATCCAAGTAAAATATTGATATTTCAAGCGATGCAAACAGCCTAATTTAAAAACAGATTTCTGACCGATATCAATTTTTGAAAACCTAAAAGACGATCTCCTCCAACGTTAATCATTTACACCAATTAAAATATATTCAGAATTAAATTTTATTTTTGATTTTATAAAACATTCTGGAACGGGAATATTTATTTTCATGAGAAATTCTAGAATTACTGAACGTCATTAACAATAACAGCTATTTAATTTCATAGTTTCCATTACATTTTGAGACCGGTATGTAATCGAATTCCCGAGCGAGGCCATTTTAATTTTTTCATGGAAAAACATAATCGAAAGAAGATGTAATTTTTAAATTCAATTGCTTCAAAATGAAATTTTAATAACAGTTTAAATTCACAAATCACTTTAACTCGTGCGTAGGGATTTAATTACATTTTTAGCGTCCTCAATTGACAATATGAATTCTACCGTACTTAAAAAATGTAATAATGTTTATAATGAAATTTTACTGAAAAACTGATATTTTTTAAAATAACAATGCTTATTTTGTTATATACATATGACTTGGTGTATGCAAAAAAGATTTTAACGCAATTTTTTTGTAAATTTAGATAATTATAAATTCTTACTTTTAAAACCCAGATCTATCATTTGATACATATTAAAATTGTTATTCTTCATATTTTCTTTTTCTGTGTATGCAAAAAGTCATGGACTTAAATCTTTTTTTTAGCATAAATTGGAAGTTTAATTTTGTTATGCAACGTATTTCACAATATCATGTATGAACATTTATATTAAGTTTTGTATGATCTGTTTACTAATAATATTTCGCTCTTTGTCAATATTTAATTAATATTGTTTAGTATAATTGAGCATATTATTCGATAGGGCTTATGTTCATTTTTGTACAGTTACAAATGATGCAACTTACCCTAGTCGCCAGATTCCAATAAAAAAAGAAAAAGTTGAAGATAAAAAAAATTGCAATATTTCATACCAGATAAAATATACGGGCAAAAATGCAAAATACCATCCAATGATCGGGCGCCAATAACTCTCCGATTTCTACCACTTTTTAATATGTTTTAGTACTCCATAACAAATGACTTACTTTGAATTAGAACCCTCAAACTGTACACCCTTTCGAGATATAGCTGATTTTATTATTTCGCGAACAAAATTCAAATTCACTTCTACATAAATAAGAAACATTATCAAAAAATTTAAAGCAACATATTTAATCGGAAAAATTTTTCATTTTTCCTTAAAAATAAAAATATAAATTTTAAACAATTTTTCTTGGTCAAAACGCAATTTTTTTCTATGAATTGAAAGAAATTAATGCGACTAACGGACAGTAATCTTTTGATATGTCGGTTTTTCGACCTGCCGGCTTTTTGATTTGTCGGTTTTTCGACCCACACCAAAACAATCACTTGTTCCTTAAACTTTTTCTTGTTTTTTTTTATTTGGAATATCATGTTTCAGAAATCTAAACAAAAAATAGACGCACCAAATTTCGTCGGAATAATTCTCAAATTATAAAAAAAAAAAACAATTAAAATGTCATCAATTTTGTATGGAAAAAAACTCAATTTTTCTGTTTAATGAAACCAAAAAACCCTGCAGTACCTCTTCAGTATGTTTTGACCAAGAAAAGTTGTTCAAAATCTATTTTTTTTAATTTTTTTTTTAAATGCAGAATATGTTACGTTGATATAAAAAATTTTTTTTTATATAGGAGCGAAATTGTATTTTTTTCACGACATAATAAAATCAGGTATATCTCGAAAGGGTGTAGATTTAGAGGACTCTATTTGCAGGTAAAGTCACTTGTTATTGAGTAATAAAACATATTAAAAAATTGTAGAAATTGGAGAGTAGGCCCCCCAAATCATTGGATGATATTTTGCGCTTTTGCACATATGCATTTCTATAATTGTCAGATTGAATGCTCTACTGTCACTAACGAGGCAGAACAGGATAATTAATATTAAACCATCGTCGAATGCAATTTATAAAAATTATATTAAATTATTAAAAATAAATTGGTTTGATGTATGCAATACAATTCTATTATTTCGATTTAATTATAATTTATGCACAAAGGCACTACGTCCATTACGAATTTTTACAATTATTCAAAACAGCCTTCAACATTAAACATAAAATCACAGACGCAATGTTTTAAATACTAAAAGTAAAATTTCTGCTAAATAACATTTCTGTATTCATTCGGTAAGAAAAATAACATTTTTTCTAAAAAATGATCTCTACTGACTTAGTACCCTTTTCGTATGGACCGATTCATATATTAAATAAGAATTTGTAAAGACAAGTTACAATGGAAACATTATTTGCCACTGAAATTTCATTGAAATGCATTAAAGATGCAGGTACCTTAACTTGCTTTTTTCCAAAAATTGTGTAGAAAGAAAAGGTACGATAGAATTGCAGGAAGAGCACAATGGAAACAAAGAACGTTTTAAAAAACGATTTTCAATGAAGAAAATAGAGGTCACCTACCGAAATTGGGACATGCGTATGATGTGTAGCCTACATTGATGACTATTGATCGGTATGTCAATTTTAGAGACGCAAAGTGATGTAGTACATACGCGAATTCTTCTATTTTCGTACAATTCATTCGTCACCTCAAGTCTTCTCTCCCACGACAGCCTTTATACTGCGATTAATTGAGAGGGGTATTAAAATACATCAAATAAATTGACAAGGGTTCATATTCGTATTGAACAGATTACCAATTCATTACCACGGATCCTTTCAATTGCGGCTCCTAATAAAACGTGGTCAAAAATCGATTTTTATGAAAGTTCATTGTCATGCTTCGTATCATATATAATGATGCACTTAATTCATTGTTTAAATACAATTATTCTTCAGTAAACTTTGTAAAATTTTCTAACAATGATAACATTAGCTCGGATTCAAATTGTAATTATGAATAACGGCAGTTCTAAAGTGCTCCGCTGATAAGGTAGGAAATTGCACGGAAAATCGAAAATTAAAAATGTCTGAATCAATTGATAAAAATCAGGGCTTTACAATGGTTATTCTAATTACTATATGTGGTTAATTAACGAATGCCAAAGAAATTAATTTTCGAGTTAGAGCGTCCAAAACATTTTCAAAGAATTTTTCATTTGAGACCCCATTTTGAAGTCTTTAATATAAAGTGAGGAATAAAAGTAAAATTTGTTCTTAAAATTCAAATCTTTCTTCACTTTTCTTAATCCTAATATGCTGATAGTTCAAAAAGAAACAATAAAAACACATATATCTAATTTTTTGACATTTTTTTGAAAATTTGGTGCAAGAGTGGAATTTCTAATGTCTGGAACTCAATTTTGACCTCAGAATCTTGAAGAGCAACCTCGAAATAGTAATACATGAACCTTTCAAATTTTCTCAACTTCGATTTTGACGCGCAATACTTGATTGAAATTGATGTGACAACATTTCCGGAGTTAATGGGTTAATTAATATAATAAAATTATTAAAAGAATTTTGGAACTTCTCGGTGTAACTGTCCATAAAAAAAATCATACAGTAAAACCTCGGGACTTCGAAATTCGGTACTTCTAAGGACCTCGGGATTTCGAAGCCACCAGCCTCGGCAGTTGGAAGTCACGTGATACAAAATTTACGGCACGTGGTACACATATCGATAGTGGGGGAAATGCCACGTCACCTACGGCACTGAAAATTGGGCAGAACACATGCGCACTAAAATTAGAAGTCCCAAGTCACTCAGTCCCGTGAATTTAGAAGTCCCAAGGTTCTAGTGTAATAAATTTTTGTAAATATGTGCCTTCTTGAGAGAATAAAAAGTTTTATCTGAAAACCATTCACATAATAATCAATTTCAAACTTTTGGTGTGCCCTGTATATTATAATTGTAATTCTCTCACGAAGACTTAAGATAATAAATAACAGTTTCTTTCAAATTAGCATAAATGAACATATATTTTAATTATTGAAAGAAAAAGAATCCGAAAAAAAACAGAAGAAAGGGGTAATTTTCAAATATGACGTAGTTTAGATTGCATGTTAAATTAAATTAGTAAACTCATTCATTAAGATTTTGATTTTGAAATTACGACGAACTGGTCGAATATCTGCGCCACTGCCTGAGAATAACGTCTTGTCGTTAAATGAACGGCACGACGTCGTATTTTACACTATAACTCTGGCACAGAATTCATTGAAGTTGATCTATTTCAACTACATTTTAATCGACTTTGAAAGTTATGTGTAATACCGCAGAGTATCTGCGTAGGTAGTAAACCTAACAAGCCTCGTTCTCGTATACATGCGATGCCTTATTCATGTCTTGTATAATATTATAATGGAGGCTGAATGTGGAAGACCGTTCCATACGAGTGGCGTTAAATATACACTTTCCGGATGTAACCTGACAGCATAACGTACCCATAATTGTATTATTGGTCTAATTTATAAATGTCAAAATTTCATTTCCCGCGTTCTATTTCAATAAATCTATAATAAGTCCAAATAAGTCTAATGTATTACAAAAATCATAAAAATACGGCTTATGCCCTACGAAAAATTTTTGTTAAATGAAGATATAAATGTCCTCTACGTTTCGATCGAGTTGTGACCATATTCAGAAGGAACGACAATTTATTGCTAAAATAACAGTTTTACAAAAAATCGGCAATTTATTTTACGGTTTCGGTTTTTAAAAACATATCACAGATAGTAGAATATATCTTTGATTGTGTTATCCAGGGATAAATTTCGTTACCACCCCATAAAATAGGGGTGGAAATCGGCAGCTCTTCAAAAATACTATTTTCAATACGAAAAATTGCAGAGAAATTAAGTTCAATAAAGAAATACGAACAGCTTTTATAGTCTCACATACTAAATAAAGACAATGCTTATGACAAAGTTACAAAATAATGTCTACACATTATTGATAGTTTTAGGGATGAAGACCAGAAGCCGCACGGTAATCATCATATTTTTCATTCATTTTGGGTGTAGTCGCATAACCCTTCTATGATGAAAAATTAATTTTTTGTGAATATTTTATTATTTTGACATTAAAAGTATCTACGATTTAAAAAAAAATTACCTAAAAAATTCTTTTTTAAATAGAAAAATAGGGTAGTGTTACTAATGGGAGGTATCGAACATCCAATAAACACACTTAATAAAACATGAAAGAACGCGTCTTTATTTTATCGATTTCGAATGGCGACGAATTACCGAAGTTACCCGTGTGACGAATCGAACGCTTCTGCCGCGGCGTCGAATCGAACCGTACAGCATGGATCGCGATGTTAAAAAAATGAAGATCGTCGCTAAGCAACCGTACACGTCTCGAAAGTTCGAAATTGAAATGTGTTTAAAGTCAGCTTTGAGAGTTTTACCGTCCTTGTCTTTTTCCTTCAAAAGGAAATGTCTGTCTTTTACCTCCAAGAGGATACGTCTGTCTTTATTCCTCCAAGAGGAATCCCTAGTCTTGGCTCCTCCAAGAGAAGTTCCTAGTCTTTACTCCTCCAAGAGAAGTCCCTATGTATTTCCTTCCCAGAAGGAACATTCCTCCGAGAGGAACCACAGTTGCATTCTATGCACGAGATAACGAGTATCTCCATTCCTTCGAGAGGAACCACAGTCGCATTCTATGCATGAGATAATCAGTATCTCCGTTCCTTCGAGAGGAACCACCGTCGATATCTTGCACGAGATAAAAGTATCTCCATTCCTACGAGAGGAACCACAGTTGCATTCTATGCACGAGATAACGAGTATCTCCATTCCTTCGAGAGGAACCACAGTTGCATTTTATATACGAGATAACATGAATCTCCATTCCTTCGCGAGGAACCACCGTCGATTTATATGCACGAGATAACAAGTATCTCCATTCCTGCGAGAGGAACCACAATTGCATTTATATACGAGATAACATGTTTCTCCTTTCCTACGAGAGGAACCACATTGTTGTTCGTCAGGTCGTAATGGTTTAAACGTTGAGCTTAATAACCTTAAATACGCTATCCAAACTGTACTGGCCCGATTCTTACATTAAAACCCGATTATAATTAACCGATTCGTCACCATTCGTGAAGGGCCCGTACATGATAACCTATAGGCACCCTTCTTGCGTCTGCAGCCGACTTCCTTTGAGGAGTACCCCCATTCGGGTGTGCAATGGTGTAGGGAAAACTGCAGAAAAACCTACACCGGGTACCGCAAACTTATAAATTAATGTTCCCGCAATTCTGTACGCAACAGGTAGGAAGGAGTGGTTTTTTCAAAAGTTTAGTGCCGGATTCTGAAATAGCACACTTGAAAATACCCGCCTACAAATGTTAAGATTTTTTAAGGGGAGGGTACACCCAAAAACTCAGCGCTATGAAATGCAACTTACAAAAATTTGAAAAAATTATTTCTTTAGTAATTTTTAACGTAGAATTATGTGGTACTGGAATGAAAAATGTAAACATTATTTTTGACCATTAAAAAAATTGTTTTCTTCCATAACAAAATTATTTTGTCGAAAAAAATGAAATTTTTTAAAATCCATTTGTAATTATTTAGAAAATGTGTTTTTATGTTCACTCTAATTTTTTTTAATTTTTAAATTAATTTAGAAAAATGTAGCAGTTTTTTTCAAAAAACTTTTTTTCGCCCTAAAATTTTCGGGACAAGCATAACTTTTCCACTTTTTATTTTTACACTACTGTATTCCTCGTAAAAAATTACTACAGAAATAATTTTTTCAAATTTTGTAAAGTTGTATTTCATAGAGCTGAGTTTTTGGGTGTACCCTCCCCTGAAAGCACAAATAACAAAGTTGTCCGTACTTGAAATTGACAGACAAAAACAGACAATAAGGGTTAAAACAACTAACTTTTACTCCCATATTTTATTACCTTTATATAGATAATACACTCACTTGCATCTGTATTAACAATAAGATTATTACAGGTTTTTAATAGTTTTCAGGATCAAAAATTTGCGTATGAAACAGAAAAATATTGTGAAATGTCATTCCTTTAATTATAAATTATTCACAATAATACTTATAGTCGTTTACAAAAAATAGCAGTAATTTATGACCTTGATAGAGCAACATCATTATGCGAGACATCCTTCAAGACCAAAAATTTAAAAAAAACAAAGTTTTAAAAATGTAATAAGACAATAGTTATCCTCTTCATTGCATACAAAAGTACAATAAAAAAGACTTAACATGGAAAATCTAGAAAATATTCATAATATAAAGTCATATAAATGTTATTTACAAATACGATATTTTCCAAATTCTTATGTAATCATAGAACGTTTTTTGGAAATTTAAATATTAAAGTCGTTATTTCCATACTGCACTGATTTATCTAAAAATAAAAACGTCTGGTGATCCAAGAAACATTCGTAATTTGCTTAATTTTATGAACTTATCATTTAAATAATTAACTCTGTGTCCCTTACAAGAGAGAGCAAATACATACATACATACATACAATTAAAATTTAAATAATTGAAATTTTAACATTGTGTCAGCAAAACTTGTACATTTTTACGGCACAAGTAGAGTAAAAATGCAGTTGTTTTTTAAATTATGACATGATAAAGAAGCTGAAAATAAAGCATAATAATCTTAAGATATTTTAATTTAATAATCTCAATACGGATGGATTATATTAATACAAACTCTCATTTCACAGAATATTTATTTTAATTTACGAAAAATTAGCCTGTTAATAACAGAAAGCCATAACGTTTCCAGAGAAAATAATCTAATTCTAAATTTCATGACACTCTGTGCACGTGTATAACAACATTCAATCTAGAGAAACTTGTTAGAATTAGTACGAACACACTTAATGTCAGTAAAAATCAAATTTATGGAATTTAGCTACAGTATGTTACACTTCCATTTTAATGAGCGATAAAAAATAAATGTTTGAATTTTATATCTGCATAACCGAAAACACAACATATTATTTTAAATATCCAATACAAGCTGTCAAGAGAAAAAGCGCGGATCGTAATAAATTTTCACTTTATTTTGAAATCTCCCATTTAACACTATTTTGGTAGCAGTGTTAAGTGCATCTTTTCGAGGCAGAAGCATAACATTTCCCAACTAAAATTTCGTATCTATGTATATGGGCATTATTCTAGAACTTTTAAACTTTGAGGTTGAAGAAAATTGCATTTTTTTTTAGGCACATTCATGAAATTAATTTTATTGGCTTTAGAATTGATCAAATGACAGGAAAAACCTTGCGTGACTCATTTATACACAATGTATTTTTTTTTTAATGTAACATGTTACGTTACTCGTAAAATTAGTTTTTAGTTTTGTAACGTTTAATATACATAAAAAATTCAGTTCTTTTGCTTATGGCCTAATTTTTAGAAGCTAGTATATAAAATTAAACGTCTTGTTAATAGTTATTCAAATATAAACTAATGGATTAAATATGGCGGACTATTTTTACAAAATTTCTTTGATTTTTATAAAATTTGATATGTTATGGTTTTTGAGGCCACTGATTACAAATCCAAAGTCAGTTTTCATTAAAATTTGAAATCCAAATACATGATTTAACATTAAGGATACCAAAAAATTAAAACGATTTGTAAAGAATAATCATTTTATTATTGTCAAAAAGTGTGTTTTTTGTTGTATTAAAAAAACACAAAAGTTATAAATACTTTAATAACATAGGAGAAAAGATCACAATGATTCCAAAGTACTTAGAAGCTAAATTGTAGATGTGCCATTAAATAATTTGATTTTTCAAAGTGAGTTTCACTTGGAAATTTAAAGTTTGACGTGGTCGCATTTTTTATGTATAGGTGGCACACATTCGGGTAAAGGCTCAAATTACTTCTTATCATATAGGTAATGAACCCCTGTTGTGTGGTTTCTTAAAAACCAATGTGAAAAAAATTATCTAAGGTTGATTGCTAAATTGTCAACTATAAAAAAAAGTTATCTCGCAAGTTTGAAGGTATATAATTTTATTCCTCAGTGAGGCACATCATTAAGTTAAGGATTTTTCATTTGTTTACATCCCCAAATACTTCCACAAAAAAACACAGACCATAAAAAAAAAGGTTCAAAAAGTTTCAGTGTTAAAACTGAAAAAATATAGTGAGTGTCGCGCACCAAAAACAGGCAAATTCACTACTTTTATTTACTCTCATTGTTTTCTACATATCTGTAATTAGTAATAAACACTTATAACATGTAAAACGAACAAAAATTTGTTGATCTGCAGTGTTGCAAAGTTATATTTAAAATTTTTAAGGTATCATAATGAGCGACAACATAAAGTTTAAAAATTCTAGAACAATGCCCATATGCGAGAATACATTTCGTGGTGCAGAAAGTGTCATAAAACTGGCGAAATAATCTACCATTTGTACAGAAAAATATGCTGATTTAACAATTTAGATAGCAGATATTTGCATGGTGAAACAACGTGATCTGTATATTCAGGAGTTGAGGAGGATTATTTGCCAAGTCCAAATATGATTAAGTGTATTTTCTCACAAAAAAACTTTATAAATAAACATTTTAGCGTATATTTATTCAGAATTTGTTGTAAAATTATGTAGTAAATCATAATTAGAGTATCGAATTATATTTTTACACGAATTAATTGATTGATTAAATGTCACCTAGAGTACATGTCATCGGGTCCTTCGACAGGTATGGCTTATTTTCCTATTTATAGAGTGTACTTCTTCTGCAATAATTATTTTTGAATATATCACATTTTACTGTATTTTAAATTCCGGTAATGAATTTACATATTTATTTGCTCGAAAAGTATTGTCTACAAATTTCGTACATCAATTCAATATCACCGGGTCCTGATGCTAATTTAAGTATAACCTAAGCATACTTTCGTGATTATTCTAACTGGAAAAGGTAAGCAAATATGCTAACTTGTATCTATAACATTTAGTTTAGGTTCGTTATTTATATTTAAAACTTCTCCATTTTAAATTATTAAGTATATAAAATCAAATGTCAACGGGTCTATTAACGCATTAAACTATCAAACAGCACGTTTTCTGGCGGAGATTAAAAGCCCTTGCCATCAATCTTCTCCTAAACGTATGAAATTAATTTTAACATTAATTTTACCCAAGGTAAGAACATTAGTTAATCATAAAATCTAAATTATGAACTCCCCCCCCCCCCGCCACCCATTTCTTAAATGAATTGAATGTACTATGAAAATCTTATCACAATAGCGTTAAAAAAATATTTATTACAAATTTTCATCTAATAATAAATATTTATCATAGTAATTTATCATAGTAATTTTTTTTTAAACCGTACTAGATTTTTGCCAACTTCTTGATATTCACCCTTACATGTATATGGTGGATGAAGAGTTTTTAATATTAAAGATGTTGTAGTTTAAGAAATGGACTCGGATTTTTCTTTTTTATATCATTGCACATTTTTTTATGGACTTTGGTGCAAGCATCGGGATTAAGCTTAATTTATTTTGCATATTTTGTAAACTTGTCATTTGCTTTAAGCACGTTTCTTTCAACATAAATCTATATTAAAACCGAATGTGCGGAAGAAATTTGAGTTATAAACAACTAACAAAATTTGTCACTTTTCAGTTGAAAAGTTGCACAATTACAGGGGAGAACGGCCTAATTCGGGGCGTGTCCTCAAGCGGACCATGTCTCTTATTTCAAGTTGTTACGCTAATAATTGTTGTCAGGTTTACAGTGTAAAGTTTTTGTAATGAGGTAAGCGCATGTTCAGAATTGTACTCTTGTTCAGTATACCGATAAAGCACTGTTACAGTAACAATACCCACGTAATACACGCCGATTTTTCTAAAAGTTGAATATGTTGTATAGTAGGGAATAAAGATATAGGGTAAAACGGAAAAATTGCCATAAAAACAAAAAATCAAATAAATATAAAAATAACAACGTTGAAAGAGTACTATTTACACATTATTTCATTGTTAGATGTTAGTTCAGACAAGTTAATTCGAATTCAAAGATCTTAAAAGTTTAAATTTTTCATTGTAATTTTGACTCAGCAATTTTCGTTATCAAATTTGGATTCGACGATAACTTTTAAACTGAAAATCATTTAATTCCTGTCAGCCACTATAGTACATTACGATACAAGTGCGTAAAGTGTGGGAACACCTACGCAGCGCACGAGTATCGTATACTATTTTTCCTATTAAGTGCGCAAAGTTCGACACCTACATACAACATTTAAAGTGGTGGTGCAAGGGCGGTGGTGAAGGGGGAGGGGGGCAGAGCCCTCCCGACCGAAAGCAGTATTTGTAAATGCTTTTGAAATAAATAAACTAAATTCATAAATATCTATGTAACACATTATTTATTATCGTTATTACTATTAATTGTTATTAATATCTTATATAAATTTTAATGAATTTAAATATTCATTCGCATTCGCGTTTTCGGGTACATTTTGAATTAAATTACTATTTTAGATAGAATTAACCTATACCTATCGTTTTCCGTACTGAAGAACAGCGATTGAAAAGTAAAACAAATGAAAGTTTTGACAGGTCTCTTCTACATGTCTGTATACCTATAGCGCTACTTTACCGCACGCAAAACTTCATTACCGCACGCAAATTTTCTTTTCATCACACTGGGACGAAAGCAGCAACTTTCCTCCCGCAAGCTGAAGAAAGTTACTTCTTTTCCTCCCTGCTATGAAGAAAAATCGTATACTTCCCTCGGGAAGTAAAAAAATTACACGCAGTCTGAGGGATCCTTTATTTTACCTCCCTCGTTGAGTAATATACTATTACCGCACGCTAAATTATAAGATCAGTAAAGTGTGGGAAAGTGGCACTTTGCACACGCAAATACGTGCGCAAAATCGAACTTTGCGCACTTTAATAGGAAAAAAATATTTCACCATCGTTAAAACAGATTTGGTTCTCTTAGTTCTTCGTGTACTATGACATATCCAAATTTCAGAAAAATTGGCTTTTGTCACTTTTATACAAAGAAGTTTTGATTTTGGAGACCCTTAATTTTCACTTTATCCGTCCTCCACCGTACATACGACATATCTAAGTTGATTTTCGTGTTTTATCGAATGATACTTTTAGATTTAAAATAATTCTAGTCCCTTCATTCTCAAAAGATACCGAAATTTTTCTATTTTACACCCTATGTTGGGAAGGCTGTTTCACCCTCTAAAAACGTTGTTAGTAAAGTACGTTCCTAGGACTGAAAGTATTTAATTTCTATAAATGGCTCATTCGGCGTGTTTTTTATTATTAAGATATGAGTATAAATTTCTCATATCACGTTCTGACGTTCGCTTAATTATGACTTATCCTACTCATATTGGAATTTATTATTTTTGATAATTTTTGTATATTGCATTACTAAAACTTCATAAATGGAATAAGCTAAACAGTGATCCCTTTTTTTAAAAAATCGAATTTAAATTGCGTCTTTAATAAGCAGAAAAGCAAACATAATAATTCTCATTTCATAAATATAAAATTTTCTAATAATAAAGAAATGCGTATATACATTGAGATTCAATTCAATATATGCTGTGATGGATTTTATTACATACATAATGAATTTGATCAATTTAAGAACTTTGGTTTTGAAAAGTTAATGTTGCAAAAATTATTCAAAATTCGTAACCAGAGACTCTGAATCAGAGATTCTGAAATTTAAATTCTAGACAACATTAGGTTCACTTTTTTTACTTTTTAAAAAGCAATTTTCGATTCTTTCTTAGGATTCCCGAAAACCCAGTACACCAAATTTCATAAATATTTTTAAAATGTGAAAGTTTTTACCGCTGTGTGAATAGTTGAATTCGTCATTTTGAATTCTTGAAAAATAACTTCTGATTCGAAGATTTGGTAGATAAGGCTGATATTTTACACAGAAAAATTTATTTCAGTCCCAATTTTAGAGACGCCATCTTGAATTTTCGTATATGTTATAACAAATATTTGGAGCTGAGAACTTAAATACACAATATTTTAACCCTGCAACGCAATCTGCCTTCTTATTCGCTATGACAATATTGATTAAAAAATCATTTTTCTAAAAAAAATAATATTACTACTTTGTAAATAATTGTTTAATACTTTTTACATATTTATTATAAATAAATTCACGTCGAATTGGTTTGTTTCATATTTTTCGAGTTTCTGTTTAATGCCAATAAATAGCCTTTTATTTGCGACT
Source organism: Trichopria drosophilae (assembly GCA_030407085.1). NCBI lineage: Eukaryota > Metazoa > Arthropoda > Insecta > Hymenoptera > Diapriidae > Trichopria > Trichopria drosophilae. Next base: position 159,326,818 of record CM059583.1, read on the forward strand.
TCTTTGGATTGCGCTAAAATAAGCGAAACCATTTTTTAGTTTAGTTTAATACACGTCTAGAACATCTGTGTTTATACCTATTTTTATGTTTTTTTTTTAAATTGGTTGTCATTACACCTCAACGTCTCCACTTTAGATACATTTCTGTGATTTTGTATATATGCTGCCATCGGATACCTTTAATTTGCCGTTTATCAATCTATACCATCAAATAATTTAATATTCATTAATGTTTTTAGTTTGCATTGTGACAAATGTGTTCTCTTCTGGTGCGAATTACGTTTCTTTCTGATTTCTAAAAAATTCAAAATAATTGTAAATCTAATAACGAACCTTGACGTATAATGGCTTCGCCTGGCAGGAAGGTGACTTGAAACATCGCGTCGTAGATGTCGGATCTTTCATTTTCGTCGAGGTGGGCAAATAGGACGTTGGATGCAATGGCCTTATTCAAGGCAGCCATTGTCTTATAGTCTTTGGGCACTACCTTCTTTACGTAGCTTGTGGCATCCTCCTCAGAGACCGGCTCTGCTGAGATTCCACCCCGACGAAGAGCCGACGGAGGACCTTGCTGTCCGGCAGGCATATCTTCCGTGTCTTCAGGACTCGTCGCATTCTGTTGTCTGGCATCGTTGGCTTGCTCCTAAAACACACATCATATCATCGAATTAATGGAGATGCAATCTTTCAGTATAAAAAATAACATTTTTAACACTCCGGGAGTAGAACCCGATTTTGCGCCCTGCAGTGAAATCTTCGGGCTCAAATTATCGAGTCCCACGCCCATTGTATCAAAAAAATCGTATGCATCGTGGGCGAAATATTGATCTTCAACGAGTGTGATTGTCAGTCTCGCTTTGTTCGCGCGACAAACTTCGTACTCGTCGAAGATCGGTAATTGCGCCCTTGTTTTATAATATACTATTTTGTAGGGTCATGTCAAGATCCATTTTATATTGAATAAGAATATAGTATAACACTGTAATTGCTACACAAAAAATGTGGAATTTTAAATAAATGTTTACTTTAATACAGACATTTTTTTCAGCGTAACATCAATTTCTCGGCGATGTTAATGTTAGTAATTAATAAATATCAATTCAATATAAAATTTGCTTTATTTTTTGACGGTCCACAAATATTTTCCCTGCATCTCATGTAATTTATTCGAGACTTTTAATTTTTTCACGCATTATCATTAACTGGTGACATTAGGTTCACTCTTGAAGAGTGAGAATTCGACCCAAGCAAAAGAGTCATTCTGTATGGAGTGAATTTCCATTCTTTCTTTAAAGCGAATGTTTTTACTCCGTAAGCGGAATATTACCTCTAATTTAACCGCCGACAGTAATAATGACTAATAAATGTGCAGAGTTTGGGTAAAGTTAGGCTCAACGAAAACGTTTACTCAGGAGAGATTTAAATGGAATGAAATTTCAGAAAAACATTAGAATAGTGAAAATTAAATCACTTTTCAAATCAAATGAATGTATTTTTATGCTCTTAATTAAATACTAACTAAATATTTTATGGACATCTTTGACGAGCAAATCAGGATGTTTTTGTGATGCATACTTTTAATTTTACTAGCAAATTTTTGTTGACTGCAGAAACTCGTCTATTCTATCAGAAATAATCTAAATTTTACTAGAAAAATTCGCAATATCGTTATAATGATACATATGGAAAGGTTGGATTATTTTAAGATTTTTCGAAACAGAGTTTGCATCTCAGGTGGCAATTTGAAGATGGACATTCATATTATGGGAAATTTACCGCTTCTAAGTATAATATAACGATTATATACATTTAAAAAAAATGGACTATTTTTACCAGAAATATAATTCTAAAATTTATTCAGTGAAATCATCACTAAATTTCCGTTTTATTTTCTCTGCGTTTTTCTTAGGTTGTTGTTGATGACATAGCTTGATGCATAGAATCATTTTCATAAAAAATATTATTTATAATTAAAACTGTTATCAATACTTCTTAATAGCTGTTATGAAAGTAAGTTAAGTAAGAAAGTATATTAAAAGTGTCTATGAGAATTATTTCTAGTTTATAATAAGGGTTTTAATAGGATAGTTTCTTCTCATTTCCTAAAAGTAGATTAAAGATTTTTGTTACAAGCTGCAGACATGTAGAAGCCTGGCAATTAAATCGTAATTCCCGACGTTACAAAATTTAAATAGTCTCTCTTAAGAATTTAATTTAATATCGCTTCCCTCTTTTGAAGCGCTGTCTAAGTTAACTTAATGTAGTTTTCTCCCTCCGCAGAAATAAAAATATTACCGAATTTGACGTAGACTTTTGGAAAATTTAAATTTAAATGAAATGTGATATGTGATAGTATCTTCAAATGTTCATTCATTATATCCTTGTTAATTCACCTTAAAACGATTGATTTGGTTTTGCAATTGTAGTTATCAATTTAATGAAGTTGAAGTATAACAATAAAATTGGAAAAATACTATAGGAGGACGTATGAATACTGTATTGCCCTAAACAATAAACAAAAAGACATTGAATATTTTTTAAAAATAATGAGATTCAAGACGGAGTACAAAAGGCGAAGATATACACCAAATATAAATAATGCAATTTAAAACGGAGGATAAGTCTCATTGTGAATTCCGAAAAAAGAATTGCTATGAGAAATGCACAAAGAAACTTTTTGTTGAATATTGCACCTGATAGTAATTCGTGGTCTGCCATTAAAGTGCAAATATCTACCTTATTATGCAGTAAATATTTCTAATAACAGTAATGACTAAATTGCTGGTAATTAACACCTATCATCAAATTATCAATTCCGTTCGTTAAAAATCGTAATAAAATTTTCGTTTATACTTCATAATAGTATAATGATGTTTAGGTTGCCTTACATTACGAAGCGAAAATGAAAATTATGGTATGATCAAATTTTCATTAAATTATTGATTTTCTAGTTACACCGACAGCCTCTTTAGCAATTTCTTGTTAATTTACAAATTTAATGTGCATTTTATTAACACGCAGGAAGGTGCCTGTTAATTATGAACTTTCATTATGTTTCATATATTCCCGTATAAAGGTATTAAAATTTCAATAAAGTTACCACAATTTCTTTCATAATATATAGTAGCTCTGGCGTCTGCCAATTATTCTGTACGTTATCTTATGAACTGAATTTTACATTTATGCATTTTTTATATCTGACATTTTGCATATAAATAAGATAAATATTTATACCAATTCCTACAATAATGCAAATATTTTTATCTTATTCTTTATTGATTTATTATTTTCATAAAACATCAGTGTTCTAAAGAACGTTTATGTATTAAGGGGGTTTCTGTATATTTATACACTACATTATTTCACATGTGGCATCTTTAGAAATTGTCAGCAATAAACCTAAGAAAATTAACAGTAATATGTATTAAATAGATCAGATATTGGTTGGTTGCTTAATGTTGGTGCAAGCATAATAATGTAATAACTAACAAAATACTGAGAAGCATATTATTACATAAACACGATTAACAAATGAGGAGGACTTGCTTTTAATATAAGTTATACAAAATACAAATAAATATTGCTGAAATGGTTTATTGCCTAAAATTTTCTTTTGGGTTCCTTGTCAAGACTTCAAGAGGTGAATGCTGTTGTTGTTGTTGAAAAGGCGGCCTTTATATAGTGTCAAAGCCGACAGGTCAAAAAACCGATAATCAAAAACTGACAAACATGAAAAAGCCGACACTAACAAAGCCGTATCGACAAGAGGACAATCAGTGTCGGTTTTTTGACTGTCGGCTTTTCGATTGTCGGTTTTTTTATTGTCGGATTTTGTTTGTCCATTTTTTGACCTGTCGGCTTTTTTATTTGTCGACCTGCACCCATATATTGAATTTAACTTTTCTGCGTCTGTTATTTTGTTGATCAGTTTGTTTTGCAGTTTGATATGGAGCAATTATGAAGTTCTGCGTTAGAAATAGTTGTTCTCTGTATTCAATACTTGGACGTTGTGACAATTGAAGTTGTCATTTTTTCGGTGTTTGTTGACTTTGGTTTTTAGGCTGGGTTTGATTTCTCCTATGTACGTGGCTTCGCTAACATTGAATTCTATGCAGAAGACGACGTTCTTTTTATCTGTTTTTCTTTTCTTTTGTCTGTGATGCAGTTTAAAGTGTCATTGATCGGCAGAAGTAGTTTGATATTTAATTGTTTAAACTTATTTTAGTGACTCCTAGCATCCTTTCATGTAGGGTATTTTTATGTAGTATTGTGGGTTATTGTTATTGTGAATGTGCTGTTATTATCATTGGAATATGAAGAAATTCTTTTGTTGATTTTATAGTATTGAGAGGATAGTTGTTGTTTTAGAGAAGTTGGCATATTGTTTCTAGATTGTTTTTGTGAAACGGAGTGTTAATGTTGTTGATTGATATGTCCACTAGATTGGCTATAATTGCTGTTTACATAGAGTACGGATGATGCAAATGGATATTGAGAAATCTACTGGACAAAATACAAACATTTCGGTTTCGACTTTCCGCAATTTTTATGAATTTTAGGAAATTTGAGAACATTGTTTATATTTGAATGCCAGGCACTGTTGAGCTTTTCATGTACTAGCACATCATAACTATTTTGCATATTATTTAAAATATCGTGACGGGAGTCAAGTTATAAAGTGTACATTCGCTGAAGAATATTTTTTCTTTGTCGTAAATTGTTATCGAATGGATGTCCAATGTGAGCACAAATATGGAGATATCTCTATGTACATATTCTTACGTAAGGTGCAATGCATGGCGTCCGTGCACTTAGCCTGCTTAAATGTACTTCAATGGCTTTAAATGGTACTAAAATATGTACTTCTAGTTCTACCATTACATAATACACGCAGTATATTGTTAAAGATAAAATAAAATTAATTTAAAAAGTGGCAGCAACGTTGTCGAAATATTTAAGGAAAGGGCGAAAAAAAATATAGGGCGAATTTGTCGGTTGTGTTGCTATAAATTACATCACGATTTTCATTAATTTAATACCTTGTAATTGGTGAAGATTTCATATGCTTTCTTTTATTTTACACTAATTTTTATATACCTCCTATTTATAAAGTAAACTATTTTTGTAATCAAGAGAAGAACCCAATGATTAAGTGGTTGTTATTCTGAAGAAAGTAATAGGATAATAAAAGAATACATTTAAACGTCCTCAGAAGCACTTGATGACTTTAGACAAATATAAGTTGTTAAATTTCCTGAAATACCTATTGTTAAATTTGCTGCTTTCATTTTGCCAAATGAACGTTACAGTTCATCAGCTATCTTCAGCTATCATTCCTGATCGTAGTTATTTTAACTACTTTAGGATAGTTGCTGAAACTAATGAATTGCAGGTGAAGATCTATTGAACTACGCAGAATGGTTACAAAAAAAAATTACTAGTTTTCGAGTCCCTTCATATTGCGTCTTTTACTTCCAGCCTTTCCAAGTCGTTAACAGTAGGAGATTTCTCCCTTCAAGATTAAATACAAAATATTTAACTTTCTTAAACTTAGAATTTTGTTAACAAAATTCCAATTCCAACAATTAAAGAAATAAATAATATTTCATAACATAATTATTTTTTTCAATTAATATTTCGTAACACAATTAATGCTTGTTTTTTGTAAAACTTATTTTTTTAGAAATGTTAACTTTTCTTGTTACTTTACGATTATTTTTTCCATTATTTCGAAATTATCTACATTCCAAATATTGTATTTTACATGGTAATGATGATATGCAGGTTTGTTTAAACATTGTGAACAAGATAAACAATTAAGGTAAAAAGCATTAAGATTTTCTTGATTTCACAGAAGTTGAACTATTTGTGGTGCAGCTTTTAAGTAAGTCGGTACTAGTTGATCTATAGCTTCAATTCCTGATCAAAGACGCTGAACATCCCTATTTAGGAATTTTGTCCTGGAGAATAAGATCTTTTAAATAGTGGATGGTGGCTTTAGAACGAGCAAAGAGATGTTAATATTTTGCAATCTTTTTTAATTCTTCTAACGAAATTTCCTCAATAGCAGTACTTGTCTGCTCTAGTTGAAGGTAATTACAAATTTCACGTTAGAAAAATTCATATATTTTTCAAGAATGGTAAAGATGGAACTGTTGGATTATTTTAGATTTTTGAAAAAAATGAGGAATAAAGTGGAAAGATTCAATGCGCCGAGATGTGAACCCGGGACCTTTCGTTTGCCGGTAGCATGATCTACCAACTAAGCTCAGCACTATTTATATTTAATATGAAGACGAGCCTAACTACATTTTCGGTTTAAGATCTTTTAAATTTTCGGCTTTCTATTGTGAATATTCGTCCACTATTTAGACTTTGCTACATATTTATATATTTATTGGCCTTGTAATAGATTTGTAATTACATATCACAACTCCACTTTCGCATGATTTTCCTGAATAATAGAAATTTGCTCAAATTTATCTGTGATATTGAATCCGCAATTATGAATTATTAATCTTTGACAGAATATGAATAATCAGTCTCAGAATAAACAGATATTATAATAGTCAACAAAACTTAATAATTTGTTAGAGACTGTTACTATATTTCAAAGTCTCATAGATTTGGAAAAAGATTGAAAAAAAATCTACCTACATTACAAATCCTTAAAGGAGTTGTCATTGTCGATTTCATTTAAAGGAGTTGTCTTTTATTGATACCTAGAACGGCGTATGTATATACGAAATGGAATTACGTCCTTTCGAAAGTGTTTTCCGTGAATGAATTTTCAAACTTAGATCGTAAAATTAAATTTATAGACTTGCGCCCATTTTCGAATTTTTTGTATAACTAACAGCTAATATTTGGTCTAGATATTAAACGAGCAAATCACGATGTTTTTGTGATTCATACTTTTAATTTTTTTTAGGTAACAGAAACTCGTCTGCTCGCAGAGAAGTAATGAAAATTTTGTTAGTAAAATCAACAATTTTTTTTTAGGTTGGTAAAAATGGATAGATCTAGGGGCATCGAATTTTTCTACTGAAGTGATCCGCATTTTTTTTGAAAATCTTAAAATTATCCAACCTTTCCATCTTTACCGTCCTAATTTTGAATTTTTCCAACAAAATTTGCATTATCTCTGATCGAACGGACGAGTTTCTGTCAACGGAAAAAATTAGCTGAAAAAATTAAAAATATGCAGTAAAAAAATTGGGTGCACCTCAAAAACCCGACAAATCACAATGCAGATACTTCAAAAGCCCGACATTAAAAAAAAAGATATTAAAAAACCAGATATTTAAAAAACAATCATTCAAAAAGCAGACATGAAAAAACAGAATTACAAAACTAGATGCCTTCGACCCGGGTGCCTACAATTTTGGCTGAATTCGTATTGCAGTTCCCTGACGAAAGGCTGATGCTTCCGGGAATATTCCCATTTTAACACTGCCAGGAAAGGAGGCGGCAGAGGGTAGTTCTAGCATCATTAGGTTCGAGTAGTTTCTAGACATATATTGTAACAATATCTTGTTCCTTAAATAGGCTGAATATGCCAATGAATGGACGCTTAAGCATTTTTCACACTTTGATCGATTGTAACTTTTGAATTCTTTTATGAAAATTTAATTATGATACCACCATTAGAATCGTTAGACTCTGCTCTTTATGACCGTGTAGTTCAACCTTTGATTTTATTTAATTATTAACCTTGTCTTCATACGTTTGTAAAAAAATCGGCTAAACCCCAATGAATAGACGGGTTAAATCAAATGGGACGTTTTCAGTACCACTTTTGGATGGCTTTAAAACTTTGCTTTGATTTTACAAAATAATAAACACTGGAAGATCAATAGTACTGTAAATATTGTTTTGAATGTTCAAAGTACATAAAAATATGTATTTTGTTGCATGTTGTGCATCATACATTTATAAGAAATAGAAATATATAGAAAATCGTCCATTCATTGGTAGTCGTCCATTCATTGGCATATTCACCCTATATTAAAATTGAAAATGAGCATTTTCAAAACTTCGACCCCGACCGCAGATCAGTCGAAGCACTGATAAATGAGCATGTCTTGTTCACACTGATGCGTAAAAAAGCAAAAATTAATGAAATTTTTATACTAAAATAAAATTTAATCAAATTTTTAAAGTTAGCCCCCCCCCCTGATACCCGCCTCACTCCCCTGCTTCCTTTGTGTCTCTGTTTTTCATGTAATGTATATAATATACATACATATGCATTGTATATGTGTATGTACAATTTATGTTAATTTGCTTTTTACGGCATTATCGTTGATTTTACAAAGAAATGAATAAAACCTTTTTTGTAGAGAATTCGATGTTCTATATTTTTTGTTTGAAACATTTTTTTGTACGATTTGTATTTTTTGTTAAAAAATGGAAAAACGTGTTTTTTGAGCGTTTTTTTGTTAAACCTCCCCATAATCTAGTATGCATTGTCTCCAAAAACTAATCAGATCTAAGTTTGGCCAAGAGAAACCCAAATCCGTTTGTACTTTTTAAATTCACCCTGCCAGTCGCGAGATATCGCGTATACAAAATTTTGCCCACGGACGGACGGACGGACGGACGGACGGACGTACAACCTAACGGACACCATTTTTTTTATTGTTGCTTTGGGTTCCTTAGGGTCTGAAACGTCGACATTTGATGAAAAACTATAGGGTACTTTTTTTTGCCCGAAGTGACCAAATTCAATACTTCGTCCAGACTTAGTCTGGGTCGAAGTAATATATGTCTGCATTCTGAAATGTCCGTTTTTTAATGTCGGGTTTTTGTAGTGTCTGTTTTGTGATTTGTCGGGTTTTTGAGATGCACCCACATTTTTCACACAAATTTGAGTAATCGCTGGAATCTACTTTTTGGGAGCACCTCAGTAACCCGATAAATCACAAAACAGACACTTCAAAAAGCAGACATTTAAAAAAATAGACATTAAAAAACGAGACATTAAAAAAACAGAATTACAAAATATGTCTGCATTTTAAAATGTCTGGTTTTTGAATGTCCGTTTTTTGAAATGTTGGGTTTTTGAAGTGTCTATTTTGTGATTTGTCGGGGTTTTTAAAGTGTCTGTTTTGTGATTTGTCGGGGTTTTGAGGTGCACCCCTGGTTTTGTCTATTTTTGAAATGTCTGTTTTTTGAAATGTCAGGTTTTCAATGTCTGTTTTTTGAGTGTCTGTATTTTTAAACGTCTGGTTTTTAAAAGTCGGAATTTTGAAGTGCCTGATTTGTGAGTTGTTTGGTTTTTGAGGTACACCCTAAAATACATTTCTTTGATTAATAGTTACAGTATTTACTTTCAGAAAATGTTTTGTATTTTCTTCCGCAGTAGGGTAGAAACGTGATTTTGACTTTTTGTGTGTACACAACAAACCTATGTATATGTATTGCCCCTACATATCACTACATTTAAATCATCTTTTAATGAACCTCGACAATTTAAACACTTAATCTGTGTATTTTCCCATGTTCTGAATCGATGTGTAATCAGCCACGTGTTCATTACACGTGTCATGCACCCCTCTCGCCACAAATAACATCTTCCTTATTGACAGTCATTGGGTCGAATGAGATAAGAAAATCGATGAGTAGAAAAAAGATTATTTCCGATTTCCGTAATCGTTCAACGGATTCGGATTTTGATTTGTGAGATGGGGGATTCCCCGTGCTAAATTCTTTTCCCTATAAATTTTTCTCAGCGATATAAATAAGCCAGCCTTGATGAGGCGTACTCCTCGTCGCGCTAATCCACGGAAGCACTCTATCCAGTCACACCCTCCCCTGTCCCTTGTATTACACACCCGCGCCTATACGTAACGTATACGTAACACCGTCGCGCAAAAGTACGAAAATCTTGCTCTCGCCAAGCATCGGATCGATTCGACCGCGGGACTCGGCCTTGAGAAATTCTACGTCAAGAAAACAAGGACGCTCTTAAAAAGCAGGATAATTAGTTTCGAGCTTGCGACGTGTGTGTTGTTTCGAAAGTGAAAGTTTAGCCTCATCACGATTTTTTAAAAATCTTGATTCGATTACGAATTGAACGCGCCCCCAATGGAACGACCTGGAAACCCTCCGAAAGAGGATATAGATCTCTTTATAATCTTCCGCCTTTTGTCACGGGAAAATCGAATGTCCATAGCAGAAAACGAGCTTTTCTCTGAATATTTACGATTGTCATTCATCAAATAACAAGCTTTTACTGATACGCTTTATTTTTGTTAGAAATCGGAAATCAGAAATCAGAAATTTTGGATCAAGATCCCCATACTACTGAAATTTCGTCTGTTCTAATCTTTAATTGTACCCGATGATTGACGATTCGAGGATGATTTATTTCGGTCAAATAACGAAAGGTAATTTCCGGAGATGTCGATCTCATTGTACCTTCCTTTTATCGGTGTCAATTAATACAAATCTTGTCGCAAATAAAGAAAGATCAAACACCCTGATTATGTAATGTTTTCATTTTCAATTTACAATCCAATTCGAAAATTCACTATAATTACATAATACATTTTTCACTAATTTTGGACTAACATTATCAAATTTATTAAAAAAAAATAGGTTCAGTGGCTTCTGAAAAAGATGTAAAAATGTCATTTTGTAATAAGAAAACGGGGAAAAATTACCCAGAATAGATGTCTGTCTATGATCGCTGTTTTAGTGCGAGCAGTGACCCCGAGTTAATATTTTACTTGCCAGAATTCGAAATGCATTCTACTGCCGAAACACGTTACCCCGCAATTTTATTAGAATCTGGATTTCACTCTTGTAAAGAGTTACTGCGAAAATTACTCTAATAATAGTGGATTTAGTTAAATTCAGCTGTAAAGAGACTTAATATTTTCACTCAATTAAAAAAAGATGAAATCTTCACTCTTGCGTTAGGAGTGAATTTATAATGAAGAAGCCGTAAGTAGCTTAACCGCCACACCGCTAGGGGCGATTGTGACTCTCGAATTTCTATTTGCGCTCATTACAGAAACGTATTCTATTTTGTATATTAGACGACTTGAAGAAACGTTTCGACCCGGCATGTCCTATTAATTATATGACAGCTGTGTATGGTCTGGGGTACAAAGTTACGAAAATCAAAACCACGAAAGGCTAAAATTTCGATATTGCGTGAGTCCAAGGCATTTTAATTTGCTTTATTTTTGCCTAATTTTCAAAGACAAAGTGAAGAAAATCATCCATGATATTTCGAAATTTTCGCCTTTCGGTGTGTTGATTTTCGAAACTTTGTTCCCCGATCTATGTATGTAATATTCATATATTGTACCCAACACTTATTTCGCAGATTGCAGCTTTCCATTAGAGTGGAATATGAAATTTATATTTTCTCTAATATTATATGAATTCAAAGAAATATTTTGACATTAAAAAAACCATTAAAAAAATATCTTATATAAATTAATTTTGTCATTTAGGTGTAAAATAAAAAAACCGATTAACTCATTAGAGTGACTCTTACAATTGAATGGAAGAATGTCAATATTTACAAAAGTGAATATTCACTCAAATCTGCGTTGCTCGGTTTTCACTGTAGCTTAGAGTGAAAATCCACCCCATTAGAGTAATTTTTATTAGAGTAGAATATCGTATAGGATATTCAACATTTATTCTTGACCCTTTCGCTGTGAAGACCGAAAACTCGAAAGTGGGCTCAAAATGTTACGATGATTCCGGCCAATTTGAAATTTGTGTAAATATGGATATTTATGTTTTCGAAGACGCTGATTACCAATTTGGAGTCAATTTTCAATAATTCAAAATGACGGGTCCAATATGGCCGACATTTTTTTTAATTCAAGCGGACATATAGAATTTTCTGTTTTACAAATTTGTCCTCAGATTCGAATTCAGCGATTCAATATACCCAATAAAATCTAACTCTGGTGTATATCTGTTTCTTTATTCTTTATTGCTTCATTCTTAGATAATTACGTGTATAAGGAAAATGCTTAAAAATTGTCCAATTTTGGTGCGGCCATATTGGATTTTACGTTCCGAATTTTCGAAATTTTACTGAAATTCGGATCCTGCGATTCAAAATACCGAATAAAACATAACGCTGGTATATATCTGTTTGTTTATTCTCTGTTTATTCAATATTTTATAACTACATGTACACACGTAAGTCCACAGCGAAAGGGTTAATAAGAAACCAATGACATCTCCTAAATATTAAATAAAAGAGGTGACAATCGTAACATACAAACATCTGGATCTTATCATTAAAATGGAAAAAGAAACTCCCTACATTTTTAAACTTTTGTGTGGGAGTAAAAAGCGACGTGCGTACACGTACTTACAAGATAACAACACGTTTTTTCCATTATTGTCATAAAACTACAAAGTAAAAAAGACTATAAAAGTTACATCGATACAGGTATTTCCGTTTTCGGACTATCTCGATACGTCAATCCTTTTCCTGAATAAAAATAAAAGCATCTGGTGATTCAGGGGATGTTAAAATTTCAAGGGATTTCGCACTCGTTATTTCGTAGTTTTTGGCTTAAATTTGAAATCATGTTCGAAGATATAAAATTTGAAAATTATCCATCACATATCATATTTTCAATAATTTTAGGTTAAAAACTAAAGAATCAAAATATAGAATTCAATCTATTTAGTGGTATTGAAAAGATTCATCAATTTTATTTTATATAAAAAATGTAAAAATTACCTTAAATAAGCATGTGATTACTCTCTACATTTTTGGAAAAATTTCACTCTTTTAAGTGGTGACTTCTAAGAAGAGTCGAAATGTTCACTGTTGAGGTATAAGAGTGGAACAAGTGTAGTAGTTTAGCCGCCGCTAGGAGTGCTCGCGACTCTCGCGGTTCTCCGTTTCTCCCGTTATGGAAACCTATTTTTATATTGTATATTAGAGGACTTGAAAGAACGTTTCGACACTGCATATATTACTTATTATATGTGACAGATATGTGTTCTCTAAATTTCTTGGAGTTAAAATTTCACTGCATTTACTGCGCCAGAAGATTATAAATCTTATATCGTTTATTACCAGCACAAAAATGCATTTTTTTTAAATTTTAGTGATACATTTCCATGAGTTCGGATTTCGTTTTTTATTTATGTTTATTTATTTTGAAAGATGAAAAACATTAAAATACCTAATAATTGTTCACATTATATTATCGATTTAATTTTTACCTGCCGACATATTATAAAAATTCAGAATTATACAAAAGTAATAATATTACTATCAATTTATTAAGTTATTGAAAATTTACGAAGAATAGTAAAGATAAATCATTCTAATTAGGAAAAATAGACGATTGAGGAGATTATAGTAAAAAAGGAAATATCAAATTGAGTAAATGTGCGAAAAACTATCATAAGTCGAGGTAAAAATAATTGCAAATATATTCAAGTCTGGAATGCGAAGTATTAATGAAATATTAAAAGCCCCCACATGGGTTTAGCAGTGGAAAATAGACGGTGACGATTCTATTGCTTTATTTTTAGACGTCGCGGCGTTTCAAATATCTCAGCAGTGAATATAAACGTCGATATCGTATATTTAAACATTTCGTAAAGTTTGGAAATATTTTTTTTCAAAAGTAACGTTAATAATTATAATACTCTCTAAATCTTAATTAGTAAAAAATATTCACTTAAAACGAAAAGTGGTGTTGAGTTATCACCGACAAGTAGTAGAAAAATACATTTTAGTAAAATTATACTAATTGAAAAGTTAATTCTACTAATCTAATAGTGACAAATAATATTTGATGGATGAAATAGCAGAGCTTTAGTTCTTATTAGTAATATTTATAACTATTTGAATGAGTAGCCCACTTTTCGTGTTTACGAATTAATAGTTTTCAACTAATTTAAATTTAGATTTCCAAATTCTTTTGTGGTTTATTTTCAATCTAGTTTGTTGGATATTTTTGAAGATAATTAAGTAAAGAATAATGTTTTATGGTTCTAAATTTATTTATTAATGATGTTTGTAAATTTTCGTTCGAAAAATGTTGCTGTTTCTACCCAAATCAATCTTGAAAATGACACTGACATTTATGAACATAAATTTTAATGCACTCCAAGGGGAAAAAATGTTATTGGAGCCATTGAAAAAAGGTAGAAGTGGTTGCAGCATATAATAATGGTAGAATTAATGTTGCATTGTAAAATATATCGTACAAAAACTATTATTTCTATGTCAAAAGGTTGGTTTCATTTAATCAATTTTGTTAAATCTATTTTATTACTCCGGAATATTTACAGTAACTAGACGATTGTAAAACTGCGGTATATTTTAGGTTATGTAGAGTGATGGACATGTAAGTATTGGTAAATAGTAAACGGACCTTCATGATTTCTTTAATACCGAAATAGTTAATTTAAATATTTATGGTAATTCCATGTTTTATTTCTGTGTAATGGTTTCATGAACTACTTTTGTTTCTCTGTGTATCTACGTATAGTGAACATAATTTTTTGTAAGATTGAAAATAAGCTATACAAAAATTTTTTAACAATCAGCGCAACAGTGGTATTAATGTCAGCGAAATTCAAATTCATAGTCCTTTTCAGGCATGCAATATTTGACTTCCATTATAATGGAATCATTATTAATTAATTTCGTAATATGTCAAAATGAAATAATTCCGTATTTATTTTACGTTAACACGGTAAAAAACAAGACAAAAGATCGAGCTTATTTCTAAATTGAAAGAAATAATGATTTTCAAACAAAGGGATAGGAAGGAAATAAGAAAACCGTTAAAAAAATGTACACAAGCAAAAATGGAAGGATACGAATAAAAATCGATAAAGAATTACCTGTTACAAGCGCTCAAAAGAAGTGCATGAAAATATAAAGTCGCTTTGGAAATACTGTAAACTACATGCCTCTAGGTCGTTCGATTTAAAATGTACATAACAAACGATCAGAGAATTACAGTACCTTCCGCAAATTAAAAAATATTACATACATTTTCGGTTACATCCTTATATATTAGAGAAATATTTAAAATATATACTAATTTTTTACCATTTGGAATTTCAAAAACTTCAAATTAATAAATTTCTCGTTCAAAGAGAATAGTTTACCTTTTAGTTTAAATAAATAATACATACAAAACGCTGTATAAAAATATTTTATTTTCATAGGACGATATTTGCTACGAATTACGAATATTTTTGTATTTTTATGTTTCTTTACATTTTTAAAAACTAAAGTAACGATGTCTTTTTTATTTTGGCATTAACTAACTTTCATTTTCACATTTCAAACTATAAACATCTCATTTATAAACTTCTCTTTCACTTACGAAAATATGATCTACTTATTACCAATTATATTGCAATATCTTATTTATTTAAGACTTGGTTCCCCGTGAACCCTTTCACAAATTGAGTACACGTAGTTTGAGCATAAGCAGCTTTGTAAATTATTCATGAATACCATATTTAGATCAAACAGACAGAAGAAGTAAGAGGCCCCACTAGTTCAAATCAATATTAATGAAGTAGAAACAAGTTATTCAATAACACGTTTAAATCGTTCTATCTTAAGGTAAATTGTTTAAATATTAACTTTACTTCATTTACAGCCGCTACATGGTAAACAAAAATTCAACAATTTTTTAAACATCCAATTTAGTGTCGATACTGGTTGGGGATTTTATACTTTTGCCATGCTGAATCCGAATAAGACATAAAATTTATACTTTCATAGTTGACAACTGTTAAACTAACTGTCACATTTTAAATAAATTTCAAATTCTTCCTAAAAATGACATTGATTAGGTTTTGAGACTTGTTGATCACGACTATGATATCAAATTTTGACAGTTGACAGCTGACGAACTAACTGTCACTTTTCTAAAAAAAATAGAAATTCTTAACAAAATGACATTGATTAAGTTTTGAGACTTGGTGATCACGAATTTCAATTGCAAGTTCAAAAAAATTCTATTCGTGTTGCGTACATGTCGATCACGGAAATGGGGTAACTTTTCCCATTGAACCTTAATGAAGTGATAAGAAAATAAAATATTTCTTTAAAAAGAATTTAAAATTTAATTAAGGTTATATATGATTTTGAAAGAAAGTGAGAGTTATTTTATCAGCTGTCAATTGTTAAAGTTAAAATTAACATCAAATTCGCGATCGTTAAGTCTCAAATTTAATAAATGTCATTTTTTTCGCAGAATTTCGAATTGTTTAGGAAAATGACTTGGTTTGACAGCTGTCAACTAGATAAAATTGTATGTTATATTGGGGGCTTGTCATGTCGAAAATACAACAATTCTTAATTTCCATTAAAATTGCTCTTTTTAAATTATCCGTAAGACATGGTAACGATTCTAAATCCGAAAATTGTTGTCTTGTCCCAATAACAAACCGTACTGTTAATAAATCTAAATGTTATTTCTTTATTGACAATTCCGGTTGGTAGGAAAACGAATGGTAAGTAACCCCAACAATTCTTTTTTCTGCATATATTCTTTCTAACAACGGTGTGGAGATTGAAATGTAAAGAGTATTGAAACGAATTCCTAATTTTCTTACTGTAAACATTACTATACTGTTCGCTAAGTTTAAACTTGACCAATTGAAAGTTTTAAACGGTTGTATAAATACTTCGAAACTTTCATTTGATATTACTTCACCACAATATAGATCAAGCTTTAAGACATTGATGTATTTCTCCTGCTTTTGTGTACAATAGAGGGAATATGTGTACGTTTTATATACGTTACATGATAATTCCATAGAAGTTTTCAGATAACGAAAAACTATTTTCTGAAGTTTTAGCACCTCGGTTACTTAAGTTTTGCCGTTATTCTTGCAACTTTCATAGCCGAAAATAAAGCACCGGAAAATGGGAGTTTTTGGTCCGTTACATATTTGAAAAGTTTGTTGATTAATTTGTCGGTAATGGTTTTGGGGAACTCGGCTCGTTATATACGGTATAAATCAATGAAATCCATTTATATTCATGATAATTTTAGACTCTGTACTGGTAATTAACATTTAATACTACAGAGCGACAACCTGAATTCTCAAATTATCGTACCTTTTCGTACAGATCGATTTTAATTCTGTTTTATAACATCAAATTGCTAGCGTCAAACGAAACCGAAATGGGTTTCCTGGCCCGTAAAAAGTGTACATTCTTTACTTACGTGAACATTTATATTATAAATACTCGTGATTAGAATTTTATTATTCACGAATTATAGAACCGCGCTTTATTAATTAAATTATTTATAAATAAATTAATTACTTTTAAAAATTTAAATTGCTTCTAGCTTTTGTAGAAATTACTCTTCTACTTTTTTTACACTTGATAAGATTAATGCACGGTGATGATAATCATATTTATAAGAAAATTTATAAGGTGTTATTTTGTATTTCGAATTTTTAACGTTATTAACCGATTATATTTGCATTGAATCATATTTTTCCTTTTAGTTTCACATTTTATAGAGATTCAAGGTTTCTCAACGAAATTTATGATCGATGATGCCCTATATCTTTAAGCCTTCTTTTTCTAGCTCACTTTGTTTTCAAGATAATTCCAAGCGTTCTTCTCTATCCATCAAAAAATGTCAAAAGAACTTTCAATAATCGAAAAATAGATGACCTAAAGCATCGTATCATATTGAATTTTTATTAAATATCACTAAATCATAATTCGTCGAAAGAATTGTGTGAAAGATGTGTTAAGAACTGACAATAGTTTGAAAAATATTATAATTTGAAGTTAATCACGTTTTCAGGTTTTGAATACAAAAAATGAAAATATAATTTAATGTGGCAACCTAAATTATAGAAACTGATTTCAAGAAAGTTGATTTGTTATAATAAAAACGAATTATACTTTGAAATTTAAAATCTGTTGTTTTTTCCATAATAAAAGCTATTCAAACACTTGAGTATGTCGCACTTCAAACGCTGCATTTCTCGGCTAACAACAGTTGTGACACGACGATGGACCTATTATCTCCACCATTTAGAATGAAAATCGAATACGGAGAGGAAATCATCTCATTTGTCGTTGAGTGTCGCTTTACCCGATTGAATTCTCTTTGCTCTAATAATTCTTCGTAATGGTCACTCGATAATAGACGATTTGCACTATAAAAGCGTCATTAAGAGGTACTTAACTACTACAATAGACAATATTTCATAGGTACTCGAAGACTAATTCAATATTTTTTATTCGTCAATTTATGCAAAATTTATTTTCGTTTTATATTGATTTTTATAAATGGAATTCACATTTTAAGCTTCTAGATATTTTCCTGTAAATATAATCCTTTAAAAACGCTATACTCTCACTGCAAAATCATGTGTAATCTTTGCAAATTCCGTACAGACTTTACTTTTAACCCTTTCAAACACGGTGTTTTCAGTGTTATCGCACTTCAACAAAATATTTAGGCATGTAAATGAAACGCTGCGTAGAAATTCGCTTTTATAATGTTGATACCGGATACGTGATCAAATAACTTATAATATTTTGGTACCTCTTCTTGTACCGTCATTTTGAATGTTGAAAATCTGATGTCAGATTCGTAATAAGCGACCTTTAAAATATCCGAAAGTATACCCAATTTCATCATAATTAAGTAAATTATTAGATTTTGCTTCGCCATTTTAAATTTTGAAAATCTGATGCCGAATTCATAATCAACTATCCCGACAACTTCCGAGCAACAAACAGTCACCCCAAATTTCGCCTATTTTCTGGACTTGAAATTTAGGATCAGACTGCATGGTGTAAAAATTTCCAATTGAGTCTATATCTTAATCTTTAGATATGGGGTTCAAAGTGGGGAATTTACTTTAAAAATTGCATTAAAATGTGACATTTTTTATCTACGAAAATAAACATTTTACATCAAAGGCTACATCAGAATAAGAATAGTGAAAGTGTCCCCTCCTAAATGTCCTACTTGGCCTAGACTATTCGAAAGGTAATCAAAAAATATTTCAATTGTGAAAATTTCAACCCTCAAAACCCTACGTTGGAGTTTTTAAATAATATTAAAAATGTGATTGCAACATGGTAGAAGCATACAAAATATTTAAAAAACATCATGTCCTGCTTTCCACTAGATAGTATAACTTGATAAAATCGTTCAGTACCCTTAAAACATATCAGATTTAGGCATATACGGAGGTGTATAGTAAAAATATAAAAAATTTGATTTCAGCATCATGTAGAGGGTCAAAAAATACGAAAACAATTGTGTTTTGAGTCATCCAAATGTCCAAGCCATCCAATCCTATAAAATTCGCAAAAATCACAGTTTTAAGCTAAAATTCGGATTTGCCACCATTTTTTTTCGAAAACTAGTGGAGGTATTATGATAATCCGTAACAAATACGTAAAAAACACGTATTTCAAATCTAGTACCTTCAAAACACAAGTATAAAAACACTGATTGAAAATTTAGAAGTAATTTTTTTTTAACCTAATTTTGAGGATATCTGTCTCGCAAAAAATGGTGGTTATTTTTGGTAAAACCCTCACCTCTATGATTTTTTACGAAACTCTCTGTTCTAAACACTTGCGACAAGAAAATAATATAAAGAATACTATTCTTATTCTGCTATAGCCTTTGCAGGAGATACTTTTTATTTAGAATAGTCGAAAGAATCTAAGCAAATTCCTTCCGGACCGAAAAACAATCCAACATTTTCAAAACAAAAGCACAATTTTTTTATAAATTTGGAAATGTTATTTTTTTGATCCAGATAAAATTTGTTTAGATTATTTAGACAATAATTCATCAAAAAAACTTGTCATTCATCAACAAGAAATATCTCTTGTGAATTTTTCGTAAAATGTATATTTACTCAAAATTAAATTTTTGCAAAATGTATTAAACGTCATTTTTTGAAAGTTTGACCAGCACCATTCAAAAGAGCGACCTCAAAACTATTTAAACAAACAAATTTTTGTATAAATAAAAGAATGATAAAATCCATCTACAAATTGTGCATGTTAGTCGTTAAAGGGTTAAACCCCGAAATTTTGCATGTATTGTAAAAACGAAAAAATAACCAAAGACAGAATTATTAAATATTGAATGAAATTTTTCCAATACTATTTAATTAGTTTAAAAATTAAAACTTGATTCATCAATGTTATAGTTTAAAGAAAGTAGCATCAAATTCAAGCATTATTTTAGTATATTATATATAGGGGTACAAAGCGACCGCATGATCGCCAGTAGAATTTATCGATTCTCTCAGTGAAACCAAAATCCCACTTGATTTCGGTTCAGAAGAGTTTCTCCAGAGTTTCAATTCGAAGGGATCTCTCATCAGTTTTGCTTCAAAAGGGGTTTTATGGACTTGGGAAATGAAAACTTCCACCTTTTTCGTCTCAGTTCTATTATTGCTTGTATTTATTAGTATTATCTGATATTTTAAAATCTCTTCCCCATATTTTACTGACTTTTATAGGATTACATATTAGTAAGTCCATTATTAATTACTGCATAAGCCGATTAGAATTTACGTCGTAGTTTTCAATTTACGAGTATTACCCTTTTGAGACGTGAAAGGAGAAGATCATTTTTGAGTTAAAAATCTTTAACGACCAATTTTATTATGTCTGGATTTAAAATAAGACTTTTAAAGTTATTTTCATCCTGTAGTAAAATTGAATGAAATGTAATTAAAATTTCTCAACAATTTTGAAACATTTTCGAAACTTGTCAAATGGAATTAGATTGAAAAATCATGAAAAGCAATTACATCAAGATTTAATTCAATATTATCCTTTAAAGAAAGTTTGAAAACCACCAAAGTTCTGAACAAAAATAGATGTTAGAATACCTATATTTGATGCATGACTGCATGAAATTTCCGTTTAATCGAATGCGGCACTTCGTGTCTTACTCAGTTTTAAGTCACGGGTAGTAGTCAATTTCCGCTGTTTCCTGCCAGTTTCCTCGAAAACTAATCACGGCTTTTATCCAAAAGAACATATGTGAACTTTCGACGGTAATATGTTCGTTAAAGGCTTTCGAACTACCTCAAAATATATAGACGTCTTCGCTAACAACGAGAACTTAAATTGATTTCAAGATCAATCTTCGAGAAAGTATTTACTTTCTTAAGCAGTTCGTTTCCGACAATTGCTTATGACGACATCAAGTTTAAACGTTTTCAGAATTTGTATCCTGCGCAAAATAATATTAAACTAATAAAACTAAATAATTGGTAATGAACATTATCTTCTTGTCTTATTTCCTTCTTTAAATAATTTTTGTTTGTTAGAAATGAAAGAAACGAACTCTTTTATCATTTTGTGGATACTGCAATTGAAAGTTACTTGGCCTGATTAATATTCATGGATTACAGATTTTCCTTTGTCGTCTCCAAGAAAAAAGAATGAGTTGGTACTTTTAAAGCAGCATTAGGTCAGAGTAATAGGTCAATTGTATTCACATACTTTTAAAGAAATTTTCTCGGAATGTCTTTCATTAAGCTATTAAGAGAGGAATTGTATATATAAAATCTACATGCACTTAGTCGTAATAAATATTTTACTGCCATGTAGACCTTAACATTTAGTACTTAGAGGAGCGAAATGTACAAAAGTAAACTTTCCCATTAATCTTATCTCCTCATGCCTCATAACCTCCAGTATTGAAATTGAGTTCAAAGTGCATATAAAATATTCGTTTAAGAATTAGTCTGGTTCAATTTCTGGAGTAATTCTTTACAAACCTCTCAGTTGAAATTTCATTCAAAATAGGTTTTCAATAATCAATTTGTAACTTAAATATGATAATTTATATGCAAGACATTAATGACAATTTTACTTGATAGTAAACTGAGTAATATAAATAAACAAAATATTAACTTTGAACAAATTTCATCAGTGTATGCAACCCGAACAAATCTTTGAAATGTTAGTATTCTGACCAGAATGTTAAAGACATCTCCGAATTTTTGTTAATAATTAATATTTCATTTCTGGATTGTTCTATTCTCTATAGATAAATTGTTACACATTATACACGATACAATAAATATTTAAATAAGCAAATTTACTAAACTAATTGTAATAACAACATAAATGCCAGTTATCCCCGAAACTACAGTAAAAATAGTAAAATATCCTAGTTGAATTCTAGTAAAGATCATATAGAAAATTTAAATTTATTACTTGCGTATACGTCTTTCATGAATAGTTATTTAACTGGCAGTCTTTTATATCAAATTGTTGTTCGCTTGTATTAATGACAATTAAAATATCCTACCCACAATTTGTTGCCATTTTAGGAAAAGTAGATACAAGACAATAAGAAAGGAGGATTGGCATATTTAGTTATTGATTGTTCAAAACTTGATGTCAATATTAGAGGACAGTTGCCTTCCGCTTACCTTAATTATCATTAATATAAGTGAACAACAATTTGATATAAAAGACTGTCAGTTAAATAACTATTCATTTAAAACGTACACTGAGAAACGAAATTAGTAATACTTATCAAATACGTGGTTGCCTGTTAGCAAACAAATATTAAGTAATGCCTACTACATTTTAGTTGAATTAACTAAATGTTGTTGAATCGGTATCATGATGTAATTGGAAGCACTAATTTGTATTTGCATTGAGTAAATATTTACGTGCTAATCGGCAACCACATATTTAGTCAAAATTACTATTTTTTTTCGGTGTATATGCAAGTAATAAATTTAAATTTGCTTAGATCGATTCGATCTTTACTAGAATTTAACGATTAAAAAATGACAACAAAAGACATTTTTTTCATGCCCATTATAGGATTACAATTTGATGATGTCGACACGACAAAAAAATGTAAAGAGAAAATATTCAGCACATTACTCACGATTGAATTTCCAGTGTAGTTTTGCAAATATTATTTCTCGGATCAATGGTTGAAACTAAAGCTTTTTTGATGCATAAATGTTTAATTCGTTAATGAAATGCAATATGAATTTCTTCTGCATAGTAATATAAAAAACAATAAGTAATATTCGCTTACGACCCACAAAAGGTAACATGGACATTACACTCATTAGATTAATAATTCACCGCCTCCTCTTTAATTTTTCACTCAAAAAGCAAAGCTTTTAAATGAAATTGTATATGTGATTTGTATAAAACACAATATTTATACCCAGGTATAGAATTTCAGTTCGGTTTTATTATACACAAACAATTTTCTGGGAAAGTTATGTAGTTTAAAACTGTATATAGCAGAAATGTCCACGAAGTAGATAATAACTAGCCACAAATCAGTAAATCATTTTTTTTCTACAAAACTAAATACACATTAGATAGAAATAAATTGATTGAAGCTGTCGACATATTTATCTAAAAGACCTGAGGAGTAATAATAACTGTTAAGTTAATAGAATATTTGAGGTTTATTATGTATTTAGAGTCAATGATTAACAAGTTTGTCGTTCGATTATAGTTTTGTCGTCGTTTTAAATAAGAGCTCTAAATGCGTTATTTATTTAATTTTTTTTAAAATTATTTATGTTCAAATGTAACACAAACTTTGTTGCATAAAACAAAAGCTTTACACGAAAAAATATGTAGTTGGGCTTACTACTGAAGTAGTAAAATATAGACCAGACATGTCTCGTATTTCGCGTTACCACTTAAATGGCTTACTATCTAAATAGTAAGAACAACTATGAAAGATGTCTCGTCCATATTATACTACTTAAGTAATAATCTCAACCACTTATTTTTTCAATGCAGATTAGAAAAATTTATAATATTTCGTCAATTGAGCCGCCGGAAAGTAAAAGCTCATATAAAATTTTTGTTGACATTTCAGTTGGCCCCTGAAATGTAAAAAAAATGTCATGTGCGGTTTTACCTTCCAGCGACTCAATTCCAGGGAATAATTTTTCTTATAGATTTGATTATTTATTATGCATGATTTTGTGCGTATTACCCTTAATTACAGCAATCATATTTTAATAAATAAATAATGCAACCGCGTAGCTTGAGCTCAACATGTAACTTTTTTGGGTGTTTATATCATGCTTGTTGGTTACATATGAATTGCAGAGACTTTTTTAATAATTGATTTATTGACAGCATTGTGTCAATCATGTTCAGAATTTCAAATCGCTAAGAATAAAAATTCGTAAATCCAATTAAAAAAGTAGTTGTTCTTACAAAGTAAAGTAGTAACAATACCAGCTAACTTGAAATGTTCACTATTTTTTTAGTTACAGCAACAATTTTTCTCGTTGTGCTAACTACTTTTTCCATGCAAATTTGTGTTTTCATGCGTAAACAAATTATTAACTACATACTCTGATTGCTAATATGAGCTCCAGGCAAGAAATTAATTTGGGAAGCGATTAATTAGTTAGTCCAAGTACCCAGGTGAAAATTCAATCCGGGCAAAAACTAGGCACTCTCCATTTTTCCTGAGAATAATCGGGCATTAGACAGAGAAACAAATGACCATCACATAAGATATACTTATACTTTTAAATTTTTCTGACAAGCTTTTCTTTTGCATGATGTTTTTTACAATGACTGAAGCTTATATACCCCTGATTTCAAACTGTTTCATTTTCTGCTTTCAAAGCATACAAATCAAAGAAGTGATTATGGTATGAACTAAATAGCATACTGCCAAAAACTATACACTACTAACTGGTATACTTTCTAAGTAACAGGCTAGATTTTAAACAGCTTTTATATCCATCAAATTATAGTAACACATACCGGCTACTGTCTAAAAACTAGCTATGAATAACTGGACAGTTTTAACTGAAAATGGCTGTCCATGAACTGTTTAATTAAAACCATTCTAGTTTTTCCCGACCGATTTTCTGCTTGAGTAAATGAATCTTATAAAGTAAATAATAATATTAGGCTTTGTCATGCAAAATTTATAAATTGTCAAAATCTAAGTAATTTTTTTTTTATCTATTATCCTAAGAAAAAGATACCACGTTTTCAGTTGTTTTTCAGAATAAACTGTCTGAAAAAGTACAATACCAAAAATTCTTTGAATCTCAATAACATGTACAACATTAATATTAACATATGTGTAAAATGTTAAACAATATCGATTTCGACAAAGCGCATTTAATGTATAAATTTTCAAATCATCACATTCCATTGAATTTCTTAAATATTTTGAGAGGTTTATTAATTGTAAAATGAAATGTATAATTCAATGTTTTCTGGATACATTTATAATTTTCATTGTAATCAGTCTAATTATATTATATAAATCAATTGAACATAATATCATTATAATTATACACATTTTTCCGGTAAGAGTTTAATAACATTCAAATACTTCATAGCAAGCTGTGTCATTTTAAAAATATGAATATAAATTACATTTGTGAGATACATAAAAAGTATTGTATGTCAGCTATATTTATTAATTCAACTTTTCTAGATATCAAGAATAAAGATTTATTGTCCTAAAGATATAAACTTTAGAGAAAGTTTCTCGAGAACAAAAGTGTCTTAGAATTGGTTAAAGAAAGATCAGATTTTTTTAATGACTTACAAAATTTCGATATATGTGAATTTTCAACCAAATAAACTGTGACAATGTTTTCTGAAAAATTTCGAGGGTGTTATTTTTATAAAATGTTATAAAAGCTAGAATCTAAACTTTTCAAGAAAATAATTCTTAACTTTTGAAAAGCAATTAATTATCATACTGGATCTGGCATTAAAAATTTCAAATCTCAGATATCTTTTAAGAACAACTATCGAGTGCACTGTTACAATACATTTCAGCTCACTTAAAGTTGATTTTATTCGATATTTATTTCATATTAAAATAAGCGTTGAAGTTGGACTAAATCTTCTGAGCATTTGGGCATTAATGGGTTAATCAATCTTAGTACATCTGTGCCACTACTAAGGACTATTTAAAGTGACTATTGAGGTTATGTTTGCGGTAGATTTGAGGTTATGCACTCTACTGCATATTTAACGAGGGAAATAGTAAAACGAAACAACGCCATGACCGTCTTTTCTACCGAAAAAGTTAATGGAACTATTTCCTGTAATACCGTGTTTTACTACCATAAAATAGTTCAATTAACTATGTTTTCTCTCTCTGTGTATAACACATTATTTTAAATAAATAAACATTATACATTTATCTACATATATATATATATATATTATTTTTAATTATTTTATTACGTGTATATAACAAAATACGATAGATAGGAAAAGACAAAAAATTTGAATATTCGTTGTGTAATTGAATTGTTGAAATGTTTGAAAATTTGCAGTGTAATGAAATCGAATAACAATATATTTATCACGACCAACATTTAAGAGACACAAAGCGAGCAGTGTAAATTTTGAAATTGATGTGACAAGTAGATAATGGAAAACCGGATTATTACTCAAATTTAATATGTTATAGGTCAACGCGCACGATAATTTAAATGTAAAAATTAAATTTAATGGAGTAACAATGAATATATCTTACTTTAACCAACGAAATTTCAATCTATTTTGAATGTACTAAATTTTAATGTTTGCATATTATTAGTAAAAAGATATCTTAATAAAATTTGTCTAATTTACATTTTCAATATTTGGGGTGATTTTCAAAGTTCACCGCACAGCTTGTACGGAAGTTCAAAAGCTATGCAGTTCGTGTGTTTTTAAGAAGATGGCAAAATTATTATTTTGACAGAAATAAAGACGTTATTATAAATATTTTCACAATTGCAATAATTGGCTTATATTTAATAATTAATCTGTCATTGTTTTATAATGATACCGAGGCAACTTTGCAAATAAAAATGTTGTAACAAACAAGATTTATCTTCTTTCAATTAAGATTTTTCATAATTAACATTCCTTCTAACTAACTTTTATACTGTAATATGTTTTTGTCTTGGTAACGTATCCAAATATTTTATTATAAAATTAAAACAGGATTAATTGTTAAATTATAAACTCCCATCAATAAGTTATGCTGTCCACTAAAAAACGTTAAGATTAAAAAACTGCAAGTATAGAGTAACGAAAACAAAGATTTATGCATACGCTACACGACTCCAATTTTTTGTCTCGAAATCAAAGTAGGTCGAATGAAGTGGAAAAGCGAGAAGAAAACAAATATCTCAGAAGTAATATCTTAGGCTTACCTCACTGGTTCTCCCTTTCCCTATCCATCCGAAAATGATTTAAAATAGACACGCAATTATGTGAAAACAAATGTAGGAATTCTAAAACACAATTGCATTCATTAATTCCATGAAATAAATAAAAACGAATAAAAGCTCATTTTTATGTCCCAAATTAACGTCGTATTTTTAGAATAGTAAATACGAGAGGCGGAAAAAATATTCGTGGCGACTTTCATCACACATATTTTGAAACGTGTAAAATTATCAGATTTTCCAGTATACTTTTAGTGCTTTGTAACGAGGGGAAGTTAATCAAAGAAATTTAATAACTTAAAGTAATAACATTAATAACTAAATATTTACACAAATAAAAACATTTACATTGTGGCTTAACAAAAACCTAATGTCAAAATCATATTATTTTTTTCGTTTTAAAAATTAGATACTAATTATAAATAACATTCATTTTTTTAAAATGTGAATTTACTTCTTTTAGACTACTTAGAGAAATTCTAGATTGCATTTTCACTTCAACACATTTTGGGAGTATGAAAGCCATAAATAATGTATAAATTAGATTCAAATTCAGAAACTTTGAAATTGTTGAAGTGTGTATTGAAATTGTAAATTGCCCTTTCGTAAATCACGAATACATAAATGTATAATAAAGTAATTGCATTATAGTAGCATGTGTATTTTATTATCTTCTTTAGCATATTTAGACGGTCGATATTTAATGTTGAAAAGCCTCCCTTTGATTGTTATCCGAGGGAGTGGTAGTACGTCGAAATAAATATATGATGAGAAAGAACATCACTTTTTTACATTTTATAAACCATACAAAAAGGCATCGTCGACAGTAATACAAATGCGGGCTTTAAGATTATGCTGAATTTATCCACCTGTCATGCGGGCAGGGAATTAAGCTCGAAAGCAATTTTGGACTATATTAAATCCATGTACATAGTACAGATGTGATGGTATACAAGATATCAAAGGCGAAGAATTAGTCCCTGTCAGCGGTATTACTATTTTACTTGTCACATGTACCTGCAACCTACCTAATAAAAATGCAATTGCCACTTTGTGTAAAACAGAAAAATAATAAATCCTTCTGCAAATACGCTGTCATGTACTAACTCCAGAAAGAAATATGAAACATTTTTGTGAATATCTGTAGTTGAAATTTAACGAACGATTATCTTACATAATACTTTTTTGTGTTCCGTGTTCCTGAAATAAAAGGAAGAATTCAAACACTACTATACATTTACCCTATTTGAATTTCTATTTCAAAATCATATTTTGTTCATAAGCAATTTATTACACAGTATTATCTAGTACTCACTAATTAGCTGTAGTAATTTTTTAAGTTGTTTTAGGTATACGCACCATAGAATTTCATGCAGATATCGATTAACGCAGTCACCGAAAATGGATTTAAAATTTGATTAAATATAGTAAAACGGTTGACGGCAAATTAATTTTCATCGATTTCATTAATTTTCAAGCAATTTTGAATCAATATTTCATAAAATTCGCATTATTCGAATAAAAATATTCAATAACAACTTTTGATATAAATTAGACAAATTTGTCACAACGATTTGGGTAGCAAAAATTATTTTAGAAAATTGACATTTCAATTAATATAAAATTTTATATTCATAATAACACAGCAGAAAATTCAATTCAAAAGTTGTTCAAATGTAATATATGAAGTACTTTAAAACAATTTTAAAAGTTTCATTCTTGGTCTTTTTATCTTATTAAATTACAAATAAGATAATGTCGAAAATGTATCTAAATACATAAGTACTAAAATATTTTGTAGGGGAAAAAGTAATAATTTTGTTTCGTCTGAATTTTGAAAGAGTTGTTTTTATAATTAAAATCAGTTATGTCCAATAAACAACTGAAAATTAATTTTAATGATTTTTCTATTTATTTTCATTCTTCTTCACTTATTGAAAATAATTGTTGGATGGAAGAGAAAATTAAAAAAGTTTGTTAAATGCGGATAAAATGTATTGTCTCGCCATTAACGACTGATTCTACTTAAGATTTGCCACTTGCTCAGTATTGCAGTAAGTACGAATGTGAAACCATTCCTCAATTTTCTTATTTGTTAAGCACTGCTCAAAGCGTGCAACTAATAAACATGAATGCATATTGAATAAATATTAATAAAAAAAGTCATGTTGAATATATGAATTTATATTTTTTTAAACATAAATTACATTATACCAGCAGTTACTCTTATGAATGTTGCGAAATTTTGCCTTAAGATATTGTAAAGAACAAAGATTCAGTCTACATGAAAAAGAGAACTCTGCTCCAGAAGAAGACGTCATTACTCCGACTTTAAATTGGACTAATTTATATTTCAAGAGACATGAAATTCCCCCTTCAAAATTGAATTTTAGTTTTAGAAAACTTCTATACAATTTTATACTGTTTCTCAATATATTGCAATATCTCATGAAAAACGTGCGCATATGAGAATTTCAAGAAAAATGTTTATCTGTTAAACGATTTCTGCACTAATATAAAATAAAATATGTTTGTTTGTCGTAAAAGAAACTTTTTCTATTATGCATCAATGATGATCCGGTATTGATGAAGTTGGCAGAAGCAACTATTTCAACGATTCTTTAATTGTAATTACCACTTATAAATGTTAATGACAATTTACTAAACTTTTCATTTCCAGGTTAATGTGCTGTAAGTAGAATTCAGTTTTCGGTTTAGTAATTTGATGAAAAATATTAGAACATTCATCAGCAAATAACAGAATACCCGAACAAAATGTAAATTCACTAAACTGCGTTCTCAACAAATTTTGAAACTCGTAACTGAACATTTTCGTAATGTAACCAAAAATGTTTCATAAACAAATAAAGGTAGGTAATTGCTTACATTATTTACTTTTAAAAGAAAACAAGGTCCATCATTAATACACTCTGTTAACAACATTAAACAATTTCAAAACAGATATTAATTTCCATTTAGGTGAACCAAAATTACAATCTATATGTGACATGGAATGTTACTTAAAATGCACGATTCATTCTTAAAATCTCGCCTGTACTGCTCACAGATATGTTCAAATTTTTCTTGGATTTTTCGTCCAAGATGAAATTTATTACTTAAATTTTTTGATCATTACTGAAAAAATTTGGCTTTCATTTTTTTCATAAATCAGTAATGGTTCAAACATTTAAGTAATAAATTCCATCTTGGACCAAAACATTTTCCAACAACAATTTGCACAAATCTCTGAACTGTGCAGATCAATTTCTGACTTCAGGGCTACAGATGTTGAGAAAAAATTCAATTTCTATGTTTTGTTCAGCATACAGCATGATTATTAATTATATAAGTTAAGAACGATGTTAAGTACGATGAATACCATTATTGTATATTTTAGATTTTAATTTATTTCAATCTTCCTTCGGTTTTGTAGGTTATTTTGAACATTTTCTCGGTGCGCGATAGATGTCGCTGTAATCGATGAAAATCAATTTTTCTTCATTTTACTATTACTGAGAATGTATACGCTTGCGATTCTGCAATACATTAGCAATAAAAAATACATCATTTTCGTTGTGGCATGACTAACCATGGAGAAAAAGAATGTTTTCAATCGCTACAGAATCGTTGAACGAGTGCAATAAGAAATTGTATATAAAAAATATACATCGCGACGAACATAGAACCTTATTCTCTTTGAAGTCGGTTAAAAATAAGGACAATATATCTTCGTATCTCTTTGTTAATTATTATTTTGAAAATGCCTATTTTTCGAGATATTTGAAAATTTCAAGTTAAAAATATCATCCAGTATGAAAAATTCGTAAATAAAATTAACAGATGAAGAAGTCCCAGTGTTGATCTCTATGTTTCCAAAAATTGGTTAATTATAAATAGTGCATTGAACCATATTTTGAATGAAATAAATGTTTTTGTTACTTCACACTGACAATTCTTGATTGTCTAAATAAATAATACAATAAATAATCATGATTCCTTTAATGTGCGTTTTGACTGGTTTGAGATCGAAATTTCACTCTTTAAATGTGAACATTCAATATATTGCGTGAGTAACTTATTTTTCAAACAATAAGTTGTTCATTTCACTTGAGAAATTTAAGTAAGTAATTTAGGTAGATTGCAAGCTAAAAGTGATTCGTGAATTAATTTCAAATTCAGAAACTTTGAAATTGTTGAAGTTTGTATTGTAATTCAAAATTACCTTTTCGCACGTCACAAATGTATACATGTACAGTAACGTAGTTGACTAGAATATTAATAAGTAATGTTAGGAAATGGAAAAGGGTAAACTTGTAGGGACCATTCGGTATTCAAGATTTAATTCACTCAGAAATTTTCCATATTCTATCCTTAACATCCCGCAAAACGTACAATAGCGAAGGGAAGTTTAGAATAAATATCATACGGATAAGAAATATTTTCTATAAGTAATGTAAAAAAAACTTTTTTTACTATATTACAACTACTCTATAGTCGACAAGTTTCTTAACTGCATTTCATTATTTGTAGTAACATTAACATTCTAACGATCCTATAGTAGTTAAAATAACTACAAATGTAATTGGTGGAAAGAATTGGATAATTAAGTTTGGATTAAAGTGAACAAAAAATGTTACACGTGAGATGGTTCAATTTGTAAGATAAATTTTTATCAGTGTCGATTTTCTCTAAAACCCGACAGTATTGTATTTTTATAATAAAAATGTTTTCAATTATTGAAAAAAATTAAGAATTAAAACAAATTCTTGGTAAGTTTAATTATTATTCAAATGTTTCACATAATTCAACAGATCCTGAACTTCATTCGTCACTCGTAATAGCTGTCATAAATTAGTTACATGAAATGAGATTCTAATTACTGGGACGAATCTTAGAAGTTAGTTTGACTACTTCATAATTTAATTACGTATTTGAGTAAATATAATTTAACAGAAATAAAAAATAGTAAAATTGATTACACGAATACGATTTATGTAATAAACAAAATAGTTAAGTTTACAGCCCAGTATTAAACTTAACTAGTCCCAACGATAGTTTTGGTATGGTGTAAACATTATTATTTAACTGCAGATGGGTTGTAACGCTGAAACCTTTAGCTTGAAAACGCCATATTCTCATGCTAAGAAAGTACTTCTAAACTCTTTTATTTCACTTCTATAACACCGAATTCGATATTTAAGTAATATTAGAGAATTAATTAATTCAGTACATTTCTTATACTTTTGAAAACGGAAACGAAGTTACTTTGATTACATTCTGGTATATTCTAGCTACGACAATAGTAATGTCACAGCTTATATAGTATACGGCGGTGTTTATCACATTTTATGAAATCGTCTATACATTTTTCTAATTACGAGTTTGAGTATTTGAAGTTAGTTTTGAATGTTTAATTTGTTAGTTTCCTTGTGTGAATATGTTTATACACAGTTCAGTAAAATTTTAGCTACATTAATTTACAATTTAAAAAACTTTTTGAGCATCATTTTTGTTCGCCAATTAAATGCTGTATTAAAAAAAATAAAAATTTTTTTTGTCCAAGTTAGAATTTATTATTATTGATCTAAGCCACATATCGTAAAAAAAAGCGTAAAAACAAAAATTGGTTACAATTAATCCAAATTTGTCGGAGGAGATGCATTTTTTAGGTGTTTTATGATCGATTTTTAGGTATTCTTTTAAATGGTCCAGAATTAGCCTTTTTCTAATATTAGTACACTAATATGATGTGTATATAACTGTTGAAATGTTTCATCTTAGAATGCAATAACGTTCGAATAGAACATTTTTACATGTCTAGTGCTGATGTTTTTTATCCGAGTGGATGAGGTGTGCGCGAAAAGTAACTTTACTTCTCCATTTTGGAATATGATGCAAAAATTTGTCCAGCCAGTTCTTGAACTTTTCATTACTTTGATATACAGGATTGTATTTATATAAAGAATAATCGCAGGGCAAATGAACTTCGACCCGCGTTGTATGAATAGAATATTGTTCATCACAGTGGATATAAAATTTCAAAAACGCACGACGAACCATATCCTTATTTGCTAAAAATGGTATAAGAAGACCTTATCGAAAAAGATGGACTATGTACGGAGCATAATCAAAATTTAAAAAAAAATGAAAAATGAATAAAAAAATTGTTTTTAATTAAAAAAAATACAGAAGTATAATATAAATTTATTTCTTATGTTTCGATGAATATTAATTTGGAATCTAAAGTGTAAAAAAATGTTTGTTGTTTTAACCAAAAGGTGGTTGATTTTATTAAAAGTCAATCATAAAACACCTAAAAATGGATCTCCTCCGGCAATTGTTTTGGATCAATTGTAACAAAATTCTTTTTGTATGCTTTCAAACAAAATTACACATGGATTTGACGATATGTGCGAAGAAAAATGATGCTCATAAGAATTTTTTAAAATTGCAAATTAATGTAGCTAAAATGTCACCGGTGCCTCCCCTGTCTTCTTAACTGTTTTATAACACCTCATTTTCAGTGGTAGAATAGCTGATTAAATTACAGAACTGAATTTCTGTAATAAAAAATGAGTTCATTCAACTATTTTTGGTCTACCATCCGATAATTGAATTCTCTCCATACGATTCCTCAGATTTCCCCATATACACGACCATAATAATTTTTTAATACAAATACCGTTACTTGCGATTATTACCTTGCCGGTGTTAAAAGTGATATAAAACAAAACCTAAACAAAAGTATGTTTTTATTACTTTTTCAATATGTCAGCAGCACTCACAAGATTTTATCTATTCTTTATTATAAGAGTTTGAGTCTCTTCAAAGGAAAATGTTCAGTACAAGAAATAACATCCGAAAAATTGTGTAAAATACAAGAAATTGGGCAACATTATAAATGTTTGTAATTTCACAATATTTTGTTGAATTTTTCCATTACTCTTGAAATTTTACACCATTTGTTGGAAGTTCTCAACAAATTTTTCTACATGTGTTGAAATAATATTAGGTTCTTTATTTAAGAAAGTGAGCACTTGTTTTGGAATTTTACAAAACGTATTCCACCTAAAGTTAAAAATTTCAGTTTCATTTTTTGTGAAAAATAATTTTTTTTTTAAATCCAGCAATCCGAATACAAAATTGTGGAATTTTGGGCGAATAACAAACAAAGAGCTCAATTTATTTTTAATCTTCCGACCAAGTTATTATTATATTTTTGTGTTGAAATCTCCCTTAACCCTTAAATTAACCAACATCAAAAATGCGTGTAAATGCCGCCATATTGGATCGGCCATTTTGATTTTTGACATTCTGCGTTTCTTAAATTTTTGCTATGGTGATTATTCCGCAGGATTCAGACACTTGTACCGATCCGACAACAGGAAAATTATTAGCCAGTTTGTTAAACAAATAAAAAATAAAAAATCACGTTTTTTTTTAAATAACCGCCATTTTGAAAAAATCAAATTTTATAGAACAAAACTAACAGCAGATTTGAAAAGTACGGATAAAAATACGTCATAAAATGTGGTTTTGAAATTTTTTTACTTATCACTACATAGGTAAATATTCACTTGAAAAACATGACAAAATTATCGCCGTTTGGCATGAAAAGAGTTAAGCAAATTTTTTTAAATTCTGGTCTTACTTTATTACTCATCCAAAACCATCTAAAGAGGTTATCAATCTTTTGAAAATAAAATTTTTGTATTTCGATTACTTGGTTAAACAATAGATTAATTTTCATTTGAAATCCAGGGTAAATTTCAAACCTCGCGTGGCACATGTTGATATAACTTTTTTAAAAATAAGTAATAATTAGTTCTGATATTCTTAGTGTAATTTAATTTTTTTGTAATCTATGTTTCTACACAATATCCTTAATATTACAATGTCCATGTATCCTTTGTTTTCAACACAGACAATGTAAAAATTATGTCATTTTTTGTTCCAAAATGCATCAAAAATTCTTTCTTTAACTAGAGGGCTAAAACTGTCGATGACGTGTATAGACGCAAACAGATTTTTTGCTAAAAAAACCCACAGATTTGTCCACAAATTGATACTCGGAAGTTTTCTTGATTGCTGGTTACGAATCTGAATTCAGATTTTTAAAATTCAAAATGGCTGACCCGATATGGCGAACGACATTTTCAAAAATTCATCAGATTCACTTGAAACTTGTCACTCTGGGGTTTTCGGACTCGCTGAATACGAATCTGAACTCAGATTATGAAAATTCAAAATGGATCCAATATATTCTAAGACATCAATAAACTCCAAGTCACTGAATATGATAAATTTTTTAAAATAACGTCCGCCAAATTGGATCTGCCACATTGTATTTTCAAAATTTGAATTCGGATTCGTAATCGGTGAGCTCAAATACTATAGTATGCTCATTTGCGCAAATTTCAGTTTTCTAAAGAGTTGTCGACATTTTGATCCCACTTACGAGATTTTGGTCTCGAGTGCGAAGGGGTTAAGTTCACTCAAAACCTTGAGAATTACAAAAGCAACAAATTTAAAAGAAGTATAAAAATATACTACATCATTTTGAAGTGAATAAGTAATATTTGTCGTGAATAAATCACTTGATTTATTGAACATCAGATTTTAACTATTAACTAATATTGTTTATATTTAATGAGCAGTTTATTTCATTATATGTAAACATGATTCTGTGTAGCCAAAAAAACCTTTTTTTGGATCCACATAAAAAAAACATTTTTATTAAAAAAAAAGTCACCTACCCAGAAGGAAATTGAATGTCGTAGAAAGCTAGTTTCTGGCTAGTTTTCCCTGAGAACCAATTTCTAGACAGTAACTGTCTAATTTGTCTAGTGTTTGACAATTTGTGTCTAGTTGTACGCCAAACTCGTAAAATTAAACAAATTTCCACCTGGGTATCGTTACGCCAATTAAAAAACAAAATTTTTTGTAACCAGCCTAATTTACAAATTTCAGAGTTAATAAAAGATCCGATCCATCGATCAGATGAAATTGTACTTGCAGCAATCTCGTCCTGGTACACTGAAATAAACATGCCTGAATATTGAACAAACTGTTAATTCCCCGAGCGCGGCACCGGATCCCAACGAAATTTCCGGCGAGAGTAACCTCGACCTGTTCGATCCCTTCCGTCCCTAGGAATTCGAAACCTCGATTCGCACAATTCGTAATCTGGCGGTCTTCCGCCACACTCAACTTCCGGTGTACCTCAGACATCTCGACGGCCGCGTCTCCGCTCGACCTCTCGGTTGGACTGAACAAGTCTGGTTCCCAAGGTTTTCTTCGTTCCTCTCGGTCTTAAAACATTTTTCTGGCCTCGCTTAATCGAATTAACCCACGACGTCAGCGATTTCCCGCGTATGTCACCCGATCGTCGGTAATGCAGAACACCGGGCGGTGCGTGGCGGCAAATTCAAAATGTCGATGAACGCGCTGGCGCTATAGAGCCTCGATGGAACCGACGGAACCGATCAAAGATGGATAAATAATCTCTTGCACTAACTAACTAGTTAATCGCATTGTACCGAGCGGTTGGGTTACACTTCCAGTCTGGCTTACTCGACGGACCGACTCGCTCTGGAACCGCGCGCAAACTTACTCCGCATTATATTTCGAGCGTGGGCTATGTTTAGCCCTGGGAGCCAGCGAGCAAAAGCGACCCCACCGAGCTGCCCGATTCGCCCAACCACCCACCTACGGAGACTGAGAGAGCCACCCGGTGAAGTCGGCGTCGAGTGTGCGTCGGGTGTTCCTGTATACGTAGACGGCGCATGTACGGGTAGAAAACCCAGTGAGTGTGGGTCGTGTGTGGAGAACAGCTGCGGGTTCCTTTGCTCTGCCTTGCGCGAAGACCAGAGGCCGTCGTCGACGCGACCAAGTGGACGGGGAAGATTTGGGGCGACATCGGGAGAGATGATGGACCGAGATGTCCCCCACTGGACGGACGGCATCTCCAAGGGGAAGAGAGTGGAGGAACATTTCCGTATGCCTATGTCAAAGAGAGGCATCATCGGGGAAAGGAACGAAGAGAGTACCGGACCAGAATAGAAATAGCGGAGAATATATGAAGTGATTAAGTAGACGCGAGCATAAAGAGGGCAAAGAGCTCGAGATGATCATTCAAAAGGTAATCGACACGTGAGTGTTGATGAAAAATAAAACAAAAATATCAACTCATCGACTGCTTAAAATCTTCCTAACTTTTTAGTGCGATGGCAGATCTATAAAAAATAACACGAAATAATATAAGTTGATCAATGTAAATCTCGGAAATTGCACCAACAACTATTATTAAATAATAATTTTAATTAAAAAATAATAAAACCCTAGTAGAAAATTCGACCAGTTTCTGGCCATTTTTTCTGGTCTTCATGATATAACTAATGGAGCCCAGAAAAACTGGCCAGAAAATGACTTAATTTTCTACCAGGGAACCTAATCTGAAAAGTGAATATTTATAGATGAAACTTTTTCAGAGGGATTTGGGAGGTCTAATGAAGCTTAATTTGAAATTAGCGATCTACGTTTACACTGTGCAACTTTAGATAGATAGATATTTATTAACCCATATTCAAATAATATTCCTCAGGGTGTAGTACACATGATAAATTTGTTAATAGATATGTACATTAACAAACGCAATAAACGCTGTGCAACTTTTAGCATCACAATAAACGTAAAAAATAGTTATTTTGAAATTACTCGGCTTCTATTATAGTATTTGATTTGATTTGATACCATTTATTATTTCCTGAACAATAGGTCCGTGGACAAATCACAGTTAACAAAAGCGTTACAAAAATAGCTTAAAAACTAAACTAACTTAATATCTAATCTAAGTAGTCCCGCTCGCTAGTGGACCAGTGCCGTGGCAAGTCGCGGTTTTTTACAAACAAAAGTATTAAAGGTAACGCATAGGAATTCAAAAAGAAACCAAACAATTTGCATGAAGGGTAACACGGTTTAAGTCGATTCATGTTGCACTGGAACCAAGACGTTTTAAGTTTGACATGAGGCCCGATTTAAAAGCATCTAGAGATCGAGTGGTGCGAAGGCAGGATGATAACAAGCTTCAAGATCTTATGGCCATTATCCAAAATGAATTTGAAAAATAATTTGTTTGACTTGTCGGAAGATAGAAAGACGTAGAATTCGAACGAGCACTCTGTCTTAGGGAAGTTTGACATGGGATAAATCTACAGTATTTTATTCAACAAGTGCCTAAAGTCCCATTTTACGCACCATTTGTAATGTGTGATTATATAGGTTTTGTAAAATTAAATTCTTATTCACGCGTTGCATACAGTATTTTTTTATATATTATGAGTAAGATTTGTACGCCGTTTTTTGGATGTCAAATCTCATGTTTCACACGTGGGATAACCGCGGCGCATAAAAACACATAGTACTTTTTGATACAAGTGCTTAATAGTATATTACGTATCTAGGGCGGAAACCAGGTCATTGCAGCGCGGGTGAAGGCGAGTAGCAAATTTTTTATCGCCGAGAGCCCCCAAGATCGCAAGAGTGTATTCAATGCGTTTCCGCCCGCGATATGTAGAGTATTTTTCGACACACCTGTATGGAAATTTGCGGACATGCAAAGAATAAACTCGCACTGCAAAACCGGGTCCCTTATTTTGAGACACTCGAAGTGTCTTGAATCGCAATCTGAATGCACTGCTCGATAGTTGATACATAACCTAACATTTTTTTATGTTTATGTGAAAATGGATCAACATTCGTGTTTTGTTTGCAATTTTCGGGATAATTGCTTTGAAGTCTTAATTAACCATGTGATTAGATACCACAAGAACGAACCAAATTTTAAACTAACATGTAAGTTACGCTTTGAGTCGGCAGTTGCTAATTATTATTAAAACGACTTAGACGTGGACATTTTTACCTTCCTTATTATATGTCTCAGATTATAAGACACAAAAATGTCTTATTTACGATTGATATACGCACATAATGTCTCAAATCTTGAGACACTTTGCGACGACGACACATATATTAACCCTTTTCATGCCAACAGGCCACAATTATTTTGTGATTTTCAAGTGAATATTTATCTGTGTAATGATAAACAACAACATTTCAAAACAATATTTTCTGACGTACTTTTCAAATCTGCTATTCGTTTTGTTCTATGACGTTTGATTCTTTCAAAATGGCGTCTGATTTCCAAAAAAGCGTGATTGTTGTCGGGACAAGCGTCTGGATCCTGTGGAATAATAACTACAACTAAAATTTAAGCGACGCAGGATGTCAAAATTCAAAATGCCCGATCCTATATGGTGCTTTTACACTCATTTTTTACGTTTTTTTATTTTATTTTATGTTTTGAATTCACGACATTGACTTTTTGCATAGATTCATTATATTTATCTCAGTTTGATATCGATTATGAAAGAAAATAGAATATTTCCACTATTTTTAATTCCATATCATCTTGTATTGCTATTTTCTAGCATAATCGGTATAAGGCTGGGATAAATATAACAAAAATATTTTAAAAAAGCGTCCGAGGCTAAAAACATACAAAAAAATTAAAAAATATTGAAAATGCGTGTAAAAGCCGATATATTGGATCGACCATTTTGAATTTTGACATTCTGCGGCGTTTAAATTTTAGTTATGGTGATTATTCCCCAGGATCTAGATACTTGTGCCGATCCGATAACGGAAACATTATTAGCCAACGAAATCTTTTTCCATGTCTTATTTAGATACTAAATAACTATAAAAAAATAATTTATTAATACGAGTGTTATCAACACGCAACATTGAAAAACTGCGATTTTCCGAATAAGTTAATAAAACGTTCTTTGAAAAAATTAATTCTTTTGTATGAAACAAATTCCGTTTCACCTACTTGCATCTATAGAGCGTTATATTTTATGCTACCTTGTAGAAAATGAGAAAACTAACGTTGGTCATTTGCCTGATACGTCACGACTCATCAGTTGGTATTGTGTGTTTTGGACATTTACAGATACTTATCGAAAGAACTGTCTGCTTTATAGAACTTAAAAACCAAGAAGAATGAATGAGAATCTCGTAACTTCTTTTTTCGATGGAGTAAAGTGTCTGCTCCCTTAGAATGAGTTTCACTCTAATGTTATAATAGCAACAAACAAATATCACATGTAATTGTAATCTAAACATAGGAAATATAACAAATAATAATTAGAAATTTTGTTTCTGTTGCATAACCAAAAGCATTATTTAATACATCCCGGATCATAACAATTTAAATAAAGACGCTGCTTCATCAGAATTTTACACGAGAAAAATATTGTATAGTTACTCAGGTATACATTACAAATCGGGTTAATACCTCAAAATATTTGAGAAATATCAATATTTACGTAAATATACTTTACTAATTAGGTTTTCCGTATTTGGATCTCTTCCATGTTTATTATAGAACTTCGTCAGCATAATATTTGCATAATTTAATGAAAATCAACTTCACGAATGTAACCCCCAGAAAAAAATTTTACCAGTTTTTTTCCCGTTTTTCTATTCTCTATGCTGTGGGGAATTGAGTCTCGAAAAACCAGAAAGTAGCTTTGTTTTCTACCATGGATGGTGAAGAAAAAATAATAATTGGCAAAGAGTATAAGGTCCGAGATGCTTAAACCAGCTGAAATCCATTTCCTAAATAATACCAAAACTTCATTTTCGTAGATATTTAAAATATAAGCTCGTTATTCTACACGATTACAATACCCCGACCTCCAGTACTTTCTTCTGCTGTTAGTATCGCATGCTAATAAACGTAAAAAATGTGTGCTACATGAATACTACACTGACTACATTATTTATGTTATGGTCATAGTAAAAATCTCGTCGACTAATAAATATAAAAATGTTAAAGAACCGTTAAATTAAAACTAAATTTGTAATTCCACTTACACGAATTTTAAATGATTTGCCTTTCATTCCTTTGACAGCTTTGACTGGAAACATTCAGTATTCTCTTATACACGACATATAATATATGTACGTGAAATTGTAAACTGTTTCAATTCAATGGCAATTATAAACGAACCTCTGTAACTTTTTACGTATTTACGTTGTGTACATTTGCTGATGTTTCAATGCTGCCAAGTGATCTGATTTTTTTAAACTCAACATCTCAAATATTCTACTAACCGTAGGGAGGTTAATCTCTTATTAACGTTATTTTAAAAATTAACACAATATTTGTGTCATAATAGTAATAATTAGTATGTTACATAATGCCTGTGATTATCTATTTTTTATTAGATCGAATATATTGCTATCAAAACAATTAGTAAGAAATATTAATGAAGGCTTCTTAATATACAATTAATAATTCATAATTTGCGGGTTTAGAACCTACAATAGCTCATGATGGTATTTGCGGTGATATTTGAAAATTTCAAGATATCTGAAATTTCTTTCTCAAACTCCCCGTGGTAATCATTTCAATGCCCTAACGGCGGGCTAATTTGAAAAACATTTTTTAAAGAAAATATAAAAAATGCAACTTTATGGTAAAAAATATATGAACAATACGAAAAAGTGTGATAAATTCAGAAAAAATATCAGGGATTTGGAAGGCAATCGTAAGATCCCAGGATCGTACCCTTTTTAGAGTTTCTTTAACAAATGTTTTAGAAACTGCCCTAGTAAAAAAAGTATAATGCATTACTTAAAAATACATATAAAGAATAAAGAATAATGATGTAATATTAGAAAATCTATCTTTTCAATACAAACATTATTAATATGCAAATAACAACAAATTATAATAAAAATTTGATTCGTGTGCTTATTTTGTCGCTGCGATCATTTTTCTTGCCATCATGATATTGGATTCAATGTTTAACGCCACCAGATTATTAGAACTCGAACTTTATAACAAGGTTAAATTTTACGAGAGATTTTCACATAATTATTCTGATGCTTACTCCTAAAATCGGGTTGGGTCTCAATGCAAAGTCAATGAAAATAATTATCAAAAACAATATTACTCTCATCATTTAAACTATCACTGATGTTTGACAGTCATTATTATACTTTAACATTATCTGCGAATATCCGCCACTAGCTTTTTCTAAGTCTCACTGCAGCAGTTGTGAGATACCTCATATTTAGAAGACTCCTTTATTAATCATGATTTTCTTAAAACTCTTATTTACGTTGCAGTTACTAAAGTGTACAAATGCTTTTTATACAAATCTTTTGAGTCTTGCTGAATATCATTCCACTCAGTCTTGATGATATCGAAAAACGTTTTAAGATCTTGTTTTTGTAGTTCAAGAAATGCAATTATAACATCGAAATTAGTTT
Source organism: Trichopria drosophilae (assembly GCA_030407085.1). Lineage (NCBI taxonomy): Eukaryota > Metazoa > Arthropoda > Insecta > Hymenoptera > Diapriidae > Trichopria > Trichopria drosophilae. The sequence goes on from CM059583.1 coordinate 159,369,364, forward strand.
TTGACCTTTAGTAATGAAGGCGCACTGGGAGAAGATGCGTCTTATTACGTGTTACGTGAAATCAGGTTACGACATATCCATTATTACCCCTCTGACGTCAGGTTTTATATTCCCTACGGAGAGTAAAGTTTTATTTACTCGCTTACTGAGATCGTCACAATAGCAAACTTATCCTTCTATATGCATCATAAATGTGCCCCATTACGATGCCTGTGTTATCTAAAATATATACAGTGAAACAAGGAGAAAATGTTACTTTATCTACCGGAATATCTCCACGAGGGAGCATTTTGGGAAAAAAGTTACAGACATAACTTTTAGGATTTCAAGAGCGCTGCATGAGGGGGATTTTAAGTAACCTTGTGAAAACTAGTTTAGTGATGTATTCATGATAAATAAAATTCGCTTTTACATTTGAAAATTTTCAAATTCTATTTGTAATTGACCAGCAATAGTTAAATAAATATACATATATTTTCGGTGATTTCACGGTACTAATCACGACACTCTGGTGATTTTAATACTTTTCTTATATGGGCAAATCTCAGAAACTTTTAAATTGTGCATCACAAAAGTGCAAAAGTCTTCCTTTTATAGCACATTCTTGAAATTTTTATGTTATTACGTAGATTAATATGTACTAGATGGTGCCCTGTGCTACAGTTTTTAAGCAATGCTGACGAATTTTTTTAATTTATTTTCACTAATCGATTCAGAGACATATTTTTCTATTGAAATAATTTGTTTAAATTTTACCTTTTTATAGTTTTCGGGGTCACCATGAATCATGAATCTGATCCCAGAAACTAGAAATTCAAATTGGTGGATCCAATATGGCATATTTAAACAGAAAAAAACGCTACCATTTAAGTGCAAATGGTCACTTGTGGGTCTTTGAGTTCGCTGATTATAAACCGTAATTTTTTGTTTGGTTACGTCAAAAACCTAACCTCAACATTCAACAAGTTCAAGAGAGGTACATGTAATTACGCTTTTCTTTCAGGTCGGATTTCCATAATCGGCATTTCTTCCAAATACTGCTTTAGCATAACTGCCTCAACCCTGTTAATAATGTTCATATTCAATTGGCAGTGTGACTTTGAAAAATGAGCATTTTTCAAACCAGTTTCAGTGTCATTTTCAAAATTAAAAATAATATTTTACTAACTTCTATACTTTTTATAAGCCTATACCTTATTTATTAGAGAATATTACTACTTTTGATTCTTAATGATTAAAAATGTGCTGCACTTATGATCGTTGAAAAATGAAGTAAAATTCTTTTTTTTTAAACGTGTGACACTTTTTTTGAACTTTTTTCAGTCGTTTGGAAAGGGGCACGTAGTTCTATGATGGCGTGTTTTCTTTCATTTTTTATCTATTATTACGTGCACAAATTTAGGAACATTAAAGAAATGCTGAAAACGCTACACTAGAAATAGTAAAGTAAAATTAGTGATGGGGCGCCATTTTTCACCTTTTTGGCATACTTTTTGATTTCGAAGGTACGAATTTCATATACTTACGTCTAATAAATTATGCATTATACATATTGATATATATTAACCACTCTTGATAATAAAAGCATAAAAATAACCTGCAAATGGGAAAACTACACAGTGACACGAAATGTAAAGGTTTCCGAGATTTTTCCGTATATATATTTATATCAGTCTTATTTTCGGTATGAAAGCGGAATGAGTAAACAGAATTTATTCGAGTCACCTTATCTAACGAGGTGCATGAATACTGGATTTTACGATGTTACAGATTTTGGGTTAAAAAATAAAAAATTTCACTTAAAAAAAAATAAATCAACCTGCCAATGACCTCCAAGCCTTGTCAGGTAATATAACTTTCAAAGATCTTTCAAAACCCTGAACCTTAATATGTATTAGAGTTTTTTTGAAAACTCTTTCTTACAGAGATCCAGTACACTTTTAGAAATTCCCGAATGAAATTTAATGAACACGTGTAATGACAGCTGGAGGTTACGAACTGAAATTTAGGAAGTTAAGTAACATATTTCTTAGATTCAATGTACATCTAAGAAACATGAAAATAAGGGGTATATGTTTGTTTCAATGAATATCGTTTCTTTATGCTTATTTTTCGAGATTAGGGTCAGTTCAATTCCGTCCATTCACGGTATCAATTATGAGTATGTATAAATACATTCAACCATGTATTTTTACATACACTGGCGCATCATCATAAATATTGCCAAAATATAGCTATGGAAATTTTAAATATTTATAAGGTAATACTAATATTTTCGTTCATTGTTTTCATCACTGGTATTGTAGATTAAATAACTAAACACTTAAAATTCATTACTATAATATACATCAATCATTATTTTAATTATAGACGAATTAAAGTTCATGAATACGTTAATTAAAAGTAATTTAATTGACAATGTCATTAAATTTCATATACGTATATGTATCTGAAAAGTTACTGAAATTTAAGAACATTTTTAACAGTGTAGGATATACCGGTAATTAAATTTGAAATGTCATTTTTCGTCACTACGAATTTTCAATTGGCAATGTTGAAATTTGAGGATTGGTGTTTTTTTTTCTTGACTAGCACATATTAAGATGCAAGAAATTAATAGTTGATTGAGTACACAGAAGCAAATATTTTGATTATCAAGCAGGTTTTAATGAAAACACGTATGTTTCCACAATATCCTATTTAATTTTTGGAAAGATATTACAAGACGATTAAAACACATCGCTTTTTAAATGTTAACATATAATAACATATAATAATACATAAATGTCATCAGTAATGTTTTCTTTCTACAAGATATTTTTTCACGCAGATGTCAGAGGTCAAGAAAACATTGGAGAATATATTTTCCAACTCTGTGTGTAAAATTCAATTTCATACACAGTTTTAATGCGCGTAGTACCTTCTTTGCGTATTCTAAGTATATTATGATTGACATCTATACTAAAATAAATTGTCTTGGAAAAATTCCTACACTATCTGGTTTCAACGAGATATGAAGAAATTATCTACATTTTTATGAAATAATTAGAATACCTGTTCCCAGATTTCCGTGCCAGTATGGGAATTTTTCAGGAAAATGTAGGAAATATCGGCATTTTGAAGAGTCTATCTACCTGAAAACAGACATTATGGAAATTTTTGCAAAAAAAGTTCTCTGTATACGATAACTGCCATTTTCAATGTTCTAAATCTATAAAACGTTCTAAAGCTATAAAGAACGAGAAAAAGTATAATTTCAATGTTTGAATATAAATTTAAAAAAAAAAACAGTTCTCTATTGAGACGTTGTAGCAAGTCTATCCAATGATTAAGTTAATAAGACATATTATTATTATTAGCTTCCGTATTGGATTTTGTTCGAGTTCTTTCTAACTTTCTAATTACAATATCATTCAATATATTTTTTAATCTATATATGTACTTGAATCGTAGCATGAAACTTTTATTTTCAATTTGGATATGTCAATGTTTAATTTATATGAACTCGATGGAAGTCTATGATGCATGAACGATACGTTCACTGCTTTAAATAGCGTATCAACATTGCATAGTTTCGAATTGAAAAAGTAATTCTCGACATTTTTAAAAAATATTCTTTTACATTGCACTCTGGCAACATGTAAGAATGCAATCAGTGAACAAAAAGATTTTTAAGTTGTGCTAATATTAGCAGTAATTGGTATGCTCTTTAGTCTCATTGTTTTAAAATTTACAAAGTGTAACATAGTGGTTTGTATTATTCCTAAAGAAATTACAATTTTGTGTGCATTTTTTACGAATAAAATAATGAATTTCATTCTTTAACAAATGTTTACCAGAGTACCTTATAATATCAGAACATGCCGCGATGCTTATAAACAAAAGTGGAAGATTTAGAAAAAGATCAAATATTAATTTTAATTGTTAATAAATACATATATTGCAATTTAATGTATTTTTTCCTCTATGATTTCTACAAATAAACCGTTTATTTGTGTTCACCGTCGTAACAAAGCAGGTACAGATTATAATTTTTTACATAATAATTATATTACAATTTTTAATATTTCCAAACCAATTATGCCCTATTTGCTTCATACATAATCTTAGCCATTATACTATTAATTCCTGCTATGAAAACGTTTAACTCGAGATAATTAGCTCTCGACTTTTGTATGCACTCTATTAACGAGGCAATTGTCTGTGAAACAAATGGAGAGATTTATAAAGATTGAAAGGAAGGCTTAGGCCATTTTCATTGTTCGCAATAAATCTTATATTTTTCATATCGATGAATTTCTTTTATATAGAAACTTTAGAATATCAATATTCTGTATGTAAATTTTAAATTCTACCAGTATTTCTAATATATTGGTAATTTTTGATAATATACCACTTGTATATTTTAGTACAAAGATATATAAATTGTAACACAGAGTGTTACTTCACAAATATACAGATTTTTTTTATAATTCAGGTCACGAATGAATTCGACCATTTTTCAAACGTTTTATTTTGTTTACTGCTATCAAATAATTTTTATTTCTATAAAATAATATATCAGGGAATGTCGGAGCAAACTTTTTCGTGACATTTTCAAATTTTTAGATAATTTTTAAAACATTCGAATTTTCATAATTGTGAAAATATTATAGAAAATTTCATAGAAAAGTTCGAAACGTTGGTCGATTTTGGATATTGTCCTGAACAAATAATGGTATACTCTCATATTGCCTTAATTGACCAAACTATTCTAACACACAAATACACGCTGCCATTTTTTCACGTTACATTACGTTGAATTATTATTTAACAAATGTTTTGAAAAAGGGATATATTTCGCTCTAAAAACATTACGTATTACTAAGCAACGAATTTTAGTTGTGCAATACTAATAAAAGTTTGTAGACGACAAAATACATTTACTACGTTGCATTAGTTCAATTGGTTTTAAATATTTCATATATTACCCCAAAATGGTAATCGGCAGAACGAGAAAACGTTGGCTCCAGAACTACTTCTTCCCAATACATTATAATATATTAGATAGTCGTCAACATTAATTTTTTGTTGTTGTTTCCATATCGAATATCAACTTTACTACTGATGGTATAACGAATTGCTCAATACTTAAATATCCGTAACTACCAAAATGTCGCAATGGAATAAATGTTTTTCAAGAATATATTATGCTGACCTGATTTACAGGTAATAGATAAAATTTAAATACTGTAACTGTATGTCAATAAAAAAACTAATATTCTAATAGTTATAAATGTTTGCCCTCAACAGGGTTTTACTTCGAATTTATTATACGTAATACAGGACATATCCAGAGAACTTTTAAACTTTGAAGTTTCTGAATATTATTTGTTTGTTGATGCACATCAAATAATAGATAACACGTTTTTTAATGTTTTCTGTGCCCGAGAATTCATTTCAAAAATTTGTTATCAAATGAGTTTTCCACATCGTTGGATATTTATAAAATGTTAAATCTGCAGGTTTTCGAGGTCGCTGATTACGATAGCTGCGATTATAATTAATTCAGAATTTAAAAATTCAATATGGCCCATCCCACATGGCAAACCAATATTTGGAGATTTAAATCAAGGTAACACAAAATTTTAACGACAATAAAACGATTGCAATTAATTCCAGTAGAATTAGTATACTCAAGTTAAACATCTCTAGTGGTATGGCAAAAGGGGCATAAATAAGTCCACTACTTTTGAAAACCGAAATCTCTATATTTTTAGCAGGAAGAAAGTCTAAAGTTTCTATTGTAATAGGCTGTGGATGAAAACATTAGGTTTTGTCTACAAAAAAGTCTGTAATTTAAATAGCAATTTAAAAAAAGGCTTAAATCCACAAAAAAAACTGAGTGTATATTAATTAATTAAATAAATTCTATTGATGGTTGTATTTATATACCTCATTTATGAAAATAAGACAACGGCATGTACAGGGTTGTAGATTTAGTGATTTCTCGTTTATTCGAAAATGTTTACACGTACTCTGAATTTCAGACTACGTCAAACTTTTGATTATTTGGACATTTATTTATGAACATAATAATGAATACAGTAATAAATTTTAGCACAAATAATTGCTACAATACTTACTGGAATTTAAATGAGAGTAAGTAAATTTTTGTATACCATCGTTTTGGAAAAATTCCAGTTTCAGGAATAGTATATTGTCGTAGAATGAAAATACTTCGTAATAATAATATGCGGTCTTGTTTACTACTAATGTATTATCAAATAGCGAACATTTTTAAATACATGATATTAAAATTTTAACCATTTAAGTTGAATAACTAAAAATCACGTAGAATAGACATGACTTTTTTTCCATACCACTACAGTTATTGTCATTTTAGCGATCGGCAACATTGCAAAGCCAGCAAAAATTAGATTAATCGTATTTACCCAACGGGCACGAAAGTCCCGAATGTTTCTAAAACGTTTTTAGAACGTTCCAGAAACGTTCCTAAAACGTTAAATGTCTGCAACTTTTACGGAACGTTTTATAAACGTTCTTCCATGTTACACACATTTAACGTTTTAGGAACGTTTCTGGAACGTTCTAAAAACGTTTTAGCAACATTTGGGTCCTTCGTGCCCGTTGGGTACTATCTGATTTTCATAAATAGGACACTCCTAAACGATATAATCTACATTTTGAAGAACACAATCACAATCACATATACGATCGCTAATAAACACGTGCAAGGGCTTCTTCAGTAGTGAGTAGATCGACATCTATTATATTTATGTTCTACATTTTCTTTCTAAATATTTTTAATCCAGGATTTAGTATCATAGATTTCAAAATAACCAATATTTTTTGTTTCTTTGTTGACAAGTTATCGTTAATATATCAAACCGGTTGCAAAAAGTATATTTTTATTTTTAGTGTTAAACATCTTCCCTTATCAAGAGATCAACCTTATTATTGAAGTTGATATGTAAGAGAATCGACGGAATCGACTAAAAACATAACGAATTGTTATGTAGCATATTTAAAAATTATATATCCTTATTTCTTATCTCACGGGGTTCTTAAATGTTATTCATATAAAAGATGAAAAGCACATCGAATTTTCTTGTTTTCATTCGATTCCAGAACACTGATAGAACATTTGTACACAAACATTTAAAAAATCGATAGAACCGTGTTCGTATATTGATTTTTTTTTTTGAAAAATCGATACATTGAAACATGGATAGACTTACGAGAACATCGTTTTTAAAATTTATAGTTTAAAAACTGTTTTCTTACGCAATTCCACGTGCTGCTCTCTAATTAACGATGTCGGATGCCTAGTAATTTTTTCCATAGGTCATTTTTTCTTTGGTCATTTTTTCCTGGTCATTTTTTCTGCGGTCAATTTTTCCGGCACTCATTAACATCATCTGAGTTTCCCGGTCATATTGTTCGAAATCTTAGAGCGCCCCCCCCCCGGACCCAGCCGTACTACTAACCTAACCTCTAACCTATCCTATACTATGATCAAACCACTTAACCCAACATCCAAATGAAAAATATTTAGCGAAAAACGTTGGGAAAGTTAGACAGGCCCATAGCAGAGGGAATTTTTTCCATAGGTCACTTTTTCGGACACCCATTACTTTCCGGCCGTTGTACATGCGATCAGTTATTTTTCGATCAATTGTTTTTCGATCAATTGTTATTCGACCAATTGTTTTTCGACCAATTGTGCTTTCGACCAATTGTGCATTCGACCAATTGTACCTTTCGATCAATTATTTTTTCGATCAATTGACGGGTTACCATAAAAATCATACGACTAATTCTCATTTTTCTTAGTTTTCTCATACCGAAAAAAGGGCATAAAATATAAAATGTGTATTTGGGAAGATCTTCAACTTTCATTTAAAACATCTTTCTAGTTTTTCGATATTTTTTAAAATAAACGAAAAGAATCCGAACAATATTAATTTTTATGGGGGTTTCTGATATTGCGATAATTTTTGCTATGGTATTAATTTTTATTGCATCGAATTAGTTAAGAAAACACGTGTGTACTATAAATCTGAGAAGCGATGTTTTTCCTTGTTTTAATATATTGATTTTTTAAAAAGAAATCAACACAAGAAAACGGCTCAAGCGATTTTTTAAAGTGTCCTGGAATCGAATTAAAAGTCGAATTAAGTTCTATGTGCTTGTCACCTTTGATTTAACACACTGTGACCTGTCAAAAAAGTTTTAACTTCAATTTTTAATTAACTGTTATCATACTCCATTTTTTTATTATTAAATTGTGGGAAAATTTGTCAACTGAACATATTATACTACATTCCTAGAAGCTTGCAATATTTATATAGATAAATTTAATTTTATAACAGTTTAGAAGAAACTCTCACAATATTCTGACATACTCGTCTTCAAATTATGTCTGTAATTGTCATGAAATAATATTTTTCCATGTAGATTCAGTGTTAATAACTGGACATAAAACGATGTTAATAAGAACGTCTTAAATAATTGATATCATTATTATGAAGCAGTGAATATATTTTTTTGTTAGTTCATGTCAACCTTTATCGACCCAAATTTATCACACACACACATCGTGTTATTTTACTCTATTTGTCAACGTGCTTTGGACGTAGAAATAGTTACTTAAATATTTGATACTCCCACTGTTCTCGCGTTGCTTGTGTGTGTTCACTTCTGAATTCGAGTCTTTTACTATATACGTCTCCCAGCAATGTCTGCACATTCATTCAAAACAGACTTGACAAACTACGCTATCTCGTCGATTGTATTTAAACAATCAATCTTGCGACCCACGAAATTTCTTTTTGGATCTCATGGCGAAAACAATATATTTTATTTAATGAACATATAAATTACCTTCCCTATTAAATCACTCTAATATAATGAACACAAAATATCTATTTTTTCTTTTTCCGCATATCTAATACTTAAGGAAGCAACTCGATGAATAAATATTTAGTATATGTAAGGGTCGTTTGCTTAAGAGAAAATTTTCCTTAGGAGAATTTTACATTCGGTATACCTCGTTACATTGGCAGCCTATAAAGCTCGTTGTTTCATCAAGCACGGTGAACAGCAAAATCTAGTGAATTTTACATGTCTTGAGAAGGGCTGCGAAGCACGAAGGTATATGAAAGGTCAATAATATCCAATACGTAGTACACTGAGCGTACCAAAGTAATACCTGAAAATTCACACAGACTTGCAAATGTTTACATGATTTGATTGAAGCCCCAATATTTGGATGTACTTTTTCAAAGGTTTCGTTTTTTTATGCTTTTTACATACACAAAATTATTAGCATATTTTTATACAAATTTTAGTAAAATTTATGGAGACATTTAAATTTAATTTACTTCAATTAAATCAAGTTATAAAATTTCTGAAACGTTAAAGCTTTGAAGCGTTAAAAGTTTTACTTTTAAATGGCATGATTCGTTTTCAGCAAAAATTTGTTATTGTGCTGCAAATTTAACGGAAATATGAAAAAAAAACAGTTTTCACTCTTTTAAGTTAGTATATCCCAAAACCCCTGATGTGATAAACAGATTCTTGGATTCTCCTCAACAAATTACTTGAGCAAATGCCGTCAGTTTTTTATTCAGAATATTATAGTTTTTTATATCAGACTTTTACTTTTAGAAGATTACACTGAAAAAAAAAATTCCTAATTTCAAGTAAATATTTACTTGAATAGTCGCAACAAAATACTAACTTAAAATAAAGGAAATATTTTCTTAATTTAAATAAATACTTACTTACTGGCTAAAATTTAAATAATATTTAGTTGAATTAACAAACTTTTTTTTAATCATAAGTAAATATTTTGTTGCGACTATTCAAGTAAATATTTACTTGAAATTAGGACATTTTTTTTCCGTGTACGCATAAACAGCATCTTTTATGCATTGATAAGTTATATTTAGATATTGCTAAAGAAGTAGACTCATTTAAATGATATTCGCATAATATATAATAAATAAATATCATAAATAATGTTAACTTTTAATCATACAATGAAATATTTGGTTTATTTGCACGGGAATTTGTAAACTACTTATTAAAATCTTCATCACTCTAGATTAAGTAGTTAATAACCGGTTACGTCAGACGCTATATACACGTTGAAGGTAAACAGGAACGAACCATCGATCAACCAATGAGAAATATATTTCACTTTTAGGAAGTCAGAAATTTAATTCTAAATGTTGGATCCAATATGGTGGATAAAATTTTAAGACATAAATCGAGATTTTATGCTTTTCGAGATGTTAATCCGGTAGAATTATTCGAATTCGTAATTTCAAAATTAAAAATGATAAACCCTTTATAACGCGCTCTTAGCGCTACACGGGACTAAAAATTCTCATTTTACATTCATTATTAGCCAATTAAATCCTCGGATATAACGTATCAGTTAATGTCAATTTGACCCCGTCAGTTTGTCATGTTGGATAAGCCATTTTGAATTTCATACTGTTATTTTCAGATCATAACCCCGAAAAACATCAACTGCAGAGTTTTGTCTTACTAAATTTAAAAATTTCAATGCGCCATATTGGTTGCTCCATTTGAATTTCAAAATTGTGATTTCGAATTAGTAATCAGCGACCTCGAAAACCCCCAAGTACAGAATTTTATATTTCTATGTAAATTTTTAATTTTGATCTGCCGTATTGGGTCCGCCATTTTTAATTTTAAAATTCTAACTTCGTATTCGTAATCAGCGACCCCGGAAACTCACGAGTAAACATTTTCAAGCGATTTCGATGCAACTTGTGAAACGTGACGCAAAGGGTTGAAGTGAAGGAGTGTACAACACATTCTTATGTGGAAATGGATGCAAACACTACGTTACATAGGTTTGTTTTAAATATTTTATATCTAAAATTACGTCCAGTAAAAGAACACATTTCTATTAAAAAAAAGTTGTTTTTTACAATGCAGATTACAGAATCAAAATGCTACAAATGTCCAGGAAAACTTACTAAAACTCATAAGTTGATTAGCAATGTGTATCAGGCTTGTCCTAGAGAGTTATTAAAAGTTTAATTTTAAGCATAAATTAGTGGTTAATGAGATGCAATATTGAAATTTCATTAAATAACATTGTTTTAATTATTTGTGAATATTTCAAGTAGTACTTACTGTGTAAGGATTTATGCTTCTATTGCAAGAATGATAGAATGCATTTATCATCACGTTAAAGGACATATTGTTTCATAAGCGATTACTGAATAACCTCCATGTTATACCTACACAATGAACTAATCGTTTACCTCGATTATCTTCTTTGATTAATAATTGGGTATTCCATTAATACGCCGTTATCAATCTGTTTTAATTAACGCACCAAATTTGCATAACTACCTCGTTATTTGCAATTGGGAACTACATTTAGTACATTTATTAGTACAATTCTCTCACGATTTATTTCTTATTATTATTTAACAAAATCTGTAATTAACAATATAAATAACAAATAATGTATTAACCCTTTGAAGCATTCATTTTTATTTGCACGGAAATGTGACATGATCACGAATCTGGTCTCCGATTTCCAAAACTCAAGATGGCGGATCCAAGATGGCCGACCGAAATGTAAAAATTGTTTGTTCGAGATGAAACTGCAGAAGGTTAAATCGTATGAAATATATCTTCCTGAATCGTAAGAGTTACATATTTTGATTTTTGAAAGCTACAAACATTTGGAACATTAAAATGGCGAAAGTATTATATTTTAATCTTTAAACTTTGAATAATCACAGGCAAAGGAACAAACCATAATGAGAAATGTGAATAATCCGAAAAATCACATATTATAAGTTGTTTTCGAAAAACAATGCACAAAAATGAAAAACATCAAAAGTAGTTTAAGGATTTAAAATTTTTGGGTAGAAAAAAATAGTTTTTATTTTAATGATCACATATCACATCTACCATAATAGATCTGCCATTTTGAATGTTAAAATCTTGACCTCGGATTCGTATTCACTGGCGTCGCAAACTGTATAAAAAACAATTGGCAGGTTATACGTCATTGGCATCTCCATTGGTCTTCAATAAAACATTAAATGTAACACATTCCTATATATAAGAACCGCCGTTTTGATGTTCGAAAATAATATATATAGTTTCCAAAACAAAAGTGACTCTTAATAGCCTGTTTTATAGGATTTAAATATAAGTGCGAAATGATTTAAAAATCATTCTGTTTGGTTTTTTTCCTGACCGCTTATTAAATAAAGTGCGAAACCCTTAAGGAGTTCTAGGAGGTTCTTGGTGAGACGGTCCAAAAATAATATATAAAAAAAAACAATTTAAACGTTTCGGCTCTCGATGTGAGCCTTCTTCAGTATAATTTAAAACGTTTTTTGTATCAGCATTTTTGAGATACTGAGTGCAATTAAACCGAACGTTATTTTTGTTATCAACAATTTTGTTACCCTCATCGTCATAGACATCACTTAGTCCAATCCTAAGTCTTCGGCAACACTCGCAAAACTGATTGGCCAACGGATTTTCCTCCTCCGATGCCGAAAACAAAAGGTGCTTCCATCACATTTACGTAACATCGATTTAAAATTAAATGGTTATAATAGTTTTAAGACAAAACAGCTCTATAACAAAATCAAAACAGATCTTGCTTGGAAATTATTAAATGTGGAAATCGAGGATACAATTCATCGCATCACAGATATTCGAGCCAATCGAAATACTATTTTTTGTAAACTTACAAGACTTTTACCTTTTGAAATTTACAATAACTTTTTCTATTTTGAGAATATTAAATTCCTTAGAATTTTAAAATCTAATTCAGAGCGATTACGAAGAAAATTCAACTGGGCACTTAATAATATTAAAAACTCAAAACAAGATAAGATCATCATACAAAAAAACTGGTTTATTAATCTAACTAATGTAGATATACCACAGGACATAATTAACATCGTAGGTCTAGGTCCTAAGCATGCCTTCCCTCTAAAAACATACAAAAATATACCCATACATAACTTCATAGCGGGAATAGAACAAGGAATTCGTAAAATTCATGATGTCTATGACGATGAGGGTAACAAAATTGTTGATAACAAAAATAACGTTCGGTTTAATTGCACTCAGTATCTCAAAAATGCTGATACAAAAAACGTTTTAAATTATACTGAAGAAGGCTCACATCGAGAGCCGAAACGTTTAAATTGTTATTTTTATATATTATTTTTTGACCGTCTCACCAAGAACCTCCTAGAACTCCTTAAGGGTTTCGCACTGGATTTAAATATGTATAGAATTACATCTACAAAGGAAAGAAATCCAAGATTTCCAATAATTTTTGGAGTTCAAAAAATGTTGGTAGTGAAATATACCCAATTTGTGTTTGTAAATACAACATGTGTTATATCCAGTGACGTAATTGAAAGAGCTAGCTTAGGTAGAACTCGTAAACATAAAACACCAACGTTACGGAGTGCGTAGTATGAGATAAATTGTATTTTAAATATTCCAGTGAAAAAACTTTGAAATTCATAAAGAGGAAAATTTCAATAGTACCGCAACGTTCTTATGCACATGACATTTTATTCTGTTTACGAGTTTTCCATTTGTTATACCAACAAAAATGTGAAGGTAGATTTCATATACAACTTTCCTGCAAATTTCCTATACTTCCTTATGAATTCAAAAGTTTTCTAATATACTCTTACCCATAAATCACTCAAAGATTCCATGATTTTGTCATATACGAAGTATTGTTTTACTTTGGAAAAAGTTCTTTTAAAGGTTCTAATATTTTATAGTAATATTTTCTCTAAGATAGACTATGGTCTATTCATTTTATCTATTAAATGTTAGACGTTTTGATCGTGAAATGCAATCACTATGGAAAATTGACTGCATGCATTAGGCCAAAGTTCTCTGCAGTGGGTACATGACACACATTAGTTTAAGTTGGCTTAGGCGAAGGTGGATTAATTCGGATGTTTCTCTACTAATTTGGCCTTCCACCTCCCCCTCCCGTCACTTCCAGTCACGTACATGTAGTGGACACTCTCGAAATGCACTATCCTGACTATAACTCTAGGTCCACTAATGTCACATTTGACAACCAGGCCTTAACCGCCAGTACGTATTCACAGTCCATCGCTTAAAATACAGAGCTTAAAATGTATTAATTATGTAAAGTGTCTAAGAAATTCCACAAAATACACGACTTTACTCCTAAAGCTTTATTATTAATATTACTAACACAATTTACTTTTACTTATTTTCGTGTAATATCTGATATAAGAATTTACTCGTCAAACTTATATTAAGATACTAAACAGAAAATATTAAAAACGACAATCAAATATAATATATCGTAAAATTATAGCAATATTTTGAGACCAAAGTGAATAATTTTTAAAAAGGGTTCATAAATTACTAGAACATCTCCATAGAATTTTTATTTTTTGCTCAGTATCTTTCATTGAAAAATTTGGAGGTTGAGAGAGAATAAAAAATACTTGTTTCTAAAAATTGATATGTAATAAAAAACGAATGGAAATGAAATTAAAAAGAAAGTAACTTTAACCCATTAGATCCAGGAGATGAACATTTTTTAATTGATTTTCGACCTTCCTTCTCAACAGAAAATAAAACTAAGACTTGAAAGTGACGAACCTTACCATTTTCGAGTGCGCTCCTTTGATTGGCATGGTCAAATTTGTAATTTAAATTGCTTCAAAAACTAATATGGCGCATAAATAACAAAAATTCGAGTGTTTTGTTTATTTGCGAATTTTTTTGCATCAATAAAGTTGTGGGATCAATGCGTATTCGCAACCAAAAGTGAACAAAATTTATGAACTTGAACTTCAAATTTTTTTTTGTTTTCGCCAATTATGAACTTTATTAATTCTCGATGAAGTCTGTCTAGAGCTCTAAACCACGGCAATTACCCTAAAAATATTCCCAAAATATACCTTGACAAGATTATCCGAATAATTTGATCTATTTTAAGTTACTCACAAAATTAAAAATTTGTTTAAATGCGTCTTAATTCCAGTTGAATTTTTTACTTAGTCTATCCTTTGCATCTAGTTTAATTTTAATGCTTAACCAAGCGTTTAATTAAATTCATTTCATTCTTCATTTTCGTATATACTTGTCTTTTTCCACAACGGTAAACTGCCTCGTGCAAGTGTCAAATGCAGCTTTTAAATCTAAATGCTCTGCAGAGGAAAAATAAATAGTTTAATTAAAGGATTTAACTGAAATGAACGAGTATTGCGTTGAATTTGTTGTATATACATAGATATTTTAAATGTAAATACTGTATTTTGTAGGAAATTAAAGAGGGAGTGATAGGGAGAAAGAGTGATTTGGCAGGAATGTATCTACTATTCCTCGCAGTTAACTGAACAACATAATAAGGGGAAAGCATTTATATAAAATGGGTCATTTTCAAAATTAAAGACAGTTACGTGAGCAGATTATTGCGAGAAATTTCTAATGATCTTCACTAAACATTATCGTGAATTCCAAAAGCTTCCTTTTTTCCTTTATTTTTTTGGTGTAGAGAACAACGGGCATTTTTTAACTTGAAAAATGTAAGTATCTTAACCCATGAACGCTTGAAAGGACATTTTTGTCCGTTCAATTTTAATCCATTATTTTGTATGGAAATCAAAGTTGAAAACAATTGACAGGAACATATAGTATTTTTGAGATCGCTTTTTAAGATTCCGACGTCAAAATTGAGTTTCAGCCATCAAGAATTCAAATATGGCGCAAAGCTTAAAAAAAAATTGCCAACCAATGCGGAAATTTCTTCTTATCAATCGTGTCATTGGAAAATTTCTGGACTCTTTAACTAAATACTACGAGTTTTAATCAAATTTGTCCGGGAATATACCGTAAATTTTTTTAATGATATTTTTGGGGATTTCTTATTCAAATTTTCAACAAATTTGTTAAATATTTATGAAAATATCTGAAGAAATTTTAGTACATTCTGTGATAAATTTTAAACATTTTCTTTCGTTTTTAATTTTTTCCAAAAGTTGATGGTTTTCGAGGAAAAGAACTTTCGAGGAAAAAAACATGATAATTTATGATGTTTTTTTCTGGAACACTATCAACTTTTAGAAAACATTTTCAAGAACAAAAGATTCTTAAAATTCATCAAGGAATGTACCAAACTCTTTGCAGAGTTATTCGTAGATACGTATTCAAAATATCATTACAAAAATTTAAAAATGCTCTAGTATATTTTTCAATAATTTCAAACAACTTTTCCTTCTTAGAATTCCCAACCTTTTAATAACTTTACAAATATTTATAAGAATACATTTTTTGGCAATTTTAGTCAAGTTTGGCGCCATATTGGAATTCCTGATGGCTGAAACTTAATTTTGACATCGGAATCTTGAAAAGCGACCTGGAAAATACTAGGACATATTGGTGTCAATTTTTTCAACAATGGTCCGATACTTGATTAAACTGTAAGGGAAAAAAGTGTCCTTTCAGGTGTTAATGGGTTGAGAGATTTATATAATGCACAAACAAACGCTTCATAATATTGTTTTTTTTAGTGGAAAATTTATCCCACAATAATTAATAAGTTATTGCTTGCACTGGAGAAAAGGAATAGGGTCCACTTTAAAATCTCAAAGTATGTATTTTTTCTTCCAGATTCTGATTCTACGGACAAATACAAATACGTTTTGCCTGAAATGCGTTTTTAATTCATCATGAAAGGCGTGAAATCGTTCGAAATCTTTTGATTTTATCAATTTGCAATTATTTATAGGAAATCGCTTAGAAACTAATAATAAGGCATGTTGAACGTTTCCAAACATATTTAAGGGGAGGGTTCAGGAATAAAGTTAACCAACATGAAAAAATCGTTAACAAAATAGACAAAAATTATTCCTTTAGTAATTTTTTATGAGGAATTCAATGATATAATAAAAATTGTATTGAAAAAAATTGGATTTTTAAAATCCATCCGTGATTGTTTAGAAAATGTGTTTTTATGTTTACTTATTTTTTTTTTTAATTTTTAAATTGATTTAAAAAAATGTAATAGTATTTTTTTCAAAATAACAAATTTTTATTCGGGCTAAAATTGATTGGTAAAAAAAATTGTTACGCATTTTATTGTGGTACCACTGAGTTCCTCGTAAAAAATTACTAGTGAAATAATTTATATTTTTTGAACGACTGCTTCATACAGATGATTTGTGCCTGGACCCTCCCCTTAAGTTACAGTAAAATATTTCGAAAATATTAATTTATTGTACCCCACACTTGTATTAATTTATCTATTTTCTGTTTCATTTGAGACTTTGGTTTCCCATAATATCAAAAAATGTTTGATTAGATTTGTGGTACCTTTATACACTAAAAATTGTACAACAATATTTACTATATTATTTTAGTCAATGTTCCTATTCAGATAGGAAACGCTATTGCCAAAATAGAAATAGGTACTAAAATAATAGTCAATATTAAGAGAATTGCAGGTATGTCCTCGTCAGTACCGTAAAAAATATTATATAATTTATCTCAGTGTAGACCAAATATATACCAAACATAATTTGTGACGATTGCATCGCCATCGATGATTTATGAAGCAACATAATTCAAATACAACCGACATATTTTCAGTCGTTGATACAGAATTTACAATAAACAGAGTGCACCTTCTAAAATTTTCAAGTTGCACCCTTCCCTTTCACTACATTATATTAATAGTTAAATTTTATAGGATCAATTTCCCCCTAAACTAAATTTATTTTTAAATTTATTTCGTGGAAAACTTATTGTTTAATATCTTTGATTGTCCCAAAATAAAGAACCCACTTTGCATAATATATACGATTCATTTACACAGGGTTTTCCCAAGACTGTGATTTAGAAAAAGGGGTTTTGCAACCCTTTGGGTATATTAATGCACACAGCGAAAATATTCGCATTATATGTTCAAATGAAATAAAGCAAAAAATGTGGTCATGTATTTTATCTATTAATACGAACTGATCTGGGGTCCATAAAATTCGCATAAATATCAGTTTTAACATTTATTTGAAGGATTATTTTCTGCGGAACAAAGCAATCACGTACATTAGTATTAATAGGGTCCCGCGTTAGACAGTTTGCGAGCAAATAGCATACTATTCAAGACCTACTAAAAATAACTGGCAAACAGGAAATAAGCACCTTATCGAATAAATGGCACATTTAAAATCTTAAATCTCTCCTCTTTCGTACATTGCGTCGTAAGCGGCTTTCAGGTTCAATTAACCAATTAGGGATCAACATATTTAGGTTAAATACGGGTTTGCCTGCATTATCTATTTTAAAACCAACAGAGATAACTTGCTGCATAAATGATGTACACCGGAACAAAGAAAATTTATTTATGCTCAATTCGCCACAAAATTTATCCTCAAAAGGTTTCTTAATAGTATTTTTCAAAGAATTTTAAATTAATAAAAATTACACTTAGCACTTAACCTTGGCTACCTAAATTGTCGATGTCACTATTTAGATAGTAACATTGACTAAGAACGGTGTCTGTGTCTTATTCTACTATGTAGTTATCAATTCGATTCATTTTCTCCGTGTAAAGAAATTACACGTTGATAGTTCAGATGAATTAAGCTAATCGTCAGTTAAAAATGGCGTAGTAAAATAATAAAACTTAACTATCTATCACAAAAGTTCGCGACATTGCATTAGTTATTACCCTAAAAATGTATTCTCTTACGAAAATACTGATGTGCGTGGAACTCGACAATTTTCGCCCGAAGATTTCACTGCAGGGCGCAAAATCGAGTTCTACTCCCGGTGCGTTAAAAATATTTTTTATGCTCGGTTATATTAAACATAAATAAATATGGGATTCACCTTATAACGAGCAAACAAAGATGTCAAGTTTGCAATATTATTTTATATATAATATTTCTAAGTACATAATTTCCTCCAAATATGCACACCAAGGTAAAAATATTTTATTTCATATCAAAATCATTATAAAATCTGTATACACCGTTCTTGAAAATGAAATTATTCTTTAAACATCTTTTAATGTTTTTATAAAGCTTTTATAACGTTTTTATAAAATTTTTATATGTACCTATGCACAAATTTTACACAATCTATATAAAAAATATCCCATACCTACACAAAGTTTTTATAATGTTTTTATATGTTATCATCTGCAGTTTATTCTTTATCAAAAAGACTAAAGAATCAATTCTTTATAAACGGTGCATAAAGATTTTATACAAATTTTATAAAAACTTTTACCTGGAAATTGTTGATAAAAATGTAATGTAGGGTGGGGAGACGACAGTATTTTGTCTAGGTGACGTAATAGTGTTTCTAAAGATTAACCAAATATAGTAGACGTCTTAAATAAATATGTTTATTTAAAATGATTTATTGTAAAATTGTAATTGGTGTATGAAATTAATATCGAATAGAAAACTAAAATTATCAAATAATATTGTGGTGCATCGTATATTTACATATAAATAAAGATTCATTGATCGGATTACGTATCTACATTTGCGAGTGTCTACTTCTGAAATGGATATCATACTTTCTCTCTGTAGCTTAATAATAAAATATATGATATTACTCTACCAGCCCTTCCATTTTAAACATCAATTTTCATTTGCTTTGAGGTACATTTTTAAAGTGTTTCGCTCTGATTTCGTCGGAAAATCCCGACGAGGTATATTTAATTCTTTTACCTTCCTGACGTCACTGTGATTAAAAAGTATATGCTAGAACTACATATATGCGAGTTCTTTCAATATTTGGTATTTAAAATACAAATTTTTTTTAACTTGCACCCGCCTGTAATTTTTTTTTCATGTCAGGTGTCACGAATAGCAAAAATGTTATGGCGTCACTCATTTCTTAAAAACACACACATTTTATATGAGTAACTTTAGCATTTTTGAAGAAAATGATTGTATTACACATTTTTAAACCCTTGTAGAAATCATATTTAACCGATTTGATCTGTTCGAGAACCCTTGTCTGTTTATGGTAAAAAGATGATTTGTACATATGTACACCTAAAAATATCGAATATGGAGATGCATGGATAAACGTGAGTTAAAAAATGCATATTTTTCACATTAATTACTCTTTTTGTTAATATTATTTTCGCATACATTTCGATAATCTTTAAATATAAAATATTTAATTTTATTAAACTTAGAATTCTATTAGCAAAATTTTAATTCCAACAATAAATTAAATAAATAAATAATATTTCATAACACAATTATTTTTTCATTTATTATTTCATTACAAATGTTGGTAATAACTCATAATATCTTTTAACACAATTACTGCTCTTTTTCTGTTAAACTTTTTTTTAGACTTGTAAACTTTTCTTGTGACTTATTTTTCTACATTCCCAATACTATGTTATAAAGGGTAATGATGATATGGAGGTTTGTTTAAACGTTCTGAACAAGATAAATATTAAAGGTAAAAAGCATTCGACTGTGGTACAGTTTTTAAACCAGTCGGTATAACTAGTTGATCTATAGTTTCAATTGTAGTTGACGTTATTTAAAAAATTGTTATCTTATCGTTTGATGAATTGTTTAACCTATTTATTATATTATCGACGGATGTGTTGTTAATGCCTCTTCAAATGCCCTGATCACAGATGTTCTGTACTGTACTCCTTACGGCACCTGATGCAGTACTTTTTGCATGCCCTGGAGTCGAGATATTTCAGGACGCAAAGTTTAAATTAAGCTTTTTGTAGTATAACAAATTTATTATTTCTGCTTATTCGCTATCATAAAATATATTATAGTGGGTGTACTCTGAAAGAAAGAAAAACAATACAACTATTTATTACTGCCAAAATAATCAAAATAATATAATACTGTAATTACCTAAAATAAAAATATTTTTTGTCTTTCTTCAGACAGGTGCTAATAATATTAACTCGACAAAAGTGATATGCACTTAAAAATGTACCAAATAAAAAACAGCAATAGGTTTTGGTGATTTTGAAACTTTATAAAAAGATGCCAATAAAAAATAACAATTTTCGTTACGGGCGACTCAAGTAGTATAGTAATATGACGCACTTCATGCAAAAACTACTTATTCTACATCCACCAAAAACTATTGTATGATATTCTCCTGGATTTAATTCATGTAAACAAAATTTTGCTGTTTATCGATTATATTAAATTTATCTTATAAACATACAGTTTCTAAGTACCGCGAACTTACTCATATACGATATTGATATAACTATTTTTCCTGAAAGATATCTGCTAGTACTAACGGACTATGAGACTGTTAATAATATCTCTCATTTTTGTATAAATACAATAATAAACAAAATTATTGGCTTTGTAAACACGCAAAAGTTAAAAAAGACATAATTGGTAGTAAAGGCTGCTAAGGAATTTAGCTAAAAAAAGTAAATGTAGCAGAAAAGCTAAACACATTTACTAATCCATAACTATAATTCTTTAGTTGTGGCTTCTAAAATTTAGCAGCGGCAACTAACCTCCGTTTTTTGGTGAAAGTAACCAACAATAATATTGTTATAAATATACATTAGAAAACGTACATATATATACAATTTAAGATTCACGTCGTCCAACTAATTAAATTTGTTAAATAAACTTAAAACTTGTGCGGTAAAAGATCAGGATTTGATTGTAACAATAGTATTCAATTTTTTCATTACTAAGCAAAATATCGCTGACGTTTTTAAGAACTCGACCAGGATACGTCAAGGATAATGGAGAGCGTTGGAATTTAATTCCGAACCGAACAAGGTTTAGAATATTAATAGAAGATATTTTCCTCAAAATTAATAATATGTGAAATTTTTCAGTGGTAGAATTGCAATCAAGGCTATTAATACGCACTAAAAGTACCTTGAATATATCAACCAAAACCAAACGTAAATTTTACACATCAATTAATTTACAATATTCGAATGATATTAAATTTCCAGTGGTTAACATTACATGAATGTAAAATACGAAGTTTGCAGAATAACATTGAATAATTTCCTAAAATAGAAATTCGAAAAATAAAATATCAGAGATTAAATGTTCATGAAAAAAAACAAAAATCGGAACCTATGCTTTCATGTGAAACTATCTTCTATTTTCGATTGGTGAAAAAGAATTCGTTCACTTTGTGGGATCTGAAACCGAAATACGACCTGCCTGTTACAATGGGTATCGAAATGTATTGTACACGAGTATCAACTTTTATTTTGATCGCGTCCGTGGTCCAACAAATATTGAAAATTCGTTCTACAATTAAGTGAAAATATATACAATTCATCAAATAACACGAGTGGTTTTATTTATTTTTACAAAACTTTGTAACGATTTACATATAACACTTTTTGTATTTATATAAAAATATAAATAGAGAGAATTATAGATTAAATGTATAAGATAAGTACAATGGGTATGTAATACAATAATATATCGCTGCAATAAAAATAACACTAGAAACAATAAATGAATAAATGCAAATTCTTCAAAGGCCAGTAAAAAGATAGCACACAAAAGAAAATATGCGATGGGCAGGAGAAGACTGAACGTGGCTTTGAGGGGGTAAAGCACGAAATAATCGGGAAAAAAGTAAAAAACTTGGAAACCGAATCAGGGAAATATTTTCCTAGCTCTCAGCATTATCGATTTCGTAAAAAATATTAGTTATGTCAAATAGCAATTAAGAAGATTTTTAAACTTAATTTCTTCGATTTGATATTTTTCGAAAAGCAAACAATTAAAATCAAAATTAACATAAAAAGTAATACCTAAATTTACATCTTTACGACGTGTAATACATTCCTAACTTTAATTAAAATACACAGAATTAGCATTGTGTAAATAGAATTCTCGTATTATGAAGTGTTCTGTTCGTGTTAATGAATTATACAATGACAAGATGTACGCGGCTTGTAGTATGAAAAGCAGAATGGAGATTTGCATGATACAGTTATCCATGTATACAATTGTACCTTACATTTTAAAAAAGCATAGCGTTTTAAGTTACGTGTACTAGAGGTTTAAATTCCAAACCATTTTTAAATCACACTTACTTACTGTATAATACGACACCAGGAAATAAATGTCTTATTGATTCTGTCTAGTAAGAATACGAATTACTCGAAGAATATATATGTCTCACCAAAATCAAAATCTGCTAGTCAATAAATGTGTGCAGTAGATAAATCACCCAACAGATGACCCAGTTTGATCGAATGACCCATTTCTACTCTCAGTTGTTCTCTATTCCGTTGATCTTTTACTGGAAATGAGATCTTACACTCTTGGTGTTGATATCTTCCATTTAAGATCCCACGCAACATGATGTACCATACATTATAAACACATACATATGTCTTACTTTCAAACTAATCAAATTAAAATTTATACATAATTTTCACGAATTGCACAGAAAAAAATAAGTCTTAAAATTGTTACAAATTAAAGTGGCTTAAAATTAGTCCATGTGTAGTGCATAAGTTTGTCCCTTTCTAATCGGAGTAGTTTTTGTTACACCTTAAATGTAGCCTCATCAATGGGCTTAAATTAAGACTTATTATTTTTTCAGTATGTCCGTTATAGAATACTTTTATTTTTAAGCAAAAGCAATTTTCTTTTCATCTCTCAAACAATTTATTCATATTCTCACCATATTTCTCCTCTTGGTGCCTAAAAATGAGACGTAATTGATTATTTGTAACAAAAAGTAAATTGTAAAGGACGCAAATTCCAAAAATTTAAAAATAATGAATGTTCTTCGTCTATATCGGTGTGTCAATTTTCGTTAATACATCTGCTTGAAATTTGCTTCCATTACATCGCATTACACGTAATGCATGGTTTGTGAATTTCAGTGAACTGCATTACATTTTCATCAATGAATCTGCTTGAAATTTGCTTTCATTACATCGTATTACCTGTAATGCATGATAAAGTAACTCTGGTAGAAATCTGTCAAGTTTTTTGTTACACTGACCCTTTTCCTTATACCTTTAACCCTTACATGCACAAATTTCTCTTTTATGGGAATATTTATTATCCGGGGTTTTTCGGGTTCGCTGATTGGAATATAAACTTAGAATTCCGAATTTTCACTTTACGAAATTTAGAGAACAATATTTAGTATTTATACAAGCCAACTATAATAAGTCAATAATAGACTCAACTATAGAAAGTCTGTTTTTTATAGGAAGATTGAACTTTGAACTTCAACATTACTGAATTGTACAAAATTAGAGGCTGCAATTAAGCCTTATAGCATACTGAATTTATGAATGATGAAACTAATTTAAAAATTAATTTTTTTAATTATCGAAATTTGGTATTGAAATGTTGTACACTACATTTTGCTACTGTTATAGGAGACATTAGGGAATATGGAAAAATATCGTGTTTAACCCATTAACGCCCAAGAGGACACAAATTTCATCAAAATTTTCGGAATATTTCTTGACAATAAAAATCAATTCAAAAAATTTGAGATAAAACATTCTCAACGTAAATTTGATCGCTCTTTCAGGTTCTATTATCAAATTCTGTCTACAATAAACGTGTAAAAAGTTATAAACAATTATTCACAAAAAAACGCGATTTTTTTCTTCACAAAAAATTTCAATCAACATTGTCATGTCAAATATATTTTACAACATAAAAATAGCTTCAGTCGCCATTTTGGAGCCGCCATCTTTAATTTTTCCATATGTTATTACGAACATTTATAGCTGAGACATTATAGAAACGATATTTTAAAGTTTTGACCCAGTGACTTTTCTTGTTTGACATGAAAATATTGATTAAAAAATTTTTGTGAAAGAAAAAATCGCGTTTTTTGTGAATAATTGTTCATAACTTGTTACACTTTTATTGTAGCCAAATTTTTATTGAAGAAACTTAAAGGGCGATCAATTTTACAAACAGAATAATTTGTCTCAAATTTTTTTAGTTGAGTTTTAATGGCAAGAAATATTCCGAAAATCTTGGTGAAATTTGTGTCCTCTTGTGCGTCAATAGTTAAAACTTGGTGTTAAAAGCTGCGACATTGTGAATTTTGTTAAAGAAAAATAATATATGATATTTTATTTATTATAAATAATAAAATTATGTAAATAAATATATAAATAAATATAATATAGAGGTCCGAATATTAAACTCATTGTCAGTACTGTTGTCATTTTGATAAACTACAGCGTACTGCTGCTACTACTTACGCCAGAAGTATATCGCAAGTAGTAATGTACATTTAATGTCAGTCGGTCCAATTTTAATTTTTGTTCCATTCTTCATCCTTCGAACTGCGTATAAAGATAAACTTGATAACGTTTTTAAATTCAATTTTTCTTTAAACTATTATGTTAAATATATAAATTTCGAATTCTTCATTTTTAATTTGAGACGCAGGGAATGTGTATAAGTTATTTAAATACACATTGTATAATACCGTGAGTATTTAATTTATAAATAAAACAACAAGTACTGTAAAAATTATACCAGTAAGAAGTTTAGTGACTGTTCTCATATTGAGAAACAATCCATCTAATTTCTATGAAACCATGAGGTAAAATGATTTTTTTTTAACATTTACAATTACTTTCTGAATAATTTCTTGCTTTCTGTGTTTATATTATGTAAAAATAAACGAAATTGATGAAAATCATGGTGTCAATTGTCATTTCCCTACACTTTACATATCACAATCACATTACAAGCCTCAATTTTGGCAACGAATTACTTCAGAAACAGACGTTGAAATGAAGAATACCTACGGTATAATTAATTGAATATTCGTAAAGGTGTAAAAATTAGTAATATAGGTAGTAGTAAAAAGAGACAGGGATAATAATATTTAAAAAAAATAAATCGCTCTGAAGAAGGGACGTTGGGAAAACCTACCCTAAAATTTGTCATGTCTGATAAATTTGTCTGTTTCTACTTACAATCTATACGGATTCAATTACCAGAAAAAAAAGGTTAGATACACCAACTACGTTAAATTATGTCAGTTTGGAAAAGAGAATCAGCTGCAACTCACGTCTTGATATATGAATTCATAACTGTATGTATTACTGTAAAGAACTTTATTTGCTAATACAGATGTTAATAACAATACAGTAGGACCTCCGAAATTGACTGCCTCAAAATTGACCGACTTACCAAATTGTCTCGACGAAAGCCTTCGAAATTGGATGCCATAGGGCAATCGCTTTCCCCACTCTTCTCTGAAACAGTTTGATGTATTATTTATAGAAAGACTAAAATTATTGCAGTCGCTTTACACGAAGTTTAACGAAAAATGAGCAGTTGATTGAAACTAATCAAAATTTTTACAACACGAGGTTAAGAATGTAAGGTTAAGATTAGGTAAAGTGGGGATCACCTCCCCTTCCCTCGTTTTCGCAACTTGGAGTCAATTTTGGGGGTTGTCGGGACGGACGACCGTCAATGTCGCAGGTCCCACTGTAATGTTTTAATTATTGTAAATCGATAAGCATAAAATCGTAACTCGAAGTAAAAAAAAATAGCTGTTCTTACACAGAAAAGTAGTAAGAAAGTCCACTAACCTAAAATGGTAACGCCAAATAGCTGGGGCCTGTTTACTACTTTTTGTAGTTGGAGCAAAACTTTTCTCAATGTACCAACTATTTTTTTCCACGTACGATTTTGTTATAAACTTTGAAGGACCTTTAATCTTCTTGTTAAACGTTCATGTGTTCTAAACTTTTGTTTCATTCACACTCTAAGGATTACACTTGAGAATTTGCTTTTTGCTGACGCTGTCCTTCTCGCTTACATGCAAAGTTTTGATATAATTATATCAAAAAATCAACGAACCTCCGTAAATCAGAAAATTATAATTTTGGAATGCAAAACTGCATTCGAGAACATGGAAAATGTTCAAATGAGTGCAGGAATTCCACCAAATTTTCGTTACTAACAAAGATAGAGAACTCCATTAGGATGGAACTACTTCAATCCCAAGGGACAAAATGAATTCATAACGTCTCAAAATTTATGAACGGTTTTCCTAATGAGAGAATGATGAGTTGCAAAAAGAGAAAAACATCACTGCGGATGAGTCGAACGGCGATATTAGTAAGAAGGAAAGGCATTAGTGAAAAGGGAATGGGAAAAGAGGAAAACCGAGAAAAGCAGGTGCACACGAACGAACGCCCCCGATCTCGCGCTTTGAGGCGCTTTTCCGCAACATATCACGTGCGAAGGTTTAGTTCCCTTTATCTCCGATCGATATAGCATGAACCACTGACTTATCTCCTCACATTTTACCAATTCCGTTCCTTCATAGTTGATCGCTCAGTTATCGTCGAGGTGCGTGAAAGTAATACCTGACGCTGAAATGGATTTGGAAACATTTTTTGAAAATAACAATTGTTGAAACACCGACCATCTCGCAAGAGAGTGCTCTTGGCAACAGAAGTAACAAAATAGACACCTGTATACTTCTTCATGTAGGTATACAAAACTGCAGTTAACATTTTAGAAGGCTAGGGTATTTATAAGAAAAGTCATGAGCAATTTTATTTTTTAATGAAAGTATTTGTTGTGCGTGCAATTTAGTTATTTTTTGGAACTAATAAAGTCGAAATAAATGGATATTTCTTGGCATATATGGTCTTTTACTCAAAAAATGAAAATAAAAACAATAATATGTAGTTTGTGCTCTGGATGTAAAGTTACGAAAAATAGAAAATAATTTTTTCTAACGAAATTCCAAAAATTTATTTTTGATCCAATATATATCTAGCTGCGAAATTCAAATTACAGTACAAATACCGACTATTTCTTATCACAAATTTATTTTTAATTTATTCATTTTATTTTTTCATATTCAATGTAATGTCTTACGAGAAACTACTTATATGTACTTTGTATAAAATATTCTAATACAAGTGATAAACAGACATTACCCAAAGTTAATTAAAGTTAAATACGTTCTGAACACGTGTATAATTAATACAAATTGTCAGTCTTACAAGAGACAAAATTAATTAAACACTCGCGACGATTTGTAACTTCGTGCACATTTAAAAATGACGTGAAATTTAATGTAAGATCAAGGTCTACTAATTAAATTTAATGAGTATATAGCTTAATGATCTCTTAACGCGCAGGAACACAAGTCTTAAAGTAAGTATGCATTATGCTTAGTGTATAAGCAAATTAAATGTACTATAGGTGTTTTAAGTGTATCTTAGATATTTAGAAATCTTTACGTCGTATTTGAATGATCGACAGTAAAATAGGACAACTAATGTAAAACTAATGCTACATAAAACGTGACCAAAGTCTTTTCGATGACTAATCTGGTGCACTTATAACTAACGTTGTAAAACAGTTTAATTAAATGTCAATAAATTGTAAGAATGTACATTTCGAGTGCATGTACTTGATTTTTAATGAGTTTTTGCTAATATTCAATCACATGTCCATGAAATTGAAAAAAAAAACACATAAGAAATATATTTGGTAAATGTCTATACAGGAGGCCTTCCTTATGCTACAAACTAGGCAATAGCAAATCACCAAATCAATATTCTGTTACAAAACTCTCTACGTAGTCGATAAAATTAAATTGTTTAATGCTGCGCACAGATTTGTCTAAAAAGCAAAATACAAAATAAATGGGGATTGGAAAGGGGGCATATCAAATGCAAAATTAGCGAAATGTTTGTAAACCTTTACGCTTGTTGTGAGTTTACTGATAAGATCCTTCCTTCCTGTCTGTTTACAGTTACTGTTGTTTTCTGCCGCGAGTGACCGTAGAAACTGATTAAGGACGTTCCCGGAGAAAATCAAAACCTACAGATTTTCCTGAAACTTTGCTAAAACGTTTATTTCGAGATGCTTTATAACTGATTAAAAATTCAGGATAGGAATCCCCGTTAAATTTTGAGAAATTTGATGTGTTAAAGTTGCAAGGCTTTATTATATGGGCGGTAAACGCGGTTTTGCGAGGTAATTTTTTAGAATTTTGAAAATAATGTACAGAATCATTTAAAAAACTAACACGTGTTTCGAAATAGCATTAGGAATGTTGTGTTGAAATCTCGAGATGGCTTATCGAATTAATTAATCATTATGTCAAATTTGCGACTGAACGGTATTTTAATAGGATCTTCCTCGAAATTTTTTTTTTTTTTTTTTTTTTTAAACGGTCTAAATCGATGACATTACATTGGAAAATAAAAGTTACAGTTATTAGAAGTTAATTATAAGTTATTAAAAACCAACGCAGTAGTTTTGGTTTCACACTTCTGCGCATATAAGAGAGCGAGTGAGAAACCCATACGCTTATTAACTCTATCTCTTCCTCGATAGAGAACATCCTTAAATCATATGATGCATTTCAGGAAAATTATAAAGAAAACCTATGTGACTGTGTTGAGCATATAAATTCTCACGATATAATTGATATTATTGTTGAATTCATAACTACAATAATAACAATAACAGTGATGATGATGATGATGATGATGATGATGATGATGATGATGATGACGATCACGATGAGGATGACGATCAGGATGACGTTGACAATGACGATAACGATGATGATGACGATGACGTTGACAATGACGATGAAGATGAAGATGAAAATGGCGGGGACGATGACGATGATGACGAGGCTGACGACGATGACGACGATGACGACGATGACGACGATGACGATGATGACGACGATGACGATGATGACGACGATGACGATGATGACGACGATGGCAACGATGACGACCTGACGAAAATGACGAAGATGACGACAATGACGACGATGACGACGATGACAATGATGTCAACGATGACGATGATGATGATGACGATTATACTCGTATTAACACCGATGAACCGAGTATATTCATGCAGAGTTTAAAAATCATGTAAAATATCTTTTTCCGAATAATATAGTTACATTTTAAAAATCCTCAACTCCAAAAGTACAAAAATGTTTTTAGTGACCGTTTTGAAAAAAATCTGTTGATATTTTATAAATGCCATCCGTCATATTGGGCCCATCATTTTTACTCGTGAAAAAATGACATGATACTTGTAATCAGGAACATAAATTTGAAGTTATGGAGCAATTGCCGTTTAAGAAACTTCTACCGGTTGGCTAACAAAGAGACAATATACAGTCAACTCTTTAAGTGCCATTTACAAGCCGTCATTTTGAAATTTTGAACAATTTTGAAGCCGAAACATTTTAAACCCAATATCTTACATCTGCTCGTACTGTGCGTTGTTGTTTCTGGTTGTAGATTGCAGATTTATGAAAATACTAACAAATTTTAAGGAAAAACTTAAAAATTTGTGATTTTTCGTGAGTTTAAACAAGATTTCCTCATTCTTATTTGAATTCGCGAATTCTCCCCGGGTTCAAATAAGAAATACCACCAATAATTTTTTTTTAATTATTTTTTGTCATATTGAGAAAGTAATGAAATTTCAGATTTCAATAGATTACAATAGTTTTTGTTTTGGTTACAAACAGACTAATCTTTAAAAAATATAACTATGGTGACGTTTATATGCACTAATAAAAAGAAGAAAGACATGATTTTGAAAACAAACTAAACTCGAACAAAAACAAACAAAAGCGAAATGAAATCTTCGTAAGAAATATTCCACTTATGGGCTTTGGAAGTAATTAAACACTGCTACAGCATTCAATTTTCGAAACTGTACACGGTAGATCCAATATGGCTGTCAAAATGCAACAAAAATATTTTAATCGAGATTTTTGTGTTTGTAATTTTGAACGAAACTGAGTCGTCAGTGAACTTTTAAGAATACCGATTAGACTAACGTTTAAAATTGTTGATTACATATTGCATGAATGATTTTCTCATCACAACCATTGTTTAGTTCATCCAAAAAAGAATATATCAACGTCGTTTTAACTACTTTAAATATAAAATATTTTTATTAGCAGTTTCAAAGCGACAACGTCATTCTAATTACTTTTTCGAAGTGATTTTCCTCCCAAACACAAAGCTTTGGTCTAGATATGAAGTCTTGTTTACGTAATAAAAACCGTGTTTAAGAAATTCAAGTAATGTATAAAGATTTCGTAAATAATGATAAAATATTTTTGTGACTTGTAAATAACATAAATGTTTATACATATACTATATAAAAGTTTGTTACTTTATAAAAATGCATTACTCGTCAATATAGAAACATTGCATCGAAATTTAAAACTGCGGCAGTTCAATTACCTCAACATAGTTTTACTCTCCGCATTTCAAGAATAATTCACTTTATTTAGCACCGAAAAATTAGATTTAAAAAGTTGGGAGGGCACAGTCACAAATTACAAACTTTACGACGCACTAATGCAAAAAGTATAAATAAATAACAAACACGTTAATTTGTGTACCTTGTTATATCACTCAGAAGTTTAGTTTTCAATTATTCAAAAACATTATTACATTCTTGTAATTACTTAAACTTGGAAAATCCTGAATTCTTTCCGATACATTCTGAAATGAATGATAAGTTTGCATTTCTGTATTTGAACTTAGTAGTATATTTAAAAGTTTTGTTACAATACAATACGTTTTTTTTCTTACAATGACGTAATGTATCGATAATTTACAAAGTTAACCTTCTGACTATTTTCAATCTAATATTGCGGTATTAAATAAACAAATATATTCTAAAAACGAATTAAAAATACGATGACTCAGAACGAAACAAATAGACCTGACCTGACATTATATATATTAAAAAGAGAGGATTAATCACACTCGTTGTAAATCATCAACGTAATAAAAAATATTTATTCTACCTTGAAATAATAGTGCCTGAAAATTATTATTAACGATGAAACTACTAATTTTTTAATAACAAATATATAATTTACTTAAATGTATGTTTAATCTAATATATAATTTTCATCATTGATTCGTGTTAATGACGCTGAAGCTAGCAGCGATTTGTAGCAGCGGATTAGAAAAAACTATGGTTTTCAGCCATTAAAATTGCCAAAAACAGATTATTTGTATAAAATTTGTCTAAAAATGTTTAATGCAAGTAATTTTAATAAGAAATGATCCATTTTCACAGTTTTCTTGAATCCGCTGCTGCGAATCTGCTGCTAGCTTCAGCGTCATTTCGTGTTAAAATAATTTTTTCTTATATGAATTACAATAACCACAATTTTTAATTTTACTAAAAACGTACAATTTTGTTTGAAATAACATTTATGGAATATAATTCTAGTTAGTATCCACATTATCATTCTCTTTGTAAACAATGAATTTTCTTGTTGCACGTAGATAGCAAAATGTCTGCTGAAGGCTTCAGAACGGAGGATTTTCTTTCAAAATTTTACTATAAAGATAATACAATATCGACAAGCATTCAAAATGATACCAACCTCTGACTCGGTATCTTACATAGTAAGAACTTTCTCAAGAAACTGTAAGTTTATCGTCGCTCATAAGATTACACTATTCATGGTCTAGGAATCTTGCATAACTATCTTTTATTACTTATCTAAAAATATGTTTAAAAAAAGTATTCAAAAAAACATCCATATAATTTTTTATAGCCAAAATTTAAATTTTGATGATATGGCTCGAATTATGAATTTTGATGAAATTTTTATGATGACTTCGGAATAGTCTGAATCATAATTATATCGACTGACATTTGAATGCAGAAAAGAAATAATTTCATTATCTGACAGGAAAATCTCGCCCTTAAAATTACGCTAAAGCCCACACGATTGAGCTGCGGTTGACCTTATTTCAATCTGCAGTCGTTCCAAGCGATATAGCTACGTTTGACCGGAATTAATTTTCTAAAATATTTCTGAACAAATATTAATTTGTCAAATAATCAAAAAATATCAAATAAACATAGATGCAACGATGTTAATAATTTTAAATTAACGTAATATAAACTTAACAGACAATGTATATTCCATAAAATTTTAACATTAAAATTATTAGAAAAATTCAGATAGCTTTTATCTTATGGAAATGAAAATCTGTATTTGTTTATTTATTATGTTTATAGGAATAAATGTACCAAAGTTACAATAAAATTTATTCTTCGCTTTTTTCGGAAAAACTTAAGCTAACCCAGACACTAATAAGTCAGCATTTAATACAAGAATTAGAATAAAATCAAGTTATTACATGCATTTATTTAATATTTGTGCATTTTACCATTACTTTTTATTCTTTTTATTAATGATCTTAGCCAAGTATTTCAATTCAGTAATTACGTTTTTTATGCAGATGATTTAAAAATTTATTCCACTATAAAATCGCCAGTTGATGCATCAAATATACAAAGAGATATCGACTCATTATTAGATTGGTGTAAGGCTAATGCTCTTTCGTTAAACATACAAAAATGTAAAGTACTAAGGTTTTGTAGATCGCAGTCACAACAGTATTCGTTTCAATATGTTCTTCATAACCAAACTCTTGAAGTTGTAAACTCTATTAAAGATCTTGGAGTGATAATGGACAATACATTATCATTCAAAGATCATCTTGCGTTTGTTACGAATAGTGCCTATAAACAACTAGGATTTGTAATTCGTACAACTAGTTCTTTTTCCGATGCCAGTACCATTATCCATATCTTCAAAACCTTGGTACTATCTAAATTGCTGTATGCCTCACCCATTTGGTCTCCGTACTTAAAAACTGATATTCACTTGTTGGAATCTGTACAAAGACGATTTCTTCGGTATCTCGCATACAAAACTCGTCAACCATTTGATTATTTTTCGCATGATTATTCTAGGATATCGACTTTTTTCAAGATCCCAACCATTGAATCTCTACATAGGTTTAACGATGTTATATTAACTCGGAAAATTCTAAAAAAGGAAATTTTGTCAGCATCTGTTACTGATCTTTTGGTTGAACGCGAGATAAATTACCCTAGTGCAAATTTTAGAGTTCTACAGGAAAGAAGCTGTAGAACTAATCGGTGCTTTAACTCTGTTGTATTTAGGTTAACTCGCCTTTGGAATGATTTACCAAAGAATATTATTACCATTGTTTCGGATATAACCTTTCGTTATCGCTGTAGAAATTTGTTATTACAGAACTATAATGCTACTTAGTTATGAAATTGAGATTTATTATTTACTGTAGGCAATCATGTTAATTATTTTTGTTACTTATTATTATTATTCATTTCTTTAGATTTATGTTATTACTGATTTTTTCAATTACTTTTATTTGTATGTTATGCGCCATAACTTTTTGTTATATTTTTTATGTAAATGGGCGTGTACGCCCGTATGATTCTAATAAATAAAATAAATAAATTTTAATAATCTCTACTAAAATAAGCAATGCGTTTTATACACAGAAAGAAACCTTCGGATTAAATTGTAATTTGTAATATCCACTGAATTTTCTCCTTTAAAGCCCACGAATCTTGGATCTAACACTTATTTCTCTATTTTAAACTTCATCAAGTCCTATCTGTGGACTAAATTTGAATATACGAAAAGATGAAACCTTGAACCACCAACTTTTTGTTCTTGCAAACTTTAGTTTTACGCCGATGAACTTTTGAAATATTTAGCGCAGAAGCGTTCGTATTTTCCGAGACGAGAACTTTGATTTTAAAAGAATATATTTTTCGACAGCCACATCTTTCTCAGATTTGTATGTATATTACGCATGACACCGCACATTTACAAGTCATAAAGTTACAGCGTGCCCTATATATTTGAAAACATTCCCCTTTTTACAAAATTCTTTTAAATTACATTCTTCCGTTTTATATAGGCAATATTTTTATTTTACATAGATAATTAATTATTTTCTTCCCAAGTATATCGACTTGGAAATCGAATATTTTCCTCCAATATAAGTTTGCCTAAAGGAATTAATTTAGTTGCAGAAATCACAAAACTATTCTTACCTATAATGGATCTATTGACACATTTTCATTTACATTATTGGATACACAGTTAAAACTTTTAAAATGCATTTATAAAGTAAATTTTATTTTTAATTGGAACAGTCATTAATTTATTCCTTGTTAGATAGTTATTTCTGTACTGTTGATTAAATTTATTCAATTCTTATTAAATTTGTTACATTGGGGTTTCGGGTCACTTATTAGGAATCTGATAATAGGATGTTAAAAGTTCAATATGGCAAACAGAATCCGAAAATAATTTTTTCGCTCGAGGTAACTGGGTACTCGGAGGTTTTCGATGTCAAAATTAAAAATGGAGATTCCAATCCACGGAACCGTACGATTTCAAGATAAAAATATAAACATTTTCAAATTACAAGAACATATTTTATTGGTAGATATATATGTTAGAAATATACTCAAAAATAAAAATTTGTTTTTAAACTTACAATTATATACAATATTATAGAGTAAAAATTCAAATATACTTGTATACAACCATATGTAATTGTATATAAATTTTATACAATTTCTACAGAAGTGTACATAATTTCTATATAACTGTATAGAAATCATGTTTATCCGCGTTATATTTGAATTATGTAAAAATATACAAACCGAGAGATTATAGAATCGCCAAAATCCCCAAATTGATAAAAATTAAAATATGCAAAAGAACACACGGAAAAAAATGATGGTTGGTGCTCCTACTTACGTAGTAAAATGCGGACAAGACATGCTGTTACTACTTAAATGGTTGGTTGTACTATCTAAGTACAGTAAGAATAGCCACGAAAGTAGTAACGGCACCTGTAAAAGATGTCCAGCCTATACTTTACTACTTAAGTAGTAACTCCCATTTCTTTCCGTGCTTTCTTAAAGTAAAATCGTACATTTTACAACATATCCCGAGTAACAATTATTTATATACAGCTATATAGAAATTATATACAACTGTATACAAGTATACGTGAATTGTCTCTATAAGTATTGTACGTGATTGTATATGATTGTATTACTTATATACCCTAGTAGACAATCAATCTAGTTTCTGGCTAGTTTCTGGTCAGTTTCCGTGCATTTTACTTATTTTACATGTTATTGGTGTATGGAAACTGGGCAGTGTAACAAAAAACTGGACAAGTTCATACCAGGGTACGACTGTATACAATTGTATGTAATTGGATACAAGAGTATATCGATGGGTCTTACGAAGACTCGTTTAGTTCAAATATCTTACGAAGACATGTTTAGTCCAGTTCGACATTTATTACGAACACTCGTTTGCTTCAACGTTCACCGCGAAAAATTGAATATTTCAGTGTTTTTCACGAAAACTCGTTTACTTTAAAGTTTATCGCTAAGACTTTGCGTGACTAACTTATTAAATATACGGATGGGTTTTTATTCATTTATTTATACAACAAAATGTTAAAAATAAATGTTTACTCCAATGTAACGTTAAAAAAATTATTCGATTTTAAATTGGATTTAAAGAGCCAGTCATTGCACTATTTAGTTTTAAACAAACTTTTCAAATTTTTGTCGATTTAGATTTAAGAATTACAAATTGAGATTTAAGAATTTATTTACGGGTAATTCTTTCATAAAAATTTAATTTAGAACCGACTTTACGATTGATAAAATATTAATATTTTATGATATTTAATTAATTTCTTTTGTATGTAATATTCAATTCAAAACACTACAAATTCATTAATATTTTTTTTGTTATTGATAGTTATCTAATACTATAGAGAATAGTTCAGAATGTAAAAATAACATTAAACGAACAATTGATAGAAACTTGTGTTTACGGAAAGTTACTTATTATTTAAAGCGGGCAATAGTCTGTTTTGAAAAATTTGCGGGTGCTGTAATCTATTTACGAAAATGAGTACATTTATTTCAAATTAAAAATGATATTAGATTCGTACACAAAATGTCTCCCTTCCTCAAATTAGATATTTTTTTTTTAAATCATGAAAGAGGCGTGATCAAGTAATTGCGTTTTGTTTATCCCAATTTTATTTTAAATCGAAATGATACATATTGCAGATAATTTTCAGTGCGCGTCGAAATAAACGAATGTTCGCAAAAAACGCCGAAACAAACATTTCTTCGTGGTGAACAACGAAATAAACAAGTCTTCGTGACGAACAGTCGAAATAAACAGTTGTTCGCGGTGAGTAGCTGAAAAAAACAGGTTTTCACGGTGAAAATCGAAATATACGAGTTTTTGAAATAAAATTTGAACCAAACGAGTTTTTCGTAGAACATTTGAAATAAACATGTCTTCGTAAGAGATTTGAAGAGTCTTCGTAAGACCCATCGATATGATTATGACTGGTTCTCGAAAAAAGTCGAATTTAGCTTTATCGAGTTGATTATTTTTTGTCAACTTACTACCGAATCTTTTTTTGCTCAATTCTTAATTTATGTCTTGTTTAATAAAAATATTATAGTGGTTCCCAACTTTTTCTAGTTTGAATTAAATATAAAGATAAAAAATTTTAAATTCTCGACATTATAGACTGTTAGCGTACTGAAACCATGTAATGAAACAAACTTAAATATCTTATACTTATTAGAAAATATATCATTCCCGTGTAGGAATCACTCCCTCGTCAAAAAATGTTATGAGGGAATGACGAAACAAAAATGCCAGAAGCTTAAGAACAGAACCTTACTTTCTTACGAACTGTGTACAGTACATTATTACTACCGGAAACATATACAAATATTCTGTGATTATTAAATAAAAAAGTGCTTACCATTTCGTTACACTACATGAAGGAATGACTTTAAAAAATGTAATGTTCAAAAAAGTTGTTATCAAATTAGTTTCAACAAAACATCTGTTCTTCAACCACCCGTTATATTGTATGTTGTCAAAGCTAATGTTGCTAACTAAAAAAAATGCAGTGGAGCTTGATAAACCTGTTAATTTTGCTCCGATCACACTGTTTTAAAACGGCGAGGGAATGATCGATTTTTTACGGACAACTTTTGAATTATATTTAAAAATATTTCCAATCGCATTTTTTTAAACTATAAACTCTTATAGATACAGCCAATACTATCCTATATGAGTAACAAATAAGATAACAAACAACAAGTAAAGACTTTTACGATTAAAATTAATGATTCTCTTCGAATTTAGCAGTTGGAACATAGTGAGGGAATGATTTTCATGGTATTTTCTTGAATATATCGTTTTTGTTTATCATATAAAAAATTTTTTTTGTCATACATTTGTAAATCTAGTACAGTAGTTTAATTAATAAAAAAGACTTTTCGTAATTAACGATCCTGGTTTGTAAAAATCATTAAGGACATCAATTTCAATTTTTTTGAGAATCAGCCTTATATATAATAGTCTATAATCATACATAAATTTAATAAAATGGAACTTTGTACCATTTTTATATGTATCCACAAAAAAAGCGAAAACGACAGTGGGCTTGCATAATGCAAATGAATTATCCAAAAATTAATATGATTTATATGAGGACTGTTAAAGATTAGTAATACTACTTTTAACATTATACAATTGTATACAGACAAAAATGCTATGCAATTGTATATACAGTAGGACCTCTCTTATTCTAATTTTCCCCTTACTCCCACTTACTTTGCTTGCGAGCTTGTGCTTCGTGGACAATATTTTTCGTTGACTTTTCGTGTGATAGTAGGAGAAGACTTGTGGGGGAACGATTAGAATATGAGAGGCTGGACAATTAGAATAAGAGAGGTTCGAATAAGAGAGGTCCTACTGTAATGATATATAAATGTTGTATGCTCTTGTATAGAATTGTATGTAACTCATTTTTATCCGGCATATTTTAAAAGTTACAATATTCAATATCTACAGTTTTCTAGATTTTATATATCCACGACAGAACTTATAATTGTCCTCTGTCTTCTTGGATCTTTGTCAAATAATACTATGCAACTTTTCACGGGTACAAAAGTTACATAGCAAAAAAGTAAAATCACTGAGCCGTAAGTAAATCTGTTATTAACTTTTACTAACTGTTCATTGCGTAATAAGAAAGAGATAACCTGGCATTAAAACTAAAAGTACGTACATTATACGTTGTTTAACATTGTGTACTATAAACGCGTGTAAGAACTACGTAATGTCGTAAAACTTCCGAAAGGCTGTGACATTATAAAAATCTCATTGCAAACGCAATATAAAACTTCTATGCGGATGGCGACATTAAAAAAGTTTTCAAAATTAATATTCTTTTGAACTGCATTACAATTTTACTCGAGAAAACATATATCAAATCGATATACGTGTCCGATATTATATTTTGAACTTTTAAACAAGATCAGATGTAACTATATTGTAACGAATATAATAGAACAATAACTAACTTTATTGTTGGCTGTTAATTAAAACTTTATGTACACAACCGCTGCAGCGCCATCGCCGTATAATGTCGGAATTAAGAAGCTTTAAATTAAAGTATTGTGTCGGTAAGACCATTCTCCGTTCCATAAACAATGTTTGACAATTTTTAATTAAAATTGATCTTAGATTATGTGATGCAATTTCTCGACTGACCACTTTAAAAACTTTGGTTTAACTAACAAATTTATCTACTATAATATTATAAGTGAGTAAATCAAAATTTTTGAAGGATGATTACAGGAGGCTTATTTATTAAAAACAAAAAGCGTTGACTTTCATTATAATTATTTTTTAAAGTAAAGAAATTAAATAATTTCCACATAAATAAGTGAATATCCAACAAACGAAAAAGAATAAGATCGAATTCAGAAATTACGTTTCCAATTCGGTTTCTTGACATTTCGAATTGAGAATCGTCACAACCTAATTCGAAGTTCATCGATTTAATACATTTACGTGGATTTATGAATATTTTAATTTGAAAAAATTCGTTTTAATGCGTTAAGGTCTTATGAATATTTTTTTATTACAAAAAAAGATGAAAAACAAATCTTACGTCCGTGATAGACATTGTTTACTTTCACCTATATTAATATTACTTAGTTCCGGTAAAATCGATTACATTTTAGTTTGTGGTTTCATGTAAAAAACTGCTAATCAATGTTTTTTAGGTTATGTTTATGCTCTATTCACGCGTATTATATCTGATTAGAACGTACAAGATTTCAAAGAAAGTGGTTAAGAAACCGAAATAAAACGTATTCGATTCATTTTAATTCTTTTTCGTTTGTTGGGTACCCAATAAGCATAGATTTCGAAAAGAGAATACTTTATGACTTCTCGAAAGTCCTCATGAAATTATACTTATAGTGTAGAAGAAGTAATAAAAAAAAATTCTTTTATAACAAATTTGTGTTACCGACCGAGTTTCTCGCAAGCGCACGAGTCTTGGGGAAGTTCGTATATAAGGAACCTCCAAAAGTAGTAACAGTACAACACATGCGGCATGTATTTACACATATGTATTGTTACATGCGGATAATACGTATCTCACTCTCGCTCTGAAAATTAATTCCATACTTATTATTATACTTATTCAGTAAAAGAATTCTTTATGAACACTTAGTTATGGTTTGTGAAGAACATTTTTTCTAAATGCGTTTAAAAAAAGCATTCTTATCTAACTCTTAATTTAATAACTAAAACGGACATTCGTTATTTTTTTTAAGCATTCACAAAGAATTCTTATAGAATTCTTCTTTCATAAAATCATTCAAGAAGTATTCTTTTTGAATATTTCAAATTTTCTTTTTGCTTATTGGGTAGGTATAACCGGTGAAACTAATATATTATATCAACGACAAATACATAACCTAGCATTTTTCTCAACAACTTAACCTTCTCTTGATTTTGAAATTTTATTTGTGTTCACTTAATGTAAGTTATTAAACTAATTTGTATTCACTAAGAAACATATTTTACATTTGCATCTCTGTTTCATTGTAAAGTTATTATGTCAAGTTTATGAATTGTGCGAGGAAACAAAATTCGACAGTAAATAGGTAGAGGAAAGTTCACAAGTGTTCAGTATGTTGATAATTTGCATTGAATTTTCGAGTTCTTTTCCTGTTTCTTGTGACATCCTAAAAATGAAGTAAAAAGATCAATAGCTCCAGTAAATTGATGAGTGCACCTAACCTATAAAATTCGATTATATTATAAATCAATTTATTTTTGTTCTATTTTAGATATTCATTATTTTAATACTTTCTATACATTTATATGATCAATTATATGTAAAAAATGTCATAAATTTCCGTGATTTCTTACCGGCAACACTTTGATTGACCTATGTAGGTTAAAGTGCCTCCGGTGTCTTTCATAGCGTAGAACGAGCGGTATTACAAACACTTTCTGAACGGTGTAACCCGTTAAAGCGCCGTGTTGAAAAATACTGATTAATTAGTGATCAAGGTTGTTTTTAACAGTTTACAAAGTACCATTTGATAAGTAAAAGTACCACGAACCTATATTTTCATACTTTTCTCCCACTGGGAACTAGTTAAATGCTGGAGAACCTTATAATGTACAGTCCAATTCTTATTTTTATTACAGTAGGACCCCTCTTATTTTAACTGCAAAAAATTTTCAAGATGGCGCCGACCCCTCTCATTTCAATTTTCCCCTTGCTCCCACTCTCATACACATAAAATTTGACGTTTTATAAGCTGAATATCGAGATAGTCGAAGTCACCGATGTTTTGAAATATCGATATTAACATCGAGATATTTTACGTTCTGCTGGAGCGGTGGTGGGAGAGACGTGAGGGAAAACAATTAAAATAAGAGGGGTTGGACCATTGAAATAAGAGGGGCAATTAAAATAAGAAGGGTTAAAATAAGAGGGGGTCTACGTTAAAAAACTTGTTTGAACAAAAAATATTTTATTGCCAATGTAAAAAAATTATAGTTGTTTGTAAATTGATTAATTTTTCATTTCATAGTTTAGCAAATGGTATAAATAATCTTTTAGGCGTAATATTATTAATTAAAAAAGATCGGTACTAAAACCCTTTCAGAACATTGCCAAACAAAAATCGGATTTTTGGAAAAAACTTTGCTTCCTGAACATTCATTAAATGTAGTGGAAATTTAGAAATAATTTAATGACATTTCATTTCATATATCTACATCATGAGATTTTAATAGTATATGTATTATTATTTGTACATATCAAAACCATAAATTATACTACAAGGGGTTTAGGTACATTTTGTAAATAAAATTGATTTCAAACATTAGTGTACAATTTTTATTTCATTTATAATAAATAATTTATTCACAATTATTATAGATTATAAAACATACAATTTTAAATAGTTTTCAAAAAGCTTCAGTCTAAAAACTAGCAGTTTAAATCTGAAAATGATACTAAATAATCAAAAGGTCAGATTAAACTAGGTCAAAATATAACAGGTGATGTACTCAACATCTTAAGATCAAAGTTATCTAGGCAACTCATCCGATACGTGCCACAAACACAAGTCTCGCGACTTTTGCTTTTCGTGACTTCTCGAGACTGATAATCGGCAGACTTAAAAGCGTGGGAGAACGATTTTCTCAGAACAATTTTCAGCATATCCTCGAATCTTCATGTCAATCCAATGAAAACTTTAATATAGAAAATAATAAACGTACTTGTAAACTATTATATTAATTTTGTACATGTATCAATATTATCTTAAAAAATTTTACCATTGTAAATACAAATTTCGTGAACGTAATTCATCATTATGTTTTAATAAAACCTATTACAATTTTTTAATAAATATCGCGGAAATTTCAAAAATGTATCGCAATTTTTATCAGAAATAATTAAAAATGCATGATAAAAATGTAATTTTTCAAAATTACTATCTGTGGTTATAGAATTTAGTACCATGACTATTTAATATACCGTGTTTCAACAAACGGCGTTTTCATCATAATAATTTAACAGAAAACTTTTTATTTTTAGCAAGTGACTATTTCAACATAAAACAAAAATACCGAATTTGTACATAAAAAATTAGAAATAATTATTACACGTGTATAAAATCACAATAATTTAATTTAAATATATTTTAAGATTTTAAATTCATTTTAAAGGTATATAAATTTTACCTAACATAATACAATCTAATCTAACTGAACCTGACCTAATCTAACTTGGCCCAACCTAAAAAGTATTCATCCCAACAAACGAAAAAGTATTTATAAGTATTAAAATCTTCTGAATGCCATTTCTTAATACTTGTAAAAGTATTAGAAAGTATAGAATGCAGAGAATTTTAATGCTTTTGAATTCTTCCGATAGTCTTAATTTTAAAAAATCGGTTCAATAATTTTTAATTCACCTCTTAATAATTAAATGAATAAGACCATATGATTACAATTTCACAAGATTATGCCACTGAATTATCGATTTATCAATAATTTTAAGATAATACAAAATAATTGAAATAAAAACAATTGTTATTTACATCAAAACAGTAAAACTTCACTTTATTGTCCTTCGCTTTGTTAGCGCCTTCACATTATTAGCGAGATTCCGTTCACGTATTTAGCGCAGGTAAGGTTAGTTCTTCTTCCCTTTTTCGTAATTCCAGTGTCGTGCCTATTCTGATAGGCGATACTTTTGGAAGGTGCGCAAGAAACGATGCGCATTTGTCGGACAACAAAGTGAAAGGCAAAACCCCAAGTAGGACAATAAAGTGAAGTTCTACTGTACTTTCAAATGAATTCAGAAATATTTGAAAACTATTGAAGTGCAATAAGAATTCAAAAGGATAGAAAAATATTGGCATACAATATTTTCCACAGGATTAGAAAGTATTCTTTTGGAGCAAACATTCAGATATATTAAAAACATTTACATAAGTACTTCTGGAAGCATTGTGAAGCATTCATTAAGTTTATTGGAATTAAAAACATACGTACCAATATTTCTTGCAGAATAACAAAGCATTCACTTTATAATTGTAATCTTGAAGTATTGAGAAGCATTCACAAAGGCCAATAAATAGCATCAAAGTAAGAGAATACTTATCAACCATTCTGAATACTTTTTCATTTGCTCCGGTAAGCATGAGTATATTTATTAACGCTATCAGAAGTGAAGAAACAATTACTAAATATTATAAACAATTACAAACAGAAATGTTTGTCAACAACATCATGCAGATGTTGGAATCAGCAAAAAAGGAAAATATTAATAAGATAGATAGATTATTTGTTAAAAGTTAATGCATTATGTTGAAATGCATAAATATATAGCAATGAAATGTGCGTCATAAAAAGTTTTATATCAAGTCATTGTAAAATTAAAAAAAAAAAATATGCTATAGTTTCATCAAGATGACACATAAATGTCATTGAATATTAAATTTTAGATAGCCCATAACACATAATGAACTTTTCTACATCCAAACCAAGGTGAAAATAAAAAACACTATTATTAGTGAAGGAAATAGTGAAGTGAATAGTAAATTCATCATATTTATTTTCATTAAAACAAATATTCCGTTTTGTAATCCTTATCTGCCTCGTAATCTGTGCATGTATTCTCTTGAATAAAGAAATATAAATTTTGTAAAACGACTTCAAATTTGGAGTCGACAACTAACACTCAACATGGAATAAAAAAAGTTTGTAGTAGCACATTGTAAATAATAAATATATTTCAAAATTATTTCTGTTAAGCAAATTAATACGAATGATGCTGAAGCTAGCAGCCAATTTTTAGTAGCCGATTTGAAATTTAGAGATTCTGCCAAAACTACACATCAAAATACCAATACGAAACAAAGTATTAATAAATATAAATACCAACTGAATTTATTATAATCAAAATGATGCTGAAGCTAGCAGCAGATTCGCAGCAGCGGATTTGAAAAAACTATGGTTTTCAACCTTTAAAATTGCCAAAAACAGATTATTTATATAAAATTTGTCTAAAAATGTTTGAATGCAAGTAACTTTTAA
Source organism: Trichopria drosophilae (assembly GCA_030407085.1). NCBI lineage: Eukaryota > Metazoa > Arthropoda > Insecta > Hymenoptera > Diapriidae > Trichopria > Trichopria drosophilae. The sequence goes on from CM059583.1 coordinate 159,414,307, forward strand.
TTAAAAAAATTACCCATTTCCATAGTTTTCTTGAATCCGCTGCTGCGAATCGGCTGCTAGCTTCAGCGTCATTAATCAAAAGAATCTAATTTGCTTTAAATCAGCTGTTACGAAGTGGCTGCTAACATCAGTGTAATTTAATATAATACAAAGCTAAATCACTGAAAGACTATTATGCAGGGTTGAACTACCTGGACTATACTTCACTTGACCCACATTTAACATGGGTATATAATCCTCAGTCAATATATTTATATACAAATGAATTTGTCCACATCTGTGACTGAACAAAGTCGCATTGCATATCCTAAATCATTTACAATATTTACATATATAATAACTTTTATAAAATATACAGTTTTAAGTTGATGAAATATCAGTGTAGAAACCAAAGCTGAAGAAAATGACACTTTACAAATAAACCGAAGTACTTAACTAAGCATGCATTAAAATCAATATGTTACTTTACCTGTTATTTATTTGTGTATCAATACTTAATGCAACATTAAAAAAACTGGGTATTAGTTGCAGATAACACAAACATAAATGAAAAGCCATAACTACAAATAAAACATCATTATATTTGGCACAAAGTGAAATGATTACTTACAAAATTGAAACAATTTTGGAGCTGTAAACATTTATAAAATCATTCCGATCCTCAAGAAAGATATAAATTTAAAATTATTTTAAATTGTTCGATAGATGGGTTGACAGAAAGTAAATATTATATTTATTTATTTAAATATTTCATTTTATTTAAAACTTATATTAATGTATAACGACGGCGAGTACTTACATGACCCAATTTCATTGTTGTGTAAATCATGTGTGATTAAAACAAAACAATTTTTAAGAAAGTTAAGGTAACGTATATCCTATTTTGACAGTTCAATATGGCGGACGGAATTTAAAATTTATCATTTTAATTAGAAAAGATGCGGTAACAGTGAAATTGTATCTGTTCATAAATTATTGTCACGAGAAACATGCATAATTTCGAGAAATTGCAGTAGAGGTTTTCTTTTTCTAATTTAATTTACTATAAGACCGAGTATTTTTCTAATTAAAATGATAAATTTTAAATTCCGTCCGCCATATTGAATCGGACATATTGAATTTCTGAATGTGTAATATACGTATGCAAAGTGCACACAATAATGTACGATATGCATAAAAAAAAATGTTTTCTTTGTTCTTGTGAATGAATTTTTACCGAAATACATAATGTCGGTTCGTGCTTCACGCATTCCGGGCGCCATATTGCAACATGCCATTTTGTTTTTCGGAAAGTACCGGTGATTTTTTGAAACTACACACTCTAAGCTACAATTTGAGCCCAAATAGACCTAAGTAGGTGTTTCTGATTTTTAGACAGGTGGGGTGGCTTTTTTCACAAAGAATGCCCCATATATATAAGTGTTGGATTGTAAACTGAATAGCATAAGCTGAGTTATGTTCTTTAATATTTTTGGAGTATTTATTAGTATATTCGTCTAATTAGGTCCCTAGAACGCCCCGGGAACCGTCAAAAAAGCATGGAAACTTTGCTCCATAACCATTAACTTTTTAAACTGTTTTTTAACGGTAATAGGTCCCTGGTCACAAGAGGTCACGAGAAATTTCAAAGTTTGACGTCAAAGTTTTCTAAATTTCGTCAAAAAAGTTCCGAGCCAAACATGAAACTTTCAGGTTTGATTTTGGCTATTTACAAGCAACAAATTTTGACTATACTACATCACCTGGCAATCTTTAAGACGAACATTCTTCTGTGCAGAAAAGGAATTTAAAATTTGAATGTTTTTGGCGAAAAGTTTCTCCACTTTTTTCATAGCTTTGGATGCTCATTGGCCCTTAAAATTTGAACAAGTCTGAATTTCTATTAATGAAGGAAGCATGATTTACTATCATTGTTAATTATTACGAATGAATAGTACGGGCAACTCGTACCAATCCTGTAGGTTCATTTGAATTTTGGAGTTTGATAAATAATTTGGAGCAATTACTCCAAAACTCAATATTATTGCATTTTTTTAAAATAAAATTTCTGCTAATTTATTTAAATGAAATCAGTGTTATTTTCCACAAAACAGATGAATTCATGATTAACTCGCATTATGGATCTAATGTCAAGCTTTTCGAAGGTATTCTGTTTGTGATTGAGCTATAAATCCTAACGTAAACAGTATGATATTGCAGTCTGTGTACTGTATAAACTAAATATGGATTTGTATATGAAAATATTTATAACACGATTTAAGCAATTTACTCCAATTCAATTATTCACATTACTTTTTTTAATAAATATTTTTTTTGCAATATTCTCATATACATGTTCTTTTACGTAATAATCAATTGAACTAATTTTCAGATTTAGTGAGATAAAGTAGAGAAAAATAACACAGTCGAACAAAGATTTAGAACCCATATATAAACACCAAAATATCCAATTGGTTCTAATTTTTAATATACATATATTTTTGCTAAAGTGATAAGAATGTTTGAATAAATAACAAAATCTTTGTGCAGTATTAGAGAATGGTTTAATTCGCGTAAATGATAAAGCTCGTACTTTACTAATAATTGTTTATAGGTTATGTATCTTTTATTAATAATTTATATCAAATTTTATATTAAATAATATGTAATAAAATAGTTGTAAATAGTATTTTTCAATACTTTTATAGAAAAGCCTTTTTTGCAAATGTGTGGATTGTTACAGGAAGACCTGAAGGAGAGATCCCTGTATATATTAGTTCAAAAAATATGTTCGTAAATATGTCTAAATGTAGTCTGTTACCAATATACAAAGATAAAGTTATATTATTATTATTCATAAACGAAACACGTCAACTTTACATTATTAACTTCACGTCGCTATTACCATGTCAAAATTAGACCTGACACGACATGTTTGGTAGAAACCATGTAGAAACTGCCTCATTTTAAAAGAAATGCAACCGTATACTTTTAGGGTCAAATTTTAAGATCAGGCAAGTGATTATTACCAAGCTTTCTTTTCCGTGTAGGGCAACAAAATTTTATTGGGTTGTGTAATCAATGCTCCGATTTTCTATAGGTGCGCAATAAGAAAATCAACATAACAATTAATGACAACATAATAAGAAACTGTTTGTATTTCATATTTATTTGTTATAAAAGTACTTTTTAATCAACCAACAATTTTATCAAAAACAAGATGTGAAATAGGTGGTCGTCAAATACATTTGACATTGCAATAAGAACATCAAACATAAAAACAGTCTCACATAATTGAAAGTAAATAAAAACAAATTGACGACCGCAAATTTCAGTCTTGATATAATTGCTTAGCAATATACATAAAATTAGTAACGAAACATTAAGAAGCAATAATCTCGCATTCACCAAAGGATGTTTCAGATCTTTTAGCAAATATGCAATCGAGAAAGACCTTCGTCAAATTGTTCATCCAACACATAGTAACGTTAACAATGCTTTGTTAAACCAGTAATTCACTTACTCTTTCGAGCTTCTGGAAAAACTCCCGTAGAAACGATACGGGGTTCTCAGGTTTCTCCACGCAGAGCTGTACGATGCAATCTTTCAAAACCTGGAGAATGTTGCATCTCTGCATGTATTCTTCACAGTCACGCAAACTTTGCTCTTCTTCGAGGTTCGCCGCCATGTTTGTTTTTTTTCGTTTATGAAAATTCGTAATTAAAATTTCGAGGGCAGGTTTTGGCAAATAGGGAAAAGATACGAACACCGCAAGGTCTTAGAATCTCAAAGTTCGTTCTTGATTTTCCCTACAATTTTGGCAGGAGTCCTCATCGAGCGGCGCCGTCGGCGAGAATTTCTCGTCGACGAGCCCCTAGTAACAATGTCCAGGACGAACGGTCATTATCGCCTTTGTAAATTTTTAAAACTGTTTTTACTTTTCACTTTCGGACGGCACAAGTTTGGGCACTCCCGGAAATGAGGACAATATTAAAAATTTAACGAGATGTCGATTGTTGACATGACACTTTTCGACGAGAAATTTACACGAACACCCACGAGCAATCGCGCAAGCGCTCCGAATGACAAGTTGACAAATCCGATATCCATGTAACGGAAAGAGACTATTTATAGGTTATGTTAGGTTATAGTTCAGAGTTTCAGGTTTTGGTACCTCGAAGGCCGACGTCTGAGGAATATTTCGCTCGAGAACGGGCGTTCCTTACCTGTGGGTATATAAATTACATTTACTATACCGGTTTAACTAAAAATTCACTAATTCTTCAATATTCTACAGAATAAAAACCAAGGAGACAAAAAAGTCCACGTATATCTACTGTTATTTCCACGAGAATAAAACCAGGGGAGGTGTGCAGTTCAAACATGTCAGACGAAAATCAATTACCTTCAGATTCCGATTCCGACGACGAAGATTATGTACCCGACACAGCAGAATGTGCGTCAGACAAATCAGAAATTTCTGAAGACGATGATGCAACCGAGGCAAACAGCGAAGATGAAAATCGAAGTACGAAGCCGCATTCTAAAGTTAAAAAAAAGTCAAAAAATCGTAAAAAAACTGGTAAAAGTGCTGCCAAAATAGAAACAAACAGTAAAGAAACTAGTGTAATTGAACAAGGAAAAAGTGAAGAAGAAAAGCGAGAAGATGAGAAAAAGAAAGCGGATTCTTTATGGGCAGATTTTTTAAAGGATACCGGTACGATAAAGAGAACTGCTCCAGGACCTTCATCCAGTGCATCGAATACTAATTCCGAATCGCCACCTGCCAAAATTCGTGCTGTCGAGAAGGTAAAAGTTACGGAAGTATTCCACTTTGCTGGCGAAGAAGTGAAAGTGGAAAAAGAAGTTCTGACAGAAACGGTGAAAACTGTATTGACAACTTCCACAAACGCTAACGAAAAACTAACAAACGTTAAATCGGCTGATACATCTTCCAATCGACCTAAACGGGGTGGTATTAATTCGGTGTTAGGTATGTTAGGAAAGAAAAATAAAATTAGTACTTTAGAAAAATCGAAACTTGACTGGGAAAATTTTAAAAAGGAAGAAAACCTCGAGGAAGAAATTGTTACTTTTAATCGTGGAAAAAATGGATACTTAGAGCGCCAAGACTTTCTTCAGCGTGCTGACTTAAGACAATTCGAAATCGAGAAGCAAATGCGAAGTTCAACTCGAAGAAGTGCGCGATAAATATGACTGAGTTACTGAACTTTATATTATGCAACTCATTTATTATGAATAATAAACGATCAACTTTTATACTGACAATAAAAATTTCACAAAAATATTTACATGTTTTTCTTTAATTTATCATTTAAAACTTTTCTGAACAAAATTCTTTTATGTAAATATGCATCGAGCAATGTAGGATTCAACAAAAAACAATTTCAAATTGTTTAACCCTTTAAGTCCCAAATGTGCACAATTTGCACATATATTTCAGCATCGTTTTATGTATATAATACAAATTTTTTAAAAATGGAAAAATCTATATCCGACTAGTTTTGAGGTCGCTCTTTCGATTGCTGCTACTGAAATGTTAAACAAATTACGTTTAACACATTTTTTTACGAAAATACTGAAAATAGCGCAATTTTTTAGCTGCAATTTATTTTTAAAATGCATTTCTAACCATGATACCGGTTTTAGATCACCCTCTAACCTATCAGAAACGTGTTTTCGATTGTTTTAGTTTAAATTGAAACATTCACATACAGTAGGACCTCTCTTATTCTAATTAGTAAAGTTTTTCAAGATGGTGCCGACCTGTCTTATTCTAATTTTCCCCTTACCCCCCACTTACTTTGCTTGCGAGCTTGTGATTCGTGGACAATATTTTTCGTTGACTTTTCGTGTGATAGCGGGAGAAGACTTGTGGGGGAACGATTAGAATAAGAGAGACTGGACAATTAAAATAAGAGAGGTTCGAATAAGAGAGGTCCTACTGTAGATGTTTCCATTTTTTTAATATTTTTATTTTATACATAAAACAATGCTGAAATCCATGTGTAATTTGTGCACATTTGGGACTTAAAGGGTTAAATAGCAGTTTAATAATTTTATGGCACACCTTTATGCAATATTTCAAACTTAACAATAAGAAAATGACAATTTGAATATACAATGAAAATACTTTACATACGCTTGAAATAAAGTTGTAAATTTCTTTCTACAACATGGGGATGTGATTGTTTTTGAATTTCTTCACTGATCGTTCTGCAGGACGAATACACAACTCCCGTCCATATACTTCAAAGGTCGTACCATCTAAATCTATCCGAAACACTGACGTCTCTTTGGGAATCGCTGAAATTGATTTTGTCATGTTTAAAATCAGTAAAACTCACTAATTAAAACAAATTTCAACTTACTTCGAATAACATTATCTTTACTAATGAGACGAAATGTATTTTTGGTATCTTGTAAAACAATTCCTTGAATTCCGACTGTACTTGGACATTTGGATTTTACGACAGAAATTTCAGCTCCGTGGTAATCTGCTTTTGTTAAACGTTGGCCAATACTTTCCCAATTGGAATCGGTAGGACTTGACGGAAGTTCGCTAAAGTCTTCGACTCCAAGGACTTGATGCATATACTCGATCCACATAGCATTTAAAGCAATAATTTCAGAGTAGCGAATGCCTTTCTTCTTTTCGTATTTGTTTAAACTAAGAAGAACTCGTTTTCTTGAAGTGAGAAATGGAGATTTTTGTTGTTTGCGTTTTTTGGTTTTTGGTTTGTGTTTGTCCAGTAAAAATGTCTGAAAAATATCATTTTAATATTTCTTATACATTGTTATTGTATGAAAGATATGTTTCTAGGTACCTTTTTTAATTCGTTTTCTATTCCTTTGACGTCGGAAGCCGGAAGTATCTCATTCAAGAATTTTAAAATATATTGATTCCGTGCTTCTAAAACTGTCACTTTATTTGTCACTGATGACTGTAACGGTAGACAAATATTTGCTACAATAAAATATAATCATTATATATGTTATAAACAAAGTAACGAAGTATTTTAATATCAATAATATAACAAATAAAACATTACATGCAGAACTCGACATTGTGAAAAATTATCTTTGGGTTGCACAGCAATTCCTTATTATTATGTCCTCTGAAATAATAAATGTTTAATATAATCTGAAATAATGTTTTGTTTGGATAAATGTCAATAAATTTCAATACACCAATAAAATGTCAAACAAGTTTTTGTTATATTTTTTATTAAGGTTAGAATAATTAAAATGTTTTGTAAGTAATTATTTTTGTTTAATTTTACTTGTAATCTTGTAAATTATGTCAATTTTATGGATTTTAAATACAAACTAAAACACTACATACCAGCTTGTTTATAAACATGACATTAAACCACGTGTGTAACGTAGAACTGACATAAGTGACAAAAATTTGATGTGGGACTGGTAGTTCACAAATTTGCCGCAAGTCATGGCGCCTATGGTGGTAACTTCAAACTTGCGGATAAAATCCACCTTTTTTTTTAATTCTTATAATCAGAGATACAATCCCGTTTCTATAGTAATTATTAAGGTGAGGCACCATCCTCAAATCAGGTCTATAAAGTCTACCTTTAAAAAATTTGAAAAAAATTATTTCTTTAATAATTTTTGACGTCAGTGGTGCTAGAATAAAAAGTGTAAGAAATTTTTTTGATCTATAAATTTCAGTTCCAAACAAAATTTGTGTTTTTTAAATAATGCTACTACATTTTTCTAAATTAATTTAAATATACAAAAAAATTAGGGTGAACATAAAAACATATTTTCTAAGTAATATCGTATAGATTTAAAAAAATTCCATTTTTCTTCACACTGGGACTGTTATGAAGAAAAATTGTATACTTCCCTCAGGAAGTAAAAAAGAATGTCTCAGGCTGCGTGTAATTTTTACCCGAGGTGAAGCCGAGGGTGAAAAACATGTAGTCTGAGGCATTCTTTATTTTACCTCCCTCGTTGAGTAATATACTATTTCTTAAAAAAAAAAATCTTTTTAAGCGTAAAAATTTTTTTATTCTACTACCACTGAATTCCACGTTAAAAATTACTCTAGAAATAATTTTTTCGACCCCTAAATTTTAGAGCAAAAATTCATTTTTTTTTTTCGAAAAAATGCTTCTACATTTTCTAAATTAATGCAAAAATTTAAAAAAAGCAGGGTGACATTTTCGCGGAAAATGTTTCAGACAAAAGTTTAAAGATTTTTCCTTGGCTATTTAATGATACCATAGAATTTGACCTTGAACATGACCTTGAAGGTTATTCCAAGGTCAAGTTAATTTTTTTTAATGGAAACTACTTTTTTTCACAGATTCGGAAAGAGCACACAATTTTAAGTCAGAATATGCTATGGCCGATTTTTTTCGACAAGGTCATTTCAAGGCTAAACTTAAAACTCCTGGAACTGCGAATTAACTCAGCAAGAGGTCATTTAACCAATATAGATCAACTAACGTATATTTATTTTATGTAGATTTATTACATAAATAATAATGTTGCCACTGTTACTCCTAATTAAGTATGAACGAGGCGCGTGAAATAGAGCGCGACGAGCGTACAATCACTGGTACAACGCTTGATTTTCACGTCCCAGTGACTGAACCTGAAAATTATCACTTTATTTTAATATTTTTGTTTAAAAAGAGTATTGCAAAAGAATTTCGACATTCTCCTGAAAAAATTAGTTAATTTATTTATCTCACAATTGTGAAACAGCTGAATGAATGGCTTAAGCTTTCTGGTAAGAAATCTCTAAAACTGTCTTCATGACCCATTCATCTCAATAAATGAATACAAATAAATTATAAGTAATGCAAATTAATAATTAAAATTTGTTTACAATGTCAATTAAAGGTTTACAATTATGTTGTAAGTACAAATTTCAAAATGGTTTTTGGAATATTTCATAAATCAAAATATATGCGATGGTGTGCAACCACTTGGGACGTGTTCAACCAACGGGACTTTTAGCTTAATTAAATACATCCCATGTGGAAATGTTACTATGGTTCTGGTAGACCCTTTAATAGATCGCGTTTCTTAATGTGAAGCGGTATTCAGAGATCAGAGAAACATTTTGCGAAATAGTAGTCAAACGTCAAGCTAGATCGGTCTGGTCGAGCGTAAGTGGGGCAATTTCCACACGGGATGTTTTACAGAATTTGAAATACTTTTCCAATTGAGTATGTCTTTGAATTATAAGGAAGAATTATATGCATTATACAATGCTGAAGTAAGCAGCCGCTTAGCAGCAACCGTTTCGAAGAAATTGAGATTTCAATTATTCTAATGAGTCCAGGTGCCTTTTACACGTTAAGGGAGGTTTGTGGGTCTATATTTTCGAAACATTCGATTTTTCAAAAACATCATTTTCGGGTACTATAAGTATGTAGAATTAGTGTAAGAATAGTCATATAACGTTTACCGACCGAGAAAACGCAGCTGAACTCGTGAATCGACGCGACGAATGTCGCATTCAAAAATCGAATCGTCGTAGCCTGGAGGAGTCTAAAGAGCATCGCAGTGAGGTGCGACTTCAAAGAGCTACCGAAAACGAAGCGTACGAGGAAGAGGAAGGGCTGATGTATGGAGCAGGCATCGCTGATTAAGCGTAAGGTATAATTTTTAGGTTTTTTATGATTATACTAACGATTTTAAGTACTAAAACTTTAAACGCGTTTTTCTAAAAAGTATGTTTTTCGAGCTGGCTGACACGATTTTGGAAAAACTATTTCACCGATTAGGCTGAAATTTTCAGGGATTGTTCAGCACATGTGTAGCTTCGACTGGTACCAGAATCATACGTTTCCGATTATTTTTCACCCCTATTTTTAACATTTAAGGGTGAAAAAAAGGGCGAAAAAACGAAAAAAAATTCAAAATGCCGCCATTTTTTTTTTTTTTTTGACCAAATTCATTTCTTTTGGTACCGGCTATAGCCAATGACCTATATTTTAAGAATCTTTTTGGGTTTTTTGTTTCAGACGTTTCAAAGTGGAGATATCCCGTCAGCCAGATTTTTATGGGCATTCATTACAGCCGCCATTTTGTCGCCGTCAGGGGCGGAAAAAATAAAAAAAAAATTTTTTTGTAGTCTTTAATAAATACATTACATTATACAAAAAGAGCGAAGTGATTCGATTAATTTTACTATGAAAACAACGATGTTGAAAAAACACGAAAAAGACCCACAAACCTCCCTTAATATTTTTTGTTCTATAGACGTACGATTTTTAGATGATGCTGAAGTTCATATTGGTAGAGCTACACCAGTCACTTATTTGCGTTTTTATAAAAGCTTTCCGTCATTACCAGAATTTGTATTTCAGAATATGTTAAAATGCGATAAAATAAAGCCACCCTGAGAAAAGCAGAAAAGTCAGTGTGGTTTTATTTTATTGTATTTTAACATATCCTGAAATAAAAAACCTGTCAATCCAATACGAATTTTATAAAACTCCAAATTTTCATTATTTTACCATATTAAAAGTGTTCCCTATACTAAAATTTATCGCATTTCTCTCTGCGGCTTTATTTTATCAAATTTTATCATATTCTGAAATAAAAAAGCTGGCAATCCAATAAGAAGTTTATAAAAATCAATATTTTAATGATTTTTGGTCATATGAAAAGTGTTCCATATATTAAAATTTGTTGTTTTTCTCAGGGTGGCTTTATTTTGTCGCATTGTAACATATTCTGAAATAAAAAATATGGCAATGCTGGAAAGCTTCTTAAAAAACGCAAATAAGTCCCTGGTGCTAGTCTACCATTATGAATTTCAGCATCACGATTTTGAGTTATAATATCGCAGCACGCGGGGTCTTTCCAAGACACTTGGTTCATTTATTTGTTTACGTGGGAATCTGGAGGGAAATATTGCGATTATTTTTGAAGAGGTATTCGAAGGATTATTTTTCGTAACTGTATTTTGGCCGAGTACAGCACGATTGGTTAGAAAAGAATGAAAAGCTAGTGTGCAATTATCGCCTACAATTTCCAGGAGTTATAGTGTACAATTTCCGATATATTTTTAAACAAATGACTATTATCGCGCTGGAATTGGTTGAAATCCAGTCTCGAAAAATAATCAATACAATATAAAATAGAACCTCTGTATTTCGAATTGGTTGCTGCTATTTGGCTGCCAACCTCTGGGTCATCGCATTATCATAACGTTAACATCAACTGTAAGTATTGTAAAGTAACTTCTACATTCTCCGTCTAGATTGGTCCCTATGAATTTACCAGACCACTGACCGACGAGAGGTATGAAAGGTTTCTTCGCGAGGTACTGCAGGACTTATTAGAAGATCTACCATTAAAACTACGCAGAAAACAATTTTTCAGCAAGATGGTGCCCAAGCCCACAATTCTCGCATAGCAAGGACCGCATTGAACGAGATGTTCCCGGACAAATGGATCGAGACTTATCGACCAATGAAACGGTATCCGACACGATCACCCGATTTAACCCCTCTTGATTTTTTTCTATGGAGATTCATGAAAGAAAAGATCTACAAGACCACAGTTGAAAACAGAAATGACCTCGTTGAAAGAATAACGGAAACAATTGCCCTCATAACCCCGGAAATGATGTGCAATATACATGACATTGAAGTTAGCAGCCACATTGACAGAAATCGTATCATTTCAATCTAAAAAATGATCAAAATCTGGAAATCAATTTATTTTCAACAGTTAATCGAAATAGTAGCTGAATTTTGTTCAATATAAAATAAGAAAAATGAATTTCATGATCTGGCTGCTGAAATGTGGCTGCCAACTTCAGAGTCATGCAATATACCACAAAATTTGCTGCGAAGGGCTCAACTGAGCGTGGAACACTAAAGCAAACATTTTAAGCAATAATTGAAATGATATTTTTAAAAATTTGTACAAATAATATATTGTTGGATAAAATTGTACGACATAATAAAATTGTTAATTAATTTTGAAACCACTTTTCTAAATTGGATGCTTTTGACATATTTGAAATTATTAGGTTTATGACAGATTCTTTTTGACGAATTGGAACTGTACCATGCAAACACTTCACAAATGGTATTAGAAATAAAAGAAATATTGTTTTGAAACAATTCGCTACTGGAATAATTGTTTAAATTAACATTGCTTAAAACTGAGCAAGATAGAGCAAAACTTTATCAAACCTTTTTTGTAGAGGAGGAAAGAGCCTCTGTAAGCCCCATGCAAAAAATGCCCATTTTTCGTACCTCGAATATTGAAACTTTTTTTATGCCAATTGGTTACATATGATGACCCAATATTCCCTGCAAAATTCCAAAGTGAGCATATGCCCCGTTTCGGAAATATGAGGGGTCAAAGTTGACCATGTCCAATGAAAAGTGTACATCAATTTCACATTTATACTCGAATAATAATATTAAAAAACAATCAGACGATATGGTTCATTACAGATTTTCGGCTGCTGATTACAAATCTGAAGTCAGATTTTAAAAATCCAAAATGGCGGATCCAATATGGCGGACGACTTTTTTGAAAATCGATGTAATTTGCCTAAAAATTATTACTCGGGAGGTTTTTGGGGTCGCTGATTACGAATCGGATGTTAGTTTTTCAAAATTGAAAACGGCAGGTCCAATATAACGGATGACTTTTGAAAAATTTAATGTAATTCGCTTGAAACTCGTCAGCTTAAGGTTTTTGTAGTCGATGAAGTCTAATCTAACGTTGAATTGATATTGAAAAGGCACTCAGCTTTCTTTGTCGCTGCATTAAATCTGTTTGGACCCTGCATAGGAAACAAAAGAAAATCTAAAAAAATCCAAGTTTTAATGCATCTTTTAAGACATCTTATTTGAACCGTGGGCTTGCGAATGTGATAAAATAAAAGTATCTTTAGTGTTGAAAATCTTGAATTTATAAAAGATTTCAGCCTATATTCAAAAACCCTAGAAACAAAAGACTACCAGCAGATTAGCATTTCATTTATTTCCATTCCATTGTACATCTTATTTGAATCGTTTGCTTGCGAATGTGATAAAATAAAAGTATCTGTAGTGTTGAAAATCTCGAATTTCTAAAAGATTTCAGCCTATATTCAAAAACCCTAAAAACAAAAAACGATCAGCAGATTATCATTTCATTTATTTCCATTCCAGTGTACATCTTATTTGAATCGTTTGCTTGCGAATGTGATAAAATAAGTTATTGCAGTTTTGAAAGTCCGAAGTTGAAGGATTTCAGCATATAAACACCAAACCCTAAAAATAAAAGACGATCATCGGATCATTAATTCATTAATTTGCATTCCATCCTTCATCTTATTTGTATCGTTTGCTTGCAAAGGTAGTAAAAAAGTTTGATAATCTGAAAATATATGTTCATGATAGATGGTAAGTATTTTTTGTGAATCTTGTATTTATGATAATGAAGAAAAGATCGGTTTAAACGTTTGTCATACTCGCTACTTAAGAGATTTTTGGTTTTTTTAAATAAAAATGCCTTTTATTAAATGCGTTAGCTGCGATAAGCAAAAGAGAAGTAAAGATGACAAGTTCTTTCCTGTTAACAATATTGAAAATCCATTAACCGTTATTAATTATATGAGACAATTTCGCAACTCAAAAAAACGTAAGCTTGATGACATAAGTGATATTTCATTAGATGCTAAATTCTGCACAGGTTGCTATCAATTACGGAAAAGTTCAAATGTTTCAGCTGATGTTATGGAACCAGATTTATCGATTTATAGAAGAGGTCTGAGTTCTCGCCGTCGGTGCACATTTTCATGTCAAAGTGTTAATAACCTAATTATGGGTCCACCATTAATTTGTCGTGATCTTCTTATGACTTATAAATTCTTTGTTCCATCGGGTGCTCGAATGTGTTCTGATCATGTGGGTATTGCGAATTACTGGCCTCTCGTCAAACAATCTGAAGAAGTACCGTCAGAAGATCAAGCTTTAATTACTGATAAACTGTTAGAGTATTATGAAGAGCTAAAATCAAAAAAGCAAATAGTTTTTGATATGAATAACATCGATTCTATTGATGATGATACATTTAAAGCCTGGTTTGCGTACAATAGAGAACAATTTAAACAAATCTGTACCTATACCGTAAAAAGTAACCCAGTACATGTAGGTGTCCTTCTATGTAAACTACGCACAGCTCTCTCAAATAAGCAGATTAGCTTCTTATTTGGAGTTTGCGAAAAAACAATTTGCAATTTTATTAAATTAGCAGTAGAAGACTTAGGGGGACACTTAGTTCCTAAATTCATTAATAGTAAGGACCGAACAGTACTTACTGCTCATGTTACTCCTATTGCAAAAACACTTTTCGACATACCGGAAAATAACGCTTGCTTAATATTTGATGCTACTTACCGTTTCGTGAAAAAGTCTAAAAATTACTCAGGACAAAAGCAACTATGGAGTGAGCAAAAGAAAATGCCCTTAATGAAACCCATGGTAGGATGTACCGCTGACGGTTGGGTACAATTCGTTCTTGGCCCATTTGATGCTACTCACAATGATGCAACAATATTGAAAGATTGTTTTGATAGATACACTTCTGAAATGAATGTTATTCATGAAAATGATGTCATTTTAGTTGATAGAGGCTTTCGGGATGTTATAGAATTCCTTACTAAAGAGAAAGGATTGAAGGTTCATTGTCCAGGACTTGGTCAATTTAATACTATAGATGCAAACTTGTCTAGATTTGTTACAAAATGTCGCTGGGTTATTGAACAAGTTTTTGGTAGACTAAAAGTTCAGTTTCCAATATTTTCCATTCCTGCACATAATTCAACGTTGCTTCGTGATTATCAATCACTTCTGATAGCTTTTGCATTGCTGAACTTATTTCATAAACCTATTCTTTCTGATAGGATGAATGAGGATATTGCTGATTTAATGAAATCGAGACTACACATTCTAAACAAATCGCAATGCATTGTAGAAAAATTCAACCTTTCGAAAGTTAGAGCCGCGTTTTTGCAAGTCGAATATGTAGCACTTGACAATGATGAAAACAACCAACAGCTCCGCTTTCCACAACTTACACTAGACGATTTATATAATATTAGTCTGGGTCCTTATCAAATGCAAAATGCAATTTCTTATTATGCAGAACATCAAAATGATGGAATATTTCTGGTTTCTAAGTTTCAACCAAATCGAAAACATCAAACAGCGGCTATTAAATACACAGACTTTGATATTGATATCCAAGATCCTACATTAATAAAGGCGTACATGAAATCACGATACCGTGGTGGAAAGCACCATCACATCTTTGTTCTTTTTGACAGAACCTTAACAGGAAGAAATTCTATTAAAGAATACTTTTGTACGTGCGAAAGTGGCGCTAGAACAGTTGGCTGTTGTAGTCATATTATGACAATTATTTGGTTTCTTGGATACGGCCAATATCATGAAATAAATATACCCAACCCTGGAATATGTGACGTATCCATAACTATACCTAAGAAAAACCCGCAACCAATGCAAACAGAAGACTAAAGAAACTAGATAACCTCTTACCTTTCTTGGTTGGATTATACGATCTTACCGTTGCCGGTTGGATTATTGCATCTTGCCTTAGTTGGCTGGATTATACGATCTTACCTTTGCCGGTCGGATTATTGCATCTTGCCTTAGTTGGTTGGATTATTGCATCTTGCCTTAGTTGACTGGATTATACGATCTTACCTTTGCCGGTTGGAGTATTACATCTTGCCTTGGTTGGATTATGGCATCTTGCCTTTGTTAAAATTTTTTTTTAATCTGACTTCAGATTCGTAATCAGCGACCTCAAAAACCCCCGAGTAATAATTTTTACGAAAATTACATCGATTTTCAAAAAAGTCGTCCGCCATATGGGATCCGACATTTTGAATTTTTAAAATCTGACTTCAGATTCGTAATCAGCGACCCCAAAAACCCCCGAGTAATAATTTTTAGGCAAATTACATCGATTTTCAAAAAAGTCGTCCGCCATATTGGATCCGCCATTTTGAATTTTTAAAATCTGACTTCAGATTTGTAATCAGCAGCCGAAAATCTGTAAAGAACCATATCCTCTGATTGTTTTTTAATATTATTATTCGAGTATAAATGTGAAATTGATGTACACTTTTTATTGGACATGGTCAACTTTGACCCCTCATATTTCCGAAATGGGGCATATGCTCACTTTGAAATTTTGCAGGGAATATTGGGTCATCATATGTAACCAATTGGCATAAAAAAAGTTTCAATATTCGAGGTAAGAAAAACGGGCATATTTTACAGAGGCTCTTTCCCACAAAAAAGTCCCGGAGTGCCCTAGTCTAAAAAATATAACTCAGGCGGGAACAAGCTTCAAAGAAAGCATCGTGTTTTGGTGTCTCATCCTAGAGCCTCAGACTGCGGGTTTCTTATATTGATATCTCGCGGCACATGGTGCAGAACCAATCCCTACAGTTTCAGACTTGTACAGTTCTCTCCGTGCAGTTAACCCATTAACGCCCAAATGCACAGAATTTTTACTCAACTTTACTAAAATTATTGGACTCAATTGCGCAGTCCAAGAGAGAGTAAGCATTAAACTTCACTCCTAGAGGCTTTAATTTTACTCTCTTAGAGTCGCATTTTCTCCTTTGGGGTATTTAATGCTTGTTTTGAATCCCTTTACCGGTATAGTTATATGTTGCATCGAAAACTGGTTTCTACGTGGTCTACCGCAGACGTGTTTTATTTCAACTTGCTATAACATAATAAATTTTGAAGGTTTTGAAACGAATAAAGAAGGAAATTATTCGTTAAAGTTTTCTGCACCTAATGAAGAAATTAACAAATTAGATATCTCATTAAACAACGAAGTTATTCAGGGCCTCCAAGCACATGACGCGTTGGTCATCGACGGCCACCAACTTTAAACATTCATTACTTTTTGACCATTAGAGCAATAAAGATAAAACTTTGTATAAAATTTATTTATAACTTTATAAACAACTTTCTTGCTGACAGCTTTCAGATACTCGATAAACGCAGAACCTGAAGGTATATTTTGCAGTTGGGTAGGCAAAAATTAATAACTGTATTATATGAATAAATATGACATTCAATAAAAAATTTAATTTGTCGAAAACTGAGTAAAAAAATGTATAAAATCAAATTCTCGAAAGGATTTCGAGAATAGTCATAATTACAATTGGTAAAATAAATAAAATGTTCGACGTTTCGACAAACTAGTTGTCATCTTCGGGAATAGAGGTAAATGCAAATTTTGGTGTAACGAAGCGTCCTTTCTATATGTTTTGGTGTAGAGGTTATTGAACTTATGTAAACAATCACGAGAAAAGTTCATCATTTCTTCATATACTGAATTAAATAATTATATTTAGAATTCACATTTTGTGAATCCTTTTTAATATCCGAAATTAATCTCGTTGAACAGTAACTATCTTTGTCCAAAATTGCTACGTAATCCGAATCAAACTGATGTTTTGTTTTTACAATATGTTAAAAAAAAACTGTTTTCCTCTGTGAAAGTCTATGTAAATTGGTTTTGTGGTCTTTAATTCTGTCTTGTAGTTGTCTTTTCGTCTCGCCCACATACGTTATTTTCAATTCAATGGGAAATTTTGCAAACAAAATGTTGGTATCCCTATGGGGTCTCTCATCTCCTCGCGTGTGCCCATTAGTTGTAAACTCGTGTTTTTACTTAAAATTATTTATAACATTGATAAATATTTTATGAAGGCAATAAATAGCACATAAAATAAATAAATAACAAAGATTGACTCCAAAATGTGCCCGTTTTTTTTGCAATCGAAATTCGGATTAATTGTAGTGTCAAAAGTTAAGTTGTGGTGAGATATATATCACCTGTATCGAGTATTCTGAATGGCAAGCCGCCTCGAGGATACCATATTTTTAAAATAAATTGTGAAATTGTGTGGGTGTGTGTGTTCCAAAGACCCCCCCCCCCCTCCCCCACACACACACTCTCTCTCTCTCTCTCTCTCACTCACACACAATGAATAGAAAAAATCTGAAGTAAGTATAAATACGACCTCCGTGAAGTTAACCGGCCATTGTAACGAAATCGATCGAAAATAGCGCGAATCGTTTGTGAATGATTGCGATTACCGATTTTTCGTTTGCGACTTCCTGGTTTTTGAGTTATTTGCAAAAAACGACATGGCCCGCTAACTTCACGTTAGCATTTTTGAAAACGCAATTACTCGGCAACCAATCGACCAATTTCGCCCAAATTAGGCTTGATCGTTTGCGAATTATGAATTAAAAGTGCATTTTCCGATAAATTGTAAAATAAAAAAAAATAAATTATCCTATATGTCCCTTATATACAAAATTCATTAAAAGGTTTGCGATTTTTTGCAATCGGTCTGAAACGTTTGCGAATTGAGAAAATAAAACAATCTCCGGAATATCATAATAAAAAATGCGAAAATACAGGAATTATCGAAAGTTACTAGATGCAGCCTGCCTCGATATATACAAAACCCTTTAAAAGGTTTCCGATTTTTTTGCAATCGGTCTCAAACATTTGCGATACGTTTACAAATGCTGTGCCTCGCCCCTTGAACAATGTATATCAATGTACATTGTGGCAATAAAGGCGTTATTATTATTATTATCGAGACGGGACGTCTCAGAATGTGACCCCCTGTCGTGTGTCGTCTCGAATTGCAATTTTTTTCTTCTTTTTATCTCACCATAACTTAACTTTTAGCAGTACAATGAATCCGAATTTCGATTGCTAAAAAAATTTTCATTTATTCTGCACAATCAGTACATTTTATAAGTGGAATGCAGTGTTAATCGCAGACTGGTTTTTCACATTCACTGCAACTTTTCGGCGCCTTTATGCATCTTTTTATTACTTATTTGTAGTAAATATGACAAGATCCGGTCACTTTTATTCAGCCAGAACTGTCTCGCGACTGACTTGGTCCTACAGAAACCTCGAAAGTTGTTAACTGAAGACCGATCACTTTTTGGATTGTCAGCTGTGTATTGTAGTTGTCCATAATTTGTGCATTTCCAGTACGACTTACAACGAGTGGTTTTGCTAATTCATCGCTTAGTTGCCGCAAGAAATTACTTCGTTGATTTGTTTTTTTTTTTTGTAATCATTTTATTATTACAAAAATGCCGCCAGCCTTCATTTCTATCTGCACAGCGATCGGAGACCCTGTTATTATCTATTTTATGTGAGAGCTGTTGCGGGAAATCGTATATGGTTTACATACTTTCCTCTGATGTGTATTTATTGAAATTAATTTATTTCAAACCATTCCGTTCGTATATAATCTCAAAAACTAAGATAAATTTATAGTTGGTACCCGGTACCCTGGTTGTGTAACAAAGTATTAAAAGTTGGGTCATAAGAGTTAATTTTTGTTCATTTTTACTCAAATTTTTCGTTTAAGTATGCAATGTATAGATATAATTCTATTCTATTCCATGGAGAAAACATTTACGCGTATTGAAAACAGTTCAGATTTGTTAAAATAAAGTGGTTTCAAGAACAACGCGTTTTTCTGTGCTACAGCCGTAAAATCCGATTTTAAGGCCTAATTTTAGTCTGTAAAATTTTACGGAGAACTTGCAACATGAATCTGCGCTGTCAAAAACATAACCCATGTACGAACTAAGTGCAGTCCGCGAAATCGAAATTTTACAGCTTTCAGTAGCGAAAAATAATGTTCGATACACGACCGTAAGATTTTACGACCTTGTATCGCGAAAAATACTATTAATATTATTGATTCGTATTTCTATAACATTCGTTAAATGTTATTCATGGAAATATTTCTATTTGACCTTACAGCTAATCGTCTATCCCAGGACGATACAGCAATCCTTCGGCTTGTTCAAAATGTTGCTGTTCGTGCAATTTTTCATTTTTTTTCGCTTCAAATTATGCCCGTTTCAAACGCTTCTGATCAAGTTGCCTGGCAAATTCGACTGATAAGCCATTTTTTATTTTTTTAACCACGCTGATGAGGACGTGCTTTTAACAACTCACTTTACAATGATGAAATCGAAAAATACAAGTAACATTATTTTGATATAATATTAAAAAATGTTTAAATTAATAATGTAAGGAAATTAACCCTTAGTTCCGACGGCTATTTTAAAGCCTTTTCCTCCCACTACCTGGGTTAAATAAGTCCTGCCGCTTGAAAATGCTTACAGTTGTGCAATTTATAAAGTACAATTTAAATTTTCTCTGGGTCGAAAACGACGCTGGAGTCGGGAGGGTTAACAGAGAAAAATTATCAGAAAAAGGGATAATCACTCTATATTTTCGGATTCGTAATAACTGTATATGCATATTATATTTTTGTCAAACCTGTGAAACCACATCGATGATTTTCTTGGAACATGAGTCCGTAGGATATTCACTCAATGATGTAACAGACTAAAATCACTTCGCCACCTTTGAAGAGGAAAGGAATCAAAGTACTCAAATTTACATACATATTTTTAATTCTTTTCAAACAACTCCATCGATCAATACACATCATTCATAATCATTGGTATAAATTAAAACAAATTCAACATTTCAAGGCATTTCAATCTATTTCAACTTGCATTTTAATATATTACATTGAAATTAATAAATTTCAAGAAAGTTAATCCACTTCGAAGAAATACTTTCCGGATTTACAAGCATTTACAAAAAATGTCCACCGAAATAATTACTGCGTCAAATATATCTGACTTTTACATAAAAATGAATCTTTTATTGATTTCGTCTACGACTCGATCCAAACGACAACATGACCGAGGGATGCTCAGTATACTGGAAATGTAAAAAACGAAGTAGCGTTTTCGGTTACGAATATCACTCGAATACACATTATTATTTGGACCGAATCATAAACAGAAACTACTACTTTGTTTTTTACATTTTTTACATCAAAACCTTACTTAAAATAGTATCATAAAAATAAACAACGGAAGTAAAAATTCGCATTACATACCCGAAATTAAACGATCTACAAGCGAGTAAAAGAGATGGGAGAATGGAAGGACGGGAGGACGAGAAAACGGAAAAAAGGATAATCTACGCTCGTAAGCCGAAAAATTTAAACGAATCGACCGTGGAGTACTGAACATGAAACTGTATACAAGATTCGGAGACACGACAGAAAAGGAACATTTTCAACTATCTTTTTTTCTAAGCTAAGCTTGTACAATTTTTTTTAAAATTTGGGTGAAGGAAACAATTTGGGACGTCACATTTCGAGCGAGCATAGCGAGCGAGAACCACCGTTCGCTAGTTTATTATTAATATTGTTATATATATATACATTGTTACATATTTTGCACCCACGGGGTTCGTCCCAGGGCAATAATTAAATAAATCTAATTCTAATTCTATATCTAACCCTGATAGGTAGCGGCGGTGGCGGTTGCATACGCATACACGCCTTGCACTGGCGCTCCGTAAACGCCCTGTGGTGGGTAACCGGGTGCCATCATTCCCGGTCCTGCTGTAAGCATCAGCTGCGGTTCGGCTGCAACATTTTTATTTATTTTTATTCATTACAAATAAGAATTAAATTTTAACAGATAACTCATTTTTAACAAAAATCGCTAAATGTTTTTACGCTAGTGAGCTTTTAAATAATCATTAAACTATTAATTATTTAAGAAATTATTTAATGAGAAATAAAACTGTTAATCTACAAGAAAAAAGAATCTCTTGCAAATTTGGTTCATTTTTTAAAATATGCAATTAAGGTAGTTAGACTCCGGGATATCGAATGTTGGGGAAAAATATTTAATAAAGATTCCAAGAATTTAATTTTCATTATTAATGGTACTATTTAAGAGATAGCATTATTATTCTTGAAAAAAATTGAAAGAAACAAAATAGTATATTATGATCCAAGGGAGGAAAGCGCGCGATTCCTGAGCGGGAGATTTGCTGCACGAGCGAGGCGAGGGCAGCACTCTTGCGATGGCATACGCTATTTTTCTCCCGACCCTATCCATTACTCCCGCTGGCGGCACTTTCCGTCCCTAGGGAGTAATGAGAACGAAGTGCGCATGCACACTGGCGCCCGGGCAGAATAGGCAACTTTCGTCCCGCGTTCCAGGCATGGAATACGGACATTCCGACGCGGTCGGGAGAAAATATTGTTAAGCTCATTTTGTTAAATACTGGAATTATCTTCGTATCGTCTATTAAGAATTGGCATTTTAAATTAATGGATCTTAACGAAATACGGCTTATTTTCTCCAGAAACTCATTCTCTACAATTTTACCGTATCAGTTTTTGAAATTTCTGAAGCTAACGTCAAATATCTCTATTTATTTAAAAATAAAAATTTGAAAAACTCATCTTTTTCTCGAAAAAAATAAACCCATTTTTTAAAAATTCTTAACAGGCGATACGAAGAAATATTCAGTCATTAAAAAAGTTTGTTCAACAAATTATTTTTGCATGTTTCGATTTTTGTTTGAAAAACCATTTTTCTTTCTGTCTTAAACAGTACCATTAATAATGAAAATTTAACCCTTTGAAACCTTATTAAATATATTTCCTCGACATAAGATATCCCAGGGTATAACTACCTTAAGGGAGATCTACAGTAGTTCGCTGAAAAGGTAGACATTTACACTAAAAAAGTAAATTATAAATTTCTGAATCATTTTTTCAAAATTCGGGCTCTGTAAGGGTAATTCTACTTTCTATATACGAACTCTCACTGAATGTTAAAGAAGTTAATTAAGAATTAACCGGGAGTTATTGAAAATAAATAAAAATATCCTATTTCCAATCCTAATTAATGACTTTGGCATCCGTTAATTGGCTGTCTACACCCAAAGAAATTTTAGGTTAAGACTACCGCACTCGGGAAGTAATAGTTACCGCGCAGGCTCTGACAATTTTAAAATAGCTATTAAAATACGAAATCATTTAAAATGGACATTTTTATGAACAGATTCACTTTTATTATACCTTTAAGAGTATTTAATCATAACTTCCAGACGATTTAGTTGCTAATAATTAACTGAAATGATTTTATCAAAAATGCACTAAACCTTTTTCTTGGGGGGCATGGAATTTCCTACTAAAAAGTCAGAGGGGGTTACAATCTAATGTTAATAAATTAGTCACGAGTAACAAGCAGCGTTATTTGTTGTGAACTTCATATACTTTTCAGAATTCTTAATATACATTGTTCAAACACAAATTAATGTCTTTTTTACTTTTTGTAATCACGGGTTGAAGTGAATAAATAGGAAAAATGTTTACGTTTGAAAATTTTGATTTTTCTTATTTATTAAGCAAACTAAAAAACCTAGAAACTTTTCTCAAAGGAAGAAAAGGCAAGCCTCGTTAAGAAAACTTTTTAAAATCGTATGTTGGACTATAATTTTCCAGGAAATCCATGAGTTCTTTTGCTCACCGGAGGTTTAAATACATTGAATTATTATCTTAAATCAATCAAAATGTGAAGTAAGAAATAAGAATTTACGGACATTCAGAGTACTCTTCGGATAAATTCTATAAAAATAGTACAGTTTATTATTTTTATAGGAATTTTAATAAAAGTATACAAAAAAAAAAGTGTAAAAGTATCTCAATTTCAAATTCTATGAAATAATGTATAGGAATATTACTCTGAATGCTCCGAAAACTTTATGATTGGTTGTACTCTTTGACACAAAAAGTCTGGATGCAAAAGATAAACAAGCAAGCATTAAACTACTTACGCATAATCATTGTTTTATGCTCTTGATGGTCGGTTTCCTCGACACGACGGCTTTCAGCTTCTTCCAGTTTGTCAACCTGAAAATTAGACATTGAAATTGTTATTAAATACAACATGGTGAGAATATCTTGCGCATAGTTCGGTTAAGTATTGTTTTTTTCTTACCTTGGTTATGTATTCGCGAGCTACTTGAATGAGGTAAGGCATTGCGAAGTGAAGAATGCGATGTCGCCATGCAAGCTCCAAAATGACATCGGGATGAAGTAAATCATAACAGTGGAATAGGCAAGCGGCAAAACAGTCGTTCGACCCCCTTTCAAGGAACCATTCAAGTAATTCTTCAGCAACTTCCGGATTGTGGGACTCGGCGGCGTACTCCATTGCGTCTCTAAATTAAAAACAAAATAGAATTTTTTCAATGCATTGTCTACAACTTGTTAAGAAGATTCTACATACAAGATAAAATTTAGGGGGAACTGGTTCAGATCGGAAAATCTTCAAATGAATTATATAGATTCAGAAAAAAAATATACATTCAAAATAAATTATGCATTTTTCTTGAAATAATAAAAAACACCAGTAAAATAGAAAAAAAATAAAAATGATTTAAAATTAATTTGGAGTATTTAGGTAATTGTTTTGTACTTTGGTCATCAAAAAAGAACATCTTGACTTTGCATAATAACGTATATTAATGTTCACACAAATGATTGAATTATTTGTAAAAATGTATACAATGGAAGAAGGGAAATTTTGATTCAAAATTGTATATAAATAGTATATAAAAAATAATTCCATCAATTCCGCTCGACTATTTCTTATTTCTTACATAAACTAACGCTTGTCAATTGCATTTTTGATAATAATTTCAAAATCTCTAAAATAATGTATGCCATGAAAGGGACAACATTTTTCTAGCATTTAAGGACGATATGACTATTAACTCTTTGAGATGTTCAAAATTCAAGATGGCGGATGCAATATGTCCGACATATTTTTTAAATATCTACTGATTCTTCTAAAATATGGTATCTATGGTTTGTTTCGGCTTCTGATTAAGATCCAAAGGTCAGATTTTCAAAATTCATAACGGCGGATTCAATATGGCGAAATTTAAAAAAATATTCAACGATTTTTATCGACATTGATACAGGGTCAGATTTACAAAATTCAAAATGGCGGACAACTTTTCGGAACGCTAATCATTATTTCAGCACTAAAATCAGATGAATCTGAATAGAGATTACATTCGATTCTTCCTCTCAGCACAACCCAGAACTGACGACGTGAATGTACGTCGGAACTAATTGCATTTTTGTTCTTTTTTCCTAATTTTTAAATTTTTTCATTTTTTGTAAATTTGATAAGTTTTCTTCTTCTATTCTATGGTTTTTTAGGAGATTTATTTTATGATATAACTTTTCAATGTTACGGTCTTATCTTTAAGATACACCTACTAGATTCGTATTTGGCAATGTTCAAAGCCTCTATCATTAATTTTACATTAATCGTTATAAACATTATTAATAACGGACTGATTATTTAATCAACAAAACCAGAGAAGAAGCCAATGATCGTGGGTGTATGCATTTGCAGGATTGTTTTCTTTAGTGCTTTTTAATTCTTTAAGCTTGAAAATAGTGTTAAATACGCACATTTTTAACGTGAAAGCCATAAAATCACTTCAAAAACCTGTCGGTCTCGCAGAGACAGATTCTGCTACAATCACAACAATTTTCTTCCCATGAATAAATTTTAGTTAATAAATGCGATTACAGAATAAATTAATGATGGTTTTTATAAACTAATTACTTTGTGGTAATTTGTAACACTAAACACCGTAGTTTATAACACATAAATTACAAATTTTACTAGAAATAGTTAATTTAAATAATCTGTTGACATTACGTTATGTTAAAATAGACATAAAACTAAACAAACAGAATCGCATTATTTCTTAGTTCAAACGGTTTTCCAACTTTTTATTTTCACAGTGCGTAAATAGAAACCATAGGCGTCTGAAGTATCAGTCATTAATCACGAAATAATAAAAATTATTTACGATTATATATACATACGACACCTATAGTTCCTATTTATGCTCTGAAAAAATCAAAAGTTTGAAAATCGTTTAAACTAAAAAATAATTCGATTCTGTTCGTTTATTACTATGTCTGCTTTGTATATACAATCGTAAATAATTTGTATTATTTCGTGATCAATAACTGGTGTATCAAGTAGTGATTTATTTAATTTGAAATCGTATAAAATAATAAGGAACTTACAAACAAAAATAAAACGATGTATTATTTGTTGCATATACATTACATTACCTATCCTATTCATGTTTTAGGAATTTCATTTTTCTAAATATTTGTCACTAATAAATTATAACCTCTTTAAATATATTTATTGTTAATACTTTCAGCTTGTATTATGAACTTTAATTAATTTGACATTATTAATATTCATAAAACGACAAAAATTGTAGCAAATATATTCAATTCTAAGGCCTTACATGCTATAATTTACGCCAAAAACCTGTTTATAAATGTGATGTTAAAAAATAGCTTAACTTTGCGGAACAATTCGATTCCTCATCAGGAGCAATTATTAGTTATTGTAATATAATATTTATAAACAGGATTGTATTCATAAGTTTTAGATTAGAAGGTCTTCAAATTCTTTTTAATCTAGGATATCATCTTTTAATTTAAGATTTGATTAATGTGTGCTCTGTATTGTTGTTCTTTTTTTGCGTATTTACCAAACATTTTTTCCCTAGTGTCAAGCAAAAAGTTGTTACACGAAACTAATGAAAACAAGACGATATAAAATGTTACTTAAACATATTTCTTCTAGAAAATTATATTTGTATTACGTTAAATTTAAATCCTATAATATTGTAAATTTTTATTTTACTTCCGAGCTATTAATATATTCTTCACCTGAATAAATACATTTTCAGATATGTATATACTTTCAAAATCTCTAGAATAAATTGTACGAGAGTTGACAAGGCAGTTCTGTAGTAAAATAAAATAAGAAATTAAAGCCGAGATGTTGATGGCGATTTTCAACACGCTAGAATTTTTATGTTATTCTGTTGAATGTAGGTCGCAAGAAGATAACTTGCTTGTAAGCATGCACGTGCACAAACTGTATTTCAAATCGTAAAAATTGTTTTTCGAATCACTATTCATTATATTTAATTAAGTATCAATATTCGTTACGTTGATATTAAATTGTTATCTATAAATTATATGTAGACTTCAATATAAAGCTTCTCTTGTTGTTTAAAATCATAATGAAATTATACATATTAGAAAGTCTGGAAGACCTAGAAAATGGAAAATGGAAAATAAATAAAGTCCAGAATTTTAAAATAATAATTTTTTAACGGTTTTTATAAACCTTTTTAAAAATTTAGAATTGTTTTGAATAAATAACCAATTTCTATGTTATTTAATAATAATAAACTTTTACAGGCTGTAACAACATGGCAGAATTAACTATTTTCTTTTGTAACTAAACAATTCCCTCCAGTAAAGGCATTTTTTGTGGAATTTGATAAAATGTATATTTAATACCGTTCAGATAAACAGTATGTAATTTATTAAATTGTAAATCTACGTTACAATTCGTTATAATGTCTTTCAGTTCCCATTCGATATTGCACAAAATATGAAAACGGGAAGACGATTTCGAAACATATTTTCTCTTAAGCTGCAGTCAACTACATCAAAAATTAATATTTAAATGTCTACTTATTGAAATTCTTTGCAAAAACACTACGTGATTTTGAAAGTCACTTATTCCAGATTAACGTCGTCATCAGGGCAATGGTTTGAAATCACGTCAGACTTATCAACACACATTTTATGTCAAATTGCATTTGTTATCAAGTATATTCCCATTACCGATAACATTTTTCGAAGCAGGAATTTAGCTGCTTCTCTTATGCAACCCAAATTTACGTTTAAAATATTTCCAATTGAGCATGGCTGCGCAAAGTTCATATTTAACAAACAAAATTGGTAAAAATAAACAAACGATTTTAAGCTGATATTTATATTAATCTTTTAATATTGTATGTAGCTGTATTTATATCAACAGTGAATACATTAGCACGTCCTGTCTTCGCAATATGCGTTATTAAATAGTTTAATTAAAAATATGCCTTTAGTATTTGTAAAAACGCTGGTTTTAATTAAAATATTTATATTGCATAATTGTTATTTAATGATTTACGCTCAGTGTGATTAATTCGAACAAATATTTTATACTTTTTCGTTTTGTTTGGCTTATTAGTTTCGGATCAGTTTATCACTATAATAAATAATAAGCATAGAAAACCTAAAAATAAAAAATATTTTCGTGTTTTCGACTCTAACGGTATAAACTTCAAGCACCTAAAATATATAAATTTCTTTTTAATTTTTCGAGTCAGCATTTTACAAATAATGAAACATTTTGAAAAGAGTCACGATGTTACGATATTTAGCATTATGCGCTTCTGACAATTAGTTAGGCAATTATTGTGATAAAAATCAGACAATAAACAAATACTCATTGTAACTTGTGTATTATATCTGATCATGTATATTCTCGTTTTCTTTTTTTTTAACAATTAGAAAATGTTATATTTGGAATGTATTCTTTTCTTTTAAATGTTCGTGACATTCTGTTATATGTACAATACTTAAAACTGACTTTTTAATTAATAATTTCTTCTAAAAGTTAATCATTTCTGTTTTTCGAAAACAACATTCCATCTAATGATATGCCAACTATATTGACACAATATCAAGCTCATAACTATTATTTTATCAATCTTTGTTGATGTTAATGTTCATAATAATAATGTAACAAAATATATTTGCAAATATTTTTCAGATTCTCAAAATCATTTTTAGAATTTCGTTAGATGTCATACTCAATTCGATTTTAGAAAAACTCATAGACACAATTAGTAAATCAGACATTATTTAGCTAACGTGAGATTTTTTAAGAGGAAGTATAAAGAAATGTAGAGCACGACCTTATGTGAAATTTGTGATTTCTATGCAGAATAAAATGAACGGTTGTCCCAACAAGCTGACAAGTTGTTGGAATAGTATTTATTATTTTAGCCAACAAAAATAAATTGCTGGAATTACCATTCGTCGCCGTGACAAAACTGGAATGGTAATTTTTATTACATTTGGATGTGACCTACTAAGTATATTAACCTCCAGGTGGCCGGAATTTAAGAAAGAGATAAAATGATACTTTGAAGAACATTAAATGATCTTTAATGGACCCATTAATAGGTCGACCAAATTGGTCGCCAAATATATAACCCTTCCCGGCCGGGAAGGTTTTCGGAATATACATTTTTTTATTTTGAGAATTTTGGCATTTAGTAATATTTTGAGCATTCGATCACTATACAGCGTACATTTGACCTGAACTTAGTTGAAAATACCCTTCAAACATTCTTATTAGTCTCGAAAAATGGGTATTTCGGAGCGCACCTATGTTGTGGATGCATGTATGCGCCTGCTGTAAAGGTGAAGATTTTCCGTGCATGATCGATTTCAATGCCAAATAGTTCATTTTTTATCAATAAGATATTAATTCTCTATGTAGGTATTTATTAAGTTTGATAGTTGATTGGGTTAGAGGCCATATCTGACTCTTCCCGGCCGCCTGGAGGTTAATTTTATTCGTAAATTGATTACAATTTAAGCGGCAAACAACACTACCTGAGGATTTTTCGCGGTGGCGGCGCTGGTGTCCCGTATCACCGAATTGTTGGGTACATTGGAGTTTAGCTTTATTTAAAATAACTGTTGTCACAATTTATTTTAAATACAGATAATCTGCAAATATTGAAAATTGTTGACTTGACCTTTTATAAATGCCTGGTGGGCCGCATCAATATAATTTGTAAATACTAACTACTTTTTTGACTGGGCCTACAAGTTTTCTTTTATATGAATGAATGTCCCTATTTTTTCGTTAGCTGAATAGATATGCCAAGTTTCTGTACACAATAAGTTGTGTTTTATCTGACCAGCTCCGACTTTTAGCACTGTCCGAAAAGTTTGGAAGGTTTGGAAGGTAGATTTTGGTTCCTTCTGTTATAATACTTTTTCTAATATCAGCTTCGTGGCTGAGGCGGTAGCGCACTGGACTACGAAGTCGTAGGTCATGAGTTCGATCCCCGTCCAATGAACAATTTTTCGATTTCTTTTTCAAGCAGCAGCTCGTTGTTGGTAAGACAAGCCACGTTATTTGTTTACGTTCTCGAAAATATTGTTTGTCTCGCGGAAATCGACTCATGACCACTGCTGTACTTGGTGTAGGTTTCTGCAGCTTCTACATTTAATACACAAATGTGAAGTATGGCGCTATCTCTGAAGACGTTCTGCAGCTCTCGTAAATCTTACGATTTACTAATGCGTAAAAAGTTCATGTAAAAGGGCGATTCCACCCGTTATATAAATAAATAAATGATATAATCAAACCTGAAGTCGACATAGACTATCACTGATACTTGGAATGGAAATGAGGTGGAGAAGAGGGAAAGACTTTACTCCTCACTAAAGAGCAGTTTACTAAAATGTTTGATAATAACCTCCTACCCAGACATTCAAATGATTAAAATCACACTTAAAGACACCGTTAAAAAAAGCTAAAGAGTTTGAAATTGAATGAATTTTCTAGAGTTCTTCAGATACAAAAAGACGTGTCCACTCACCGGAAAAGTCTGTCCTTTTTGCAAAGTTCGACGGATTGCTTCCACCTATTATTGCCTTTGTAAAGGTACGCAGCGATCCTCCTGAATTCGATAAGTTCGTGTTTCTCTAATTGTTGCGCCAGCGCAATGTTGTCAAAGTTATCAAAGGCGTCGATCGACGTTCTCAAGCCTTGGTAATCCTCCTCGTCGATGAGCAAGCCGTTCAGAGCTTCGTTGATTGCTTTGTTGTTTAATGCCTGGACTGACCTAAGGTACGGTTTGACCAATTGCAAATGGTCCGTTCTTGTGAAGTAAGCCACCGATCTTGTGTGGTCCATTCTCGGTGCGAGAACAAGCAGGATGTCGTTGAGGAGTAACGGCTTATATTCCACGTAGAATTGAATAGCTTTATAATATAATTCAACATTGGCTACTTTGGTGATGACGTCTTTGAAATGACCCTCTCGCCAAGCTTCGGTTGGATGCTGCATCATTGCTAAAACTGCATTGTCGTATTCTTCATATTTGTCGTACAAGAAGACGAGCTCGGCCCATAAATGAGCTTGTTCTGCAGCTCGAAGCACCTGACAGAAGTAAAAGTATTAGATTAGAATACAAGTTAATAAACGAATAAATTATTAAGCAA
Organism: Trichopria drosophilae; assembly: GCA_030407085.1. Lineage (NCBI taxonomy): Eukaryota > Metazoa > Arthropoda > Insecta > Hymenoptera > Diapriidae > Trichopria > Trichopria drosophilae. Next base: position 159,445,433 of record CM059583.1, read on the forward strand.
CTCATTAAATCGAATTTTATGTTTTGACACTTTACTTTAGGCGTATTTACAACAACAAAAAATAAAATAGGTATACATCAAATAAGCGTTATTTAGGATATTTTGAACGTTAAATCTGAAGTCAACATTTTAAATTTCCATAAAGGCTTAGAGATGCGCACAAGTCGAACAAATTCTCGATCTCGTCGTCTCGATTTCAAGATAAGATTCAAGGTCAAGATTAGATTTTTTATTTTTTTTTCAATATGCAGATAAAAATAGTATGATGTATACTTTTATTATCGAGTTTTTGAATAATTTTCGTGTAACGTTAACTATTATTGAGTTGTAAAATTATTTGACCTATTGATAAATTAAAAGAATTTTTTATTTTTTTTTTTTTATTTTTTTCCCAACTCATATGTATGTACTACTAATTGAGGGGTCCCGTGCAATAAGGGCACGATCGCTCGAACCGACCAATCGTAAGTAGTAACAGTTGGTTTTGCAGTTTATTTCATTTATTCTGTTTTGCTTAATACATAGCAATTTGAGCCATCATTCGTTTCAATTCGATGAAAATCTAGTCCAGGGAAGTTTTCGGAAGACGCATTTTTCACCGGTTGACAATAGCCGGTGAGACATAGAAATACGCGGTTTCCGAAGGCTCCCCTAGACTTAATTTTCATCGAATTGAAACAAGTGATGGCTCAAATTGCAGGTATTTTTAATACTAATAACTTTGTCAGTGGCGGCAAATTGCTATCTATTAAGCAAAACAGAATAAATGAAATAAACTGCAAAACCGACTGTTACTACTTACGATGGGTCGGTTAGAGCGCTCGTGCCCTTATTGCACGGGACCCCTCAGTTATAGCCGTTAACCTATTAAGGGTCAAACGTACACTTTTTCAAGGAAGTTTTTTACGTCCGTTTGTCATATATTTCCGGAACTGAAAAAATTCTAGAACATTCATTTCAGGCGTGAAATTGTTCAAATTTTACGAATCTCGCAAAAATCTTGCTGAAAATAAAATTTTAGTAAAAACACCCCAACTTTTTTCAAATAATCGAACGCAGCAATTTGAATTTGTTTTTTTCTTAAATTTTAATCACAGATTCGTAAAGTTGAATAAATTTCACATCAGAAATGAGAGGTCTAGAATTCTGTCAATCTCGGAAATATATGACAAAGAGACGTTGAAAACTTATTTGAAAAAGGGTCCGTTTGGTCCTTAATGGGTTGATCTATTTGACGATTCGTCGTGTTAAGAGGTGAAAAACCGACGCCTGGTGGTGATTTCCAGAAAATGAATGTTTTTGTTTTTAGCTTTTTAAAATCGTTTAAAGCCCATTACTTAATCATGACTATGTGTTTGCGCGAACTCACCGCCAGGCGGCACACAGACACCTCTCAACCCAATGAAAAATTTGAAAGTCTTTAAAATAAAATGTCAGTTTGGGACATCAAAAATATAATCATACCCTAAGACCATTTTTTTCGAAAAATTACAGCGCCACATGATTTGATAGGAATAAACTCGTAATTTGCATATATTTCCTACGTTTTCTCATAAAAAATTATTATTTCTTAAAGAAAATTCCCATACTGACAAATAGTATTTTTCATACAAATTATTAGGTATTATTTGACAAATTATAGGTTGTTTCATAATTTTCAGTTTATATCGTGACAATTATATGATATTTCTTTTTTAAATTAAATAATTTCTCTATGTAATTTTATACAGTGTATGGGATAATCAACATCAAGCCAGCCACCTATTTTTGAAATAATGTTTGTTTTTATTTTACCTACTTATCATTGTTTATATCTATAAATAAGGTATTTTAAGCCTAATACGGAATTGAAAATACCGTCATAAAGAAAATGTTATGGCATAATTCCATTTCCGAGATTTTACAGTTGTCGCTTCATTTAATTAATTTATACGCAAATGAAGGACGGTAAAAAATGAACGTTACTTAGATTTTGTTAGTTTTGAACAAGCGTTCTCCTGGTAACATTTGTTTTCGAAAAAAATGAATTACACGCGAGTGAGAAAACGTGCATGTCATAGGCCACGGGAAACAGATTCCGAAAAGTTAAAAAAATTGCATTTATTAAGTAGAAAAGTAGAATTTGAAGTTTTACTTAGTGAATATCTGATTTAAAAATGGGTAACATTCAACTATACATATCTCCGAAAAAATATCGTATCGAGACAATATTTTTTGTTTTAAAGATAAATTTGTGCCTTGTTTATAATAAGTTACCAAAATAAAGGTAATTTTAACTCTATAGCAGACAAAATAAGAAAAACTTTTGGAAGTAATTTTAGGCTTAAGTGGGTAAAACAAAAACAAACATTTAAAAAATAGGTTGCATGTAATGTCCCATATAATTATTTTAGTTATTATTCAAAATGAAATATTGTAATTAAAAAAGATGTGTATTAAATGAAAAAAAAAAATAAAAAGTGATTGTATTGAGTATAACTTTTTACTGAATTTTTCGCGTACAAACATTTACATAATAATGAGGACCGTAATATAATATAATACATTTATTTTAATATATTTTTCATTACTTAATATCTGGAAATTTGTTTTCTTGATCACGTTACATTTATTTACATTTGAACTAAAATAATGACGTTTAAAAATTACTAATCAATAAATAATAACTTCACAACTTTTTTTTAATAAAGTTAATTGACCCAACATTATTTGTCAAAGTTAATGACACGTCATAAAAACACGACTTTCGGTCGATAAAATTAAATTATTGATCGTCGACGTTCGCCCTACATTTTCCTGTTTGAAAATCCCATCACGTTTCCTCTATATCGAGCTTGAAATCTGTTACGAATTCATCGTTTTATTGTTAACGCACTATAAATCGATAATAAATATGAATAATATATTATCTCGTCTCATCAGATAATCCTTCTATACATGCAAGAGTTAAGTTATCTATCGAAAATAAAACAATTCTGGAAATACAATTAGCAAAATTCTAAATTTAATTTTAAGAAATATTACACATTAAATTTTTATTTACATTTTTAAATAAATATAAAATAAAACATTTTTAGTTAGTTATAAAATTATGTACCCTGATGTATTCCACAAATCTAAACGAATATCAATTCAAATTGAATTGTCTATATCCCTTTCGTTTGTTCATAACATATTTTGTCGAAATGTCGATTTTTAGCATTTTCTTTTTGTCACAAAAAATCAATGAAGGCCAACGTATGAGTAGGTGAGGGTGTGAGGGCAAGTACAATACATAACACAACTCACTGCCCTTTGGTTTAACTTGCTGGTTATTAACAGGCCACTTATTGGATTTACGTTCGTTTCTATGTTACGGTCGAGATATTAGAAAGCCAGCAGATTACTTCAATTTGAATCACTTTATTAAATTTGCAACAAATACGTAACTGACAGTACGACAGTCGTTTATTCGAATCATTAATAATGATGTTTGAAAATTGCTTACATTGGTCATTATTCTAACGACATATTTACTGGTACAATGAAAATATTTCAACAAAAGTAAAAATATTCATTAAATTAAATTTATAATATTACATACATTGAGACAAACAATAATACTTATCATAAATTCAAAATTAAAAGTGTTAATTTTAAATGGCGCTAAAACTAGCAACAGATTCGAAAAAGCAATGGTTCTCAATTTAAATATGCAAATACCTTTTAGAGGATTCAAACTGCGCTATTCAATCCTAATTTTTCTTCTGCAGCTTCCATACAGATTCAGAAGTAATTTTCAAATCGTAGAAACAACATGTCTTACTATTGTTTATAAAATATTTAAACAATTAAATCACAAAAATTCCCTGCAGAGGACTCGGACTGAGCATTTATCCCAATTTTCTTCTGAAGCTTTCTCAAACATCAACAAACTATTTGCAATGTGTAAAAAAAAATTAACAAAACTTCCTACTATTGTTAATACAATAAGAAGTTCAATTTTTAAAAAAGTTGAATAACAAAAGTGAAAAAAGATTCACCAAATCGAAAAACAATGTATAAAGGATAAGAGGAAATTTTGTTTATTTTTTTAAAGTTCTGCAAATAGTTTCTTAATGTATGAGAAAGCTTCAGAAAAAAATTGGAGTCCTCTGGAGGGAATTTTTGTGTTTTAATTGTTTAAATATTTTATAAACAATACTAAGACATTTTGTTAAATTTCTACGATTTGAAAATTACTTCTGAATCTGTATGGCAACTGCAAAAAAAAGTTTTTTCGAATCCGCTGCTAAGAATAAACTTGTAATAAAAAAGAATAAAAATGTAAGAACAAACTTTTCAACTTGTTATTTACTTTTTGTAAGTTACGCTATTTTGCATTTGTAGTTTAAAAGTATTGATTCTTTAATTAACAGGAAGCAATAAACCCAACGACATTACACAAAGACCAGCCATAAAAAGAGTTAATACCAAGGGTTGCTTTTCTTTAATATTAATCAATTGCTTCTACTGTAGGCTTATCAGTTTAACTACTTTATTGATTTCTATTACTTTCTGTAACTAGAGCTGTTTAGTTCGACAGTAGAAACAGGCTTCGAGGAAACACAGACAGTCTCGTGTCTCTATTAATGGTGATAAGATAAATAAAAAAACATGTCTAATCCAGGTCTGCTTGAGATTTTAAGGTCAACATGGATATTTCATTGATACGAGTGCTTTAATCAATAATGCCAGAATTACTGCTTTTTTATGTTTTGATAAACTGGCATAAATTTCACACTTTCGTCAAATTTCATCATTTACTTCTTATAATTCTAATCAATTGAAAATATTTGCTTTTTTCTCGTTAGAGTACCAACTAAAATATTTTGGTATTTTTAAACCATTTATCCAACAAGAAATTTTACTGTTACGTGATTTATAATCAATTTTCAAATGTAATTAAGCTTGAAAGCTAATAGAAAAATATTTATAATCCATAGCTAAAACAAATAGATAAAAATTTATAAAATATTGTTTTTGTCAATTTTCTGTAGATATTTTCAAAATTTACCTTTACTAGAACAGAATCTCGATTTTTTTAAAAATATTAAGTTTTTCATTAAAAATGCTCATTAAAAACATCCGTTGTATTTAACAATTAATGGTCGTGTTATAAATATGTATCGAGTTAAATTTACAATAAATTTTGTTGACCTCGTTTAAAAGTTTTTAATTCAGTCATAAGCAGAAGATCTTTAAATTAGTTCTCATTTTCTTATTTCATTATTTGATGTGTACATGTCATTATTAAGTCCTCTGGAGTATTTTCGATTAACAATGGTCTCAGGCCATAATATTACTACTTCTATATATTTATAAATTATTCCAAGTCTGAGCTCTGAGAAAGTTTAAGTTTCGAAATATGGGGCATTCCACGTCAAATCGGCAACTTTTTTCGCACAATTTTTAATTTTATCATTTGTGTATTGTTAGTACATGCAAAAGAAGTATTCTTGACCATATTTTCTGTTCTGACAATGTTTAATTTATTTAAGCGCAAAAGTATCATGACTGAAAATTAATGTAACACATCTTTTTCGTAGTTTTTTTAATCCCCTTTCTCGTGAAAATATGCGCTTTCATGTATTGTTACAGGATGAGGTTAAAAAATCGTTTTAGAGTTTTTAACCCGTTTCGTCCTGAAATGCCCTAAATTTTGACTTCTTTTCAGCAGGTGCTCTCTCACAGAGAAAGTCACTCAATCGTTTTGATATAACCACACCTATTGTATTTTTTCTCGAACTCTCTAAATCCGGTTTCAGATTGACCATATTTGCCGCCATTTTTTTACTATGGCGGTTTAAACATAAAAAAGTCGTGAATTTTGAAAAAATTTCTTCAAATAATGGTATTTTTGAACAGGAAACCGTGTTCGAAACAAGCTGAATCTCTGTATCTGGTGGGGTAAATAGTTATACTAAAAGATAGGATGGTTATTAATTCACCATTAAAAATTGCGGACATTAGTGAACATTTTGTTGAAAAATTTCTGGACGCTCTAACTGAACAATTATGAGCTTGTTTTAAAAAATGCTAAGAATAAAAAATTCTTAGAATTCGCCGAGAAATATAGTGGATTTTTTTCAGATTTTTTAAATGAATTTTTGAAAATTTTTTTTCTAAATTCTTTTCAAAAGTGTAATTTTTTTTTCGAAAATTTCTAAACAAAATTTAGTGCAACCTCTGATGAATTCTAAGAGTTTTTTCTTCTATGCATTTTTTCCCAAAAGTTGATAGTTTTCGAGAAAGAAAAATCTTAAACTATAATATTTGAAATTCATTTCCTCGAAAACTATCAACTTTTGGAAAGAATTGCAAAGAACAAAAAACTCTTAGAATTTACCAGAGAATGCACTAAATTTTGTTCAGAATTTTTCGTAAATAAATTACAATTTTGAAAAAAATTTGGAAAAAAAATTTCTCAAAACTTCATTTAAAAAATCTGAAAAAATTCCACTATATTTCTGAATGAATTCTAAGAACTTTTCATTCTCAACATTGTTTTTAAAAAGCTCGTAGCTTTTGAGTTAGATCGTCCAGAAATTTTTCAACAAAATTTTGACTGAGAACCGCCATTTCGAATGGAGAATTAATAACCATCCTATCTTTTAGTGTAACTAATTACTCCATCAGATACAGAGACTTAGCTTGTTCCGAACACGGTTTCCTGTTCAAAAATACGATTATTTGAAGAAATTTTTTCAAAATTCACAATTTTTTTATGTTTAAACCGGATTTAGAAAGTTAGAGAAAAAATACAATAGGTATGTTATATCAAAACGGTCGAGTGATTTTTTTCTCTAAGAAAGCACCTAATCAAAAGAAGTCAAAATTTACGGCATTTCAGGACGAAACGGGTTAATTTACATTTTTTGATGGAAGGGCCCTTTTTAAAATTCTGAAAAAAGGTTTAATATAAGCCCTTTATGGCAGTATAGTTCAAAATTTTGGCTCTGAATTGGTTTACAATAAAAACATCGACCTGAAAAATTGTAAATAAATCGAAGTCTCCTGATTAACGTATAAACTGCGTAACACAGGCTACTTATCTCGCTCAATTTTGGTCGAAATAACACATTTCTTTTTCGATTTTAAAGGCAAATCAATGCTCTACAAGATGCAGCAAAATCATAACATTTCATTGTCTAACTAAAAATAATAAGCGAAAACTGTATACAACGTTTCTACGTAGAGAATCTTCGAATTTTTTAAATTCTTCACAAGAATCTTTGTCACACGAGGTCTTGCCATCATCTTCGAAATCCGAAAGATTACTGGAATCGAATAAATCTTCATCTACATCAGAATAATCAGAAGCATTTGTGGAAAAAGTATCACAATTTATAAGAGATACATCACAGTAATTATCATCCACAATCGAATTTTCGATTAAGTTTTGCTTCTTAGCAGGGGGAGGCAAGAAAGAATCTTGTTTAGATGAACAATTAGAAACATCAGAGACGACCGATAGATCTTTTTTTTTGCACAAGCTCACGTTTTACAATTGCGTCAACATCTTCACGACAAGAGCTACAAAGCAGTTAATAATTGTGGACATTTTGTAGCACTTTAATTTGTGTCGATGTCACACGGCGAAAAAAAGCCCTTTTCTTTTGTTTTGCGTTTTGAAAAGGATTTTCAACACCTATCTTTAAATAACTCAGACATTATAAAACTAAGTATTATTTATAATCAGAAGTGAGAGGCGGATTAATGAAATTAAAGATCAATATGTTTACATAAATAATTATACATTTTTCATAAACCAATTTCAACGTAAGAATTTAGTACACAAAACAAAAGTGGGTTCAACGCGCTAAATTTCAATAAGAAAAAATTATTTATAGCTGTGGAAAAGAAAATCAGCTTCTTAAAATTTTAGTCTAAAGTCTCAAATATGTTTTCCGTAATAATATCAGACTTACTGAAGAATTCAAAACGCTGACAAGTTGGCCTGTTTATAGTCTCGGAGTAACTCATTTTACTAGTGAGAAATCGATAAGATGTAGCAGCGCCACAGTACGAAGAATAATGAACTTCAAAAGATAATGTAATGCCGGCGGTAGCCGATTCTCTACGTAGAAACGTTGTATACAGTTTTCGGTCATTATTTGTAGTTAGACGTTGAAATGTTATGATTTTGAAAAATGCATCTCGTAGAGGACTGAATTACCTTTAAAATGACAAAAATAGTATATTGTGTATCTAGGGCGGAAAGGCATGTATTACGGCGCGGACGATACTGCAGCTCGAGTCGTAGGCAAAGACGAGGCGAGGGATTCAGCATCGCCCGAGCGTGTAATGCATTTTTCTTCACACCGCTTATCCTCCCGGCCATAAAGAAAAATCGTATACTTCCCTCGGGAAGTAAAAAAGAATGCCTCAGACTGCCTGTTTCTCACCCTCGGCTTCACCTCGGGTAAAAATTACACGCAGTCTGAGACATTCTTTATTTTACCTCCATCGTTGAGTAATATACTATTCCGCCCGTGGTACACACGATACTTTTTGTCACACCTGTCGACAAAAATGCCACCTTACTGGCTGATTGTAATGAGAACAGCGGGCGGTAAATATTGAAAAACGCCCGTGCGCATGCGCAGTTGCGTCCTCGGCCATAAATGGCAACTTTTCGTTCGCTTAACCTGCACGGAAAGGTGACAGTTTTGTGCAGGTGTGACGAAAAATGTTTTATTTCGACCAAAATTGAACTAGATAAACGATGCTGAATTTGAATACAATAAGTCCCCTGTGTTTTGCAGTTTATACGTTAATCAAGGGACTTCTATTTATTTACAATTTTTCAGGTCGATGTTTTTGTTGTAAACCAATTCAGAGCCAAAATTTCAACTATACTGCCATGGAGGGTATATATTAAACCCTTTTTATGAATTTTTTATTAATTTTAAAAAGGGTCCCTTCCTTCCTTCGAAAAATGTGAATTAAAAACTCTTTAACGATTTTTTAACCTCACCCTGTAACAAGACATGAAATCAGATATTTTCACGAGAAAGACCATAAACAAAATTACGAAAAACATGTGTTACATTAATTGTCAGTCCTAATACTTTTTCGCTTAACCATTTCGTCCCAACACGAGAAAATTTGTCGCCGGTTTTGATCCTCCGTAAGTTTATGAATATCTTTGAGATATTGCTATGAAATTAAGGTTTCCTATAGTTTTTGAGTATGCTCTTTTCGAATCTGAAGTTCATTTTTCGATATCACTTTCCACTTTTGTAATATGACTACTTAACCCGCTAAGTTCCCAAATTGTAAAATTTGTATCTTATGTTTGAGCTCAGGAAACTTTATGAAAAAGTAAGAAAATCTATTGGAAAATATACAACCTTACTACTTTCGGGTACGCTCTACACGACAGAATGTTTTAACAATTTCAAAACTTTCATTTTCAATTGTTGATTAAGAATTTAAAAAAAAATATGATTTTTTTTTTGAACAATTTTTATTTAATCAAAAATTTGAGGGGGAAAGAAATTTTTTTACTGTCGCAAATATGCACAAAATTGCACAAAACATCTAAACTTTTCAACCAGCTTTGGTTTTTTATCATACGATTTTTTTTAACAAAATGGCGGTCAAAAAACGAAAGCTAAAACACTCAACTTTAATTTCACTATTGTTTTTGACAATCTTCATTGGAATCGTGTAAATTATTCAATTATTTCAGTAGGAATATCTAGGAATAGTGTTTCATACATGTAATGAACATAGTCAATAAAACTAAATATCTTATGTATGTATTTTACAGATTAAAAAAAATGATGTCTAAAAACCAACTACTACAACTATATTTTGGATTATTTAACAGTATTGCTACTTATGGAATACTTGGATGGGGTGGAATATATCAAGCATCATACCTACTAATATTAAGACTGCAATTAAAACTATTGAAAATAATAGGCATTAACCAAAATGAAATACAAATTCTAAATATCAAACAAACCTTCCTACTAAAATCTATACTTTACAACTATAAAGAGCTTACAAAGATCTACAAGGAATGCCCTCGAAATACCAGAAACAGAAGTTTACCATTGTCAAAGTATAATTTATCAATAGGTCAAAGATCTATTTTACTATGCAGTCGAATATTTTAATATGCTACCTAACTCACTAAAAGATATGCAGCTACACAGTCAAATAATCAAGAAAAAACTTAAATCAAATCAGCAGATTCATAGTGGATTAGATGAAAACCAAATTTTTCTGAACATACCCAAGAAATGCTAAAAGAAAAATGCAGAATAATTTGTTTTTATGCGTGTTTTAAACAGCTTGAATATTTTTAATAATCTCAGTGTTATGAGATAGGATAAACTCTATATCGAATAATATAAAAATACTAGTACTATCATTTATATTTTATATATATTTTTTATTTTGTTGTTAGGTTATAAGTAACCTCTTATATTTTATATGGTCATAAATACTTCTTTTGCATGTACTAACAATACACAAATGATGAAACTAAAATTAAAAATTGTGTGAAAAAAGTTGCAGATTTGACATGGAATGCTGTGTATAAAAAAATTATTTAACACTATGAAAATTAACGATCTGCAAATATAAAACTAAAATACATATAGAAAGACTTACTTTTGGAATATTGACTCGGGACCAGAACAGCTCGAGATGTTCCCTCATCCTCTGCGGCTTATATTTACTGTAAAGAATTGCAAGTTCGGTGAACATTCCCATATGAGCGCGCTCCAGTCCAAGAGCTGCCTCCAGGAGATTGATAAGTTCTTCAAAGTGCCCTCGATCTTGATAATAGTTGATCAAATCTTCGAGCTCGTCGGCATGTACCACAATATGAAGACCACACATTTGGGCCAGCCGGAACTCTCCGCTGTCGACGCATGCAAAACACACTTCCTTCCAAGTGCGCGTGGAGTTAGCTTTGCGAGCGCTGTCCACCGCACCTTGGAATTCTGTTAGGTGCACCAGGGTGATGGCCAGCCTTGCAAAGTTCGACACGTTATTGTACAACAATTTTGCTGCTTCATACATTTTATCGTCGAAGCATCGATCACCAATCTTCTGAATGTCTGCGTGATTCGGCCCAGAGACGAACTCCTCGAGATCAGCCAATCGGTTGGTACGAGCGTAAGCATAGATCAATTCACTTTCGATGTAAGACTCCCTCGCCTTCTTACGGGCCATTTGCAAATAACGCACCAGGTCTTCCCAGTGAGAGGTTCGATGGGCGGTTTCTACCACGTCGATGTACGCCGATGGGTCGTCAGCCTTGATGAAGCTGTCGATGGCTTCTTTCACGAGACCTTGCTGAAGCTGAGCTCGCGCCAATTGCGACCAAACCGCCGATTCATTGCAGCGCTCCGCGAATTCGTAAGCTCGATCGAGGTTGTTCACCTGCTCGATGAGGACTTGAATAGCCGAAGTGTTGACGTCAAACTTCTTGAAGATTGCGAAGGCCTCTTCGTACAGTTCGTTGTTGATTGCGATATTGGCAATGTCTGGAGCATCGTAATTGTCTAGTCGATTGATGTACTCCATTACTCGAGTGCGGTCAGCCTTAATGGCTGTCAGAATCAAAAGATTCTGAAGATTACGATGGTCGCTGAAGGCACTGCTGTCCAGTACTATTTTTTCTAGCAATTCAATCAGTTCGTTGGGTAGATCAGCTGTCATAAATGCCTTAACAGTCACCGAAATATCTTCGGGGTCTTGAGTTTCCGACAAAGCTGTCTGCACTACTTGATCGATCAACGGCCTTTTGTAAGGATTGCTCTCCAGAAGCACTTCGGCCCACAAATCTGGATCGCGTCTCCTCACCAAGTACCTGGCTTCGCTCTTGAACAAACTATTTTCGTTGCACACACTAATCAGTTCTCTATCGCACTGCCCTCGCTCGTACGCGATGCAAGCTAAATGCGGGTCGCGCTTTTCGCAGTACTTTCCAACTACGCGGCTGTCGTAAAACTGGTTCTCCTTCAGGAACCGTTCGGGATTGTTGTTGCTGTCGATGTAAATTTTTGCTAATGCGTTGTGTGTAGCCGGCTCGACGCATCCTTCATGAATACGAGATTCCAGCCAGGGCAACAAAAGTTTCAGTCGATTACGTTTCTCTACCTCTTCGACGAGTTCATCTGTAGAAAACTGACCACGCACTACCAAAATTAAGTTCTTGATGATATCTTCGGAACAATCCACATCCAATAAGCCTCCGATGACGACTGGTAACCTGGAGGGATTGACCTTTTGTACATAAATTTCAATATACTTTTGCAAGTTGTTTCTGTACAAGTAAAGGACAAGATCGTGGACAAAGTCGAAGCGGTCGCAAACTATAATCAGGGGCAGCTGATCCGACAGCTTAGCCTCCTTCAAGAAGTTCTTTACACGTTCCGCATTGTAACAATTGCTTTCACGGCAGATGCGCTCCACTTCCTTGATCTGTCCGGTTTTGCATGCTGCCTGAATATACTTGAAATGAACCTCCTGATCCTGGCTGAAATTCACTATCGAACCGAGGAAGTAAAAGAGACCTTCGTAAGATTTGAAACTTTCAAAGAGATCTATTAACGCCTTGGTAGTCAATTGCTCGTGATATTTGGTAGCAATTTGTACACATATTTGCAGATTTTGCCTAATGTTTGCCGTTAGCATGGCTTTGAGACACTCTAAAGAATCTTCTACGGAAAGAGTACCAAAGAAGCCAACTAACCAGTCTGGCGATAATAATGTTGTGTGAACTACGGCTCGCTTGATATCGTATAAATCGGTATAATGTTCCAATGCGCGCTGCAACAGCCCAGCTTTTTCGCAGAGTTGGGCGACGTGAGCTCTGTCGTAGTGCGTGAACATCTGGTTACCCAGAATAGCGTCGGCCACTTGCGGAGCTGACATTAGATTCATTTCTAGCAGTCGAGTTTGGAGAGCTCCTTCGCTGGGTCTGTTGTTCTTCAAAGCATCCAACAGGAATGCAGTGCACTGCTGCACCATATTTTGTTCCATAAATATATCTACTATCTGATTAATATCTGCTAGCGGTTCGTCGTCTTGTACAAGCATTTGCGCAAAGGCAACACCTTGGTCAGGATTGAGTCTCATGACATTCCGAAGTAGAAAGATATAATCTGGGGTATAAGAGACTTTTTTTGCGTATAGAACTATCTTTTGGAATTGTCCAGTTTCGGCAAAACACTGAATCACTTTATTCGGTACATTTGCCCTCAAGTAAACACTCAATGCTAATGTCGGATCCGCTTGTTTAACGAGATCTCCTAATTCTTCGCTACATTCTAATTTATCCTCCTTCAGCCATTTCTCCAATAGTTGTTTGCGACTCTGAGCTAATACTGGTCGGCACAATTCTAACGATTCGTACTTGTTTAGTTGACCTTGATCCAGTAAAATTCCAAAGTATTGCAACAGAGGAGAAGTTTGCCCCTGGGTTGTCGGTACTTGTTGAAACCGTTGAATCGTTGCAGGTGTCCGGAGAATACCTTTCGGTGCATTAGAAGCAACTTTAGCAGCTTCCGCGTATTGACCATTTTGGAATAGCATATTGAATTTGCGAACGAATAAATCTTCTGCTCCAGACAGATTATTCCTCACTGCCATGCGCAATGCAAGTTCCGGATTCTGCAGGACGCCGTTGATATATGGAATGATATTTTCCTCGTCGACAGAGACCGAAAGAACCTGACCTTTCCTATTAACTCCAATAATTCCTCCAGAAGCTTCGTGCGGTGCTGTTACAAAAATTGTTTCTCCGGAGATACGGTTCATGAAGATACAGGTTGCCGATTCAATGTCGTACATGTGAATGTAGCCAAATTTAGTGATGAGATAAATAACATCGTACTTGGAACTAACTTGCATGGCAACGGGGAAATCTGTGTTAGCTTCGGGTGGGAAGAAGACTTCGACCGCCTTCTTAGGAAACGGTTGATTTCCTGTTGGTGGAACTCCCACTTCGATGATATGTAATTTAGCACCTTGTACGGTGCGCACTGCGAAACAAAACAAGTTGCTGGGTTCTGAATACCCTTCCATTTTGAATTGCGCGAAGGAGGCGGCGTGGCCCTCAATGGGCTGCGAGCATTTGCGTTCTACCGAGTACAATTGCATAGCACCCACTACACGGTTGTGATGCGCGGAGATACCGATGAGCAGTAACCAAGTTTGTTTGCTATCTGTGCGATAGTTGATAATTTGACAACCGTTCAATGAAGAATGGCGCTCGAACATTTTGTTAGGTGTCGAATCGCCTTCCATCGACCAATGATAAACAGCTGTCTCCGTTACTAAAGCTAGAGTATTTAAAGAAATCCACTTCCAAAATACAACATCTTCCGTCATGGTGTGTGCCTTCATCTTCGATTTCATTTCGATATTGAATATCTGAAGTGTTTTCTGCGCTGCTTCCACGAGATAAAACAGGATTAAACAATTGAAGATAAAACAAATTTAGACATACAACTTATTATAATTAAATGATATGAAACTCGTGACGTGTATTTATTGATACTCACCTTTCAATGCAATAACTTTACTCGCCGGATTCATGATTGCAGAATCCGCAGAAATTGGTCGTCTAATAGGATTTCCGCTGTCATTCATATCAATGATGACAACCTGCGCTGTCTCTCCCACCTTCTCTCGGACGCAGATGAACTTGTCCGACTCCATCGTGACTGTATTGAAACTGACATTGTTGGCATTGATTCCCACAGCCGTGAGCTGTTGAAAGAAAAGGAACCTATTATTGTATGAAATTTAATTTGACACTAAATGTCATCTAATTCTTTAAATAAATCAATTGTGTTTAGGGGAAGGTGGAGCGAAGCGATGAGGATTTTTTCTGTCTGCCATATCCCTCCTTGTATTTCATATTTAGATTGGCACCAAGTATCATTTGATAGGTGATTTCATAGCTAATATTACCTACATAACACTTTTGGCGTATGTTTTACAAATAGCACACTAAGGACATTTTAAAAAACATAAAAATCTCTGTGCGAAGCGGCGATATCGGGATGAAGTGGCGAACCTCCATTTTTCAGCGATTCGTAAAATATATTATAACTAATAAAATACAAACAATTGTTTTTCTAGTTCAAAGTATATTTTTTTACTGAAATGACAATGGAACCATAAATGCAAAGTTGAAAAATGAAGACCATAACGGAAAATTTAAAGAGATACAACTCGAAAAGAATTTATTCCAATGATGACGATGATGCTGGTGAAGATGATGATGAGGTAATATATTTAAAAATTGTTATGAAAATTATACCGAACCACCGCTATATGGTTGGAGATTATATTCCTGCACTTCGTCTACTGTGATATTGTTTCGTCTATAACGACGCAATGTACTTATTGTTATGCCAAAGTCACACGCAGCAACATTAACAGATATCCCAAATTTAACACTTTTTAAGAAACAAATTACTAATTCTGGGTCACGGTTTTCAATTTCCTTTTTTACAATTGTGTACCATCTTATAGTAGGAAACTACAAATTATCAGATAAAATTTGCTATTGAACTTAAGAAACTACTTATTTGCACGAAAACAGTTTGTTTCCTTTCTGGTGTTGTTTGTTTTGACCACAATGAAGTTTTCACTGGCAAATTAAGTGAGAAACATTAAAAGGCAAATAAAAATCAAAGCATCCCACCAAATATGAAAGGTATAAAGATACTGCTAAGTAATTCGAATTTTCCGTTTTGCATGTATTAATTCAGAGATATTTTGTGTTTGTAGCTTCACCCCATCTTCCACTATTACAAAATTAATGAGGTAATTAATAGTTCATTTATCTTAATGCTAGGATATAAGCATGTTATGCTTCATATTGTCAAAATTGGGAAAAGTTTGTGATGTCTTCTGGTGAGAGTTGCTACTGGCATTTCATATTAAATGTAACAGTCAAATTGTTATTTAATATGAGTGAAAAACCGATTCACGTAATTGGATTCATTACTGAATATTTTTACCAACGATATGGATTTGTAGATTAATGGATGATATTGTAAAATATATTTGATGCAAGTACTCCAGATATTTTTTACAATGAATTTCTTGTCATATACGCACAAACAATTCTTCTCATAATCAATATACTAGTTGCGTTAATACAATTACAATTGATTGATAACTTTATTAAGCAACTGGTGAAATGACTGTGTGCAAACCATACATATATAAAAATTTACAAAACATTATAATAAGTTACTACAAAACCATGTATCTATACCCGAAATATTTAAACGTGAACAACTGATGAATATAAGACAGAATTACTGTTATACAGTATTGCACAGCATTACGCAGCTACATTAAAGAAGGATACTTGCAAACACTACAACCTCTGAGAGTAACAAGGACACGTTCAGAAAAAACTGCAATAATTCCAAAGTGGACAAAAACCAGCTCAAGAAGATCCTTTCTTTATATCGGGCCCAAAATTTATAATCTAATTAACTCAAAACTCTCGATACAATCAAATCAGGCAAAAACCTTGTGGAACTACAGAAAAATTAAATAATGGATCATGGAAAGACGAGAAATTCGGAAGCTGTTAACTGATTGACATGGAGATCTTTAATATTGTCATCCAGAACCATTGCGCCATTTTTATTCTTCTCTTTATCGTGTTTTTTTTTTTATTTTTTCATTTTCTTTTTCTAAATTGATGTACTTTTTTACTCCTGTTTATGTAATTATTCTAATGGATACAGACGAGTTAATTGCTCTTGCATTTCCAAATTATTTCACGCTTTAATATGTGCCCTTTATATATATATTCATATGTCCTATTCTAGTCTATAGTTTTATAGAAGTAATTCAAATATAATTTTGACAGTATGATACGTTATTATAGATTTTATATCATGTTCTTGTTGTATGTTTTATAATATTAAATAAAAATAAAATAAAAAAAAAACTAAATATTGTAAATAAAAATGTGTAGGGAAGACCGGAGTTGTATGTCTACGTAAACTATAAGGTGTCCTCGGAATAGAATTAAAGCGATTTAGAAGGAATTTATTTTATTTCAACATCTTAAAATGGTATATTTAATTTAGCATTTGAAACTGCGATGTAAAATTTATTCACATTTTACATCATTAGAAAAATTCATGCTATTCATGATTTAAATTTATCCCTTTGTCACTCATTTACTGCTTTTATTATCTTGCTAGAAATCTGAGTAACCTCAAATTAGACATCGGTTTCATCCCTATCATTTTATTACCGAATTTTCAACAATTTATTATTCTAATATAATGCTTATCTATAATTTCCCCATCCAGTTGTCATACTGGGTAGAACCTGCTAATGAAAATATGCATAGCATGCAAGATTTGTTCAGAAATATTACGATATGTTCGCTGCGAAGAATTGCGAGCAAATGAACTTAACCGAAATATATGCCTCAAATCTGATGACAATTGAGTACATGACAGGTACTCTAACCCATTTAATTCCTAACTTTTTTATTTACTTTTAAATACTTCCTAGTGGCAAAATTCTTTCAAAATGACTCATGCGGTAGCCAAGATGGTAGAAAATAGTTTTGTGAAAAAAAAATTTAGAAAAAAACGATTTTTAAAACCTGGAACTTGGAGTAACAGTTTCCTCACTTTGTCCTCTCACCTGCTTGCCGCGCTCGAGGGCCCCTAATATTTAAAAATGTTACAAGAATTAAAAGAAATTTTGAATGTAAATTACTACACATTATAAATCCATTGCTTGAAGATTGATTGATATCAGTTATTGCTATTATCAGTATGATTCATACACATGTTGCTCCAAAGTACAGTCATGATGTGAAATTTCAATATTTTTAAAACTGGATGCGATTAGGTAATGAGTACAATGTGCGACATGAAAGTATCTGAGTACATATTATTAAATGTAGGTTTCAATTTCACTTACATATAGTTAATACTTTTCAGAAAAAATTGTTCTAAAAATATAACTTTCTTTTCAAACGTTGTCTTTAACAAAATTGGCATACTTCAATCACTTCCTCGACATTTAAATATCTAAATTTGTGCTCTCAATGTCTAAATTTATAATCTCTAGACTTCTTTTATCATTGGTAAAAGAAGCATTTCTTTTGACGTTTGAGGAGGTGTTACTTTTTTTATCAGGACTATGTTGGCTTTAAACATTATTATTCTATGCAATAATTTCGTGTATGCAATGGACGTGTTTTTATATTAATAATAATAATAATATATTTATTTTAATTTACATAGTTTACAAGAATGTATGCGTTACAATTTTAATTTCTTTAAAACTTAGTAATTTAATAACTTCACAAGGCTGTAGGCCTGTCTGTGAAAAACTACATTTACTCTGCAGCTTATTTTTGTTTGTCTATCCGCATCTATATTTTATTTGTAGTTTATTTACTAATTCGCAATTAAATTATCACAATCTATTCTTCTATCCCTAATAATCACATTTTTCCTACTCTTTAAGTCAGTGACTTCACTGATACAAAAATAATTATAACTTCTCTCTGCTATGTAATCGACACGCTAGACTAAGTCTTTCTCTTTGGTAATATTACATTTCCCCTTGTTTTATATCTAGTCTCCACTTTGTGAGCCACCACTTTTAAATAGTTGTTCTTAACCCCTTGGCAATGCAGTGAAAATCAAAGTTTCGTGCCAAAAATGTGCTGAAATTTTTTTTTAAACATGATGTTATCATATTGTATGTTTTTGGAGTCGCTAAACCCGAATCTTCGGTCAAAATTAAAAAATTCGAAATGGCGGATTCAAAATGGCGACCAGAAAAATAATAAGTTTACGAATCTGGCCGAAAATCTTTACTCGGGGGTTTTTGGGGTCGCTGAATTCGAATCTTTAATAAGGTCAATATTTAAAAAATTGAAATGGCGACCAGAAAAATAATAAGTTTACGAATCTGGCTGAAAATCTTTACTCTGAGGTTTTTGGGGTCTCTGAATCTGAATCTTTGGTCAAAATTTAAAAATTCATAATGTCAGCTTCAAATAGCGACTAGAAAAATTCGAAGTGAAACAAATCTAGTTGCAAATGCTTATTTGAAAAGTTTTGAGGGTAACTAAACACCGCTCTTAGTCAAATCCAGAGTCACAAACAGGGACGTGACGGTAACGACTCCATTTTTTTTTTTACTTTTGGGTTTTTTTTTAATTTACACTGTAAGAAACCCCCCGAAAAAACATTTCAGCCAGATTTGTGAACTTTCTAATGTTTGTGTTCGCCATTTTAAAGAAGCCATTTTGAATTTTGGAATTTTAACAAAAGATTCAAATTCAGCGACCCCGAAAACCTTATAATACCCTTTGATACTCGAATCATATTTTTTAAAGTAATTTATTTTTTAGATGCTGCTACAGCGGTTATGCACATGTATGGCAAAACTGTTTTGACGTCTATAGATGTCAAACACAGTGAAGGGGTTAATAGAAAATTTTTATTTTATTAAAATATTGTTTTAGCAAATTAGAAACTTCTTCATTGTACTCCATTAAATGATTTTTAAAAGAAAATAAGCGTTAATGTTTTGCCAATACAGATGTGAACATTATTTTCATCTTGATTATATGAGAATATTTGAAGAGCTCAAGGCAACACACGGTCAACTCATTTTTTACTTGACTACGAAGAAAATAATTTTTTTTATTTTTCGGAGCAACAAATAGTCAAGTGTTTTCAATTACACTTTTCTGATCGTTTGTTGCTTCGAACATGTAAAATTTATAAGCTAAATCTTATTAATTCATTCTTAGTGTTAAGTGTGATATTTAAACAATGAATTGTCTTGTGTAGTTTACTTTAATATGGTTTTTATTACACATATGTAGAAACTTTACATAACAGTGCTACAGATCGACTGACTCGAATTCATTGTTGTAGTTGTTTCTTTTATTGGTCTAGTAATATCGGTATGGCCAACTTATATCTAACTAGTATCTTATCTGACACTTAGTTTTAGGCATTTAATTTTGAAATGTTTGTTCTTCTCGTGACTATCATCTACTATGTATTTAATCAGTTTTACAATAACTTTAAAGATTAAATCTCAGATTTATAAATCGGATTTAATAACAGCCAGAACGTAGTAATTTTAACCTCCAAGATAACAGCATGTATTGGGCGATTGAAGCTGCAATACGATATGTTGATCTGTATCTTCTTCGTTGATAAAAATGTGAAAACTTTTTTACAAAAATTTTCTATTTCATTAATTTCTACAGAAAATTCGTTATATTTACCTTCTAGCATTTGCATTTAAAGAATATAAAATAATGAAAATCAACTGTCTAACAGATTATGTATGGCCGAGTGGAGTAATAAAAATACATAACCTTGTAGGATTGAATGAAATTCACCATTTTAAAATCGGAATTTTTGGTAATGGCGACAATAACCTTATTGTATCTGTGCAATTGAATACATTCAGCGTAACAAACGGTAAAAAAAAAGACTGTTTTTTGCCTGGAATGGTTTTTCTTTTTCTGGCTGTTTGTTGCTCCGAATTATTGGAGAAAGTGTACAGGACAAAAAAACTACAATAAATTGTTCCAAGAATGATCACTGTACCTTCGAAATTATCGTATTATTTCGTGACATTGACCTTAGCAGGTTTTTACTAGTACGTTCTGTTAGAGATTTAAATCGTCTACGAAAATTGGAGCTGCAAAACTCCAATCATTTAAATTCTTTTATATTACGATTATTAGTTGATACATAGTAAACTCAAGTTTTAGTTATCAATGGAAATGCACATTTGAACCTTTTTTCATAATCCGTAGAAGTGTTTCTGTCAAATTTACAAATTTACAATTATTTGGTTATTTTGAGGTAAAAGGACTATTGAAACCGAGAAAAATTTCTGAGCGGTGTCCCCCAAGTTCTGAATTGATTCCTCCACGTACTTGTAAAGCATGCATTCGGAACTCGTGTAATTGTCATATGAACGGAGTCCCATGCATAATGTATTGTCATTGTTCAAATGTCAGAATCCTTACCAAAACTCTAATAAAATGTCTAAAAAAAACTTTCATTGGAAACTTTTTCATGTATTTTCAACTGTTTTGCAGAAACATAATTTTTTCACTAAAAAACTACGAAAATTGTTGATATTTCGGAGACTAGATGACGGATTGAAACAAAACAATAACAAAAATACTCGTAAAACATAGAGGAAAAACTTTTATTCGACACATTTTCACGTATCTTCAACTGTTTTGAAGAAAAATCATTTTTTCATTAAAAAAACCCATTAAAATTGTCGATATCTCGGAGACTAGATGACGGATTGAAACAAAACAATAACGAAAATACTCGTAAAACATAGAGGAAAAACTTTTATTCGACACGTTTTCACGAAAAAATCATTTTTTCGTTAAAAACATCATTAAAATTGTTTATAACTTTTTATTGCACGCTCTAGGAGAAAAGATACCAACAAATTCGGATTTTTCAGATCAAAATACATAAGAATACACTTCAATTGCCTTCCGCACTTTCAGTGCACACGGGAAGGGGGTATTGCGCATGGACTAATATGAAATGTCTTGTTTAATTTTTTTGTTTAAAATAACCTATACTGCTTCTTATTAAGGGTTGTATTTGAACCTTGTAAATTTGACAGAAACACTTCTACGGATTATGAAAAAAGGTTCAAATGTGCATTTCCATTGATAACTAAAACTTGAGTTTACTAGGTATCAACTAATAATCGTAATATAAAAGAATTTAAATGATTGGAGTTTTGCAGCTCCAATTTTTGTATAGACGATTTAAATCTCTAGCAGAACGTACTGGTAAAAACCTGCTAAGGTCAATGTCACGAAAGAATACGATAATTTCGAAGGTACAGTGATCATTCTTGGAACAATTTATTGTAGGTTTTTTTGTCCTGTAGACTTTCTTTTATATCTATTCCGTAGTACTAACGTATCACTTTGACAAAACGTCCACGGTCGTTTGACAAACAATTCTAAGAATGTTGGCACTTTCCCCATTTTACCTGACGCTATTGAAAAGTAAACATCAACGGAATCATACGATTGGTCATTTAGTCCTAAGCTAAGCATTTCTGTTCCACAATATTGCACGATACTGAGTACCATTCGGTATTTTTACGTACGGATGAAAATTGTTGCTTGCGATAGACATGCAACAATTAGCCATAATGCATACATAAAAGAGAAATGCATTTGAGTAATTGTAGGTAAAGGAGCAACGGACTTCGCGCGAAAGCGAGGGGCGTATCGGACCGCGAAGCAGACGTGGCTTCCATGCTCGTCGTCGGCTCTTGACCGGACCGTGAAAAAAATCGATGCCCCCATAATTTGGCGGTCCCTTCGCCGGGGACGATCTCCACCCGGGTCGTTACCGATTTCAAAATTCGACGTCGCGCCAAATCGTTAGCTGTCAACCCGATGCGTTCCCAGACACCGAGGATCGCTCCGTTTCCCGGTGTACCGCGATCGGTAAAGTCGCGCAGCCGATTTACCTGTAGATGTTCCTGGAACCTGATTGGCAGTAGCTGCGTCATCTTGACGGCACTTGGCTAGGTTTTCACAACGAATCTCGTTTTCCCGACTTTCGGCGACGAATTCCTCGAGGATACCGGCTTTTAAAATACTCTGGGGCACCGCGTACTCTCCCGAGGGTGCTCGAGGACACGCTGCTCTGTTTCGGCGTCTGGCTAGTGCGGGTCGATCATTAGCGGACTAAAACGACTAGTGCGATGTATACCGCGAGGAGCATCCGAGCCACTGCACGACACCACCGATGACACCCAACGTCGCCGCCATTTCGATGCCCCCACCCGAGACCAGTGGCCGAAATAGTCCCAGTATTCGCGCGCGACGTATTTTTCGAGGTTATTACCGACGATTTTTCCGATTTTCAAAGATTTTCCGAGTAAAAGGCTAGTGGAGCATCGGGTCGAAAAGACGGTTTCGCATGCGCTCTAATCTCTTCGAAAAGTGAAATTAGGACGAGTTAAGGGACTGGTGGAGAAAGAGTGAGAGAGAGAGAGACGGCGTTACGGGACAAGTAACGAGTTGGAAGGAGATAAGAGGAGATAGCGCGCGAATAGGTGCGCGGCGGAGGGATACATGGAAGGCTAGTCGTGGCAGAGTAAGGCTGGTGCGTTGCGCGGCTCCCACCGATCTTTCTCTTTCCCCGTCTCTCTTCCAACGGCGAGAAAAACGATTTCCCCCTCCCGCCTACTCCCACCCCCTCACGTCACACTTGCGAGACGGCGAAATTGTGAATGAAGCCGTCGGCGACGGCGCATATTGTACGATTCGCGACCTATCTATATATACAGGAATACGGACGAGTACGGTGTCACTGATTGATATTCGTGTCATTCGAAAAACATCAAAATCTAAGTGATTGCAATTAGATCGTTAAAGTGGTCCCTCGGTAAGGTAGGAAATTTCACTAAAAAACGTAAATAAAAATTGACTGAATCGATTTTTCAAAATTCGGGCTCTATAAGGGCAATTTTAAATACTATAGACAGTATCCTAGAAAATTCTAAGAAAGTTCATTCTGACCTCACTGAGAATTTTCGGAAATAAATAATAATCACTTATTTCCGAAAATTCTCGGTCAAGTCTCAATTAACCCTTTCAGTCACAGTGGTCGATATGTCGACCACCTTTTGAGGTAAATGAAAAACGTATAAAAACCCATCAGATTTTCTTGGAAATTGATAATTGGGGGTTTTTGGGGACGCTGACTACAAATCCAATATTGGTTTTCAAAAATTCAAAATGGCGGATTTCATATGGCGGGTAACAAGTTTCAAGTGATTTGGATCATTTTTTGAAAAAGCCGTTCGCCATATTAGATCCGTCATTTTTAATTTTTGAAAACTATCAGCAGAATCGTAATCAGCGACCCCAAAAAACCCCGAGTAACTAGTTTCAAGTGATTTGAATCATTTTTTGAAAAAGTCGTCCGCCATTTTGAATTTTTAATATTTTGCAAAACTGACTCCGGATTCGTATTCCGCGACCCCAGAAACCCTATTTTCAATAGCGAATATAATGTTTTGTGAATTATCCTAATTGCGTGACTGAAAGAGTTATTAATGCCTCTGATATTTTCTAGGAAATTGGGGTTAATGCCTGAATAACATTTTTAAAATTCGGGCTCTGTAAGGGCAATTCTAAGCACTATAAACAGTTTCCTAGAAAATACCAAAGGTATTAATTGAGACTTGACCGAGAATTTGCGGAAATAAGGGATTTTCTTAGAATTTTCTAGGATACTGTCTATAGTAATTAAAATTGCCCTCACAGAGCCCGAATATTGAAAAATCGATTCAGTAGTTTTGTATTTACGGATTTAAGTGAAAATGCCTACCTTATCGGTCGAGTACGTTAGAACCTATTTAACCCCTTCACTGGTAGGCGTTTTCAAATAAAAAGTGCCAAAACTGGTACGAGCCAGGTTTCGTCCAATTTCTATGACAATGTTAATTAGGGGCTTTTGAGGGTCGCTGATTACGAATCTGATGTCAGAATTTAAAAATTCAAAATAACGGATCCAAGATGGCGGACCAAAATGCAAAAAGTTACTTGATGTAACAGAAATTTCTTACTCGGGATTTTTGGGATCTAAAATACTATCCGTCCTCTTTTCGTTGACCAGAAGAAAGAGACAATGGCATAGCGCCCCTCTCTTAAAAAAAACTACTAGTGTTCACTAATAGTAATTTCGTGCACTATTAGATCACTAGTTCAATTCTGCAGTCTCACAAAACTATGGCGAAAGTATTTAATGAAATACATGAAATTGAGGTCGCTAATATAAGGTCAAAAATCATTTTCCATATTCGGTCTGCCATCTTGGATCTACCATATTGAATTCAGCAAATTTGACGTCTGGAATTTCAGTAATTACAATATTTCTTTTACAGGGTATAAGAAATCTTTTTAAAACGCACGGGATTGTAAATGAAAGACATTTTTCGCAGTGTAGTCGTACATAGATTACCTTTTATCCTTTATTTTTTTTTATTAATTTTAACCCATCAGGTCCGAATAATGTTCGATACTTATTTTGAGCAGTAAAATAGTATATTACCTAAGAAGGGCGTAAAGTTGACTTTTACGCACGAATATGAACTTTACGCACCGGTAGGTGGCGAAGATTAAAACAATGGAGTCCCGGTATAATTGCGTTTCGCTATATTTACGTCCCAACATATTTGCTAGGATCCCTCTATTGTACAGTGTATTTGCACTATAGAATATATCAACCATTTTTTCAAAATGGTAATTTTATTTACATTACATATTTACATGATTTATTTATTTATATTTTGAAGGGAAGACACGTTCTAAGAAATAAATTCCTAGAAATTCATTCTTATAGCAACGAGAGAAGACTAGTGGATCTGAATGATTTCTCTCTCATATAGTTTTACCACAATATCGTATAAAAATAAAATAATAGAGAGGAAACTTAATGCTTCCATTTGAGAGTGGTAGAAGTGATGATCCAATAGTATATCTAGGTAGGAAGTAGAAATAGGAAATATGACTTCACGCGTGATTTTTTTTTACTTAACGCATTACCTTCCATTTAATAGTTAACTAAAAGTACTAAAATCAGATATTAAATTAGAAATTTTCGATACAAGTGCGTAAAAGTTTTTTTCACGAACTTTACGCACACAATTACAGAAAATTGAAAATAAAAATTGAGCTATTAATGCCTGAAATTACATTTATTTCGATCCAGGCCAAAGGTCTGAACGAAGTATTGAATTTGGTCAAATGTTCACGTTTCAGACCCAAAACAACTAAAAAATACAATAAAAAAAATTTGTCCATGATCTTGTTCGTACGTACGACCATATGGCTGGCGCCAGAATACCTGTCTATTTTTTGTCTCTATTTTCTCATGTCTTCTGTCACCTGATTGTGGACAGATTCTCTGCTCGTAGGGTTCCATTTTTTATCTCCCGAACGGTGAAACCGATTTTAAAGTTCAACCTCTTTTTGAGTTTGACATAGCCTAACTTAGATCTGTTTATTTTTGGAGTTGATTTAAATTGGGTTTCCAATCCTTTAGAAGAATTAAAGTATCCCCTCTAAAATCGGAGTCAATCCAATTATAGCATTTCATTCTCTATTCTTATAATTCAGTAATTCTTTTATATATATTTTCATAAGTGAAACAATCTTCTGTGGATTGTATTCGAAATTTCAAACAATTCAGTACGAAGTTTGAGGAGGTTATTTAGGCCGATTTCAGCAAATTCATTCCCCATTGGATGCGATATTTTATATATTAAATTATGCACTTTTGTATAAACAATAGTATTTTTCGATACTAGTGCGTAAAATGCGATTTTACGCACCGCTTTTAACATGCGATTAGATAGGCCGGTGCGTAAAATCGCATTCTTACGCACGCGTGCTGAACGATATTTTTCGATATACTATGCGTAAAATTTGTGCGCCGTTTTTTGTGGGTCAAATATGATGTTACGCACGTGTGATGACCGCGGCGCACGACTGCCCGGCGCAGCACGAGAGAGCCCCGGTCAGCAGTAGTGCGTAAAATCAAATATTGCGCATAGTATATCGAAAAATCAATTTTTTCATTCTTAGCCCCTTTTAAAAGAAACATTATGTTTTCCTACGTCTAAAATAGTATATTATGAAACTAGTGCGTAAAAGTTCATTCTACGAATGTGAAGGATTGCGACCCGAGCCGAAGGCGAGGTCGTAATCACATTCGCAGAATAAACATTTACGCACATGTTTCATACGATATTTTATGTCACTTGATTGCGTAAAATGCGACCAAAAATGTCAAAAGTGTGTAAAATAGCATTTTACGCATCGAATGGCATAAATATAGTTATCTCGGTTTTAAAATAATAGGCTTATTCCCTTTTTCTACACCAACACAGATATATGAGTACTACATACATATCTGTCATGTATAATAAATAAGATATGCAGTGTCAAAATGTTCCCTCAATTCGTCAAGTACACAAAATAAAAATACGTTACTATACGGAGAACAAAATAGAACGCTTATAAATTAACTGCAAGAATGAAAATTCTGTTCTTAAAAGAGCGAAAAATATTCGAATTTGAATAAATCCTCTCTCATTGGAGCGACAGTCGCTCGTTACAAAAGCAAAATTCTCACTTCAACTTTAAAGAGTGAATTTTAAATTGTAAACAATTTATTTTTGGGTATTTTCATAAATTTTACTTTATCTTATTTGCTTTTATAATAATTACTTCGTACTATGTACTTTTAGTTAAATAACAAAATTATTAAACAATAAAAACATAATTTATTTTATCACGACATATAACGATATCACACTTTATTATTTCGTTCTCAATTACACAAAACACCATGTGTAATTTCACCACATTGTATCCGCTCGAGGTTCCGCATTACCGGCCAAGCATAGCGTTACGTGAAACTACCATTAAGAGATATTTGGAAAAAATAAGAAACTCTTTCTTCAAGGTGGAAAATATTGTTCGTGGCTTTCAAGTTGAATATGAAAGAAAATAATGATGAATACGAACATTTACTTATTTATGTCGTCTTTACTTCGGAGCGGATTTGCTAATTTCTTTTAAAAGCATGAAATTATGATTCATAATTAATCTTTGCATGAAGTAATTTTATTATTATATTCTAATGTGTATTTTATTATTGTATCGACGAACACAAACTAACAAATTCATATTAAAAGGTCAAAAATAAGAAAAAAAACAAATGAAAAACAAATTGTAAAAAGAACAAAAATACAAAATAAAAAGGTTTTCAATGTATTTCTACCCCTGCGGGATGAAAATCCGGGAACGTATCTTGATAAACGATAAAGATAGAACAATTTTATAAATCCTGTAAAAGTGTTGTATTATTATAAAAGTATAGTACAAAATTGCTCGCCCACAATGCTGGATCTTGTATTTTATCATTCGGATACCAGAATTGTGATCAACGACCTTGAAAATGATGATTTGAAACTAAAATTTATGAATTGGAAAAAAAACTCGGTTTAAACGTCATTTTGAAATTTATAGATATACGAATGTATCCCTCGGATGTCGGGATCAATTAAACAAAATTAATAACGATAAACATTTTGCCCATAACAATATGCTCATTACTCTTTTTTATTGGCTGTTTTCAATTGTCACTATTCTTAGGTTAATATTTTTAGCACTTGTCTGAAAAAAGATTGATTATTTGACAGTACAAAATAATAATGTTTTCTTTTTAATATTCTGACATTAATAAATAGTTTGTATATTGTTATATTGTTTTTTACGGTATACATACCGCCAATATCTGGTAGCCTATATGCATACATGTATATACAGGGTCATCGAAAAGTATCGGACCCCCCTAATATCTTCAGTTAGAATGCACTTAGGAGAAAATGTCCAATAGCAAAGTTGTATGGTTTCAAGCGGGGAGTAAGATGATGACCTTGACTTTGACCTTGACCATGTCCTTCAAGGTCATTTCAAGGTCAATCTTATTTTTTTAAATAGAACCCCCTACATTTTATTGCATATTCTTATAGCTTATCTCGAGAGCTTTCCAAAACACTATAATAAAATATTTTTTTATTGAGTACTTTTTGAGTTATAAAGGTTTGAAGTTAACAATTTTTTGACACAAAATGTAGAATATCTTGTAAAATATTATTTAGTTTTCAGTAATCATAACCTTAATACTTTTGTGCGCGGAATAATGAAACCAATTAATTGGTTTAAAGAAAATACATTAATCGGATCCCCCTAATATTTTCAGTAAGAATGTATTTTGGAAAACTTCAAACCTTTATAACTCAAAAAGTACTTAATAAAAAAAATTTTTATTATATTGTTTTGGAAAGCTCTCGAGATAAGCTATAAGAATATGCAATAAAATGTAGGGGGTTCTATTTAAAAAAATAAGATTGACCTTGAAATGACCTTGAAGGACATGGTCAAGGTCAAAGTCAAGGTCATCATCTTACTCCCCGCTTGAAACCATACAACTTTGCTATTGGACATTTTCTCCTAAGTGCATTCTAACTGAAGATATTAGGGGGGTCCGATACTTTTCGATGACCCTGTATAATATTTTCGCACATGTGCACTGAAACAAAAATTTCCTCATTTCAAGTAAATATTTACTTGAATAGTCGTAACAAAGTATTTACTTGAAATAAGGAAATATTTTCTTAATTTAAATAAATATTTACTTACTGGATAAATTCTAATTAATATTTAGTTGAACTAACAAACTATTTTTCTGTTATAAGTAAATATTTTGTTGCGACTATTCAAGTAAATATTTACTTGAAATTAGGAATTTTGTTTTCAATGTGCGAAAGATAATAAGCAGAAATGATAAATAAATATACACTTACAAGGGAACCCTCCCAGGTGTGTCACACGGATTTGATTGAAACTTAGCACATCGAAAGATGATCATCGTTGATGATAATTGGCCTTTAAACTTGGTGCCATATATCACAAAAAACAAAATGGCGGCTCATATATGACAGAAAATAAAATAAAATAAAAAATCGTCGAATCCGCTTGAAACTTGTTACTTGGAAGTTTTTGGGGTCGCTGAATACGAATATATGATGCTGGATTTCAAAAGTTCAAAATGGCCGAGGACTATTTTAAAAATAGCTCGTATTTGATTAAAATTTGTT
The DNA here is from genome assembly GCA_030407085.1 of Trichopria drosophilae. Taxonomy (NCBI): domain Eukaryota; kingdom Metazoa; phylum Arthropoda; class Insecta; order Hymenoptera; family Diapriidae; genus Trichopria; species Trichopria drosophilae. Next base: position 159,475,199 of record CM059583.1, read on the forward strand.
ACTAGAGAATTTTTAGGATCGTTGAATTCGAAACTGACTCTGAATTTTAAAAAGACAAAATGTATATAGATGTAATTCTACTGTAACGTATGAATATCATATAAAAATCACGCATATAAAATCCAAATGTTTAGGAAAGTAAAAATTGAAATGAACTTCAAATAGTATTGAAAAAATATTAACTATCTGAAACTGTTTGGAAATAAGTTGAAATGTTATTTATTTAAATTAAAATAGAAATAAACTTGAACTCATACATTGTTTATATATATTCTCATAATTCTTTTGTTACTCAATATAAGTTTTGCACATGATGAGATCAGTAAAGAAATGATCTGCACACAAACTTTTTTTGAACCAACTGCATTTCGCCATCCGTATACTGGTACAGTCACCACATTGAGTCCGCCATTTTGAATTTTTGAAATCTAACATTATATTCGTATCCAGCGACCCCAAAAACCCCCGAGTACCTGTTTTCAAGCGAATTCGACGATTTTTTATTTTTTTGAAATTTTGTTATATATGAGTCGCCATTTTGTTTCTTGTGATTTATGGCACGAAGTTTAAGGGCCAATTGTCATAAATTATGATGACCTTTCGATGTGCAAAGTTTTAATCAAATCCGTGTGACACACCTGGAAGGGTTCCCTCGTTAGTGAACAAACATTTTCTGTGGGCTATTTTTATATATTCAGTCAAATAACGAGTGTTTCAGTGAACAGCACCCACTTTAATCTGTTAGTGAGTAATTTTCACGAATCTACTGTTAATTTTTGTTACTTACCATGTAATTTGATAATTTCAACGTAAATAATTTATTATCTAATTATCCTTCAAATGTTATTTCTTTACATTCTTGGATTTGTTTTAACTGAATTTTTCTAAATGAATTGTTTTGTATTTAAAAATCATTGAAACGTTATTAATGAAATGCAAGGTTTTGAAAATGTATAAACAATTCTTTCGTTCAAAATTCTAAAAGCTGCTATTATGAGAATTTTTAGACACATCTGATACTATAAAATGTTTAGTGTTTACATCTCCTAAAAAAAAGAATTCTGTCTAATTCCGACCTCGTAAGATTTTTTAGCTTTAGCACTGCAAAATCTCAATCAATTTGTAAAAGTTTTTTTTTCCCCTGAAAGTCTGATCAATTGCCCCCCTTTTCCTTTCCAGACGTTTTTTGCGATCTCCTATAAAATTATATATAAACGCTCTTAAACAAAAATGTACAAAGGAACATGGCTGCCCCAATTTGGACGTACCCGTGTTCCAATTTGGACCGCTTCTTTTTTATCGATTTTCGCAATAAAAGTGAAAGCAGAGTTATTCCAATTTTCTTTTAGTGTAATTTTATTGCATTAAAGCGCAAAATAAACCAGATTAATAAAGCGTAAATCAATCGGAATCAGAGTCAGATTCAAAGTATTGAATGTTTTGTTTTCGTATGCGGTTTCTGGATCGTGCTGGTAAACAAAACTCGGCTGTGGTGATGTAAACATTAGAATATAAATGTTATTAATTATTTTCGTATATGGTAGGCGTAAAGTGCAACTTTTACGTCTACTGGACCTTAACTGAATCATAGAGTAAGGAAAGTTACGACCGGCGGCGATTGACATCGCTCAAGAAGTCCCGATTGCCGGTGGGGCTAACTTTACGCCTAGCAGGCGTTAAACTCAACTTTACGCCCGCAAAAATAGGCGCAAAAGATGTACTTTTTGCTCACTATGATGAAAATATATTTACTTCTTTCTGATGTTTACGTATACCCGTATATATTTTTCAGTATTTTTACCCATACCGAAAGTAATTTAAATGATAAGTAAGTTATTTTTATTTACACTAATGCAATTATAAATAAATTATAAATTGCGTGTGAAAATAGGGGGTCCGAAGTGGACCAATGCCGATTTCACACTTCTCAATCAGATTAGGCAGAAATAGCAAAGGTACCAATACCAGCAGTAATTAGTAGTATTATCACGTCGAGTAATTTGTTATTGTCACTAACAAAAATCTTGAAATTCTAAATGTAAATTTTATCTTGTAGCACTTCAAAACTAGAAGTTTCTCTGACGCCATACACGTGATGGCTGAGAACCGTCAAATTTTGTGTGTTGTAACAGAGCACTATCACAACCATAATAATAACCGTATCGACCTTCCACAATATTGTCATTGCTGAGAAACAATAGGCAGTCTAAATTGGATCAGGGTCCGAATAGGAACCCATCATAAAAAAGAAAAATTTTTAAATTATATAAATAATAATGCTATATTTTTCTTCCTATATTGCGGGAGCAAATTAACGTATTCTCTCCCTTGGGAGCAAAATAAGTGTCTCGCACTCTGAGAGCAAAAAACTATTTTCCTCCCTATGTCGCGGTAGCAAAATAGCACGCTTTGTATAAGTATCAGTAAAAAGGCATGTGCAACAAGGAAGAATAGGTGTTTGTATCTTCGTTCGGGCGTCGCACTCGTCGGCAAACACATATTTTGCTCCCTAGTTGCACAACGTACTATTCTTCTTTCGTGTCGCAAATATAAACATGTTAGGAAGTGTTTTTGGTGCTGGTATTGTTACAAAAATTGTCATGAATGTTTATCCACTTTTCAATGTTTTATAAGTGTTTTTTCTATTCAAAGTGTCGTCATTTCTTATAAAGAGGGGCGAGAGGGAGAGGGCATCATTAAAATACTATTATCATCACTATTGAGCAACTCAGTTAATACAGATTTTATTATATCCAATTACAAACTTAATTTTTGAGCCATTTAAAATTAAATTTTTTTTTATTGTTATAATGTTCGTTTTACGAAGATTCTATATACGTAGTCGCGTGTTACTGACAGTATCGATCTGCTTTCGGAGTATTCTGCTGTAGTGAGCAAGTATTAATTTAAATCGACAAATGTTTGTTGCTGACGTAGAGCAGTGTCATCCGGTTAGCGTGGGACGAAAATAACATCCTCGAAAATTTGTCATTTCTAAGACGTCGTAAACACCTATAATAATAAAAAAAAGCTTGAAAACCTAAGATCTGAATTACCTATGAATGCATGTAATTTACGGGAAATTTACGACATATTTGACGTCACAAAAAAAAACAGAGAATAAGTTCCAGATATTTAAAAAAATTACCATTTCCATCTGGAAATACCTAAAATATATCTGTAGTGCAGTTATCATATATCAATCGTAATTTTTTAATGAAAAACCTTAAAAAGTAAAAATTAATAAATAAAGAGAAGAACAATTTTAAAAAAAAATGCTTTTTACAAAAGAAGTCAAATAGAAATGTCAATATTCACTATAGTAATGTTAGAAAATTTTTATTACACTTGTCTCTATAGGAATAATGTACAAATTTAGAATATTTATTACGAAAATAACAAACAAAAAATAGCAAACTCTCTAAAGTTTTACTAGGAATAAAGGTAAATTTTTACATAATAAAACTATGTCATAAAATTACAGAAAATTTTCAACAAAAAAGTCTTTGCTTGTATGAATTACAAAAGTTCCATTTGCTGTTTCTTAATGTTGTTACTGTAGTTTTGCTTTTCTTTGTGGCAATTGGCAAACTATTATGTAGTCTTGTTGGTGTGCTATTAGTGAAACATTGATATGCAGGTACATCTTATTACATAAATCTATGTGCATGTAGTAGTATGTGTCACATGGATTTAATACTACACAATTTTTTAAGCAATTTTACGTCTTTTTATATATTCCTATCAAATGAAATTAAAAAAAAATTAAAATATAATTATAATGTTATTATTGATATCCAATAATACTACACTTTAACAAAAATATAATTATGGCATTGGAAAATTTCAAAATTAAAATGATGATTGACACAGATGTATTTGATATATCTGTTCTTGATATTGCATAATATCGACTGTTGTACGTGACATTCTTTTTAATAGAAATTAATCATTTTCATCTCAAATACCTTATAAATACCTGATAATTTGGAACAATTGTAAAATAGTACAGAAACCAAAGTGCCATAATATCAATCTTTGACCTTTTGTAAATGTAATAAAATTTTATATTAATATTTTGTGTTATATTGGTACTTTGATGTGTAGCTTTGAATGAAATATAAAATAGAACTTTTAAATTTCAAATCGGCTGCTAGCTTCAGCCTCATTGAGAATATGAAATACAAAATTATATATACCATGTTATTTAATAAAAATTTCTAGATTTTCTAACTAGAGTAAATTTCACTCATTGAATTTAAAGATTCTTTATAATAATTCCTTATCACTGACTTTGAAATTCGTACTGCTCTTTTTGATCACTTTTTATATTATCGACGTTCACGATTACGTCAATATAAATATGCCATGAAATTCAATTACTGATAACCTTGTTAGTTATGCTTGATATTTTAATTTGATGATTTCAAAATTTTTATATTGCAAAACTTAAGAACTTAGATCTATTCTACAATACCTTTAAAAAAAATGGTAATATTGATGACAAAATAAAGTAATCATATAAAGGAATAGGTATGTTAAACTTGAGGTAGAGTTGTATTTTAAATTATATTTAAAATACATTTTTAAAGAAAACTGCACATTCTAAATCTATAAACATATTCATTATTCAGACTTGAGATTTCATCACAGTCATATATAAGAATCTGGATTAGTAATTTACTACTAGACTGTGGTTCTATGCATATATTTTAATTTGTGAATGACTTTTACCAACTGGATTCCAATATATTTCAAATCACATTAAAACTATTATTGTTTTAAGTTTTTAAATCATAGGAAATCTAAATCTTTGAAAATCTTAATGTGACTATTAACTTAATTGATAGGGAAAATTCAATTAAATTTGAAAGTAACAATTTGATATAAATTGGATATAATTTATTAAATAGTGTAAGTATTATGAAGCAAAAACTATTCAGGGAAATTTGTTTATTTGAGTAATTATATCATTTACAAATTCCGTATAAAAAATGATATAAAAGAAATTCTTGACTATAGAATGTCCATGATTAATACATTAACATGATTATAGCTTATCTTAGATTATCAGTTATAAATGTAAAAGTCTCATATTTTATTTTGACTGACAGAAAGATGACTAACTATTTCTAATTATTGTATCATTAAGCAACTAACTTTTTACTTTTTATATATTATTAAACTTTGTAAATTAATTATAAACAACACTAATTAGCAGCCAATTTGTAGTAGCAGATTTAAATAAAATCAGATTCTCCTTATTATAAAAAGTCTAGTTGGTATTTATATGAGTATTTTGTGATATATTGATTTTTAGTTGTGGAATTTTCAATGAAATATAAAGTAGAACCTCTAAATTTCCAATCGGTTGCTACAAGTGGTCGGCTAGATTCAGCGACATTAATTGTAGTACAGAGATATCTAGATTGAATGCTGATTAATTTTATAAATTCAAGGAAATAGATTAATACAAACACAAAAAATTCTGTGGTAAAATTGCATAACAATTGTAAAATTGCACACTGTTTTTTGTAGTCCACAGAGTAAAATTGAAACTTGTAGTAAAACTATTTTACTATGATAAATATTATTTTATTATGGGATAAGCATAATTTGCTAGTGTGAGAACCCTCTTTTTACTGCTCTGGAAGTTTTTTAAGTGTCTTAATGATTTTACTACTTTAGAGTAGATAATTCTAATTACCCAGCAACATAGTAATTACACTCAAATATTTTTTACAGTATACTCATGTTAGTATGATGTAAGTTTCAATACAAATTGCCTCATATACATTTTTTCATGTAACTGAAGTTCCAAACATGCAATAAACGTTTTACTAAACATCTGAATTTTAGGTACATATTTTTTTATAAACTTAAAAGAATAAGATCTGAATTCATAATTATCTCTTAAGAATTAAACTATACTTAAGGGCCATAGAATAGTCCAAAGTAAGGAAAAAGGTAGGTACAGAAAAGCGAGAATGTTTTTGTTTCTAGTTACAGGTGTTATTAATTAATTATAGAGATTAATGAAAAGTAATCACAATTTTTAATTCTTCAACAGTTTAGAGAACTTGTCATGTTTCAGGCACTCACTAACTTGAATAAAAACTTTAATATGTATTTATTCTTTAACATTTCCTAGATAAGATTTACTCTAACCTCATCAATACATTTCTCTGTATTTTTAGCCATAAGATAACGTGATTATGTATCTCCATCAAGGCTTAATTTGAAATAAATACAAATACAATACTGTAAACATAATAATAATAAGAAATATTTTCTTTAAAAGAGAAATTATTCATTATCAAAATTTAAAATCTGGAACCAGGATTTTTTTCATGTTTTAACTCTTTTTGAAATATAATATTAATACTGACCGATAAATATCAAAACCAAATTTAAAGATATAAGACAGTATTCCCACAAACGAAACTATTGAAACAGATTTTGCAGGAAAAGAAATAACTCAAGGAATTTAAATACTACTTTTTAAGTTATTTAACTCAATTAATATTCTATAGAAATAAAATTCAATGCTTTTCAATTCATGTGAATCTCGAAATAATTATTACATTTAGTTACAGAAAAGTTTGTTTACACACGGCAAGTTACTTTTGTATTACTGCTTCATTGCAATTGTAACAGTTTAATAAAAGAAATTTGCTGAATTATAAGTAAATATGGATTTTAACTCTAAACTATCATTCGTAACATAACATATGGGTGATTTTCATCTAAAGTGCAAATAACAAATATCTCCCTTAATAATTACAGTTGAGTTAATATTTGAAAGGTAATTTCTTTGTTTCTTTTATAGCTAAATAAATTGCCAACATAATATTTCTTAATATCTCATTATTTATTGATTTTTAATATATATAATCGTCAAATTGTAACATCCCCTGGCTGTAAATTTTTTCCCATGATTTTAAAAGTGTTGGGTTAGATTTCAATCAATCTACACGGTGCATAAGGTTGTAAATGGTATACGAGCATTTCATAAAAAAATTAGCTAGATGAATCATTTTTATTTTAATTGAAAATTGTCTTGATGTAATGAACTGGATATTTATAAATAAAATAAATCATATACAAAAATGGCTATTTCAGTCCAATATATTTTGTTACAAACAATATAAATGACTATTTCAACATAATATATTAAACATTTTAACAAAATAGATTAAGTTAGGTTAGATTAGGTTATAAGGTTAAGTTAGGTCAAGTCAGATTAGGTTAGGTTAGGTTAGATTTTTGTATTATTTCGCATGTACAATATATAATTGTTATTTTCAATTATTTTATTTAGATGCATTGTTTTTGTTGAAATGATCATGCTATGAAATGTTTGTGTTGAAATGATTGTACGCTGAACTGTTGTACGTTGAATTTCTGAGATGAAGTGTCGTGTTGTATAGTAGTAGTACTAATTTGTATATGTGTCACATTCCATTTGTCATTTCACCGAATTAAAGTGTAAACTCAAACACCTGCACATAACACCACCCATACATACTTACTTTGCTATATATATATACAGGGTGTCCCATTATTAAGTGTCCACTCCAAATATCTTGAAAATAACGCATTGTACAAAAAAATGTTTCAGACAAAAGTTTCAAGATTTTTTCTGGGCAATTTAACGGCGACCTTTATTCGACCTTGGCCATGACCTTGAAGGTCATATCAAGGTCAAATTCAATTTTTTTAAATTGGAACCCCCATTTTTTATTGCAGATTTGGAAAGAGCAGGAAATTTTACGTTCAGGTACAACCTTGTCCATGTCCGGGACAACGACCTTCAAGATCTTTTCAAGGTTAAAGTATTTTTTTTAACGGAAATCCCATTTTTTATTGTAGATTTGGAAAGAGTTGATAGTTGACTTTCAAGTATGACCTTAAGGTTGTCCTGGATCACGACATTTCAGGTCATTCAAAGGTCAAAGTTGTTTTTTGTTTTTAACGGGAACCCCTAATTTTTTACAGTGGTTTTGGAAAGAGCTGAAATCTGAATCGTACTGCAAGTACTTTTTTTTCGTTGCATGTAAGCTGTTCGTATTACTATCGGTAACCCCGTACAAAGAGGGATAAATCTAAGAATAACTTTCAAGTTTGCAAGAACAGCGAAAAAGACATGACTTTTATTAGATTCTTGCACTTATTTTGAAAAGAGCAAACCTTATAAATAATGTTAAATAATGTTTTTAAGCACGGTCGGATTTTGCACATCACTTGGCCCTGAGAAGGGCCGATTGTGTGCGTGTGTGTTTCCATCCAAAATTCCATCCATATCACATTCACATGCTTCGAAAATTATAAGAGGCTGATTATCCTCGACGTTTAGCTTTTTGCAATTGAGTGCAAGGACTGGTGGAAGCATTTGTTAAAATAATACTGTTCAGCAATGAAACCACCTTCACCAATAGAGATGAAGTTAGTAGACATATTATGCATTATTATACAGATTCTAATCCCGACTGGAAAAGACATAAAAAGTTTCAGCGCCAATAATCGCTTAACGTCGGGGTTGACATTGTGGATAATTACACTGTGGGACCAAATTTCTTTGAGGAACATTTAAATGGTAACAACTATGGATACAACCGCCGGTACACGTGCTTGATGGTTTACTAAAACATTTTTATAGAGAAATTTAAGTGCTACTTTTTTTGGAAACATTATTTATCCATCATTACGTAGATTTGCTGTTTTTAAAATAAGTGCAAGAATCTAATAAAAGTGATGTCTTTTTTGTCGTTTTTGCAAAACTGAAGTTTATTGTTAGATTTATCTCTCTTTTATGTGGGGTTACCTTTAGTAATACGAACAAAATACATGCAACAATGAAAACAGTTTTAGTACGATTCAATATTTGACAATATTTAGCGACTTTCAATATTTTATCATCTGAAGGTTACTATAGCATATTATAAACTATCATGTCGGACATAAAATATCCCGTTCTTCCCAAATCCACAATAAAAACTAGGGATTTACGTTAAAAAACAACTATGACCTTGGAATTACCTCGAAGGTCGTGGATCAGGAATGGTCATTGTCATACTCAAACGTCAACTATCAACTCTTTCCAAATCTACAATAAAAAATGGGATTCCCGTTAAGAAAACAACTTTGACCTTGAGAAGATCTTGAAGGTCGTTGTCCCGGACATGGACAAGGTTGTACCTGAACGTAAAATTTCCTGCTCTTTCCAAATCTGCAATAAAAAATTGGGGTTCCCATTTAAAAAAATTGAATTTGACCTTGATATGACCTTTAAGGTCATGGCCAAGGTCGAATAAAGGTTGCCGTTAAATTGCCCAGAAAAAATCTTGAAACTTTTGTCTGAAACATTTTTTTGTACAACGCGTTATTTTCAAGATATGTGGGGTGGACACTTAAAATGGGTCACCCTGTATATATATATTTATATACAAATCTTTTAAAGTTAAAGTTATTATCTTTATATATATTATTATATTTATATTTAAAGTTAATTTTATTCTCATTAGAATTAAATGAAATTTTTGGGAAGTTATTTATTTTGATCAATATTATGAAGTTACACCGAAATACTAGTGATAACAATGTAAAATAATAGTTTTATCAAATATAATATTGAATTTGGCCGCATATACTTTTTATTATAATTCCTCTGGCATACTATTTCTTCTAAAGCAATAACTATTTCGTAATAAATTATATGTGGCAAATATAATTAACGGCTTAAACCTACAAATCGTATTAGATGTTAAACTGCTATAGTTGGAAAATTTCTAAACATTTCAAATACCATGTTCCGTAATCGCTCTGATTCTCAAAATGCTAGGCCTTGTCGAAATATTTATAATCTCAACTAGTAATGAAATTAACATTGAAAACAGGAAAAAAGGAAGAGATAAAAATTATATTCATAAGTATAAAGTTAATACAATTTCGATTTGAAAGTTTAAAGAGATTGGTATGGTACGTAGGGAGTCAAGTGCAATTTTTGCCCAATTTTGTCTAGTTCAGTACCGTTCGGAAATCGAATAATGGCTTTTAACCTGTACGATAATGAACTCTTGACAACAATTTCATTGAAGTTCTCTTACCTAGCGTATCCAATCGTTCTAATTCTTTCTCTCGAATATTTATTATATATTTTTCTTTAATCGACATTAATTTTAAGTAAATCTATTTGTTGGTTCTGTGCAAATCTCGCCAGTATCCGCTATGTCAAAAAATCTGTGGAATTACTAATATATTAGTGTTTAGTACCGAGAAATCTTGATTGGATGTCGAAATTTGAATTTTAGATGAAAATCACCCACATACCCAAATAAAATTATGTTTTAATAAAATGTTATGAACAAGGTGTCATTCGATTACATAATTAAAATTTTTATGGTTATTTATGAATTAGTGCAGACTGTTAATGCAAAGTATTGAATGCACAAAACTGGTTGAGAATATGGAATATAGGTAAAATAGTTTACTCCAAATTCTGCTCAGAAAAAAATTGTTGGACCTTACAGCATGGTTAATGATGCTTTTATTTCATGTCACTCACAAATGGTAAGGTAAAAGTCCCAAATATGAAACACTGCCTCAATCTTTGAAACACTACAATAAATACTAGTATTACACCCTAAATAAAGCATATTATTATCTGGACAAAAATTGTAGGTATGAAGTCATTGTTTAATTTCATTTCAACATAAATGATTACATTGTCCAATTTCTTTTAATATTATAAAAAAGTAGTTATGCGCAAATATCTCTCCGTCAGAGTGAAATGACATGTCATTAGCATGGAACTGGTAACGTACATGCGGTTAATGGTTTCACAAATCTTCAACTAATAACATTATTTAAAAGCATTATAAACTGATTATTAAAAAGTTAAGTTTTCAAAATTTTTATGTTTTTCAAAATCAAATCTTGAACATTTTTATTAACTTTCGACTTTGCATAAATTAGAATTAGTTCTACATCTACTTAAATTGAACAACACTGTGTTTAATTTAAGTGTGAACTTAACCTATTAAGTGGATAAAATAACGAATAAACTTTCTCACTCGAACAAAAATTGCAACTAGTCTTTTTAAACATTTTTCTACCTCCTGTTTCCCAATATGACATTTATTATTACAATTCAGACATACTGAAGATGCAATCTTCGAAAAATTGTGTTTTATTGCGGTTTTATGCATTTTTTGTAAAAATTTCAAATCAGACAAAAAAATGTTTTCAATAAAAAAGATAGAGAACTAAATTCCCTACAGAAAAGGTTATATTCATTTTCATCATAATATCAATACTAATACCGAAAGGACTGATTTACATGATAATAATCGATTTCTTCTATCATATAACCTCATTTATAACAGTTTTCATGTTCTGGGATATTTATACACATTACCTTTGACATTCCAAAAAATACATCCAACCTTTTTTGTACAGAATTTGATGCTCTATCTTTTTTATTTGAAATATTTTTTTGTCCGATTTGTATTTTTCAAAATAAATGTAGAAAAACGCAATGAAATGTGGATTTTTTTATATTGCGGCCTCAATATACCCAACTGAAAATTTTTGTTATCATATTTGGAATCAGGAAGCTAAAATACTTCCAAAATATGTCAATATATGTTTCACAATACGGACGTACAGTTTATCGAAAGTTTTTCTTGATAAAATAATTTTGCCACTTTAAAATAATTACATAAAAGTTATTATTATTCTAAAAAGCAATTATGTATGATATACAATGAAAACTTTCAACTTTTAACATTTTTTTAATTCAATTTTGTTACTAATAATCAACCCTTCATGAACATCCGTTTCACGATTGGGACATTTACCTTATCGAATCATGCAGAAAAGGTATGGAAAACATTTTAGTACTTTGGACCTCAAGAATTTACAAAATAAGAAACTGGTGATACAAAACCGAAAAGCAAATCACCCTGTATAAAACTGTAAATATCGGATCGAAATAAACAGACATTTAATACTTTTTTATCCATAATGAGGTATTTTTATCCTGTTTTTGATCAGTTTCTATCGAGTTGTGTCCGATTATATCCAATTTTTTTTATCAGGGCACATTAGATAAATTAGATGTTTCTTTTTGTGCGGTACCTACACTCAAAGAAATTTGAAGTAGATGCTACTGCTCCGGAAAGTAACAGAAACCGCACAAATTTTTACGAATTTTAAATGGCGGTTAAAATTCGAAATCGTTAAAATAAAATTTGTACAATCAGATACAATTTTATTACATCTTTCTGAATAGTTATTCATAATTTTTAGACGATTTAGTTATTAGTAATTAATTTTAATGGTCTGTAAATGTTCTTAAAAGTGAAAAAATTAGTATTTTTTTCATTCTATGACTTCCGTATCGAATATGGCGGCAGCTACGCCAAAAATGCACTGAACCTTTTTTGAAGAGCATGAAATTTCCTACAAAAAAGTCACTGAGAGACCTAGTCTTAAAGTAATAGTGTAAACAGGAGTAACCATCGAATATGCACCATATTTTACAAAAATTCTAAAATATTCATAATTAACTTGTAAGACAAAATTCCATCGTTATGTATGGATAATCTATTAACTTTAGACTAGGGCTCTCGTTGACTTTTTTTTTAGGAAATTTTTTGCTCTATAAAAAAGGTTGAGTGCATTTTTATTGTATCTTGCACTGTTTTCGATACGGAAGCTTTAGAATGAAAAAAGTATCAAGTTTTTCCGTTTCTACAAATACTTATTAATAACCGAGGGGTCAACCACTGACCAAAAAATGTACAGGTATTCCCAAAAGTGGGAATATTCGTAGTTGCATTCCTAGTATTCCCAGCTCATAATCTTACCACATTAATTAATTACTTATTAGATTCAGCTGTTCTACTACATGGTTCAACATGTCAACGTTCTTAAATGAATAAATTTAACTTAAATAGGTATAGATTTCAATTAATTTATTTACATTGTTTTTAAACACAAAGATAACATTTAAAAAATGATTAATTTAAGAGAAATATTTAAACTTTTTATAGAGTTTTTGAATTTCTATACGGTCTGCACTTTTTATGGTGATAGGATTGGACCCAATCATACCATTTATTAGCACTTGGAAATTTTGTTTTAAGTTGACTCCATTTATAAAACTATTATATTTTAACAAAGGAAAGTAAATCAATCGCCGGTAGTTCCAAATATTTCAAAATATTGCCAGATAATCCCAGATATTCTTGAGTATTTTCAAATATTCCTGAGTATTCCCAAATATTCCGAGTATTTCCAAGTATTCCAACATATTTCCAAATATTCTCGAGTATTTTCGAGTGTTCAAATGTACAGGTATTCCCACCAGTGGTTGACCCCTCGTTAATAACTATATCGTCTAGAAATTATGAATAAATATTCTCAAAGGTGTATTCAAATTGGATCTGTTTATAGAAATTAACTTTTTAACGAATTCAAATTTTAACCGGCATTTCAAATTCGTCAGAATCTGTGTGGTAACTACTACTTCCCAAAATGATGTCGCATCGACTTAAAATTACTTTCCGTGTAGGCAGATGGAGGTAAAATTGTTTCAGTCAAGTGCTAAAATCTGGCCGAAGTTCTTGGTACTTTTCCTACATTGACCTGGTGGTATAAAAATCATCAATACGCTCCGTTCAAAAATGCAATTCTTAATTTTTCTGTCATTTGGAATTGAACGGAGTAAGAATGCTCTGTCAGAATAGCTAGAGAGAGCTTAGATAGCGATCAGAAGGTGAGCGACTCCTATCCTTGGTTAGAAGGAGTAAGAAATCGGCAGGGATAGAGAGAAATGCAACGTTATGCTCACGAACAGAGGAGCAATGTACTTCGCACGAGACTCGTCAGCGGAAGCGAGGGGCGTATCGCACCAAAGCAGACGTGGCATACTATTATCTGTTCTCGATCGAATCTCGAAAAATCGATCAGTGATCTTTCACCATTGAACCCTTGCACCCGTTGCCGATGACGGCTTGCAAGAGAGGCGAAAGCGGTTTCTGCAGATGTCAAACTGTTCCCGAGTGTCAGGCGGAAATTTCTTGGAATGATCGCGGTCCATAACCAACATTCGACCGATCGTTCCGCGTAATCCAGGTGAAATTACCTGGAGATGCTCCTGGAACCTTATGGGTAGTAGCTGCGTCATCTCGACGGCACCTTGGACGATTTCACTACGACCTGATGGTTCCTCACTTCAAATTCCTCGCTGATGCCGGTTCGAAAAAAAATTCTGATGCACCGCGGACTCTTCCGGATGTTCTCGGTGAATCGCGGCTTTATGCTTAGCGTTTAGCGCGGAACGAACAGGCCGATCATTAGCGGAGGAAAGCGACTGGCGCGAAACCTACAGATACGGATTGTACTCGTAGAGTCACTGCACTACCGATGACACCCAACGTGGCCGCCATTTACACGCCCCTCCGACAGAACGAAATAGCGCCGTGCCCGAGTGTTAACTCGCTCTACCAACTTATTTCAAAATATTTTCTCGCTTTTCTTATAAGAAAGGAATTTCACGCATCAAAGATAATGGATCAATTAGCCCAGGATGCATTAATTCCTAAATCCTGCAATTAGGACGAGAAAAGGATCGTAGGAGAAAGAATGGAATAGAGATAGATTTATCGACCATTGGTAACGAGGGAGAGAGAAGCGGGATTCGGCGTGGCGGAGTAATACATTGATTTTGAGTCGTGGCAAAGGAAGGCTGGGTTCGAATCTTCGGATGTATTACTCCCTCGATGTTCTCTTTACAACGGTTGGAAAACCTATTTTCTCCTTTAGGCTCTTGAGGCTCCTTTTAATAGTGTAGGCTATATTTTGTAGTGCATGATTATGTGAAGTCTTATGCAATCACATAAAACGGAATTTGCCGTGAACGGCCGGTGCATTTCAATAAAATAATACAGCCTGGATGCAACTACTGCTCATGCATTTTCATGATTTGGGTCCAAAATCGATTGATGATCACATATTTGCATCTTATAGGTTCCTTCTTTAACAACCAAGCGGCAAGTCGGTAAAATTATGAAATGGTGCTTACTGAATGGTCTACCGATAAAGCAGGAATGGACTGTATCTTAAAATTACTTAACCCTTTGAGATTCCCAGACGCCACTATAGTGACGTCATTTTCAACCTTCTTATTTTGGTCATGTTTCCCTATTTATACTTAATATTCCATTTTTTTGCATTTTAAATGCAATAAGGGTTTATATTTGTCAATATTGCAGTATATTTAATAATTTTATTGTTTTTGTTTTTGTTATAAACAAAATGGCGGATCCAATATGGCGGCTAAATTTTGAAAACTTGAGTAAAGTACATGAAAAATAACACTCGTGAGTTTTAAGGATTGCTGATTACAAATCTGATATGCACTTTTGACTTTTATGATATTGTAAGATTCACTTAAATAAACTTCAGCTTGAAATCTCGCACTAATATTTTGTGCAGTTTAGGTACTCAGATGCCTCAAAAACTCCGGTGCGGAAACATCGAAAACTATGGAGCTGTCAACATGGACGGCGAAAAACTATGGTGCGAGACACCGAGTAGATACCGTGTCAGTTGTAAACATTCAGAAGTATTGAAAATATTCACATGAATGCTTCTTGAAGCATTGAGAAACATTTATCAAGTTTCCCGTACAGGAAGTATTCGGAAGCATTCAAAATACACGTAGCAATACTTCTTTAAGAATAGCAAAGCATTAACTTTATAATTGTAATCTTGAAGTATTGGGAAGCATTAAAAAAAATAAAGTGAATACTTCCATAATGATTAGATATGATTGAAAATAGGGACGCATTCACAAAAACCAACAGACAGGATTGAAAGTAAATATGTGAATACTTGTCAATACTTGTGAATACTTTTTCGTTTACTAGGTGTACAGAACTATTTATAAAACGTTGTTATTTACTAAAAAAGATATGCTTTTCAAGGCACAGTTGTTTGTTTTGCATGATAGTTGATTAAAAAATCATAAGAAACACGAAAGCTCATAAAATTTGAATAAACTATTGCTTGCAAATCGTATTTTCTTTAATATTTTGTTCTGTAACACTTGGAATGTATATTCTTTTCGTTTGAATATTATGTGGTTGGTTAATTGCACTTTAAAAAAGCCAAAGATACTTGAAAAATAGGTGTGTTCTTAATAAGAATGACATGCGTCCAGAGTCGCGTACAGTGAATTTATGAAAAATGAAATTTCGTTAATTTGTAACTATAACTTTTGGAACGGACAATATTATGGCTCAGTACTTTGGGAACTTTTAATTTATGATTTAATAAGTGACATATTCCAAGGAATAAGGTGTGCCTAGCCTCATCTCATTTCTGTGCATATTACAACCTATAGTCGTGCGTAACTGTTGTTGAAAAATGACACTTTTGTCTGGCACACGACCTATACGCATTTATATGTCTCGATTATTGGCGTAAATTATTGTTTTATGAGTCATAATAATACTCCGAACTTGTTCCAGAAATACAATACAATGTTCCGGGGTAAAATATGACAAGAAATTAGCTCGCTTTGAGCCAAAATCTTTACACGGAAAAATGCTGAAATTTGTTACGACGAGGTTTTATTGGTAACTGATCATCAATCCGTTGACAAATATTCTAAATTCAAGATGGTGGATACAACATTTCGGACCGAATTTCAAAAAAGTTACTATAATTGCTGAAATTGCGTATTCGGAGGTTTTCGAGGTCGCTGATCGGTCGAGATTCGCTATAGCTTTGTTCCAGAAATAATGAAAATGTGACTTTGCGTAGCTTAAAGTAGGTGAAAAAAACCTCAAATTATCTCCATTTACCTAAAGAAAGGTTTAGTTGGAGGTGGCAGATTAATTATGTGTTAAAATTTTAAATATAAGTTATAAGTGTGTATTTATAAAAATTTAATGTAATTATAATAAATATAACAAATTAATTAATGTATTTACAAATTTGAAAATAAATCAAGTTGTGTTTGTCTTCTCCGTTGCTTCGTCACTTTTTGTAAAAAATTAATAAGTACTAATGACAACTTACGTTATATCAATTTTACATTTTTCAGTACAGTCAGGATTACAATGCCTTAAATCGATTTAAATAAATTTTAACTGCTAAAATGTTTATACTATAAACCTAAAATCAAGCAAAAATTGGATAACCCTGCAAAGATAAGTTACTGATAATTAGTTTACTAATTTACGTTGTCTAAATTGTATTAAAATAAGTTGATAATGATTAGATAATTTTAACTCGATGTATTAACTCGCACTGTGCTGCCTACTGTGTATTTACAGTGTTGGTTATATCTATTTATTAACTCGGTCATAGTCTTTCATCTTGAATTTATAAAATTCGGTACCGAATTTGCCATCAAAGATCAGGAAAACCACTGAGTACCCAATTTAAACTTGTTCCAATATCTTTCTGCGTATTCAGTCCAACTTCTTACAAATTCGGTTTGCCATATTGAATTGCGCCATCTTAAATTCAGAATATCTGTTACAAGTCGTAACGTTCCGTTTTGTTCTACATTTTATATGTTTAGGGGCTAAGGTTGATTTTAAAGGTCTGCCTGCGAAAACAAAATTTTTTTCTTAAAGCGCAAGTTAAAAGTTCTGTAGATTTGCCTATACGTGATTGTGTATAACATATGAAAATCTACACTGAAAGAAATAACGCAAGGTTCCTGTGGCATACGGATGGGTAGATCAGCTTTATATGAAAGCTGATCTAACCATAATTATGCCTGATATAGCCATACGTATGCCAGGAACCTTGCGTTATTTTTTTCAGTATAAAATTTTGCAATCGTTTACGATAGGAACAAACGCTATTATAAACTGCGATAATATTTGGTATGAATTCACAACAGTCACCTCACGTCGGTTTATATACTAAACAGTAGACCATTTCTCTAACGGGAGCAAAAATTGAACCGAAATTCGAAAACGCCCCTATCGACAACAAATCAAACTATTTTACATATACATGTTGCAAGGAATTGAGGGAAATTGAAAAGAATTAACGAGTATACGTCTCGAATCGCATTAACGACAATCTGGAACTAAAATTTTGTCAAAATGTTAGAGTCGTATTTTCTATACCTAGATCCATTAGTTTTATTCTTTTGAATTTCTAAAAAGAAAGACGGCTTTGAATTCCTATTCCGTAATAATTCCATGGAATTTTAAATTCCTATACCGGAATTCACAAATCGATTGTGTTAATGACGTCAAATTTTTGCCATAAAATAAAATCCAGGCTATAATGATTTTGACCGAAAACCATTAAACTAAAATAGATGTCCTTAGTATTATTACTACTAACTGCTTAATCAATTTAATAATTACATGACTTTATTTAATTTTTTACTCAAAACGGCTGCAAGCTTTCAAAAAGAATAAATTTCCATTACAATGCTATAGTTATACATTGACACGAAATAGTACTTTTCGATACAAGGGCGTAATAGTACATCACTCAACGAGGGAGGTAAAATAAAGAATGTCTCAGACTGCGTGTAATTTTTACCCGAGGCGAAGCTGAGGTAAAATAACATTTTACGCCCGTAATATAAACATTATTTTTCTTCCTGGCGGATATAAAATGTACCGTTACCATTGGGATTACGAAAAAATATAGGTACGATTTGCATTTGTTTGAAAAAACTGAAAAACTAAAAAAAATCACGTTTTTTGAGTGTTTTTTCAAAATAGCAGCCAAAATATTGCCGAGCGTCAAATTTTATCATTATAGGGGAAGACGGGGCGAAGCGGCGAATGGGGCAAAGTGATGAATCTCAAATATTTCCATTATGATCATACTGATTGTAAAATGTCATATGCGGTTTCTTTGTTTACACCATTTTACACATTTCGAGGCATAATAATTCATTTTTCGTTCTCTTACCTACCTTTGGGAGTGAGAAATGTATTTAAATAACATTTTTCAGTCATTTTCCTGTACTTTGTTCTCAGATTGGTCAATTTTTTCATTTGACATTTTAATAATCACTATCTATATGTTAGGTTAGGTTAGAAGGGGTGTGGAGCGGCTGTACCCCCCTCACAGCACTCGGTGGCCAACACGGCCCATTGTGATCCCCTTAAGTATTTATGACGGCTATCGGCGTCATAACCTTCGCCGCTGTGCGGGAAACCCATCCAGCCACTTGTTCGTGTGTTAACCACCTAGTTGAGTCTACAAATTTCAGTAGTCTCCCCATTTGGATGTGCGCTACGTCTTCTAAACTGTCGTAGAAGGGCTCTCCCAGATGTCGGATTCTTCTGATCATTAAGCCAGTACACTCACAGATCATATGGTGAATTGATTCTTCTTCGTCTTCATCTAAACAACTTCGACAAAAGTCCCGCGCTGGTACTCCCATGACCCGGGACATTTTTCCGATCAGGCAATGTCCCGTCACGGTTACCGTCAGTCGACTTATTGTCCGTCTTTTTAGTGAAATAAAAAATTTAGTTTTGTTCACGTTTATTAAGGGCCACATCTGCCTGGAGATACGACAAGATGGCAGTCGTATCCATCTGAAGTTGGCCTCCTCTGTCGCGGCCTGAAATAGAGTTTTCTTGGCTACCTCATACGTAATCCTGCTTTCTCCTGTAACCCGCAAGCTCAGTCCTCTCTTGGCCAGCCTATCCGCCTTTTCATTCCCTGGAATGTTCTGGTGGCCAGGCACCCAGCATAACCGTAGGATGCAGGTTTCACTTAATCGATTAAGGATGTCCTTGCACTCCTTAACCGTTCTTGAACGTACGTCCCTAGACTTAAGCGTTTTTAACGCAGTCTTGCTGTCGCTGAAGATTATTGCCTGCGTTGACATGTTCTCCAGCCGTTGCTCAGCTGCTACTTTAATTGCTGTCACCTCCGCCTGAAGAATGCTGTCGTCACCCGGCAGGCCCAGGGAGACTCGCAGGTGTGGTGCATGTGAGTATACACCTATCCCCATTTTGTCCCCCCGTTTTGACCCGTCCGTGAAGATAGAGCCCCCCTCCTGCTTTGGCCAGCTCCTCTTTCCAATTATCGTTTTCCAGCGAGATGTAGGAGATGCTCCACCCGAACTCCAGCTGCGGCACAATGTAGTCCGTTCTGGGGGGCATTAGCCGACCCAGCGGATCACACTGCAAAGTGCTGCCGTGTCCATAGGTTGAGCCCCTCCACAATCCCGCGTCCCTCAGTCTGATTGCGCTGCAGCAAGCCACTCTCCTCACATGTATGTTCATTGGGTGGAGGTTTAGTATTACATCCATTCCCGCCGTCGCGGTCGGTGTGGATCCGAGTGCGCCTGTGATGCCCAGACATGCCATTCTTTGTATCCCGGTCAGCTTGTTCAGGTTTCCCTTAACCTGTGTTGCCTTCCACCATACCACCGCACCGTAACTTAGGATGGGTCGCACTATGGCCGTGTACATCCAATGTACGATCCACGGTTGGGTACCCCATTTCCTACCAAAGGTTTTCTTACAGGTGAAGAGGGCTATATATGCCTTCTTCACCCTTTCTTTCACATTTAATTTCCAATTAAGCTTGGAGTCTAGTATTACACCTAGATACTTGGTGCTGCTTTTCGTTTGAAGTTGGACACCGCCTAACCTCGGCAATGTAAAGTCGGGTATATTCCTCCTGTTCGTAAACAGCACCATCTCCGTCTTGGATGGATTCACCACCAAACCACACTCGCGAGCCCAGGCTTCTAACTTCTTCAAAGCTCTGTCCAGCAACTCACTGATTATGGGGAGATCCTTTCCCGTCATCATGAGTACAATATCGTTGGCATAGGCCACGACCCTTACCCCTGTTCGGCCAAGGGATCTCAGGATATCGTCGACAGAGAGCAGCCACAATAGGGGTGAAAGTACCCCATCTAGCGGGGTTCCCCTACCCACCGTCCTCCTGGCCTCCCCGGTGCCCAACCTTGAGCCAACCGTCCTGCATTGGGCAGACGGTTAATCCAATTGGTGATAAAGGTCGGTACCTCTGCCTTCCCCGTACTACACTGTGCAGCGCGGTGTCCACCAATTTCCCCCTCAGATAAGCGTGCTGATTAGGCGACAGGCCCTCTGTTCCCAGAATCCCCCTGCTATAGAGATCAATGAGTCTTTCTCCAGTGTTTTCAGGAGGAACGAGGACAGGCTGATGGGTGTATAGTCTTTGGCCGTCTTGCCCGCCTTGGGTATAAAAAAAACCGCGATTGCCTCCACCCCTCGGGTATTACCCGTGCCTTAGGTAAGCCCTAAAAATTGACACGAGTCGGGATGCTAACATTTCCATCGTTTTCTGAAGCATAATAGGATACATGCCATCTTCTCCTGGAGATTTATAAGGTTTGAAGGACCCCAGTGCCCACCTCACCTTTTCCTTGTCTACAATCTCCCCAATTACAGATTCATCTATTCTTAAATGGGGGGGGGGGGTATAGTGGTGAGTTCCCTCCCTACTTTGCACCAGCTTGCTACCTGGAAAATGCGTATCCATCAGCAAGTCTAAGGTTTCCTGACTATCTCCCGTCCATGTGCCGTCGCTTCTTTGCAGGAGTCCCGGTACGCTGGGATCCTTAGATAGAAGCTTGCGGAACCTAGCAGCTTCCGCTGTGCTTTCTATCACCTCACAGAAGCCTTGCCATGATCGGATTTTCGCGCGTCTAATTTCACTTTTATATTCATTACAGCTAATCCTATAAGTATCCGCAGAGGATAGACTTTCGCAGAGGATCAGGTTCCTCTACCTCCATCTGCGCCGCCGTATCCGTTCGCTCAGAGCTTGACCCCCGAAGGAGCCTGTCCTCTTCGTCGGACGGAATTTCCTGGGTTTTCTCGGCATTGGGACATTTGCTGCACTGAGTCAGTAACTGCCCCACCGGAACCTCGGAGTTCCTCGCGCTCGTGTCGGGATTAGACGACTGGCCATCCGAAGTGGTGTCTCCTTCCTGCCCGTCGACCGATTCCGAGTTCGTCTTCCTATTTTTAAAAATAGATACGTAGGTGGTTCTGTATTTTGTTCCCTCGCGTAAGGTCCGAAATATACGGTCCATCCCGGTAGAGCCGCCATGCCGGGATAAGGCTACTTTCAACTGGCGTCGCCCGGTGCCAGAGGAAGCTCTGGATCTATATGTTTATTCTAAAAGTATATTTTTTGGACTCATTTATAAAATAGTATATTTCGTAACAAGTGCGGAAAATGCGATCCCCCCCCCTCCCAGATATAAACACATTTATGATTTTACAGATACAAAAACTTTCTTATATTTTTTATAATATCATATCGTTTTCCTATATTAGTGTACAGTGTGATTTCCCAAACCGGGATGTGGAAAATATAAAAATTAAATTTTCCACATCCCGGTTTGGGAAATCGCATTTTCCACACTAAAATATGTTCGGAAAACACATTTTCCGAACCCGTATTACAAAAAATGAATTGTTCCTTTTTACTGTGTTTGTAATGAGATATCGTACCTGAAAGTCCATATGATACTTTGGGGTGAAGCGGCGAATTTTTTTCCCGATGTCTCTATTCCGTGATTTTATTTAATTTAGAATTCCCTTTTGATGAATGCATTAAGTAACTAAAGACGAAGTTAAAATACGTGATCCTGATATAATACGAATATTCGAAGCTTCCGAAGATGCAATTTCTTTTTTTACTGTTGTTGGAAACTTTGATATATCTTAAGAGGTTCATTCCACCAACGTGGACATTTTATTTTTATTAAAACAAACAATAATAACTGTAAACGACTGGTGGAAGGGCTTGGAAATGAAACACACAATGTGATCGGCCACACTCAAATATATCAATTTATTCCGATCAAGCGGTGACGATCCGATCACGACGCGGACTTCCGCACTCGACAACGTCTCGAAACGAAATGAAAACCACAGAACAATAACAAACCCGATGGTCAGTTTTTCACATCTTAGTTCGACTTTTCAATTTCTCGAACATTTAAATAGACTACAGCGTCATATTATATATCGATATTATAATATTCGAATTACAAATAATTTAATCGAGATCGTCACCATTTCGAAGGGCCTTTACATAATTACCTAACAGGCCTGCTTCATTTTGAGAGGTACCCCCATTCGGGTGTGCAATGGCGTAGGGAAAACCACCTTTGTGGGAAAAACCTACGCCTGGTACCGCAGTCGGTAAAACATCGATTGTGTCCGTAACAATAACTTAAAAGATTATGACTTGCACTTAATTTTATGATAGTCGTCTCAGAGACCTCTAAAAATAAGGATTCGCCACTTCACCCCGATATCGCTGCTTCGACCCGTGTTTTAGTTTTTTAAATTGGCCATAGCTGGCATCTGTAAAACATATACCATAAGTAACACGTATGTAAATATTGACTATGAAATTACCTATCAATTCATATTACCTAAATACGAAATTCAAGGAGAGATATGATGCACGGAAAAAATCCCTCGCCGCTTCGCCTCGCCTTCTCCTATTCGTTTTCAGGTGGAAAAAATACATCGAAATAGTGCACTTTAAAATTTATTTGGTTTTTTAAAGGTTTAGCCAACTTGGTGTGAATGGAAGCAGAGGAAATTGAATGGTGAGGGCGGGGGTTTGGGGGGATGGGTGTAGCCCCCCCTCCCCGATGTAATAATAATTCCGATTTTAAAGAAACAAAAATTTTAGTAAATTAGTTTATTCGTTTTGTATATTTTTCTCTCGATATTTTAGTGAAGTAAAACAAAAATTGATTCCATTATTTCTGTTGTATGATATTTATAGTTACTTTACATTTGCTAAATCCACATTTTCATCATCAAAGAAACCGTTTGCCACAATCAAATCCGCTGATTTGTTTGTAACATTTTCCACGTTTGGCGCTGCAAAATTATTTGTAAAATCCATTAAAGATGAATCACATTCATTTTTAACAGAAGAAGAAACATTATTAGTGATTTCCATGACGAGCACTTAACCAGGATGCTACTGCTTGGAGAAGGCAAACGTATAACTTAGGATATACCTATAACTTTGGACGGTATAACTCAGGGCGGGGACTACTATAGTATTGAAATAAGAAACTGACAGGGGCAGTGAAAAAGAGAGAAGTCGTTTATGTTATGGTTTGTTTCGAACACAGACAAATCTACTGTTTACAATTGCCGAAGTCGAAGTTAACATTCAAATATTGGAAGCGAACAATTTATAAGTAATATGCAGTTCATATGAAACGTTTGTTAACAAAATATTTATAGTTGAAACCTTTAAAATGAAAAAAAAAATAATCAGAACATGTATACATCAAATTTACAATTCGCCATGTTAAGTTCTGTGGGTGGCGACCCCACCGGCGATAAAATTAACTACTGAGATGGGGGTATGTGACACTAATCATATGGGAAAACGGGCTTATTTTGAGAATAGCTTTTCCAAATGCCTTTTTCAGCAAACTGATATTTCCAAATTACTTTTAGTCTTTGAAATGCCGTACGATGAAACAGTAATATCAACCGAAAAATGTCTGTTTGTAAAGCTATTCGCAAAATAAGCCCGTTTTCCCATATGATTAGTGTCACATACCCCCATCTCAGTAGTTAATTTAAGGACTTAACATGGCGAATACTGAACATTGCAACAACATTCGTGACTCATAGATTCATTCATAAAAATTACTTATTATGTTTTGTCCATATTGTGAATAATCGAAGATCTCTTTCAGTCAAATAACCTATTATTAATCGAACAATCTCATCTGGTAATTTCTTACCAATCATATCACTGAATGTTTTTTCGGCCGTGTGCGTCAATTCCATCATCTCTTTTCCGAACTGAAAATTCCATTCTAATATTTCACCATATATTGGAAACTGATTATCGATATCACATTTTTCCCAGGCACTTACTACTTCATGATTCTTTGCAAACATTTTTAATTTCCGTACACTACCTGTCAAAATGTCATAATAACAAACTGCACTAGAAAGTTTTTCTGATTGCATTTGTGTTACTTCAGCCTTACAATTATCCATGAATTCTCTCATTTCTTCTATTTGATCTGCTTTATTTTGTATAAGTTGCATGTTATGTAAACTGATATCGAAATTGGCAATATGCAATTTCATGATGTACTGTTCAAACCATTCCTGTACGAAAATATTTGTCGATGACATTAATTGAAGAGGTGTGTCTCCATCGTCGTTAACAGCATTAACATTAGCCCCCCTTTTCATTAGAATATCAATTATACCGACATACCCATTCTTACATGCATAGTGTAACGGTGTATTTGCATCCCATTGCTGAACGCTGGTAATGTCGCTTCCAAACTTCAAAAGTTCTTCCACAACAACTTCACAACTGCTTTTAGAAGCAATATGTAAAGCAGTTGAACCATTGTTATTTACTTGTTTAACATCAACATTTGCATGTAGAAGCATCTCAACAATGTCATAATAGCCAGACTCACTAGCATAATGTAATGCTGTATAGTTATTATCATCTAGAATGTTAACATCTGCATTTGCTTTTAGTAACAATGTAACTATCTTGCTGTATTTAAGTATACAGGCTATGTGCAATGGTGTATTACCAGTTGTATCAGTCACATTAACTCGAGCTCCGCTTTGTAAGAGATCTTTTACTATATTCTTATTTCCGCTTTGACAAGCAGCACTTAATGGTGACGGTCCTTCACCAATAGGGTTAACATTCCATCCCTTCTTCAGAAGTGATTTAACAATTTCTTCCTGACCTTTAAGGCAAGCAATAAACAGTGGTGTATAACCATTCATGTTTTTGCCATTAATTAATAGTTTCTTTTGTTTCACTATTTTGACATGTCCTAACGCAGCAATGTTCTACCACTTGACTCACAGAAATTTATGTGGCCACCCTTTTTTTAAAAGTTCAGATATAATGGAACCAGCAATAATCAATCCTTTATCACCCAAGTTAGTTTTGGAATTAAGAATAGCTGGATTTTGTCTCAGGTACACTTTCACGTTTTGTATTTGTCCAGTTGGACAAGCTAGATGAAAGGAAAGTATTTTTTGTTTCTGCTCTGTTTTTGTACATTCTTCAGATATTGTTGCATTACCTATATCATCTGGTATTACCAATAATAATTCCTTACTGAGCTGAAATAAGAAAAATTGATTGATATGTAAACCTGTGCAATGATTCTATTGCTTTTAACATATCTTTATGGGTATACATAAATACGTTATCGTAGTTTTCAAAATGATCAGAAATACGTTTTAGAACAAAAAATCTCAATATTGTTAGAAAGACATTATACGAAAATAACTATCCTGTTCAAATTATAAAAAACTGTATATGTAAAAAAAGTACATGAATTAGATAAGAACATGAGTGAAATTCAAATTATAAAAACATCTTCTATTCCCTATGTATACGGCACCATAGAAAAAATAAGATCCATCATGAGAAAGGAAAATATAAAGTTGGATACAAGACCTATACATAAAAATAATTACGATTTTAATTATAAAAATACCCCAATTTTGGATACAGAATGGAATACTTTTAAAAGAAAAGAAATACAAAGCTATTTTATAAAAAACACCTAATACATACAGTGAACATACGATTTGAAAAATCAAAATTACCTGTAATATATAATACTTTAAAAATTAATTAGTTCACCTTATTACTTCCAATTTATACAATAGGACCCTGTGAAAAATTTTAGTTAGGATTCTCTTAAGAATCACATGAGAATTTTGAAATAAGTACCTTGTAAATTTCATATAAATGTCATATAGTACTCGCACTATGTTACGGAAACACTATTCCATAATATGTGCGATTTGTATGAAAATTGACCTGGTTGGGATGAGAGTTTTATGTAATTTCCATAAAATTTGAACTCAAATATTCATGATTGTATGCTCATAAAACTACCAATGAAACTATTTTCTTTGATGTAATAAAACCTTTACATGTTCCGTATGATACTTGTATGATTAATAGATGTATATAACGTATATGATATTATATATTTTTACATATTTACGACAACTACACTTGTTTCAATTTCTCATGATTCTCATAAGAATCCTACTTACAATTTTTAGCAGGGCAATGATGGAATTCCTGATATTATTATCCCTTCCATTTTATGAATCGCCTTTCATTGAGTTCACTTGTCTCAACTGTATTAAAAATAACAATTTCACTGTATTTTTAATACCAGTTAATTCCCATACACTACTATAAAATATCAATTTTAAATTTTTTTGAAAAGGTTTGTACAGCAGCAACCGAAACGTAAAATTTAGTATTTTATATTTTATTGTTAAAATTTAGTAATTTATATTTAATTGTTAATTTTCAAGTTTGTTGACCTTATTACACCCTATATTTACATTGTTTCAAACTGCACGGTCGTACATTAATTACATAAATATTATTATTTCAAAATGTATGCTTGCATAAATATCTTAATTCAATTTTTTATAATAGGCACATTTGTAAAACTAAAAAATCAATATTTGAAATAATAATTTTAAAATATCTACATTTATTGATGTAAATTGCTCTATAACCTACAAGAATGTAATTAGATATAAAAATAATAAGAAGAATTGAAAATTGTGCAATGACTATAAATTATATATGGGAATATAGGAATTGACGTACGTACGTTTTTTCGTTTTTTTTAATTAGTTTTGTGTGGACAATACGAATACGAGAACGACCCGCAATATATCATGATCATCATGGTAAACATGATGATCATCATGATTCACTAGTGAATGATAGAAGGTATAATCAGGTACGATAAATTGAGGTAAAACTTGTGGATGCTCATCAGTCACCCAATGATGAAGTTTCAAAGTACGAAGGCGGGAATTCAAATAACCGAACTCCCTTTCCTTACTTTATACTACTTTACTTTAATTTTAATTTTATAATAAATTACTCCAAGTGCATGCTAAATTGAGGCGTTGGGGTGCAAAACCTGCAAAGTCCGGTTTATGCAGTTTTGAGAAAAACGCAGAAAACTATTTGTCGCTAACATTGGAAAGATAGCAGATTCATAAGTGTACAGCTCAATTTTAAAGGGTAAATTTTTTTGTTTGCATATATAAAATCTCTAAACATTCAAAGAACTATATATAACGTATGTTTATATGATTATCTCAGTTTCTTATTTTTTTGGACTTGGCAGTATTTGCACCCTTTTCAAATTTCTGAAAATGAGTCTTTTTTAAAATCGCTTCCAAAGTTTTCGGACTTCGTCAGGTTTCTCGAAAAGAGAGCGAAGACTCTTGGTATGATCACGTCTGTGCATAAGGGAGAGAGGAGGTTTGCGTCTACATCTTCTGTGGGCCCTCAATCGCGGAAGGTTTTCCATGCTGGAACTTCTCAACTTTCGAAATCAAATCCTTCAAATTGTCCTCTCTGTACCCAAATGCACCCTCTCATGAAGTGCCCCAAATTTAAAGATAAACATCCTCATGAGCGGTTAGCTTCAGTAAAACGTTTACAGATTTTCTTCAATTGTCTTGGACAACATAGAGTTAGAGCTTGCCCTTCCTCTGGACGTTGCTCTATTTGTCAACAGAAACATCATACGATTCTTCACTTAACATCACAAAGTGTAGATCAAACTTTACAACAAAATACAAATAGACGAGATGACACTCAGAGCGATAGATCGGCTAATAATAGGCCTGTATAGTAAGTCTACATTGTGGTTTTCCGTCAACTCAGCACAAGATTATTCTAGCTACCGCGCGGGTTCATGTGATAGGTCATAATGGTGGTAGTACGTATGCCCGAGCTCTTCTAGATCAAGGTTCGGAGTCATCGTTCGTTTCAGAGTCGATCGTGCAACTGCTGGGGCTTCGTAAGCATCGTACGAATGTAGAAGTGCCACAGGAATTGCACGGTTAAAGACGCAGCTCATATTGAGATCCAGCGTCGATTCGGAGTTTCTGCTTCAAACAGATGCCCTTGTTCTACCGAAACTCACTTCATATCTTCCAACGGATAGCATAAATGACTTTTACCTACAACAGTTCGGGGGACTAACATTGGCGGATCCAGAATTCTTGTTGTCGAGTAAAATTGACAACATACTTGGTGCAGACGTATATGGGAAATTACTACGACGTGGATTAAAACGCTTTTCTCCTTCGCATCTGGTCGCTCAGGATACAGTTTTTGGCTAGATAGTTTCTGGATCTTTGCAGATAAATACGTCACGGCGGGCGGAGAAGTTGACCCCTACTTTACCAACACAGGTTTTGCATTGCGGTTCTTGTAATTTAGATGAAACATTGCAACAGTTTTGGAATATTGAAGAGGCACCTTCTGCTGTACGTAGACTCAAACCGAACAACGAAGCATGCGAGAAATTGTTTAACGACACTTATAGTCGCGATTCGGAGGGTCTATATGAAGTTCACCTTCCGTTGAAATCGAATATACCACCGAACGCAGCTGAGACTCGAAGAATGGCATTAGGATCACTTTCTAGCATGCATCGTCGTCTCTCTCGCGATCCCCAATTAGCTTAAGGATATCGTCGTAAAAAATCATCCTCAACCCCAAATGAAACAAATAAAAAACGAAAATTGAGTGTAAGAGAAGACTATTAAGTCATCCAATTCAGATTTTAATTACGCTTAATTTTTTTATGCTTACTAATCGATTGAAAATATGTATGAATTTACAAACTGACTTCGACTTCCTAGGTCATGTTCGAATGGTTGGTAAATACTGAATGGAAACTGAAATAAGTTTCAAAATTTGTATTACGATAACTCTTTTGTAAATAAACAATGCAAACAAATACATATAGGAAATGTTCTAATTTTAAGGAAATGTTGCCGTAATAATAAAGAATATTTCCGTAAAAAAAATTACCTGCAACTTCAATCTGTAAAGCTAGAACTTGGAACAAAGATTTCCTCGCTTTTTCCTCTCGTCCGCCCCCGCGTTCGAGGGCCCTTAACGACAATCTCGACCTAAAATTTTGTCAATAAGTTAGAGTCATATTTTCTACACCTAGATCCAGTAGTTTTATTCTTTTCAATGACTTTATTTAATTTTTTACTCAAAACGGCTGCAAGCTTTCAAAAATAATAAATTTCCATTACATTGCTGTGGTTATACATTGACACGAAATAGTACTTTTCGACACAAGGGCGTAATAGTACATTACTCAACGAGGGAGGTAAAATAAAGAATGTCTCAGACTGCGTGTAATTTTTACCCGAGGCGAAGCTGAGGTAAAATGACACTCTACGCCAGTAATACAAACATTACTTTTCGTCCCAGCGGGTATACAATTTACCGTTACCATTGGGAGTACGAAAAAATGTACGACTTGTATTTGTTTGAAAAAAATGAAAAAAAATCAGGTTTTTTGACTGATTTTTCAAAATAGCGGCCAAAATATTGCCGAGCATCAAATTTTATCATTATAGGGGAAGACGGAGAAGCGGCGAACGGGGCGAAGTGACGAATTTCAAATATTTCCATTATGATCAAACTGATTGTAAAATATCACATGCGGTTTCTTTGTTTACACCATTTTACACATTTCGAGGCATAATAATTCATTTTTCGTTTAGGAGTGAGAAATGTAATTTTTAAATAAAATTTCTAAGTCATTTTCCTGTACTTTGTTCTCAGACTGGTCAATATTTGACATTTTAATAATCACTATCTATATCTTTATTGTAAAAGTATATTTTTTGGACTTATTTATAAAAAATGAATTGTTCCTTTTTACTGTGTTTGTAATGAGATATCGTACCTGAAAGTCCAAATGATACTTTAGGGTGAAGCGGCGAAATTCTTTCCCGGATGTCTCTATTCCGTGATTATTTTTAATTTAGAATTCCCTTTTGATAAATGCATTAAGTAACTAAAGACGAAGTTAAAATACGTGATCCTGATATAATACGAATATTCGAAGCTTCCGAAGATGCAATTTCTTTTTTTACTGTTGTTGGAAACTTTGATATATCTTAAGAGGTTCATTCCACCAACGTGGACATTTTATTTTTATTAAAACAAACAATAATAACTTAAAAGATTATGACTTGCACTTAATTTTATGATAGTCGTCTCAGAGACCTCCAAAAATAAGGATTCGCCACTTCACCCCGATATCGTTGCTTCGCCCCGTGTTTTAGTTTTTTAAATTGGCCATAGCTGACATCTGTAAAACATATACCATAAGTAACGCGTATGTAAATATTGACTATGAAATTACCTATCAATTCATATTACCTAAATACGAAATTCAAGGAGAGATATGATGCACGGAAAAAATTCCTCGCCGCTTCGCCTCGCCTTCCCCTATTCGTTTTCAGGTGGAAAAAATACATCGAAATAGTGTACTTTAAAATTTATTTGGTTTTTAAAAGGTTTAGCCAACTTGGTGTGACTGGGAGGAGAGGGAATTGGATGGTGAGGGCGGGGTTTGGGGAGAAGGGTGTAGCCCCCCCCCCTCTCCGATGTAATAATAATTCCGATTTAAAAAAAACAAAAAATTTAGTAAATTAGTTTATTCGTTTTGTATATTTTTCTCATGATATTTTAGTGAAGTAAAACAAAAATTGATTCCATTATTTCTGTTGTATGATATTTATAGTTACTTTACATTTGCAAAATCCACATTTTCATCATCAAAGAAGAGGGCGAGGGTTTGGGGGGAGGGGTTATAGCCCCCTCCCACCCCGATGTAATAATAATTCCGATTTTAAAAAAATAAAAAATTTAGTAAATTGGTTTATTCGTTTTGTATATTTTTCTCTTGATATTTTAGTAAAGTAAAACAAAAAATCTTTGTTTATATTCTTGCAATGGGTGCTTCTGTGTGTGAGTGTTGCGAAGCGAGTGTGGCTCGGGGAAACAATGTGGTGGGGGAAGGAGAGGAAGAAACTGGTATAACTTTGGAGAAGGCAAGCGTATAACTTAGAATATATATATAACTTTGGACGGTATAACTTAAGGCGGGGACTACTGTAGTATTGAAATAAGAAACTGACAGAGGCAGTGGAAAAGAGAGAAGTCGTTTACGTTATGTATTGTTTCGAACACAGACAAATCTACTGTTTACGATTGTCAACGTCGAAATTAATATTCAAATATTGGAAGTGAACAATTTATAAATAATATGCAGTTCTTATGAAACGTTTGTTAACAAAATATTTATATTTGAAGCCTTTAAAATTAAATAAAAAAATAATCACAACATGTATACATCAAATTTACAATACTGAACATTGCAACAACATTCGTGACTCGTAAATTCATTCATAAAAATTACTTTTTATGTTTTGTCCATGTTGTTAATAATCGAAGATCTCTTTCAGTCAAATAACCTACTATTAATCGAACAATCTCATCTGGTAATTTCTTACCGATCATATCACTGAATGTTTTTTCAGCCGTGTGCGTCAACTCCATCATCTCTTTTCCGAACTGAAAATTCCATTGTAATATATCACCATATATTGGAAACTGATTTTTGATATCACATTTTTTCCAGGCACTTACTACTACATGATTCTTTGCAAACATTTTTAATTTCTGTACACTACCTGTCAGAATGTCATAATAACAAACTGCACTACAAAGTTTTTCTGATTGCATTTTTGTTACTTCATCCTTATAAATATCCATGATTTCACTCATTTCTTCTATTTGATCTTCCTTATTCTGTATAAATTGCATGTTTTTTAAACTAATATCGAATTTGGCAAAATGCAATCTCAGAATGTAGTGTTCAAACCATTCCTGTACCAAAATAAGCGTCGATGACATTAATTGAAGAGGTGTGTTTCCATCGTCGTTAACAGCATTAACATTAGCCCCCCTTTTCATTAGAATATCAATTATATCGACATACCCATTCAGACATGCATAGTGTAATGGTGTATCTGATCTCAATTGCTGAACGCTGTTAATGTCGCTTCCAAACTTCAAAAGTTTTTCTACAACAACTGCACAACTCCTTCTAGTAGCAATATGTAAAGCAGTATAACCATCGTCATTTACTTGTTCAACATCAGCATTTTCACATAGAAGCATCTCGACAATGTCATAATTGCCCAACTCACTAGCATAATATAATGCTGTACGGTTATATTTATCTAGAATGTTAACATCTGCATTTGCTTCGAGCAACAATGCAACTTTCTTGCTGCTTTGAAGTAAACAGGCTATGTGCAATGGTGTTTGACCAGTTTTATCAGTCACATTAACTCGAGCTCCGCTATCTAAGAGAACTTTTACCATGTCCGTACTTCCGCATTGACAAGCAGCACTTAATGGTGAAGGTTCTTCACCAATAGGGTTAATATTACATCCGTTCTTCAAAAGTGATTTAACAATTTTTTCCTGACCTTTAAGGCAAGCAATAAACAGTGGTGTACAATCACTCATGTCTTTCGCATTAACTAATAGTTTCTTTTGTCATTTTGACATGTCCTAACGCAGCAATGTTCTACCACTTGACTCACAAAAATTTATGCGGCCACCTTTTTTTTAAAGTTCAGATACAATGGAACCAGCAATAATCAATCCTTTATCACCCAAGTTAGTTTTGGAATTAAGAATAGCTGGATTTTGTCTCAGGTACACTTTCACGTTTTGTATTTGTCCCGTTCGACAAGCTAGATGAAAGGAAAGTATTTCTTGTTTCTGCTCTGTTTTTGTACATTCTTCAGATATTGTTGCATTACCTATATCATCTGGTATTACCAATAATAATTCCTTACTGAGCTGAAATAAGAAAAATTGATTGATATGTAAACCTGTGCAATGATTCTATTGCTTTTGACATATCTTTATGGGTATACATTAGGGTGGCGCAAAAATAAAAAATTTGGATTTTGACCGGTATACATCAAAAGTAGATTCAGTATGTGAAAAAAAGCATTCTCAATTTTTTTTCAGATTTTTTGGTCAATATTTAGAGGTCGCTGTCTTTGCTTAAAGGTCGTTTGATGAACTAAATGACATTGAATTGATATAGTAAAACATGTTCTGTATGAAGAATTATAAATGATTATTTTTTTTAATGAAATAGACATTCTCACGCACATTTTAAGAGGTCTTGAACCTATTTTGATCTAGTAGAACATGAGATATGATTTTTTGAATCTTTGTTTTTGACAATTTTCATTTAACAAATGTCTGTATTTTATGTAATAAAAATCTAACAATAAGCTATTCATTTTTTTCATAAAATAGACATTCTCATGCACATTTTAAGAGGTAGTGAACCTATTTTGGCCTGGTAGAATATGATATACGATTTTTTTATTATATTATTTTTACAATTTTGATTTAAAAAATGTCTGTATTTTATGTGACAAAAATCTAACAATATGCTATTATTTTTTCATAAAATAGATTCTCACGCATGTTTTATGTACCTATTTTGGTGTAGTAGAATATGAGGAATTATTTTTTGAATGTTTTTGTAGACAATTTCGATTAAACAAACGTGCGTTTTATGTTACAAAAACTCCTGAGTAAAAGTCACCCTTTTCTTCCCAATTATTCGCAATTTTCGTATAGTAGTTACCATGCTTAAACGTCAGAATTCTTACAGCATGTAGCCAATGATATTCTCTACTATAATGGAGGCATACAGAGTGCTTATTGGTAAGTACACTTTTGTTATTAATGAAGAAAGTCTAAAAAATCACGTTTTTTTTTATAATAAATGTACCTTTGACTAGGTACATAAAACATGCGTGAGAATGTCTATTTTATGAAAAAATAATAGCATATTGTTAGATTTTTGTTACATAAAATACAGAAATTTTTTAAATCAAAATTGTAAAAATAATATATTAAAAAAATCAAATATCATATTCTACCAGACCCAAATAGGTTCACTACCTCTTAAAATGTGCATGAGAATGTCTATTTTATGAAAAAAATGATCAGCTTATTGTTAGATTTTTATTACATAAAATACAGACATTTCTTAAATGAAAATTGTCAAAAAGAAAGATTCAAAAAATCATATCTCATATTCTACTAGATCAAAATAGGTTCAAGACCTCTTAAAATGTGCGTGAGAATGTCTATGTCATTGAAAAAAATAATCATTTATCATTCTTCATACAGAACATGTACTATATCAATTCAATGTCATTTAGTTCATCAAACGACTTTTAAGCAAAGACAGCGACCTCTAAATATTGACCGAAAAATCTGAAAAAAATTGAGAATACTTTTTTTTACATACTGAATTTAATTTTTTATTTTTGCGCCACCCTAGTCTACATAAATACGTTATCGTAGTTTTCAAAATTATTAGAAATACGTTTAAAACAAAAAATCTCAATATTGTTAGAGAGACATTATACAAAAACAACTATCCTGTTCAAATTATAGAAAACTGTATATGTAAAAAAGTACATGAATTAGATAAGAGCACAAATGAAATTCAAATTATAAAAACATCTTCTATTCCCTATCTATATGGCACCACAGAAAAAAAAAGATCCATCATGAGAAAGGAAAATATAAAGTTGGATAGAAGACCTATACATAAAAATGTAAGTGGTTTCAAACCATATAAAGGCACACTTCCTTTACAAAAAAATAGCAACGTAGTATAAAAAATTCCATGTCTACATTGCAATAAAGTATACATAGGTGAAACAAAAAGACGATTAGAAACACGAATTAGTGAGCACAAAAGAAATATAAATGGAAAGGATGAAAATTATACAGGGCTCACCATGCATCGTATCGATACTAATCACGATTTAAATTATAAAAATACCACAATTTTGGCTACAGAACGGAATACTTTTAAAAGAAAAGAAATACAAAGCTATTTTATAAAAATCATACCTAATACAGTGAACATACGATTTGAAAAATAAAAATTACCAGTAATATATAATACTTTAAAAATTAGATAGTTCACCTTATTATTATTTCCAATTTATACAATAGGAGTCCTGATATTATTATCCTTTCCATTTTATATATAAGAATCGTCTTTCATTGAGTTCACTCGTCTCAACTGTATTAATACCAGTTAATTACCCATACACTACTATAAAATCAAAATTTTATATTTTTTTGAAAAGGGTTGTACAGCAGCAACCGAAATGTAATATTTAGTATTTTATATTTTATTGTTAAAATTTAGTAATTTATATTTAATTGTTAATTTTCAAGTTCGTTGACCTTATTACGCCTTATATTTACATTGCTTCAAACTGCATGGTCGTACATTAATTATATAAATATTATTATTTCAAAATGTATGCTTGCATAAATATCTTAATTCAATTTTTTATAATAGGCACATTTGTAAAACTAAAAAATCAATGTTTGCAATAATAATTTTAAAATATCTACATTTATTGATGTAAATTTCTTTATAAACTACAAGATTGTAATTAAATATAAAAATAAGAAGAAGAATTGAAAATTGTGCAATGACTATAAATTATATATGGGAATATAGGAATTGACATACGTACGTTTTTTCGTTTGTTAATTAGTTTTGTGTGGACAATACGAATACGAGGACGACCCGCAATATATCATGATCATCATCATGGTAAACATGATGATCATCATGATTCACGAGTTAATGATAGATGGTATAATCAGGTATGATAAAGTGAGGTAAAACTTGTGGATGCTCATTAGTCAGCCATTAATGAAGTTTCGGAGTACGAAGGCGGGAATTCAAATAGCCGAACTCACTTTCCTTACTTCATACTACAGTAGTCCTTCCCTTATTCTAATTTCCCTTATTCTAATGTCTTCCCTTATTCTAATGTCTTCCCTTATTCTAATTTTTTCTCTTCTCCTATTCTAATATTTCCCCTCACACGTTCTTCCCACTGCCATGTGTGGACGTGTGGATTTTCTATAAATACAAATAACGGCGCATGCACAACAAAAGAAAGAGACAAAAGTCTAAGTAGTGGGGGCGAGGAGAAAATTAGAATAAGGGAAGAAGGCCGCCATATTGCCTGACTGGACAAATTAGAATAAGGGAAGGACTGCTGTACTACCTTACTACCCGTACGGCAGAATATATTGCAGCAATATTGCAGAGAAATTAATTTCAATATTGCAGAATATTTCTGAGATGCTGAAATATTGCAGAAATATTGCATTAATATTATATCATGATATATCGCAATGCAGTATTGCAGGAATGTTGAGGCAATACTGCATTATGATACATTGTAAGGAAGTATTGCAGCAATATTGTATTATGATGTATTGCAATGCAATTATTTTCAAATATTGCAGCAATATTGTATTGTGATATATCATAATTTAATATTTCTGAAATATTTAAGTAATATTGTATAATGATATACCATAATGCATTTCTTTTGAAATATTGTAGCAATATTGATGATGCTGAAGCTAGCAGCAGCTTCGCAGCAGCGGATTAAAAAAAAACTATGGTTTTCTGGCCTTTAAAATTGCCAAAAACAGATTATTTACATAAAATTTGTCTAAAAATGTTTGAATGCAAAAAATGGCTGCTAGCTTCAGCGTCATGCAATATTGTATTGTGATATATAGTAATCCAACATTGCAGAAATATTGCATCAATATGATATATTGCCACTAAATCGTTCTGAAATATTGCATCAATATTGCGTTACAATTTATCGCAATGCAACATTACAGCAATATTGCCGTTATTACATAATTCATCGGATGTGGAATCGTTCACTGTACTTCTGTGTATCCATAAGTCCGCTGTCTAAATTTTATTACAAAATATGAAGCATAATTATTTCAGAACTACAAATTCAAATAGAATTTCGAATGCTAATCAAAACTAAATTTGTATATCTATTTTGACACCGTTTGTTGTTTATTTTTATTTTGTGTGTTTGGAATATTTAAGTATAGTCCCAAGCCGGACTTGAGCAACACTAGAGAATTCTTTATTATTATATGAATTTCTATACTCACAATATAATAATATACGCGATAATATAACACGATATATGTGATCAATAATAATTCAAGTGGTATTCATCTTTTAATTCATTATATGGTGGTGCATTCTTGGGATCAGAAATAAAACAATCAGTACGAGATCCTCGACTAAAACCATAAGGTGTTTTTTGTGCCCAACCAAAACACCTATTGATGTTGAAAAAGCATTGCAATGCAACGCGTGTCACGAATACTTTCATGCTGGCTGTTTTCCTCGGAGCCTTAATGCTAATGGGCTTTCGAAATGTTGCGTTCATTTGGGACTAATAGAAATTCGCCCAACTAAATAAAAGCGAACAGCTGATGTTGACAGCTATCAATTGAACTCGTCTATTGAAGGGGATACTTCAACGGTTGACAACTCAGTCCCTTTACACGATTTGAACGACTTATCTTAAGTCTCACATCAGATGTTCATATTATGCAAGAAAATAATTTACAAATGTCATCTGATATTAACTCACTTCGAAACGAAATTGGGGACTTAACTCAATCAGTGACTTCTCTTGCAAATAAAGTTGCTCATAACGAAGATAACTTAGGTAAACTGGATGAACGTTTGAACAAATTGGAACTTGATGTGAAAACAGTTTCAGCATCAAATGGGGATATTAACAAAACGTATGCTGAAATTTTGGATCGTTTCAATAGGGCCAATAATATTATCTTCTTTGGTGTATCTGAACCTATGGACTCAAATACTACTTGCATAGAAGAAGTGGCTGAGCTACTTGCAACGGAGGAAACAAATCTTCTAAAACCGGTATCGGCAAAGAGAATTGATCGTCCTATTTCAGGCAAACTAAGACCACTACTTGCAACTTTTGCCTCTCCTGTTGATAAATTCACAATTTTGAAAAATAGAAGTCTGCTACCTAGAGACGTTACTGCTGCCTGTGATAAGACTGAATCTGACTCTTTTGGTCTTACGACAATAATCTAAGATCTACGAATCGTCTTCCTAATACCATGTTTCTCGGAAATCGTTCTGCATCTTCCATGAAAGACATTGTAGACTTGTTTGGCAAATATTTCTCGTCTGTGCACGTTAAATCGAGTAAATATACTATATCGGAGGATGATTGTGATCTGGTTATTCTGGATAATGTACGCATGGCCGAACAGGATGTTATTAATATTATCAGTACTTTATCGAATTTTTTTAGTTTCATGCCTGACTATATTCCTTCCAATTTTGTGATACACTGCAAGTTGGCCCTTTCACAGCCTTATTTTATTTAATAAATCTTTAGAACAGGGATGTGTTTCGAACATTTGGAAAAGATCATTTATTACACTAATTTATAAGAGAGGTGAAAGAAATAACATTGCTAATTATCGACCAATTTCTGTAAATAATGTCTTCTCCAAGATAATTGATAAATGAGGAGCAGCATGGCTTTGGGGAAGTCTACTCTTACAAATCTGGTCATTTTCTCTGATTATATTAATCAGGCCTTGATGAACTCCAAACAGGTTGATACTGTCTTCCTGGATTTTGCCAAAGCCTTTGACTCAATTGATCTGAGAGTATTATTATCAAAGTTATGTAAATTGGGTATTCATGGGAATATGCATAAATGGATATCTTCCAATGTCAGTAATAGGGAACAGATTGTGAGAGTTAAGAACTCAAATTCTGGCAGTTATGTGTCCACTTCTGGTGTTCCTCAAGGATCCCACCTTGGCCCCATCTTATTCATTTTATTTATTAATGATATCGTGGATTCTGTGAGTTTTGGCAACTTGTTGTTATTTGCCGACAATATTAAACTTTTTGCCGTTATAAATTCACCAGATGATGCTTTTCGACTGCAATGTGACCTCGATGCCTTGGCCTCCTGGTCACTTATCAATCATTTACATTTGAATATTCAGAAATGCTCTTTTATTTCTTTTTTTAGAAAAAATCAAGGAACTTCACTTAACTATGCCCTAGATAATATTCCGTTACTCCGCTCCTCTACTATAAAAGATTTAGGGGTTATTTTTGAAAGTAATTTAAATTTTACTAGCCACCTAAATTACATCGTCTCTAAGGCGTATGCCATTCTGCGATTTTTGAGAAGAACCAGACGTGAGTTTAAATGCCTGCGTTTATTTTTTTTATTTTTATATCGGACCATCGTTTTACCACAACTTATATATTGTTCTTCTGTTTGGACCCCCTTTACTCAATGCGGCATAAAAACTCTCGAATCAGTACAACACCGTTTCATCCGTTTCACCTGTTTTAAAATAGTTTCACCTATGTCACCTTTCGAACATGACTATACCAGTCCAGCGAGGTTCCTAAACCTTCCAACTATTAAGTCTATACACACTAGTGCAGATCTATCCTAAGGTTTTAAAATTGTCAAAGGTCTAACTTGCAGTAAATTCCTCCTGTATTCTTTCAAGCCGCGTACGGTTAGCCACGCTTTACGAAATCCGCGTCATATTGTGGAAAATACTTATAAAACTAATTACGGGTTTTATTCGTGTCCTGCTCGTGTTAAGTGTATTTTGAACGATCTTCCTACAGATGTACATTCGCTATAAATTCTTTTGAAATTTTTAAAAAGAGCGCTATGGATATTTGCCGATGTTTTTGACTCGCTATCACGGAGAGAAATCTGAAAGGATGAAAATGTAGGTATTCCTTCGCCACTGTACTAAGATTTGGTGCTGGTGCTGCACCATGTGTCGCGTGATATCAATGTAAGAAACCCACAGTCTCAGACTGTGAAAACGCTTAGGATGAGACTGCAAAACTGCGATGCTTTCTTCGAGGCTTTCTCCCGCCTAAGTTTTACTTTTTAGACTAGGGCTCTCCCGAACTTTATTGTAGGAAATTTCCTCCTCTACAAAAAAGGTTTAGTAAATTTTTGCTCTATCTTGCACCGTTTTCGATACGGAAGCAATAGAATGTAAAACAACGTATTCAGCGTCCGACGCCATGTTTATCTTTTGTTTTAAAAACTCGATGTTCTTCGTTCTATCGCTTCCGTATCGAAAACGGTGCAAGATAGAGCAAAAATTTACTAAACCTTTTTTGTAGAGGAGGAAATTTCCTACAAAAAAGTTCGGGAGAGCCCTAGTCTAAAAAGTAAGATTTAGGCGGGAGAAAGCCTCGAAGAAAGCATCGCAGTTTTGCAGTCTCATCCTAAGCGTTTTCACAGTCTGAGACTGTGGGTTTCTTACATTGATATCACGCGACACATGGTGCAGAACCAGCACCAACTCTTAGTACAGTGGGGAAGGAATACCTACAGTTTCATCCTTTCAGATTTCTCTCCGTCTATGTATGTAATTTTATTACTTTATTAACTCTGTGTTATGTGTATTATTTATCGTCCGGTAATTAGTGTATATTTTTTGTTTATACTTATTTAAATTGTTAAGGCCATTTTGGCCGTTGAACCCAATAAATACAAATACAAATACAAATACAAAAACAAAATTTAACTCTTATTTTTGCAAATTAAAAATAAAATTCACTTTTTCACCATGAAAGGTCACTTTTATCGCTCTGAAAAGTATCTAAAATGAAAGCTTTTTGGTGTGTTTTTATTACATATCTATATATTTTCGTTAAATGTAAAGCAAATTGGAACGTAAATATCGAACGTACATTCAAGTATTAAGATAAATAGTAGTAATTTAAAACAGTGATTTGATGCAAAAAAGTAACGAAAATGTTTCAACATATAATGTAGTTTATGAATTTTACAATTAGTTCTCAAATGTATGTTACAATACATTTATTGCGAAATCGAAACAAATTACTTTAAAAATTGTCAGCAACAAAAAGAAAGGAAGAATATTGCACTGTTTTAAATAAATCCTTTAATGATTTAAAGACTATGCTGATCCGCAAAACGATGCCACGACACAATGCAGCGTCGGCGATCTTACGCTGTGACTCGGGCAGCGAGCCCACTTGAGTGACTGCGCTCAGTTATTAGAAATTCCATAACTCAAAAACGAAAAAAAGTCCTTTTGAAACTTGGTATACTTATCGAAAGAAACCTCAGCTTTCATTTTAGATATACTTTTTAGAGCGATAAAAGTGACCATTCCTGGCGGAAAAGTGAATTTTATTTTTAATTTGCAAAAATAACTTAAATTTTGTTTTTAGAAAAAAAATGTGTATCATAAGGTGAAAGGGCCCCCCCCCCCCCGTTTGGATCATATCACCTTGTCGGGGGGGGGGGGGGGCTTAACAAACACCATACAGGAGGTCCTGAGTCGATAGCAGTGTGAGTGGTGAGAGAATGCGGATCCTTATAAACCGGGCTCTCTGATGAATGGCTCGGGGCTCTATAAACGGGCTTCTCTGATGAAGGTAGGTATGAGTGAGGCTAGAAACTCAAGCCCCACCTCGACCTTCGGGCTGGAGGGGAGTGGGGCAAAGGACCTCTGAGGTGCCGTGACCAAGAATGGATCTTCCAATCCATAGGTGGGCGCTATCGTGCCTAGGGATGCATGGTACAGGGGAAGTTGTACTGCTAACGATGCCCTTGGGATACCGGGAGACCTCCCATTGTACATAGCCTTCACCTCGTATCGCGGGGCTCTGCGAGGTGTGACCTTTATTTCCCTAGCTTCTCGTGGGACTCATATGGATACACAGATCAAAAAACCAAACAACAAGAGCCTCAGGTGCCTTGCACCGAGGAGGTAATGTCGGATGTGGCTAAGAACACTCTGATGGAGACCAGTACGGCGGAAGACACTCGTCCAAGCCCGATCCGAATGAACGGCGCACAGAGGCGAAAGGCCAAGTGGGTGGCATACGAGGAGGCGAAGAGATGGGCGGAGGCTGAAGGTCGCCCCCTTCCGGAGCGTCCTCCACCGAGAGTAAGCGGTTCGAGGAAGAAAAAGGCGGCATCTTCCGTGGCTGGGGCTAGAACCCATCTGGAAGAGCATACCGAATCGACCTCAACCGCTATAGAGTCGATTGGTCCTCCCTCTGGAGATAAAAGGAAGGCCGAGAGGAGTATTTCAGATCACACGGCCAAACCCCGAGGGAAGAAGGCCAAAGGTAAGCAGGGGTAAGAATCCGCAACAAGGATGCCATACTCGACGGCCGCTGCTGGACTCCCAAGGATATTGATTGCCTTTGGCGAGGACGTAGGGGAGCGGGTCGAGATGGGCGTCTTTGACCAACTCAGGGGGTCATCATTGACCGGGTTGTGGACATCTCGGAAGGGGGGTTCATACCCAGGTTCGTAGAGCCTCACCTGAGAGGAGGAATTGCCACCTTCGCTTGTGTGGATGTCGAGAGTGCCTGTTGGCTGCGGGAAGCAATTCCGCAGATAACCCTTGATGGGGACCGAAAGGTGAGGCTTGCACTCCCTGAGGAAATCGTTAAGAGAGTTAAAATGACGGTACTTGTGCCACCACCCAAGAAGGAAACTAGCATCCTGCTTAAGATCTTGGACAGGCAGAATGCTGGGTTGAGGGTCGGGACGTGGGTTGTCCACCGTAGGGAAGAGCTGCCGCATGGCACCCGTCTGGTTCTCGGCGTGGACGAAGACTCGGCCAAGCGCCTCTAGTCTCGCGGCTACCGAGCTTATCTGGAGACAGGTGAGGTTGTGTTCAGGCCAACCTCTAAAATCCCGATAACTTCGGCGACGGGAGCTTCCATCGCGAGTTAGCTCGAATGGCTAACGGTCGTGCGGAAATTTTCCAGATTAACTTGCATCACTGCAAAGGTGCCTCAGCTCAACTTATGAGGGACCTGCAAGTGACGCATACAAAACCAGTCATGACACTAATACAGGAGCCGTGGTGCTACAAAGGTTAGATTCTGGGCCTGAGGCGGATTGGCACTGTCTACGCCAGTGGACTTCATGAAATGCAGAGGGCATGTGTAGTTCTTAAAAACATGGATGCTGCCCTACTACAGGAATTCTCTACTACACGGAGAAAAGTGTGAAGCTCTATAGAGCGGGTGCGGCACACCGAGGGTGTTGGTGTCCTCTGGCACAGTGCAAGGGCCTTATAGCACTAGTCAGGTATCGTGCGCGAATCAAATGCGAGAGTGCATCGTGCGCATCGAACATCACTCTTCCTAGCAACCTGAGGTGCCTCGCCAGGCAGCCTGTGACGACGTGCCTTTTCTCCATTACGATTTCTGCGGTAATTAAGCACTTTGGTAGAAGCGGTGTTCTCTCCCACTATGAGATTACACATAATGTAATTATAGCTGATTTCTTAATATATAATTGAATTAAGATTAATTGAAAGTAATTATAAAAAGGGCAGGAATGAAATATTACAGTAACAATAAAGTAGGTACACAAAATGTATAAAGCGAAAATTCCTCTTGTCTTGGTTTAATACGTAGTAAAGTATTCTGGGATCTCAGACTAAGCACTTTGAATTTTTTTTACACAGATAATTTATATACTCATATATATATATACAAAGAAGTAATTGGAAATTTAAATAGTAAATGTTGACGGTATAAAATATGTTGCTAAATTTTAATGTCATGAATGCACTTATGATACACATTCATCGATATT
Source organism: Trichopria drosophilae (assembly GCA_030407085.1). NCBI lineage: Eukaryota > Metazoa > Arthropoda > Insecta > Hymenoptera > Diapriidae > Trichopria > Trichopria drosophilae. The sequence goes on from CM059583.1 coordinate 159,519,751, forward strand.
AAATACACTGTCCTATTTGTTTTTTATATTAATTTAATTCTATTTAATTTTATCAAGATAGCTATACTATATTCGTAAGCTAAAATAGTCTTGTTGTATATGTATGTGCCCTTGTCACTTATGTGCATTGTCATTTAGATCGGTGTATTATTTTTTATGAATATATGTCCATGCACAACATATATTTCTTTTATTAAAAAAGTTTAAAATAGATCTATGTAGATAAGGAAAACTTCTAATAAAAAAAAAACATTAATTGAACGAACGAAGTCTTTCATTACGACGTTAAAATTCAGTTCCTACACAACTTTCTTACATATTTCTTACATACATATTAATATACAATTATTTCTTGTTATATTTTTTATCTATACATATTTTGTAACATTTATATATTTATGTTTTATATATAATAGAAATACTTTACGAAAGTTACAGTCGGTAAGTGTATGTGAATTTTGTTGTCGCTGTGCCGTTTTCAGTTTTTTCCAATTTATATTCTTGCTATGAACTGTCGATGAAGTAAATATATTCATCAATTTGATTAAATCTGCATTGTAAGTTTAGGAATATACATTTCAGGGATACAGCAATATAAAAAATAGAAATGAATTGTAACATGTTGAACGTTTAACATGGTAAATTTAACACGTTTAACGCTGTAAATTTTCTTGTTGGATGTTGTATTTTTACACATTTTGTCGCTTTTTTCCGTTGAATGATAAAATTACCACGTTTAACGTGGGCTCGAATATTACCAATGTGTAGCATTGTAAAATTAACACGTGTTGTACTTTCCCTATGCATCATGTAGTAAATCCACAGTGCTGTATGGTAAATTTATAAAAATATTGTGAAAACCCTAACCTCAAATAGTAAAAACACTATTTAACATGTGGGAATATTACCAAATTTATATAAAATGACAATTACAATGAGTTTATAAAATTCATTCTTATTTTTTACAGTGAGGTTTTCTACTTGTGTTCTTAACCTTAAAATTGTTCAAGTTAAATCAACCATCCCATCCTATATATCTCTATAGAGACCTGGCTTCGGTCAAAGTCTCTCAGGGAATAGGGGAAAGGAGCTTGGTGATTGCATCAGCCCACAGTACTCTGTGGGGGAGCACCGACACAAAGGAGCGAGGAAAGGCCCTCATGGAATACTTGATATCCACTAACCGCGAAATTTTGAACGAGGGAGTTGAGCCAGCGTTTGTAACGGCAAACAGAAGAGATGACCTTGATCTCACTCTATGCAGCCGAGGCATGTGTGAGGCTGTCCAGGCGTGGAGGGTTATTGATGAACCCGCGCTCTCGGATCACAAACTGATTCGGGCCAAACTGGAACAGTTTAACCCTGCAGAGAAATGGTCCAGAAATCCAAGAAGCACGAACTGGCAAGGGTTCAGAGAAAGTCTGCAAGCCGGGATGAAGGGCTTCAAAGGCAAGTATGGAGTGAAAAACGATATTGAGTACACAGAGGTCTTTCTTAGAGGAACTGTGATTAGATCGTTCGAAGCCAATTACCCACTCAAGAAAGTAAACCCCAAAAGGGGAAGGCTTAATTGGGGACCAGCTTTGGAGCGTAGCCGAAAGGAGGCGAGGAGATTATTTAATCGAGCAAAGAAAGCTGATACAGCAGAAGTCTGGACGACTTACAAGGATAGGTTGAAAGCCTACAAAAGGCAGATTAGAGAGTCTCAGATAAATGCATGGAGGGAGTTCTGTTCGGAAACGGAGAGTATACCCTCTACTGCAAAATTAGCGAGAATACTATCCAAAGGAAATCATGGTAAACTACGATTCATCAAAGGAGAAAATGGCGAGTTTGCCAAATCTCCGAAGGAAACCCTGGAAAGGTTGCTTACAAGCAATTTTCCAAGTATTAAACTGGGATAGAACGGTACCCCCGGGGAGCCTACTACGAGTAAAGGGAGGCACTGGGGGATCGCTGCCCAAGTTGTAAATCCAAAAAAGGTTGTGAGGGCACTAATGGACTTTGAGGCATTCAAGTCACTGGGACCGGATGGCATATACCCGGCCCTCCTTCAGGAAGGCCTGGGGGCTATCCTGAGACCATTGATTGGACTTCTTCGGGGGTGCATTGCGCTTGGTTATACACCTAAGGAATAGAATAATAATAATAATAATAATTTTATTCATTTCTTCATGTTTACATATATGTACAATCATAATACATAAAATACCAATTTATACTTGGGTGTTCCGCATTACAAAATAATATTTAACCTACCCGTCTATCGTTACATTTCAAATCTTTAGTATTTATCAGTAAATGATTACATATAAATAAATAAATACTTTTGCTGAGAAAAATATACTAAAAAAAACTCAACTATAACATGAAATGGAAGAAATCACGAGTTTCGTTTATACCGAAAGTTGGAAACAGGAACTACGTGGAGGCAAAGGACTACAGACCGATCAGCCTAATATCCTTCCTATTAAAATTGTTGGAAAGATTGGTTGAGAGGTATCTGATAGAAGGTCCTTTGGTACGCTCACCTCTTCATGGGGAACAGTATGCCTACCAGGCTGGCAAATCTGCTGAGTTGGCACTTATGTCAGCCGGGGGCTTTATAGAGAAGCAACTCAGTACGAAGGGAACGTGCATCGGTGCTTTTAACCGCACCTCCGTGAAAGTAATACGAAAGGAGCGGAAGAACATGAGGTGTCCAAGGAACTCATAAGTTGGATTGCGAGCACCCTTAGAAATAGGTATATTTATACGGTATGGCAGGGCACCCTAGTGGAGGGGATGATCTCTGAGGGTTGTCCTCAAGGTGGAGTGTTGTCCCCACTTCTTTGGAACCTGGTAGCTGATAGCTTGATCGGGAAACTCAACGATAGCGAAATCTATGCGATTGGATATACGGACGATATTGCTATCCTCGCCAAAGGCAACTACGAGGAAGTTTTGCAGGAGCTTGTCCAAGAAGCCCTGAGGGTTGTGGAAAAATGGTGCAACGAAAAAGCGCTATCGATACAACCGGAAAAAATTGCCGTCATCATTTTCTCTAGAAAATATAAGATCAAAAAACTCAGGGAAATGGTGATTGGCGGGAAACAGGTGCCATATGTCAGCGAAACCAAATATCTTGAAGTAACCCTGAATAAAAAGTTAAACTGGAATGGTCACCTGGAAAACAAATGTCACAAAGCAATTGCTACGTTTTGGCATTGTAGGAGAGCTCTTGGTAACAGTTGGGGTCTAGGACCGAAACAGGTGCTCTGGATCAACCAGCAGATTGTGTTACCAAGGATTACCTATGCCTCGCCAATTTGGTGGCAGAGGACAGAAAAGACCCAAGTTCAACAAAAATTGATCAGGGTACAGGTTATGTTCCTCAGGGGCATTTGCTCAGTAAGGAAGAGTACACCCATAGCCGCAATGAGGTCCCTTTTGGGCGTACCGTCCATAGGTAGTAAAATGCGAAGCCATGAGAACTGTGTATAGACTCAAGTGCTTGAGAAGCTTGACAGGTAACCAAGATTGGTTCAACAATCTTTCTCGAGGAAATCTGAGAGACATATGGTACCAACCACAAGATAAGATCCAGACGCACTACACGAGGTAAAATAACTTTAAGGTTTGCTTCCCCAATAGGGAGGACTGGAAAAATAAATCAGCAATACCCAGGAATGGCATCATCGCGAGAGAACTTTTCCCTCAAGCTCAACAAATTTAACACTGTTTTCCAAGGAGAGGTGGCGGCAATCATCAAGTGTGCCGAGACCCTCATGGAGAAGGAAGTGACAAATAAAACGATATGGATATGCTCGGATAGCCAAGCCGCATGAGAGCGTTAGACAATCCAGACGTCAAATCAGCTTTAGTCAGAGATACAAAGACCTGCCTACGTAACCTGGCTATAAGAAACAAACTCAGCCTGACCTGGATACCTGGCCATATGGGCTGAAAGGAAATGAAAGAGCGGACACCGTTGCCAAGTCGGGAATAGGTAATGGAACTGACTTGACTAGGAGGGTGGCACTGCCATTTCAAGAAGGACTCAACCTACTAGATAGACAAATGAAATCCCAACAGGTTAGAGAATGGATCAAAAACAAAAAATGCAGCCCAACCAAAAGCCTCGCAGGAGAGCTGCAGGCGGACCGATGGGCTGAAAAACTGATCGAATTAGACAGAACAGAAATAAGAATCTCCATCGAAATCCTAACCGGACATGGAAATTTAAACAAGCACAGTTACACCGTAGGAAGGAAACCTTCACCGATGTGCACTAGATGTGATGAAAACAAGGAGGAATCATCCATTCACTTCCTATGCGAGTGCCCTGCACTGATGGAGGCTCGACGGAGATACCTGGACTCTCCATTTGTGAGCAAGGAGAAAGTCAGGGAGCGGAATCTCGGACAACTTTTGAGATTCTGCAAAGCAGTTGGATATCCAACGGGACCATGAGTAGCATCAGGAATAGCATACAAAGGCAAACAGCTAAGTGTGCTGATTTCAGGGGTTCACCCCGAACCTGATGAATAAAATACCAATACCAATACCAAAAGGTGAAAGGGCACAAAAAAACGAAGAAAAAAATCTAATGTAACTTTTTGTTTGGACCGACGCATAAAAAGTTACACACGGTTGCATACACGACTTATCGACAGAGACCAACATTTCACCCCCCCCCCCTCCTCCTCCTCACGGAAAAACCTTTGGGAGCGATACTCACCGAAACCGAGCGGGCAGCCCTTCCGAAGCACTTTTAACTTTTCAAATAATTCTTAAAATTATAAGAGCGTGAAATAAATTTTTTTCTGAATAGATATCAATTCATAGTATCATTAAGAGAGTTCATGCACTATTTTTAGACCATCAAATTACTTATATGGTTTACAAAGATCGTTAAAAGCGAAAAAACCGGCATTTTTTTCATTTCAACGCTTCCGTATCAAAAACAGAGCAAAATAGAGTAAAATTGCACTAAAGCTTTTTTGTAGAGCGTGAAATTTCCTACAAAAAAGTCAGGGGCAGCCCTAGTCTAATGTTAATAGTTTAGCCACAAACAACAATGGAACGTCAACTTACAGTTTGATCGAAAACCAATATAAAATATTCGGAAAATTTTGTTTAAATTCGTGCTTTCTTTCTGGCTAAACTATTAATGTTAGACTAACTCTGCTACTTTTATGTAGGAAATTTTGCGCTCTACAAAAAAGCATCAGTGCAATTTTACTCTATTTTGCTCTGTTTTTGATACGCAAGCGTTGAAATGAAAAAAATGCCGGTTTTTTCGCTTTTAACGATCTTTATAAATCATATAAGACCGATTCCATTCAAAATCGGGCAGGGGTACTATGTTGACTTCTCAACAATTATTTTCCATGAAATATGTTGTTCTTTAGGGCAAATAAGGTGACCCGTATTTTTTTGTTTCAAGGAAACTTTTTTTTTTTTTTAATTTCTGAGCAATTTAAAATTCACGCGTAAATCTGCAAATTCCAAAACATATGGAATAAAAATTTTTTAAAATGCTATATTTTCTACGGTTATTAATATTTTACTATTATTGCTCGTTCATATGGTAGTGTTATTGGTACTTTATCGATATCCAATAATAATATTGACAAGAATTGAAAAAAAAAAACAAAATGGCGGCCATTTTTCGAAAAAAAATTAAAAGTTAATTTTCTCAAAAACATCAGTTTTTTTTCTTCAATTTTTTTTTATAGATTACTGGTAATATTAGTGTAAATAAAATATGTTCCACCTCGACGAAACTTGTACTTCAAATTGAAAAACAGTAAAAAAATTCTACAGGCAAGTAGCTTCGTTTAGCGCCTATGTGACTACTCATATTTTGTGACTAATATTACCAGTAATCTATAAAAAAAAATTGAAGAAAAAAAAACTGATGTTTTTGAAAAAATTAATTTTTTTTCAATTTTCGTTTCGTTTTTCTTTCAATTTTTGTCAATTTTATTTGTTGCTTATGCAATTGTTTACTTTATTTATTATTGGATATCGATAAAGTACCAATAACACTATCATATGAACGAGCAATAATAGTAAAATATTAATAACCGTAGAAAATATAGCATTTTAAAAAAATTTAATCCATATTTTTTGGAATTTGCAGATTTACGAGTGAATTTTAAATTGCTCAGAACTTAAAAAAAAAAATTTTTCCGTGAAACAAAAAAATACGGGTCACCTTATTTGCCCTAAAGAACAACATATTTCATGGAAAATGATTTTTGAGAAGTCAACATAGTATACCCCTGCCCGATTTTGAATGGAATCGGTCATAAGTAATTTGATGGTTTAAAGATGATGTATAATAGCACATTTCGATACATGTGCGTAAAATAGGATTTTACGCACCGTTTTTTTAACATGGGATTAGATAGGCCGGTGCGTAAAATCGAATTCTTACGCACGCGTGTCGAACCGTATTTTTTGACATACTATGCGGAAAATTTGTGCGGCGTTTTTTGTGTGTCAAATACGAGGTTGCACACGAGTGATGACCGCGGCGTGCGCCCCGGCAGCACGAGTGCGTAAAATCGTATTTTACGCACCAAAAACGGTGCGTAATAGTATATCACTCAACGAGGGAGGGGAGGTAAAAATTACACGCAGTCTGAGACATTCTTTATTTTACCTCCCTCGTTGAGTAATATACTATTTCTTCATGACAGGGAGGAAACGAAGTAAGTTGCTGCTTTAGTCCCAGTGTGATGAAAAATGAAATTTTACGTATACATATGTCAAAAACTTTCTTAATGATACTATGAATCGATATCTATTAAGAAAAAAATTTATTTTTACACTCTTATGTGATAAAAAAATAAAAATATTGTTTTTAATCGTCATTTGAAAAGTTAAAAGTGCTGCGGGACGGCTGCCCGCCCGGTTTTGGTGAGCAGCGCTCCCAAAGGTTTTTCCGGGCTCTATCTCAGCGAATTATGAATGGAATTATGTAAATAAATTTTTGACCATGCACTATTATACGATAGGGCAACAATTGAGCCAATTTGCAGCTCGATTGATTTCTTTCGTTTGGACCACTTGAGAAATTTTGCCCGATAAGAATGATGAAATGATGGTTCCTTGGTACTAAAAATGAGTAAAATTGGGGAACCAGTACAAATGCCGAAAAATGCCGAAAATTATAGGGATATTGACGAAAATATCCCTAACTTTCTGAAAGGGATGCGAGTGTTGGTGTGCAATATCCCTATAGTTTTCGGCATTTTTACTGGTGCCCTAAAATTGTATCACAACATTTAAATCTTTAAAGCACAATGTTTATGTAAAATATAAATGTTTTTATTTCTTTAAAATATTATTTACATATAAATATTAACTCTGGATTTATAAAAATTATTATTTGTTAACAAGTTATTTTTGCTAACATCAGTCCATACGTTTTGTTTAGACAAAAAATTACTTTGTCCATGTTGTGAATAATCGAAGATCTCTTTCAGTCAAATAACCTATTATTAATCGAACAATCTCATCTGGTAATTTCTTACCGATCATATCACTGAATGTTTTTTCAACTGTGAGTGTCATCTCCATAATCTGTTTTCCCACGTGAAAATTCCAATCTAATATTTCACCATATATTGGATACTCATTTTCGATATCACATTTTTCCCAGGCACTTGCTATTTCACGATTCTTTGTAAGCATTATTAACTTCCGTTCACTACTTCTCAAAATATCATAATGAGAAACTGCACTAGAAAGTTTTTCTGATTGCATTTTTGTTACTTCAGCCGTACAATTATCCATGAAGTTTCTCATTTTGTTCATTTTATCTGTATCATTTTGTATAAGTTCCAAGTTTTGTGAACTGATATAGAAATTGGCAATATGCAATTTCATGATGTACTGTTCAAACCATTCCTTTAACCCATAATATGACGATGAAATTAATTGAAGAGGTGTTTTTCCATCCTTGTTAACAGCATTAACATTAGCCCGCCTTTTTATTAGAAGATCAATTATACCGCCACACCGAGTTTTACATGCATAGTGTAATGGTGTATATCCATTCCTTTCCTGAACTCCGCTAACGTCGCTTCCAAACCTCGAAAGTTGTTCGACAACAATTTCACAGGTATGTTCACAAGCCATATGTAAAGCAGTTGCACCATAGTTATTTACTTGTTTAACATCAGCATTTGCATGTAGAAGCATCGCAATAACGTCATAGTTTTCAGACTCGCTAGCATAGTGCAATGGTGTTCGGCAACGTCCATCTAGAATGTTAACTTCTGCATTTGCTTTCAGTAACAATGCAACTATCTTGGTGAATTTATATAAACAGGCTACGTGTAATGGTGTCATACCAAAATTATCAAGCTCATTAACTTTAGCTCCGTTATTTAAGAGCTCTTTTACTAAGTTCGGAAGTCCGCTTTGACAAGCAGCAGTTAATGGTGACGGTCCTCCATCAATAGCGTTAACATTACATCCGTGTTTTATAAGTAACCTAGCCACTTTTTTATGACCTTCAAGGCAAGCATGACACAGTGGTGTATTACCATTCGTGTCTTTGGCATCAATCAATTGGTTGTTTTGTAAAAGTAAGTCCACTATTTCGATATGACCTAACGAGCATGCTTTATGCAGCAACGTTCTACCATGCGAGTCCAAGAAATTTAGATTGGCTCCTGCTTGTACAAGCCTTCTAACAACGTTTACATGCCCCTTTTTACACGCCTTTACAAGAGCGGTTTCACCACGTGCATCTTTAGCATTGATGGAACATTCACTTTTTTTTAAAAGTTCAACTACAATTTTTTTCTGCCCTTCCGAACTAGCAATAATCAATCCTGTTTCACCCAAGTCATTTCTGGCATTAAGAATAGCCGGATTTTCTACCAGGTCCAATTGCACGCTTTGTAATCGTCCAGTTCGACATGCTAGATGAAAGGCAAATATTTCTTGTTTCTGCCTTATTTTCTTATATATATCAGACATTGTTGAATTACCTATATCATCTGGTATTACCAATAATAATTCCTTACTGAGCTGAAATAAGAAAAATTGATTGATATATAAATATGTGCATTGATTCTGCTGCTTTGGACAGAACTTTACAGGTGTTAAATAAGTTATCATAGTTTTAAAAATGTATGCTTGAATAAACATCTTAATTCAATTTTTAATAATAAACACATTTGTTAAACTAAAAAATCAATGTTTCCAATAATAATTTAAAAATATCTACATTTATTGATGTAAATTGCTCTATAACCTACAAGATTGTAATTAGATATAAAAATAAGAAGAATTGTGCAATGACTATAAATTATATATAGGAATATAGGAATTAACATACATACGTTTTTTCGTTTTTTTTAATTAGTTGTGTGTGGACAGTACGAATACGAGAACGACCCGCAATATATCATGATCATCATCATGGTAAACATGATGATCATCATGATTCACGAGTGAATGATAGATGGTATAATCAGGTATGATAAAGTGAGGTAAAACTTGTGGATGCTCATCAGTCAGCCAATGATGAAGTTTCAGAGTACGAAGGCGGGAATTTAACCCATTAACGCCAAATACACATAAAATTTACACCAACTTCAACGCTTCTGTCGAGTATGGAATAAATTTTGAAAAAAATCAAATTTACCAGATTCTACCATTTTCGGGGTCGCTCTTTCGAGTGGTGAAGAGAAAATTGTAAAAAATTTAAAATTTATCTATGATTTTAGCACATATAACAAAAAAACGAGTTTTTTCCAGGGCGCATTTCTTACAAATATCGAGTTTTCGCTGCAACATCGTGCTTTAAAAGAGTTAAAATATATTAGAAGCGTGCACTTGATAGTTGTACTTAAAAACTACACTGGTATATATTTTAAATTTTGCGATGTTAAATTCAAAATGACTACCGCAGCAACGAATTTCTATTTAAAATTGAACAATTTTTTTCTTCAAAACCATACCCTTTAGCGAAAAATTTCTAAGGATAATTTTGATTTAGAGTGAGTCAAAGAATACCCTCGAATTTTTTCGAAATGTATTGTTAAAATTTTAAATTTTTCGAAAATTCGGAAAACCTAAATTTTGTAAAATGTCAGTTGAAAAATCTAAAAAAATTGTACGGCATTCTTCAACCAATTCTAACACATTTTTGTTCTGTGCAAATTTTCTCTAAAGGCTATAGTTACAAAGATAATAAATTATTGGTCTAGATATCTAGAAAAGTTTAGTAATTTTGTTTCTGATAAAGTATACAATTTAGAGAGTCTTCACCTGGCTATATGTCTGAGGTGACCTTTACACATCTACTCGTTATCGAAGTAACGAAGTGCCAACAAATAAGGTGGATTATACAATGGCACCAGACTCTTGGTCTTACATCTTGGCAACAACCTTTTAAAACGTGAAATTTTAACCGGAAATAAAGTTTTGAAATGAGAAATTTTTTGAATCAAATTACACTGTACTGTGAAAATCATTACCCATTTTCATTTAAAGGAAGGCAGTTTCGAGTGAGACTTGTTTTTGCTATATAAATATGTGGAAGGGTTGTTAAGAGGACATTTATATATAAAATGTAGCTATTATGGGGACATATGGTCTATTTGGGTATAAAAAGTGTACACTTTGAGACCATGTTACTTCGGGGACATTTAAATATATAGTTGAATATATGAATGTAATACAGAACATAGTTGAGGCGAAACCTAGGTCTAGATAACATATCATTTGAGGAAAAAAACCCTGGACGGAAATGAAGGTTAAAAAATATTCTATGCAACTTTTTAGGCATTACATAATCATAACATTTTTTGCTATTTTTGTATGAAAGTGCTCATTTTTCTGAAGAAAATGATCCTAATAAAATTAAAATGTGCAAAGTGGAAAGATAGATATCGTAATTTTAAGAAATTCAATGAAGGTGACATCATGGCAGCCATTTTGAAATTTTGTTAAAAATATTCTACCATAATGATTTTCAAGCCTATACCCTTTAAATATTTCATTTTGGAGGAATTTGGAGACATCGACCTCAGTTTTGATATTATTGACGTGGAAGGACTCAGGGGAGAGTGAGGTAGACTGTGACACGGGGCACACTGTTCCACTCAAGATTTCTCGAAACCTGTGCACCGAAAAAATCCAATATTTTTGTAGAATATTACGGTTATCACTGCCAATCAATAATACGTGCAAATAACGGGGTTCGTCCCAACGGGCACGAAGGACCCAAATGTTGCTAAAACGTTTTTAGAATGTTCCAGAAACGTTCCTAAAACGTTAAATGTCTGCAACATGGATGAAACGTTTATAAAACGTTCCGTAAACCTAAAAATATTAAATTTCTTAAAATTTAATGAAAATTGTAAAAATCATCATGTGGGGTTCATTGTGACACAGAATTGTGGGGCAGTGTGCGTCATAACCTGCAGATTGTATTATTTAACAAAATATTGTTTTAAACACTTGTAATAAAAAGTGAATTTTTAACGAATAAGTAGGTATAAGATAAAAAATTCGTTATTATTATTTTGATAAAGATTGTATAAATATAACATTAATAATAAAATGTAATTGTAAAAATTATAATAACATCATAATGTATTTTAAAACAATTATTTTCCTGCCTAACATCATACGTCACAATAATGTACCCCACAGTATAAATTACTACCTGTCACACCTGACCCCACAGCTATGCACACCCCACATATGGGGCAGACTGTGACAAAACCAAATTTGTTAAAAATGAATATTTTTATTAAAATACGTCATTTTTTATACATATCTTTGTTATTTTATCAACTTAAGTAATCACACTATCGATTAGTGTTATAAAAATGAGTATAATATATTTTAAATTGGCTTAAAAAAAGTGTCACAGTCTGCCCCACTCTCCCCTACATAAATTAGATTATTTATTTCCTTTAAATTCACACACATATGATGAAAAATCATATTCGAGAAATTTAGTATTAAAGTTATGCTGATTTCATATTTTTTCAATGAACGCACTATTGTACAGGGTATGAAATTGAAGGGACAATCACTGCGTTTCGCGAATCGTTTAGGATTAGATGTATCATGTATGTTTAAAATATTTATATAAATATGATGACTTTTATAGACGGACCTTGCGATTCTTCATCATTTGTCCCCAACTCTGGTCGTTATAGTCTAGGAAAATTAGTCAGCTCGGCACCTTCACTAAAGTATGTATTTGGGTATATAAATTCTTAAAATTCAAAAAGTAACCAAAAGTTTTTTGGTTTTGAATGTTCAATTAACCAAAAGGATAAGAAAAAAATCGTTCATTGTCTTGTTTTTCGATTCTAGTTGAAAAACGTGATGTTCTTCGTAAAACCTGTTAATAGCAAAGTTGTAGCTCTTTAAAGACTCTGACAAAATGATCCATTTGATGTTTTTGAAAAATTCTTTTTTCAACGAGATATTAACCATCAAATGTGAAAAATAGGAAAAAGATGAAATATTTTTTTTTGGTTGCGCACGTTTATCATTAAGAGTCAAAATTTTATTAAAATATAGCTTAAGTGACGTAGAGTATCGTGTAATTTTTTTTATTGCGGTTACATTTTAATTTGACGAGAAATTCGCATTTTAAAATTTTTTTTTACTTTTTGGATCATAATTATTACAGCTTCTACTTGGTCGTAGAGAGATAAATGAAAACGCATTTTACGCGTCACCTTGTACTGAAAAACGTATGTTTCAGATTTTTCGATTATATCGATTCAAACGTCGTCGAAAACGTCTTAAAACATTACCCATCACCAAAAAACAACACCAACCGAAGCTGCAGCATGTGTGAACCTACAAACGCAAAACAACGTTACCGACAACGTTTTAAACTAATTTTCAAGCTTTTTTATCATAAAACATCTTCCTCGATGTTACTAGTAAAAATGAAGTTTGTGGGTGTCAATTTATTAAACCTAATAACCTCCAAAAAAATCGAAAGTTTGGTCTTAAATAGTCGTGTGACATTACTGAAGCAGTATCAGAAATAATTTGGTGTGCAAGAATTTTTGGGTTGAATGTAGTTCAATTTCTAATCATTCTGAAATTGAGTATTATGGCATGCCTATTTTCCATAGAATGCAAAATAAATATGTTTCTTTTCGAAGAATTGAAGGAACCGAAGAATGTGCATAATTTTATTTATTCAGCTTAAAATTAAGGTATTTTACTAATTGTTCACCGAAGGGTTGGAAAAATATTTGAAAATAACAAGTGCAAATAAAATGGAGAATGCGCAGTTGGCAGAAAGATTAGCGCAACGGACATAAGGACAAATATTTTGCATCATATATAGAGAGATTACTAAGCTTACACAACGATTAAGGAGCTTTCACAATGATTGCCGATGCCGACAAACGTTGTACAATATTTGATTATATATAGTTATTTTCGAAATGACTAACAAATTAAGAGAAATTATGTTGCATTCTATACTATTATTATCGTGATTATTTATGTATGTTTGGTGATTGCATACATAGTACATACTAATTGTTGAAGTACATGCTATTTAACCCATCTTTTAATTTTATATACGTTTGTTTACAGAAACACTTATATTAAATACGCATGAGTAGTCACATAACGTTAAGTAACTTTCGAAAAAAAAGATAGTTTATTTATTTTACATAAATTATGATTCTATTACATTAATATATGTGTTAAACAATGAAAAATATGTAATTAACAAGAAGTATAAATTTCACAAATTATGTTTATTAACGTCTTTAATTAATCACATTAAAAACATTGTTTATATTTCATATCTATTATTTTATGGGTCATTAAAAGCAAAAATTTGATAAGTATTTCAGTTCGCGTTATTATATTAGTGAAATAGTTGGTATATCAGATTTTTATTAGGTAGTTTTATTAGTCAAGTACTTATGATGTGAGCAGTTTTCATGAGATATACCATGAAAGAAAAGTAGCTAGGCATGGGACAGGTGCTAACCTGGGGCCCCTTTAACTGATCAGTGATCTTTGTATCAGCCTAGCTCGAGACAAATTCTGGTAGTCTGCTAGCTAGCGTTGTTATAGTTTTAGCAGTTAAGGAAGTGAAATGGTTTATAGTGCAGCTAGACCAACTTTCGAGGTCATGGTGATATTAAGACTAAATGTTCTGAAAAAATTATCTTTCAAGGATATTATGTATTGTTAGCGGATGAACATGTGATTTTGTATTCCAGTCGATTGAAATTCATTACTTGGGGTGATTGTGTTCCCTTATTCCGAATCCGTAATCAGATTTCCTTAATTCAAAATAGTGAATCCAATCTGGTGGATCGTAGTGCGAATTTTTATTTATTAACATTTATTATTTTAGTATTCTAGGATTTTGAGATAACTTATTGCAATCAGAAGAGTATTTTTTAAAATAAAGAGCTACCCCAAATTTCGCATGTTTTCTGGACTTGAAATTTGGGATAAGAATGCGTAACATATATGAAAGTTTATGATATCTTACTGGTGTAAAAATTTCAGATTGAGCATATATCTTAATCTTGAGATGTGGGGTCCAAGCAAAAATTGCATGCTCAATTTGAGAATTTGATACAAGTAACCTAACATCAGAAACTTCTCTTTCCCATAAATTTTTACTCTAAATTTCAGGTCCAATAAACAGGCGAATTTGTCACTTTTTAAAAAAGTTTTAAAAACGTTTGAAAAATCTGTAGGCAAAAATAACGATATTGGTAGTTAAACAGTTTTTAACACGGAAGCCTCTTTTTCTAATCTATTTCGTTGTTTCAGATTCCGTAAAACATAGTTAACATAATTTTTTTAATCGATAATTCCCAATATATTATAACTGAAACGTTCGCATATTAACAAAAAGAGAAATTTGTAAAGATTTTTAATTAATCCAATAAATAGTAGTTTTCGAAACAAGTGGGAAAAAGTGTTTTCGAACGAATGTGAGGGTTGTGGCACATGTACCGAAATGTATTTTTTGTTAAAGTGCGGAAGAAAAATCTCAAAAGTGTGAAAAATAGTATTTTGCCGACACTGTAACAAAAAATATTTTTTCGCCACATAAAATACACAGGAAAACATCAGAGGATTAGCAGCGCCATTAAATATTTTTTTAAATTGCGGATCGTCTTTTGGTATTGTACATGGTTGTTTGCTCTGTAGTTTTTATTTTGTTTGCCAATAAAGACAATTTATTATTATTATTATTATTATAAATACAAGTCATACATTTTTTCATCTTTTACGACACAGGAAGGAGGGGGGGGGGGCAATGTTAAAATTCTAAAAAATTCATTTTCTTGTGTATTCTCAGGTCTACTTAGTATACATACATGCCTTGTATAGTTGCAGAAATTATACGGTGTTACAATAAAAAAACATCTTCAATCTGCAGGTACTATTATAGCGACTAGACACAAGTTGTAGATCTACTCAAACCGTAAAAAATGGTATGGTATAAATTTTCAATACACCCCCCAAAATATCGTTTTATAGCAAAACCCCGTTTTTAGACAGGTTCATATGAAAAATCACTGCTGAAATTTTTATTCGATTTAAAACCTTTTTTTTCTAATTTCAAAACCGAAAAGTATACCTTTTCCGACTATTCATGCATCATATCTTAATGAAATGAAAACTGACGAGACTACAGTTGAAAGTATTGACGATTTCTGATTAATAATAATTAGAAAGTAAATATAACTCCGCGTTAAATGCGCTTTTGTTGAACGAAAATGGATGGAAATTAATTGTTATTAAATTAAATTTTATTAAAAATTTATTAAATTATTTTTGCTTACTTAAATTCTACTAAATTTTTTTCAGTATGGTTTCTTTTAGGGTGACCTATAAAATATGAGATCTGCTCGATAAGAATTATTTGAAATGTCGGTTTGATCAGAAGTTTTGTGTTTATTGAACAACTTGCCGAATTCATCAAAGAATTTGACGTTAAAACAGAACAGGTTATATCAATGAGTAAATCTTGAAGAGATAAGAATTTTCTTTTTGATCTATTTTGTGTACACAAAGCATATTTGTTTTTAGAAAAACTCTGCGGATGAAATATTCTCAATTAGATAAACCAGATACAGATAAATGTATAGTTAGTAATTCATCAAACGATTTAACATATGAGTTTAAAATAATTTAAGAAAGCTAATTAATAATAATAATAATAAATTACACAAAAAAATGTTCAAATGATAACAAAGATATGAAGGACAGTGTCACGTCTAAATATTACACGACAAAAATATTACAAGTTAAAATATCATTCGACAAAAACAATAAAATATTAAAAATAAGACAATGTTTGCATGTGAGATAGGTCTTAATTCGTAATTTTGCCAATAAATCTCTATTGTTTGATGATTATATTTTATTGATTATTTTATGTGCATAGTTTTTTCATTTTGTGTTCAGTCATGTAATATTCTAACACAGTCGTTGTGATCTTTTTGTCCTGGCTTATTTCGATGTGTAATATTTTCACGTATAATATTTAGACATGTATCCTTAAAGGACATATAATTATATAAATTATTTCTGTTATTTCAAATTTATTCCCCTATTTTAAATATTTATAAAACTATTTGAAATGTAAAATTGAAGTTTGTCTGTGACATTTGTGTGACGTACGCAAGAAAAAATGACACATTTTTGTAGAATTAGTACGTAAAGATTGTCATAAACAAATAAATATAATCTTAACTACACTTTTGCATCACAAACTTTTTCTTACAAAAGGAAATGATTGCTACGAAACCTAATGAACAATAAATAATTATTAAACGTGAAAGTGTTCGCTATCAAATATTTATAAATTTTCTTACTTTTAAATATTTTATAAAAGCAAGTGTTGCAGTTGATGACGTTAAAAATACACGCAGCAACCCAAAGATAGTTCTTTATTTTTATCAGCAATTTCAGCAATGGAATTTCTACACTCATTTTTGTAAACTACTAATGTCCAGAATATTACGTGAAAATCAAATGAAAATTATAAGTTTATATTAATTCGTATTCCATGAGATCTAAAGTGTCTTTTCCAATTTCAAAGAAATCTACAACGAATAGCGGAGTTCACTCTTTTTAGCCATTTAGTTCCCAAGTTGTGTAAAATCCAATAAAGTTCAACAATAACAATTAAAGAAGATTCTTGGCGTATGCGAGCATGGAAGTGCATATAAGAAGCTGTCGAAGAGTTTTGGCTACATCGTACTTTTTGATTTCCACATTATCGACTTTACAGAGTTCATAAATTTTACATCGCAAAAACTTGTTTTATCGCGTTTTGTAGAAATTTTACTACGCCGATTCACTTTTTTAACAAAGAATTGTTATAACCCTCATAGATTTGTTAAACAAATAATAATAAAAAGAAAACTGTATATAATGTGAACATTTTATTAATATAATTAAACGTTTAAGTAATTCGTAGTCGGTAAATTTTAGTTGAAAAAGTAGTTTCTTATTTAATGCCTTATATGGAAATTTTAATAACGACTCAATGCACCAAGTTGAATAAAATTAAGATTTAATCATAAAGTTTCATGAACAATTAACGTGAAGGACGAGCCCACCGTCTTCATAAGACATGGATGTTTAGAAATTTAGTTAATTTTCGTTAGGTGACAATATTTCTTATGCACGATTATTCTGCACTTTATATTTTTCATAATTTTATATCATAAGTAATATCCCGTTTAAGAGTAACTTTTTTCAACAATCAATTTACAAAATAGATATGGGCAGTCGTCTTTTTTACGAAAATGTATACTGGATATAATGAAATATTTGCAATCTTAGCAGTAAATATGGGTCTCCTCTATAATAATATCAAAGACAAATTCACTAACTTACAACTTAGCAACTTTCTACAATCAAATTTTGAATAATATTATAGAAAAAAAATTGACCAAGGATTAATGGGACTGTCGAAACAAGTTAAAATCTTTTAAAATTTCTAAGCACGAAATATTTACTTGTTTCTTTGGACGTCTCTTCACTTTTTACGAATGTTTCCATCGAATTAGGAAAACTTGTCATCAAAAAAAGTGGACGACGATCAGTCCACATACTAAATTCTAAACTAGATGTGTATTAAATTTCGTGGCCGTGTTTACAGACAAGTGTTCACCGATAATTGTAAATTTAACATTACAATACATAGAACACCGTGAACATAAATAAGTTATTTTATAATATAATAATTTATTATATTATAATTTATTGTTATATGTAATAAAAAAATTGTAATAAAAAAAAATGTAATAAAAAAAATAAGTTATTATCAAAATTCAAAACAAGCAAAATTTTCTTTCAAGAATGTTTTCTTTCATGATAAATAAGGAGATATTTTCATTTTAAATCATCCATGGTCCCCTTTTTAACAAATTTGATGTGTTTGTTAAAATCGTTTTTAATTTGTGGCTTTAACAAATTTTCATGCAAATAAGTATCATACAAATTCATTCAGAGGATGGTATGTGTTCATATATACATGATTATATTATATTTAATCACATAAAAACTTGAAATAATCGAGGTGTTCTTACAGCAATATGAGAATATTACAGAATATTAACAAATAGCAAGAAGAAGATAAAAGCGAAAAAGAGGCAACAGATTTTAAGAATTGTATAAATTTGTTCTTAATAAAGGGTTTCTGTACAAAAGCAGATATGGGCAAATCCACAGAACTTTTAAACGCAGGTGTAAGTGAGAGAAAATGTAATTTATATTTATATTGGAATAAATATACGTGTGAAATAAGTACAATATTAGTAAACATTGGTGGTTGTAAAGTATTAGTGCGATAGCTGAAATTTTGAAGTGATTTTAAGAAGCCAAATGAAAGTAAATTTTGACAAATTTGACGTGTACAAAGTGCTTTAAATGTTTGCTCTTAACAATTTGTTATCGAACTACCCTGGTAGAAACTACAGAATTGTTATTGCGTACCCGACAAGGCCTTCCCAGATAAATCCGGGATACTGACAAGGCCTGGTCGGATATGTAATGCTTTCCTTCCGAGTTTTCCTGACAATTCTGCAGTTTCTACCAGGGTAAATCCAATTCAATTAGCTTCTTTATTTAATTACACAACTTTTCTTTATTAAGAACTTCATGTGCTACTGCGTTCAGAAGGATGTTAGTGTACCCTCCAAAATTAGTAATAACATTTTTCCATTTTTAACATTTTTTCAAAGTTAACAGTTTTAAAACAACGCCGTCTTTTTAGATTAAAAACTATAAACATATTTTTATAGGTAACAAAAAATATAAAATATTGTGACATGTCAGAAGTGTGAACATAATTTTAAAATGAGAGCACTTCACGTAACTCGCAAAGAAAAAATAGTCTTTCTTACAGCTCATCAACAATATCTTTGGGAACGTAAAACATATTGTAATCGTTTTGTGGACTCTATTTATATATAATACAAGTAGTGGCACTATTCAGACGTATAAACATAAGGTTGCAGAGGCTTAACTCATTTTTTTATTCGTCAGGCATAAAATGGCCATTTTATGCCTCGTTTTCGGGGCGTAAAACGACCAGTGTATTAAGATAGGGATTTTGCTAAGTCATTAAAAATTAAAATTTTTCACACTTACTGAACCTACAAATTATGTTGGCATCAGGGACGTAAAAGTTAACTCTAACGAAAATAACTATTAGTTCTCGGTTTAGTTTTCGAGAATGTTTTCAGTGCTGTTAAACATAATGGGTTGCCTGTTAACTGTATTTTTATTACCATGCACATTACTACGAATATATTGTTTGCTATGTTTTGAATGTAATGAATCAAAATATATTTGCCTGTGTGTGCACGGACATGAATAAGGTGGCCTTTATTTATTTATGCCAAATTGTAAAAGTCATTCGTGCCGATTTCTGATGAAACAAACATCTGCAATATTTGTAAATAATACATTGATAGCGACTGGAACATTCTACCAGTGTTCGATTAGTTCAAATCAAATTGTTAAAGGGAATGGATGTGAATTGTGAAAGTTTTTGAAAAATGATGACTATTCAATGTTCGATAAGTTGAAAGCAAGTTGTTAAAATGTATTTCTTAAATGCGTTGTGAACATTTTTGAAAAGAAAATTTGGTAATTTAAAAGAAAATGTTGACCAAAAGAATCGAGATGCAATTAGAGGAGAAGAAATTTAGCTGCTGCCGGAAACAATATGATGCTGGGTGCAAACTGCGTTAAAGTAAACAAATGTTTATAAGTGATCATATAGACAAACTAAGGATTTCTCAGCACACTCTGAACGTAATGATGTTAGGATTGTTCAAAGATCATGTAAACTCAAAATCTCCTATGATGAAACAATAAGCCAAAAACACAGATCGAATAAAGGTTCTAAGCAAGCTTTACTACAAGCAAACAGCAATTAAGAAAAGCGTACATCATCTGTTTCATTTAACTTTTCGTCGGAAGATCAGCCGTACTCATCGACATTACTAATCGACAGAACTTCATCTACTCAATTTGTAACAACTGATTCTTTCTCTGAAGTATTACAATTTCAAGAAGCAAAATCACCTTCATTCTATGAATCAAAATTAAAGGAAGTAACTAAACTGCATACAAAACTTGCGACGGTAAGAAAAAGGAAAGCACATTTACGACGTAAAGTAAAACGACTCGAAAAAGTCATCGTACAAAAAATAAGGTAATTAACAATTGGAGAGTAAGATATTTTCAAGCGACTCGCAGCAAACAAAAGTCTAAACAATCTACTCCAGAAATAAATGTCACGCAAACTATGAATCAAAGACATGATATGACAAGAAAACAATTGTTACAAACTGAGGGTTTGAAGACGCAATCGATTGAAAATAAAAAGAAAACAATGAATGAAAAATTAAAGTCTAATTATTGTTTGGTCTAACAAGTCTTTATCATTATTACTGTTATACCGTTAACAACATGGGTTATGTTAAAATAATGCAATTTATTTAAAAACTACAATTTTTATATCTTAGCCCTCTGCACATGACGTCGTCTCTTAAAAATAAGGTACAAGGATGGTTTGTAATTGAGCGACAAAAATGTGTGCTGTAAAGTAACAAACAAAAAATGTTTGTTACCCAAATGAAAAGTTTTGTGGATTTGCCCACATAATGATACTGGATATAAGCATTCCTCCTAAGTGCTTCGTGCAGTAAATATTATTTTTAAAGATATGTTAAAAAAACTTGTAAAACTTGGAATGATGTAAAATTGAGAAATGTTATGCTCAACGAACAATTTTTTCGGGACCGCTCAAGATTTTATGTAAATAGTTACAAGAAAGTATAACAGAATACCCATATATTAAATGACATATACTCATGACTGCTTAAAATACGTTAATGCTTTCAAAAAGTTTCTTGCAATGGTTGAAGATCGTTTCACTAATGATTTGATAAATAGCTACATCGATTCCATTTAGCGTAAAGAAATCGAATGTAAGAAGGAAATCACTGAAAATGTTGAACACGACCTTCTTGATTGGTATTCGTATATAAGTAGTCATGACCGTTGCTTAGTAATGTCGAGAGCTTAGCATAACCTGAAAGAGTCAAGAAAAGTTCATACTATGTATGTAGTTATCTCATCGAAAAGGTAGTAAATTTTGACCATCTTTTCTCTCAGTGAAAAAATTGTATATTATGTAACAATTGCGTAATTAGCGATCTCCGATGTGTGAGAAATTTTTCGTACGAGCGAAACGAGGATGATAATCATGCTCGTTGGAGATTGATATTTCTCCCGTATTGCATACAATGTTTTTTAATACTACAGGCGTGGGGCTCGATATTTTGCGCCCGAAGAGTTCAGGGCAGGGCACAAACTCGATTTCTACTCCTTGAGTGTTAAAAATAAGCGATGGGTTGCCAAGTTTAGTCACTTAACCGGGTCTTACAGCCAAAGACACATAAAATAGGATACTAAGAAATACACACATAAGTGCTTAAATTAATGTCCATAGCTAAATTGTTTGCATCAGTTAACTAATTTGTTACTCAGATTAACAATTTCTTTTTTTCCACATATGACCAAGGGAAGTCAAGTATATCCCCTTTCCGTCTTTGCGCTTGAAAGCCTTAGTCTCCAAGTCCACCTCTGTCGATCCGTAATAATAAGTCAATAACAAAGAAGAAATGCATGTTATGTGCCCATCTGTACCCACGTACAGTAAATTCTCGAATTAATATGAAAAGGCTGAAAAGCAAAAAGTTACGGTGCATCGCATCCCGAACACGCACCATGTCTCCTTCATACTGGCAATAGCGCAACGAACGTCGTACGTAACGGTTCCTTGTTACTTGTACTACTTGCCCCATATCCTACGCAACATATAAAGACGTACCCATAGGATATTCCTTTTGACATCCGACAAAATAAACAGAATACTTTAGATATTGTTGAATATTCCACAGCTGGGAAATTTTTTAGACGCGTGTTGTACAAGCTGATATGCTTCGATGGCGAGTCCAAAGATTTATTTCCTTGTATTCCCTTCGGCTGAAACCGTCGAGTAGTAACTTCAGCCATCACCTTTTTACAAACTTGTCAAGTTCTTCACAGTAATCCAGTGACGAACTCAAAACGTCACAAGCACATTAAAATGTACCGCACATGGTGTTTTGGATTTGTCTTGAAAAATGTAATTGCAATTCTTATTTAACCTGACAAATCATAGCATTTATGATATGGACAACATAATATAAATTAAACAATTTTATTAATCAATTTCACCTGTTTAAAAAACGGGTTTAGTTTCATTTTTGTTGGATCCCTTCTTTAACCCTTCAAGGATCAAATGCGCATAAATTTAATGTGAAGTTTGCCATTACGTTTTAGTAGTAAAACGCAGTGAAAACAATTTTGGAATTGACGTTTCCTATTGCTCAAACTCTGCTCTTTCTAATGGTGTATCGAAAAATGCCGCAAATTTAAAAGTAAAAAAATTACGCGCATTTACTTAACAAAAATCAGGAATTTTTGTTTCACTTATCGTTATTTTTTTATCATTTTCCTCAGTGGAATATCTCAGATATTTATAAACATCGCGAAAAAAATGTTTGGGCCAGAAGATAGAACTATCATAAAAAATTAAATTCCAAAATGGCGGCTCAAAAACAGCTTCCAACGTGTTTTTTTTTTAAATCATAGACCCATGTATTGAATCGATTGAGCCGAATGAAATCACTTCAAACTTGGTCTCCGGTAGTTTTTAGGGTCGTAACTCCAAATTTGCCGTTAGTTTTCAAACATTCAAAATGGCGGATTCACAATCAGGAATCAGCGACCCCAAAATTAAGCAAGTATGAGGAGATATCGTTTGATTTTAGTAAATACGAGTAAACGCGACTATGATTTTGAAAAAAATCGAATTTAGAAGCCATTTTTAAGCCGCCATTTTTAAATATCTCAGCAATCGAAATATGTTACTTCAACAAAACACGTTTTCATACAAATTTTCTGAAACTCTTTCAGTAGAACCACACATATAATAGGGCATTCCACGTTATATTAGTGACTTTTTTGGACATCATTTGTAATTTGTATTTTTCTACTCAATTATTGTTCCAATGTACAGATAGATTATTTTGACTCGCGTATAACCATTATATAACGAGATCACGGAATATTATATGGCATTTAGCACAATTCGATTGTATACATTATAAACAGGACAATTATGTGTAAAATATCTGCAGTACAAGGTTTTTGTAGTTTTTTAAATGAGCTTTGTGATACAAATAGTCATTTCGGCGAATTTTTAAAGTCCGGGTCCAACAATTCTTTTCAAGATTTTAATCCCAAATTTTTAAAAACTGTTTAACACTTTGAAAAATAGTATAAATCTATTCAAACATAGAAGATGAAGCAATATGGGGAGGGGGAAGGATATAAGGGTGAGGACGGAAGAGTGGGAATGGACAAGTGGGGTTGGAAGGTCGGAAGTTCAAGATATTTTTATATGAAAGTATACATCAGATTCTAAATTTCATCTATGTATGTTTCAATTTATACAATTCATGGTTCTAGGCCTTATAACGAGCAAGTATAGATGTTATTGTTGCTGTTTTATGATAAGATGTTACTGTGTGTACTTTCAGTTTTTCTAAATTAATTACCTTTAATGACAGAAAATCATCCAATCACAGTTACCTTATTTTCTTTTTCACAATTTTTGTCAATGTTCTAACTAAAATTTCAATACATCTAATCGAGCAAACTATCTTTAAGTCATTAGAATAAATTAAGATAGATAAATTAAATGCACATTTCTTAGTGATTCTAGTGACTTATTAGGAAATCTCTAAATTAAACGTTGTTTTCGGCACTTTAGGCAATTATAACCTCGAAATTCAGAGTCGGGTAGTCAAAATACTGTGTTAAAAGTGGTTCTAATGTTACAACCAAATTACAGTACGGAAATAATGTAAAATTACTATAAATATTGCGATTTCAAACATTTTATTGTGAATATACAATTTCTAAATAATGTGCGTAAAATTCCATTTATTTTGTAATTTAACAACATTCCACCGCGGTTTTAATACATATATTGTAAATTTCAACGTTATGTTGTAAAATCACATAAGAATATGTAGTATGTACCTATTTTTCAAGATTTGCCCAGGCCAGAGTTTAAAACATTATTGAAAAAGTATTTTTACGCCAATGAAAATTGTTAGAGATCACTACAATCCAGTTGGAAGTAAGGAAATCAAAAACATCGAGTTTAAGTAATGTGCAATCCATTTTGATCTACCGGTAGTAAACTCCTGTACATTAATTTTGTTCATATATTTTAGGTTTGTTTGTGGTTTTTGCTGAATGTCGAGGCGTGCAGTTAAAACGTTGCTAAAATTAAGTAAATGCAAGTAGATTGGAACTGTCTTTTATAAAGATTAATTTCTCTTTAAGAAAAATAGAAGTAAAAGGGAATCTTGACGGGGAAGTAAGGTAATATTCTCTCTTTCTCATTATCTGACTTAGTGAGTCAATTAAGAAGGTTTTGTTAGTAATATAGGTTAATAACTATATGTTAATAAATAATATATACAGAACAATATACGCCTCGATATTTTAGGTGCTTCATGTATTTATGCTAGTTTTGTAACTTTATGTGTGTCGAGTGGAAATCTTATATCTCCCATCACCACATGCATAGAATAATGACGAAATACTTCCATTGTGGTCATGGAAAATGCAAAAAGATTTTCAAGACTGAATATGAATTATGTTTGCCGGAAAATCCGGGCATATTCTTTCAATCTTTCACGATTTTCTTTTCAGATAATAAATTCAATGATTTTACTGTGAATTTACATTAAAAATATTGAAAATTACAACATGTTACTGCAAGGTACTTTCAAGTACTTTTTTATTATATTTTCACAAATTTGGTTGTTTACAGTACTCTTATGATGTAAAAAAATGCAAGCATTTGTTTGAAGTTTACAATAGATATTTCTTACAGTGTACGTATAAGAAGTGTGAATAAGACAGTGGACATGTTTCTGTTAACCTTGAGAACGACTCCGAATAAATGGCATTTTTTATCATTTAATTGTTAATTTACACATTGTTCCCAGCACTTTAGGACATTCTAACGTCAACATTTTGATTAAGGAGGTCAAAATATAATCATAAGCGTGGATATTCCGTATAGGTATACCATGCGTAGACATTGAGAATATGATTTTTCTGAAAAAATTGCATTTCTTTTCATTACATGGCTAATTTAAAAATTGTTTAGTCCCTAGCACTTTAGGGGATTCTAATCTCGAAATTTGGATTCACTAGGTAAAAATACATATAATAAACATGGGTATATCCGACGGCAAATTTTGACGCTAGCAATGGTAGCCCCTAGACTACATAGAACGATAAATAATTTGAAATTTATTTCGATCATCGCTTACGAAGTCTCACTTTATTCGCAGATAGTTCGATCTTTAACAGTTCAACCATATGTATCCATGTTCATTAATTCGCGCAGGGAATCCTCGCGATTGCCCTTGTTTTGAATATACAGATGCATAGGTGAACATAAGGACAATAACGGAGATTCCCTGCGCGAATGAATGAACGTGGGTGTACCTGAAACATTTTACACATTTACATATTATAATATTCAAATTTCAAATTACTATATTGAGAACGTCACCGCCTTGAAGGGTCTTTACAGAAAATACTGGCACCGTCATTTTCAGGTCCCATTCGCAAATGCAATGGCGTGGGGAAAACCACTTTGGCGGGGAAATCCGCACGTCGGGCACAGCAGTTAATAAACATAATCAATTCTGTACGCAGCAGGGGTACTTTTTATCTTATCGAATATAGAATGTTTTTTTTTTAATATCATTTTGAATTTGTTACAATATGGTACTTATATACGAAAACAAAAATGTTTTTAATTTTTTTAAAAATATTTAAACTTTTATAGCTGTATCTTTTTTAAAACAGTTTTTGATCTCCTCCTTAACGCTTTAAGGACCAAATGTACATAAATTTAACGAAAGTTTGAGTGTACTTTTAAGCAGTAAAGAGCAGTAAACACAAAAAAATTCGAATGAACGTTTTTATTGCCCAAACCCTGCTCTTTCGAATGGTGTATCGAAAAATGTCGCAAATCTAAGAATTAAAACATTATAAGCATTTATTTAACAACAACCAGGACTTTTGCAGGATTTTTCTACACTTATCGTTATTTTGTTACCATTTCCCGCGTTAGAATACCTCAGATATTTATAAATATCGCGTCAAAAATGTTTAGGCCAGAAGATGAACTAGTGTAAAAAAATTAATTTCAAAATGGCGGCTCAAAAATAATTACTAAAGTCGATTTTTTGTTCAAAATCATAGTCGTATGTACTCAGTCGACCGACTCGAAGTAAATCACTTCAAACATGGTACCGCATTTTTTGGGGGTCACTGGCTCCAAATTCAAAACAGTGGATTTAACATGGGAAACGTATTTACTAAAATCAGATTAAATCACTTCATTCTTGGTACTTGGCGGTTTTTGGGGCCGATAACTCCTGATTGTAGATCCGTCCTTCTGAATTTTTGAAAACTAACATCAGATTTGGACTCGACGACCCTAAAAACCACCGGACACCAAATTTGAAGTGATTTCATTTGGGTCAATTGACTGAGTATACAAGACTATTATTTTTGACATTCAAAAACATTTGTCACTCAAAATATCGACTTATCGTTTTTTATTATTATTTTAATTATATTTTGGAGTGGCCATTTTGAAATTTAATTTTTTGCAATATTTCTATCTTTTAGCCCAAACCTTTTTGATGGGATATTTATAAATATCTGAGGTATTCCAGGTGGAAAATTATAAAAAAATAACGATAAGTGAAAAAAACCTAATAAATTCCTGATTTTTTGTTAAATAAATGCTTGTACTTTTTTACATTTAAATTTAACGCTTTTTAAAACATCTATACCAAATTTTTTTTTCACTGCGGTTTAGTACTAAAAAATATTGTCAAACTTCATGTTAAATTTATGCATATTAGGTCCTTAACCCCTTGACTGCCACGAGAAGTTCACAAAAAATGCCGAAAATGCAAAAAAAAAAATTGTTAGATTTTACTTTAACTTGGTGTATAGCTGTATTTTGGGACGCTGATTACGGCCTCAAGTCAGATTTTGAAAATTCGAAATGGCGGATTCGATATAGCGGAAATTTTTTCCAAATGCCAACGATTTCGCTTGAAATTTGTTACTCGGGTGTTTTTGGGTCTCTGATTACGAATCTGAAGTCCAATTTCGATAATTGAAAATGGCAGACAAATTTTGTAAATTCCAACCATTTCCCTTGATATTTGTTATTTTGAGGTGTCGGGACCGCCGATTAAGAATTTGAAGTTGGATTTTGAACATTTTTCAATCAAAATGGTTTCATTTTTGGAAAATTTCTCCAATCAGATTTGTAATTAGCGACCTCGAAAATCCCCGAGTAACAAGTTTCAATCGCTTTTATAAACTTTTTATGCATAAATTGATTTAACACAATATTATACTTCATGACTGAGATTTTGCAAAAATTGTAAAAACTATCTTCTTTGCGGATTTATATCTTTTTTTTTGACACAGCGATTATGAAAATGGACAACGCCATTATATTCAGTACAGCTCTAACTGTCTAGAAATGGATTGGTTTTATTTTACATAAATTCCAGAATTTGTTAGTCTACTTTATGTCATGACAAAGATTTGCCTTTTTCTGGCAGTCTGGGAAAAGTCCAAAATGACAAAGATCTTCGTCATTGGCAGTGAAGGGGTTAAAAGGTTGAAGGGTTAAATAAATTTTTATAAAGTGTAGTTATTTAATAAATATTTATTCTCTGTAACTGTTTTATAGAGTTTAGGAAATAATTTCTTTAATTTAATATTTCCTTACTTGCCTATCACATTGAACATCGATAAATAATTCATATATATATATATGCCTTTAGCCCAAAAAAGTTGTACAGATTTTTCTGTTAAAAAACATGGGTTTTTACATTTTGTTTTTCGTTAAAACATCACTTTCACCTCGAAATTGGGTTGGGAAACATATCTAAGTTGAAAATATCGCGTCCATGTACCTCCAGAATTAAAATGCACCATATCAGAATTCCTTATTCAGGATGGCAGTTTTCAAAATGGCGCCTAGAAGTTCAAAATTCTTTTTAAAACTTAATTATTTTTTTCTTAAAAACTATAGACTTTATAGAAAATTGTCTAAGAACAACAATGCTTTGGAATGAGTCAAAGAATTCTCTAAAATTTTATCAGCATGCAATAATACAATGCTTGAATTTTGAAAAATTCGAAAACTCCAAATTTTAAATTAATCGTTTAAAAAATCTAAAAAAATTGGAGTAGCTTTTTTAAATAGTTCTAAGATATTTTTGTTCTAAGGAAATTTTCTGTAAAGTCTATAGTTTTCATGAAAATAAATTATTAAACTTTTCTACATTTCAAGACCAATAATTTATTTTCTTGGAAACTATAGGCTTTAGAGAAAATTTTCGTGGAATAAAAATATCTTAAATAATAAAAGAACTATTTAAAAAACCTACTCAAATTTTTAAAATAACTTTCTTCAAAATTTCGATTTTTCGAATTTTTGAAAAATCAAGCAGTGTATTATTGCATGCTGATAAAATTTTATAGTATTCTTTGACTCATTCCAAAGCATTGTTGTTCTTAGAAAATTTTCTCTAATGTCTACAGTTTTAAAGAAAAAAATAGTTAAGTTGTAAAAAGAATTTTGAGCTGCTAGACGCCATTTTGAAAACTGCCATCTTGAATTATGAATTCTAATATGGTGCATTTTAATCCTGGAGGTCCATGGACGAGATATTTTCAACTTAGATGTTCCCAACGCCATTTCGAGGTGAAAGTGATGTTTTTATAAAAAATAAAATGTAAAAAACCGTGTTTTTTAACAGAAACACGTGTATAACTTTTTTGCGGTTCATTTTGTCGAAATTTTATTGAAAGATTCTGAAAGAGCATACAATTTTACATTAGAAACAGTAGAGCTCCTATTTTTCTAAAGCTAATGCTGAAAATTCGTCTGTCTGAGCGTTAATGGTTAAATTTTCCATGGATTTAGGAAACATTTTCACATTACATTTAAAGGTTAAACAGCAGATTTTTCCATTTTCACGGTACTTTTCAGAATTTTGTATTCTGCTTGTGCAGTGCAAGAAACGAAGTGAATCTAAGAATTGATACGTAGTAAAGTCGAAATTAGAGAAAAAGAAGAAATTACGGTAGGTAAGTTGGGCCTGTATCAGTCCTACTTTAGACCCCCTTAAACGGAAAATTGGAAACGGAGGATGTCAGGAGGTAAAAGACATCTGGACGCCGCGTCCTTTATGTTGTCAGAAAAAAGTGTCGTTCTCGCGTCTTGAGCATATATATATATATATATATAGTGCGGAGGTGCACTGGTGGAGCGTGCGTGCGTCGGCCGTGGCCGGGGAGACTCTGATCCTTCAGTCTCCGCAGACACAAACCCACACAGACACAGACACATACAGACACAGAAGGACGGTCACACGTACGAAAGCCCTCCACGGGTCTCCGTGGCTTGCGGAGGGAGTACGGATACGCTCCGATGTTTTGCGTCAGTCGGCGCTCGCCGTCAGTCAGCGTTCGGAACGCTCCGCGAGCGCTCACGCGTGTGTCATTGTTGTGCCCTGATCGCAGACGTCGTGCGAGCGCAGGACTCGCGAAAAGTGTCCGGACGAGTCCACCTACAAATTCTTCGTGAAAATTCAATTTTTCCCCCCCATCGTAGAGTTTTTAAAGCGTGGGTGACATTTTCCCGTCATACACGCGTGCGTTTCGGAGTTTGTTCGCGTCCCAAGAAACTGTGAAAGTTCGAGCAGTGCAAGAAGAGTGAGTCCTCCGACCGGAGAAGGTGTGTTTTTCGTTCTTTGCCGCAGTGTAACTCGTTTCGACGTTTCCAATTCGTCGTCCACTCCAATATTAAATGTCGAGCATAACGCTCCAAGACGACGCTCCAAATCGTCCTTTGTCTCCAAGGATTTTCCGTCCCGATGCTCTCGCGCTTCGCCGATATTTTCCAGGTTCCTGAACTCGAGGATCGGCTTCTAAACTCAGCAGATAATTCATCGTTAACGGGGTTTTCTTGTACCAAGAAACACGAAGGGGGCATACGAGCCGTGCGCAGAGATATTTCGAGTCATTGTTGAAAGATTCATCACGACAATTTGCTCGTTCGATTTAAATCCTGGAATGGTTAATGTTCTATTAACGAGTTTTAAACGTTGATGCGTCTTGAAATAAGTGATGGCCGAAATCCCCCAAATCGCCACCTCATTCGATAATTCATCGACGGACACCGAAAATACCCTCGGAAAGTCATTTCACTTCTGATTTTGACGCCACAGTTCGGGTCGGTAATTAAAAAATAATCGACGATGGATTTCTCCTTTCGACTACTCCACACGACCTTATTGAATTACTCCAAAGAATTTTTAAATGTTTTTTTAAATATTTTAAAAGTGTTTCGTTCAAGTTTATCTAAAAATGTTAAAAGTTTTGTGTACCAGACTCAAAAGAATCTGAGGTGTTTTGGTTCATAGTTTTCGGACCTTCTATTAAAGGAAAAATTAGGTAAACACATAGTTTGGAAGTGAGCATTGAGCAGAAGAAATTGTGCAATTATACTCCAAGTTATAAGGATAATAACAACAAATTTACTGGCTTCACATAAATATTTATTCAAAATGAATTTATTTTAACCTTCTCCGGTCACAACTCCTAAAAATGCTAAAAACGACACTCGGGGTCTACCGGACCCCAATGCTTAAAATTGTTCCTGTATTAGAAGAGTAAGCCGGAGCAAGTTACACAAATCCTGAGACCTTGTTCAACCATCCCAAACTGTGATCCCATTGTTCAATTTGCATGTGTTTGCATCTAACATACTAAATTATATTACAAATAAAAAAAAGTTCAGACAATGACTTTACTTACTTAAAAAATCATAACTTATTATATTTTTCATATTTTTTAAACAACTTTTCTAGTCTATTGATGTGTAATTTAAAAAAGGTATTTATTTAGTTGATCGAAGTGCATAATCTTTAAAAAATAAAATACATAATTTTTACCTGCATATTTTGTTGATTTATACATAATTTTTAAATATAAGATATATAACTGAACAAATAAAGTAATTTACATCCTGATAATCGAACATTTCTGAAGCATCTCCGCCAATAGTTTCATCTTCCTCAGTCTCTTCTAATTGCTTACGAATACGAATTCTTAAATTGTAAGCCATCTCTAAAACTATAAATAATATATATCTCATAATATTATTGACAGTAAATAATACATGTACAATACACATTATTTACCGTGTTAATTTGACTATTTATACTACACGAATCAGAAAATAAAACCTTTTTTATTTTCTTCAAAGTATACATCGTAGTCACACTGGGGTCCACTGGACCCCGCCACGAAATCGACTAACTTTTGTAACGTACCACGAGTATACTGACATTTGTCAGATGACGGCATTATCAGAAATTTATTGGTAGTACTTTAAATTACCGACAGGTGTTCTAATATTTCCAATTTCAAACTAATAAAACGAATTGTTTACCGTTAAATTCATCGTGGGGTCTGTTGGACCCCCAGTGACCGGCGAAGGTTAATAAAATAATTACACAGGACAACCTGATTTTGTTGTTCCAAAGTGAAGGGTCATTTCCAAAGTAATTTGTTACATAGAATCCTTATCCGGAATCAAAATTATCACATTACGTCAGAATTTTGATATATTTGAGGTTATGTCCTGAAGACAAAACATTTGCAGGGGTTTTCCCTTAGTTGGGTCGTCTATTATTACTGTTTATTTAACATTTTTCTTGAAAATTTGTTCTCGGGGATGTTGTGGGTTGTCAATTACGAATTTGAAGTTAAGATATTAAAATTTTTAAATTCAAGGAGGCGGGTTCAAACTAATGTCTAAAAAAGTTTGACAATATGGAATAATTCTATCGAATTTCGCTCCGTCTCATTTTGGAATTCCATTAAGCACAAGTTTTTTTAGTGCATTTCATTTGGCCTCTGACGTTTAAAAATGTTTAAAAACGTGTATTTAATTAAATATTTCACTTCACGATCGAAAAATACAAAATTATAAATATTTTTTATCCCAAATTTAAAAAAAAAAGTACTTTACCCGTGGAGGGGAAGCGCATTTTCAAATTCAATGTCACGAAACCTGTATAAATGTAAACTACTTTTGTATTTATAACTGAAAATATGTTTAAATATTGTCATTGCTTCTTGAAAGCTTCATTAATCATTATTTTGAATCCGCTTTCACGAACTCGAAAATGTTAATAACCTGAATAAATTCGCAATTGGCAACGTCAAACACTCCCGAGACCAAATTTTCAGCCGAAATTACCCAGTAGAAAAATGTTCCAAAGTATTTAATGCAAATGCTCCTGACATATCTCGTAATATCAAATTAGCGTAATTTGGTGAAGAAAAATCGCATTTGAACTATTCGATTTTTAAATTAAAGAATAAAATCCATGCAAATGTTGTGTCTTCTAGACATAACCTCACAAGTAGACAAACACGGCCTTCTTTTGGATACGTACCCTCAAAAATATCCAAATCCTGAAGTGATGGGACAATTTTCACTTCGGATTCAGCCTTTGTTCTTCAGCTCAAAATTAAGTATTTTTTTAAACATATAATGAATGGCACATCATTTCTTTGTTTTTTTAAACGTCTGCAAAAGATAAAAAATAAGTTTGGATAGTGGGTACCAAACATTTATTTTTTTTTTTTGAAATTGAAGTATTAAAAGTCTTGTGCATTGGCCTCAATATTATTACTTTCGATTATGATTTGTTTGATCTAGTACTGCAGTAATTGGTATTACAAATGTTATTACCAATATATTCGTTTACTGTTTCAATTAATCAAAATATAATCGAAACTATTGACGCTACATTGAATACTTACGATCACTTTTTGAGATCTAAAATATATGAAAATGAATTCATGACAATCTTAGTAATTTAAAATACCGAAAACCATTAAAAAGTAATTCGATAAAGTACTACTACAGTATGTACATGGTTACGTTCAAAATCGTACTGTTTAAGCAATCTTAGAATGGTTCAGTCATCTTTGATACTGCTCAGAAGGAGTTCTTAAAGTGATCTTCCAGAAGAATTATGCGTCAATTTCAAGAGCTCTAGGAGACCTTTCAATCATGACGCTTTAGGAAAAAGCTCTCAATTAAGGGCTTTCAATCTCACTATAATTCAGAATTGAAGTACAATAATAATAAGAGAGAAACAATTTTTTTTTACCAATGTAAGGCAAAATATTAAATATTTAGTAGACAAATCTATTGGAAGCGAGAAATGAATGTCCACAGCTTTCTTTGGAATAGGTGTCAAAACTAAATTTTTGTCCGTATGCATAGAAGAAAATTGTAAATTGGCTATATAGGTATATAATTTCGGAACCACAAGAACAGTTTCGGTAATTTTGAAGCAACCAGGGTAGTATACTGCCCCTAGAGAATATTATAAAAAAGGATAGAAAAATCAGCTAACAAATGCCGATAAACTAGTAACATTTAGCATGTGTCAAAAAACAAAAAGACAACAAATTATATTGAAAACAATGCCTTGCGTTTCCACATTCTGACATATCATCAGGCTATGCTACGGCTGCGTCTTTATGTTGACAATACTCTACACATGTATACAATTTTACGTTTACACATTCATGGGAATTTTTTGTTATGATTTTCTCAACATTTCGAACAATCGTACATAAGCGTTTGAAAATATCATTTGTGGTTGCAGAAATATTTTTTTCAGCGTATTTTCCAATTTGTCTTCTGACATGATCTTGACCTGAAAATCGAGCAAGAAAAAAATATATAAACAATCTCAATCATTAATACTTTGAGGGGTCAAAAATATTTCATGAATGTTTTTGTCTTGAACCATTGAATAAAAGTTTGGTGTACGTTGTGGACTAAAACAAGATTCGAGATATTGTATCCTAAAGTTAAGGAATATTGATATAAAAAATTGATATTTTTCGATAAACATTTCTTACTTCTTCGTTGTCGAATACCGAGGCTTTAACAACTTTTACACTTCAAATATAAGTTAAGAGAACACTTAAGAAAAGAATAAATTTAAATTGAAACCGAAGATTAAATTGTAGAAGAAAGACAAACATATAATTATAGCCGACTTGGTTATTGTACAAATAAAATGAAAAATCAAAATGAAGAATTCTCGAAGAATTTTTGTAAACGGCGAATGGTCCAATGCAAATAAGGACTTCTGAATTAATGATGTGTCTTTTATTTTTTAAAAATTGATCGTGTATAACCTGCTTAGAAATCAAAGCAGTAAAAATATTAAAAATATTCCTAAAACTGCAGATTATAATAATATTCTAGTTTTTTCATGTAATTTCGTTAGGTTTGAGAAAAACTAACTAATATATTGTGTAATTAAGATTTGCTCGACCGTTTTAAAATCAATAGATTAAATTAATAATTATATTAGCGGGTATAATTAGTCACTATCAAATTTAATCTATTGATTAATATATTAATTAAATTATTCGTATAAAACCAGAAATGATATGTTGCAACGTTTTGATAACTATCTTTTATTGTTAAACGCATGTTGTCCAAAAAAGACGCTTGAAATTTATCGTTACAAAATTGTTAAATAAATTGAATATTTCTAGCAAGAGTAGAAGATGTCTGATCAGAATTATAGATATAAGTAAAGAAATCCAGACATTTGGTTAATGTTAAAGTTGCCAAATTGAGGAAAATGCTTATCTGTTCAATACACAAAAAATATTTGTTTCATATATTAATATTAAAAAAACATTGTATGAAAATTACTTTTATCTCTTTCAATATTGTAAAATGTAAAAATCAAGGTTTGAGATGGGCATTTAAACTTGGAAAAACGATTTTTTAATTAAAATTCAGATTATGTTACATGTTCCAAAATTACAAAAATATTTACTCGAAAATTACATAAACAATTTTAGCAACATTTTTAAATTCGTAAATGACCTTATGGAGCATAAAACCAAGAGTAAAGAAATAACATTTGATTCTCATTTTGATAAATACAAATTTTAATTAATCTCTCCAATACACCAACAATATTTTTGTTCATCTAAAAATAATTATGTGCTTTAATGATCGAACGAAATAAACACAATATAGAAAGAAAATAGTGTATTAGCAATCAGTTATAGAAAGGAATATTAAAATATAGCAATAAAGAAATGAATGTAAATTTGTTCAGTGTATTTTTAAAAATGAATTTCCTTAATAACAAAAACAAACATATAAGTAAACCTTTGCTTAATCTAACACCACAATCTATACTTTTTTTCAATCAACGCATTTTATCGCGTATATCTAATTTTGTCCTTATACTACGTCTTATGGGATATAATATTTATTGTATTGGATAATAGATATTTTTCTGAGTGTACGTATGTTTAAATCATAAGAAAAAAAGGCAAAAACTCAATATACCATTTTAATAAAGCAGCCTATGATGTATCAAAATCTATCTTTTCAAAATGACAGATTTTCAATGAAACCGTCCTTCCTTTTTTTTTCTTTTCATGTCGGACACACGACACCCATGAAGACAAATGTTGAGTGAAATTTAATCTCCTCCATAGACCAGTTTTGGGCCACCAACGCTACTGATTCTCAACGATTTTTAAACAGGAAATGATGACTCATACTTTTTTGCATGAGTTCTCAATATCTACGGACATTCCGCCCATTGTATAATTGACATGTTTTCTAGTCGGTTCTTCATATATGCATAAAATGTCCATAACATCTAGAGCGGCGCGAGCTCAGGTAATGGAATTGATTGCCGAATACTTGGAAACGATAGGTACATAAAAAAGTATTTTAAAGGCTCACTTTCATTTATTGGTTCAAATATTCTAAAAAAATCATTCCAGTTTTGATAGATATTATTTTTTTTTTAGTTTTTTTAAATTAAAAATTTTTAGTAACGATGTCACCTTATTGATTCGTACCTAAAACGGTAGATTACAAGAATGTTCAAAAATGAGATTGCTTACAATTTAACATAAATTTACGACAAGGAATCAGAATTTTTGTCTTACTCTTTAATTAAGACAATTTTTTTTAATTTTACGTTGGGTAAGATAAGAATCCGGAATTATAAAAGAATATTTCACTGGATAGGCCTAACTATGACCTTCAAATTTCTTTCAATATTCTTTTCCAGTTTGGCATTGAATTTAATATGGTTTTAATAAAGCCAGTTTACATTGAGAAACAAACATGGTACACAATTTTTTATTTGAGAAAATTAGTCACTTTTCTAAGAAATTTTCTTCACTTCAATAAAAACCTTTACATGAAAGTAACAAATGATGGATGGAAATACAATACAATATAAATAAAAATTGTTCTATTAAGTTGATTGATTCTTTGTTGGCACCGTAAATGGATGTAGAATGATTTACTAAATTTTACATTGAACAATTTGAAATTATGTTATAGTAATGTGAATTTATAAATACATCATTATATAGTAGTTTCTTATTGATATATTATTTTCTTATTAAAACTTCATTTTACGCCCGTGTTACGAACAAAATTTTTGCCATAATGAGGTTAAAATTGGAGTTTATGCCAAAAAATTAAAACTAGAGAGATCTTATCCATGTCATGTTTGAAGGCGTAAAATGCGTAAATGGGGGCGTAAAATCGAATAATTTCCTTTACAAATTGTACTTAATTCGCGTACCTTTTTAGCGATTAAATTATTTTTTATTTCATACACCTCGTCCGGCACATTAGATCTTCCAGTGTATGTTCCAAGTATGATATTTGTTCAGCTAGATATGTAACTCAACTAATACATTAATTAACCAATGTCATTTGTCATTTGACAAGTTACTTTAAGTACGGTTACTTTAAGTACGATATATCACAATGCAAAATTCAAATATCCTGCGCCAGGGTATACTTGGACTAACTTAAAACCCAAACGTTCGTACACATCCAATTTTTTTTTCTGATATTATTTCAGTGATACCACAAGATTATTTTAAAACCAAAAAGAAACAATCTGTTAAGGAAATGTTAAATAAACTCACTTTTTCGATCTTATTGTTACACAGTTTTATTCTTATTAACATTTGATGATAAAAAAAGTCTGATAATTATATTAAAACTGTACAAAAATCCAAAACAGATATGAAAATAGTCGTTTATTACACAAGTCTATAAAAAGAGGGTCTTGGTTGTTGCTGGGAAGCTGTGGGTCATCTCCTGCGTAATTTTGTGCGTATAATCCGAACTCGAATTCAGAAGTGGCCCATCATGTCAGGATTTTGAGATATTTGGGGTTATGTATTCGAAAAAGGCGTAATTTCATTTTTGTCGAGGTAGGATGCAACAATGTTTTTTTCACCTTCTATGCTATTTGCATCATTTAGTACTACCCTCACCCTTCAAAATGAATTTTTATTCGATCATCTACGGCAATTTTAAATTATGACATCGTTCGTTTGTTATACATGATATATATGTATAGTATAACAAACTTTGTACAACAAGAAATCATAGGTGATATAACATTTTAAAATAAAATTTTATTTTGAAAGGAAGGATAGTACTAAAAGATGCAAATAGTACAAAAGGCAAAAGAAATTGTTGCGTCTTGTACGCAACCTCAACCGTAGCAAAAACGCGTTTTTCGAGTAAATAACCTTAAATATCTCAAAAT
This sequence comes from Trichopria drosophilae, assembly GCA_030407085.1. Taxonomy (NCBI): domain Eukaryota; kingdom Metazoa; phylum Arthropoda; class Insecta; order Hymenoptera; family Diapriidae; genus Trichopria; species Trichopria drosophilae. The sequence goes on from CM059583.1 coordinate 159,558,165, forward strand.
CCTGTCGTGATAAACTAATTATGACTTGCCATTCTTATTCTACGAACAAAATTACGTTGGAAATGATCCACAGCTTTCCAACAACATCCAAAAACCCCCTTTTTATAGGCCTTAAGCAAGTGTTATTATATACATGTTGAAAAATTTTATTTTTTCAAAATTTAAACTTTTAATAGCAAAAATTATTATTCACTGGAAATAAATGTGCATTTTCATCTAAATCTTACTTCAAAACATTATAGGGACTATTAAAATACCAACATGTATTTTCGCGTAATTAAATCATAAAATTAACTAGAACATTAGAAGGTAATAAGATGCTTTTCGAGTAGTAATAGCCTTACAAACGCTGAAAATACCAACAGTTTCTAGCATGTAAAACGTTTCGAACCTCGAACCTGACCTACGATATGTTTAGAAAGTGTTAAAGGAGCCTTCTAAATTACTACTAGAAGATGATTTTGTTGGAACCGTACTTGATTGTTATGTCTTTAAAGTGCCGTTAAATGAAAGTGAATCTAAACAACACTTTTCACTTCTTAAAATGTTAAATTTAGTGAAATTTATAAACATAAAAATTTATCTTTTAGAAATGATGATCCATGTAGTTTACTAATAGATACTCATAATTAACTTTGGAGTATTTGATATAACGAACGAACCTAAATATTTGTGCGCACTTACTTGAAATACTTTTGACATTTTATGACATTTACTTTTTAGAAACAGGAAAAATTGAAGGAAAAAAAGTAAAAGTAATTTAATTAAAAATTGAAATTTTCGTATTTCCGTTATTATTGTTTTGACTAACAGGTATAATAATAATAAAAAATGAAAAACACGCAAAATATTTTATGTTAACGATTATAGTACTGCAAATACGAATTTCAGATAATTTATATTTATTAAAAATTTATAATTATTTATATAAATGGTTATTTTTTTAAATGGGCACCTGTTATCCATTTTCGCAATGAGAATTCTCGTATAAACGCCATCTTGAGGACAAAAGGTTTTCTATTCAAATGAGGTTAAATATCAAATATGACTTTATTGTCAATCAGTGAAAACGACATGTAATTTGTAGTAACATTTTTAAGTATGTAAACATCGAAGGTATTTATCTTTATTTGAGTAGTCATTCCTGCCAATATATGGCGCTGCTAGGGCACTTACCGAGAACGACAGTGATGATTCCAAAATAAGTTTTGATCGAAAACGAAGATCTATTTTTGCATGTGTTTCTCGAAGTTATTATTTACACTAGTAAAATGTTCTACATGAAGTGCTTTTATGTACACTTCATTTCCGATGCTGTTAATTTCCGAAATTTTGTTTGTAGATATGTGTGCAAAAATACACGAATGATTTATAATAACATATTTTCCGTTATTTAGTTCACAATTGTTAACGAATATTGCAGAAAGGGGTCAAAAGATCGTCACCCTTTAGAAGGGCTTTTTCGGACAATTACGTCACCTTTATATTGAAAGGTACCTGAATTCGGATGTGCAATGTCCTGGAGAAACCCACTTTTGTTGGATAAAACCCACGCTGAGTCCCACAGTTGATAAAACATCGATTCTGTCAAACTTTTTTCAAAACTGGTTTAAATTTATGATTAGTGTTATTTATATTTTATTTAATTTGATTTTTTTTAATAAATCAAGACGACTCGAACAATATCGTTTTTATAACGAATATATTTAAAAATATTTGACGTAAAATCTGACGTTTTAAGTGCGACGTGTTCTGAAATTTTAAGCGAAAAATACCTTAATCATATTGGATATTATTTTTTCATTACATAACGGACACTTTGTAAAAATTATACCAACAGACATTGTAGTATTTTAAATAAAGGTCGAATATGAATTAGGCGTGTTTGTAACAATTATTATTCTTGAAAGAGTTAATCATTAGCATATTTCATAAATCAGTGAGAAAAAAAAAATTAAAATCTACTAAAAAACAAGGACGAAAGTAGTCAAATCAACAATGCTTTCCAGTAGAGGTTATATATACACCAGATATGTAGTAAAAAATACTAAATGATATAGTATTTTCTACAATGTCGTATGTTATAGATATTAATGTTTATTTTACATCGACATAACCTACTGTTCTTTAGACGATTAATTCGGAGCAGATATGAATATGCGGTTAATATATTTAATATATTTAATAATTATAAAGATTTAAAAATAATAACAATTTTTATTTTACGCTTGTTATTATTAGTATTATTTTTGCATTATCAATGAATGCATGTAAAATACGTGATTAAATATTACACAAGTCATAAAAAATAGTTTAATAAAGATGAAATAAACTTTTAAACTATTATTAACTTACTAATTTACTGTTTATTTATGTACATAAACTACGGATTACGAATTTAGTTCGGTGGGAAAACAATATTTATTAGGCGGATATGTAATTTTTATTCAACGCATAAAAATGAAACATTCTCCAAACTTACATTTATCACAATTTTGTTATTTAGAAATGTAAAACAATTTTTGATCGCGTTTTAAATAATACTTTTATCTCATTGATTTTTATATTTAAACTCTTCACTCTCCAATTTCACTAATTAAATTTAAAGAGATAATAGTATTAAACAAATACTAAAAATATGTTTTCACAAAACCGATGAAAATTACAACATGATTTAGATTTAAGCGGTCGAGGACTAATTTCAACAATATCAATTATTCATTGTCATGATAGCTATTTTTACCTTTCTTCTTTCCTTATATTTCTTTCCTTAGGGACGTTTTAATAAAAGAATAATTAATAATTTGATATGTTTAAAATTAAATATACATAAAATTTATACAAATTAATATACGATAAAAAATATAAAATTACGCTTTAAATATATATATTAAATATGAGAATTTTAAATATCAGTCGTTTTCCGAATGTTAAAAATAATAAAATAAATTTATTTTAAATAAACGTAAAGCAAGGATATTAAAAATTCTTTAAATGATGTCATTGTCCTCATATATTTATATTTTTTATTCCAAAATTTTGTCAACACAGTTTCAATTTATATTTTAGAAAGTTATATAATTCCAATATTATTAAAATACAAGAATATTGAATAATTTTCAGAGGAACACTTAAATTAGAGAAATACAAAAACTAATCTAATAAATAGTTTTCAAACTATAATAAAGATGAATGTCTTTTTTCCCTTTTTTTCATTTTCCTACATCTTGTCAGGAATTCATAAAATACTCATTTTAATTCATTTGGCTGCTAATAGATGATATAAACAATGCAGAAGTACATTTTGCTCACTATTAAAAATAAAAATAAAAAATATTTTAATTCCATTTCATACTCAAGTATGTCAAAAATGGCTACAAAGGCGGTGGCCCTTTCGTTATGCTACATGCACATTTGTAGACACTCAGCGATTTTTTCAACGAAAGTGAATGGTACGAGATGAATTTGCTGATCATATTTACAAGTCATCCGTTTTTATATTCGACTTCCTGTAAAACTCTAGGAATTTCATGAGTTTTGTATGTTTTATTTAACGATTTTCGGTATTTTTTCAATGACCGTCTTTGATTTGAGGAGCAGTAATCCGGATTTTTCTAACATTTCCAGAATATTTGGCAAGATCTTTCGTTGTATTTCCGCAATAAAATGATTTATTGATAAAAAATAGCATTCAATGATGAAAATTTCAGCCCAAATAATCAAATTATGCATTCGAATCATATTTGATGTAAAAAACTAAAAATAAAAGCTATTCAAAACAAATAAAAATGTTATAAATTTTGGGCCTGCAGAGTTTCTTATTTTGATCGAGTTTGTATTAAATTGTCGCTGCTGGAATTGAAAATTGTAAAAAAAAACGGAATTTGCTTAGATTTTCGTAGAAAACAGATCCATCTTTTATTAAAATCAGATTTAATTCCAATGTACTTAATGTTACGTTGATTGACTATGTACGAAGCAGATTATGACAGGTCACATGTTCCCCAATAGAAATTTAATTCTTATTTAATTTAAATCTCATTTGTTTAAAAATTACAGATCCTGAAAAAAATCTCAATCACTTTTCAGTCTATTCTGTTTTGGCCAAATTTGGATCAATTTCTTTTAACTCGGTTGTACGGATTTGGTAAGATAATAACCGAATTGTTATGAAGAGGAACTAATTTAACAATTAAACTAGGGTTATCATTGTTGCATTTATACATAATTTCATTGTTTCCATTAATATTTTATTATATAAGACAGTACTACTTATGACCCTAACTTCCCTCGATGATTCGTTTTCATTTTGATCTCATATGGTACTTTCAGTGACTCATTGTTAGATTTAAGGTATATCGAAATAAATCAAAATTTTATAAATTTTACCTTGTTTTGATCAAGTTTAAGGTAGGAATTATCCAGTCGGGAACTTAAAATAGGGGAATTTGATCGGATATTTTAAACAAGTACAATCCTACAATGTTTCGAATAAGTGATTTTATTCCGATCACTTTTCGGTCCATTCTGTTTCGGCTGAATTTGGATCAACTTGATTTACTCGGATAGAATTCCTAAATTGTTGAGAAAAGAAATGTCAAACAAATACTTTTTCTCCATGTAAGTAAGGAAAACGATTTTTCACATATAATGAATTCCATTCCTTTTTGCAAATTGTTTTCGATTGCCCATAAAAATGGACACATCCAGTTTTCGTACCGACTAAGAAAAACCCAGGTCGTAAAGATACACGAAGATAAATCGAAAACCTGGTTCGTCGTGGGTCTGGCGGCACCTTTTGAAGCAAACTTTGTTTAAGGCAAACAAATTGATGTTGTCTAGGTACAGAAAACGTATTTCAAAAGCTCCAATAGAGAAAGCGATCGACACGGGATACGGGGCAGATAAGAAAGGACTTTAGTCACAAATTCTCATCTGAGGCCTTCGGAGATAAAGGCAGTTTCTAGGTGAAGCCGGTGGCGGCTATACGTGTTTTCGCCGACGCAAAATGAACGGTTTCTTCTCTCTTTTCAACCCACGAGGAGTTCGAAATTTCGAATGCACCGATCCCAACGTCCGAAGTAATCGATTGCTATACGGTCTTTCGCCAATGTCTTTTTTCGCAATAAAGAAATCAATTTCTTTTCCCATTTTGGACGAGCCTCGGTCCTTTTTTTTATTTTCGTATTTCTTATTCAATAAATTGTTCACTGTGAGGAGAAATTGGATTTTTGCATCGCGTATGACAATTCCCTTTTAGAGCACACTCAAATATTTATGTCCGGCATAGAATTTTTTATTCGCTTAAGTACATATACGCAATTCAAAGAAACGAAGATTATCTGCCATTCACTTACATTCTCGTTTACTAAGGCATCGCTGATTAAATATAGCGGAGACGATCGAAAATCGAATTTAAAAATCAACATTAGTATTAAGACAACAGTATATACCTTAAATTACAAACATAAATTTTAAAATCCAATCTGAACATTTTTACTCATTCTTTAAACCGTTAGAGTGCACCATGAAGAAATGATGATACTATAATCTAATTTCTTTTTTAGTACATAATGATTTCCCTGATTACCTATAAGAGAACATTTCATAGTAAAATAAAATAAAGTTTCATTGAAATCCTGTATGATTTCTAGAAATCATATTTTTTTTAACTATAATGACCTATTAGTATACTGTTGGTGTACAAGAATTCCTAACAGAAAAATAATTTAATTCACATTTTTTTCCAATATTTTAAATATTATTGTACTATATTAAAATCTAATTCAATTACTAGTTTAATTACTACTAACTGGTTCCTTTTACATACGTATTACGATCGAGGGTCATCCCCGATCATTCGCTATTTACATTCAGTCAGTTGTCATTTTCTCGTGATCATGGTTGTTAATTTCACAATACACATGAATGATGCGCAAAAATAGTCGTATGTCTTTACAGTATACTTTTTAGGATTCACTTTCCATTAACAGTTCTAAATATTATTAAATAATGGACATTTTACCCATTGCACTCTCTAAATTTCTTGGAGTGGGAATTCACTCTTTAATTAGTGAAAACTGAGCAACTCTCGTAATAGAGTGAATATTCAACTTTTTAAGAGTGGAAATTCCCTCTTTCATCCAGAGTTGTCAACTCTACGACTCGGAGAGAAAGTGTGAATTTTCACTCTTGTTAGATTGAAATTTCACTCTTAAAGAGTCAAATATCCACTCTTTCACGAGAGTTGCTCGGTTTTCACTAACCACAGAGTGAATTCTCACTCTAAGAAATTTAGAGAGCATAAGAACACAACAGGTGCGAATGCCCATGGTAATTGGAGGATGTTTTTTTCTGCTTTTTACGTGGGGAATACTCGGTATATTAATAGTACATTTCGTTACTAGTGTGGAAAATTCGATTTCTCGCATGAGTAATGATTGACTCGGCACAAGTGCCTGGTTAAGTCAATGACTACAATCACATAATGTCAATCATTGGACTACGGGAAATCCGTATTTCCCGCATACTATTAGGAAAAATATTATTATCAACACTGGTATATTTTACGTGCCCTTTAAGATTTTGAAAAACATTAATAAACTTGAACAATGCCACAAAAACACGAGGAACACAATAAATTAATTAATTCATTAGTGTTATTTGTTCATTAATGTAAGAAGTAGTATAAAATATGAAATAAGTTTTGTTCATTAATTAAATACATGAACTTCGAAATGTCATACAATTTCTTGCCAAAATAAATTACTCTTACATGATTTTTTTCGTATTATGTAGAGCAGAAACAAAATCAGATTATTAATAGTTGTGATATAAAATATGTTATATATTTTCAAAAAAATGAATAAAATAAAGTAAATGTATTTTTATGCCAGTAATGAAATAATAACTAAATATTTGACGAGAAAATTAACGATATAAAAATGAAAATACCTGAACAAACAAAATTACAATTATTTGTACAAACCAAGTCAACACAGAGGTTGGATTTAAAACCATGTCAACGTGTCTGGTAAATACGATACTAAGGAATACTTAGCACAGATTTCTTAAAGACTGGTTAATCCAATTTTTCAAATGGAATAAAAGTTGTTGAAACGTGTATTTATGATTTTTATGTTTATAACATGCTCTTTAAATGTCATTCTTTATGGAGTGAAAATTGAGCTACTCTAGTGAAAGAGTGAATTCATACTCCTTAAGAGTTAATTTTCACTACAGATATCGATTTTTCCATCTATGCAGAATGTGTTGTCGCTCGGTAAGAGTGAAAATTAACTTTCTCAATGGAGTGGCTCAATTTTCACTCTATTAATAGTGAAATCACCATTGCATGGAATTGCTTGCATTATTTATGCGTATTAATGAGTGAACAACGATAATCTTTTGACTTTTGAGAAAAATATGAAAATTGTGTAATTAATATAAATTACTATAAAAACAATCATATAAACATAAAATATAATATTATTTCTAATATTATATAAATTATAAATATGATAAAAAGTGTTCCTTAAACACTAGTCAATAATACATAAAATATGCAGAAAATGAACAACTTTTTTACATTTTAAGAAAATTATTACTACACTTGTGCCAACTGTTTCTTGCCAGTACGAAAATTGTGCTATATGATAATGTTTTTTTTTTTAAATAATGGAGGAAATTTCACACCAACCAGTATAGGTATTTATCTAGTAAAAATGTTCTCAACGTAGTATAAATCTGTTATTAACAATGATAACATATTTTAGGCTAGGTATACGATATGTATACATAAATCTATAGATAAAACGCATTTGCCCACATTCGAAACGAAAATTATATTAACACTAAATGTGATATTTATTCATAAATCTAATTGGAGAATTATTATAAATTAATGACAAAATTGTGTTCCAATTATATTCCTGTCATGTGCCGTAGTAAATAATATTCACTTCATTTAACATTCAATTTTATTCAGTGTGTATAACACATACATGCAAATGCAGTTAGCAAGGAAAAGAGTAATTCTGTTATCATTGTCTTCAATGACTACTTTTCACAGCATTTTTCATGATATTATTCTAAATTTATTTCGGTTAGATCGAAAATTTGTAATTATTTTTGATGAAACTTTATTAAAAACATTGTCAGCAATTAGTCAATCTTAAAATGTTCGGCAATGAGAATTGAGCAGTTCTTTTAATCGTTGACTTTCACTACGATCAGTCTAAAGTTATTTTTAATAAGTTAAAGGTTACTCTTTATTAGTTTTTCACTTCTAAATATTTCACCGACAAAAATTGTAATATATGAACAACCTAAAAGGACCTTGTAATGAGAAAATCGATGGAAAATATAAACCCATCCTTTTTTTCTATCAATAAATCGAATGTTTGGGGGTTGATCCTTATTTTTTTTCTAAAATAAACAACCTAAACTAATTTTATTTTTTTATTTTATTTTAAATAAATTTTTATTGTTATTACAAAAAGTCAAGTTTTCTAACATGTTTGTATTTACTTCTAACTGATCGGATGAGTGACATATCCATATTTTGCATATTGACGTCTTCATGTCAAGGTTGCAAAACATAATTTTATTACCATATGGTGCAAGATGTCTGCATTAAAAATGTTATTTTTTTGTTTTTTGTAATAATATAGTTATAAAATGCGATACAGCTCTTCGGTTCAGAAATACTAAACATAACATCACTGAAAATTCATTAGTACATTATGCGTGCAAAACCACATTTTGCGCCCATGAAACGAAGCGAGCATCGAATGTTACCCATATATGTGTGAAGAAATTAATTATGTTTGAGCTGAATTATTGTTTAAACTGGCGATAGCCCGGCAGTTATAGTGTACATATGATAATAATAATTTGACAATGAGGTGTGAAATAATTGCTAGAAAATTACGAAGATTATATTTAAAGACAAAACACTGAATTTTTTTAAAGACAAGATATTTTTTGAAGACAAAACACTAAATTTAATTCTTATCACTAATTAATCAACAAATTATTTGTAGTATTATATTTATATCAAACTCGCTCGATTTTCGCCAACTCAGCTCTACAGAATGCTATTTAGTTAAAAATTAGTTTTCAATACTATGTACTTACGAGTGAAATTTCACAGCGACCCAAAGGAGCGGAGTCTGAATAGCACAGTTATTACTACATATTTTAGATATGATTTTGAATTGGAGCACCTGCCTTCGTTCTATTGACATGTAGTGCAAACGGCTGACCCATATAATATACATACAGAAATGCACCTTCTATTTAGCATGGGTACGGTGAAATTTCAAATGCATTCCAGGGTACATAAAACTGTTTACGAAGTACACGACGTAGTTAGTTTCTCGCATTAGGAAGTCAATTTTGGACGACTGTATTTACAATTTGCACGATCTTTGCCAATTTCAATAGAAATATCGTCATTTTCATGACTGTATTCTGTCATGAATATTCCTGAGTCACTGTAAATAATGAAAAGAAAATAACTGTATTTATATAAAAACGCACTTACCTGGTTCTATCCCTGACATCCGCGATGTTGACGTAACGATAAAAAATACTTCATGTCCCTAATAATGTACAATGATATCTCGTAAACAAATACCCTAACGAATAATTATTTTTCGAGAATAAAACATACCCATGAAAAATGTGACAAAAGATTTAATGATGTACGATTCAAAACGAATAATTTTAGTGCAAGTTATTGTTTAAATTGGTTAGTAAATTGCGCTAATATTAATAGCAATTCAGGGGACATCTAATTTTGAAATTGTGAGAAATACAAAAGCATTTTTTGCTTTAATAATTATACGGATTACTTTTAATACAAAATGTAGTGGTAATTTACTATTAGTTTACCAATACAACTACAAATAATATCTAAACTACAATGGTGTCTAAAACTACCCGTAGTGGTGCCCAAATACATCACTGTATTTTTCAGTGCGAATAATACAATTGTATTATTGTGAAATAATTTTGAAATAAAGTTTGAAAATGAATATTTAACGTAGAATATATATTTGCACAATTTCGCTAATATATTCCGAAAGTTTTATATGGCACCGAATAAAAATTTTCGTTAAAAAAAGAATTATTGTGCTTCGATTGCATCTGGTATATACATATAAAATTCTGGAATGGATTCATAAATATGAAATATCATAACAATTGCAAACGGACTTATACTCCTAATGGAAAAACAAATATTTAAAATTAAATTAAAGTATTTTCTTGGATCCTGCTATCTGTGAAATTAGGAAGTTTTCTTTTCATTCCATAAATATATGTTTGATAAGTCACGAACAACTGTTTGGTAAAGCGAATATTTTTATAGAAAAGTCAAGAATGTTGAAGTTTCTTTATTAATATATATATATAATATGTAAAAATTTGTTCATTATTTACAACCGAAAAATGCTGTTTGGAGAAATAGATTTTAATTTCTGCTTTTTTTCGGAAAATAATGAAAAGGGCTTTTTCTGTATGGAAATAGATGAAGGAATAATTTTAGTTCTGTATGTCTAATGCTGCACTTTGACATAAATTAAAAAAATTGAAAAATGTCACATTGTTTTTGATCGACTATATACTAACTCTCCCCTAAAGTGAATAATTTTTTAACGTATTTTTTAAAAATATATTGATGTTATCGTTATTTAAATTAAACACTGCCAAGTATGAAACGCGTAATTGAAATCCGTTGGATCTTATGAAATTAGCTATTTCTTGATACAATATAAATTTATAACTGTAGGAATAAGTAATATTAATTAAAGAATCATCAGTGGCTCTAAATTCTTGACTATTGGCAATTGGAGTAGTATTTGTGCTTCAAAAAGAAAGGGAATTTGTCAAAGGTTTCGGAATAATGTTAACTAAAGAGTCATCAGTGGTTTCAAAATCTTGACAATCATCTATATTAAACCAACAACGACCTAAAAAGTACATGGACATTTATTTAGATGATACTCTAAATTTTTAATAATATTTCTATTTTTTACTTACACTTTCTCTGATAGGAGGAATTAATGAATCCAATGCGTCAAAAGTTAACAGCGGCAAGGAAGTCAAATCAATTCTATTTTCTGATAATACAACATTTCTGATTTAAAAGAAAATAAAAAATAACAAAATTTATATTGCTTTAATATTCAATTTATATAATATTATATTTTATAACTATTTTGTACATAAAATGTATTACCTACCGGTATTTGCTTCAAATATATAATCCACTTTTGTGAATTATTATAAACTTACCTTCAAAGCCATAAGCGTTTGTACTCTCTACAAAAACCTTCTTTCCACACCAAGACATATATTTTTTTTAATTGTAATGAACGGGGATTTCATTTTGATTAAGAAGTAGAATAATTAAAATTCTTTCAGTGCGACCATAATTAGTAAACATTATGCACCATACAGTCGTTCAAATACTGTTAATATGACTTACTTGTTTTACAATATCTACTTAATACTTTTCAAAATATAAAGTTAAAATTAATCTTAATATTTTATTTAGTCAATCACTTCTGACATTCAATTTGCACAACGTTAGCAGATATCGACATTTAATCAATTTATTATAAGATATTAACCTGAAAGAATATTTATTCCCTTTGATGTTATTAATGAAATAAGTAAAGTTTAATTCAATTTTTAAGATTTTATTAGTTTACTTTCATTAAAATGTTTAAATCGTTGCATTTGTTAAATAAATAAATCGCATAGACATGGAATTTTAGAGTATTATAAACTTTAATATTTACAATTTGCTACTTAAAAGCGGTCATGTTAGAGAATAGTATTTTTTGACTTATTTACTTTCTTCCAGATGTCTTGGGGAACGGTAGTTTTGTTTGAAAAGGCGGTATTTATACGATGAATGTACATCGATTGAAAACTGCGCAAATAGGTATGTCTTATACTGTATACGTACTCACGTAACATGTCGCTCAAAATGGTATAGCCGCACTAAACGATAAACAAAATAGGTTAAATGTTATTGGACTTCGGTGTCATAAATACATTTTTTTAATAATAAATTTGAAATGTTGATATATCCTTTCAAGTTGTAACGAGAATGGCGCCCAACGTGGGGCCATTAAGTAAAGAAGTATATTTGACGATCCAAATTGATCATTTTAGTGAAGGTATAATTTTCATAAATCGTCGAAATATTACGATTTTTAAAACACATAGCTTTCGAACTGTAAAAATGAATAAGAAATTATTCTTAATTAAAAGTAAGTGGATTTTAATGAAGATTACATTAAACTGAAATGTTTTCACTACCTAAGAAACTTTATTTTATCTGAAACTAGAAACTAAATCTGTAACCTTTTAAGTAAACTCTTAAATCGGAATTGAACTGGTTGCAAAAAGAAATTATTTTGATTAGGTTAGGTTACGTTACAATTATATAAATTATTGAATTAATAATTAATATTAGGTAGATTAAGTTAGGTTAGGTTAGGTTAGGTTACTACATTAATCCAAATAATTTTTTTATTAAAACAACTCACAGTTTCTATAATTAAATTACTGATAACTACATGCAATGTTTACTTTTCAACGCATTTGAACGTGGTACTAGAAACATTCTACTAACGATATTTTAAAAAATACTAAGATTCTATGTATTCTTAATTGAATCAAATTGATAGAAATGCGAGAATGATATTCAGAATTCCTAGTCACTTATATGCACCAATATTAGCTATTTTAATTATTGTATTTCACACTTTCTAATTATATTTTTTCAAACGAAAGGTTTCCGGCGTTAGATGGCGTTCATTATATTGCTCTTTACTCGCAAATACTTTTATACATCTCCGACTTGCAAACATTGAAGTAACTAGAACTACATTGGGTTACAAAAAATGGTCGAAGTTAGTTGATTTAAGAATTCTTGTATTTATTGAATATTTCACAATGAAGACGAACAAAATATTCAAAAAATAGATTCGATTGAAACTTTTAACCTGGAAGTTTTTAAAATTTCTGATCTCGAATCTGGAGTTATTTTGGGGAATTTCGTCCACTCGGAAAGAGGATCCAATATGACGAAGAAAGTTGTTAAAGTTAATTCTGATTACAAATTTAAACTGAGATATAATATTATTAAATTTTTAGAATATTATTTGTATATAAAGTAATATCTACAGATAAATTTTTGTAGCCAGGAAAACAAAAATATATTCGAGTGACTTTTCTAAAAAGAAATCTGATATTGGAAAATCGTTTTCCATAATTTCTGGCAACCTCCGCTATTTTTCCTACGATAAAAAGGTAGCTGATGAATTAAGTCCATCACTACCGGTAGTGACCTTTTACTTTTGGATCAAAAAGTTCAAGTTCTATGTTTTGATTTCGGTCCCATTAGAAATGCTGTATCTTGTCGGATTTTGATTTTGTGAATCAAAAAGTTCAACATTTTTCTTGTTTATTGTGACCTAAATATTCTATTAATACAATACATAAACAAACCTCGAACTTTTTTTGTAACCCAGTATTATTGACCTGGAAAATTTAATCTTTCCATCCACGTATTTAAACTGTAGTTAATTTAGAAATATTAAGCGCAGAATACAATAAATAAGTTGAAATAATATCAAATTTATTTCAGTTCTATATTCCCTTAACGTGCCTATCAATTTGATATTTCGTCCGGTCTGTTATTTATTTGTTTGGTTGGTTCGTTTCGGCTGTTAATTTTGAAGTACACTCAGGATCAAAATATCTATCCAAATTTAGGTGAAAGAAGATAGCACTTAACACGTGAAAAGGGAGACGAAAGATGACAGATATTTTGACCCCTGTTTCACTTAAACATTTAGTATATTTTACTAATATTTCATTCTCTATGCATTAATACTGTTGACATTTTTTGTACAATGTTCCCCTATTTTTTTTACACTCGTCTGGTCGCAAGTTGACTCCCAGGTGGTCCCAATACATCTTCGTCACACAAACTCACTCGTACAACCTCTCATCTCACAAATTGAAGTCACCCTGAGCCCATCCCAGACCAGTTGTTTGCAGCTGACTTCTCCCCTTGTACCCACATTCGTGGACACAATGGTACACGGAAATTACAGAAATCTCATGTAGAAGGATCATTGTCTACATTATTTGATTTTTGGCACTGAAGATTTTGTCTCAAAACCGTTTTGATCAACACAATCTTTTCGTCAGCCGTTAATTTTAGATAAAAGACAAAGAAAAATGAACAGGTGTTCGTCATTTTTGGTAATGAAGATGTTTCAATCATTTGGAGTATACATCGTGTCCCATGGCTTAAATCATTAATGTTAACCCCAATTTAGAGTAGATTATTTTCCCCAACGGACTTCATACCTTTAGATTGAAAATTTACTCGATTTTTACTCAGTTGGGTTGAAAGGCACTAGCAGGATAAGGAAGTGAAATCTGCCCCAAACGAAACTGAAAAATGGTTTCATTTTCAATATTGAGGTGGGAAAAATGAACATTTTCTGGAACATTCAATCCTTTTCTTCTACTCAGCCTGTAATCTCAAAAAATGTGTATTTTAAGGTTTTATTTTATCTTTTCGCACATATTTTTGCAAATCACTTGACTAAATTTATGAATATATATAGTTCTGATCTGGATTTGGTGAATGTTTTTTCAAATCATAAAATCAAATTTTACTGTAAAATTCAATAATTATTTTCTCGAGTTTAAAGAATAAGACCTTTTTAAAAACATCTAAAAAACGTATTTACTAACTACCTACCTTGTGAAATGTTTTCAAATTTTTAAAAAGTATGCGCCACAGAAAAACAAAAAATAAAAACCGTATTTTTATTCAATTTTTTGTATTTTAAAGATATTCCACTTCATAAAAGTATTGAAGAAATTTAATGAAGTAGAATATCTTTAAAATACAAAAAATTGAACAAAAAAATTTGGTTTAATTTTTTTTTAGTATGGCGCAGATTTAAAAAAAACTGTTTGACAATAGAGGTAGTTAGGAAATCCGTTTTTTAGAATGTTATTTTAAAGGCCTTATTTTTTTAATTGAATTTTTTAATAATTTTTTTTATAGTAAAAATCTATTTTACGATTTAGAAAACATTCACCAATTCCAGGTTAGAATGATACATATTTCTGAATTTTTGGAGATTAAAAGCTTGGGAAAAACCATAGAGGGTTGAACTTTTCAGATAATGTTCTTTTTTCTACCAATGAAAAAGTTTTTCAATCTCGTTTTTCACTTTCTTATCCTGCTAAAGCCTTTCTCTTTTTTGTACGTTTTAGTGTGTAACAAAATTTGGTTCATTCAGCTTTTGGGGATCAAATACACTGAAAAATTGTCTTTGAGATTTAACATTTAAGATTGTAATTTTTAGGGCATTTCTTACGCGCCACAAACACATTTTTTTAATATATGAAATGGCGAAAGTAATTATTCCTATATTTTGTGGGGAATTTCTGTATTATCGTCATATTCCAGTATTCATTGAAGACTACTTGAAAATTTATAATTATCTTTAGGTGTCTAATTCCGAAATGCTACAAAAACATTCCAGTAGATTACTCGCATAAATATTTAATACTAATGTTAATTATTGTTGTTTTTTATTCTTGTAAATTGGTTTTCCATAACAAAAGTTAAAACTGGTTTAAATAGTCATACAGGCAAATAAATATTTATCAAATTACGAAAAGATTTATTAAAACAAGACTATTATTTTCTCAGCTGTAAACGCAAAATTCTCAATTCAAATAAATCGTAAACTTGCGTCTATTCAATGAAATTTTTACAACGTAGAATTTTTTTCAGCGTATTTATCTCGGACGGAAATATATAAAATTATTTGTATCCTCTCAAAATTGAATATGGAGAGATTCGTTACGGATGTACTGGTACACCTGGCCCCCAACAATAGTCCGAATGTTCCGGGATGTCAGTTGTGTCATGACATCTGCGGTGGTTCATTCGAAAAATTTAATTTCTGGAAATGGAAGTACAAGAACATTTTTTTCTGAAACCAAAAAGAAGAAATTTGATAAAATATCATTTATTAACTGAATATCATGTAGTGTAGAAATTTAAAAGAATCCCATTATCCTCCACCTTTTCTTGGTGTGCTTGACAGTATTTCGTCAATATTTAAGTAATAAATGCCATTTGTAAGATTAAAATGCAATCGTGTTATTATTAATTAATTATGGTATTAAATAAAATTGTTCAGTTTCATAATAAATAATTGTTAATGGTTAATTCTATACTGATCTGTAGAATAAATGAAAGAGACCATTTTTTAATTTATAAACTTTTAAAAATGTAATTTTTTTTTTTATTTAATTTTATTATATATAAGTTTTAAATCGTAATAGTGTGGAATATTTAGTGAATAAACCTGTAAAATAAAAATGTTTTGTTCAACATAATCTAATCAATTTCTAAAATATCTTTGTTACAGTAATTGCCTCATTCTCAACCTATGAAAATTTAAATTACATTTATAACAAGTAACATCACAAAATTGATAAATTACCATCCATTTTCATTTTTCAAAACCCTTACCAAGACAAGAGATCAGTTCTGCTCCATAGTCCATTCCAGGTGCTATCGCGCAGTTTAAATTTAAAGGACCGACGCTCGTTAATCCGAGGTCGTGTTTTCAATGTGACAAAAGTAACCTTTTCCAAAACGCTTTTCGGCCTAAGACGCAAAAAAACGCCCTGGGACATTTATTGACTGGGTCGATAGTTATTCAATTGAGGTTATAATCTGTTATATGCGAGAATCAGTTTGCCGATACACTTTTTAGAGGTTGAAACACGAAAAATATCCTTGGGCATTTATTGTTGCTCTGAGATGAACAAAATTATTCTGGATTAAACATCTGTTACTTAAATTCCAAATCGTCATTTTGTTCACGTTTTGGTCGTTCGAGATCCCATCGCATCGAATTTAAAATTCAAAGGGCTGGTGGTCGTTAAATCGAGGCCGTATTTGCAACATGATAACAAGTGACTTTTTCCAAGATACTTTTTGGAGTGAACAACAAGCAAAATATCCTGGGACATTTATTGTGTCGGAAATACCTCCCACCCTTCCTCTTCACAAACGTCATGGAAAACATATCATTTGATTCTACAGTGCCGAAACTGGAATCTATTTCGCGCTTCGTTCATATGTGAGGTAGTATCTCGAATTTAAAATTTGAGGGGTCGACGGTCGTTAAGTCTAGGCCCCATTGCATTAATTTTATACGAATAGCTTACTTTTGCTCAAACATTTTTTACAAAATGATTCAAGAAAACATTCCGAGAGATTAAAAACAGTCATGAAGGAAGACATTTGTTTGTCCAGCGTCCAACATCATTTTTTTGTCTCTTGAACATTCGATGCGTTATCGTGTATGTATAATTAAGAGGGCTGACGGTCGTTAAATCGAGGTCGTATTTTCAATATGGCAACAAGTGACTTTTTCCAAGACACTTTTTAAATTTTAAGACACGAAAAATGTCCTGAGACATTTATTGCGTCTTAGACCCCCCAAAAAAAGGTAATGGACCAAGACACTAGATTTTTGCAGTTCCGAACCGTAATTTTTCTCTCGCCTCTCGGCCGTTCGAGGTGGTATCGTGTATTTAAAATTCAAAGGGCTGACTGTCGTTAAATCGAGGTCGTATTTTCAGTATGGCAACAAGTGACTTTTTCCAAGACACTTTTTGAATTTTAAGACCCGAAAAATGTCCTGAGACATTTATTGCGTCTTAGACCCCCCAAAAAAAGGTAATGGACCAAGACACTTGTTTTTTGCAGATCCGAACCGTAATTTTTCTCGCCTCTCGGTCGTTCGAGGTGGTATCGCGCATTTGAAATTCGAGGGGTCGACGGTGAATAAGCGGGCACATGGCTGAATGGCAGGCGCGTGCTCGCACGAGATATCCGCAGAAACGAACTGAGGCAGAGTACCGTTTGTCAAAACGGTCGTGCGCGAACGCGACGGTAATTTACGACGTAAACGCGCGCCGTACAGTTACGAGCACTTGCCTCGCAGTTGCTTTGCAAGACAAGTCGAAAATACAATCGCCCGTAATAACATCGACAACCACAACAATTGGTGGGTAACGAATGCGCTAAATGGGGAACGCCAATTAAGATTTGCGCAGTGTCCCCGAGGTTTAGTAACGAACCTCCAACTTTACGTCGGGCTAGTAACGTAGGGTACTACTAGTTGCGACGTCGTTAAATCAGTACTAACATAAGTCGTCGCACTAAAGTGACACTTCGGCGAATTTATTTCCGCACTAGTGCACCGACTTCTTCTTGCGAAAGGGGGAAAGATGTGGCACGAACGTTTATCTTTGCGTCGCAAAAACTTACGCGACTAATGCCGTTATCGAAACGGCCAATTTTATGGCGCGAACGATCGTGAAAACAGTTTTTCTTTAAATCGATAATTATTGTTGCAGAAAGAAACGTGTTCGCTTATTGTTATGGCCTGACGTTCGCGCTCGTTGAAAAAAGGAGCGTTCGGACAACAAAATTTCAGTCACGTACACGCTTTAATTGAAAGGTCAAAAATTTTTATTTAAGGATAATGATCACGCGCCCACATCTATCCTCAAAGGGTCATAAGTCTGACAAAAATGTGGAGAAAACGGCTTTCACGGCTTTATTTGTACAACTATTTAGCTTCAGAATTTGCAAACCGCCAAATCCCAGCTGATCGTTTTCTCCAAATATAGGTGATTGCAGGTGATTTACAATTTTTACAGCGATTTTTCGTTATTACCGGCAATTCACCTCCAATCGAAAAATGTTTTAGGGGATGTTGTAGGTATAAAAAAGATCTGCAATTTTTCACATACCCTCAAAGTTTCAGAAAAAAAGTAGAAGAAACCGTGTTTTATGTTTTTAATTTTTTTCGCACTGAAAAATGATTTCACAATACTGTCCGTTATTTCCAAGCCGCTTTTTGAATTTTGAAGTTCAGCAAGTTCAATTTATCAAGATTTTTTAATTAATTAGAAAAAAGAATGCTTTTGTTCAATTTCGAAAATGGTGAATTGAATGCAAAAAACGGTATTTTTTATATAATATAGCTGTAGTTATTATATATTGTTCGAAGAACAAGCGACATACATTGTTCTTTGGTTTAATTATAGACTCTTCTCAGTTAAGCTTTTGTAGTTTGTGGGCATCCCTAAAGAAAAAAGGCATTAAACATATAATTTACATTCGAATAACTTGGGATTCGTAGGAAAATGTGCTAAACGTTTGCCAATTCAGTTTTTTTCGATGCATTTACTTATTTGGCCAACTGAAGTTGGTACAGAAAAAAGGGCAAAAGGCACTATCAATAATCAGTAGTGTTACCAGTTTTCAACCGAACCATTCCTCGACGAAGTCGAGTAAAATAATTATCTATATTACAGATTCGTCATTTGCAACAAGGTTTTGTCGCTTTACACCACGCTCTATATTCTTCAATTTGGTAACCCAGCAATCGAAAGTGGAAAAAAATATTATAATTCATTCATTTTTAAACAATTTGAATTTGTACTTTAGGAAAAACGAATATATTTTTATTCACATTGTATTTCCATTCTAAACGTATTCCAATTTTTCGATTTTTTTGCAGATTATCGTAAATTAATTAAATAAACACCTACAACTTCAATTTGACTTTAAATCTGAATATTAAAAAAGTCTGATAATCCCTAAAAATTCCAAAATACTTGTTAAAAAATAGTCGTTTATAATCAATTTTTAAAAAATGTTTCAACTGCGAGCTGTTTTACAGTAAATTGATGTTAAAACGGATCATAGTATTTGAGATTCTTAAAATAAACGAGAAAAAGATTGAAGAACCATTTCGATTTTTTATTATTTTGAGTATACTTGCAGGATTAATAGTCGTACAAACAATTAAAAATAGCCTCTATATTCTTTACTCAATGATCGTAGAACGCTGTTTTTCACGCTAAAAGTCTTTGTTAGTTTAGGTATTAAAAATGTTTAAATATCGAAATTTTGATATTTTTGAAAAATTTCATTTGATACTTCCTTTGACCATAAATTAACGATTTTTAAAAACATAAGTGATTATGCACGGTTTCTATGACAACAATTTTGTATAATATAAATTTGTTCAGATTATTCAAATAATTACATTTTTTCAATATATATATATACATATGTAGATTAATTAATTGCATTCCTATTAAGTTATTAAAATTAGGTTCACTTGAGTATATATTAAACGTTCTAAACATAAATATGCATGAAGAGAGTCAAAATTCAATGACTTTATTTGATAAAATTTAATTTTAAATTATCGTTTCTTTGAAATTGTGCAAAATGGACCCTTCTTCTTTCCATTTTATTCAAATTTTTATGTGGTTTGATACATTTTGCATCGTTTTACTAAGAAATAGTTAATGAATTTTTAAAAATTGATGATAAACGACTATTTTCATATCTATATTGGATTTTTGTAGAGCTTTAATATAATTATCAGACTTTCTTTTATTTATCATCAGACATCGATGTTGATAAGAAGATTTAAAATTAAACTAAAGTTTGTACAGGTTAATTTAAAAAAACTTTGTACAATAACCTGCAAAAAATCGAAAAAGTGAGTTTATTTAACATTTCCTTAGCACATTTTTCTCTTGTTGGTTGTAAAATAATCGTGTGATGTTACTGAAACAATATCAGATAATTTTTAATCCAAATTGAAACTTCAATTCAAATGTAACATTTAGACCCGGATTTAAAGTCGTAAGTTGCAGTTTAACCTAGAACTGATAGTTCAGTCTTTAGATAGTTTTAGGTATTCTTCTATTTTGTAACAACTTTTAAATCAACAATACAGTGTATGCCAAAAAGGGCCTTAGTTTTTAAACACCATTTACAGCACCGTTAATCATTTATTTTATGTCATATAATAAATAAAATATAGATTCACATTACGTAATTAAAAGTGAAGAATATAAATGATGACTTATGTAGATGTAATAAGAAGATCGAACGAGTTTAAAAACGGAAATTTCAATTAAAAGTTGAATTACCTTATACTCGTACCCATCTTTGGTTAGCGAAAGAAAAGTTTCTAATTGAAGTGTTTGATAAGTGATATTACCGTGGGATCGTCTGAAGAATTTATATAATCTACTAAGCATAAAAGTGATGTGCCACTTGCTTACGAATCATTTCGATCGTGGATGTATAAGCCATGGAATTAGAAACTTCTAAACATTTAACGCTTTCAACTCAGAACTTTAGTCGCTTTAATTAACATTATTTTAAAGTACCAATATGTTTTAAGTGAAAAATTTAAATACATCTTATTGAAATGCTTTAATGATTTTATATTAATTTTTTTTTTAATTTCGTTATTCCCATCATTATTTAAGCACATTTATTTAATTGTAGGAGAATTAAATGCACAAAATGCCATTTAATAATTACGCTTTATGCTGAACAAATGAAGGATATTTTTTTCGAAATCGAGATCCTGACGTATTGCATTTAAAAAGTTCGACATTCATTTTTTCAAAAACCAGTAATGATCTAAAAACACAACTAATAAGTTCCACCTTTGACAAAAAATGTTTCTAAAAAAAATTTGCACAATTCTCTGAGTTTCACAGGCGAGTTTCTGACTTGAGGGGTGCAAATGTTGGAAAACAATAAAAAATGCTATTTTTCGTTCAACATAAAGCGTAATTATTAATTATTATTTACTTGTTAAGTACGATGAACTTAAATTCCGTTATTTAAATGCATAAAATACCCTTAATGCTGTAAGTAACGACCTTCGACGAGTTCAAAGTTTGAGACTTGTTAATTTGCGCCCGAAGATTGCACTGCAGGGCGCAAAATCGAGTTCTACTCCCGGAGTGTTAAAAGAATATGAAAGAATAGTCATATATTTCTGACATTTTTGGGGGACAAAGAAATTAAATTTGCTTTTTCATTCCAAAAAATCTAGGATTGTTTTCTTATTCTTAAAATCTATTTTTTACCTTAAACAAACATTTTATGGTTTCAGGAGCAAAATGTTATTCTATACAAATATAGAATACAAAAAAAATTGGTTTATATTTTTTTAACTATTTGTTTTGTGTTCAGCCTTTGGCCTTAAACAACTTTTGTTTGGAGAAAAACGCGGTTACGGTTTTAAGTAGTGTAAAATCATAGCTGGGAGGCGTTCATTTAAAAGGTTGTTACAGAAAGAAAAATTATAATACTTAGACTTTTGGGATACTATTTGAAAATTATACCTTTTATAAAAATCAAAATATTCTATTTTTAAAAAATTCTATTGTTGTTTCCCCACCTTGAATAAGAAACTCGATAATAACACATATTTTATCTTATTTATAAAAATGTTTTGCACTAATGAACGTGTGATTTTAATTAGAGGGCATTCTTCTTGATTAATTGAAAAGTGTAGCATTGGTTTTGACGTTATACACAGTTTGCAAATCTTCTGGCATTCGGTATAATTGACTTTCCCCGCCTAGCGCAACTCGTTGCTCTGATTCAATTCGAGACATTGACTTTTAATGAGTCTCTTATGGAACATCAAAACGCATTAAGACAAATCTGCGTAAATCATTTCTACTGCAAAATAGCCGCAATCTCATTATACATCTAATAAAAGATCGTCAAAGCTAAAGAAAAATTTCTTAACGAACCCTGCTTTCAATCTTCTTTAAATTATAAGTTTTAAAAAATATTATATGATAAACAATAAATATAAACATTTGTATCTTAAAATAATTTATTAAAGAGTTATAAGTCGAAAATTTAAAAGAATTCTAAGAACTCAGTAACAAGTAATTAATAAAAGTGCGTACTTTGCTTGTAGTATTTTATAAGAATTGATTTTTTAGAATCAAGATGACGGATTGATGTCAGAAAAAAAAACATAAAAAATTGTCTGGTGTTTTTAATTTGAAAGTAGCTATTTTAGTTTTAGAAGTCATTTAAATATAATTCCTTTCTAATTTCAATCATTATCGTCAAATTTCTAGGAAATTAGTATTTGTTTTCGATATAATTACAGAAAAAACTCATTTGTCTCGTTACTCAACATTTTTACTAAATAAAAAATAAACTCTTCCTGACACCTTGAAATTACACGAAACTACATTGACCAGTTCTATTGACCTTTAGAAGAAAAATTCTGCTAGTGAGCTAGTTAAGAACTCGTATTTTCCGCTCAAGCGACTAACGAAAACAAACAGAAAGTTTCTAAACCCATCCTTTCGTTCATAATCTTAACCATCGCGGCGAAACCGCATAAATAAAACATATAAACGTTTGCATAAAAACTAAAATTTGCGCTTCCAACAAATTCTTTTATTTTCACAAACTCATAAATAAAATAATTGAAATAAAAAGAAAGCATGGCGAGTACACTCATTACACTTGCACTCTTTTCTGCAATTTTAACAAACCGAAATAGATTTATTAAGCACGCGAGTACAATCGCGCGAACCCCTTTTACACCTTGCACTTCGGAAAGACGTGTAGAAATCACAGACTTTCTAATCTGAAAACCATAATTTCCCGAAACCAGAGGAGAAATGCGGACGAGTGGAGGATAAGCAGCAATCGGCAATGCAATGCAAATGTCTACGTGTACACGAGACCGGCAATAAACGTAAATTGGAAACAATTCCTACAACGTACGAACAAGACCAGAGTGAAATGGATTGTTTGTTGTCGATGTTCGGATCGGTTCCAATCGGGCGCAGTTTCCAAACATGAAATTATAACGTCGAACTTTTTTTTATTTGTCCTATTTCACTTTTTTCACAATTCTTCAAACTCCTTCGACCTACATAACGATGGTTTCTTATATTATGCTTATTTCACGAATATTAGCATTGGGTTCCAAAACACGAATCCGTCCTGGGATGTCGTGGGGAGCTCCTGAGGACGTCCAAATGTCCGCTTTTGGTCCTCGGGAGCTCCTCAGGGGAAGTGCTGGGACTGGCTTGTGCTGTTTAGGAACCTATGACAAATCTATGAAAACGCAAACTGGATAAATTGTACAAGGCCTGTCAAAAATTTAAGTTTACCATTAAAAATTGTGTTTTGTAAACTGCTTGGTTGGTTTTTTACTCGATTCCAACCCTTCACTTTGAATTTTCGACTGTTAACCAACTGTAATTCATTAATTTGTTACACAATCGTAAGACAGTTCTTTCGACGAAAGATCGGCTGTGTTTCGACTGTTATTCGTAATCTAACCAACGTCTCGGCGAACGTTCGTTCATTCTTTAATTCGATTAATAGTTAGAACAAACTTAAAAACCAACGATATGATTTAAAGTCAGTTTATAGTCTGAATATAGTTCTTTTATTAGCCGATGGCTTGCTGGGGGATTTGAATGGTTTGACAGGTTGTAGCGATGCCATGAAAATACAGTACATTTAATCAGTTGAATTAGATTCTAAAATACAATGATTGGAAAATTGCGACGATATTGTTGATTTCTGATGAAATGAATTTAGACATTTTTTTTGTGGAAAACATTTGAAATAGCGTTGGTAATATTGTTTGTGAAGTCGACGAAACAATGACACATCATCCCTGGTAGAAATTAGTCTAGTTTTATGTTAAATTATCTAGTTCCTCCATACCTTTAATGTACGAAATGATGAAATTGGGCAGAAAGTATCCAAAACCTGAACTTTTTAGAGATTGTGTGATGCCTATGGGGAATGATCATGAAGGATCCACTCTGATTTAAGGAAGTTTTGCTGCTCAAAAAAATGGGAGATCTTACTCACCAAAACTATGTGATCAAATTTAATTCCAAAAGAGTTAAAATCCAAAGGTGGAATTCAAAAATAATTGCCATTCTAACCCAGTGTAGTTAGAGCCCTTTGGATAATCTATTCCTAATTCGGGGTGATTTGTGCAATGAAATTCAAAAAGTACTCCAAAGGATTCAAATATCTTGACTACTCTTTAATAGCCTGACAAAGCTACTCCAACTAGTTTAAGAGGGACCCTAGATTGGTCTGAAACGTTAAGGGTTATTTTTAAATTATAATTTTTTCCATCCTTTTTTACTAATATCGTAGGTTATAAGCCCACCCAATATCATATTTATTAATATCTTTGTATATACTCGTATTACTTTTCTGACAGGAGAATGCAATCGTTTTTTCATATAGTCATTCAAAGTATATATTTTATGGTATGAAAAAGTAATATTCGGGATATGGCAGTAAAGTTTTACCATCTTAGATGCACAGTTCATATTTAGATTGACTTCAACGATCCATTATGTACTTTGAAATAAGTGGATGAATAATAAATAATCAAAATATTTCAGGAATATTTGTCTGGTTTGAAATTCCACCACTAGTTCATGGAAAATCCGTAAATAGGGAAATAATTTTGTTTGCGGCTTAAATCCAGAGGTGCTCTCGTTTCATTCAGAATGTAGTTCGGCAATTCTCCTACTTGTTTCCACTCCATCGGTTGCGGTCCATATTGGCTGCAGGCAAGAAGAGAGCAATAAAGCGACCTTAAATGAACTTTCTAAGCATTCGCATGGGAGCATATAGTGCATTAGGTAGAACATAGCCGAAAGTGTAACAAAAAGAAGCTCAGTGTTGACAACGAGTAAATTGCGGTTTTCCCCGTCACGCGGAATAACGTTACGGATATTATTGGTATTTGACATGGAGGCGTGGCAACGTCAAATTTGCATGATTACATTCTCCGTATTAACTTGTCAAGCAATCACTTTTCTAGAAATGATGTCAGAACCCAATAGATTCTAGGACAGTTTTCGCTCGACGTAGTTAGGGACTACTTTCTCCAGCAACTGTAGACGAGTCTTGGGAGATGAACTGAATGTTATTGATAAAGAAAAACTATGACTAGTTAACTTATCACTAGTGGTCACTAGTGGAGAGTATGACTTGTGGTACTTTGAAACCCATGGCTGGATTTTTTTCCATACATCTTTGTATCACACATCTTATTTGGGCCCAGGTCAGAGTCCAATAGGCACCCTGTACTTCCCACCCTATTGACGTTTATTCCTTTCGGGGAAATAGAACTTCTGCTGAGTGAGGAAAAATTAGCAAGGAGTGGGGGAATTAGTTCATTCCGACGAGACCCTTTTATTGTCTATAAGTCATGGGTAATAAGACTTGGCCCTATTACACCACAACCTATAGATTCTACTAGACTTAAGTTCCTAATTATTTGTTGGCAATATGTAACCCTCTTCTTTGCGTTGAATATCTTTTGTATAGAGATAAGAATATAGTAGTGTCTGACAATGGCATGGATCTAAGATGTACTTTTCATTTTCAGATCGCGCGCACGTGACGGCCGAGGTAATTTCCAGTCTGACGGAGAGAGGTAAACAACAGAGAAGAAAGGCCTAGGCAGACAGTGCGGCACGTACAGATCGTATTCGGGAGTGAGGACGGAAGTTGGACCGGTTCCATGGAGACCCGATAGAAAATTTCATCTGCGTCACGCATCATCCTGCGAGCAAGAGGTAGGAAAGGAAGAAGCGCCTCAGAGGTCCAAAGGAAGAAAAATCGCGGCGGAAAAAGAGTCAGAGAGGCGGAATGAATTAACGAATGGGCTGCGGAGGAAAATAACTGCCGTGGTAGACGGGTACAGGGAGGTGGATAGACATACATAACGACGAGGGAAAAAAGGACGTATCGCGAAGGACCGGATTCAACCGTGGCGGCATAGTAGCTCATTGCTCCGGCGCGCCGCCGGTTTTCTCGAGGACGCGAGAAATTGTCTCATCCTCAGCGCAGGAGCGCCCCGTCCGGAGGAAGCCCGGAGGGAATGACGGAGGCCCTCGCAGGAGCAGAGGTTCAATTCCGCGGGCTGAATTAGCCTCGGGTCTCGTTAAAGGGATTCGCAGTTAAAGAGAACTCTCTTCGTATGGTGCACGCCGGCATGGAGCGGCGAGAGATCCCTCGAACAAAGGAACAAACTCGACGGAAATAGAGGAGCGGAGGGGTGCCGCGTGCGGGAACTTAAGAGACGGAGAAAACGCCGACAAATACAGAGGGACAAGGAGCGTACGCTCGTCGAATGAAGAGGGCCGTAAAGAGAGAGGTCTAGCACACGAGGGACAAGGGAGCGAGCGAGAGGAGAGTGTTGCCGTGGAGACCGATGTTCAGGGCCGTACAATGGCCGGGGCGCTTTCCGAGAATGCCCCTCGGCCCGTCAGCGTAGTCACGGTGGACGGTGCCAACGTCGTGGAGAACGTTCATCCCGAAACGAACAATCAGCAACCCCAGCAACAAACAGAGGAACCCATCCTGATCCAAGATGCTACCAGTCCACGAACTTTTCCTGCTACCGAGCAGCAGGACTCGGCGAATCCGAGATCGTTCGCCTCCACGGAGGCCCAAACTGAGTCTGGGCCCCAGCTCCTCCATCAGGACAGCGAGGAAATTCGGGAAGCTAGACGGAGGGAGAGGAGGATGCGGAGACACCATCGGAGGGCCCTACGGAGCTGCTCGATGCCCCCCACGTATCCGGGCGCACCGGGTGGATGCGCCGGCACTGCCCACGGTGTTTCCCTCGTACCCCCCGTAGGAGGTTTCCTTCATCCGCCTCCGCCGCACCTGGGACTGAGGGGCCTTAGCCTGGGACTGCCTTTCCCCGTGCCAGCCAGCGTCTCCGCCTTCGGCAGGTCAGCACACACTCTAGTCTTTATTTGAGATCTTGCTTTAAAGATGGAACTATGCGATTTGCCGAGCGCGCGCCCGCCGATCATTATGATTACGCGAGTCTTCCACGGACGGGCTTTAGGGATAAAGATTCACCTTTTACGGGCCTTTTTATTTTATCCGGCCGATCCTAAGGTTCCCGGCGAACTCGGTAATTTCTTAATATATCGACTCGTTTCGCGTTCCCCCAGGTTACCGAAGCGCTGCGTTTAATCGCAATAATACCAGGTGATGGGGATGCTCGGGCTTTTCAATTTGCATGCGAGCACGACGCAGGTGCCATTTTCAATTTGCTTCTAATTCCTAATAATGGTAGTTATTCAATCACATGTAGTAAGTAACGTATAGATGTGTTAGTTTCAGACAAAATATTTACTTTATATTTATTTACACAGGATAAAATGGTTTTGTTGTTCGGAAGCTGTGGGTCATTTCCCACGTAATTTTGTGCGTACAATCAGAATCCGAAGTCAGAGCTGGCCCATCACGTCCGGATTTTGAGATATTTGGGGTTATTTAATCGAAAAACGCGTTTTTTTGCTATTTTGGAGGTAATGTACAGAAGACAACATTTTTAAGGGTTTTTCCTTTCGTTGGATCATGTGGTACTCTTTTTTTTTTTAATATGGGATGCGCAGAATTCCATTACGACTTTTCTTCACCAAGATACGCCAATTTGAAATTACCATATACATGTAAACAAATTTACCTTGAAATGCTCTTGGAGAAAAAGCTCAAGGTCAAATTCAATGTCATGAAACCTATATAAATATAAACAACTATATAAAATATGGATACTAATAATATAATCACGTTTCAGTATTGTGATTGTTTTTTTGATAACGTTAATGGAATATATCTCGTAATTTTAAAATGACCGTAACTTTGTAAGAAAAAATCTTAGGCCATCGAATAAAATCTCATTTTGAAGGGTAAAGGTAGTACTAAGAAATGCAAATAGTACAGAAGGCAAAAAAAATTGTTGTGTCCTGTACGTAACCTCAAACATGGCAAAATAACGCGATTTTCGAGTACATGACCTCAAATATCTCAAAATCCTGACGTAATGGACCAATTCTAACTTCGAGTTTGGATTCTACGCATACATTTACGTCGGAAATGACCCATAGCTTCCAACAACATCAAAGGCCCCCTTTTTGTAGACCTGTGTTAAAGACACTCATAATTTGTAGTAGGTTTCATATCGGTCATGTTTATAAATCAGCATAGAGTTTGGTGTAATTTTCCGACAATGCATTTCAAAGAACTCGCAGCAGATAGTTCTGGGAAACTAGGATTTGGTGGTTTCTTTGCGCATTAGATATTTTGTAGTTAAAATAGTTCTGATTGATAAATAAGAACGTTTGTTAGTAGATCATGTTTAAACACCATAAATACATTAAATAGTTAACTAATTATGACACTTGACAAATTGGAAAACCTTCGACAAAGTTGGAATCTTGTAGAGCCACGTTAAAAATACATAATCTCTATATTTTAAAATTGTCCTTGGAGATTACGGTAAACGTTATAGCAACAAGGTCGTTTCCTATAATTTTCGTTTCAGACGTTTTCCAGACACCAAAAAACGTTTTTCGTTGAGAATTTTGCGCTCCACATTTTTAGTTTGAAACATTTTTTCATGAGATTTGTATTTCTCGAAATACAACATATATGTAAAGAGAATACAAAAATGCGCTTTTCATGATCTGACCTTGAAGATGACCTTGTCGCCAATTTTCACTGTAATTAGTCCAAGAAATGCAGTAAAAACGTGTAGAACCGCTAAAATCGAGAGTGCTCATTAGGGTACTTTGAGAGTTGTCTTTTTTAAGTGTAGAAACTGTAGCCGTAATGACATTTTGCAATTTACCGCCGATTTTGAAAGCAGCAGCTAAGTTACTATTTGCAAGAACAGGAAATGATATTCAAAAATACTTTTCCAAGAATTTTCCGCTGACCTATGCAGACAGTTTGTGTCTTTTGTTTGAAAATCAGCGCACTGCGGGGGGACTCCCAACCCACGCAGATTCATGGCACCCTTGTCATTGTTTAGGTTATTTGGACAGGAAGTTTTGACAGATGCTTAATTACTCAAATCTGTTCGCTACGGAAGATCAGCAACATCCTTTCTTTTCATTAATGGGAATATAGACTAAAATTTATATTTTACCCTCTATCTGTCGTGATATGATTTTTTACAATTATAATTTACTACCTGGGACACTCAAATTCGCATTCGTAATGGGAGTTAAGTTTAACATTCACGCAGGATGTGAAATATGTTTAAGGGATTTTTTTATTGCAACAATATTATAAACGCATGTGGTTACTCTGTAAATTTTAACCTATACATTTTAGTGTTGTTAGGCCTAATAGTCATAACGTATTTTGCAGTATTTTGGAAATTACTGCCACGGTCCATTTCTTACATTAATTTTAAGAAAGTATTATTGCAGATGTCTTGAATTTCATTTTTTATATAAAAAATTAACATTATTAAGTAAATAAAAATCTGTAGTTTGAACCACGTGACATAGCACGGCGCAGTTGACAGTTTTTGTGAAAGAAATAATCATCTGAAAACTTCATTCGAAACAAATCAGCGTTGCATAGGTAAAATTTAGCCATTTTTACTGCCGACAGGGAAGTGATGTATTATCGTCATTGATGGCGGTAAAAGTTTACTTTTCAAGAACGTACCGTAAGGTCGAGCAGACGTTTATTTATATACTTTCTAGGTAACAGGAAAGACCGACTGTCATTTATCTTTGCGTGTACGCAAAAATGGAATTCAAATCATACCGGCACGTCATAGATTCGAACAGCTGTGTACAATAAATCTTGACCTACTGCCTTATGGTTTAGGGGCCAGGTATGGTTTCGTGGTCTTTTTTTCATGGGTCGAAAATGTCATTTTGACGAATGTTAATCACATCAACGCGAGTATTTGACTTAATAAAGAACTAATATTTAGTCGTTCCGATTATAAAGCGATATGTTATTTATGGAATTTTAAAAGTTTGTTAAAAATAATTATCTATTAATTAAACTTTCGAAAGTTAAAAAATATGCATAACATAAAAAAATGTGAAAAATTAATTAAAAATAAACTGTAATTTATCAAAAGATTATAAAAGTTATTCAAATTTTCGGTGTCTATTCTAAAGTTTATGATTTTCTTTATTTTCTTTGACATATGTGTGATTTGGAAATAACTATCATTTTTGCATGTTTTCTATGATAAATGACTTCTAGAAATATCATTTACACTAATTATTCTACAAATGACTTAATGGCAATCTGTTATTGAACATATATAAAATTGAGTTAATAATGTAATGATTATCATAGTTGAGTTAAGAAAAATAGACTGTAAATTCAACACATGCAAGTAAAGTGTTTCATGTTCAAATTTAGAAAAATGTTGTACCGACAAAGCCTGATGTAAGCAAGATATTATTATCTTATTTTATTTTTATTTCCTTGCAATAAGTCTTATTTTGAAGCACGAATCTAAAAAAGCACCTTTTTTCATTTACTTATTTATTTATTCACGAACGTGTCACAACTTGTCAGGTCCATGTCATATAATTTGTTCTTATTTAAACTCAAAAATAAAGATAACAATAATTATATGTGCATTACAAGCGCGAATGACTTTAAATTCGACTGATTTTTAATAGCACAAACACAGATTAAAAAATTATTGAATGCAATTTTGCGCGAATGAAAAATAATATTAATATTATTATGTCGAAACGTTAATTATATACTCCAATAATTACAACATTTGATTGTATGTTGAATATGAACATTTCGTTAATAATCAATCAGTTAGATTTATTTATTTTCCATTGAATATATTCTATTGCATAATTTTACAAACTGTGAATTTCTAATAAAATTAGTTCCTAAAGATTAACTCACAATGGGTAAGCAACATTAAAATATCTTCTAATTTTATAACATAAAAATGAATACTCATATCCACGTGCAGTCGTGAATGGTACACCTGGATAACGAAAAACTATGGAGGGAAATTCCTGAATTTCTTCTGAAGCTTTTGTATATGATCGTATAGAATTTCTCTAGAGACTATTGTAGAATTATCGTAGAAACCCTATAGAAATGAACAGAAATTGTTTTCTGATTCGATTAAATCGTTTAACTAAAATAATGTCGTGAGGTAATAAGAGTCCATCGGTGGACTGTTTATTTCTTTATAAAGTTGTTTTTAGAATAGAAAAATGTTAAAATCCATTATAAAATTCAATATTGCTATATCGTTAACTAGGATGCTTGGAATTTGAGCAATATCATCTTTCCTTTTTCTTAAATTATTAAAAATTAATTCATAAGGTTTTTTAATACATAAATTAAGAACATATAATGCAATTAAAGAATGATATGGAGAAATATTTAAATTTTTAATTTTATCAACAAATATCAGCGTGAATTTTTAATATTTGTATTTTTGGAAATTTTCTTCCTTAACAATTTATGTAAAAACGTAGAAATAATCTCTGTATAATATAATATTTTGAATTGTTTATCCATTTTATCGTCCAAGAAACTGATAATCATTCTAAACATTACAACTTCCTTTACGAGGTCCATTTATTTCTGTTTTTAATGAAGTTTCGTTCATTATTGTAAATTGAGTCGAATAAAATGAAATTACCAAAGTAGAAATCCATCAAAAATGATGTTCAATTCAGAACCATATTCTACTTTGTTTCATATCAACAAGATATAATACTGTGCAGCAATTTCATTCATTACCCGCATGATACTACTTGAGAAAAAGTCTTGAGTAATTTTAAACTAGAAATTCGTATTAGAGAGACATTTCTATAATGCACGTTTGTCAATATAGAAAATGGGTTGCAATTCTATTGAGTTTATATTGCCATGCCATATAAACATGCCAATTACACATTTCACTGGTAATTTAGATCATGTACACTCAGGTTTTGATTTAAAAATTACTAATGCAGGTACCAATACTTCTTTTAGAATTATTTAGTAAAGTGTAAAATTTGTCGGAGACAAAATATAAATGCAAATAAATTGTCACAGGTTGTTTGATCGAATCGTTTAATATTGGTTATAGAATTTTCTGTAAATAATGTAATAGAAACTATACATGGTTTGAGAGAGATGAAATGTAATGAATTTACTTGCTATGTGCTCAGATGTACTTTTCCAGACGTAAGAAGCAATCATAACGGTGACTGTCATTACGATTAAGAGTATTTGAGTAACCTTTTAAAGTCAGTGGCTTTTTACGACGGCTTTTATTTCGGTAAATTTGCGAGATTGAGAAGGACGAGTTCTTGGGTAATTTCTCAATAGTTCTTGGACGTAATTAATGTTCTTTGGTTTTTGTCGATATTGTAAAAAGAAAAAATATTTAAGATCAAATCTGTACTCTTCTTTACATCGTGCTCAATTTCAACATTTTTTACATTACATTATTGCAGTAATCATTTTGCGTTTCTTATCTCGGTTATTCTGTTTCATTTGTTTTTTCCCGTACTTCTAAACCGTATATTTTATTATACTCAAAATTATACGTCGTTATAGAAATATCTTCGAGAGGAAACACAAAATAGAGCAAGAAAAAATGTCACATTTCGTGAATTTTATTGGACACGATGTAATGATTATTCAAAATTCTGGAAAATACGTTTTTTATTGTAAATTTTTATGTAAATTAATCATAAAAAATGACAGTTGTATGGCATTGTTTGAATGTGATATTTTTTTAATGAAACCCTTGACCAAGGTGGTAACATTCAATTTTTAGTCTGAATAATAAACTAACAAGTTTTTGATTTCAGATAACAAAAGCAAGAAATGTAAGTGATTAATTTTTGGAGCAATTAAATAATTAACATAATTGTCTGTAAAAAAACTATGTAATATAACAAAATTCTATTATATTTATGAGATTTAGATCATAAAGTAAAATTATCAATTGATGAACGTTTGCTCCTATTGAATCAAATGTTGAAATTGGGAGCGTTCTATCGCTGTTTTTTCTTTTATTCTTTTATACTATTATATTAATTCATTTTTTATGTGTTCAGGGAATCTTATTAGTAATTTTCACATCTTCCTAACATAGAAAAACATGACTTATAAAGTATTTCGTATTACTCTATCGACAATTAATATTTAATCATCTATAAAATCTCGAAATAAAAATAAGTTTTTATAAATCAATATTCACAAAATGTAACCTAAAATACTAATCAAAATATTTGTTACAAAGTTTCACTGCGTGCTTTAAGTCATCCATAAATTTTAAATTTCGGAAGTTCATAAAAATTGAATGAATATAATCTAAATTTTAAAATAGTGATATATTTGTGAATTTTCGATATGTATTTCTATATATACGTACATTTACAGATATATTTTGATGCCTTTTTATAGGAGGATGCACGTCCTCACTTTCGTCAGAATTTCATGTTGTACAATTCGAATATCGATTTTTTAAAAGCCTTTCATAATTCGCGATCTCGTATTGCCTCGGGATTTTGCGTGAACACGGATTGTCTGCCGCAAATGCATAAAAAGTTTTCCGTGTTTTTGTCAGGATGTATTTTTTATTCTCGGGAAACGAGACACGAGATGAAACTAAAGCGACGTATTATCGGGCTTTTGACAATTTTTTATAATGTAAAAGAGTCGTACTCGAGTCAACATAACAATGCTTAATAATTTCAAGTATATGTTCGTTACATAATAATAATATGCATATGAATATTTGAGTTTCTCTATCCAAGTGGCATAAGTCCAAATTTCGAAATGTAGGGTAATGATAGGAGTGCACTTGATTCTAATATAGTAATACGGATGATGATTCTAATAATAATTCTAATTCTAAAAATTTTTGAACATTGTAATATTACTAAATATTGTGTGATGTACTCGAATAAACTCCAACTGTAAATCTAAAATAATAATATAAACAAAACGTTTAATATGTATAGATTTTAAGCCTTCAGGTATTGGCAACGAAGGCGTCTTACTACCTACTTACTGCCTACGAAAACCGAGCCTATCATTTTTCTCATAGTTTAACATCACCGGTATGATTAAACGTTAAGAAAAAGTTAACTTTCTTTTTGTAATAACCAAATTGATCATTTTGTGCCTAATTCGAAAAGATAAATTGTCTTAGATTAAAAAAAAACAAATTGTTTGCATATTTGTTGGCAGGATTACATTTCAACTCTTCATTTTGACAAAGTTAAAATATTACGAACCACTTTCGAAATCCGTGAATTACATGTTCATTATCCGCAATCTGAATATATTTAACATAGTTGCAAGTACCTTATTCCATCATCGTCGTGCACGGGATGCAATTATAAAGTAACGATCTCCAATTTAATGTGTACAATAGAACTTCCGCCTGTTAAATTAATTTTCTCGTTGTTTAAATTTCTGTGATGAAACTCTGAGATTAAACTGAAAATACGAGTTTCATGAAAATTGTCGATTGTTCTCGATTTAAACGATTTATTACAATGCCGAGAATTTAAGCGCACAATAGATAACCTGTTTTATCGAATCTACGGCGTTTAGCTGTTACGAATTATGAATATAGTGCACTAAAGTATTTTCATGCTGACGTGTGAACGAGAGAAAGTGAAAACATTAAAATTTTACTTGTTTTAGAGATCATCTGGATTTTCGGGAAGCTTGATGATAGGCAAATTAAAAGATCGAGAAAAGTAAATCGAACAAAAAGATTTGTAGCACACGTTAATAAATCTCATTTCAAACTTAAAATCCGTACTTTTTAACGGTTTATTTTCGGGACGTCTGAATTTTCAAAAGAAA
Source organism: Trichopria drosophilae (assembly GCA_030407085.1). Classification (NCBI taxonomy): domain Eukaryota; kingdom Metazoa; phylum Arthropoda; class Insecta; order Hymenoptera; family Diapriidae; genus Trichopria; species Trichopria drosophilae. Next base: position 159,593,803 of record CM059583.1, read on the forward strand.
TTTCTAGTTGACTTTATGCGAAATATAAAAAAAAATTTCATTGGACTACGTAAATCGTAATACGTAAAAACACGACCTTAATTGACATACAAATATTTTTAGTTGTTTCTGTTTGTATGTAGGGAAAATAAAGGACACACTATTTTATGCCGACGTAACATGATTAACAGTGGTTTGTGCTGGTTTCAAACTGTGACTTCAAATAAAGATATTTACTCCAACCGCAGCGTAGAATACAAAGTACTTCAGCTAAATACATTTTGTCCCAATTCAAAACTACCAAGACTGTTTTTAAAAATGAAACTCATTCCGGGTTAAACTCTTAATCTAATTCAAGGCGTTTGAAGACAAAAGGACTTAACTAATTTACAGTTACGCGTCGAACAATCGATTGGAAAAGATGTTATCGAAATCGAAATTAATTCAATCCGTGGCTAAGATTGAAATTCAAATATGGTAAAACTATGAAGTATCCGTTGGAAACTGACTACACGAATGACTGGCGGATTTGTTCACGTTAAATTATAATGCATTCAACGATTATTCACTGACACTCAAGCAATCGTTTGGTCGTTAAATTTACGAGCATAATTGGAATCTTGGAGTAAGACAATATTCATAGTAAATCATTGGAAACGTTATACGAGAAAATACACCTGCTATTGTTACTGTGGAAAGATTTTTGTTCGGCTGAATGCCGATTAATTGGACTTACTAATATGTACATTTTGTAGGTATTAATATGTGAACATTTACAACAAAACCTAAGAAATCTTAAAAATATTTCCTTATTTAAATGCATTGTGTAGTAAATATAATGTTTTATTATTTTGATTGAAAGATTTTTAAAGGGATATTTTCGTATAACATGTTTTATGTGCACGAAATGTCGACCATTTAGAAAATCGAATTGTGATTTGGCCGATTTTACATACATCAACTACTAAAAAAAGGATGTAATATTGTAATTACACCAGTAAAGGAACACTTTACAAAATGGTATGAATTTTTGAAATAATTTTGTTGAATTTTTCGTAAATTGTGGAGGAAAACCTCTAAATTTATCAAATCCAGATTGGTTTTTGGTGTACCTGTTTTGAAAAAAGTCCATGAATTAATATATTGAACGTACCTTAATAGAAAAACATAACGTTTTCTTAAGCCACTAGGTGGCGTCTAAATTCAAAAGCATGTTGTATACAACTTCTTTTAAGCGCTTATCCGAACCTCAATTATTATGCAGACTGTTTACCTAAATACGATTCCAGATTGGTCATTTTTAAAATAAGCAACACGATTTTCTTTAAATTTGGAGTAACTGTTATAATGTTTTTCAATATCGCCGACGATGTTTATTGTTATTTACGTTAATTGTCATTTTCTGTTCTTTGTTCTGAGCGTTTCTGTTATATTTTATCATGAATTCGATTTTCGATTGAATTCTTGAAGTCAACTTATTTATATAATATGTTGTTGAATCTGAACCGTTCTGAATGTTTTTATCTGTATTTTATAGTGACAGTGATAGTAATTTTAATTTTTGTTATTTCATAACTTAAAAATAATGTAAATGTTTTTCATTTTATCAATGAATTGTAATTGCTATTAAATCAAAGGCTATTCGAGAAAAATGATTTTTGTTTTTCATGTTGTTTGTTATTATTCACATAATTTCGTTTGTTTTATATCTTAAAATGGTTTGGCTTAATCGATGAAATGAAAAAATTTGTTTCAGACCAAAGGAATAAAAATTTTAAAAAACTACAATAACAGTTTATAATAAAGATAAATTGATAAGCAATATTACTATAATAGTTAAAGTAGAATCAGTAATAAGTCATTCAATTTATGTTGAATTTTATTTCAACTCAACACGCATTCTTCGCAATTATGTAATAAACAATATTAAAAAAAGAAATATTCGTTTTGTAAACATATCAATTATTCAAGCAGGTTATTATTTCCTGGTTCATAAATGAATCGAAGCGTATGATATAAAAAACTCCTGTACAGCGTATAGTAAGAAACTCCTCATGACTATGAATGATCTGGTAGATGTATGCAGGAATGCAATACACCTCATTTAATCATATACGGTGTTTACTCGGTACAGGTCAATATTACTAAGACGATTTTAACCTAATATAATTACATTCTTATTTAATTAGTTTCCTGTAATTATTTCCAGGAGTTTTCATTACATTATCCAAACGTTTTATTTTATTTTAATCAAATATTTTCAATAATAACACATTTTTTGTACCGAAATTTTTTACTACGCATCTCGAACTGTAATATTCAAGAATCATTAATAATTTTTGATACATTTTATGTTGTCCTCGATATAACCTTCTATTTAGAAAAAAAAATATAATAACGGCCCTACTAAATTTATAACAAGAGTTTGCGAATAAAAAAACGAAATAGAGTTCCGTGCATCAAAGAGAATATAAAGCGTAAGATATAATTTTAGAAAATTAAAATTACGTCCACTAATTACTTTTTTTTCAGGGTAAAGAAAGATTTTATGCGATAATGTTATTTTTAATTCACGTGAGAAAATAATTACTGTCTTCATGAATGGCGAGAAAATTGATAAGATTAATTCCCGGATAAACCTTATTCTTTTAAAACAAAACAAAAAAAATAAAATGCAACGAGCATCGTAATTTATCGTCTTGTATTATTACATAACTATATGGTACTAGACGTTACGTTATGTTTCTTACGACAGAACAGTAAGATATATTAGAAGGACGATAATAAATGCAATTATCATAAAGGTTGAAAAATTTTGATATTTTTTTTATGCACTATGCAAAAATGTTACACATTTTAATGGATTTGGATAATGGATAGTATCAGTATTTTGACTGCAAAAATGTAATTCTTTCGTAAGATTTCTCATGTTACCGTCCTCAACCTTATATACTCTTACAAATGCTTTATTTTCCGTTTCGAAAACGATATTCTCTCATTGAATTTAATTGAAAAACGTAATAACTTTCTTACTCCTTTTACAAATTTTGAAATTTTAACAAACTAATTACGTTTCATCAGTTACATATCGTTGAAATTACATTTAAAAACTATGAACATTTTTTAGAAATTTGTAGCCAGATGGAGAATGCTAATGATTATTGAACTACAAGATTAAGTTGATTCGAGTAGGTAATTAAACTAATTAAACAATATTAAGAAGAAATCGAGTACAGAGCATGGTTTTTACTAAATTTATTGTGATGATAATCTCAAAATAATGTCTTTAATCACGTTACTCTGGATATTTATGAAGAATGCTTAGAAATAACCTTTTATTTGTTTTCTTCTGATAGGATGCTAAAAAAATGTCAAAATGAATAAGTACAAATATTTTTTGAAAAAAAATGTAGATATTACCTCACCTTCTACTTAGTTTACAGCCAGCACCTTGGTTAAAAACAAACAACTTTTGTGTACTTGTATCGAAATTAAGTATATTTTGCAATGAAAACAATATAATTGATGGTAAAATGACTATATCAGATAGTAGAAATGACCATATTATTGACGATTTAACGTTTTTTCTATCTAATTTGTTGCCTGAATAATCTTGTTTTTAGCATTTTGAGAGTGTAACGGGTGATGGTAAAGAGTACCATCATTATGTGATCCGGTACCATCTATCTTGTCTATAAATACTGAAACATGAAAAAGCAATAATGTAACAATGAAAAAACATCAAAAGTTTTTTAGGTAAAATAATTTTACAAAAATTGCCCCGTACAACAATAACTCTTTTTTGGAACATAAAAAGAAAAAAAAACGTTTTTCGTAATTTCCTCACTTAATTCTACCCACGCAATGATCTACATATTCCGCATAATCGTGTAAATTGACCAATTTCTGAGCAAATTCCTTTTTCGTCCGGCGTTTAGGTTAACTGTCGCGTTTATGCATTGAGATTCATCATACTTTGTTCGTCAATATTGCGACATATTCGCGACGTCTTGGAAATTTTAAAATTGTCCTGCATATTAATACGAAAATACGCAGCTACCCCGAGGTCGTCAGACTTTCATTATATTCTATCCCCGTTATCGTAGCGATGTCGTAATTCGAATTCATTGTTCTTCACGGTCTACACGACGCACGCATTAGAATGAATCAAATTTTCTCTTCTTAATATTCCGATGGTCACAATTTAATTTGCGCTGGAAAATTTTGCAATCCTTTTTATTTATCGTCGGACTCTGCTGTATTCAATATTTTTTTACTTTTATATTAGTGAAGCCGAAGCATTACCGACTGCTAGCAAAGCGTGTAATTGTTGTCTTCCCTAATCAGCAAACTGATAGATATCATGGATAATTACTATCTGAAAGTTTCTCGATAATTGTACGTCGCGAATAATCAGTCGCTTGTTGGCTGGATTAAAATAAACGAGGTTTTGACGCTTATCTGTTTTGCGAGATTGAATTTCGTCGGTGCTTTAAGGGAAGCCCTTATATTTTTTTTGTTTACTTGCAGAAAAGAGCTTTACACATTTTTAATATACAAGGACTATTGCCTTTAGTTTTAGTTTAGTTTTAGAAAGTCATGTAAAACATTGTGATGACAATTATAACATGTAAGGTGATAATTTCGAGACTTATATTATACGAACATTTTTCAGTCTTTCTCATATTAAACAAAGTTTAAGAGTTCTAGATATTTTCAAAAAATAAAGTGTTTCATTCCAAACAGGGACGAAATTCTGTTTAATTACGAAGCCGACAAAATGTGTAAAAGGTATATTTTAGAGCATCTTTCGATGAATCAAAATTACTAAGACTTCAAATTTTAGCTGATCCTCTGAACATTTTTTTCAAAACTGTTTATTTTCAACTTGAATTGTGCAATGACCTTCTTCGGACTTTTACTGATACTTAACATAGGATAGTGAGTATGTAATAAAAAATGGTATTTTTAGGAAATAATGTTCAAAGGAGCAGATAAAATTTGAGTTCTTGTTGATTTCAAATCTTTAAATGATGATTAAACAAATGACTGAAACATTTATTTTCGTCGACGTAATCAAACATTACGGACATAAATTTTATGGACTCGCCAAAATACATATTTTTAGATTAAAACATCTGGAACGAAATGAATGGTTAATTATTAAAATGAAATAGACATTTTGAATATTGTACACTGTCGTATAAAGAATGTTGTTCATTATAATTATATCTCGAAAGTAAAATACCATTTTTTTTAAGTATAATAGTTTTGAACGTGCAACGGAAGATAGTCAACCAATTTTTCCCTGCTCAAGGTTCGTTAAAAAATCTTAACTTTTAATGTATAAAAGGACCGTTAATACCAATAAATTAATTTTATATTATAATTTAATCACGAACGGTCCAGAAGATATTCAATTATATCAATAAAAATCCATAATCTTTTGAGGATGTTCCGTAACACACATCAACTTCAGAATATTTCATTAATTTGGACGGAAAATATAATACTAAAGTATATAAATAAAATAACAAAACATAATGTAATAAACGTTATATGAATCATTTGTATGAAATTTACTCACGTTTAATCCACGAGTATTTGAAATTAAAATTTCAACAAAAAAATCAATACTCTCCCTACATTTTGAAAATGATCCAGAACGGAGAATAAACTTTTCATAAATCGGATTGTTAGGTAATATTATTCACAAATAATTGGTATTCTACTCAGTGAGTTAGGAAATAGTATTTCAAATTTTCTTTATACTTTATTAAGATGTGTTTCGATATAAAATGAAATTTGGTCCATTTTAGTTCTTGTAATTTCTAATTATACGATTAACTCGATTTTTAATAATTTATTTTAGAATAACCCAATTAAATAAAACAAAAGAAATAATCTTGGAAATAGAAATATCAATTTTTTGTTTTTTATTAATAAAAGACACAACGTTTTATATGAGTTCCTTTCAACAGTCTTGAATTAGTCCTTAATAGAAGACTGCAATAAAAATAGATTTGCTGGCATTCTATTATCCGCTGCGTGACTAAAAATCGTTGGATCCCAAAGAAACAATACTGGCATTGTTTAGTACTAATTGTTTTGAAAGGTTAATGAAACATTTCATGTTGTGGTCATTTATTAAAAAAATAGCATTCATGACTCTCGGTGAATATGATATGGTCCCCTTGTAATTATGAAGAGAAGTTTTTCATTATCCTTTGAGAACTATTAATATTAATTAAGGATCGTCTCTTTATTATTTAGTACTTTTGTAAAAAGAGAAGTCTTTGAAATGTAAATAACAAAACTAGAAAACACAAAACAATACAAAAATACGGTTTCATAAAGTACACCTGAAACGAACGTAACTTATAAAAATATAAAAATATTATAGAAATAATACAAAATACTATAAAAATATCAACGAGAAAACAAGGGGTCGGACGTAAAGAAGAGTTATTTTATTTTATAGGAATATATTCCGTTTCATTACGTAAGTTTTCAAACAACAGAAGCACTGAAAGTTATAAATAATCCACGGGAAGTATGTTATGACATAGTAAAAATCTCATTTTCACACGTAAACCATTTTTAGGTTAAATTTTCTCCTGCACATTTTCGAAAGAAAAGAAATGTCATTGTCTTATTAAGTCCTGGAAAACGACCGTGTTAAGATAGTATCACTATAAATCAAATTACCGAACAATGATTTACACTTTTCTAAGAAGAATGATTATTTTGAAACGCCTATTATAAGAAAGTATACCAACCGACTTACAACGGTTTTCTTCGTTAATTTTTAGGCAATGTGCAATTTTGACTCCTTCGTGGACGTGTTACTGCTTCCGTCAACTTTTTGTGCAGAATTCTTAAAGAAGTTTATTACGTCTTTTATTTTTATATGAAACCTCACAAAACGTCGTTGTAGACACTTATCGACGAACAGGGAAATGCAATTAACTTTTTTATTGGCCAATTTCGAAATACTTTTATTGAATTTAGTATCTCACAGTATCGTTTATTAGACAATCGTTAGCTGGTTTGAAGAGGTCTGCATTTGTTGCAGATATACTTAAAAAAACAAGGTATTAAAATAATACAAATTCTGATATACTTGTTCGTTCATTCTAATGCTCGGAATATAATAGCATACTACCAATTTGTATGGTATTGTTGTTCTGTGCCGTAATATTAATTGCAAAAATTTTCATCTGCTACGTAACACAATGAATAATACATGCACATAATTTTGAAATGATTCTTTAAAATATAGGACAATAAAATTTTATTTCAAAACCCAGAACAAGAAGAGATTTTAACTTAATTGGATAGAATACCACGCAATAATGCTTAGTGTAATTTTTTTTTCGCAACACTTTATTGCATTTAATATGACATGAAAAGTAAAAGCCAACGATACGTTTCACTACTATACGTTCTATGAAGGAATTGGTGTACCTATATTTTAACTGATTTATCGAACTTTCACTTCTTTGTACGTTAGGCAAATTACACTCACGGCTTACAGTGAGATATCTCAACCACTTTTAATTTGCACGCGAAATCTTATGCAATTCTTCTTTAAAAGTGTATTTTCATCCATTAACTCGGGAGAAATGGTGCTCTTGAAGTCCTGGGTTTGAACGATTTCATTTAAAAGTGATCATTAACGAACCGACAGATTAAATGTTGCATCAGTGATCAAATCCTGTACAAGCGTCTTTAATGGTTGAAGAAATTCGAAAGATTTATAACGATGGTTCTCAATAGAATGCGAAGAACAATGACGACTAGAATTCGATTGCGGTTTTTCTTTGGTTTATTTTGCAAGATCGTAAAATACTATATATAGTTATTATTCCTCGCCTGCAATCTACGTATTGTTTCTGGTTATCGATGATTATATGCCACTATTGGAAAACGATTACAATAAATTCTTTCAAAACGTCGTAAAAATATTATCTTACAAGAATCAAATACAGAGAAAAAATATTTAAGTGCGAACGAAATAACCAAAGAGAGAATTTAAGCATTTAAATATTCTGATTATTTCAAGATGGAGAAAGTTTCGTCTTGAATGAAAATGCTTAACGTTAGATTTGCATTAAACAATTTGACTAACTAATACTATAGTATATTTAATTAAAATATTTACATTTTTATTTAATTTAATATAGCCATTTATTAACGATGATTTCAAATTTAATGAGTAAACTGAATCACAAAACTAGCCAAAGTAATTATTTAATTAATAATCGAATCCAAAGCAGTGAAAATAAAATATTTAATTAAACCGCTGCCATAATGTGAAACGTTGTTCAGTTTAAAGCATCCGTGCTCGGTGCAGCATCCGCAATGAGTAAGCCTGAGGCTTGGTATATAGTTTATTGGGATTCGCTCGATCTAGTTTGTACTTTTTTGCTTAACGTATATGCTTATAAATTGTATGGTTTATGGACTGTTGGTATCCCTTGGCATGAAACATAGTGATTTTCACTACCGTGAGAATATGATCACGGGAAGATTCTCCAAGAATATGATTAATGAAGTGAATGCTTAATATCTCCCTTATATATTTTAGTTTTGTAGGGGATTCTAAGGTATTTTCGATAGTTTTCGCGATTCGTTAAAAATGTATAGAATATTTTTTTGTTAAATGGCATTTTTTACATTGTGTGCCACCATGAGTCTTTCTTGAAAAATCACCGGATTAATATCGAAATCAAGTATTTTTTATTTATTTCGGGTTTTAGAAATAGTATAACCTCCGACATTTTTCTAATATTTTCTACTAATATTTATCTATTTCATTGTTATTATTCATTCCTTACTAATTAAGTACTATGCAATTAGAAATCGTATTAAAAGTTAGTTAATACGAGAGCAGGATTTGTCGATTCATTGTTGCAAAAAGTAAATAATATAACATATTACTGACCAGTGAAATTGAACAATACAATTGAAATAGATGAGAAAACGAGCAATATTAATTAGTGAATAATTTAACTCCACATCAGCTACTTCTTAATAGTTGTTAATAGTTGTGTTTATTATTTGATACTGATCTAAAAACATTTTCCAAATGATATGCTTTAATTGGTGATAGAACGAATATAGATCGAGAAACAGGAAGAAGAACAGTAAACAAAGTTTCAATTAATATTAAAATGCTTTTTAAAATTTAGTTATTGATGTATGATATATTCATAATTTTGCATTAAAATGTTTTGTAAGTTACCTTCGAAAATGTGATTAGTTTCTGGAGATTTTTTCTATTCTATATATGTACTGACACTGGTTTCATTTTTTACTACTAATTCATTTCAGACTTTTTTCAATTGTAATTTATATTTTTATAGTTTTTTATTACCTCCAACATTGTCTGTATTTAAATACTATGTTAATCACGATTCTCATAAATCATTGAGACTTTTGTTAACCATTAGTTAGGATATTTAAAAATATATTTCTTTTCTTTCAATATATTCAGAGCAATGAGTATTTAAAATATTCTAAAATTAAATATTGTACTCACAATATGTCTACGATTATATTAAATAGCTATATTTAATTAAATATTTATTTGTAATGGTTGCAAGTAAAAAGATTCACGTAATTAAGTGTATTTTTTACTTCAGAAATATTTCTTTTTTGATAAATCTTATTTAATTCGAGTGAGATATTGTCGTGCGATTTTAGAAACATACATATTTGCTGGGTGTACATCATGAAAGTAATAACAATATTTTAATTTTATTTTGGTTGAAATTGTTGATACCTTGAATTTATAAAGCTTTAATTATTTATTTATTATTTATCTTTGCATTCATTGTAATATATCGATTTAATTTTACTGTCTAACTATAGTTGAGCAGTTTTGTAAATAATTTTATTAAATAACGAGTAATAAATAACGAAACCGAAATTAATAAAATCAGCATAAAAACACCAGATAAATTATTTTATAAATTGTTTTTTTAATTAGTTTATTATTATTAGTATTATTTGTCTTAAAGGTCGTTTTTCGTCTTCTTTCTGAAATCGATTAACATTGAACATTAAATATCATATGAAAATGAAATGATAGTACCACTTTTGATACGAAAGTAATATTTTTACTCGCGTCAAAGGAAAGTTAATTATAAGGTAAACAATTATAGAAGTTGGACAAATTAAAAAAAAAACAACAATTTTGCTATAATTGTAATAATAACATGAAAACGTGAGAAAAGTTACACAAGGCGAATTTTCTTTATTAAGTTTTAAAAATTTCAGTAATTTTAAAGGAGAAATTATAAACAATACATCCGTTCTTTTTGCTTATAGAAAAGTAAAATAGTGTATAAAACTTCAGATAAATTCTGAATATTGTTCAGTAATTACTTTATATAGGTAACTTTTTAATGAAAGTGTTAGCTTCTTTATTCTGCCAATTTCTTCGAGATTTTTATATTATTATTGATTATTCTTAAGCACTTACTTATTGTGTTGATTATACATTATTATTAATGTCTGTTATTTATGATTTTTTAAAACGAATTTTAGCAAAACTGGCGGTTAAACTGATCGTTGTCTCATAATTCAACTTTCATTACCGAAAATTATCAATCATCCATCTTGTACTTATCTTTTAATTCTTGATTTGTTGGTATCTAATTTCATTTAAAAAATGCTTCTTTATTCTATAACGTATCCTCTGAATAACAGTTCAAGTTATTATAATCATTAATATACTCTTTTTCAAAATAATATATTATAATATAAATACACCAAATTATATGAAATCCATCTAATTGCACATTTTTGAAAACGTTTAGAGAAGTAGAGATATTTCATGCAATCTCTATAGGAAACAGTTGGATTCTTCAACGGCGGGCCTTCGTAAAATCATTTCTTAATGAAAACGTAAAAATGATGGTATATAACATATTATGCTCAAAACATATGAAAAACTCGTGGAATTTGGAAGAATATTCTTGAAATTTTTATCGGACATTTTGAGTTTTGAATTTTAATGTTAGATTCGTTTTTGATTAGCAACCTCAAAAATATCCAAGTCAACAAAAGCTCGAATAATAAGCAAAACTCTAGTTTGGGTGTCTATAATCCTGGAGTATACCTGTTTTACAAAAAAAACATGGAATGATTTATGGAAATGTAGTTTAAAGTTAAGTGGTCATACTGTACGATACATCTGTCGAAAACTGAAAACAAACATTTAGTTTCCTTAAAAAATTCAGAAGATTTACAAATTTTTTTTATTAATTGAGTTTTATTTTCAACGCCTTGTCAGATTCGTTTTCACCGCAAAAAATCTACAAGAATTCCTACTCTAAACTGATAAAACAGAAATTTCGAAGGTCTGTGTAATCACTATAAGTTTATATAGTTTCTATTTACGATTCTTTTGATAAGGTTTTCCCTTTTCTCCATTATCACATTTTGTAACTTTTAAGTGATTTTATATACATCTTAAACAAATTCGAAATGCCCCAAAAATTCTCATACAAGATTTTACAGCAGAGTTTATACTGCCTACCCAGAATATGCATCCAAAACCGTATAGGAACCATGTCGCGATAAAATTTATCGTCACTTTTCGCCTTCGGTGTGAATGACTCGCTAATGCCTCAAAGAGTTTCGTTCTCTTCGCTCGCTGAAGTTGATATATACACAACGGCGATTGTGCCATGGATAAATACAGGTTAAAATATCCGGCAGTGGGAGGACGATACAGAATGAAATAATTCCTGTAATGAAGAGGATCGATGGAGGAGAATAATTATTGTGTAACTGAAACTTACTGCTATTCAGAGACTTAAAATTTCAATTATTTAATATGCCGAAATGTCTCTTCTTCTGGACCAGAAAATTGGTTATTTCCTGCGTGACAAAATTTAGTACAATATGGGTGGTCATTGGACACTAACTCCAACAAATGGAACTGTTTGTCAAAATGCAATCGACATTGGCCTCGGGTATTGAACTCCTGCTTTAAATTTAAATGTGTTATTCATCGAATTATTTGCTGTTGTTTGTATAGAATAAGGCAAATCCGTTTTTTGAACGGGATTAAGTCGATAATGAATGAATGTATTCTCTTCTTCTTCTTATTATTATTATTTATAAATTGGTATGTATTTTATATGATTTTTAATCCAAATGGCCAATATCAAGTTCAAAATATCCAAACATCAGTGTTGTCACAAAACGAACGGAACTTTTGTCAATACATTATCGAAATAAATAATAAATTATTTAAACAAAAAAATGATATCCATGATGTGAGAAAAATTCGGTAATTAATTTTATTTCAACATATTTTTCCGTATAGGTGTGTTTTTTGTGACTTTTATTTACAATTTATCATTAACTATACAGAGCAGATAAAACAATGATATTTATTAAAAATATTAGAAGAAGTTAGAATTCATAGATCTTATTAGGTAACTTTAAAAAATCAATTCGTTAACGTTTAGACTTACTCCGTCGTCCTCATAAGAAAAAAAAAAATAAATAAAATTTGTGACAGTGTAACTTATATGTAAGTTATGGCAGTCAATAAAATTGGTAAAACAATTGGTGGATTAAATAGACAAAATTTACATCAGTACTTAGAGATTTTTGTGGTCGCTAAAATTGGACTTGGAGTTTTAATAATTAAAAAATTGTTTATCAAGATACTAAAGCAACTGTAACGATTTCCAAATGGAAATTAGATAAAATTGTAATCAAAATAGAAAGAAAATGGGGACTATAAACACAATTTATGTTTTGTACAGCATATTGACTCTGTCATTTTAAGTTTTTAAAAATCTATTTTTTTGTTGTAGTTTTAAAAATAAGAAATGGATTTGTAATCAGCGACCTGGAAATCCCGCAAATACTAAGTTTTGTCAATTTTGAACCAGTAACAAATTTGTAGTCAATGAACTGAAAATCCTTATATACAATGATCGTAAAAACGAAATGTCTAGAAACATTTGTGACTGAAGGGTTAATTAGCAGATTAAGCCATTTTCTATATTCTCCATGACAATTAAGTGTTGATTTGTCACTAATGTCAATTAAATGTCAAGTAAATTTACAAGCATCTGTATATAACATTGCTGAAATCACTATGTCATTCAAGAAAAAGTGTTTATCACTTGCTAAGCGGTCTTATTTTTAAATTATCTAGTTTTATTTTAAATAAGAATATGTTAATTAATATCCGAAAAACTCTACTTTGGAACTACTTGTTTGTAAATTCTTTTGCAAGGGAATTTTATTCCTTTTGTAAATTCCATAGTATTCCAAGCATAGAATATTGCAAGTCGCACAGATATTCCAGTTACCATTCGTTTTCATCTAATCGATATTTATTCTCAAATTACAATCAGGGCATTCTTTAAATTCATTTAGTAACGAAACATTCAATACCTCTTAATAATGTTCTGCGCTGTAATTGTAACTGTTATTAAAACAACACACAAAAGAATTATGCAAGAAGCAATATCAAATTTTAATTTTCAATGGCAACAAATAATAGTTTATTACGGAACTAGTGTGCAATGTGATCTTTTTCTCACAAGTTTTACACGATATTTATGCAATAATAGACTGCATAAAGTGTTAATTTGCGACTGAATATTTCGATGCGCAAAAAGGTTTCCTCAAGATCAGGAAGTGATACTTTACTTTGCATACAACTAACGCACTTTGCTGTAATGTTGACTTTATGCATCGAAACTGAGGGCGCAAAGTAACATATTGCACACAGAATTGTATAAACAAAATGACTACTGAATAATTGGTAATCAGTAATATTCATGGAAATGAATTAGGTCCAGATTTAATGCTTGAAGATTACCAATCATGCATGAAAATGTTTGCATCTTCTTCACCGAGGTTCCTAAAACTTGTCGAATAGCAAATTTTTTAATTTATTATATCCCATTTATTTCTGTAAGCTTGTCGACTGTAAATCCCTTGAATTTGTTATGAACCTGAATGTAACTGTTGCATTTTTTAATTTGAAAGCCTGTGAGATTTGCCCATGTACGGAACAATGAAAAAAAAAGCAACATGGAATCGAAGGTTGGGTATTCGAGTGTAGGCGTCGCCAAAAAATTAGAAAGGAAAGCTTCGATGCTAGCAACCGTACACCTATGCATTTATGTCTTTGTGTGTGCGAGAGAGGCGCGCGCGCTTCAAGTGCATGTGCACCGGTACAGAGAATTAACGGCAGATTCAGACGCAGGTCGAACGGGCCCGATTTCTCTCGCGCAATTATTGCGCTGTAAAAGCAGATCGCTACCTGGCATTTCCACGAGATCTCGAACCTTTAGGCGCTCAAATAGAGGCGAGAGAAAATCCGATGCACCGCATTGCGATAAAAATGAAAATCCTTCTTTTTTTCAATCCAACCACATAGTCGCTTTTTAATTCTCGATAGTGCGCGCTCCCCGGGAAAGTCCCTCGGAAAATGGAGCCGGAGAGAGGAACGGATCGAGGGACCGCGATATCCGCGAACGTTTTTCCGAATTACGACAGCAACGGTTGCGTCCTCGTTATCGTTAATGCTAAGGAACAACGGATCGAGGCGTTGCGCAAATTACCCTCAAGTGCGATAATCGTCCTTTCGCGGCGGATTTACTTCATTTCGTGACGCTTTTCATTACTACTTCAGGCGATTACGATTTTTTCATTAAAACAGAAGAAATGGAATGGTTCTTTCAATTCGTGACTTATTTGGTTTGGTTTCGTTATTTTCCGCAACTCTGACCTCAAAAAAAAATCACGAAAGTTTTTTCATCAAGAACATTATTTTGCAAAAAGACTTCGATAAATATTACTATGCGTAAATTGCTTTTATCAAATCTGTCGGCAAAATTCAATTTCGCACACTGTTTATTGGTGCGCGAAGAATGTACTTTGCACACTCAAATTAAGCACCCGAAAAATTTCTCTCGCGGAGCCAAAAAAATACCATACGATACACGTGCGAAGTAGCTGACACAAACTTCGCACTCTTGTATCGTATTGTACTATTGTCGAGTGATTACTCATAGGAAGTATTTTTTCAATTCTGAAGTTTGCACTTTCGAAACACTAATTTTCAGTTGTATTTCGTTGTTTTCTAAGATTTTTCTAGGTTATCTTCATTTCTTAGTATGGATTTTTTACTATAATAAATATGATTTTTAAATTTACAATCAATTGATATAAAAAACACCATTTTCATAAAAAAGGCACTGAAGAGTAGGCAAACCTTAAACATCTTGTTATAGACGGTATAGCAGTTGTGACATCAGCGATTAGAGTTTCAGTGACACCCGATAGCACACTGCTCATTTGAGCATGTAATTTGGATATCTAAATCACGTTTTTGGTTTCTACTTTGCGTTTTTTTTTCATCTGATTCTTGCTTCTAACATCTGCAACAGTTACAAATCAGGCTACTATTTTTTGTTCATGGAACAAACATTTCTGTAAAAAAAAATATTTTGACGAGTATTGAACAACCATAACAGATTATCAAAGAATTCCTGCAATAATTACAAAACTGAAATCTAGAGTTCGATAACTTTTCCTGAAGTATTCATTATTTTTTTCATTAAGTTCAGTTATTGTCAGCATTTTCTGATATCGTCAACTTCGGATGATTTTAATCATTTTGAAACATAATATTTTGTGTGTATATTTTGATGTACATATAAACTTTAGTAAATGATCATAATCGGTAAAGAGTGCTTGAAACTTTCACTACCATTTTCATGCTTTTTTATGCTTTTCTGTTACCGGTGAATATGTTTTTACCACATCAAGCACACACGTTGGGTTTATATTCTGCGCGAAAAATTAATATCCTCCCAGGTTTGCGTTTCGTGAGTTTTTCAAGAATTATTGACATTGTGAAGCATTTTATTGATTTAAAAGATGTTTTTATAAAAATATTGTTCTTTTTTATATTTCATTTCCAGATATTTTCAGAATATTTACTGAGCTATCACATAATATATTTGCATTTTCGACGGGAAATGATATATTTAAGAAGTTTCATAGCAGTTACTCAAGAAAGGTTTAGTCACCTTTTGTGAGATATTAACCCTAAAATTTATTTGAAA
The DNA here is from genome assembly GCA_030407085.1 of Trichopria drosophilae. Taxonomy (NCBI): domain Eukaryota; kingdom Metazoa; phylum Arthropoda; class Insecta; order Hymenoptera; family Diapriidae; genus Trichopria; species Trichopria drosophilae. The sequence continues at coordinate 159,609,900 of CM059583.1, forward strand.
TTCTAAACTTCAACCGGAACTTTTTCCCGAAAATGGTAGGTAAAATGTCGTAAGTAGATCTTCACTGAAAATCAAATTTTTGGCATACGGGAACCTGTTTTGCTACCAGATCAAAGCCAAATTGCAAAAAGAATTTGTTTAATCAGCGTGAATTTTGATCGTAGGACCTGATTTAGCAGTGATATGGCTTGGTTGAATGTCAAGACATGAAAATAAGATACTTCAACTTGGAAATAATAGTTCTCAAACAGTTGTAAAATGTTCAATAGGTTACATTGTAGTACGACCCAAACAGATTTTTCAAAATCGTATTTAGGTAGAGTCGAGAGTTGTGTGGAGGCATGTGTCCCATACTCCAGTCTTTACTAGATTGAAAGAAACTTTCATGAACAAAATGTTTATTTGGGTTTCATAATAATGGGAATAGTGATAATGAAATAGTTATTTAAATTTAAAGGAATAGTGCCTCGCAATGTAAAAAAGTGTTGACAACCCGAAAAAAGAGTTAGCTGGACCAAACAATAAGTAGTAACACTTTCGAACTAAGTAAGCACATAATATCTAGCTTGTAAGTCTAACTACTTATTTGTTGTGCAATTCAATTCTTTTCTCAGCGTATGACTAGTTGACTACGAAGAACCTGAAGAGGATTCTATAAGACTCAAAAGTTCTATATTGTTAAATTTATTTTTACCTTGTTTGACAACATTTTTAATGCATGCAAACTTATTCAGTTGTTATAACATTATTTACATATTTTAAGTATTTGAATCAAATTGAGGTTCTAATTTATATATATTTATATATTTACCTATTTGAAAAGTTGCTGCTATGGCGGATATAATCAATGTTTTTACCAACTGCAGTACCCGGCGTGGGTTATTCCCACAGAAGTGGGGTTTCCCCAAGTCAGTGCACACTGAAATGGGGTTTCACCTTAGTCGTTGAAAACAATGTACCGTACATCAGTTTTAATATATATTTAATAAATATTTAGATAGTATTTTCTTCTATTACGTATAGTAAATTTGTTTATTATTTGCAGAAATGTATCTACAAAAAACAGACAAATTTTCTAAAATAATTTTCTATATTAAGAAAAATGCTGTCCTCGACCTCGGTAGTAAAATAACAACATAAGTGTTTGAAAAGAAATAAAAACTAATTTTAAGTTTATTCATTAATATAAGCACGTATCTATTATTGCCTTCAGAAGTATTAGAATGTGACTTGCATCAACTAAATCATTGTTGTTATCTCGGGCCGAGATTTTTGTACATTTTTGGTAATTTGTCTTACAGTTCTGATAAAGTTTTCTGAAATACGTTCGACGTAAATTGCAATGTTTCTACTACAGATGTATTGGAATAGAAAATCAAGAGAAAATGGTGACATGCTTTATTGCACTGACACCTTTATGCAATTCTTCCATATCTGTACTTAGAATGACGATGTGAAACATAACACATTCTGTTCATGGCAATTAACTCTAGGTTACTAAAAAGTCCATTTGTTAAAAAATTTAAATATTTTCAAGTTCACTACTAGATTTACTTTCTGGGTATGTTTCCTTCAAAATAACCTTCAGGACACTCCTCAGACACAATGTACAGTAATTTTAGAGGTAATGAAGTGTTTCCTTGGCCTATTATAGTAACACACTATTCTGTCTTTGTTAAAAAATCAAACATTAATATTTTTACTACATTCTTTTACATACTTCCAATGTTTATGCATTATAATGTTTTTGAATAGCTTTTAGGCGAACATTACCAATTTCTTATGATTACTATATTATAATACAATAAACCATAAGATCTGCGAATCATCGCTGAAATCGTTTTTGATTACATATTACAGAAATAAGCTTAAATACAACAGTCGGTAACAAATTTAAAGGGTGTATTATTAATGTTAACAAAATGTTATAAAGTTTTTACGTTTTTGCGATTAACATTTTATCTATCATTCATTTAGTGGAGGAAAAATATTTTTGCTTAACAATTACAAAACATACAAAACGAAGATAGATATTAGAAGATTGTTTAAATCTTTCTAACTGTCAAAAGAATGACTCAACTTATTTTTAATATTACTGCTTGAAAAATTTATTAAAACACGTGAAATTTGCTGATAATTTATAATTTAAGAAAAAAAGGTAATTTTTACATAAAATAATTTTTGACAATTGACAAGCTTTACAATTTTGTAAATATCTTTATGTCGTACAACAAAAACACCAACAAAAAGCAGAAATTTCCAAAATTTTCAAACGATTTTTAGCTACTTGTCAATTGTTTATAGATCAAATAAATTCACATGTTAATATTCATGGAAAATTATTATTTTTACGCTTGTGCAACTGTCTTTGAATGATCTATTTGTCGTGAGATCATGAAATGTCATAAATGTCCCTTAATTTTTTACTGAATTATTTAGAACAGCACCGTAAAAAAATTATTTAAGAGCAAAGGATTTATTTTCAATAGATGACTGAAATTAGTCCTTGAATTGAAAAGAACCGTAACTTATGTTATTACTCGAAAGGGCTCATATTATGTTAAAATGCAACAAGTGTAAGTGTCCGTGCTCTTTTGAATCAAAATGTATCATTAATATTGAAAGGATAATAATCTATGCCAAACTTATTGAAATCCAAAATTCCAATATCTTTATCGCGTCTCAAATTGTAACTTATTCAATATTGCGATTATTTTGCTTTTTCTAATGGCAGCTTAACTAATCTTCTATTATTGTAGTATAAGAGATAATTGTCTGTGAGTCTATTTTCAGGAGTCATTGGAACGTCCGAGAATTGTGTTTCATGAACCCCATCAAGTCCTTACTTTTGTGCTTTGAAGCTCATTTCCATCTCCTAGAACCCTTCTAAAACCTTGGAAATACCTCATTTATCTCTAAGGCACCCTGCGAATTCTTTCGTTCGTTTTTCCAGCGGCTTTTCTCTATTTCTGAAGCATCCCATAGAAGCATCTTGCTTCATCTTTCATGTATGTCACGTTGCGTCTCGCACGTGTGACGTCTAAGAGTCAAAGTTATTTTTTCTACCAGGAATGTGATCATACCTTACAGATTTATTATACGCTTGCACAGTTGAGCAAAGCGCGTAAGTTTGAATGGTACAGAAAAATGTTTATTTTCAAATATTATCCCAAATATTCAATTCCAGACTTTGTTATTTGAATTCTTTCTACACCTACTTTCTACGACAGTTCTAAAATAAAATAGGAACCTAATTTTCTGTTGGTTGTTGATAAATCAATTCTTGCTTCTCATTTTGTCAATAAATTAATTTCAGTTTATAACAAAATTTAACAACAACCTAAAGCAAAAATCATATAATAAAATGGTAAAATTAGTTGAAAAATAATTTTGGTGTTTTATCAAGTTTAATTAAATACAATGACTTATTTAAGTTCAATAAAATTTTAATATTTAATCACATATTCGCGCATGTCTGCAGCGACGAGGAATAATATCGAGGGTTATCGATAAATGTATTGAAAAATTGTTTACCGATACGTAAAATCCAGATTATGACCACCCCTTCGCATGTACGCACTTTAAACAGCACCCTCTACTTCTCTTTTTTAGAATGAAGCGGGCGATTTATTTTAAATATTCGCCCTTTTACTTGATTCGATTACGGAGGTGGCGTTATATAAAAAGTGAGCGACTATTCATTCATATACTTTGATTACACGCATGAGCGACATATAAATTAATAATATATGTAGATATTTAAAATAGTATCGGACATTTTTTTAATGCCCGCATTCATTATTATAAAATGCATCTTAATAGAACGATCAAATAGTTTTTCATTATAATTAATCTATTTTAATTTCAAAACACGTGTTTAACTCAACTGATCATGATAACGTGTTTAAAACGTACATTTATGCAAGGAAAACAATAGACATAATATTAGGAATTATTTTTTACTACGGTGATACATAGAGTAAAAAAAGGTTAATGAAACCATGAAAAAATGTTAAAAACGAGTTTAACATACATAAATAGTAGAATTAAGGACATGAAAGGTTGTAGTTGATGAGGTAATGTTCGTATGATTTAAGTACCAAAATAGTAAATGAAACAATTTTATTGTCAGTTGCACTAGTTAATTCCAATTACTAATGGATTTAAAGTAATTTATCATTTAAGTTAACAAAGGTTCGTTAATCGATTTGCAATTAATATAATTTGTGGGTATTTATTAGCTTGACTTCGACAATGCAGGAATTTCATGGAGGAGGTTAATTTAAATAATGATTGGAATTTAATCAAACTTATGCAGTCTGTTGTTACCTATTTAATCGTAACCATTCGGTATTATTTATATCCTTATTTGTTGCTATTTCTCTTAATGATTTATAAAAATGATTATCATTACCTAATGTTGATTCCTTATATTATTTTTATTGAATCTCTCATGGTAGATAATGAAAAACTACATGGAAATACTCTAAAAAATTAGGGAATGTCTCGAATCAAGCAAATCGTTTTTAGTTTTTCTGGTTTTTCTTTTTCTTTTATGTAACTAATTTCGGAATATCGAATAGTTATCACAACAGAATTCATTCTAGTCTAGTATCTTAAATGTGAATTATTTACACAATTTGCGGTTATTCAGAAAATTGTGTATTTATAAAAAAGTTGTACTTTCAATAAAAGTATGACTGCGGAATACGTTATGAATGTGAAACCAATATTTTATGGTAATTGTCTTAAATAATAATGCATTTTTCGGGAGAATTTTTAATTTTCCTTCGGGACGGAAAGAAATGTTCAGTCATTTTTTAAATAATTAAAACTTTCTGGTAGAAAATGCCGATTTGTTTTTTATAACTAAAACTGGACTGATTTCTACTAGAGCATACGTTTATGTATATTAGGTACGTAGGTACGATTGGACGTTAAAGGGTTAACGTATTAAAATTGTACAAAATTACAGAATATAATTAAATTTGTTTCGAGGCAATGTAATAAAATGTAAAATTATCTACTAAAATATAAAAAAAAAATCGTATGAAATTTGACCAACTCGTATTATAATTTTGGGAAAAGTTTTTATTATGAAAAAATGTGTCATTATTTCTGGTAAATATGAACTTTTATATATATTCTGTAAAATTCGTTAACGAACAGTATAAACACACTTCCGTGATAATGAAAATATGCACAGAAATGTTCATACTTAACGTTGCTGCAACGCGACAAAAAACGTTCGAAAAGTTATGAACTAATCTTTAAGAGCTCTTCTGCATTTATGGCGTGCGAATAAACAGTCAAGAATTACAAAATTTTTCCAAGCCACGTAAAAATAATTTCTCTTATCTAATAACACGCGTAAAACGACAATGCGCTCTATACTAGTGCGACTATTATACCTTAAATTATTTCGCAAGCGATTGTTACGCGAGAAAGTTTTCCGGAAAACAGAGACGCGAAAGTCTTCTTTGACAGCCATTATCTTCAGCCTTGAGGATGTGGCGGGTCGTTATTTTCCTAATTATTTCAGAATAATTTATTAAAGCGGTTACAAGCATGACTGTAATTTCATATTAGGAACCGTTACGGATCGTTTATTTTAATATGTTTAGCGTTCAACAAGTTTTCAGGTCAAAAATATTACTGGTAATGCTCGCTACATATTTTCCGGATTACTTTTTCCGTTTTTAGTTTCGGTCTGGATCAAACCGAACATCATGAATATTTACTTACCGTGAAAGTATATTTTACGCGAAAGTGTACTACTTTGGTACGAGAATGAACGATTTGTATAGAAGATAAGAGGCGTAAATAATAACCAAAAGGAAATTAAAACAAATACATTACTTTTTTCTATAAACGAGATTTTCCTTACAACAGAAAAAAAAGTTTAAAATGCCACTTCCCTGCTACATATATTGAGTATTAAATATTTTTTAATAAGTCGAATTTTAAATATTTTCACACCAGCTTAGTACGGAACTGACGTGAAAAATATTACTAAAGTCTTTTGATTTAAATAAAATATTCCAGCGCCAGGATGGCTGACGGAGGTGAGGAGTCCTGACAAGGATAAACGTGCAATTTTAATTCCCGGGGATTTAAAATTGTTGAATAAGTCACAAGCTCTTTGCACTTAAAGGATGAATATTGCATGGGAACGTATAAAATGTTAAAATTCATAGTATTACATTTATTTCGAAATACTGTTTAAACACCATTCGCAATTACAACATACGAAACACAGATATTTGGTTTAATCTTTCTCGGCAGAGATTACAGAATTTAATACTAGAGTATTTCTATATTAATTATTCAGAATCTGATATTTACGCAGTTAAACAGAATTTTTATTAAAGGTATTTATGTATTTTTCGAAAAATATGTTGAAATTATTAACAAATGGTGTTGTGTACGAGTATATAATAAAGTTAAAAATCCTTCAAATTTGGAAGAAGAGTGACATTATTCTGAGTTAATGTGTTTTCTTCATGTAAAACGTGAAATTTCACTGATTCAGAATGCATAGTCACTAAATATAAATAGCAAAGGAAACTCCGTGGAATTTTATAGCTTGGCTCAATGAAATACAAAAGCCTAACCTTAAAATGATATACATAAATGATAAGAGATTCAACATTTTGTGTGGTTGTTAACCGTGTAATTCACCTTCATTATGTCTTGTAATTATCAACGAATGTAATGTGATGAGTGTAAAGTTGAATGCTGGGCGCAAAATCGAGTTCTACTCCGGGAGTGTTAAAGAATTGTTTCACATGTCTCAGTACGGTGTCATGAAAATATGTCTCTATATCAGTAAACAAATTGTGTTTATTTGTTTATAATACTATGTAAGTAATTCTTCGAGTAATTCCATGTTAAAATGGTGAATCCTTACCCCCTTGAAAAAATGTTTGTTTGATGGGTCAAGAAACTTCTTTAATGTTCCTTCTAATTTCTCATAGAATTTTAAGACAAAAATAAGTTTTTTTAGCTGTCTCAACTGCCGAGATATATTTTTTATTTACATTAAACACGATTTTTCCACCATTAAATAATTCGATTTTGGTCCACATATTTTTGTAGATTTCGAACGGATATGATGATTATTTTAATGATATTTATAAGCTCTTTAGAAATTCGTAATTCTTTTATTTATTTAAATACATAAACTTTTGAGAAGTTAAAAAACAAATTTACAATCATTTATACCTCTTATGTGCTAACTCATACAAATTATCATAAACAAATTGCCACAGCTTACCAAATATCGAGGTCTATCATCTACATCGGTTATGTGGCAAGCAAAAGATGTTTTAATCGACTGAGATAGTGGATTCTTTATGCATGGAATTAATTGTATTTTCATCACTTGTGAGAATGATACAGTATACGCGATCCGGCGATACTTATGCGCCACCAAGCGGTGAACGTTTAATACATCAGCATTACAAGCATCTCCGTCACATAGTGACCAAGAGTGCCGACAATAGCTGATCCCACAGGGTTGTACAGTGTGTTTTGAACTGTTATGCTAAAAGTGAAAATTCCCACTGCGTTCTGCGTAGTAAAAATTATAATAATACAGTAGAGTCCCGGTATATTTGCATCTCGCTATATGTACGTCTCAGCATATTTGCCCAGTTCCGTCTTCTTATATTTGTCGCCACTCTCCTTTTCCCCCGCCTTGCGCGCTGGGGCCTCAGGAAGGACCTGCTGTGACGTCACGAAAGTAACGCGCCTGAGGAGAGTGGGAGAAGTGGCGCTCCCCTTCTTTTGACAAATGTAAGGAGACGGGAGGGGAAGGCGAGAAACCCAGCGAGCAAATATACCGGGACTCTACTTTATATATAAATAGTAACTACATACATCTAATCATCAACAAAAACATGCATGTATATGGCTTAGTGAGGAGAAATTTACATCGAATTTAAAATCTGGTGGGGGATGTTCAATTAGGGAGGTAAATCTTCCATTTGGACCTCAATAGATGATCAATTAGAGAGGCCTGACTGTATTCTATTGTAAACCACTTTCTTCCACTGAAGTATCGAAAAATGGCTTGTTACTTGAAGCAAAGTGACAACTTCACTTTTAAAAGTTTCGAGTATTACGAGGAGAAAGGAAGAAAGAGGAAAAATGACATTTGATGAAACAATAGCAATGCTTAAACGAATCGATGAATGCAGAAGCGTTCTTAAATACTACACTTATTCGACGAAGAAGACATCCATGAACGAGCCGCTGGCGTCACAGGGGCCGTTTAAACGTCGGGTACTTGAATCTGAATGGAAGCCCTTGAATTTACTCCGTACAGTAATCTTCGAGTATATTCAGGGGCATCGTCTCCGTAGCGGGCCTCCCGGAGGAATAAAAAGCCCTTGGGTACTCTGGTAGCTCGTTTTCGGCATATCTTTTCGAGTGTAAATAGTATTTTCATTATTCATGAGTACCGGCTACGCGCATTCCTGCTTACGAGCGTGAATTATCCGAAAGACATATTACCAGCCAAGAGAATTTCGCCTTAACGTTGTTGAAAGAAACGTCGTTACGTAGCGTTGTTTGATGCTCGTTAGCTTTTCCCACGATTCGTTGAATCTTCTAACGAGTGAATGGCGTCCCTTCTATATAACTCCCTCTCTGTCGGATTCATACATAGATAGATCTCTTTCCCTAATTCAGTCTCTCGCTCTGTTTCGTGCCCTTCCATACGTTGTCGAGCTCTATTATCGACGTGCTAGAGATACGGGCACAAATGGAAATGCACCGGCGCTTATTAGATTAAGCGACGTTAAAAATGAAACGTATCTGCAAACGAAAACGCACGGATGATCCACATCGATCGACTGGAAATTCGATGGCATGTCGTTTTCGATAAATTCTGATGTATGCCCCGACGACGACTCATAAACAACCGAATGGCATTTAAGCGTGCATTTTTACCCAATGAAATTCCATTCGGTTAAAACGTGCATATCCTTTAATTGAATTGCACACGTGACGGAGCACTTTTGTTCCGTTCACTACACACAGAAAAAAGAGTTCGTCGCATTGACGAATCTCGTGCTAACACATCCAGGTTTGCTTCCGATATAATCTGTTTGCTACATTTATAGTTATGTTCTCGATGCATATTAAATTTTTGTTGCGTAGAGATACTTATTTGCTATATATAAAAAAACCTTGCACAAAGTAAATGAAAATTGGGTCCATTCTCGACTTTCTCATCAAAAGTTCTTTTGGGCCTGAAGAGATCCTATAGATAGTTCAGAGATGTAATGAAAGGAACTGTTTGATTTAGTCAATCATGGACATCATAATTTTCACTATATTATATCTGATTTCAATGTCATCGATTAGAAACCTCATCACTGGTTGAAATGCATCACAAGCCTATTCAACGGTTTGACATTGATTTGACCTTTATGTGACCCAGCACAAAGAAAATGAAAAATGGATTTCGGTCTTCCTTATCAAAAGTACTTGGTACTGATTCAGATGTAATCCTATGAATAGTTTCAGAAATTTTCAGTTCATGTTTTAGTCAATCAATAAATAGGTTTCTGGAGTAGCCGAATCCAAGAATTGTTTGTCATTACAAGGTCACGTCAAGGTCATTTCTAGGTCAAATTAAAGTAAAGTAAAGTAATGTCTCTTTGTAAATCCCAACTAGTAACAATACCGTTTTCATGACTTCATTTGAAGGTCACCCAAAGCTCAAATCAGTGATAAACTATTGAATATGATTGTGGGATATTTTCCATTCATTTACGGTGGGGTTTTTGATGACTTAGCAACTCATTGCTACATAAAAACACATTAAGAGCACATCTCTTGAATTAGAAACAGATATTAATATGACATTAACAATTTGTTGCAATAGCACCTGTTGGTTCTATAATAACAGATCGGACTATTGAGAGAACTAATAAAATAATAACAATAACATTTGAGATATATCATGTAACTCTCACGGAGAAAAGCATTTGTTACGGTTACTAGAGTAAATTTGAAGATAAAACAATCACAAGATTTTGGTCAAATCAAATAATACTTAAATGTTAACGAAATAAGTATTTTTTAATAACAAAGAAATGCGTCCAAAAATGAATAAAGGTAAATAAAATTAAAAAATATTTTTAACCGTTTCGAGATAATAGTTTGTTATATAATTATTTATGCTTATGGTTTTAAAGTCTTTTAGCCTTATGGCTCTCAGGTGTACCGCAACCTGAGACAAATTCTCACACTTGGCGACAATTCAAAATAGCAGTCTTAACATGAAATTTTTAAGAATAGTACAATTTTGGTGCCATGCATAAAATAGAAGAAGTTAGTGAATGTGTTCATTAATTTATATTTCTTAAACATTATAATGACGTAGTTAAAAGCGACAACTGCGTCATTTAGTCCCGAGCTCGTTTTTCTGCGTTTGTTTTTGTATTAGAATTAGCGGATTTAATAAAAAACACTTTTTACTGAAATATAAAATGAAACGAAACCATTTAAGAACTATTTTTTCTTTCTTTTTAATGAAAACTCAAATCTCTTTATTTTATTACATTTTTTTAATTTGAAATCGAGGCAAGAAATGTTACAATGAAAATATTAATTTGATAGCTTTTTGGATGCAATTTTAAGGTGTTAATTTATGTCTTTGTTTTCCTTAATGAAATAAGGTAATACAGCAAGCAGAAGAAATATTGCAATAAATAAAATTATAGTTTTAAGTTTGTTATAAGTGATGAAATTTCAAAAATATAATTGTTATAATTTTTGTATGTTCTAGGTAAGTGTCAATGGAGGGATATTGGAGTAAATAAAATTGAGCGCGTATCGAGCCCGACATACAGATAAGAAAGCTAGTAATTTCTATATAGTACTTATTTTACTATCTAAAAACAGGGTTATATAAGTAGAGGTTATTTGTGTATTCGTTTCTTGTTTTCTCTATATCTGTGGTGTGAGTAATTCGAATCTCATAAGGAATATGTCACTCACTTTTATACATATATGTTTTTATGAATATATAAGGTTATTATTATAAATAATCATTTTTTTAATTTTCGTAGTTTTTATGTTGAACAAAGAGAAGGAATAGTTTTGCTCACATTCGAGTCTTACTACTAAATTGGAAAATGGTGTAGATCATAACGAAACCCAGAGACTATTTTCCGGCATGTTTTTTTCGACTTCCGGTGTCAAAATAAGGAGTTTTCTCCCCATTTCATACTAAATTGAATAAACATCCAGTTACGGATTTTAACATTCAAAATGTCGGAACCAAAATGATGGACGTATCTTTTAATGATGAGTCAATATGTTTGTAAGTGTATCGAAGAGTTAGAATGTTAGAATCGAAAATACTAGACTGGCATCAGCTCAAAAGTAGTGAAAGGATTATGCATTTAACGTTAGTACTGCGGTATTTTTTCGAGGACTCACCGTTTCGAAAAAAATTCATTACTAAGTTCCAGACAATATTTCGGTGCTTTTTCGTTATTAAGATGTGACATTTTTGATTCTGAGGCGAATTGAAAATCTAACATCCTACTATTTTCGAGGTCGCTTTCGAAGATTTCCAGCTTAAAATTAAGTTTCAGCCATCAGAAATTTTAATATGGCTTCAAGTTTGAAAGAATTGCCAAAAATCTGTAAACATCATTTATTCTAAAAGGTATAATCCTTGGCAAATAATCAGAAGAAGTAATTTTTCTATCTAACATAAAATATATCTTTTACATTTGATTGTTCGAAAACATTTAATATCTTAATTAAAGAAAAAAAATGATAAAATTACAGTATAGGGAAGGTTAGTAATTCGCCAAACATTTATATAAATGATTGTACATGCAATAAACACATTTCCTGGCAGTATTACATTTTAATTTCTTTAAATTTTATCATTTCTGAAAATGGCTAAAAATATTAAAGCCGAATACGTTAAAATTTTGTAAACAGTTTTATTTATGAAACAATTTTTATGGTGACCGATTATACCCGCTATTATAGTTATTAATTTAATTTTACTTAGGAAACATTGTTTCACCGAGAGTACCCCAATAATTATAACGTCACATTCATGCGATTTTACGACAATTCAGGACAATTGAGATAAAATACCGTGCAGTTATTGTATCTCTGTAATAAATGACAATTAAATGTAATGACTCTTTGAATGGGACAGGACTACAAAGTGTACCTATTTTGTTTTTGCCTTACAACGTATTATAACTAAAAAATAAGAATACGTCTTGATTTTGAACAATCCCTACCTGTACATACTTTAGTAACGTTATTTGAGAAGAGTCTATAATATAATTTTTTACATGACAAAATTATAACATTATACACATGAGTTCGTATAAGATGATAAAATTGTATACTTTTTAATGTGTTTATGGAAATTAATGTAATTTTTTGCTCTTTGTAATATGTGGCATTGTATATAATTTTCTAAAGTGTAATTTTTTAGAGTCAGTCCGTCACTATTATTAATTGTCGTATATAAATTTGTCATTAAATTACAAAATTTTTACTTTGAGAATGTTCGAAAAAACAACCAGATGCCAAAAATGCTTCCTCTCTTTCTCTAATAAATTACAAATATTGAATTAATAACATTTTAAATTAATGTTTCCGACTGTATTATTATAATTTTCAAATACCGCGAGAAATTAAAAAATTCAAAGAATGTCTACTTCAGTGTCTTTATACCTTCTCAAGAATGAGTAAACAAATTTCGGCCTAAAGGTCTACTGAAGGAACAATTTTCAAGAGAGGTGTTTAGTTAAGGTATTTTGTTAGCTTCCCCTACAGAAGAGAACTGTTCAATTTTCTATCTCATTGACCTGATGTTCGTAATGTAATGAAACCTTCATTTTGAGTGTAAAACAAATTCAGAATACTCGGGTTTAAATATGAGGTTAAATTCTAAAAATTTATTGTAATTTCAACATTTATAAAAGTTATTATTTTATTATCAGTTATTATTATCGTTAAATTTCATTTTGTGATCTCGTATAATTGTTACACATTCGTGGTTCATTATTTTATTTTATTAGTATTGATTTATGTATAAATTGTTAAAAAAAGTATCTTAATTATAATTTTTATGTATTAGATGCAAACTTGTCTTAAAATAAGACATTTCTTTGAAATTAAAGATTTTAATTTGGACCATGAATAGAATAATAAATAAATCTTATATATATATATATATATATCTGCAAAGTTTCTAACTATTGGTGTTGTATTCGAGATGAAAATTGGTATAATTGGCCTTATTAAAAAAATTGTTATCAAATAATGACTTACCAAACTAAAAATTGCATTTTATTTGAATTTTTTCATCAGGAGCAAAATTAATTCCGATCACTGAAATGAATAACATTGTGTGAATTGAACTAGATTTAGCTCATTCGACAATTTAAGTATTTTAAAATACTTCACTATTATAAGTTGTCAGTAACACTCAATGCTTTTGCACAAAAAAAAAATACCGCTAATACATGAGAAACTAAACATTATTAACTTCATAAGAAACTAAAAACACATAACTAAACTATTCACTAACTGTATACAAAATGGTACAACATAAATTACCATTTTATAATGGTTAATTTCAATGCACTTAAATTTTGAATTGATTCTCAATTTCTATATATCCACTGAATCTTTTTAAACCCAACTGGAATAGAACATTAGTTAAAAGTGTCTTAATAATTAAAGCTAATTATCGTCGGCTACATGAGCAATAAATTAGCAGCAAACTCATAATTTAGAGTTCATCGATTTAACTGACAGTTCGAAATCACTATAACGGATGGTAACTATTCACTCTGTTGTTAAGAATTTCTGTAAAATATCAAAACTTTTGCTAATCTTTAAAATTATAAGTGTCTTCGTTTTGTAGGTATTAAATTTATCGTTTAGTTTTAAAGTACATTCCCGTCATACAAATCGATAAAAGTAATTATATTTGACATCGAGATTTCGCAATATGTACGAGTGCTGTCGACTGAAAGCTGGCAAAAAGAACGATATAAAGAAATATCTGAAAAGTCGATAAAAACTGCTTTAGAAGTTCCAAGTGTCAAAAATGTAACTTTTCCCTTTTCAATCGACAGTGCGGCTTTTCAAGTGGATGGGCGTTATGAAAGTATTATTTTTACATTTCGCTTCACTTCAATTCATTTAATGATAAGATGTATTATAAAAATCCATCGAAATGTTTACGCAAGTCGCACAATATTCATAGACATATTGCTTAAATGTAGATAAGGGAGACACTGACTCTGGTTTCTCCGCCTCGAAAGACAAAACAGTTTAACTTTTTTATAAATGAAAAATTTATCATTTTAGACATTATATGCTATTTTCTAGAGTAAATAAATATTTCGTATACTATTTTCAGTCAAAATGTTCTTGTCAAAAGTACAATTTACAGTCAGTATTTTCAGTATTACTATTTAGTGGAAAATATTAGTCAAATTAAACTTTGTTAGTTGTTAATTGTTTATTGTCGATCCGTGACAACTCAAAGTACACTATTTTCATAAATACCATAAACAGAAAAATACGTATATATAATGGCTTGATATTCTGTAGAATTTTTAATTCATCATCTGTCAGCTAAACATTTTGAAGTTGTTAATTCTACTATTATCAAACACTAGAAGTAATTTTACTCTTTTATCTTGGTTGATTTAACTGGAATATCACGGAGATATAACAGAGGCTGCACACTTCAAAATCGGGTGTCTTATATGGGTGTTTTAAATGAAGACATTAAGACACTTAGAAGTCTCCTTTTTTAAAAAGTATCTTGATTTCGGCATATTAAAATTTAAGATATTTTCTGTCTAAACAAACCCCTTTAATTTTTAACTTCGGGTCGTTCCTGTGGTATTTTTTGACGTGTTTCACAAGGAAATGGAATTACCATAAGTTGTGCGAAAATCACACGGTAAACATGCCCTTTGATCAATTTTTATTTACTAATTTGTGGATAATGACAATAATGCAAAACATCAAGATATGTCTAATCTAACATAACTTAACCTAATCTTAGAAGCGAAATTTCATCATAATTTGCATTACAGAGTGGCGAGTTATCGTAAGAGACATTTAAATTTCATAACGCTTATAGAAGAAAATAGAAAAATCTTTTAACAATAAACCGGATCATTATTCGTGTAGTAGAAACAGCGAAACGTGACGTAAGTGTTTCCATACGTCCAATGCTTTTCAAACGTTTTTCGTCAAAAGTTTTTGAATACAATAAATCGTGATACTTTCTTTTAATATAGCCTGCTTAAAATTAATGATATTTCATTCAATTTCATTTCGTTCTTCATTCGATTTGCATTCAACAGTTATCTGTTTTAGCATGTATACTTTGAACATAACTTCGAACTTAAACTCAAACTTAAAAATCCATTACCAATGCGGGTATATTTATTTGAAATCGCTTAACCCATTAAGAATCAAACGGACACGTTTTCATGGAAGTTTCAACGTATGTTTGTGATATATTTACGGGACTGACAAAATGCCAGGCAACTCATTTCTGACGTGAAATTGATAAGCTTTACGAATCAGCTATTAAAATTTAAGAAAACTGCAAATCCAAACCGCTCCGTTCGATTATTTGAAAAGGTCGAGTTTTCTTTCACTAAAATTTTGTTTCAGCAATATTTTTGCATTAAAATTGCGTAAGGAGATCTCGCTACTAAACTGAAGAAAAAGCGTCCACGAACGTTAAACTTCAAAATATATGTGCTAGAATTATTAATTTCTCAATATCTATATCCAAAATATCGTCTTAAAGTAGAAATGTTGACACAACTTCGTTTTTTTTTTAAATGACGATGCCAAAACAAGATTTTATTGCACAATCTGATATCTTAAGACAAGCAACGTCTTCGACAACAAATTTATTATTCCACTTTATAATTTCAAAGTCGCGAACCCAAAATATAAATTATTATGAATAAAATTGAAAAAAAAATAAAAATTTGGTCGGCCATTTTGGGTTCGTCATTTTGAATGTATGACCTTGAGTAATAAAATTATTATTGGAGATGTGATTTTACCCTAGGTTTCAGGTTATGCAATAAAATCTTGTTTTGGAATCATTATTTTCGGAAATAACGAAATAGTACCCAAATTTTTACAGCAAGTCGCCATATTAGATATAGATATCATGAAATTAAAAATTTTGGCACATACATTTTAAAGTTTAAGGTCCATGGACGTTTTTTATTCACTTTACCGAGATCTCTTTGTGCGATTTCAATGCGAAAATCTTTCTGAAAATAGACTTTTACGATAAAAATCACGACTTATTTTCAAATAATGGACCCTAGCGATATGGATTTGCATTTTTCTTAAATTTTAATTACCGATTCGTTTAGTTCGATAAATTTCATGTCAGAATTCAGTTGTCTAGAATTTTTTCAATGCAGGTGATATATGACAAACAGACGTTGAAAACTTCCATGAAAAAGTGTGCGTTTGGTCCTTAATGGGTTAATATCTTATTAAAATACACTAAATATCATTCGAAAGCAGAAACAAATCGAATGTAAACAGGAAATCACTAAAAATGTTGCACACGAGCTCGTTTATTGGAATTCGTATAGTGGAAATTACCGTTGTTTAGTAATGTGACACATAACTTGAAAATGTAGAAGATAGTTCATTTATATTTCCTTAAAATTTAATTCTGATATAAAAAAATATACCATACATTGCATTACGCATCTATCAATTTTTTCAATGCAAATAAAAGTATTAATAATTATGTTTCATAATAAATAATCAATTTTCATAAACCGGAGTGTTATACAATCTATGGTACATTTTGGTTTTTAGAATTCAATTGAAATTGCACAGTTATTATAGTGGAATAGTCCCTCTTTCGTCGGAGTGAAAAATTCGATTGTACGAATATATAGATACCGAATATGAATGAATTCTTAAGAACTTATTAGAAGATCACTAGAACTACCTAGAGAATAAAGAAATATATTAAAATCCTTTAATGCATTCACTTAAATCGCCTTTCGAAGAAAATTAAAGAAAAATGTGAAACGTTTGGTGAGGGAAGATGAATAGCAATAGGAATAGCAAAGCAATTCCTTTTTTGTGCATGCCACCGGAAAACTACACCCCTCATCGTTCGATTTATCGATGATCTTTGTATCTGAAAATGATTCCTATATAGTGACTGTGATTTCTTTCTGATCATCCAATGCCAATGGACGCGCGTGCGACATTATTACAGGGACAATAGGAAACTTTCGTTGACCCAGATAAGTGATACGAGTGTCGTGGAGCGTTAAGTGACGGGAACAAATAATTGTTTTCTCTCTTACAAGTCCTGACTCCTCGCAGGTTCCTTGAGAGCGTTTGTCAATTGTTTGGGTAATTTCCCTTGTTCTCGTGCGCCAGACCCGAAAAACAAACCCATCTTTCACGGTTAACGTCGAGGTCTTAACTACCGACACCTCGAAATTTTACGTTTTCATAATTTCGTTGACAATTTGTTGCACCGCTTTGTTCGTCTTCGCATTATAGATCATTATAACTATTTATCCAAAGTACATGTACTGGTATGAGAGTAACAGGAAACCTCACTGACTCTCAACTTTGCTACTTGTGTAAATCCGAAGAGGTTTTTCAAAAAGTAATTACTTAGGAGCACAAAGTAATATGTTAATATTAATGCAAGCACAAAATTGAATCCTAAAAAATTGATTTCCCGTTATTCCTTAATTGTTGGCTGACCAATCAAGTCTGTTTTCACTTAATAAGTACATGTCGGGTGTTATTGAAGCATTGAGTTCCAAAACCTTCCACGTCCAAAAATCGAAATCATTTAATAAACTACGTGAAACTTCGTTATTTTTTTAAGGAAGTCAATATGAACAAAAAAACACAATACACACAACAAAAATAGATCGTAAGATTTCATGAGAAGTATTTGCCAAAATGTTATTTACTGAGAATTATAATAATAATAATTTTGTATTATTAATTATATTCAAGCTTTATTCTTGATTATTTAATTTATTCAATGATATACCTTTGTAAAGCTCCGTATTTTTTAAATTGCAATTAACACGTCATAAAATTGTACTACTTTTAGTATTTTGGTCATCATCAGGTGTTTTTCTTTCTGAAAACTACATATTATGAAGTCGACAAGTTTTAGAACCTAATGACAATTTCTATCTTGATTGAGAATCTATACTCGATGTTCAACACCTTATTTCCAATCATTTATTTGACTATTATTTTTGTTGTTTAACATGCAAAGTTCTGTAACATACTTTAATTAAATAGTATTATTGTCCATTCATTTTATACAATAGTATCTTAGATTTAAAACCGATTTTAATTTAAATTTGAAGAGAACAAAATATGAAGATGTTTGAAGATATTGTTCAAGAATATCCAAGTACTACTTCTTTCCAAATTTAAAGGATCCTAGTAGTGAAAAATTTCTTATTTATCAAATAAACTATGCTTTGAATTTATTTACTATATCAGTCTAATTTTTAATTAAGTTTACGCATTAAATACTATCAAATAAAAAATAATACTTTAAACAAAAAGTATCAGGTTTTGATTTCACGGAGTGACATTTCATACACTTTATTTCAATTTATTTAAAAAACTGTTCTATTTTATGACGTCTTGAATAGTCAATGCGGCCTTAACGATGCATTGAGATGTTAAGACTCATCGAACTCGTTAAAAATATATTAGAACTAACTTAATATAATTTCCAATAATTAAAATATAGCAGCAGGTGACAATTTCATGAATTGAATTTTTTTAAATATTCTTCAGAACATAATATTCTTACTTTTCTCGTGGAAGCTTATGTTTCTTGATCGAAAGTGTTAAACTCATTTGTTACGTTCACTTCGATGACATGCATGTTATTAAAGATTACATCTTAAGAGATTTCTTTTTTTTTGTGGGATCTTCTGATTTGATTTTAAAAGAGCAGAAAGTGTTAGAAGATGATTACAGTGCAATCATGACCTTCTCGAAAAGACTGGAAAATTAATCTTATCTTGACAACGAGGAAATGATTAATTACGTTTAATATAATTGTACGACTTCCAAATGTAACAGAGAAATACTAACATTTAAAAACCCGTTAGTATAGTTTATTGTCTAAAGGTGACTTATTATAGTATTATTATAAATAATTCTCCATGCTTTTTAAAAAATGATTGCATAAATATCTTTCTGTGTACAAATAATTTCTTCACTATAATAAACTACGTTAAAAATGTAAATGACTTTAGTTTCATGGTACTAAGCTCTTTATTCTGTATATAAATGTTTCATTAATATTTGGAACAAGTTGTCATTAATCCATAAAATTTAATCCATAATTTAACTTTTATTCAAATTTTTCATTTCAAACAGTATTTTTTGTTTGTAAAAGCATAAGCTATTGTCTCAAGTTTTGTTGCCTTCGCAATGTGTGCGTAGAGAAAGGGAATAGCAAGCATAACATAACAAGACTGCAGAGTAGAAGGATTAGCAGGCAGTTTCTTGTGAAATTCACCGTGTTGACATTGTAAACAATACCAGCACGCATTAAACTTAACCTGGAATGTGGTATCAGGTAGGAACGTTGGTGCTGGGAAGTTTACAATGGCGTTTGCCAATTTTTACTTTAATTATCTCTCATAAGCCGTTTTTCTCCTAGCGACCTACACAAATTTAGAAATAAACAAGGTGTAATACATTTCAATGGCACGATGGAACGTGGGTTGAGAGTATCTTTTCCTTGATAAATAATACGTAAAGTGACCGCTTCTTTAAATTACGAGATACAGTTGACGCTTTCTAAATAAGAAAATGCATCCTTTGTGCACAGATTATGTTTCCCGGATATTGCGAGACGCGTTCCTCGTCTGGAAACATGCTTTTTAAATTAATAAAATGAAAAAGTCCACCTAGCTTCGTGATATCTTGAGCGCGAGAAGCTGTTTATCTTCGTGTGTCTAAGCAATTGTTCTTATTGTGAACAAAAAAGCGCGATTCCATTGCGAGCGCATATTCTAGAAAATGATCACATGATCAAGATCGCCTTTCTTCCTGTCTCCCACGCGGAGGACTAACTACTTCAAGCGTCGTAAATATATGTATGCAGAAGGAAGTAAATTGCTCTTTCACCTATCAGTCGGTATCCCAGGCTGGTAATCTTGGTGCGAAATACAAGACGTGCCAGACGATAGTCAAATCTCCAACTGTAATTTCTTTCATTGATACATGTCAAATCGCGTGGTACATAGTTATCACAATGTATGGTGGAAGATGCTAGCTATAGTAAAGAAATTCCTAGAGAACACAAAGGACTCTACAGAAAATGATAGGAAAATCGTTCTTGGTTAAATTTTTTGAAAATGTGGTAAATGATAGGCCTGATTTTGTACATGTAAATCTTCAATGCGTCCAATGTCCAAATACTCATATTTGTCGAGTTATAGCTGTGTGGAGTGCTCACTTTTTCCATATAACTAATATACAGTTGTAACGACAGGTAAATTAAAATCTGCACAATACTACATATAATTTTATATACATTATAAATGATTAAAGATGTAATTATATCTATTATTACACATAATCTATACATAATCTGGTAGTACTCATATTTTTATTTACTTCTGGTGATAGTTATATGTAAGTTATATGGAAAAATTGACCACTTCAAAGAGCTGTAACTCGAAAAATATGAGTGTGTGTGCCAATTGTCACTTTTAATCTACACAATCAGAACTAGCATTTATCACAGTTTCAAAAAATTTAACAGAGAGCCATTTTCCTATATTTTTCTGCTGGAATATTTGAAAAAATACTTCTGTACAAGAGTAAAACTCCTTACATTATTTCATTACCATCTTCCTGAAACTCCCTTTTTCAGGAGAAAATATTGTTTTGCTTATTCTGTGGTTGAACTTTCGCGAAGGCGTAAAAAATGAAATATATTCATACAAATTCTAATAATGAAATTCCACTGATTCTAAATGAGAATAAGGTCACTTGAAGATGTGTAGTTTTATTTGTCTTTGTGCAATTGTGAAACATACCGGTTTGATTGCTGAATATTTTTCCGTAAAGTTTTATTTTCAGCACTTAAATTTACAAAAATATATATTATAGTTATAGGACTAGAATGTTTGATATTCTATAAAAGAACGCATTATAAAATGAAGATCAGTTATACTGGATTTACACAGCCGAAATGATATATAGAACTGTATTCCTTTCTGAATGGATTCAGCAAAGCGATTTACATTCACTTATTCAAAAAGTGAAGTTTTTACTGCTTCAAATTGAGAGAGTATAATCGTAATAATAAAAGCAAAAACATAACTAGCTTGTATTACCGTTAAATATCTACCGGTTCGGGTTTGACAACTTTCCTTTAGCTAACTGAAAATAGCTATCGAATGTTGAGAATTTTCTTCCGGAAGGAAATTTCTATCGAATTCATGAATTTTGATGAAATAAATTGTTGTGGTCAATGACGAATTTGAGAATAAATGCCAGGCCATCTCATATAACAAAATATTAATAATAGTAATTGGAAATAGTTTTGATGGTCAAATTTATTTTTACTTTTTTTAAACTTGAATATTTATACCATTGACAAATAGAGAATATTATTGATGACCCATATATAATTAAAAAAAGATATGTAATGTACAAAATAAAAACTTCCCAAACTTTATATTCCAGTTGTACTGATCCACTCAAAATCAGTTTGTTATTAAGCTAAATTTTTACAAAGAAGGAGTACATATTTTTTGAGCTGAATATGGTTTCAACTTTTATGAACTATTGTAACCTAAAAATGTGAAAGAGAATGATATAAGCATAATTGAATCTCCACAATCTGTAAACAAATTTCTCGAATACTGGTATATACATTACCTAAAAGTGCACTTCTTCATCTTTATGAATCTTATTTTTTTAAATCCAATTATTCACTAAGATTTAAACAATTTTTGTGGCTAAAACAAATGGTTACTTAATGAAATGAATTGCAGACATATAATAAATAATAAGTTAACCAATTTTGACTCGGAAGTTAACCTTAAATCTCGTTTGTCGTTAACTTGTCAAAACAAGATACAATAGAAAAACAATTTGTGTAGATTTTATCAAAATTAATTTATTCGAATACATATCATTCTTTTTAATTATTAGTCATGTTAATAACCCATGTTTTTTATATTAATTACCTTATGTTGACCCATTGGTGTAAAGCAACGACTCTTTTGGAGAATAGAGTAGGTTCAATCCGAAATCAGGGTATATATTTTCTACACCATCCTACTGAAAATGTAGTCCAACCCAGTCTACCCCATTTTCTACCCCTATGGACTGTAATTTCAGTCCAATAATTTTAAAGTGTTGGTAGCTTCATCAATTACTAAGAAGTGTTTATTTTCACATAAAAATTTTCTTCTACACAGAAAAAAATAAGTCTTAAAATTGTTACATCTTAAATTCATCTTTAGGTGAGGCTTAATTTCAGCCTTAATCTTGCGTTAATTTTATTAAATTCAGTCAATATTTAGGTTTAAAGTCTTACTTTTAGACAACAAAACTGACTTTCAGCCAATATTTTGGTTTGAAATAAGATTCGTCTAACTTAGAAGCCATAAGCTCGATAAATCTTATTTTAAGCCAAAATATCGTCTAAAAGTCAGTTTTGCTCACTGAAAGTAAGACGTTAAGCCAAAACACTGACTGAATTTAAGAAAATTAACGCAATTTCGGACTTAAATTACGCCTCACCTGATGATGAATTTAGGATGTAACAATTTTAATAATTATTTTTTTCTTTGTATCTAAATGAATAAAGATGACGATGTTTGATTATTGCTACGAAATTCCCATAGTAGTTTTTATGTTCTTTTATTATTATCCCATATGAATCTCTATTTATTATTATCCAATATGATGAATTCCAACCAATTACTCATATTCTCAACATTATTAACGAACATTTTATTTTTTTTTGTAATGAACTTTGTGCAGCAGAATTCTAACCATAGTTAGGGTTTTAAAAAACATTAAAAAGGTGGTTCCCTCTGAATATTACTATGTTCGTGAATTGTTTACAAATCTTAAAAAATCGGTCAAAAACCATGTATTTGTTACTCATGACACGATTTGTTACTAAAAATTGCACCCCAGTAGCTATCCATGCCAAGTTTCTGCGAATGTCACGAAAACGTTTCATGAAACACATTTTATTAAGTTGAAATGCAAATGCTAATTTACAATAGTACATACGACAGAATAATTTTCTAAACACAGTCTCCAAGCACTTTAAACGTCACAAGATGCAAGTAACAATTTCGTTATCAGTCGCATTTGTGTTACAAACGAGAAACGTTATTTTCTTCAATTTATTAAGAGTTGCAAGTCGCGAGCAAACGTCGATAGGCAAAAGTATTACGCGTGTTTACTTAATGGACAAATTTCACTAAATGAAACGCGGCGCAAAGTCGCGTTATACCCTCCGCTATAAATCTTAAACGCGTTTCAATATCGCTTTTTACCTCGAGACGTTACGGTTTGTTATTTTTCTTCGTGAAAGTGCAGCGGATTGTTAGCTATTTCGCGGACGATTTGGCGTTATAACATTTTACACGGTACGTAAGATCGCGTGCCATATATTTTCCTATGCATTTTCACGCATACCAGTGCCGTATAGAGTGTTATTTATGAAATGCCCGACGGTGGAGCAATAGTAAAAATTCGCAACTTCGCTGTATGTTCGACGGTCGCCTATGAAAATATGCTAATCGTTACTATCGTCAGATCAGTATGAAGGTTGATCTATTCATTGTGATGTCTGAATAGTTATTTTGTCTCGTTTTGTAAAGTTACGGAATCTTAGGGAATTTCTGTGGGTGTCTGGACATGTTCATTTATATATATTCACAAAAGGAATATTTTTCTAATCTATATTTAAAATCGAAAGATTAAGTTAGATAAATGTTTGTAGATGAAAATTTCATTAGCTGAATGTACAGTTTTGCTCTATTGTTTATTTCTAATAAATAACTAGATCAAATGCAAATTATATAAGAATGAATTCTTATTTTCAATGAGGAATTATGTACGGGTGAAAATACAAAATTTGTCCAAACCGTGGTTCCTTTCCATATTCCCAATGTTGGATTAAATATGAATATTTTATACAGTGGATATTTTACATCACATTTTTTTAATTAATTACCGAACACTACCAGTTTTGTCCTCGTGCAATGGATTTCGACTTTACAATTTCTGAATTTAATAGAATCAGATGAATCAGATCATCCGAGATCAGATTTGTAATCAAAGACCTCGAAAACCTCTCAGTACCAAATTTCCAACAAATTCCGTCTAAATAAAATGTATGCTTTATAGGTGTAATCTAATCGAAATATATACTTTCTTAAAATAAAAATTGTTGAAAAATATATGAAAAAACAATTTTTGATTTGGGCGACTATTTTTATTCGCCTATTTCAGATGTATACTAGAAGAAAAAAAAGTAGAAACTTTTGTTTACATTTTTCAAGCGTCAAAGGGCAATTCAAAAGGTCCTCAATTACATTTCATGAGTTAACAAATCAAAGGATTGAAATGCATTCATTTTTAAACGTTTTAAAGTCGTTCTGTAAGAAAAACAATAACTACCCTAACGTTTACTAAAGATGTACACAGAGAGAAAAATGAAAGTAACAGAAATGATTATAAAATCGTTCAGTTTCATTGTAAAGAAGAAAATAATATTTTTCCGTAAACTATTTCCTGCATAGTAGACAACCTGAGAGGATGTTATGTAATTAAATCACAGCTGTTTTAAACATTCC
This sequence comes from Trichopria drosophilae, assembly GCA_030407085.1. Classification (NCBI taxonomy): domain Eukaryota; kingdom Metazoa; phylum Arthropoda; class Insecta; order Hymenoptera; family Diapriidae; genus Trichopria; species Trichopria drosophilae. The sequence continues at coordinate 159,634,829 of CM059583.1, forward strand.
TTAGTAGTAAAGTAAACTTAATGAAATTGGTTAAACAGAAATAAACAAAACAACGTTTTACGTTGTTCATTCTTCTATTATTATGTTACTATTATACAGACATTGTACCATTTTTTTCCATGCATCCATTAAGTCTTTTTTTCTCTCTGTGCAGATTACACCGTAAAATTGAATTGTTTATATAATTTAAAAAAGTAATATTTCACTTTTTTATTTTTAACACGAATGTAGCTTCTAATTATCATCTTAACTAAAGATAAGAATAAAACGAACATAAAGTATATTTTTTTGCTACTTTCCAATGAAGTGTTCATCGGTACACTATAAAAAATATCATGAAATTTTATGTTTAGTTCATGTATACATTGTATTAAATTTTCATTTGTTTATATTTGTGTATTATGTACCTCTAAATAGATAGATACATAAATAAATTTGTTTCGATGTAGCAGGCTTACAGATATAATATTTAAAATGGTTGGAACTTCCAGAAGTTTTATGAAAATTCGACATTGAGATTGTACATAACTAATTGTATGATATTCATCAACAATACATCTATATAATGTTTCGAATTAATATAAATATCATTGAAATACTTGAATATAGTTTGTAACTTGCCATTCTTACAAGTTCTTAATTTTCTGAAAATAAATATTGATGATAAGAACAACTATGTTTAATTAATTAATAATTAGCCCATTGGAAAGTACCATAAATCACTGCATTTTAGTTACTCTTTCAATTTCTTAAAGTCAAAATTATGGCTTAGCCAAGTATGCAATAAGTAAATCATATGATGATGTGTGATCACTGTTACACAGACAAAAAAAATTATCTGACATATTCAACTACATTTGCATGGTTTGTTGGAAATGAATAAAATTAACTACTATTTTGGTCATGTACATTGCATGTATTTAATTTTGTTTTTTTCATTGCAGTTAATAATTAGTAATTAAAATGACATAATATTGCAGTTAAATTGCAAACGTTTTGCCAAATTTAGTTAAACTAATAACTTCATTTATTTTCAGTATATTAATTATTCTTGGTTATTTCAACTACTTTAAGACAGTTACTAGAGTTTACGAAGTACACTTGAGGATCTCTTATTCTACTCAAAGTAGTTTACGAAAGTAATAAATATTCTTTTTCAGTGTACAGAGTGAACAATAACTGCAATGTATATTGAAATGTCACTCTATAAAATTTGTTTGCAGACAAACTTTGCTTAGTTAAATATATTACTGTTAAGAAGTGGTAAATCGTAACCAGTGCTAAAAGTAGTTGAACGAACTATTTATTGATTACATTGTACGTAATAAATGTCGTTTGAAACTGCCGATTGATTCTTACATAAAAAAATGTAGTAATACGAAATTTAAGAGCCTATGCGGGTCCATTTTCGTGAATATTTTTTTAAATATTCTACGAGCATTATGAAAGTTCTGTTTATTATTCGGGGCGAATTGAAAGTATGAAATCGACCAAATAACTTTGGAAGAATGCATTTAGAGGAAACAATTTGCAGACAAATTTTTTAGATTTTTTCTTGGAAATTCAATCCTGACCGAAGATTTAACCCTGACGGTGAACTTGATTGTCAAGGGTAAATTATCTTGTTTGAAAAGGAAAACATATTTTTATGGACAAAAAAGCTTGATCGAGTTTTTTTTTTTTATATAAATTGAACATTTTGTCCCCGATTAATACCCGATTATTATCTTCTTCGTTTGTAGTTTTACATATGAATTATCAATCTCACTCCCTTAATACATAAATCATTCAAATTCTGTTTAAATACATTATTGTAATTGAATATAGAAACATGTTTTCATAAACGTTCGTTCGAATTGAATATTCCACATGAATTATTTGCAATCTCCGCAGGTTAATTCTTCGTTAGAATTATGCATACGATATGTTGGATGACAGTGAGGATAGTAATTTACTAGTAACCTTTCGCATAAAAAATATTCATCTGATTAATGTACATTTCTCATTGAGTCTCACATTAATTACTCGTCTAAATAAAGAACGAGAATAATAAATTTAAACTTTGAATAAAAATTAGTCAGTAAATGAGTGAATTTATATGGAATTTCTCAAAGACAATTTGTATATAAAAATTGAGGATTGATAAAATCTTCAATTTTATTCCTTCTACAACAATCAATTTTAGTAAATAAAGCAAATAATATCTATGATGAAATCTATGGCATAGATTTCTCATACAAATTCCTTACATGAACTAGTCATCAAAATTCTGCACATGAATATTTTCAGAAGTAATCATAATTCATCAATATTCTAGTACATAACCATTTTAGCTTCTTTCATTGCCATCTCTTGAAAGTTTCCAAATTACAAATTATTGATTAGAATTCTGCATGAGAATAATCATGAAATTTTAGTTTATTATTCTCATTCTCATTAAATTGAGAAAGAGACATTAGGCAATTTGACCCTCAACAAATTATGTCTCTTGATTCAATGAAAAAAGTTTTTTTATTCGGACAAGGTCACAGTATTCAAATAACATATCGGTATTGTTTTTGATAAACTTTATAAAAATATTAAAGGTATAATGTTATATTTATATTTTGTAAAATGACTTATGCAATGAAATGGTCTAATTATCCTTGTACCATTACGTAGAATGTTTGATCATCTCCATGTAGGAAATTGGATATTTTCGGTATATTGACATTCGCAAACATATGAACGAAACTGACGAAATTAATATAGGGATATCGTTGATGGAATATTATTAGTAACGAATTTACTGCGTTAGATTAATCAGTATGATTACATTACGGCATACAATGAACATTTCGAAACTATTAATATTATATTATACAAGATATTAATGACGTATTATATGTTCATACATTACATGTTTATATTATATATTATATATTATATAATTAATCTTGACTGAATTTTCTAATCGTTCGTTAATACGAATCGGAAACTGTAATTTCGAATCTATCTGAATCCAAGACTAATATTCTGAAATATAGCATTTAGTCTATGTTTATCCAAATTACATCGACCCAGACTTTAGGTCTGGGCGAAGTATTGAATTTGGTCACTTCGGGCATGAAAATTACCCAATAGTTTTTCATCAAATGTCGACGTTTCAGACCCTAGGAACCCCAATTCAACAATAAAAAAATTTGTGTCCGTAATCTTGTGCGTACGTCCGTACGTCCGTACGTCCCGTTTTTTTGTCTCGCGATAACTCGCGTACGGATAAGCGTAATGACATAACTTTTTTTTAAATACGTGGATTGGCATAACTTTCAATCAAAAAAGATAGAGCATGAAATTCTCTACAAAAAAGGTTTTATGCATTTTCTTTCTAAAGTCATCGATAATGCCATAAAAACTGGTTTAAAATGCTTATGACTATTGTCTGAAAAAGTATTGAATTTGGTCACCTCGGCAAAAAAATTACCCTATAGTTTTTCATCAAATTTCGACGTTTCGAACCTCTAGCCCCCAGGGATAGTCTTTGCCAGCCCCTCGGGCGCATAAGTTCTTTTACGCCCTTGGTACGAAAATAACTATTTCGATATATCTAAAAGATGTATTATAGATATCTGAATGATATCTGTCACAGATATTTTCGACACTTTCAAGATATCTTTGACGAATTATATGTATATATACTGTATATATAAGATCATAATGATACAGACAGTAATTAGTAAAACACTGTAAACATGTAATATGCATCGAATAGTCTATTACAATACAAGTGCATGAAGTAAGTGTTTTGCAACTTTTATTTATTAATACTTCGGCTGGCCTGTCGTGGGGGTCGATGTTTTGAAAATGCTCATTTTCAATTTTCATACATATGAGAAACACTTTATTGTTGTAACATATCTATCGAACCCACTTGGACCTAAATATGATTGGACCCCCAAATATCGATATAATTTTATAATATAATTGAAAGCTATTAGTAAACGAACGAGTATTAAGGAATAGCCGACTCTCCACTGGGTCGAAGTTTCTGAGCGAGCGAAGCGAGAAACTCCACGCCAACACTAGTTTTCGAATAAGAAAATTTGTATTTCTATCAATATTCATCCAAAAGTGATATTTTCGATAATCAAAATAACATATGAAAATGTTGATTTAGAACTTTAAAATATGTAGTAGTTACACTATTCATTGTAAATCTTGACATGCATTTCTCTCTGTGCATACCAAGATTACATAAATAAATTAAGGAGAGATGCGTATCTGGTAACTTCTAAAAATGCATATTTTTAAGCAGACACACTGGACTTCTTAACTGCAACGGAAATGTCGCTTTATAGGCTTAGAATAGATGATTCCGCATAAGTTAAACAAAATATTTGTTCTGTTTCATTCCCCTTTAAACCATATTAAACGCATATTTCTTACAACCATTTTTGAATGAAATGGGTAGTTACTTTTTCTCAAAAACTAATGATCCACATGAAATTTTCCACAGTACTTTTAGAGAAATTTAGGTTATGCTTGATCGAAACTTTTTTTTATTTTACAATAAATAGTTGTTTCAACTACTTTTACCATTAGTTGCGATTTACCATTTCATAACAGTAATATATTTAACTATGCAAAGGTTGTTTGCATAAAATTTTATACAGTGATATTTCAATATACACATTGTGGTTATTGTTCACTCCGCACACTGAAAAAGAATTGTAATACTTTTTTAAACTACTCTGCGTAGAATGAGTGGTCCTCAAGTGTACTTCGTAAACTCCTGTAATTATCTTGCAGTAATTGAGATGACCAAGAATAAATACTGGAAAAAATTAAGTTAGTAGTTTAACTAAATTTGTCAAATAGTTTGCAATTTAACTACAATATTATGTAATATTACTCATTACTAACATCAATAAAAAATCAAAATTTAAGACATGAAAAGTACGTTACTAAAATAGTAGTTAATATTATTAATTTCTAACAAACCATGCAAATATAGTTGAATTTGTCAGATGTCTTTTGTCAGTGTAATAGTTATCACACTGGATGATATGTTTTCATTGTAATAAATTGAAGGAGTAACCAAAATAGAGTAATTTATGATACATTACGACATGCAATGAATATTCCGAAATTAACATTATTATACACAATTACATTATTAGACATTATCAAAAGATAATATTCTCGAAAATACAAATTTTTATTTGTTATTTTGCATTCAAATGAATTTAAAATGCATGAGAAAAAAATATTGTTATTAGATTATTCAAACACATTAGATTGTTTCTATGCATAAATTCACTTCAATTAATGTTAATGCACCTGTATCCGTCTTCGTTAGAATTCAATATAACTATTGTCATGTCTATTATCATGTTTGGATAGCAATTTATTGAAGTGGTTAAAAAGAGAATTCATTTTAATACATGTTAACAGAATCGATTACTGGGATTGGAACTGGTAGTAATTGCGAATAATTGTAAGTGAAAATTATTAGTTGTATTAGAAAATCTAAATGACTAAGAATATTACATTATATCCCAAAAATTTGGAAATATTTATTCTTATCAACATTTGTCAAGTTTTTTGAAAGCTGTGATTCTAAAATTAAGACAAAAATTCACAAAATATCATTTAAAAAATCAGAGAAAAATTCAGTACACTCGTCGATGATTTCCAAGAACTTTTCGTTCTTAGCAGTTTGGTATAATAGCTAGTTTTTGAGTTAAAGCGTCCAAAAATTTTTCAATGAAATTTTGATTGTGGATACCGATTTGAGGTTGTTGCAATGAAGTGGGGCATAAAATGAAAACGTGTTCATAAAATTCATATATTATATCCACCTTTTTGTCAATAGTTACAGTAGAATCCCAACATTCTAATAACTTGAAAAATATTTCCATTTTTTGACAATTTTAAAAGTTTGCCGCCATATTGGAATTCCTGATGAGTTGAACTCAATTTTGGCTTTGGAATCTTGAAGACATTGAAAATACTAAGATATGTTCCATTAATTTTTTTTCCACTTTGATTTTAATACGAAATACTAGATGAAATCGAAGGAAAAAAGTGTCCTTTCAGGCGTTATCGGGTTAGTTTGCAACTTTCGATGTTTCAACAGGCATTGTGGCACCCATTATGACGAAGGTTAAGTTTGCTCATAAATTGAGAACAAACGTATGACTACATACATCATGGATATGTCTTTATTTTCAATGACATTTATTTCTTTGAAGATTTTCGATGTCTGAGGCCAAATATCTTATATCGAATAAAATGTATTAGAACAAAACACAATTCAAGTCTACCTTATATCATGTGTCACAATTTCAATATAGGAAAATAGCTTCTTTATTTTCAGTAGATATAACTACTTGAACATTTAGTCATTTAGCTTTTACTGCAATATTATCTATGCATATGTGTAGATCGTTAATCAGTATTAATTGATTTCATTTATGTATTGGTAACCTTTTTTATGTAGTTCATGTTTACAAGTGTCAGTCACTTTCGAAAAGCGCAAAACTATATAGTAAAAACCGAGCCTAGCGGCACGAGGAATAACTGTATAGCGCATATTTGGTAGGTCTTTTTTGACACTGATTCGGACAGTGAACTTTTAAACAAATTAAAATATATCCAAATAAGTGCATCGGTGCACACGATGTGACAAATTATATTAATGACTTTTATGATTTGTACAAATGTGCTGCTATAATAAATTTGTATAATTCAACTAACTTACTAAATATTCAAGTACTTCAGACTTAGAGATATTTTTAGTTATAAGAAACCGTTTTATTTGCAAAATTCATCGAAAGTATTAAAAGATTTAAAATATTTAAATAACTAATTTTTTGACCAAAACAATCTTAGTTTGATCATTGATTGAAGCATACGTTATCCATTTGATATCTGATTTCGGAAATGTCCTTATTCATCAAAATATCAATAGTATCGTGATTTTTATTTAATATTCGTTTCTAAAGATTCGATTAATTTCCCTTTCAAGTGTATTCAATTTTCATCGCAGTGATCCTTCTAGTATTCCCTCTTTGCTTATACCACAGCTTGTAAAACATGGGGACAGCGTCATCAGACGACTTGAACGAACCCCCCCGAAAAGTTAGCTCCTGGAGGTCGGTAAGTCGACGTGATCCAGCTGTGTTGTCTACCGGTTTCATAGTACGAATGGTCACAGGCCAAACGTGTTATTCTTCGATTGCTCTGTAGGGTGAAGTAGACAGAAGACGAAGGGCTTCCAATTCCCCACTACTGACAATTCCCAACAAAAATAGAAATACTGATTTTACTATTTTAGTACAATTTTATGAAAGCCTCCTACAAATCATCATTTGATCATTCACACCCCTATCAAGTTGAGAATATCGCAAAGAATAAACCAAAATATCATAATTAAAAAATAATTTACTTAAATTTGTGTCAAATCCTCCGTAAATAATGAAAAACGCATCAGTTAATTCAGTGGGACTTCCATCACTTTCATGCTTATTATTTTTTTCTCGGTCGTATATTTGAACATTAGTATTTCAAATTTTTACGGCTGGCTGGGCGTCTGAAATGATCGATGCTTCGAGATCTTACTTCATGCGGGTTTTCAAAAATCTCTTTGTGCCAGCATGAAGAAAGGTGGCATTAAAAAACTTATACGCAGGAAAGATACTTAATCGAGCTGATATTGAATGGGGTCGAAGGAACATTTTCAAAGGGTCTATTCGCAGTTTCGAGGATTTCTAGGAAAGTCGGATTTCGATAAATCGTTTTTTGAGAAACTTATTGTAAAGTACAAACTACTGGAAAGACAAATGTTCTACCTGAAAAATGATGGTAAATTGATTCATTCCGAAACTATTGATTTCAACAATTAATCTTCTTGGTTTAATATGTTCCAATCCTTCGACTCCCATAAAATTTCAGATTTATTTTTAATGCCTATTGTGGAAAATTAACTTGTTAAACAATTCACTCAGATTTGAATAGAAAATAATTTTCGTCGTGTATGTAAAAATGTCACATTGCCCACATGTGAATCATATTATGTGGAGACAGAATGAAACCGGCGTGACACTAACAATCAGAAACCAGTGTTTTAATTCTCCACATAATTAATCACACATTTACTTTGTGATTGAAAGAAACAACGCATCATTACTGATGACTATTTAGAATTTTGTCTGAACGAAAATATTTAACATTTCTGAGAAATTCAAAACAATGTTTCTTTAATGAAAGATCAAAATCTAAAATTGTTTTTGACATATTTATCATCAATTTAAAAGTTGCATATATAGACTGGTGAAGACATATATTAAATAACGGTTTAAAATCTGGTCTGGCGTTTGTTGTGTATCATCAGGGATAAATTTACAGATTTAGGAAAGATATTTCAAGTCTACATAAATGATTTAGTTATCTACTTTAATTATTTGTGTAGTGAAACATAAAATTAATAAAAGAGAAACTTTTTATATTTCGAGAAAAGAAACATAAAGATTACAAAAATACCATACGTTTAGTTTATATATTGGTAGATAAATATTAAATAATCAATAAATATATATAAGAAATATTATTAAGCAATTAGCTAGTTTAGTTAATTACCACGTTAAAAACAGTATCAGGAAAGGAACAATATAACATAAAACTGGCGAGATTAAAAAGTAAGAAGTAAGTAAAAACTTTATTACAATGGCTTGTATCAAGAGTTAATCTGTTTTGAGAATTTTAAAACTATTAGAAAATCAAAGTGAATATAACATTGCAGATGGAGTATTGAAATAAGTAAGTAATATATTCACTATTTATGAATAATAACTATAGCAAAACGCCTCAAGCAAAAGACGTGTATTGTCAAGTAAATTATTACATACTATTATGCAGAATAATTCTCTATTACAAATTCCAAAGAGCCCTAAACAAAAGACTAAACTGATAATAAAGACTACTGACAATGCCGAATCAAATAGTTCTCCGTTGGTATTTTCGACGAAATTAACCCCCAAGATCAATTTAAGTTATTTATATTTATATTTTTACTCCGTGAGAGACAATTGTAAGCTATTAGTAAACAGATTCTATTATTCTTACATTACTTTTATTTACCTCATGAATCTATTTGATAAAAATGGATGTTAAATGTGAGCAACGACGCCGATTTTAATTCGTATCATAACAGCCGTACTTATAATATTTTCAGTCATTTGAAATGGGGCTAATATAATAAAAGAGTAATATTTCAATCTTTCACTTAATGACAAGTTTAAAATAAGATTTCAATGACATCCTTGAGAAGAAATCATTGACAATTATTTTGAAAGCATAAGTTAATTGAAGTTTATTATCCAAATTCGTACAGATGTTTCTAATGAGAACGCATGTTGGGAAATTAGAACGACGATACGTCATCATCAGTGATTTGATTATAATCAAATCTACAGATGCGGTGGTAAGTGAATTAGAATTATTGAATAATTGATTGAATGTATTAAATACTCAGGTTCTAAAAGCTAACTGAAGAACCACAGTTAATACAAATGTATTCAGTACTAAAGGGTAATTAAATATTTTAAGATCGATTGGCTAGAATTAAAAGCATTTCTGTGCCAAGAAATAAACACATAACGAGAAAGAAAGATGGTTAATGAAACCATAAAAAAATGTAGAAATTATTGTAACATATAATAACGTAGAATTAACAACGTGTAAGTTAATGTTGTCTGTACATTAATTTTTGAATTTATAATATTGTAAAAGATACGATTTAAGAATATTTACAATGTTTAACTATCAAATTTTAGTAGATTTTAGGTTATGTACAGTAAAGCACATTTAAATATCAGAAAGCAGTAAACGGAATAATATTAGTGTCTTGTTTACTACCTAAATTTACCAATTTTTGTTAATATCGTATTTTACGTAAAAATGGTTTTATGAATTATATTTCTTTTCTGTACACAAACATATATTTGCCATAAACATCAAATTTACTTTTTAAACATCACACTATCCTTGGAATTTTCTTTCTAAACTATCAAAATATATTAACATTTTTCTAAATACTAACAAAATATTTCAAAGAAATGATTCAGGAGCAACTTTAAAAATTCTATCAAAAATGGTAACAAGTTTTGTTTGTTATTCATGAATTTTTACAAACGTATCTTTTGCCGCAAAGAATACTTCTCTATATAATCATCATTCTAACCTTCAATGCGACAAATAATTTGATTTTTCAGCACAACAGCGAATAGATAAGAAGTGTTATCCGTTTTTTGTAACGGAAAGATAGCAAGGAAAAACAATTATATTTAATCGGCATCAGTTATCACCATAGCTGACAAAAAATCAATGTAAATAAAGGTGAATAAAATGAAATAAATTTGTATGTTTATCATTATTGTATACAATAGTGATATTTTATTAGACTCACAAAATAACTATTACTGCATCAAATTATTTCAGTAATAATGACGATCGCAATTTTCGTTAGAACAGGTTTTTATTTTAATTTTTTGCTTTATTCTATTTTATAGTAATTTCGGAAATTGTACATACTATAGGATCTTTTTGGGGCTACTAAATCAGTGAAGATTATATACATTTTAAAAGTACTAATTTATAAGTACTTGTTTACTATACACTTTTCAAACTAATGAATAATAAAAATTATTACCTGGTGTATAAACTCAACTACCAATTTTTTATGAAATACTATAAATAAAGCAAAGACAAATGTGATGAATTTTATGTCTATATTGGATCTAGTTCGATCAACTATAACATTTTACTTTAGGGCTGATCTAATAAAACGCAGATTTTAGTTTAGTTTTAGAACTTATTTATTTAATAAATTATTCACATTTGTCAGGAAGTTCTTGAGTATTAAATCGTTGATTGATTTAGTTTTTTTTTAATTTGTCATGGACGACTTCCTGCTGGAGAAACTTCAAAAGAATAGATTTTCAATCCTTTTTGATAATTTATCACTTCTATTTTTGCTTCGAAGTTTTTATAATAATTTTGAATATATCTAATTCTAGTCTAATTAAACAAAAAATACAATTATGTAGGTGTAATAAAAATTAAATGGGCATAAAGAATAAACCAACTTTAAATGCAATTTGATCTCTTTTAAATCTAACAAGTTTATAAACGTGGTTTTGATACAATTTAAGATGGATTAATCTTGTGTCAATCTGTTTTCTGATTTTACTCAGATTAAAGTAGATATATAACAAGATACAATTTTATCCTTATCTCATCAATTTCATTCGATCTACTTTGATCAATTTCTCTTTCACCACAGAGAAATTTGATCAAATGCGTTATTACTCTTTCGTAAGAACATTAATTTTGAACATTACGATATTATTACAAACATCCTACAATCGATAACTAAAAGAGTTACGTATTTGATGAATAGTGTAGAGAACTTACACTTAAATACATAAAACATTAAATATTATTAATTATGCTGAACAATTACTTCGAATATTAAAAAAGACAATATTTATCAGAATTAGGAATGCTTTAAAATTTATTTAATTTTATATGCTTCTAAAAAGCAAAAAAAATATTGTCTCTTATTTTAGTTGATAATTATATATTTAAAAAAAATACATATGTAACCATTAAAGAGTACAACACCTTCAGAATTTGTAAATTTTTATTGAAAAGATAATTATGACACAATTTTTCTTCTTCAATCGTATGTAAAAGAAGGAAAAGGGATGCACTTGCCATTATTAAGTTTATATACGATATAAAAAACGAAGTGTCTTGTTGAATATGATTATTGAATGACTTAAAAAAGTTATGGTGATGACAAGCCAAATAAAATTGATAATGTTACTGCTAAGTTTGAAAATTAAACGGATTCAGAACTTTAATTTAAAATGATGATATAAAAGTGTCTTGGAAGGATTGATGTTTGTCAAAAAATACATACTAATGTTTTATCATATTGTTGTAACAAATATTTAATGGGAAGCAAGTGCAAATAATTTATGTTTGATTATGTAAATTAATACAGTACAAAAAAAAATTGAAATAATGAAAAATGCTTGAATAATATTATAATATTGTAAGGATTTTTATAATTATAATAAACTGATTACATTTTTTTTATAAACACAATATTCCCTGATTAAATGAACCTAGGACCTTGCGACTTTAAACGTTTTAAGTTATACACCGCAGCCGAACTTTCAATTTTAAGGTACAATAGTCTATTGTGTAAGAAATTAAATGTTGACGATTTCATTTTGGAAAGAATATCTGAATTGTGAAATAGCATTTCTTTAATAGAAGGAAAATGAAACCATTGTTACAAACGAGAACCATTGTTCACTCTAATCTCCATTATATCTATAATTAGGTGGCATTGAAAAACATATGTTCCTGAAAGATAATATTTTCATTTTATAAAAAGTAAAAGTTGGATTTTGATTTTCAATATTCTCTCATAGTTGAAAGTAGAAATAAATTAAAATGGAGGTACAATAAATAAAACTCTTTTTTATAACATGGAAATCATAAAAAAAAGCATGCGATAGAAGTAATGATTCCTGGAAAGGTTTTTCATTTTTCGTCACCTTTGGATATTTTTCTCTCATTTTTTAAAACTTTTCATATTCATTTTGCGTTAGCTATTTCGTTTTGATCTCTCTGTTGAAATTGGACTATAAACTGCAAATACTTTTGGTAAACTTTACTTTATATCTATATAAATTCGTTATTAAATTATTGTTTTTTATTTTCCCATGACACTTTGTTGCGTTCAAAATATTTAAATTATAAAAACACATTGAATAACCTAATTTAAATGGATACACAAAAGGTGAAAAAATTTCGTTTACATAAAAAAAATTATTTTGTGCAACGATAGATGGAGAAAAGTGTTTAGGAACTTTTGCCACTTTAGATGGTGATTTTAGCACAACTCTTCAATACATAAAAATATACGTTCAATTTCTCTAAACATTATTGAAGTGTTTTTATTGGTTGGAAATGTAAATATTACAAATATTTATAAGGAATGTTACCAAAACAATGGCGAAACTACACGATGAAAGTTATCACTTCATAGATGGTACCACGTCCAAGATAACGTGAATCAACAAAAACATTTAATTTACTAGATATCAAAGCATTGTTATCATACAAAATGTCATTAAAATTAGCAGTACTAAATAACTACAGATTTTCCATTCCAAATCCACCCAAAAATTAGCATAATGTATTTCTATAAAATCACATATTGTCACCTTGATGCAAAAAATAACCAAACAAAAAGGGGTCTTATTATGTTATAAATTGTGATTTTAAATAATACAGTCCTATTCTATATTACATTTGAAATAAAAAATATCTGCTAAGATCATGTTCAAAAATGCGTGGAAAAATTATAAACGAATTACGGATGATTATTTTCCGCGACTGGATTTCAGCCAATCAGAGCGCGATATTCAAAGGGTTCTATGGTCATTTGTTTAAAATTATACTGGAAATTCCACGGCAGCTCCTGGAAATTGCATTCGAAAATTGCATACTCGCTACTCATTTGTTAAAACTTCTAAATTCATATATTCGTCTCTCCTCTCTGCTCAGCTGTAACCTCAAATACCGGTCACAAAAAATAATCCGCCGAATACCCCTCGACCTTCAAAATTAATCGCAATATTTCCCTCTAACTTTCCTGCGAACAAATAAATATGTTAAGTTTTGAAGAAACTGCAAAACTTGACATATTCACTCGTTTGCAACAAAGCTATCGGGAAATATTCCGATAATTTTGAAGGTCGAGGGGTATTACAACTGATAATTGACACATCCTTGTCCGTATATATGTAGGTGTGACGAAACCACCTCTGTTTTGGCCATTATTTTTGAACTTTTCAAATCTGTCAAAATCAATTGCAATCATTTTGCGGGAGTTGAATGTTAGAAGTACACGATCATATTTCATCTCCATTTTTATATTTGACAAATCCAACAAGGAATTCTTAATTAGCGATCATAAAAGGTTCTTTCCTATCCTTTCAGCCACTTTCAAATTTTCATGTAGCGATGAAATGGTTTTTGCGAAAGACCTTAATCTCGGATACATCATTTTGGAATTTTTAAAATCTGAGTTCGTAGATTATGAATATCTATGATACGGAAAACTTCTGCAACATCCAATTGTATCAGGATATATTTAAAAGTTTCCTCAACAATGAATTTAGAAAAAAAGTACTTTAGAATTTAATTTCTAATCACATGAATGTGGTGTAAGAAAGAGAATTTAATAATACATCTATAAAATAGGACAGGGCTATTGTACTAATTCGTACACTCAGATACACACGAATGATTCGCATTTTGTCAAAGTAATGAGCTTAGTTTAATTATAGATAGAACAAGCTCAGTGCACGAATAAGACCCCTTTTTGAACGAAATTCCGAGATGGATCTTTCTTATATTGAATATATAATTTATTATAATACGTGTTGCCAATTAAATTGGAGGAAAAAAGTAAAACTCGCGAATAAGGCCACTTTTGGCTCGAAACTCCGAAATGGAGCTTTCTTGCATCAATGCGACGATATGATCTTCGAAATTGCGTATTAACGCCATATGGAAAAATGATTGGTATTGATACAGCTGTATGAAAAGCACATAAATATATATTTGGTCATACATATTCAAGTAGAAATACGATGCGGCATAAATGTATATTCACGACTCATGTATCTGTAACAGAATTAGAATTGCTTCACCTTCCTTATATCAGGTTATTATATCTACCGCATTTACAAAATAACCTGATGTTTTTACAGCATAATAAGGCTATATTTGAAACTCCATACTATCTGCATAATATTGGATGAACGAAAAAAATTGATGTTTACTTAACATTTTACAAATACAGAACTATCACATTTCTGTCTTTAATAATGAATTCATTATTATATGCGACATTGTATAAGACTTTCACCGTTAATTATCTCAACCAAGAACACCGACTTACCTCTAGTTAATTCCCATTATTTGACTTATATGTACGTATGTTACCAGACGCCCGTTTCAGTGTATGGTAGGTAAATTTTCAACCCTAATTCCTACGCCAATGCTTCGCTTCTTTTTCGTTTTTCGTAGATATATTACATACACATATCATGGGAATTATTATTGCAATGATGCATTTTGCTTTGCAATTCCCACTTTGGATATATTGTATCTTATTATTTATATTATTTTTGTAAGAAATTCTTACGTAAAATTGATTCATGAATTTCGGCTTCGTTGAACAATTTTTTGTTATTAACTCAAATTTTCATCTTGTTGCCTTGTTACACGGTTTTATTTTTGGACGTTTCATTTTTTTAACATAATAATGCTTTATTTCTTCCACAATATCATTAATAATAACAAATTCTTGTTGTTCCCCAATATATCCACAATATATGATATTCCTAGGAACAACTACCTTCACTGAACTGCTAAAAATATTTTGAGTATAAAGGCATATTTTCTTAAAGCGAGATAGATTTACTAATGGGATTTTAATTAATTAAGATAAAACAATATTTTATTAAACCAAGTATATATTTTACTTGCTCTCAACTAAACGGTTACTTAATTACAAAACATTTTTCTCAGATTATTAAGAAAAATTGAAAGGAATCCGCTAATAGCATACGTTAAAATGATTCCTTGCAACATTTGTATGCACTATTTGTTATATACTGTTAAACGGTTCTTTTCAATCATACTTTACACATACTTGTACCCACACAAGTGTGTATAAAGTATGATTAACGAGAGCACTAGATGGCTAGATCACAACAGATTTTCAAATGTAATTTGGAACTAAATGACAGAATAATTCCATTTACGTATTATCAAATCATTGGAATGCAAACTTTACTGAGTAATACACTTGCAATAAGCATTCTAGACTAATTAAATTAGTGCAACGTTAAGATACTAATGTAATTAGTAATGTGTATTCGGATTTCCTTGAATGCTTTTAATCAAATCCGGATTCTACTTATCGGCTTGGGGCACTAGTGTACAAGATGTACTAATGGTGTCCTTAGGGCATGGAGTAAAACTATTGGAAATTATTACCATCTACAGATAAAGTTTTGTAGAGATACAAAAATTCATAACAATTTCGGATAATAGTTTCTTAAAATGTATATCATATTAACCGAAATAACAGCGAATTTCGCCATTTAAGTAACATTAACATTTTTGGATCTAAAAAATTTGTATTTTATCCAAACTTTCAGTTTTACTTTTAAAAATAAATTTATTTTAACAATATTAAACATCACCACTTGAAAGTAACATTATGATAATACCTGGTACAAATCAGTAGAGTCCCGATTTCTTCGCGTGCTATATAAATGAAAAGTAGTTTTTTTGCACTAACTAATTTATTAACAAAATGTAACTCAATTTGTTATGTAGAGTATTTTCGATATATTATTTATACTTTTTGTTAGAACGTAAGTATTAATGTGGAATATTATCTAAACATATATTTACAAAATTATAAGTAGTTGTAGTATACATTTTTATAGACGTGTGCGCATACATGCTCTGAAATTGTCTGTTTTGCGCCCCCGTAACATAATATATTGCATGAACTGTATGAATACTAAATTGGGTAAATATGATAATTGTTTAATGTAATAAAGAAGCCACCAGTGATCTTTATTAATCCTTATTCTTACAAAGCCGAGCATAGGTCAAAATTAAGTTATTTTCTTCCGGACAAGAAATTAACATCGAAAAATCTAACAAGATGCAAATTAAAATTCAAGGATTGGTATACAATTCTTCAGATGTTTAAATTTAAAAACTATTTGTTGATAAATAATAATGGAAAAATTAGAAAACATACCCATAAATTATTAATGTTGAAATCGGAAGAATTTTGAAAGAAAGTATTGAATTTTCCCGCAAATTTGTATCTTATGGTTTTCGGGATCGCAGATTATTATTTTCTTATAATTACAATATATCTTACAGTTATAAGTTAATAACTTTCACGGAATGAAATGGTGAAATGTCACTTATTCTAAATCAATAAAATTTTCCCGCATATAGTTTTAGATAGAATACCAAATACGAACAAAGAATAAATGAAAAAACTAATCAAGCATTTGAAATTTTCGAAAAAAACAAAATATAAATTTTTCAAAATAACGACAGAATTCTGGAAAAATTCTAGTGTATTTCTCAATTAATCGTGAGAACTATTTGCTCTCCTCCCTCCTCACTTTTTCCAAGAATTTCTTAGTTTTTTAGTTACAGCCACCTGAAATTTTAAACAAATTTTCCTTTCGGGCACATTTTGAGGATCACCATTTTGAATTTTTTATTCGGGGCCCTATATGTCTTGAAATTTAGAACTCGTAAACACTTAGGTGGAAAAGGATGAGTATTTTACTGGTTTTGAAATTTTAGATCTAAAATTATCCATAATAGAATACATCGATTTTTTCTGGCATAAATGGTGTATAACTTTTTAAGCATCCATTTTAGATAATGGCTGGGTCAATATTCTGATAAAACACACAATTTTACGTTGAACATCACATGTCCAATTTTCTTTTGGTAAATACGTACTGAAAGAAATGGTTCCAAAGTTCATAGAAAATTGACGACATCTGAGACTTAATGGGTTAATATATAAAAGTAAAATTCCTTCAGCGCCGGTGAATTTTAAGAACTGCATCGTTGGAGTCCAAAGAAAATTTGAAAACAATATTGTTAGTTTCAGTTGCTGTTCATTCTTAATATTGATAAAAGATAAACTAAATTAAATAAAAAAAATAACAAAAATTATTTAGAATTTTCTTTGGACCCCAACGATGCAAATTTCAAGTACATCCTGCAAGTCTGAACATGAATAGGAACTCAGAATGCAATATCTGGAAAATGAGGCAGGAACGTGGGCAATTATGCAGGAATCATTTTCATTTTTGCAAGTAACAAGGAGAGAATTGTTTCGGTTAACGCGAATCTCCTTTGTGTCGGAGCGATGGGGAAGCGCCGATATTGCAGCTTCGCCGTCAATTTTCCATTATTCCCTTGGGTTTCCACACTTCCTTCCTCGATTAAACCGATAGATCATCCTGGGAAATCTCGAGACTCTCTCCTCGTGATCCTCGAGCGTTCTATAGGTGGCATGAACGGGCGAAACGACACTCGAGAGCACCTTCCGCTCTGTGAGCTGTCTCTTAGGTATAGGGGGCGCGGGAGGAGGGCGGAGTGTGTGTCAGTAGGTCACTGTACGGTCGTCTTTCTTGTTCCAGGGACGCAGTGCCGAAGCAATGTTGCGGATTGGGCTCGCCACCGGTGCGCTGGTCCATCCTGGGAGTCGGCGTCGTTGGCCTCGTCTGTGCCGGCGCCGGGGCGCTTCTCGGAGCACTCAGAGCAACCGGCCGCGACCACATCGCCGTCGCTCTTCTTATGATAGGTATGTATCACATTCTAACCTCTTTCAGTCTAGGTCCAGAAACACAGACATACGCGAGGACAAATATTTTTTTATAAAAATGTTTAATAAGTCAAGGTTTTATAAATAATGTAAGCTTATTTTAACAAAGATTTCATGAAAACATCCTATAAATTATGGATGTGTTGCCCAATATGGCAAGGCTGGACAACATTATAAATTGTTCACATCCCCGTTGATATTTTAATATAGTGTAGGTACTAAAAGAAATAAACTAGATAAATAAATTACTACTTTGAGGGCTAGATGGCGTTCAAATCCAAAAGTGATGTTGCGTAAAATTTCATTAAAGTGACCTGTAATCTGGACCACAGGCCTGGCAAAAGTGAATTTTTCGATTAACGTTATTGATAACAAAGAGTGACTCCGTTTGGTGGCACCAGTATCGTTGGGAGCTCCCTACTCCTGGTTTCAGATGCCAATAGCGAATAGCGCATACCGCACTTTGTGGGGGTAACCAAATTATACTAGCGCTGTCATGAAAATTGGTTAATTCCCACTTTTTTGCTCTCAGTAAGATTACAAGAAATCTACACAAGTGCCAGCCCCGCAATCTGGGTATTTGTTATTAAGAAAAGAGACATCAAGCAATACAGATCGTGATGTCCCTGTCTCTCATTCTGACAAATTTCAAAGGCGAGCTCGTTTTACACGTTAAAATTATATGATAGAACTATCAATGCTAAAAATTACAGATAACAGTGTTGCATGCAAGTTATTTTTACTAAAAAAGAGATGTTACATAAGTCCATCACAATAGTAGCCTTCCTAATATTAGCCTACCTTTGGAGATAAATTCTTATAGTATCCTCGAAGCTGTCGCTACTGGGCCGACAGGAAGGTTAGATCATTCTTTGGATAAGGTAACAGTCCCAATTATGAAACACTGTCCCAATCTAATATTACATGTTAGTTAAATCATATATTACCTGCACAAAAATTGTAGTCATGAATCATTGTTTAATTTCATTTCATCATAAATGATTACATTGTCCAATTTCTTTTAATATTTATGCGCAAATATCTATTCGACAGAGCGAAACAATCTATCATTTGCATGAAATTGGTAATGAACATGGTTAATGGTTTTATGAATCTTTAGCTAATAACATTATTTAAAATCATTATAAATTGATTACTAAAAATTTCCGTACACAGTTATTAAATAAATGTTCTGGTTTTAGAAATGCATAATTTATGAAAATGGGTGTCTCATAATACGGACATAAATTTTTGTGCAGTCTGTATTTATAAAGCTATTTTTAGAGCGTTTCATAAATGTGATCATATTTCTCACCCTTTGTCCCAGTTATGAAAAAGTGATATAATTGACTTTACATTTCGTGTTTTACATTTTTTAAAAGAAAATCATAAACATTTTAAAGAACTTTCGGTTTCGTATAAGTTATATACATGGATTGAACAATACTGTGTTTAATTTAAGTGTAAACCTAATGTAATAAGTGAGTAAAACACAGGTTCTGAATTTTCTCGCTCAAAAAAAGAATCGTAACCAGTTTCAATAACACATTTTTGCATCCTGTTTTTTAATACGATAATAAAAATGTCTCTTCAGACACACTGAAGCCGTAATTTTATGAATTTATTCGAAACAATACAAATCAGACAAAAAATGTTTTATACCAAAAATGTAGAGAAGCAAATTCTCTACAGAAAAGGTTAGATTCATTTTCATCCTAATATCAACGCCAATGCCACAAACGACGGATATACCTATAAGAATAATCGGTTTTTAGTGTCACATAACCTCATTTTTAACAGTTTTGTGTTCGGGGATATTTCTTCACGTTACCTTTGAGTTAATGAAAAAAAAATTGCATAACCTTTTTTATTTTTTTTGTTAGAAATATTTTATTGTCTGATATGTATTTTTGAAAATGAATGTAAAAACCCGCCATAAAATACGTATTTTTTTTAATTCAAAATGTCGACATCAATATGCCCGACCGATAATTTTTATTATAATATTCGGAATAAAAAATGTCTTTTTCCAAGTGAGAAAGTGCATTTTATATATGTGTATCATTTGAGACAATGTATGACATGACAGTAGGGGCATCCTATCATGTTGGTGTTTCATAATGGGGACGTGTAGTTTATCCACTTTCCTCGGGACTGAAATAATTTTGTAACTGCAAATTGATTTTGTAAAAGTAATCATTATTTCAAAAATCATAACTATACAATACAAATATTCAATGTTTAACGTTTTTTTAATGCATTGTTAGTGCTATTACCTTATTTCTTTTTAAAATCTAAACACTGGATTTATATTTACAAATCATTAAATGACATTTTTGATACACGTGTCCGTAAAGTAGACACTATACAGACTTCTTTTAGTAAAAACCGTCGGTAAAGTGCCTGCTTTGCGAACAGTGCATAAAAAAATAGTGTTCGCTCCTCGGCCGTAAAATTGAACTTTACGGCCTAGGACCGAAAAGTACTATTACATTAAATATAGATTAATACTTGGAAATGTTAGTAAATAACAGTCGGTTTACTTATTCATCAAAACCACAACAGAAGACAATGGACAAAAATTGTTCAAAGTAACTTGTCCATTTCACAGCTTCTTAACATACTTATCGACAAATTTATATCGTTCAAAATTTAAAGTTTAAAAACTCGGCTTTAAAATTCGACTAAATTGCATGAAAATGTGAAAAAACGCGCAATTTTACATTTTTCTTAACAAAATCAAAATTCACATAGAAGTTAATAACATAAAAAAGTTTGTCTTTCAAATGACTCTACAATATTCAAATCCAAATAAATAGTTACTCTAATGAAGTCCTTTGTTTCCAATTTCTTTGTAATATTTTGAAACCAATTTTTAAAAATTTAATAAGAATCCTGAAAATATTTTTAAACCATCCATTTAAGAAGATATGGTAATTTTGAGCATCACATGTTGATGGGTCGACAATGATTTGAAGATGAACTTTAATCATGCGAAAAATTATTTTGTCAAAATGGTTATTGAAATATTTGCTACTATTATTCTCAAATACTGGTAAAAATATTAATACCCATTACAATTTTTGCAATACAGTTACTCACTAAAATACTAAAATTTTACACAAAAATGTTTCCGTCTACATTTATATCGTTGACATTGGGGTAAATTACTTTTTCAATCACATTCATAATTAATTATGCAGAAATATATTTAAAAATATTATTAATAAACCACGATAAAATCTAATTAAATATTTCACGGCATAACAATAATTAAGAGAAATAATTTTTATAAAAAAAGCGTCTTTCACATATTACATTAATATTGAACGAATGAAAAATTTAGAGAAATGCACATTTTAAAAGACGTAAAGGCAAGTAAAAATTTTATTGCGGAGAAAGCAATGTAATATTTTATGTTTAATCAATTACCAACTTTTCATAACTTTCACAAAATATTCGTATATTTTTATTCAATTTCCTGATATATACGTTGTACAACGTGTAAATAATATTAAAAAAGCACATTTAATACATTTTTATTTATATGCACACGTAAAAGTTTTCACGTCCAATCTGCAGTATAAATATACAGGTTTGCATAAATCAATTTGTAATAGATTTTTATAATATCATTTGTTTCGTTTGACGTTTTTATTGACAGCAGGATATGTAAATAAAGTCGCGTAAATTTATTTTTAAATATTTACCCTTTTCATTGGAGTACTAATTCATGTTTGCTTTAATATTTTTCTATAAATTGAAGGGTCAGTTTATCATTCTGCAGTAATCGTTAAAATTCAACAGATATTTTAAATTTTATAATAAAAGTCACTAGAAAAGTTATTGGGGATACGCCTATTATGGCAATTCTTATTCGATTATTTAAACTTGCAAATAAACATTTGTGCAGGGGATGTTTAATTACCTTTCAATTGTCTTTATCGTAAAAAGTTTTCCGAACTTCCGAAATTGAAGATAATTGAATTAATAAATGGCGTAATGGTACATATAGTTTTTGATGCAGGGTCGTTCTTCTCGTGTTTGATACTAAAAATATACTATGCCACAATTTTGCACACTTCTAATTTTCTAATAGAATAAGTTATTGTTTTAGATTTTTAGAAATGTGCAAAAGCGTAAACAAATTAATTCCTGAACTTCGACAAAGTGTTTTGGAAGTTTTGGGAAGTTAGGAAGTGAACAATTCAAAGTAAACGGTTGATGTAGTCTTTGGCGTGGTCCATATGTAAGTTCGCACTTTTACTTTAAATAAAGTTACACGTTTCCTTTCCCATAATTTTCATCAACAACCAAATATTTTTAATTTCTCAAATAATAGTAAACTTAAAAAACGATTAAATGATTTCTTAATTCGCAGTAAAAAAATAATTCATTAAAGACACGTATTATTTATTAGTAAATAAAGTATCGTATTTAATAAGTAACTATTATCAAATATAATTTACTGGGAACACAAGATTTATTACGATCAGCATAAAACAGTCTTATTTAAGAAAAAATAATTTGTTATATACATTGTAATACTTACCAATAAATAACCATTATTTACTTAATTACTAACTTTTAAAATCGATACGAGGTTAATAACAATAATAGTAATAATAATTTGCAATAAAAGTGAAGCAGTTTCATCGTTATCATATCTCAAACTATTTGTGCTAATTAATTTTATTCGTCGTATATAGCCTTATCTCCATCTCTTTTCCTCATTTCTACTATATAGATGTTTAAAAATGATTTCTCCGCATCTATGCTTTTGTTAATAATGTTATAATGTACAACGTCTTATTCTCTAGGCGTCAACCATAACGAAACACGTCCTTCTGTTACATATCTATATATAACAGTAATTACTTGTAAACTTCTATTTCACGTACCTCTTTTAGATTGCATATTTTATAACCGGTCGAAGAAACGTGTCCACAAAAAGAGATCGCAATTCATAACTATAAAATAAATTTTAAAAAATGAGGATACCTCGATAAGACCGGAAATTCTTGCCGCAACTCGTACCCAAACCGGAAGTGAGGAAAGTGATAAGGAGTATGGCACTTCGGTCGATGTCGAACGCGTTAAGAAATTTTATTAAATATTGACAGTTAAGTAGATAAGAAAGCGTGGAACAAAAAGTGTCTAGTAATCGGAGTGTAAAGGATCTTCCGGTTGCTCGACGCGTTTTGTGCGACACGTCTTTCGAGATTGTTTGAAATATGTCGTTAGTCCGACTTTGTAATTAA
Organism: Trichopria drosophilae; assembly: GCA_030407085.1. NCBI lineage: Eukaryota > Metazoa > Arthropoda > Insecta > Hymenoptera > Diapriidae > Trichopria > Trichopria drosophilae. The sequence continues at coordinate 159,658,604 of CM059583.1, forward strand.
GTGCTCGTTTAATCGTCAGCGGAAACTATTAAATTAATTCAACGAACAAACCATTTCAAATTGATTTTTAAACGTTCTTATTCCGTTCCTTTAGCAGAGAAAATGTTAGTTACAGACTGCGGAATAAATCATTATAATGTTGCACGTCAATGTTTTGTAAACACATTTCTATTCGATTTATGGTAAAATTGAATAACGTTAAATAAAGGCAGCCTTCGTGGATGTCTGCGATAAGAAAGTGGCATTTTTCTAACGCATTTTATTTTATTTCTTATTGAGAATTCTGTAGAAGATGTAGACGAAGAAGTATTAAGCATGTCGCTTTCAAATGCACTTTTCACAGAAATAATATGTAGTATTTGATTTGATAAAGATATAACTTTCATTTTATGTATATTTATTTTATTCGTTTAATACAATATCACGTCAAAAAAATTTTATATTTGCATTCGATAGCGTCGTTCTCACTCGACATAATATCATATGCAAATTTAAAGTTTAGTGTAAAATGTTCCGGGAATAGTATTTATTTAAAATGTTTTTTATTTGATTATCGTTTTAATTTTATGGTTTTTCGTAAAGTTTACAGAGAAATCCAGTGAATGGAAATATGTATATTTATTAACATTTGCTCTAGCCATGTTAAGAAAAATTGATAAATTGATTATAAAACAAAAATAAATATATCCTCAAAATAATCATAACAAGATCCAAATTAACAGAGAAAAAAGTTCGTAAACATCCAAATTTAACTAAAATCGAAAGTTAAATGCGGTTTGTGGGACGGTTCATTCGCTTCGCTCGCTTGGAAACTTAGACCAGATGGTCGGTCCGCTATTCCTTTTTACTTTCTCGACATATATATTTTTCTACTGATGAATATTGGTTTTTCTTAAGTGTTTTAATAAAAAAGTTTTAAGTTTCTTGTTATAGATTCAATATAAAAAGTTCAGAGTTTTAGGACAGATTGACACTAACAATCTATCTATATTTAATCAAAAATTATATCAAGTCACTATTATTTATCTAACAATATTTTTAGATATTTTATTTCCTATTTTTATCGCAACAAAGATCATCTTGTTTTAGAAGTGTTTCTTTTAGTCTGAAGTCGATCGCAATGATTCAAATAATTGGAACTTTCCCAAATTCCTATAGTTTCTTACACTGAGAAATTTTCTGTATCAAAAAGCGAAAAGGAAATTAGATTTCACAGTTGGGATCTTATAAATCGTATTGGAATAAATTCTTTATATGATTTCTTACAATATTATCATTAAAATTTATATAAAGAATAATAAAATGTCCTTTTTGTTTAATTTTAAGTATTTTTATGTATTTCTTTTATTTTTTTGTTATAAAAAAGTTTATTATTTTGTTCTTTTGTTATTGTTAGTGATACTTTATCAAAGCTTTTTTGTTATTCCCTTTAATTTTTTATTGGTCTCTTTCGAAATGTAATCAGATCTAAAAAGGGCGATAATGCTAAGTTTCAAAGAAAATAATAAATTTTTTAACATTTCCATGAATAATTTCATATTTATTGTTATGAATTCTTTTCTGATAAATTTCATCATTTTTTTCTTTGCGATACTAAAATAATGTCGAATGAATGCACGTTTGTAAATCGTGAAATAAAACAGGAATTTTATTTTTTGTAAATGGCAAATCATCTGTTATATGTATCGAAAGCATATATTACATGTTCAATTATTCGCTTTTGTATTTGATTTTTTTCTTGTTAATTTAGCAGCCTCTAAATTTCTAAAAATGAAAATCCACAGAGTGAAAATTCAGCCAAAAAGAGCGAGTTTTCATTTGTTAAATGTCGGAATTCGCTTTTTCACCGTAGTGGGTCAATTTGTACTCTACAATGATTGAATTTCCACTTCAAGAAATTTGGGGAGTATCTTTTCATTACGGAAATACAGGCCAACAAATTTTTTTTGCAATTTTGGAATACGTAGATTAAAATGCGATTCATCAGCTTTAAAGTGCGTATATAGTCAATACGGTAGGATTTTTTTTTCATCGAGTTATCGAAGTTTTTGGCATGGAATAAATATAATTTTCGTACATTTAGTAAATGTATATGCAATATCTTCTCGAAAGATTATAGTCGTTTTAAAATTCGAATTTTGGTTCAAAGTTACTGAAATTCTTTTTACTTAACAAGAATAAGTCTAAAAAATAAACACACCGGATAAAAAAAGAACACAAAAAAATATATAATATTTTACACCTTGAGTCCATTGCTTGATTAAAGGAAATTAAATAATATCCTAAAACCGAAGTTATAAAGGTGGGAATTTTTTGTAAAGTTACGTGATTTTTTTTTTCATAAGTAAAAAACTGAGAGGTACGTAAAAGTTGTATTATTTTAATTTTATTGTCATACTTAGCACTCAAAATGAAGTTTCCTTTGTTTGTAACATTTATTTCTCTCTGTGTTTAGGACATAATAACGTAATAAATATTAAGTTAAGCAAATGTTCTTTTGAAAATACTCATAATTTGGCATCATTTTAAAAACAATGTCATAGCTTTAAAATCCCTATTGTTCTATTATTTATGTGTAATCGGCAAGCAATTAAATAGAGGTAAAAAAAAGTTGTTTATTTTAAGTCCATAATAATTAAATTATCCATCTTTTATACTGAACTCTGTATAAAGTAAAACTATTGCAATAACCTTCTAAATGCCATTAAATTGTTTAAGCTGCGATAATTTTTCGAAAAGATATTAAACTTTGAATTTTCAACATTTTTGGCTTATGATTAGCAAAAGCGATTCGTGGAGAATGTAAAATTCTTTTCTATCGATAACAAAGTATTCAATAAAATTGTCCAAGTACAATAAATCTGCAACAAATTCTTCAGAATGTAACCAATTATACAAAAAGATTCAGCAAAATGTTGATTAAAAACAATACACAGTTTAACTTTCAGGGACAATTGACATTCTTTTCATGTCTTTATATTTAAGTCTATTGCGTAAACAAAATTATAACCTATAAATGTATAATTGCCTCTTGTTTTTGCACGAATTGAATTGGTGGAATGTAAAATGTTTGCGTAATTGTACTCCATTTATTGTCGATTAGATCATCTTGTTGATGTTGAATTAGCTAATATTGTATTTCAAACATGTAACAATTAAAACTTTGCTGTTAAAATTTGTTATTAAATTCTTTTTATTTCATATGCATGAGCGTTTTACATTTGTAATTTTCATCATTTCCAATGTCTACTATGCTTGATATACGAAAACTCTTCAAATACCAAAACTTGGTCAGCTTGATTTTGAGAATATCGTTTCCGGTTTAGATTTGACAGAATCCATTAATGATACAAATTATAAAATCAGAGAAAATCAAGGAAAAACAGAAAATCACGTGTAAACTCTACAAGATAAGGACTATAAAAGATAAAATAACAAATATAAATAAAATCTATATTATTGCCCAATTACTTTTCCAGAAATGCTGTCTCTAAATCTCTAATAAATTTGACGATAATTTTTGTTTTTTACAAGTATTTATCATCCCTACTTGCTAGTTAGTGAAGTAAAGTGATTGTAAATAGAATTGAATGGCACAATACCTGTAATACTTACGTAAATACATTACGACTACTCGTAGAACAACATTTATGTAATTTTGTTGTATCTTATGACTTCCAGACCATTTTTATTCATAATAATCACCTTGTGATATAAAATTGTTAGACCTAAAATTCAGCATTTTGCAACGTTTATTTTCTGTTCAAAATGGCGATAAATTTAAACTAATTCGTGTGTGAATGTCTTACTTTGATTTTTTGACAATATTTTGGGGTAGATTAAATGTTTCCCATTAATTAAATTAGATTAATTGTTGCTTTACAAATTAAAATAATCTTACTTAAACCCTGAGACTCGACTAAACGATACAATTTCGAATATTTTTATTTTGTAGATTTTGTTTATTAATATTGACTATCTTATATATGAGAATGCGGATTTTTTTTTGCAAATGAACTTTTAACAAGATTAAGCGCAATGTTATTAATCGACGGTTCGGTTATTATAATTTTTTTTCAAAACTCCAGTCGGAAAAATATTTTTTTCTGTATACCATTGTTTTATTGGAAATAATTTTATCTAAACTATAAAAGTTTATGAATTTTGTTTTAAGATCAATCACCGACAGAGATAAATATAATCACAAGACAAATATAATATATAAAACAAATTTTCAAGTTCAATGCTTTCATTCGAACATTCAAACGAAGTCATAAATTCCGCAACAAAAAGTTAAGATGTAGTTTAGTCGACCTCGTTTTGTAACCTAACAATATATCCATTTAGGTATTGCTTTGTGTAATGCAAATTCTTAAGAAGCCTGTAAAAACTTTTTTATGAAATCCGAGAAGACTTTTCATCTAAGCTGTCACTGTGGTTCCTTTTTATCCATTTCGGCCCATTATCCTTTTCACGAACGTCCGTCTTACTCATATTCACCGTGCTGTTTGAAAGAAATATTTTTATTTTTTAATTACGACCCTGTGAGTACAACGAAGAAGACGAAACGCCGTGAAATAGGATTACACGAAAAAGCTATTTTACGTACGCTGTAAAGGTAAACATTTAAACGCTCTAAAAATTAAACGCAAACAAGTTTAATTTTTTCCCTAACATAGTTAATAAATCGTAAATTAAATCCTGCTGAATCGTTTGCTAAAATACTTTGCAGAAAATTTGTTCTCTCGCCTATTCCCGTGTTTAAACAGTTGGATTAGCGCACGTTCGGGTAACGGACGCATGTTTTTATTTTTCTCGATTTATAATTACAAATTATTATTTGAATTTACAATTCTCATGATGTTGGTAACATCTTAATGAGTTCCACGGTCGCTGTACTCGCCTCGTTTCCTACGTGTTATCTACTGCCGGTTTCCTTTTGCGAAAGTAACCGCGTGCAGCTCCGTTCAGGATTTTGTATGAATTCTTAAGTTAATTTTTCCAACGACTTACGCAATACACTGTTTATTATGTGCGTAAGTGATGTGTGCACTGGTGTTTGTGCGAAGATATTTTTTCGCCGTAAGATGGGCGCCGTTTGTCGTAACAATCCTGAAAAAAGGATATTAAATATTGATAAACGAAGTTGCGATTTTGCGCGGCGAAGCGCTAAAGGAATGAAAGGATGTGTAAATTGAAGATGTAAATCGCTAAGGCAAGGTGAAAAATAGAGCGAGTAGAAATCAATATTTAATATCCGTTTCACTGGTGAGATGATAAACACATTTTGTTCCCATATGCGACGGGTTATTTCACGTTGATCATTTTTGTGTTAAATGTTGCGGTATATTTTGATAATATTTTGAAATTTATTAATCGGAATGTAGTATTTCACAATTGATAATTTTCTTTGTTAGTCATTTAGTGGAGTGTAAAGGTGTTTTTCAAACTGTAACAAATTTTTTGCTGTACAAATTTAACCTAACTGCAATAGAAATTCAACGTACGTAACAATTACACTGAGTTAGAAAAGATCGAGGTTTGTACATTTTGAAATTCCTGAATTTATTGAATGTTATCACGATCAACAAAAATAGAGAAAATTAAAATCTTTTCTACGTAGTGAGTTCCATAAAAATGGAGGTTGAAGTGTCAACAAATTGATTTTTTGAGCTACGATAAAATGAAAAACGATGGGATACATTTCTATCGTAATACAAATAGTTTTTCGTAATTTTTTTTAACGAGTCACTGCAATGTTTTTTGAGTTACTGACTAAAAATCAAAAGTTTAATTTAAAAAACTCAAAACGGCATAAAGAAATATGTCGGACTAAATTTTTTAATTGAAACTTTTTACTGCAGAGGTTTAAAGTTTCCATTCTCGAATCTGGAGTCAATTGGACAATTTTGTACATCCAAAATGAAGGATCCAATAAAGCAAGAAATGTTTGAAAGTTCAGATTTTTTACCACAAGAATTTTGAGGTCGCTGGTTACAAATTTAAACTTAGATATGATATTATTTAATTTTTTAGTTTGTTTAGGAAGAAATATTTACATATATATTTTTTCACAGTCTGCAATACAAAAAATATTGAAGTAATAGGTTAAAAAAAAAATTGCCTACGGACAATCATTTCCCGTCCGTTATTACAATCCCAGCATTTTTTGTTTATTGTGACTAAAAAAAGAATAAAAAACACTTTAATCACGATTTTTATGGAACGGCGAAATGGAACATTTTTGTTTGCTCTTTTCTTCCTCCTCGTAATTTACATATTCAACAAATACAAGACTTATAGCACAGAAATTGGGAATTATCTTCTTTGTATTAAAAAATGTTAAATATTGTTTGTATTCAAAAAACAGAAACTCCCACTTTTTTAACCCTTATACCAAAAATATTTATTTTAACAGTTGATTTGAAAAAATACTTTTATTTTAGAAAAATTTACAATAATTGTAAAAAGAGTAGACGTTTTTTATGTGCAGTGTCCAGATGATGAATATTTAAACTATGTATACTAATTTTTAATAGAAATAATGAAAACTTCATGCACAATGTAAGTCAATATATAAGTGACCATATGAAATGGTGTAGCAAATAAAGACGATTACTTAACGAAACAAGAAATTGTGACTGAATAAAGACGATATAGTAAACATGTTGAATTAAAGAAGATCATAATAGTTTTCATGACACAATCAACCCGATAATAGCTACCAATGTATTTAAAAAAATCACCAGCTCAATTGAAAAACTGTGTTGTCAAATGTCATACGTAATAACTTAAAAATTAGAAATCGATGATTTAACTACTTTTAACTTAATAACTTATTTTATGTTTACTCATAAATACTCTATTGCTTGGTAGTCAATAAAATAGTTGATATAAATATTAAAAAATTAGTTTTTGTTTAGCTAATCCTTAAAAAATACACTCCACATTCATAATTTTTTATAGACAACTATTCTGGCATCAATTGATGAAGAGATATGGCGGGATTTAATAAAACGGAATATTAATTTCTTCTACAGTAACTTCCGGTGTATTTCACTAACGTTACAGTGAAACTGTCATTAATAATACTGGCAAAATTTCTGTTTGCTTATTTGTACGTGGCTGAAGCAGATGTTCGTCGGAGTACTCGCACCTGTATATTGAAAAAACTACGTAAAATTGAACACAACTTTGGCTATAACGAACACTGAACTCAATAGCCATGTCATGTAAAAAGCTGGGAAAACTGTAGAAACTTTTCAATTCAGCATTTGTGAGATATTGAAACGTGCTCGTTTAATTCCGAACCTATTGTCATGTTCATCGGTGACTGACGTACTTACTTTTACGATTTTGAATCGTCGATATCTGTCTGGCTGATACCTTTTTTATGGACTATTATTATTTAGCCGAGTTTCATTTTGGATATTTAAATATCCGATGGCCTTCATTAAAAATAAATTGTAACACAACAAATGACATAAGAAAAATATACATCTGTGTACTTTTTGTTGTTTAAAAAAGAAAGGAATTTAAATTATTTATATGTATTATATATATGTATGTATGTATTATATATTATATGAACTCGTTGAGATTTAAAAGCTGTAGTAGGATAAAAGTACACAAATAGACAGAAAAACAGAGGAAGAAAATACTGAAAATAAAATAAAAATGCAATGAATGACAAATGCTTTTAACCAATTTGGTTTGCTGCTTATAAAATTGTACGTGACAAATAAGTAATTTGAAAGTTATTTTTCTAAATTTAGTCCACTTTCAGATAAAAGTTCTCACTTTGAATGAGATTCTTCTGGATTGAATAAAAGTGAAATAGACATGTCAGTCACTTAAGAAGTTCATTCTTGTAAATTCTCGTTTATTTCAAAAGTTATTTTTCTGAGATTTCTGTCTTTGCAAGAAATGAACTATATATGAATGAATTGAAATAATACATATTTTAAAGACACAGAGAATGTTTTTTCTGACAACCAGGCCTGTAAACGAATGGTGGAAGGGCTTTGAAATAATACGCGTGATTTGATCGGCCGAAAGAAAATCTCAACTATTTATTTGCGATCAACCGGTGACGATCCGATCGCGACGCGTACTTCCTGACCCGACGACGTCCCTGAACGTTCTAAAAACCGATTGTCAATTTTTTACATCTTAGTTCGACTTTTCCATTTCTCGAACATTTAAATAGACTACAACGTCATATTATATATCGATTATACTATTCGAAATACAAATACTTTTATCGAGATTGTCACCATTTCGAAGGGCCTTTTACATAATTTACCTAACAGGCCTGCTTCATTTTTAGAGGTACCCCCATTCGGGTGTGCAATGGCGTAGGGAAAACCACCTTTGTGGGAAAAAACCTACTCCGGGTACCGCAGTTGATAAAACATCGATTCCGTCCGTAACAAGGCCCAATAATCTAAAATGATCATGTATTGAAAATATCACATTCAAACTTTATATATATGGCATTTCCGACTTACAATTTTAGTCGTTGATAATGAAAGTAATAGTAGTATAATAACCCATAAAAAATGGGTTTTCTTCAAATTTGTCCTTTTAACATTTTGCAATATAGCTTTAAAAATATAATCACCGTTTCTAACATCTTCAGATATTAATATTATATGAATTTCTTCTAAAATATATATGTAGAAATTTTAATGCAATTTTTAAAAATCTAAATTAAATATATCTAGATATTTTTTCGTTATATTTGATTTAAAGATAGGAAACATTCGTTTATAAAATTTCGACAAAAAATCCATAAATTACAAGTTTGTAAAAACCTTTGTACTTTTAAGTTTCATTAATGGGTTCGTCATATGAAATACATTTTCCTAAACGTAAAAAGTCGTAAGATTATTTTGGATTAAAAAGATTTTAGACTCGATGTTTTGTATTTTTCTGAAACTCTTATTGAACTAACATTAATGTTTTATAATCATTTTCTAATTACATTAACAATCTGAAAACTGGTTCGGTTTTAATGTATTTCCCTGCAACAAAAAGTAAAATTCAAATACAGTTTCACCTTTCTATTCTGTTTTATAATTTAGACGATATGATTACACGGGAAACTGAGTTATTTCAAAAACACAACTTTGAATGACAAACGTAAATTTGCTATGAACATTATAAAAGAACTTTCGTAAATGGAGTGCTTCACATGTGCGGAAAACCATAAACAAAAATGATGTAGAGGTTTACATGATATGCAGTAAAGCATGTTCCACATTTTGTATCTCGAAGCTTTGAAAACGTTCACATATACGTACGTGAAATTTGCAATTCGCAGTAAACAAAATAGGACACGTGTTACAATTTCGCGATAGTTAAGGTAATTTTTGTTGAAATAAAATTGTGGATATTTTCTCTTTTCAAGAAATTTTATTCCGACGAAAATTAAATTAATTTTTCAAAATGTTTCGAATCGTTATTTCAACGTTTAACAACTAAACTGTCCTTGTTCAGTTTTTTTTTCCCATCTAGTTTTCTTGTTAAGTTAACATAGAAAATAAGTCTACTACAAAGAAACTATCAAAAAAAGGTGTTTTCTATAACGGCTTAAATTTAATAGATGAATCATTATTTTCGAGGAGTTTTAGTTTCATTTTACATAAACTTTACTAATAAGTTACAAACTTCACGTAATACAAATAAAAATGAAATCTATTTACACAAAAGTTAACTGTTCTTATTCCAGACTTCCTAATGCAAATGCATTAAGGAAACATCCGCAATAAAACTCCCAGAGAAAATATTAATTCAAGAAATAAATTACACCTGTAAATTACATGTACCTAATAATATTTTTATACTCTATGTTACATTACATTTCTCTTTTGAAAAAACGTATTCTTCATTATTAACAGATATGGAATATATTTATTGCGTAAATTTTACATCGATACTACATTACGATAGAAAACTTTATAATTCACTGCGAATAAACAACGCATAAAAATAAGTGTATATTAACTTAAAATTACATTAATGTGTATTATTATATGTAATAAAAGAGATTAGTCACGTATGAAAAAGTATACATGCATATTTTTAAAGGTAATGACGCACAACTTATTTTCATTGAATCGCTACTTATATTTAACTTTAAAAAGTATATTCAAATATTATTCTAAATTACATTACATAGTTCTACAGTAATAATAAATACAATCCTAGGTTATGTACAATTCTTATTAACCTTACCAAAACAGAGAAATTTATTAAAGTTTTGAAATTAAATATGTAATCTAATAGATAGATTGTAATTTCACTCTGAAGGAGTGAGATAGCTCGTAGAAAGTTGATGTAATATGAAGCGTTTTCTCTACGACAGATTTTTATATCTAACATTAGATTAATTTATTCTGGCAGCTCTTCACGTAGGTACGGGCATATACATAAAAATAAATCTAAAATACATTATAGCTTTTACCTCCTGCAAGGTAAAAATAGAATTTCATCTTCACTCGTGAAAGAAAGTAGACTTTTAATGGAGTTCAATATTTAAAAAATCGAATTTTGAAACGTAAAGTGCCAATCGTTTACGTACACCATTGACTCTTTTGAGTACGGAAAAAAATACGTATATTTCTCATATGTCGCGCACGAGTTCATCCGCTCGTTTTGATACTGAAAAGGTACAGGAAGTGGTACTCGTCGGTTTGCTGTGTCAATAATTCAGAACAATAACTTGAAAATACAATCAAGTAAAAAAGTATTTTTATGTATCAATTAACTTTGTCTAAATTATGAAATTTTGGGAACGAAGTTGTATTTAAAATTCTATCAAAAACCATGTTCTTCATGGATGGTTGTCGAACTCCTTTTAGCGAATACTCCGTTTTCGAATATTTTTACGAGTTGATATTTCCTCCTTAAATATTCGTTACCGGAAATTAAAATGCTTCTTATTGTCCCAATAGTATTCGTTAACGGGGGTTCAACTGTACTTGTATTGTAAATATTTGAGAAACTGAAAAGTAAACGTAAAGTAAAAATTAAAAAGTACTCGAATCGTTGAGAAAAAATGTACGCCATGTGTCCAATACTGGGTACTACTTATTTTGTAGGTAAAAACCGTTTTTTTTTTATTTTTTGATTACATCGAATACATATAAACACCATCTATTTGTAAATTCGAAATACTTCAATTTCAAACAATAAGCTTTACACAGCAGTTTTACAATTGTTTCATTTTTCTAAAGGTTGATGGAACTAATATGAAATTTGAAAACTTGATTTTAAGAATTTTTTAGATAATTTTTTCAAGAAAATTTTTCTTTTGGGAGTTTGATAACAGGCAGTAAAAAACCAGATATATATTAGTGAGAGTTTACCATGAGACATATTATTCGATCTGTTTGTAAATCACATTATAGTATTCAATCGCAGTTTATAAATGTCACGGTAGTTGTGCAATGAAGTATATCAATGTAGAATGTACTTACTATCAATTTGGAGCATACTCCGTACAAGTCGTTTAATTGCACGTAAAATGCTAAAAGTCAATCAATGCGATGAAACGAAATGAAGTGAAGCAATTCGTTCTTTTCAAGATTTGAAATTTTGTTTCAATGTTTCTTGGTTTTATAAGTTAACAGTAAAAGTTTAAAGTGTGCTACCGCTGTGAACAAAAAATCGTATATTCTATATTTCAGTAGTTTGCAGTTTTGCGTAAATGCTACATATGTATTTCAAAATAAATAAAAATGTTATGTTAACCAAATATTTTATTTATTAATGATGTAAATGAAATACTTGTAAAATTATGGATACATCGCTGAGAATTCATGGCTGCTTGGGTATTTCTGGTGAACGTAGTTATTGCTTTGGTACGGTCCATCTGGAAAGTTATTGCTTCAATTTCCTATTTGAAAGTTGAAAATCAACTGCCAATAAACATTTTCTGTATTTGTATTTACTTATTTTCCTGAAATACTTTTCAATTACTTACTGCATGATACTTAGATCATATACTTTTTTTAGAAACAGAAACAACATTTTTGGTGTTTGAAAAACTCTTCTAACACTTTAATCAATTGGTACCAAGAAGGATTTAAAATTCTTTCAAAATTTCCTTATTAAATAAAAAAAAACATTAAATAAAAAACGAGTATAAACGATTCTTATTGAAAATATTGTTATTGTATTTAAAATTTCATGTATTTACATGGAGAACAATATTCATAGAAATTTTACCTTTCCAGATGGTAATTTGGGGACAGACTTGCAGAATGAGAAAAATTACCATTCTTTCTGATGAAAATAACAGCAAGTTCTTGGAGTATTTTCTTTTTAGACAGTAACAAAATACATCTCAGTAAAAAGAGAGATATTGAAAAAAAACTTAATGGCATTTGACAGATCAAGGCTTGTATTTTAAGATTGTGTTTATAGTTGTTTTAGTAAACAACTAAATCCGCATCTACATAACCTCAAACAAACTAAGTTAGCAAAAATACATTCAGTACTTTTGGGTTTTGATTTGTTAGCGTAGACTGCCTTATTGACTGTCCAATTTAGAATTTCCTTAACAAGCCCAAAAGCAACCCAAAAGCAACAAATACGATCACTGGCTAATATTTGAAAGTATCTGTCATAGATCTCCCTTTTTGTATAAATAGAGCAACAGCAACCGAAAATGATCAATTCTATGATGCAGAGCTTTAAAACATTTATCATCATCTTAATTTACCACAAAATGGATTTACAAGTTCAATTTATTTATGCAAGTGTGATTTTTATATTACTTTACCTAATTTGATTCCCATCATTGCTGAAATCAACCCATTACCAAGCCGAAATAGCCAGATAGTAATTGTTGAATATATCATGTAGACCATTAATCACTTGGAAGGGTAGGGCTCTTTTATTTATCACCAGGAGTCGTCATGATGCGAGGAAAATGAACGTATTCGTGAGAAGATAAAAGTGAAAAGTGAATTAACTGTAATTAAGTATGGATTCGAAGAAGGAATCTCCATAAACCAATTCAAAAAATGCCCGTTTTCGGTACCTTTTTTTATGAAAAATAGTTGCATTATATGACCCCTGCGATAATTCCAATAATCCCTGCTACATTTCAAGATGAGCATGTGTCACATTTAAGAAATACAAGGGGGTAAAGTTGACCATGTCTAATCACAAAATATAGCAACTCAGCATTTAAAATTGAACAATAGGAATTTGTCTAAACTGACTTCAAATTCGTAATCAGCGACCTCAAAATTTCCCGAGTATCAAGTTCTGAGCAAATCCATTTATTTCACATTATTGCTCGATTTTAAATACGGAATTGCTATATTTTGTTATTTGAAATGTTTAACTTTACCCCATGATATTTTAAACGTGGCCCATGCTCATCTTGAAATTTTGCAGGTGATTATTGGGCCATCTATAACTATTTGGCATAAACAACATTTTAAAAATCGAACTACCAAAAACGGGCATTTTTTGCGGATGTTCTTTAGAATGGTTTCTTTGGAGCAGGTAGGACTTTTGTTTTAGTGAGTTACACTAGTTTTAATATTCACAGATTTGTACTTCGAAATCAGGTCGATTGATGTTTCTCAGGAGAATAGGTTGACTTGTGGAACAGGGATAAATGCTCTACTTGAGTATTGTACCCATCGATCCTGAAATATTTAATTAGGTTTGCTCATTTATGTCACTCAATTGTACTGATGCTGTGGATGGAATTGTTGACATTTAGACGTATTTATTCAAATTCATTATTCAAAAATAAACTACTTGTACATTATTTTACGTCTGAATGCAATGTTATTAAAATTCAATTTAAAACTTTAATTTTTGATCTCAATATAGTAACAAAATAAATGTCATAAGTGACTACATTAGACTCTTGTTGCTGATTAGAATTTCAATTATTCACACCGGTGAAAAGTTGAGATTCATTTCGTTTATACAGTTCGGCCATTTTGACTACAAAGTAATAAAACCTAATCTAACCTGGAAAGTGAATGTTTATCGATGAACCTTTTCAGAGGCACTTGGGAGCCCAAAAAACCTTATCTGAATGTTTACGACCAATGTTTTCTCTAATATATTTTAGTATCATACAAAAATTTGGTTTTTAACAATTGTTTTCTATTACAGATATGTTAATGCATGAGTACTCATTTTGCAGCTTTTCTCATTTTTTCAAGTTGTCTGAATGGTGGATAGAGATTCGGTCTATAGTTTTCATCTTATATATGAAAAACTCTTATAAATATGGTATTAAAATTTAATTTTCGTTTATTCTTTAATATCCGTAAGATGTTACCAAATTTATTTGAAAAAAGTTATAGAAAACAAAAGCATCTACAATTCCATCGTAGATTGAAATTGGATAAAATGTATGTTTAATACACATCTGCAAAATTAGAACAATTCGCAAAGTCAACAGTTTTTCACAGATAAGGCGAAAACTCTCGACTGCATCACTATACAGTGATCATTACACAATAATCATTAAAAAGGTTGTAGAGAACGAGAAAAGCTGTAAAATGAGCACTTATTCATTAAGATATCTTTAATAGAAGCCGACTAATTAAAAAAAATGAATGTTTACATTTTTTGCTTTGTTAATTTTCAGTTAATCTTTTTAACCCCTTCACTGCGGCGAGAATTTCACAAAAAGTGCCCAAAATGCGGGAAAAAAATTGGTTAGATTTTACTGTAACTTGGTGTATAGGGGTTTCTTGGGACGCCGATTACAAATTTGAAGTCAGATTTTGAAAATTTGAAATGGCGAATTCAATATTGCGGGCAAATTTTCTAAATACCAATCATTTCGCCTGACATTTGTTACTCAGAGGTTTTCGGGGTCGCTGATTACGAATCTGAAGTTACATTTTTGGAAAATTCAAAATGGCGGATTCAATATGGCGGACGTCTTAATTAAAATTCGTACTGATTACGAATCTTATATTAATTTTTAGATGTACAATATTACGGCAATTTGTTATTCATATGTCAATAATGCTACTCGTGGCAGGTTGGCAATAGATACACGCTCGTGATTATTTATAGAATATTTATACCGAATTTTGTATTTTTATCAAAAACTTCTTCGATTCTGCAGCTACAAATCTATATTTTTAGTTTTTATAGATATTTTACAGAGTTTAATATCTATCACAATTATTCCGTGAAAATTTCAAAATTATGTTATGTACTCCTGAATTATCGTGTTACATGTGGGAAAAAGACACTGATTTCTAGAGTTCAATATGTTACAGTTTTTATTTTAAAAATAATTTTAAACAAAAATATATAAAAACAGGACAAAATGGCACTTTGAAGACCTTTCTCGAACCTCCTCGTAGTAAAATGTGTAAGTACATATTGTATATCGAAGCTAACAGGGGAAGGCTAACATTAATCCGCGGTATTGGATCCGCCATTTTGAATTTTCAAAATATATAATCAGATTTGTAATCAGCGACCTCGAAACCCCTTGAGTAGCAAGTTTCAACCGATTTCATTAATTTTTAATGCAGAAATTGACCTAATATGACGACATAGCTCATGACAAAGATTTTTACAAAATCGTAAAAACAACATATTTTAAGAACTTGTATATTTTTTTTTGACAACATGTTTTTGGAAAAGGACAACGGCATGCTGTTTGGTATACCTTAGGCTGGCTGGAAATGGTCAAGTTTTTAAATTGGAGAAAAGTCCTAAATGACAAAGATCTTTGTCATCCGCAGCGAAGGGGTTAAAGCTTCCCAAGTTCCTCGCGAAAGGTTTCGATAAATATGCACTTTTCAGGTTAGATTCTAGTATTTTGTAGCTAAAATGACAGGATTATAAACCAAGTGAATCCAAACTTTTGACTGGTTACGTACATTCTTATAATTTAAATCAAAAAAATGGAACAATCCCCTCCCGTTGGAAAAATATTGTATTCTATATTTTTTTTGCATTTACAGACTTCAGAATATTGATGAAGATACCCTTAGATGTAAACTAAATCCTACATTATGAAAATGTTTCATAGAAAACATTAAAAAAATATTCAAAAAATTCTGTACAAATTTCAGGTTATTCTTTGTACGTTTCGAAGAACTTTTTCTTCAGTAATATTTTGTTTCGACAACCCTTTTTCGAGTTTGAGCTGCCATTTTGGTTGCTTCCATCTTTATTTTTAAAATACCTATATACACATTTTAAAGTTCAGTCATGAGGACATGATTTCTTTACTTCAAACAAGAGTTCCGAAATGATTTCAATGTGAAAAAACTTTTAGAAAAAATCCATGTTTTTTTTAGACAAAATCATATTTTTTTAAAAATCTAATAACAGATTCTGATATTTCAGTTAATTTTGCGTCGCATGCGATTCCTTACATTCTTTTTTCTTTCAAAATACAACCGTTGAAAATTGTAGTTAAAAAAAGGGGTGCACCTCAAAAACCCTACATATCACAAAACAGACACTTCAAAAACCCGACATTCAAAACCAAACATTTCAAAATGGAGAGATTCAAAAACCAGATATTATGAAATGCAGACATTCAAAAACTTGACATTTCAAAATATAGATACCTCCGATTGCATTCACTACATAAAAAATGGGTGCACCTCAAGAACCCGACAAATCATAAAACAGACACTTCAAAAACCTGACATTCAAAAACCAGACATTTAACAAAAATAGTCATTGAAAATTCAAGACATTTAAAAAAATAGAGAATATGTCTGCATATTAAAATGTTTTTTTAATGTCTATATTTTGAAATTTCTGGTTTTTGTATGTCTGTTTGTTGTATGTGTAGTTTTTTTAATCTTTATTTTTTAAATGTCTGCTTTTTTAATGTCAGCGTTTTTTAATGTCGGGTTTTTAAGGTGCACCGTAAAAAACTATCTCGGGTCGCCGTCCTTTAGGTCTCACTGGAAGGTCAGTTCAAGTTCAAAAATGTTTGACCGAGGGATTAATTTTGTAGGTCACTTGAAAGTAAAATCAGTTTATTCAGATTATTTATTAAGTACATTTAGAATTCAATCATTAATTACATTCTCAGGATATCTGTTTTTTGAAATGTCTGGGTTTTTAATGTCTGCTTTTTGAATGTCTGTTTTTTTTTATTTGACGGGTTTTTGCGGTGCACCCAAAAAATGTGGATTCAGGAATCAATGGGTTATGTTAAGTTACAGCTTGATATAGTTATGTCTATGTCACAAAAGAAATCCTTAGACTTATTGGATAGATTCTCAATTCCTTTTACATTTTATACAATTTTATGTACCATGAAGGACATTCCTATAAAATTTCAAGTATTTTAGTGTCAAGTTTTGTTGGTTTAAATTTTACATGAAAGTGAGAGAAAGGTTGGCATTTTCCAGTCCCCGAACGGAAATTTGGCTAAGTTCGTTTGCGTAAACTTCGTTCCGGGACTGCGGAAAATGAAGTGGAAAATAACAGAAATCTGTTGCTACCTACTTTTCTGCATGCCCTAGTTGATGCGAACTGTCCGACATCTAAATATTAATTTTAACTCTACATAAACATTATTTTTCCAAGGACGTAACATTTGAAAAAAATAATGAAAATTTTGGAAAAATGTAATTTTCATTTTCGGATGACAATTCCAACAATGCGAGGTTTGTTGGATAATGTTGGTTCTGGTCGACTTTATTGCGAGAGTGTATATAGGAGATATCAGCTATATAACAGTCGGTCTCCCGCGACGCACGACTGCATTTTCGATTTTCCAACGTGACGTAGACGCACCCGCACACGCCGACGTCGTCATCCCTATGTCCTCGTCGCGTCTGTTCCGTTCGGAAGCTGCGGACATGCGCATCGGCGGCGATCGTTGCTCGCTTCCGCGTCGATCCCTCTGTAATTTCCTATGACGCGTCGGATTCGGCGGTGACGTTCGATTGAAAATTAAAGAGCGATCTCGCCGCGTCGGCCTCATCCGGCCTTGGGATAATCGGCGGCCGATACATAGGTGCCCGGTATCCGGACCATCCGGGAAATGGGGAAAATCGCCCGGGGCGGGTAACAATTGGTCAGGGTTATGTACGGGGCTCGGGTAAAAAAGAATGGGTTCTTCGCGTAAACATATTCGTATTGATTAATGCCCCAGACGCCCGGATTCAGCTGCGGAATGCGGAAACCGAGCAGACTACTCGAATTTCTTTCCTCCGATGTATTTCGTTTATTATACTGTCTGCGTTCTAGTCTGTAATCGAATGCTCGATGCAATTTCTTCTGGATTACGAGCATTTTTCAAAATTGATCTCGATATTCGTTTCCCCGAGAACAAGGGAATTTATTTACATACTTGTATAGAGTATAAAGTTACATGCACACGGTAACGAATTTCCAAAAACTATATGTCAATTAGTTAAATTGGTATTCTCTACGTTACGTCAAAAACTATTTGTATCAAAATTTCCCTGTTTTAGATATTTCCAATTCAATCATATACACTACCGGTCAAAAGTATCGGATCGCCCCTGCTGGATTTTTACTAAAGTAAAAAGTTGATTGTTCATCGCCACGTAATAAAAAATGGAAATTAAACAAGAGACTTCCAGCTTCAAAGTCACGTTTGTTTCATTTCAGCATCTGAATTTCTCTTTGAACTATGCTCCATCTACTCGTAATTTTTTCAAATTTTTCAACAAATTTTCAGTCGACTTTCCTTTTTACAAAAATTATCACAGGGAAAAATTACAAAGTGTGATCGAAAGCGAACCATGTCAGTTTTGACTTGTGTTCGCAATTTTGTCTAACATTTCTTAACAAATACTCATTCAGTTTTTAACAAAATAATGTATTATGATATTATGATATATATACCGACAAAACTCTTTTGCTCATATTAAGTTTTTGTGGCCGAACAAAATTATTATTTGCAATTTGGCATGAATCATATTAAGGTGCTATTTGTCAGCATTAAAATGCTTTTTAGTATTTCCGATGTGATTTTTTTTATCGAGTTATCGAGATTTTTGTCAGGGAATCATTATGATTTTCATACATTTAAGTAAATGCGGAATTCCATGAAAATAACTAACAAACTGAGACTGACTTTTTTGCTAAAATTGTTATATTCCGTCAAGATGTTAAACTATCCTAACCTAAAAGTGCAAAAAACACAGTTTTTGCCCATTTTGAGTACGTTTTTGTGGCGGAATACATTTTTTGCCCAATTTGACAAAAACCAGATTTAAATACATTCATCAGAAACCTGCGTATATTTTTCGACGGCTTTCATGTTCTGCATCAAAATCTGGTCTTTGGCTTATGAATGATGAGATATCCTACCTAAAAGAACAAAAAACGAAAATCATAATCGTGCCTTGACATGAAACTTCTATAATTTATTGAAAAAAAATTGTATGAAATGACTAAAAATGCATTTTAAAATTGATGAACATCGCTTTAATGTGGTTCTTAACAAAGTTTAAATAACCAATTTGTTCCGCCTTAAAAACTTACTGAATATGAGCAAAATCAGTGTTGTTCGCACTTTTAGGTTGGGATATCTCAAAATCCAGACGTGATGGAACAATTCTGCGGTCAGATTTGGATTCAGCTCATTGATATCCTTCGGAAAAGTATAGTCCGGTTTCTAGGTATGGAGCTTCTTTTCATGATCTAAAATTGTTTTTCGGCAAAATAATGTGCCTATCACAAGTTACCTGCTTCTATGTCTTGTTACAAATTCATTTATGCATTACAATTTTGTGTGACCATTGATGAGCACTTAGTGTCCTATTATTTCACCTGTTGGACCTATACTGCAAAATCGTTTTTGAGTATGCTGAAGTTGCTTGAAGTTTTAATATTGAAAGTACTTGTATGAAAATCGTATAAATGAAAGCGAAATCGACTTTTCTTATTGTGGCATTTAAAGAAGGTAATACACGTTAATATTATAGTTGTTTGGCGTGTACTCATCACAGTTTTATTCAGTTCATGTATGTTAAAAAAAGCTTTTTTCAAATGACTTGATCCAAATATGTTATAGTTGGATATAATATCTAATCGAAAATTGGTTTAGTATGTGCCTGTCGTAGAATCCGAGATATTAAACCAGGAAAATGCGTAACCGGTTTTTGGGAAAATGAAACATATTTTTATGTTTTTGTGAAAAAAGTGTAATATTTGTGAAAGCAAATATCCCTCTTGTAAAGAGAAAGAAAATGGAACTCGGTGCATTTGCCATGTGTATGAACATTTCTGTGTCGCTGTATATATTGCACTATGCTGGATACACTCGAACTGAAAATCATGTTTTATTAATGGGTCATTTAGACTTTACACGGTTCATGCAATGACTTTCTAACCCTCCTACAATTGTTTAAACATCTATTTTTTGGATAATTCAACCAGTGTAAAATCTGTTTTTTATCAGAATAAATTTAGTCAAAATAACAAAATAGGTACTTGTCCAGTGTGAAATAAATACTTTACCATGGAACAAGTCTGAACTGTTGTCCTTATCATCTTGCAGAAAATAATCTTTTCTAACAAAAATTAAGTAAATTATTCGAATTCTTTGACGTATTTCGGTAAATTAAAATCCCAAAGGTCTTGGAAGTAGACATATACATATAAAATCAACAAATGTATCGTAAATAATATAAAAAATAATGGAACTATAAGGTGCATAAGCAACAAAATTTCTAAGTGACCCATTGAATTCAAAAAAATTGTCCGTAAATCGAAATTCAGTAATGTTTCAACAAGATGCTTATCATAAAGGTCATTTCCAGATTTAAAATTGATAGAAATTGGTGGTTTTGTTATATTTTGGATACTAATGTTTATAAAATAGTTACATATTTGAAGTAGCAACATGATACAATTAATGTAATTTTCACAACTATTGTTTTTAATTGTTATAAGTGGTGTAATATATATAGAACAATGAATTACCTCGAACTAACGGACAACTATCCGTCGTCATATCTATAAAGTGCTACTTCTGCTCTTCTCATCATCGATTGCAGATTAATGTCAAGGATTTCAAAAATACCCTTTAAAAATTTAAAAGCATTTTAATTTCTTGTGACTAGGTATTGTGACATTACATTGTATGCATTTTACAGCCTTTAAAAACCTTGCTGCCATCATAAAAATGTCTAATAAAACTTATTGAATGGAATAATTTTAATGTTTTATGCTTTTTTTTTGCCATTAAGTCTATAATAAATATTTCCAATAAAGTTTTGCGATAACTAGGAAAGTAATAAATACGAAGTAATTGGTGCGAGTGAAACAAATTTTTAACGCGAACGGCACGTGCGACTTTAATTAATAGGAGCAGTGTATGATTTCGTTTTGACAGGTAAAGCTCGGTTATCGGTTTTTCGATTCAGAATTAAAGAGAGCCCGTGTCGGTTTCAGTGAAGGTAAAAACCGGCAAATTACTTTGGGAATTTTATGACCAAACCTGTAATTGAATAATCATGTATTTGCTACTAATATTTGAATTACATTTTGATGGAAATGTCATCTTCATTAAGTATTGCATATTATCGGAACTTCTGTAAATTATATTAATATAAATAAAGATAATAAAAATGCTTTTTCTTCTATAATTTTTATCAATTATTTCGTTTTTTTAATATTGACATTAGGATTGCAAATTACATTTTTTAAAAATACTTTTTAAATACAATAGAATGTATTATGATATATATATGAAGACATATTCTACATTTAATAAGAATAGCGTTTTTAAACTTTTTGTTTTTGTGCTGCAGACTAGGAATATTTAATAGTAAACAATTAGCAGAAACTTGGTTATTTATACAAAATTGCTAAGGCAAGGATACTTAGAATATGGAATGGATATCTGAACCGAAAGACTTAAGCAAATGACGTCATTGATAACGTCACGCGAATTTATGGGTTGATTCAATGTCATATGCTTTAGTAGGTCATACAGCTTCCAAGATTGTCAAAAAACGGTTTAAATCAAATTATGAATTTATAAACTACGTCAGAAATATCCATAGAATACAAAAACTGAATCTTTCTGTGTGGTCTCAAATTCAATGTTTTGGAGAGCAATTCTTAATGGATCAATTTAAGTCCCATTACAAATTCGACAGTTAGATTGTAAGGCGTAAAATTAAATCTTTGTCAGGTAGATAGATAGTATCTTTATATTTAAATTTAAAATTAGTATATACATGAAGAAATATTTGTAAAAAATGTACATTTCTGAAGTCAAGGATATTGGATATCGTAGCATATTGAATTAGTATGAAAAATAACCAAACTTTTAAAAATTCAATGCTTATTATTTTAAACAATCGCTTGCCATGTACAACCTCCTGGAAAGATGCCTGATTAAAATTGTATTATGCATTAACTTTAATATGTATAATTATTATAGTAATTTTATTTCATTAAATATATAAAATATTTTGTAGGGAACTATGTAGCAAATGATCTACAAAGAATAGAAGTATTTATTAATTTACTAACTAATAAATAGTCAATAAAGAAAAATTTGTTATACAAATTCTCTTAGAGTTTATGTAGATATTCCAGTGTTTATTTATGAATAAAATCGTTCTAAATAAATTACAATGATTATATAAATTTTAACTATATTTGAAAATGTTGAAAAATGTGATTATTTTAACTTTATTTAATGTATAATATAATGTTTCACCGCTGACAATCCTCGTGATTAAACCAAACAATTTTGATTACACGCATGACCATTTATGGTCGACACTGTTACTTTGAGTACATTACCTTGTTTGTTGATTTTTTGGAAGAATGAAGCCCTCGATATGACACCATTCCTGAATTTTAGAAAGTATGCCGTACTAGAAGAAATTATTTGTGCCTTTCTACGCTTAATTACTAAGCGATTGTTTGTCTTTGTTGAACGTACATTTCAATTTAATGTGACATATATTTCAATAGGATGAATATACTTTAAAACTAATTTCTTCTTGGAATTCAATGTGTTTATTCTTTTATAATAATGTCAATTTTATTATTGTACTTTTACTGTTTTACGTTACGGTTTGGATTTTTCTAACACTAATTTCTTAACCCATTAACGCCGGAACTGCATCTTTGACATTAATTTCAGAGTTTTTCTATATAAACGCATTACGAAAGTTTGTGGCATAATTTCTGGCCTAAAATTTTCTACTATTTCAGGATCTTTTAATAAAATTTCGATTAGAAGTCACAAAAAAGTTATCTGCCTTTTTTGTAAAAAAAATACAATTATTTGTTGAAATCAAACAACACTTTCATCTCAAATTATCATTGGAATATATATATGTGTGTAATACGAAAATATCGCGTCCATTGTGAAATTCGTATTTAAAATTGTTTAAAATTCTTATGACGTCATAAATATGTCTTACAGTAACAATTATTGTTAAATTATGATTTAGTTGAATGAAAAGTTATATCCCTAACTAATAGTGAACTAAAACATGAATGTTAATTCATCTGTTTACCAATATTAACAATCGTAATGTCTTCATTAGTGATATGAACAATCGTAATGTCTTCATTAGTGATATGAACAATGACGTAAATTGTTATGAAAGTATAATTATTCTATAACGAAATCACTATAAACAATTTATTACTTTTCATGGAATCCTCTAAATTAGGGAACAAATATTTTCATCGCACTTTTAGAACTAAATCGCTTACGTGATTTTCAGTTAAATATACTAAATCTGTTTCCATAAGATTCATTAAATTTAATAAAAGTTCATATAGTGCTGCTGCTGCGATAATGTATTCTTTTACTTTCTCTAACATGTTTTGGTTAAACTCTAATATTTTTGCATTTATTCAATTTACCGATATTGCTTACAAGAGTCATTTATAAAAAGTGAAATGTTAATTTCAGAACTGGATAATCAAAACTCGAAAGCGTAAAATCAAATTTTAGAAATGTTTATGTAATATCCTAATTAAAAATCGTAAGACGCTTTCTAAATATTGCAAAAGAATATTTTATTTTAATTTCGATTTTTTAATTTAATAAATTATTTTCCAGTTTTTAATTTTCATTAATACAATTTATTAGTAATTGAATTAATAATATGTTTCTTTCTTTTCCTTAGTATTTTCTGTGCAGGATTTCTATCTGTATATTAATGCAGTCACCTCTTTTTTAAACGCAGTTTTCTTACATGCTAAAATCTTCAACTTACATACAGAAAAATTACGAGTACCCAAACAGCAAAATAAAGAAGAGTTCAGAATGATTGCGAAATGTGCTCTTAAAGGAGTCAGATGTGCCATCTTCTGAGAGCTTTCTGAACATCATGTTATTATGAGATCTTTATGAATTTATGTTTAGAGAACCCTCAGAAAGTTTTAAAACATCTCACATCTTTTAGAGCACATTTCGAAATCATTTTTAACTCTTTTCTATTCTGTATTTTGGGTATTTATAACAAAAAATCGGAAACAATTTCGTTTTCGGATATGCAGTTCCAAGGAATATTTCAAATCGTTTTTGCTTGATTATTTTATCATTAAACATGCTTCAACATTTACGATTTTTTCGGGACAGCTAAAGTTTCTAACAAAAGTTTTGAACAAAAATATGCCCAAATCATTGAACTGTACAGACCCTGACTTATAAGGGGAACAAATATTGAAAAAAGAATTAAAAAATGCAATTTTAATCTTTCCTTCAGCTTAAGGCATAATTATTAATTATTTTTATTAAGTACGATTAATTATTTACGACGTATTATTTAGATTTATATAGGAAAATCCACGAAATTTTTAACTTTTGTGAGACTGGATAGAGTTTAAGACCTTTCCGACGGAGTATTTAATACAAAAACACAATAAAATATTAATATATACGCCTAAATGAAGAAACATCACAATTTAAAATTGATTTTATGTGACTAAAAATCTACACTGAGAAAAAAATTAGTAAAATTTATTAAATATGTGGTTGCCTGTTAGCAGACAAATATTAAGTAATACCAACTACATTTTAGTCGAATTAAATAAATGTTGTTGAATCGGTATCATGATGTAGTTGGAAGCACTAATTTGTAGTTGCATTGATTAAATATTTAGGTGCTAATCGACAACCACATATTTAGTCAAAATTACTAATTTTTTTTTCAGTGTATGAAAAGTGCTCAATCCGTATAATTTTGCAAAGTTATCAGTGAGACTACCAATTTTATTTTGCTTTGCGCCGCCGTAACTTTTTGAAGTTATTTGATAATGAATTTTTTTTACTACAGTTTCACTTCTACCAAAATAACAAAAAACACTCAATTTTGGCGTGTGCCTATAACTAAAAGAGTTAAACAAAACACACAAAAAAAAGAGAATGGTTTTATTAAAAATACATCGCGAAAGATTATTTATATATTAACTCCTTGAAGTTTTCTTATAGCTAAAATCTCGAGGGTGGATGATGTTGTACAACTAAAATCCGTAAAAACGGAAGCTAAAGAGAAGTATGTGTGCCATCAGGAAAGGTTTTTATGAGAGTTGGAATTATAAAATTACAAGCTCCACCCCTTTAAAAAAATTGCCTGTCACACTGTTATCCCTGTTATCTACTTTAATTGATTTCTAAATCGATGCTCCTGGTTCATTACAGCTTAAAAATTATGTGAGAAATTGATTCTATGAAAAAATATTCATATACAAGATTTTAACAGTGATATTAATTTTCCTAAAATTGTCGATATCTTCGATCAAATCGCGACTTTGTGCTGTTTTCTTATGTTACATATTATGTATGTTGTGTAACTTGTTTAACGTGTTATTTTTACAAACTATTAATTTTTATTATTGATTGAAAAATATGTCGTAGAACATTTGGATAAAATTTGTTTCTTGTAAATGTTTTCTGTACCGTTGTTCATTAAATAATAATTATAAAACATCTTAGAGCACCGTGTTCTTTCTTTCTTACAAAGAAAAATTGTAAAAATGAAGTCGTGTTATTATTTTACAATAAACCAGAAATTCCAAGTGCTAAAGGAATTTCGATTGTTTGAATAATTTCATATCACTTTTTGAAGATAAAGATATGAAAAAATGATCTTTTTAAAGATATAAGAATATAAAAAATAAGTGTGGATAGTCTTCATTGAAAATTTAGATTCATTTTTTTATAAAGTGAAATATTAAAAGTTTCATGAATTTGCCCAATTACCAAAATTCTTGAAAGAAATCTGTGTCAGTGTACCTGAATGATAATTGTATACAGTGTAAAATTGAATCGTGCTTGACTGTACAAAATTGTCCTTCATTACGCTCTTAAGCGTGTCAGAGTGTTCACGTATCAAAATCTAGTGCACGTTGAGCAATTATACAAATTGTACCATAATACATTTTGATGTCTCACGAATTATCCGTGATTTGCGTAATGACAATAATTGTATAGAATAATGCCATCATCTCGTTTCTCGGTATCAATCTCGGCAATTAGAATCTCCACCTCTATATCCATCGCGTCCTTCGATTCGGGGTCGCAAATAATTTTGCATTTCGTTTCGTCGGGCATACCTTGTAATTTCAAAAGGAAAATGCTGCGTTATCGATGCATTTTCGCATTTATGCACTTACTATGGGAGTGCGTGTGAGTGTGTACATAACGATTCGAAACGTCGACGACGACGAGACATGCCTGATCGGAGAAATCGTTAATCACTAAATAGCACGTCGAAAAGTCACGCGGGATTTAATCGCAAGTACGACAAAAAGGCGGGGAAATGTCCAGAGATAGGGAATCGATGCAAATTCCCAAAGCACGATCGTTTGAAGCTGCCTGATATCGCAATTGAGATGAGTAAACAATTAAGATTCGTCGAATCGTTGCGTGAGCACAAAGTCGTCCCTTGTCACGGCTCTTCCACGGCGTTAAAAAATTACGAGGATAAAGAAACAAGAACTCATTGGCTTAAGTATGCAGATCGACCGAAGGTAAATGCCGTATTATTATACGCACTCCGCCTTGAAAGAGCATAAAAGGATGCTAAAAATGTCGATTGCGTTCGAAGGAAAATGAGTGATTCGTTTTTTAAGGCGGAGGCGCAATATCGATTTGCTCTTATTTGTTCTCTACGTAACAATATTAATTGACAGGTATGTATAGGAGCCAGATTGCTCGAGATGAAAAAGGAACGTTCAAATTGACGGCTACGAGTTGATTGAGGAGAATACGAAGATATCGAAAATTTAATGGGGTCTTGTATGATATTCATTATTGCAATTTTCAACGATTTTTGTTTAGTACAAACGTATTTATCGTTTACCATATTCTTCATTCCATTTTATTTTATCTATTTTTGCACTCCAGACGATATAATTATACGCTCCTCGTAGACTTTTCAGAGTTTATGAACTGAAATGATATTCCTTGCAAGGAAAATGTGCTTTATTATCAAAATGAATACAAATGTTTGTTGATGCGTTGATTCTAAAAGAAAATGCAACAAACCCTTTTTAGTCACTTTAGTAATGAAGTGAATTTTGCAATTTTAAAAAGTGAAATCTCACCGTATATGATAGAAATTCAATATGTAACGAAACCTCTCTCGTAAAGAGTGATTATTCACTAGAATGACTAAATTTTTATCCTTTAAGGAGTGACTTTTCATTCCAAAAAATTTAGTGAGAATATTTTGCCAATCTAATAAAATACTAACTGATCGGTAAATAATTTTAACTAAAAGTGATCCAAATCAGATCAGTTTTCTGAAATAAAGTTGGATGCTAAACAAGGTTTGAAATCGGCTCATGTTAGACGAAAATCCAATCACTTCATAATCAAAAATTAATCTTACGGGAATCTGCTGAACAATGATTCAGCATTCAATATTGACCAAATTTGAACGTTAGATAAATATTTAGTTATATTTAAATTTATTTGCCATTTTAAACAATAGTTAATTCAAATGTTTTTTAGAGTTAAATATTCGTAATTAAATACTATTTTTTAATCAGTTATTTAAAATGAAAAATTTTTAATGCGGAAATACAACAAACTAGCCAATAGTGTGAGAAAATCCGAAATAATAATCCTCCAATTCCAATATGTCCATTGAAAAAACCCTGCAAACAATTAATTTTTGTAACATTTGAAAGAAAAATTTACTTTAATTTTTATTTCTAGATATTGATTAATAAATTACTTAAGAGAATAATAATTTAATTTACCGAAACATATATTAAACTATAGAAAAAATTAGGTTTGTGTGTTTTCTTTATTATGACCGGAGTTACGTGTAAGTTTACACAAATTTATTGATTCAAATTGTTGATCAACAAATTTTTACATGTAAATAAGGGATATTGAAAATTTTTAAATTTTCAATTTTAAATAAAATTGATTAAACAATAGTAGTTAATTACGAATATTGGCCGGGGAACAACCTTCCGAAAATCGAAACCCCGAAAGGCTAAAATTTCGATATTGCGTGAGTCCAAGGTATTTTAATTTGCTTTCTTTTTGCCAAATTTTCAAAGACAAAGTGAAGAAAATCATGCTGGAGCCATGCTACATCGAAATTTTGGACTTTCAGTATGTTGATTTTCGGAACTTTGTTCCCTGGCCCGAATATTGAATGGTAGAAACATTTGGTTCAACTTAATAAAAATATAAAAGGTCGGCATTGTCCTACAATTGATTTGATGAGAGTTTTCCTCGACGTTTCGAAGAAACTTGTGTTCATTATCAAGAGGTTACTTCTACATAACAACACTATTTATTTGGTTCAACTTTTTTTTACTATTTTAGATTTGTAGGTAAGTTTAAATATAACCAAATATTCGTCTTAATCGTCTCTTAAAAAGGCTGAAATAAGGTCAATATTGAATGATAGATCAGTGTTCAGCAGATTCTCTTGAGATTTATTTTTGATCAATCATTTGCCGGTGTTTGGCCCAATATTAGCCACAATATTAGCCACTTTCAAACCTCGTTTAACCTCTATACCTTTTTTATCAAATCTAGTTGAACTCTTTTTTTTTACTCGTCTGAAATTACCTGAAGTAGAATTTTCAACAGGTCTGTGATCGAAATCCAGCTGGGTTACCCTGGTTGTGTCTGGGATCTGACCGGGCTTGTCAGGCTTCCCTGACTAGTGCCCAGTCAGATTTGAGATACTGATCAGGCTATGATCTGATCCCAACTAGGTTACCCTACACTGAGAAATTTTTTCTAGTTGAAAGTTCCACACTGTCTACTTCTAACGGTATATACTTGCAATATGTGCAAAGGTGCCATACTGATATTAAAAATGCCCATACTGACATTGAAAATGCCCCATACATGTACTAGAAAGCCCCATACTCTAAGATCATTTCTATTTTTTTATTTTTATTTTTTAAATTTTCAATACTGTTATGGCACTTTTGCACATATTGTAAGTATATCCCGTTATACTAGACAGTATGTGACTTTTAACCAGAAAAATTCTCTTAGTGTAGTTGTATTCTGAATGGGTCCTGCTACCCCGACTGTAATCCAGCCAGAAGCCGGCCCGAATTTTTAGTCGGGTTAACCAGGCCGGATCCCAGATGGATTCTGTTTATATTGGGGCCAAATTTGCAATCATAAGTACAACATGTTCACATAAAAATTGGTAAAATCCAGATTTTGGTCTGTGTACATATCGTAACCGATAGTAACCGGTATCACCATTATGTTATTCGGTTACATGAACATTACAGTCATACATAAGGATGCATAACTGGTTACAACAACGTGTCATATATAACCAGCTAAATTCTATACAATTAGCGCTCAGATCTGTAAATTATATACACACAGATAATTTCTTTCCTAGTAATAAAAAAGAAATAGTTTATAACTTTCGAAAAGGTAGTAACAATTTCCGGTCCGCAGATTAGCATCGGGTCGTAATTCATATCCGCAGCGAACCACTAATTTCGCCCATTGTTCTGGGTATTTTTTCCGAATCTCAGTGCACTTGCGTTATTTAATTTTTCAAGCGAATTATGCGGGCGCGCGCGCGCTTGTTGCGGGAGCCGTCGTAACGCAATTTAGCCGTGCGAACAATTGCTAGAAAACATACATAAAAAGTGTAGGTAGCTGGAAAACCCATATTCGAAAGAACGATCCGGTATGCATGCGCCTATAGGTGTTTCCGAGCTAGTATATATGGAAGAGATAATTAGTCTGTTCCCCACAACCATCGTCCCCGATCACTCGTTTGTCACGGTTGCTCCTAGCGAATTCTTGCGTAATGCACTATAGCTCGCGCGAACAGAATAAAATGCGTGTCGTACGAATCGAGTGCGTCGAACGTGTGGGCTTTTACGACGTGGAATCTGTTTCAATGGTAAAGAGGCTCGCTCGGAAAATTGCTCGCAACACGTTTTAACCTTGCATCGGTGCAGCGGAATGCAAATGCACTTTTCCCTCTCTCCCTCAGTTGCTGCGGTCTATAGACCGACCGCGTGTCGAGTGCAATTATTCCGCGCGCGTAATGCCTTCCTGATAGGGACTATTATCGACCCACCTGTCGCACCGAGGTTGCGTGTTTACCGAATAAAATCCAGATTGGAAATGGCTCGTTTTTCATTGTTTTCGCTTGATTTCTTCGTCAACGGGTATATCCCCGGGTTGCTAGAGGTCGTGAAGGGACAAAAAACGAACCTTTTCCACATTGAGAATCGACGGAAGGAGAGATATCCTATACCCGGCCACTGGACTTCCGAATAGTTACGGGCTTTTGCACCAAGCCATTGTCTCCGAATGATTTTACCTCATTGCAATTTAACGGTGCTTTCAGTTCCTTTTGTTCCCGAGTTTGCTACAGTTTATTTCGTGCCTTGGGAGAAGACAATGTTGCGGAAGATGCTTCCGAGGGAATTTTCTTTTCGATTGAACGTTCATGTGGGGACTGCCGAAAGGATCGTTTGGTTAGTGGGTAATTTGTTTTCCGGATCACCAACCTTTGCTTCGTGCCGTTCATATAAATTATGTGGGTAAAGCATATAGACGAAAGTAATTAAGACACGTTGAATTATATAACACTCGAAGATCCCTTCGGCTATTGGTGTTTCGGTGTAACGAAAGATTGTTTAACCCTTTACGTCATGATGGGTTTCTCAGAGACCCATTTACATTTTATCAGTTTCCTATTTTTTAAATTGATTTTTTATCAATACATGTATAATTTCTTGTTTCTATACGGTTATCTAGACATAAGCAAGTACAAAAAACAGTTGAATAGTTGTTAATTGTTAATAACAATAATATTGTTAATTAACAAATATTTAAAAATGGTACTATCCTCAGAAAGAATGCATTCTTTACTTGTAGATTAAGAGAGTCAAGAACCCAATTTTTTTATGTACTTAATACATTCAATACGAAGAGAAAAAATTATTTCAGAATTTTCCGCCATATTTTTTTTAATAAATTGAATTTTATTCTTACAAAACGTAAAAAATCAATTTTCTCACAAAATTCAAAAGAAATATTAAATGAAAATTAATGAAACAATGCATGGGTTTCTGTTATAATAAGTGTACTGATCTGCGTAATAAGATTTTGTTAATTCAAGATGGCGAATCCAATATGGCGGACCAAATTTTTAAAAATCTATCCAATTGGCCTGAAACTTGTTACGCTGAGGTTTTCGGGGTCGCTGATTACAATTCTAAAATCAATTTTAAAAAATTCAAAATGGCGGAAGAATTTCTAAAAATTGGATGAAATTCGCTTATAACTCGTAACTCGTGATTGTTGGATTTTTATCTTAGGGTTCCTATGATCGCTGGTTCTAAATTTTAAAGTTAACTTTTAGGATTTAAAAATAAATCTAATAATCTGAAATTAATTTTAAAAAATTTACGATTTTACTACATGATATTTTAAAAATGTTTGCTATTGTGTCAAAATCTAAAATAAAGAATTACAATTTATAGATTGTTCATTATTATATAAGCACCTTGCTGCAGGAACCAGACCCAGAAAAGAAATGGGGATTTTCAAGTCAATCAGATCATTTTTTTTTAAAAGTCGTCCGCCATATTAGATTCACCATTTTGAATTTTTGAAAACGAATTTCAAATTCGTAATCAGCGACCCCGAAAACCCTTTGGTGTACAGTGATCTTTAAATTTTGTTGAAAAGAAAAAAATGTGACTGAAAGGATTAACCTTTTAAAATGCGAAATTTAATTATTTCAGCATGCTCTAGAACTGCAGATTAGGACCTTTTCATTAAGCGCTTTCTACGTGGTTGGACTACTGAAATGATCGTTTATTCCGATGAAGATTCGAAATTTTCGCATCTCTCAAAATTCTTAAATATCAAAAAAATAATGATGTGCATATTGTATTCTTGATCATCTAAACAAAATATATATTTTTTCTGGATATTTACTTCAAGCACTTTACTTCCAACATTTGTTCAGAGTTAAAATGCTTTTATGATTAATTTTCCTTAGATGCACCGTGGATGAGTTTGATGAACATACAAATGGTCAAATACATTCAAATCCCTACCAATAAGTGATAACAGATTTTTACATATTTTTAAGAGATAGGAGTGAGTCTGGGAGGAGACATTCATAATTAGGAGTGTTTTTCTGGCAATAACTTGTATTCTAAGTCAAATTTTGTCCGGTATTCTGTTCTAGTGTTTTTGACCTTCCTCAACGAAATCTATATTATGTGATAAAAAAAATCCGGACTCGAACATTTTCGATGGCTGCCATGTGCATGTAGCTGAGACAATTTATATTAACGTAATCAAGCGAATTATATTTACTGGAGACAAAAACAGTGCCATTTTCATACTTAGGATGAAGAAATGGAGTTTTATTTGACACATTGTAGTTTTTATATACATGCTCTTGCATGCAAGGATAACAGGATTATTATTCTCCAGAATTTATCAGGAAACAAATTTTTTCCTCAGTGACACTGAGTACCGCGTGAAATAAGTTACTAACTACATGTGCCTAGTTGTAAGAATCTAGCATCAAAAATAATCAGACTATCCTCCAGCCTTAGTGTTAAGTATCCAAATTGGAATTCAATGAACAATTGTATTTCGACCAAGATCATATATATTGGGTTATTCGTACTTTCGACCAACTGTATCTTCTGATTAGTTACACTGTATAAACAATTACTTATTCTTTGTTTTTAGAAGCAAAAAATTAATAATTGCTTTCTGATCAGTCGACCTTCATTTCTCTACTAGCAATAAACAACTGGAAACCGGTTTTGCTATTAATTTGTGTATCCCTCTAGCAATAATTTTCAGAGGATGGTATTCCTTAATGTTTGTAAACATCAAATACAAAAGCCTTATTTGTTTTATGTAACGAAGAATATTTTGATTGCAATACATTGAATTAAACATTTTTTAATTTATTCCTAAAGTTTCTAAGGCAATATTGTGATGATAGAAATCAAATATTTTATCTTTAGAGCAAACAATTTTCATTATAATTATAAATAGAGACCACAAAATATTAAGGTACAAATACTTTCAGGTTTTTATTTACAAAACAGAAAAATAAAAATTTCACTATTAGGAGTTGTTAATGGACCGT
Source organism: Trichopria drosophilae (assembly GCA_030407085.1). NCBI lineage: Eukaryota > Metazoa > Arthropoda > Insecta > Hymenoptera > Diapriidae > Trichopria > Trichopria drosophilae. The sequence goes on from CM059583.1 coordinate 159,692,191, forward strand.
TTACTCTATCATCATTTATTAAATTACTCTTATAACCGTTTGAGTGTTTTGTTAATTTAATCTTGAGGTCGTAAACGCTACTGCTTTTTTACAAAATTGCATATAAAAAATTTTTAATTGAACTATCGGAAGTTGAATTCTGACATATTTGTGATTGAAGTGCCATCTCCAACGGAAAAGTGTGCCACTTGAACATTTTTTTGTGCTGTTATAAATTTAAAGTTAGAATGTTAAATTAGTTTCAAATGCTCTTAAATATAGAACGTGATGAAAGTTAATACGAAATTGTTGTCATGCCAGATTACAATCATACTTTTACTTGACCATACAATTTTACTTGATCATGACAAAGCTTTAAATTAATTTTTCTTATTTTTTTAATAATGAATCTTTACTAATTATTCAACAATCGCCATAGTTTTATTTCGCATTTAACGTGATTCATGCAGAATTTTTGGTCGAATTCATTGTTTAAGATTCAATAATGCATTGTTGAAATTCTGAATACATTAAATATTCGTTTGTCACGTCCCCTAATCAACATGATATAAGAAAAACATTTTTAAATTTTAGATAACTGGAGTACAAATCAGTGAAGTTTACTAGTCGCGTAGTTACATGGCATATTGTTTTTTTTAATTCCGTAGAATGTCACATTTCCGAGATACTACCTTAAATGGAATAATTGACAATCAAAATACTAAATAGCAAAACTTATTACGACGTTAATTTAATAAACTATTACATAAGTATGTATTGTTTATAGTGTTTCACTTTTATTAAGGATAATCCAAAGCGGAAAAATTCCTATGTAAATATGCTCCAATAATAAATGATCCTTTTTTAAATAAAATTTAAAAAATATGAACTCATTTACAGAATGAAAAGAAATAAAAGCCTTGATCTTTTAAAAAGTGCAATTGTTAATGAACAATAATACTGTTTGGCAGCTATTAATCGTTTAAAATTCTTATACAGTAGAAGTTGATTGACACATTCCGATGTACTTACTCACGACGATATATCCGTCCGTAAATCAATCCAGTCAATTTCAAAAGTCCAATAAAAAGACGAATATGAAATATGTCATTTATATCACTGATGGCTATTATTTCTGTCTTAATTTCAAAATCCTGTCGAATCGTACTTTAATAACATTTCTAGGTTTATTAAGGTTTATTACAGATTCTTTTATGTATTTTACTTAAGAATTTCTCAATATAAAATTTGTATCGTTACAATAACTGCAACTGTTGTCATTTTTTAAATAACTATATTTCAAGAGTTATTTAAAATATTACAGTAGAGTTCACGAACATCAAGCAACTCGCGAATGAGCCAACTTAAATGATAGATTATCTATAAATATTTTCTAAATAAAAAAACTTTAACGTCAAAATGATAGATGACGTCATATTTAATGTGTGTATTACACTTCATTATATAATCAACTAAAACCTCTATTTTTCTCAGTTTCATGGAGATATTAAAGATTAGATGATAGATGCTACTCTAAATGAAATATATTGGGAATATAGATAATTTAAATATAATATTTTTTATTTTTATAAAAAGGAACAATACTTCTACTATATTTGATACTTTAAATAACGGATGGTCGACTTCAGACTTTTAATATGTAACAATACAAAAATTTAAAAAAAAACTATTACAAGTTCATAAATCTTACTTAAACTCGAATGATTATTTAATAAAATACAAATTTTTCTTTATAGAACTTAAATCCAAAATAAAGTAAATAAATTGTATTCTAATTTTTCAGTACCTTTCTTCAACTTGTCGCGTATAAATTCTAATAACGCTAATAATATAGAACTATTGTTTTGTAACTATGGCTACAGTCGTTTTACAATTACGTAACATTAATTAAACCAGAACAATGCTCATTAAGAATGCAAACAAATTAGATTAGGTTTAAATAGTCGACCAGGGTTTAAACAGAATTTACGTCGATTTAATTCCTTATTACAATAGAATCAATGGTCGTAATCGGTGGGAAACATTGAATACTACCCTTGAATGACAAGAAGCAATACCAAGACTTGTTTTCCTCGACTTTGCTTGCAAAGCATGTACATTCATGGCCGTAGACTTTCCAAAATAGACAAAATAAATTAAGTTAATTAAGTGCATAGAAATACGACTACAAAAAGGATCAAAAAGATCTAATGTTAATTTCGCAAAAGCTTAATCAAATAATTTGTTATCTAAATGTGTTCAAAATTTTGAATATTGCACCTTTGTCTCGCAATTTTTAACGCTTAGAAAAAATAGAATTTTTGAGCATTTCTTGATTATGTCAATCCTAAAAAGTCGAAGATGGCAACAAATATGCGCTTTTGTTTTGAAATAACCAAGAAATGCTAAAAAAATCATCAAATCGTTTAACAAAGAAAAGATAGATTTTCTGTAACAATGAGTTTTCAAGGATAAATGAATAAAATAAATAGGAATCATTTCGACTTCCGGGTATCCAAGAATTTACAACCTACGGAAGTGATTTTAAAGTAATTTACATATAAAGTAATTACATTCAACGAAAAACAATGGGCATTCATAAGACATGATAATTTAAAGAAAAAAGAAACCATTGCAGACTTCAATGACAAACTTACCAAATTATACGTACGTTTTTTATATATGCCTATCTACATAACAAAATAAAAATGTTAGTATGTCTGTTATGCAACTGAATATGGACGAAAATAGAATCGTACACAATAATCAAGAACTTTACGTTCGTTCATTAAACTTAATTAACTGAATGAAAATTATTAAGTATGTACTTGCTTGTGTAAAGATTTTTAAATCTTTACTTCCTTGATATGAATAAGAATCATACTACTGATTTATTGAAATCGAAAATGTTAATGCTGAACGTAACAACGTGATGTAGCTAATCTAGATTGATTTTTCAAAGTCGACTTATTACATATGTATAATTTCTCTTTTAATCATTGTTGATAATTGCTACCTTTCGAATTGCAACGATTTAATCGTTTTGTTGATTTATTCTTAATGTAAGTGCAATTAAAGGCTGCAATTGAAATATAAGCATCGAACTTTTTAGAATTAAAGACAAGATTGCAATTTTTTAAATCATGAATAGGTACTATCAAAGATATCTAAACGCGTGTGGCATTGCGAAATACTCGTATTAAAAATTCAAACATGTATATATTTTTCGCTATCGTGACTTGTCATAATTACACGTTTAAATGTTAATACCTGAGCCGCATTGAATGAAATTCTTTCGATCGCGTGTGAAAATTTATTGTTCCTCGTGCACTCAAGTCTCAAGAAGCGCAATTAATTTTATCAAAGGCTATTGGCATTTTAACCTGCTTGGAAACAAATAAATAAGAATATCCATTGAGATTTCGATAAGCAAAGTTTTGAAAAATCTGTTCTTTTATAATTTCGTAAAAATGTTTCGTATACCATCTTTGTATTTTTGACGTCAAAAGTTGACGAACTTGATAGAAATGTTTGCAGGCTTTAACCCTAAACTCAAGCATTACTCAAGATCTGAATGCGTTTTTACGACGGATTGCTCTTTGAGTAAATTCGAATAAAAAGAAAAATTGCCCACAAAACATCTTTCAGGCCCGATAGTCTACAAGAATTAGTATTCATTTGGTAAAGTACATTTCGAGGATTTACGATTGACGAGCGGATAACGAAAACACAAAGGTGATTGAACTTTTGTGGTTTAGCGGACGCGTTTTTTTTTCTAGAACCCTCATTGACATAACAATGACTTTTCTGCGCAAATCCGTAACCAATAAATGAATTCTTTGAAGTTCAGCGCGGTCTACTAATCTACATATTGAAAAGAGATTATGTACAACCAGATTTAATCGAGTATTCCTATTTTTTACATTCATTTACATAAATTATCTTACTGGAATTTGATTGAATGTCAAAATTGATATTTTTAATTTGATAAATATTATTATCAGTAATGTTTATGTTTCATTGTCTATTCGGGACATACAAAAACTCTGATGTATTTCAAATAAGACATCGTGTAGGTGAAATTAAACTTAATAAAACGACTTGAAAAATATACACTTCAATAACATTATTAAATTTGAATGCAAAAGTATGGTGAAATTAATTAGGGCAGAATTCCGAAGAAAAAAATTGTTTATTTAAGGCCTTTTTCCTAATGTCTTACCATATCTGAAAAAGAACAGGTATTATAAATAATTATGAGTTCATTTTCTATTATGATAGTAGAAAAATTATTCTCTACATCTACACACTGAATAGATTTTTTTATATAATCCGAGCAACAAATGAAAATAAATATATGATTTGCATAATCCTTTAATCAATATAAGCATAATGTAAAAATTTGAGTTACTGAAGTTGATAACGGAGAAAATAATGGTTTTACTTAATAATAACGTATAATTTTTTGGGAGATTTTTTCTTGTTTGGAAACATTTTTTAAGTAATAAATTAAGGGTACATGGACATTTTTTAAATTTCTACGTTAAGTCAACAATCCGAAAGCTTTTTCCACTTGTTATCCTCATGAATTTTTAATTTCATATTTGTTATTCATTTATTGTTTAATGCAGCAAATTATAAAATATAAAAATCAAATATTCTTTAGGATTAAATAAGAACAAAAAATAATAACTAATCCTTCAAAGACTTCTTAATAGCACAATAGAAAGATATTGATATTAATACGAATCTCTTCTTTTTAAAATCATTTTAATCTTTTTTTTATTGAGAAATACTGTTTCTTATTTAAATACAGAAATGTAATTTTAATGTCTGTAATGAAATTGTTTTCACATCTAACATTCCGAATGAAAATTGACAATTTTTCGTATAATTTATTCCTAATAATCGTTTACAATTTTATTGTTTTTCCCATTCGTAAAAAGACGCTTTTTTATTTATTGGCACTCACGAAACCTAATTATAGGTTCATTAAGCTTCAATCGTAATACATATATTGTAACATATCATAACTTTATTTAAAAATATTATGACTTACTAAAAATTCATAAATTATGCGGATATAGATATTGAAAAACTTATTAAAAATAGGTTTCAAAATATAGTTTCTTTTTGTCATTTTCACCAGAAAATACAATCCATTTCATTCAATTACAACTCATTTAAAAATACTTTTAGAAAAATGAAACCAAATACTAATACCTAAATATGTAAAATTTTAGTTACATTAATTTTATTTGGTATAACTTGAAAAAGTTGTTTATTTTATATTAAAGAAATCATGAATTTTCACTTTTATTTCGAATTTTAATCCAATTAAATACAGAACTTTTATTCGCTGGAAACTTTTTTTGGTAAAATTTCAGTGTTCTGCTTTCTTTTCTATACTATCGTGGTCACGCGATCTTGACATCCGAATCGAAGCAGGTCGAAAAGGATCGTAATTATCAAAACATTCGAATCCGAAATAGGTCATAGACCCACCTGCTTTTACGTATTCGATTAGTCTCGGGTTTCACAATTTGACGACCAACGTGAGAATAACGACGTGTTTTGGACATAACCCAGCTCATTTTCGACTTTTCGCCTTTTACGGAATACTTATCGCGTCCCTTTAATTTAATTCGATGTTTAAATTTCAAAATTAAAATACGGAATTATATGCCAAGTCTCAAGATTGTCTTGATTTATCGACCACTAATAACATAAGATTACAATGTTTTTCATTTTTAATTTGTCAATAAAATGTTTATCTGAAGTATATACCGATTATTCTGTAAAACATTACCAAAAATAATATAAAATTTTAATATTTTTATGTTATCCTCTTCTACAATTTCATGTGACTTTTTATAAAATAAATGAATAATAAATTATTATTGATTACGAGATCTCAAAATAAATTTCATCTTTACATAAAGTACACGGAAAGAATTTTTCATTAATTTTTTTTATATCCTCTACAATACTTGTGCTGCCATTAATAACGAAAAGTTGTATTATTCTTATTTAAAATTCCTGTAAGTTTACTATTATGTCAGTCAATTTTTTGAAGTTTAGTATTAAAATGTAAACAATGGAGGTTTTTTCAATTTTCATTTTAGTACAATGCATTTATTAAAATAAACATATGTTTTTTTGCATAGTGAAAGTTAGTCATTAAATTAGCAGAGTAATGTTTTTTAGTAAAATTCTTTCGATGATTACCACTAAACATTAAACATACAAGTTATATAATAAAATATTGACAGTTGACTCTTTCAGAAAAAAACAATACTATTTGTGTAGTAATACAATTGTATTACAAAAATTGTATTTCTAGTGATGAATTCATTAAAACTAATATTTCCATTTTAAAATGTGAATGTAAATAAAATAATATTTTGAATGAAAATACTTAGGACAAAAAAGAAATCTCCTTTTGACATGGATGAGATCAAAGAATGCCATTGTCGAAAATATGCAGCAAAGGAAAAATGGAGAAACTCCTAACAAAAGGATTTATTAAAAAGTGGAACCTATATATAGACGACATCTATAGAGAATACATAGAGAATTATACTTATTATAAGATATTATAATTAAAAAAGTACTCAGTATCGAGCTGACATTAAATATTAAAGGATATTTCTTATTAAGTTTTCTATGCTATCTTAATACTTACATTTTATACCTTGTAAAACTTTTTTTGCGATATAAATTCCCAAGAAATTTATTTTTATTTTAAATTTACATTTACAATTCGAATTTGCAATTTGGAACTTTTCTCTGCTTGTTTTTGAAATCAAAGAAAAGGTCGATAATTCCGGCTCTGTATCAAATATTATCTTAATAAGTCTTTATTGAAACAATTTACTAAGTTATATACAAACTACTATTAAATAATTAAACATTTTCTTAAATTGAACTTTTTTCTTCAAGTAAAATTTAGAACATGGGCAAACTTAGATCGTAGAATTAAATAACTTGTACGTATATCCCGTCGATTTTGTTAATCTTTTGGCATATCTTTTTATAACATTTATTGCATAAATTTTATATTTCGGCCTCTTCTTCAATTCTAACGTTAGTCGCTGAATGAAAATATATTATATAATATATATTATTTAATACCAAGAGCCGCGGAAGAAATCAATTTTATTTGAGGATTATTTCATTAAAAAATGTAGGTACTATGACTCCTAACATCTTCAAAATAATGTCAAATCAGAAGAAAAAGAGTTACAATATACTGAAATATAAATTTCTTTCAAAATAGAATTATTTCGAGTGTGTAAATCTTTTATATTCGGAATTCATTTTCGTTAATGTAAGCAAAACTATCAGCGATTTTATTACAAATTGTATTTTACTCCTAAAATAAATAAAAAATCATTCAGATTAAACGGTGATTCGTGTGAAAAGCAAACTGACGAAAGTCCTTCATCATGGTGGTTTTGGATCAATAGAAGGACCAACTAAATAACCAACTAGTACTCTAATTCAACTATTTCAATTTGGGTGAGCGGTAAAAGCTCTGTTGCGTTTTAACCAATCAAAATAGTACTCACTACTATTTTAAATGAATGAAGTGACTATAAAGATAATTAATTTAACTATTTTTGTTTGTTAGGACATTACTCGAGTTAGAACGTTGACAAAATCAAAGAAAAGATTTCAGGGATTCGATGGGTCCTACCGATCGTATGCTTCGATATCAATGTTTTCTTTTCAAACATCGAATGGTAACCCCTAACCTTAAATTTTCAACTGGATTTAATTCATAAATTTATAACTAGTTTCAAATGTTTGAAGATGTTCTACCAGTTTCCAGGTTTCTAAAAAGTTTTCAACGCTTATTTCCATGTTCAGCTTTTTTCCCGACAAAATTGAACATACGATTATTGCCTTTCACGTGCGTCTCCACATGCATTCATTGATTTACACAAAAATTCGTATTTACAGATCGGTAGGAATAAATTGTATGCTACACAAATTTTACTATGATTCCGCATAACATTTCGTGACTTCGAAAAGGATGTGCTCATGTCTATTATACAATACAGTTATTCAATCTATACGGCAACCATAGTTAATTTAAGAAAATATTTCGTTCAACAACTAAACTTACTATTTTTTTTAGTTGGATTGTGTAACCACCCAAAAATAGTAGAACTGACTACATAAAATTACTAAGATATCAAAAAAGATTGTCAATTTTACCATTTTTATAGTTAAAAATTTAACACATTTAAAATATTTCGTTTAACCAAAGTTGGTTTGTCATCTTTACAAAATAGTTCGTTACGTTAGCTGGTTTCAAACAGCTATTTTCAGATAGTTTATTCAACTATTCGATTCCCTGGTTCAAACTGCAAGTTTTAAAAATTAATACTTTTTTCGATAAATGATAAGATAGTTATAGAAATTATAAAAAATGTCGTATAATCTAATTAACATGTTATGTGAAGTATCAAAAAGTGGTTAGGTGTAAATTAATATAAATTTACATTGTTGTAACATTTTAATTTCTATCTTTTGCGCATCTCATCACGAAATGTTGTTGATCAAGGATTAGAAATAATCCTCCAAATATCACACGATCTTCAAAACTATCCTATTATTTCCCTCAAGGCTACCTTTTATGAAAATGAAGGGTGACATGACAGTTCACCACAGTCACACGCATTTCGACAAGTAGATAATATTAGATACCTGACACTTCAAGAAGTGTAGAGTTGAACACACTGTTTATATTTCAGCAAATGAAAAATTGATCCTATATGATATTTTTGCTCTCGGTACATTTAGCAGATAGAATCGAAAATGCCATTACATTTTGTTATCGGCCAAAGTGGAAAGAATCAGTTATAAAACCAATAATGATATATATGTAATTAATTACGCAAATGTGAAGATAGATGGGGTTATTTTATGTTACGTTAAGTTAAGTTAGGGGATTCCATTTATATTAATTTATACTCCAATAAACGAAAATCGATTTAAATGGTAATGATTGATTTATTTATCCCTGAATTCCATTTCTTAAACTCTTTATAGTCTTACTATATTTCGAATTATATTTGAACCTATTTAAAGTTTCTTTCTTAAATATATCTGAATACTTTCTAACTATTCAGAGTTTTTAATATACACGGAGAAAAATTTTCTGGGAAATTTTACTATTCTGGATGGCAATTTTGGGATTTGCAGAATGAGAAAATTTGCCATTCTTATAATAAAAATAACGATAAGTTCTTGGAATCTTTACTATTCACACAGTAAAAATTACAACAAAAGTTTTTATTTTACCGGTAATTTTTACGGGAAATAATGGCAAGTCTGCCCACAAAATTACTATCTGAAATGGTAAAATTTCTAAGAAAATTTTTCTCCGCGAATGATAACTCCGAGAACTTAAAATCATTCGTATTCAGGATTTCGGAAGTGTAATTCAAGAGTTCAGGAGAATTACAAAGTTTTTTGTTGAATTGTGTTTTTTTTCATTAATTTATTGTAGGTTGAATTTGTCCAGTGAGTTTTTGAGTAGTCATGTGTTGAATTTATTCTTTGGCCAATATTCATGGAACCTAATGAAATATCTTTTCATAACCTACAGATTTGACTTTTTTGGAATTTTTCGATAATTATGAGACTGGTGTTGATATGTACATACATTACACATTACTATAAAAAGTATATAATTGTAAATGTACAATTGTATTAAAAAAGAGTTCTTGGACTCCTCAAATATGTGCTATAAATAACCATACCAAGTAAAATAGTAAAATTTTGAAAAAATATCTAAAATGGTATGTCAGATGTCTCAATATAGAAAAATCACAAACCCCTTTTATTTTGTGACAACTCCAAAACAAGTAAATTTGCGTAGGTACATTTTATGCAAGTAGAATTAAAAAATGAAAGAGCTAGTCGTAGATCTCGTCTCGGAGGGGCGTTCTGAAAATAATTATTTGTGAAATCGTTTTAGACAACTTAATTTATAAATCGGAGCACGCTGAGTGCAATTTCCAGTCCCGGTAATTTATACTTGTGCTAAAAATACACGTTGATGCGAGTGAGATGAGAAAGTCTGCGAATACGTATATCCGCGTGAATGCATATACATATATATGTACTCTAAGAGAGCGAGAAAGAGAGAAAGGGGGAACAACCTCCAGATTTTTTCGATCAAATATGGACCTCGAATGCGAGTTGGGGAATGCGGCAATCATTTTTTCCGCAAGGTTGCCGGTTTTGTTTCTATTTAGTACATGTTGTCGTAATTCGAGCTATTTTCGTCCCGAGTTAATTAGTGTCTGAGACGTTTTACGAAAATTTGTCGATTTAAATGTTTTTTAGGAAAATTAAATGCGTTTGATGAACAGTTTTTAATGTAACACTTGCTTTTATTCACTATTTTATTGTTGTTGTCGTAATATAAAAATATCAATAAGTTTTTGTTCTTTCACTCTTGATGGAATGAAATGTGACTCTCGATAGAGTGAAATTTTCACTCTTAATAAAAGAGTGGCTCAATTTTCACTCCAAGGGATTTAGAGAGCAGAAACTTGTCGTATAATTTATTGTAAGTCACGATAGGATGCAGGTATTGCATATGAAATTATGATTTAAATCTGTCTGAGTGATGTGCAATCTTCAAAATACGTTTATTGTTAAAAAATTCAAAATGTGCAGTAAAATATTGTTAGTATCTATATTTTACATTGTATCCTGTTATATATTAAATATAATGACAAATACGTATGATAAAATATTTTAAAACAAACAATTTTGAATTGTCGTAAAACTTGAGTTGGTAGTTTTAATCGCATTAATTAAACTTTACTTAATTCGTAATATAATAAATGGCATATTTAACTTTCAAGAACACTTCACTCTTTTATGTCGTTAAACCCATGTAGTTAACATGACATGTCTTCTCTTGTCTTTGTACAGTATCAAAATGTTTAAAATGCATAAGCAAATGCATTCTAAACGCATAACCAGACAATTTTCTAACAATTCTTTGATTTTGTTGATTTAAATTGACGATGATCTAGAGAAAAGTGAATTAAATTGGATCATGAATTAGGTGAAGTAAAAAATAAATAGTTCATCAAACTAGCAATAAAGTACTATGTCTTTGCAGATCGATCAATAGAATAATAATATCCCATTTTTAAAATTGTGCTCGGATTAGAGTCTCTTAACCTCTAAGCTAAGACCGCGTGCGAACCTAGTCTTTATCTTCGCTGATAAGGAGAAACAAATGATTCACGTAACCCGTTCATTCGTATCACTTTAAAAGAAAAGGTGTTTTACGCTGGATAACGTAGTTTATTAACCTGTAATGTAATAGTATTTTACAAATACTTCAAATACGTCTTTCACGCGTAATCAAACATTTTATTAAAATTAAAGTTTGAAGGAATTGCATATAATTCTTTTTAAAAAATGTTAGAAAAGTATTACATTTCTGTTTAATATGGATTTTTCAGTAGGGGATCGTCCATAAACCTCGTGATCGATTTTCACACATTTTTACGTATTTATAGGTCAGTCTGTTTAACAGCTGTCGCTGCGGATCACCTTTAGATATTTTACCAATAAAGATGTATTATTATTATTAAATATATAGTGGGATTGACTCAAATTTTTCGGATATGTTCAAAAAGAGGTCAAAACAAATAATCACCAGAAGAAAACGTTGTCTTGTTTTACTTACATTTGCAGTTTTGTGAATGTTTTAAGATTATGTTGTAAACTTGATACAATCTTGTTATTCTGTTTTCGGTTTCGAATATGGCGAGAAAAAACGCATGAAAATATACCAGGGCAGTAAATCGGCAAAAAAATGTCGGTTTTCACTTTTATTTTGGTTTTTAGGGGCGATTTTTTTTGAGGTTATATATACAATTTGAGCCAATCTGCCAGTCCCGACATGAAATTTCGATTTAACAGGATTGTGGTTATTACATAGCAAAATGTATTAAGTTTAAATTACAATCTGTATTGAGTATTTAGACAAAGATATCCCGATTCACTCAATTTTTATCCACAATTTTGGCATATTTGACATTCTTGATTACAATGTCCTTGGAAATATAATACAACATTTTTGTCAGAAAAAACATATATTTTCCCTCTTAATACTGTGGATGAAACCGAATGAATCCTGTTAAATCGGCATGTTAAGTCAGAACTGTCAGATTAGCTCAAATTTTGTAAATAATATTGAAAAACTGCGCAAAAATGGTAAGAATCATCATAACTATTATCAATAACAATAGACGTAAACATGATGCGCGACAATCCTTGAAATATTTTTAATAAAATAAAATTATATTATTTTCTGTCGCTGATTGCAAATCCTCTCTTAACTTTGATGTTTGACAGTTAGTATTTGTTATAACTGCTCTACATTATCTCATTTTGGAACAAAATAACACACACAAAAAATACAACAATATCCCCACATAATTCCATTTAAGACATTGATATTCTGGAAAACATCTTAGAGATATTTAAGGAACTTTTGCAAATCGTCTTACGTCCTCTTTTTGATATTCTGGTGATATTTGGAATATTCCTGAGATATTCTAGAGACGTGCTACGCTTATTCTGTATTATAACATATACATTCTGGAGATGTTCCGCTGCATTTAAAAAAAAGTGTAGGCAATTTAATGAAAATAAACAGAAGCGAATTTGAAGTATGTATACATTAAAACTAATTAATGTTGTTCATTTTGAATTTTGAAAACTGAGATGGCAGATTCAAATCAAGCAACATTTCCCTAATTTTGTCCGCCATCTTGCATCCACCATTTTGAATATTGAACATTTGAGAACATATTCGTAATCAGCTATCCCGACAACTCCCATGTACCCAGTTTCATCTCGATCAAGCAACTTTTTCCTAATATGGTCCGCCATCTTGGAGCCGCCGTTTTGAATTTTGTAAAACTGAGGTCATATTTGGAATCAGCGACCCCGAAAACCCCCGAATGAAAAATTCCAACCGTTTTCCATGGAAAGAAAAATGTGTGCTTCAAAGGGTTTATTCCCTTATTGAACACTTCGGAATATAGAGAAATACATATTGAGGAATGAAACTAGTTCTCGAGTGCAGTATTAACCTCACTGTGTTTCCGGAAGAAGGGAGTATTAAAATTGTGTGCTATTCACTCCCGATATAGGAATAGAAACTAAACCTATAACCTTATTAAAAATGTCCAGTTCCACATTGTGGTTAATGTAATTCAACATATTTGCTGTTTAATTCATCCTAATTTTTTTTAATACTTTTCAAATCCTTTGCTGAGTGCTTCGATCCACTGAACGACTTCGATCTTTTTAATAAAGACCGATGACGTCACTGTTTGATATTAAAATCAAAACAATCCATTAAAGGTTTTTGACCTAATCGTCGGTACTTGAGTACAAATGGGACGTAATTTTTCGTTTTCTGATCGTCGGCATTCCTGAATACATTCGTCCGTATAGAACACGGAGGACACAAAATTCTGAACGCGGGGAAAAAAGTGAGCCAAGAATCTAGGGCGAATCTTCGTCTCGAGGATCTCTCAACAAGAGTGGGATTGTGACGTGGGTGGGAGCGGAGGCATACGCCCGCAAATACAAGAATCGAGAATTTGTGGATCGTGTGCGGCCCTGGGCCGCAAATAAGGAGATCGCACGCCAATCATGGACCCAGTATACGATCTGTGGTTTCTCGTCCGTTCTCTGTATAGATCGAGCAGTTACTTTCTAAACGAAAGATTATAACCTGCGACCCGGAGAGTGCCGTTCACAATGGGAATGAATGGCCCTTCGCGTTCACCTTTCCTACCGGGTGCCCGATCGGCGCCCACGCCAACAGAGGTCCACTTTTACTTTAACGTTCGGTGCAGACCGAGTTACACCGATCGCCCTTTTTTTACCACACAACCAAACACCGACAACCATCACCAACCAACCAACTAAGTCGGTGCATCCGCACTGGCAGCCTCGCGTGACGTCCCTGGGGGGAATCGCTAAGGAGTTTTCACTCTTCTTACGGTTCTTCTTTTCGACTGCATTTACAGCTGCAGCCAAGGACGGATCCGCGTCCTTTGTACCTTATTCATTTTGCTCGTGTTTTCGACCAGTGCAGGCTCGCGCCATTCTTCCCGATGCATCTTTGATGCACTTCGAGGATATCAGCAACGACGGACATCGACGAGTTTTTATCGCGGCCATTATGGTCCGTTCTTACCCAAGTCCACCATTTGCATTATTTTTAAAGGTCTCGGACGTACGATGAGAGAAATCCTTTGAATGAATTTTTTTTTTTATTAATGTCTCTTGGACGTGCGTTACAGACATATTTCTGCGTTGCCTTTTCTTTTTTACGGTTGGGAATTTCAGCTTTATAAATAGAGTGAATTATATGTAATTGTACAGATTCTTTAATTTTTCACTTTTTAAAGGAACAAAAGTTATTTTAGCACACACGTAGAGAAAATATGGAATGTATAGTATTAAGGTGTTTAGTAAAATACTGTAACCACACGCAATTTTAATACAATAAATTACTCTAGGTGAAATGTAATGAAGTAAACCATTTATGTTCAGTATTATGTACTGATAGAAAACATCGCCTAAATCTGTCTAATAACTAATTTCTGATAAACAATATTGTCATCGCTTGCTTGTTATGCGCATACACGAAAAAAGTATTTCCAAATACGCGTTCACTAAATTCTGTGCTGTATGGTGAGTCTGAAATTAACGATTCTGTTTGGTAACTTAACTTAAGTAAGATAAGTAGGATCTACCATACACTTCGCTCCGTGCACTATTAGATTTTAAACTTCCAAAAAACTCGTATAGAACTCATATGTGAGAGTAAAATATATTATTAAATATTGTGAGAGTGTACGGGAGTCCTATTGTCACTCACATATGAGTCTTCCTTTGTTCAGCAATCTGCGCATGCGCAAACTACTAAAGTTTATTCCCAGTCGCGCGCAGCTCATTCTCCAACACAAAAACCAAAAACCATTAAAATGATTTAAACTCCCATCAACCTTCACAAATCACATCTCAAATATGAGTCTAAAGTGAGACTCGCGTTTTGTTATCTGGATTTATAAAACGCTTCGGACCATAAACTCCCTTTTCAAGGGAGTTAATTAACCCAAGTTTTTCATCAGTTTTAAAAAAATAGATATCAATTCCAACGTATGCTATGAGCTTTTAGACCTATAGTCTTAATACAACAAATTAATTTTACAATGACGAAATTTACGAAAACAGTAAGTATTATAATGTAATACTTTTAGTGGTGTTGTTTACTATTAAATTGTAAAAATTCTCTAATTACGACGTCCCCAAACAGCACATACTTCATAAAGTGGTCCTCCAGAGCTCTTTCCACGCGTATATTATAAAAAGAACGTTTAAGAAGGTCTTGGTTTTGATAAAGTGAAAAGGTGATCTTAAAGAAGTCATACTACTAACTTCTTAAAGTAGTAATCCTGAACCCGACATAGGTTTGAGATCTTAAATTGATCACATTTTGGACAATTTTTATTGTAAACCGATCTCTTGTTTTGAGGTCTAGGATTCCTCCAGAGACGTCAGGTAGTGATCAAATTCAAAACTGATATCGCTACTTTTACTTCATATGCAAACCGATTGAGTGTATGCTTGAAATAAAAGAATATAAATACTGTTATGTTATTTGCTAAGTTATATCGCACTTTTTATATTGTTATTTTGGGATCTTCATTCTGTTCAAAGCAATTGCCTTCCAAATCGTGGATGTGGTACTAATGGTAAATGTTACAGTGGTAAAAAGAAATCATTTAAAAAATATTCATTAATTGCATTAACTAAGCCAAAAATTTAAATTTATAGAACCCAAAAATGTAATTTTTTGTTATATTACTTATTCTATAGTTAATGACAAAGCTCTTAAATACTCGTTCATGAGATCTCCTTTGAGAACTCATTTTAAGATGTCATTCCGAGTAGTATTTAAGAGATCGGAAAGGGCTCTCAAAAATGTCTTTTGACTGATTGGGTTTAACGATAATCTGTGCCATTTCATCCTAGAAAATTCACTTGTTCTTTATCTTATATCGTTACTTTATCGGTACAATTAATACAAACTTTGATTACTAAATGTTAACACTTCTCTCTTGACCGTCGGAAATGTGAATATAATCATAATTACGTTACATAAGAGATCACTCGATTAAAATAAATACAGCGAACATATGTGTGTAACCGTAATTTTAGTCCACATTAAATTGATTTATTGATTCTTTTTAGTAACCATTAAAAACAAAGTTTATTTAGAAGAAAGCGACAAAAATTCTATTTTATATTTTACTAGTACAATTTATAACTCAAAGCGACTACAAACTTCGATTAAGGATCAAAAATACGTTATAGGGCAATATTTTTGCAAAAGAAAAATGATTTGTTATTTTTATCAGCATTCTACACGTTTTCCCGTATCTTACAACAGTGTTTTATTTGTTGCTGTCGTGTTTATTTTATAATACGTTTGAAGATCGTGCTTTATGTAGCGTAAAGATGCATGCATAAACATTACGAATATCACTCGTGTAAATGGCGCGTAAAACTTGCATCCGTGACTAGAGATAAAAACTGAATGTGAAAGAAAACGGAAGTTGGTTCGTTACTAGCCAAATACGATTCCAAAATGATAAATTCAGTATTTAATCATTATGTTATCTTCATAATAGTCTACTCACTTTCTTTTACTTTTGCCATTTTCGGTACATTATTAGATGTGTCTAAAAATATTGTCTGATGTGAAATTAATAGGCACAAAGGAACGTTCTGGGAGGAAGACATTGTAGAATTTGAAAATGAATACGAAACAAACAAATAGTTGGTTGTACTATCTAAATAGTAAAAACTACGTTTTTTAGATAGTTTTACTATTTAAATAGTAGTCTTGTCTACTTAATATGTCACGGTCACTATTTAGATAATAAAACGAATAAATGTGTGTATTTTATTCAGTGTTATCTAGTTAGTAGATCTAACTATTTCATTTTTGCCGAGTTGTAGCCTCTGAAGTGTTGTCAAAATTTAATGACTACAATTAACAAAATCTTATTCAAGTTTAATATTTACAATATTTTGGATAAATCATAAAAGTCATCTTTATTATTCGAGTCCCACAACATTCTATCCTCGCAACTTACTGATAAAATCTTTTTGTCTTTGATATTAAAAGTGGAAATTATTATGTCCAACGTTTGTATTTTTAATCCTGATTTTATTTATTCTCAGAGTTCTTTAAAGAAAAAGTCTATTCAAACATTATTTCGATTTTTAATGATCGTTTTAATGGTTTGAACACTAATAAATCATTTAAAATTTACATTTATATAAATGAGCATGCACTAACATTTATTTTATTGGCTAATAGTTTTCCCAAAGTTCACGACTGATTTCTTTTTTAGAATTATTAGAAATCAAGTCTATTTTCTGACATAAAAGAGAATTTTACACTAAATAAATACTTAAATATTGCTTACTCTTAAAATGTAAAGTCGCTATATGTGATTATCAGTAAAAAATGTACTGAAGGAATTTCGAATATTAAGTATCAACATCGACATTAGAATACATCTTTGCATCACTGAACGCAGATGTCGAAGTAAGATCCACAAGTAAACTTCAAATGCATAAATGTTCAAAAAATTGACATTGTGGCGTTTTTTCCGAATTCTGACGTGATATCGAAACTTTAGATCAACATCTTACGGCGGGTATTTTAATCTTAGGTACCAGTTAAATCCCTCAAAACTTATACCGAATGTAAATTTGGTAATATTACAACTGCGAATTTATACGTTAAATTAATCTATCAAACGATGCTTTTTTATTTATTTTGTTAATAAACAGCACACACTTGTCCCTTTAGCATTGAATAAAAACGTGTATTTCGATAGAGAAACAAGTTGAAAATTCGAGTCGATCAGCTAATAAAACGATACGAGCAAAACACTAATTAGAAATTGTTCTAATATAGATTCGGGTTAAGCCTATAAGGAAACTAGTCGGACGCAATATTAGTTCTACAAGCAGTGTTCGGAGGTTAATCGGATTTAGAGTTGTAAATTCATCTATAACACCCAAAGTGGAACAGGGGAAAAGTTGTTAGCCCTATAATTGAAGTTTCTACTTTGGCGTTGTTAAACATTATCAAATTTTGTCGTCAATAAATATAGAACACAAAATAAATACCCGCAGTGATCGCCTAAAGTTTTCAAGCAAACATGTACGCTTAACTCGAATATATATGTTTATCTGCTCCAAGTTAGTGTGCACATGAATGTGGGTGTAGGGTAAAAATGTTGTTTTCTTTGTAATTTTATTTAGAAGCACTTATGCACATTATTATAGTATTTTACGTCAAAATTTAAAAAATTCATTTCATGCCGTGAAAATTTAAAACACATTTCAAAATAACATTCCAACATTCTATCTAATAATACAATTTTTCAAAAAGTAGTAAATTAAGCTGATTACATGTTCAATAGTATATTTGTACTATTACAATTTATTTTTATTTTGCGATAATGCTTGATTTATTAGTGTCTTTCAGCAATTACTGAATGTGGCATAAATCGAATTTTAATGCATGCAAAAACACATTGTTCCGATTCAAATATTGATAAGATAAGTGTAATCAGATTTAAATTCGTTTGAATATGAAATAGAATTATTTCTCAAATGAATTGAAATATTTTTATTGCGCTATTTAATTATTTAGATTAACATCAATGAACGTATTGGTAAAATGAATTGTATGGAACTTGTAGTATGCACCTGGGAAACATAAAATGTGTAAAATCGTCTCTTCTAATATAGCAGCGTTAATACGAACAGTATCTAACAAAATATAATTGAAAAAATGTTATTTTTTATATGAGATTTTACCGTTTTAATGTAATTTAATATTTTTGGTAGTTCAATTTTTAGTTATATAGATTTAAATTAGTTTTTCCGTTAACATCGATAACAAAAATGGAATTTACGTTTCTAAATATATGTATTGAATTAGCAGTTTCGAGTTATCGTAGCACAGAGATGGACTGAGATGAATGCATAACGAAAACTATTTCTTTGATACTTATCGACTAAGAAATGTGAGCGAAATCCACGACCGTATTCTAATCGCTCCGCCAAAATCTAAATGTAATCTTAGGCATACGTACACCTGAATTTACTCAGAAAGCAAGCATGAAAGTACCATTTTTATATTCTAATTGTATGTAAATAACGTATTCTGTGTGAAACCAATAATTTATTTTCTATGTTTGCCATTGCTAATATATACGTTCTTAAAACGAAAGAAAAAGTTTCAAAATAATGAGATATTGAAAAAAAAGAAAATAAGAGATTAAAGTAATTTATGAATGTAGAAAAGTGCAGAATCTTATAAAGTTTATTCAGTTTTACCTTTCTTCAATTTCTATAATTGCTAGAAATTACATAGAAAGTTCAGATAGCGTTTAGTAGTGGATCATATATTATTACGAAGTAACAGTAATTAACACAATACGTAACGCTTGAGCAGTAAATTGTATTGTTTGCTGTTCTTCCATTCATCAATTCGCCACTTTTTCTGTTTAAAATTGCAGCTTTGTTTGACCGTTAACTACTCTAAATCATTTGTGATTCATGACCTGAATCGCTTGATTCATCGACTTAAAATTGTTTCCGCTGCGCTACCTGATACTTCTAAACACTCTGTTTATTATTCTCTATTTACCTAGTTTGCCGCCTCGAAGTTTGCAAATTAATAACGGTAGTAACGCGATCCTTGGAGAAAATAACCCTCTTCAATTTCTATAATAAAGTTCCTTATTAAGAATTATTATGAGCAAAAAAGTGATTTAGTTTATTGCATGATGCAAATTGCCTAAAGTCGGCTTAACATCCAAAGCATCGCATAATAATTAAAAAAAATATTCTATTGTCGTCAAAACTAGGTTATTTTGTAATTTTTAAAGTTAATTCCCATTATTTCACGAGTGAATCTCATTGCACGTATCATTTTAAATTATTTATCCACCTCTAGCTTGCGAGAATTCGCTACAGTATCGCATCTGTTGAGGACATTAAGCTACTTCCGTCAAAGTTGTCACTCTCCCGAAATGGCGTAAAATGGGAAATTGATACAGATATTCGTAACATTTAAAAAAAAATATTTAAAATATTTTACCCTGCGTTATACCAGCTTACTTTTTATCACATAAGGCCAAAGGACTCTTGAGCTTTTGCGCCGGTTCGTGGATACGATGTTAACACACGGGGCGCAAAATATCATTTCATTTGCGCCCTAGGTACGAAAAATACTGTTTTCTTTTCAAACCAACTGAATGTTTTGTAATTTTAGATATGTCTTATTTTTACTACGTACCCAACTTCTTTCGTACATATCTTCGAACTTATAATTTATTAAAAAATTGATTACAGTTATCAAACATTCTATTACTCTTTACTGTGATCTATATTTCATCATATTCTATATTTATTTTCGGACCAACAAAAATATACGTATTTATAGTACAACAAATTCAAAATTTTATATAAATGTATGACTTTATATTCGATATTCAATGTTTACAATATGATACATGATATTAAAAATTTTAATAACTTTATTTATTTTCAGGAATTGGGGTAGTGTTGGTGACAGTAAGCGCCGTCGCCTGGCGAGTTACCAGTAGAGAAAATTGTGGGGGATTTTTCGGCCTGACGGGAATTTCAGGAAGGATTCCACCCGCAAGACCGATGCACCCTTATGCTGCCATGATTTATCCCGAATTTCAATTCAGGACGCCGCCACCGAGTTACCAGGTAAATTAAATTCTGTCACTTTGCCAATAACTATTTGTTACCGAATTAGAGAATTGTAAAACAATTTAACCGATGGTTATAGCAAAACGTGGGTTGATTTTGAATGTCAGCGAAAGTACCAAAATTTAAAAAACAAATAATTAGTTCGGAAGTGTAAAATTTGGTCTGATGATCTTTCATTATGATGAAAAACAGGTTCTTTTTAAATTAATAAATACATAACTTTCATGTAGTTTACATGACACAAACATAATCCAATCCTTTAATCCAATAATTTTTGTGTAGTAATAAATGGAGATTTGATGTCGGGCGATAATAATTTTACTCTAATGAATAATCATATGAGTGGTCTTTTTATACTGATCATAATTCACTGAAAAATCAATATTTCCTACTACATATTTGGACAACTAGCAATAACTTAGTACCCATATTTAGTACGCATCTAGTGTATAGTTCCTGATAATTGTAAACTATTTTTTTCTAAATATTAATATTGGTTGGCCATACCCTGGTAAAAATATATAAACGCCCCACGCATGGGTCTTGAGTGGCAAACTTTCATGGGGCACGCCAAAATCGTCACGATTTTCCCGGCAGCGCCATGCCTGCATGTATGGCACTTGCGTGACATTCGTATGGTGCTTGCTAGCAATTTAACATAACCTCATTCTTCCTCGTCGGTAAAGCAGAAATTATGATATGATTTAAGATTCTTTTGTGTAACAGTCGCCAGGGACGCGCCATGCAAGCGCCGTACGTGTAAACATGGCGCTACCGGGCAAACCGTGACGATTCTGGCGTGGCCCTTGCGAGTTTTCCATGCAAGGCCCACGATAGGAGTTTTTTACCAGAGATTCAGGTTATCAATAACTATAATTGCAGATAACAATAATTATTGGCATTGTACACGATTCAAAAATGAAATTAAAAAGAATGGTTTTTCCTTTCATTGATATAAACGTCCTTTTGAGTGCTAATCTTGTAAGCTATTCATCTACCTTTTTTTAAATACTACGATGTAAAATGGGCCATGAATGAAACTTCATCACAGTTTTTCATCTAAAATTCTAAAGTTAGGTAAAAATACAAATTTAATTTTTTCAAGTGAGTTTTTTCAAGACAAAAGATGTCAGACTAAAATTGTTGCTGGAGTTAATACAAAGCCAATGCATCTCAATTAAACACAAACTTAAAACTTACGCTATCATTTCGACTGACGTCGTATTACGGGTTGTACAACTTCAACGCTCAATTAAATTTAACTTCTTATGCTACACCGGTTTAGGCTAAAAATTTAGTCACCATTACCAGTTAGTTCGCTCGAATGAGAACCAGAATTACAGTTTTAGTAACTGCACCATCGTTTTAGTATATTTCGTTCAAAAATCAAATTAATTTTAAAGTTCCGAATGTGCCACCTTAATTTATGAATGATATATTTCATAAAAATCCCAAACTTTATTTTCTCGTTAATCCATTAAATGCCTATTCGTAATCCGATGATGAATAACAATTTAATAGAATCGTTAACGAGTAAAATACACGCAAATGGCACATTTCTTATGAAATATATGCTCGTAACATGTCAGTGGTTCAATTACGATTACGTAATTATACATAATACTTCACGAACAAAGTTTTTTTTATCCGTATGCACTAAACGCAAGCATTATTAGCACTATACTGCATACGTCTGAAGTTGGTCTGTAGAATTCTTTCGATTGCTACCCTATTCTTGTGGGCGGCACGGTAACGAATTGTATCCAGCGTGAAAGTGCATAATTAAATATAATGTATGTAATACAACCTATAAGAGGTACGATTTATTCTTCTGACATGCGCGGTAGTCGCAGCGTAACGTCGGTCATCTTTTTAGTTTTTGAGTTACAAGACTTTTAATTGCCTTCTTGATCTTGATATTGTTAGTGAGCATTTCGATGGCATCTATTGTAGATAATGGCAGAAGAACGTAAATGTACATACATTACTTTCACTAAACGTAATAAAAGTAAAAGTACCATTAATTGGAGGCTTGAAAAGTGCTCGATATATTTTTTAACAAGTTTTTATGAGTTTAAGATATTCATAGATAATTTTCTCTAATTAATTTGTTCGTATACTCTGCATTTAATTTCAATTTAATTCTTTTAAAGAAAGTCATTAACGTTGGAAGGTATTATCTTATTGAGAAGGTAAATGTTGGTCGTCAATGATCTTATTTCTTTAATTACATTTCTCAATTACTATTCAAAATCTAATGTTTCATATTATATTTTCATTATGTTTACATCCATATTATATAATATATTTCTAAGAAATAGAACCGAATTAATTAATCGTTAAAATTATATATGAAGCAAATTGTTAAAAAGCACATAGTTATTATATAAAAAATTCGACTGTATAAGAAGTTAAAAATATCTCTGTACACTAAGAGGTAATTGTAAATATTTATTTACTTTACTTCAATCAATCATTTGTTTAAAGTTATCAAACAAATAGACAAATTTGTGTGTTATTAAGGTTGTTCTGAAATAGTGCAGTCACAACGCAAGCGCCAGTAGTGCTCTTTTAATTATTGTTTAGATAATGTATTGGATAATAATAAACGGTACTAATCCAAAAAAGGGGCTCTCCAACTATTCTGGTATTTAGAGCCTTATACTAAACGTCATTTAGTATTTTTTAATTTTATTAAGACGTATAAGCATTCACTTCTTTCTCATATTTTCATTTTATTTTCTTGCATATTATCCTAGTCTATACGTAAGAATTTAATAAAAACATTTAATTGTACATGTAATAAAGTTGTTTTAAAATAAAGAACGGCGATCCTGAACTAAGTTTACATCAAAAATATTACTGGAAACGTTTTCTGTGGTATGAATCTATAACTGGCAAGCTTTCATTTGAAAAATGAATGATAAAAATAGTGGAATGGCTTTATCAAGATTAATCAAAAATCTTTCCAATTCGAGTTTAGTTAAACATTTCTTTTCTTTTCGAAATCATAATAATAATACTTTGTTTCGATTATGGTAATGCGATAGAGTCAATGCTTACATCTATAATTAGTTGTTATAACTTTTAATAGATTGCAACTATTTACTTTATAAAAAACTACCAGCAGAGAGAAATATTTTGTATAAAACAGGATTAGTGTCTTATGAACAGAATGTCGACTTCGTATTATTGAAAGTTTGAAAATATCACGAAAGAACAATGAAAAAATTTGAATAAAACAGTTACAAAACGCGTAAAAAATTCTCTGTCTACGTAAACGAACAACTGTATACTTTTTCAAAATGAAACCAGCATTCAAAACATTTATATCAACATAACTTTTGATTTAAAGTTAAATCGGGGCACTTGAAAATACGCAGAAATATTAAAATTGCTTTTTTTTAAAAAAGCCATCCGACGATTTTTCTTTATTCGTATTAAAAATAAAAGCTTTTATATATAGATTCAGACTATTTAATATCTATTTTATTATTAAGTTCAATATGTATATTGCACCAAGACTTTTGTCACTTTCAATAAAATTATATTTATGTTTGTTTATTCCATTTGAAATTCAGGACGCAAGTTACTGAAACAACCAAAACTAACATATACTCCTTAATTCCATTAAGTGATAAACAAAATTAAGGTTACTTTTAATAGTGTACTTGATTTTTATATCGTAGAAGTTTGTGAATTTTATTTTTTTTTTAGAATTTTAGTCAGAACACCTACTTCCTCTTTGTTTATTCAGTCGATTGAATTAAATGTATGTTTGACGAAATAACTCTCCTTGAAACGATCGCCTAATTAATCTAAGCCTAATATATATGACGGTAATAAACGCGCCCAATGTGTGTTTATATTTCAAAAATTGGTAGGGGCATCCGGGACTCCGGTATAATACGCATAAAGCTGTATTGATGACTGTTGCCTTTAAAGTGTGCGCACACTCAGAATGAAATTGCTACATCGATTTCACCGTTTAATGGTTTATCTATTTTGCAAAAGCTTTCGTTCTAATATGGCGTTAATACATTTTGAATTATCGCTCGTTATCACGCTTATATCTTATACAATATTCCATTGTTGTTAATTGATTCTACATATTATTAGAGTAAGTAATATTTACCTCTGATAACGAACTGTAATCCTCGATGTATCAATGTCATATCATAGTTAATTAATGTTATTACTTTGATGATAGTTTGCACCTGAAATACGTGTTCGCATACATTGAGCGGCGTTTACTCTTTTACAATAGAATGCAGTAAATTAAAAAAAAATGAAGATTCAAGTATAACTTTATTTGAAGAATTGCAATTGTAGAATTTGAATTATTTACTGAAAAAGAAACAAAAATATAAATAAGACATTTTTTATGATTTCAAATATTTGTTATTAAAAATTACAAATAACAACGAAGCATCTTCTCTAGGAAACTATATTCCGTTTCCTTGAATTCCAACATGCTCTTCAGTTTTAAATGATGTATTTTTTTAATGAAAATAAATATTGTTTTAATCATTTTCAGAAAAAATTTGGAAGAAAAAAAATGGTTTTGTTAGATAATATTCCATTTGACAAAAAAGGAGTTCAGAACCCAGATTTTCTGAATCTGTCGCTGCGAATCTATCACTAGTTTCAGGATAATTTTCTATAATTGTTTTTCTTATTATTTGTGTACCTCAGATTTAGAAAATATTGCTATAAACGCATTTTTAAGTCAGGCAATATAAAGTCGGTTTCAAGACGACATGTAGGACTGCATTAACTTTTAGTAGCATATTTCTGCACATGTGAGTGGTAAAATAAATCTTAATCATAATAATGAGTTTTTGTTTCTTTTTTGGTAGCTACTTTAGACATAACATTTGTAAACAGTCGCAAGAACTGAAAGAATAAATCTTTCGCACAAAAAGGTTGCTGGAATTCGATATTAAAATAAATAAATTTACACCAATGTCGATCATCACACAAGATTAAAAAAAAAATAAGTGCGCACAGATCTTCCTTAAGAAATGGAATAATTTACATTTTATCCCACATTATAATAATTCACGGCAAATTGTTAAAGGAAGCTCAATTTTAAGGTAAAATTCACTTCAAAGAAGTAAATTGTAATACATTACATTAACAATTTGACAGTGTTGGTACAAATGATTCAAAGGTCTAGTACATTCAAAATAAATAGTAAAAACAATAATAATAAAAGTATTTTTCACCATTGTAAATAAAATTAAATAATCACTTTATGTCAATCGAATCGGATTTACGCGTATTTGAGATATTAACAAACTTATGCAATTAAGTTTACATCGAAAAGTTCCATCAGTCGGTGTCATTGTGTTTTACATGTCAGTCGATAGATCGCACAAAACGAATGTACTCCGGGTGGGATTGACTGCAGTCACGAATTTAATTGTTTTTTAATCTCTCATCGGCAACAACCAGCGACATGTGTAGCTATTAAAAACTTCCATAAACATTATCTGTCTTGGTCATCGCACAATACGAACGACGGTATTATCGTTATACGCAGTTTTCGATATTTTATACCAAGCTGGGAAATGTTGATTTAATCACGTAACAGTCGATAACGATGAGGATCATTCCCATCTGGAAAACCGACGTATAATTGTATGAATTTTGCAACAATGAATGAAAACACATCAAAGTTTATTGTTGTATATAATCAGGCAATAAGAAAACATTTATAAATTTCTTGTAGTAATAATTATCGTTTTGAGATTGAGAATGTGATATAGAGGTACCAATTCATTTTTATAAATATTAAAATATCTCTCAAAAACTACTTTTGTATAACATTCAAAATAATAATTAAAAGTTTGCTAAACATAATCATTCGACAGATCAATTATACGGGTCAATAAGATTTTGTTGTTGAGAAGCTGTGCCCCTTCTGTCTGAAGATGACCCGATCCTAGGTTCGCAATATAATATTTCCGATTTTCTTTGTCTATTTTCCAATATTTTGTAAAAACTAATTTTTCTCCATTTTCCTTTTTATCTATTTCTAATATTTTATCCGTCATTTGACTTTGATCCATCCTTTTTGATCCATCCGTAGTTTATTTTTTTTATTATTGACCGATGTAAGGAAAATAAGGAAGCTTGCAACATCGAACTGAAATTATCCTTCACATGGTACTGAAAAACAAATATTCTAATTTTAAGACATATTTTTGTATGCAACATTAAAAGCCCGTGCTGAAATAGATATCATATTTTATATTAATTGGTAGTCTCTACAGGGTCCATGTTAACGTGCTGATCAGTTCAAAATATGGGTTTTATTTTTTTAAGTCGATTGAGTTAATACTAAATTAATAGATTGTCGTAATTTCGATCACCATTGAATGAAGCTGACTGGGTTACAGAATTATTATAATTACCCTATAGTTTTCCTCTTATTTCTGACCATCACCTTCCAGAAACTTAAACTCAACACCACACGTACAGTTAATACTAAATCTACCTAATTGTCGTCTGAGTTTGAACCATAGATATTAAATGAAGTCCTTTGGTAATTGCACCTAATTACTCAAATTTTGTAGATCACAATGTTTTTCTTTTGTTGTGGTTTCAAAAATAAAATTGTTTTATTTAGATCCCTTCAGGTGCCATTGGTGTGAACTCATCCCAAACACCTCATGCCCATAAGATTTTGTAAATGAATCTGTGTATCTGATAATTTATGGAAATGCAATCGTAAGAGAATTTCACTTTAATATACGATTGTTTGCAAATTTACATGAAACCGCGCGTCTTATTACTTCATACGTGCAATCTTGTGTCTTTTTGCTTTGTGAAAAGTCCTCTATTTTCTAATGTTCCACGTAACACACCGAAGTAAGCTTCGTTTCATTCCCGTAATTAGCTAAGAATTTATCTTGATTAGCGGTGGGCACCATGTGCTCCTGGAAAATAGTGTCAGCGCGTATATACGAGACCTACTCGGAGCACACCCGGTGCTGTTTAACTCCTTTCGTGCTATTAGCAGGATTGTTGTAATAATTGAATACAATAACATAATTGTTTCGTATTCTGTTAGAATTAATTTACGCCGAGCCAATATGCACATGGAATGTCGTTTACATAAGTAAATTATGTATTCGGTAACAATTTTTTATCGTATTCTCAAGAGTCAACAAATTCATAAAAATAGATAAATGAGCACATGGATAATATATCCCAGATATAAATTTGGAGCTGATGAATTAAAAAATTTTCTCTGATCGTATTGGAGCGCGAGAGTAAAAAAAAAGAATATTTTTGATGGTTTACCAATAGGCTTAAAATTCGTCTGCCATTATTCGTCAGGGTTTTTAATATCTAGTATACTTTTTTAACTTTTTCAAGATATAATATGTTTGAATTATTCCAAAATTTGTTTACATTTTCACGAAAAAGGTTTGGTTAAGTGTCACAATTATTCTGAGGCATTTTTATATTTCGACATTAATTTACTATTTGTTTTCATATAATATTTTCTTTCAGTACAAACTATAAAATAATTGTATATGTTTTTTTATCGAAAGCAAAAAAAATGTTGGTGAAAATCGACCCATATCTGCAAAGTATAGTAACTAATTTAGTTTTTGTAAAACCCAGTAATTCGTAGTCTAAACAAACTCATTTGAACCTCTAGACGACAATTGACGAGTTTTACTAAAAATATCCGAAACCTGTTTTAATTTCCTAAAAATTCGTTTTTTTTCAATTTTGATATGCAAAATGAAGAAAGAAAATGCATTACATCGTCAAAGAAGAGATTAAGTCGACACATGTGTAAGAAGGCAAGTTTAAGTGCCTGTAACCTAAACTCTTAAGATTTTGCAGAATTTAAATATTTCTTGGATCATTAATTTATCCTCTTACGACACAAAAACCGTTGCTATTGAAACGATATCATCTGATCATCAACATGACAGCGAAGTCGTGCATTAAGTGCACCATTAAATGTTGCATCAAATTGTGCGGGTTCTACAGTTCATATTGAGAATATCCTCATGTTACGAATGTAAATGGCGTCTGGCTTAAATAACGGTCAATATAATCCGAATGAACCGCTTCGTAATTATTCACTTCGCACTCGTAATCAGTGCTTCAAGCCGATTTTATAGAATTACCAGGATTTTGCATGTGCACACCGACAGAAAAGTGCATGGCGGTGATGAACATATTGTTCGGGTACTTACGGTAAAATTCAATGTATAGTAACCGTGGCAAATATACGTTACGCTATGTAATCTCCTTTAAAGAGAACGTGAACGCTGTCAATACTTGCTGATGATTTGTTGATATAAGATTTTAGACAAGCAAAACGAGGACAAACTTCTAGTAGCACAAGTAGTAATTTGTTACAAATTGGTACGATATAGTTAGAGGAGAAATCTGAGAGAAGTTTTATATTTTTGAAATCATAAAATATCATGGGTTGCTGATATGTTCACATTATTGTATCGTGTCCATTGTAGTTGGTCATAAACTATAGTATTTTACATATTTTTTTTCATTGTTGGCTGTAAAAATAAATACTTAATTAAGTTTTATTTAATGTAGAAAATGAATGTAATTGAAATTCAGCAGTCTCGTTGTTTCGTAATAAGCTAGTACTTATTTGGATGTCATAATGACAATAAGACAAATATTAAATTTAACCAAACAATTATACGTTATACTGTAAAATCAAATATTTTAAATGAATATATCTTAAGGAAAATCCATGTATAATGCATATGTCTGTCCCTATCTCAGTCGTGTTATTTAAATTACATCTGGCTTTCAGTTAACTTCTTCTTACACATCTTATATTTAAATCCACATTTCAGTCATATTTTTTGTATTGATTTAATCATTTGCGTTTAGAGTGTTGACAACACACCCCAACAAAATTTTGTTACCTCATAAGCAAGAGTCAATTCTGATAGGATTTTTGCTCCAGAATCTAAATATAACTGCCAAAGTAGCTAATTGGCTCTAGTTTTTGAGAGATTGGACCAAAGGGTAAAAAATCGATTCTCGGCATTTTTGAGCATCTACACAGCCTAAAGAAATGCTGTTGTCCAACCAGTAAGAGTAAATTCTGATTTTTCCGCAGAATCCAAATATGTACTCCAAAATATTGAGGAAAATATTGAGTAACAAATCATATTTGAGGATATTTTGTTCTATTTTTCTTGAAAAGTAGCCAAGAGGATAATGAGTTTGAAGGAATTAGAATTTCTAAAAGTTGGTCGGCCATATTAGATTCGCTATTTTGTATTTCTTGATTTTTTTGCGTCGCATTCTGTAACAGAGATGTGAAAAATATCCAAAAACACGATTTTTTACACCGTTCGAAAACGATCTTTATAAAGAAGTAAACCCAGACGTTTTGAATACTTTCAGTATCATAAAACAAGACTACATTAGTTAAACATGCCCGTTTCGACCGGGAGAAAAATATGACCCGAATAAAAAAAAAAAATTTTAGACGCTCTTTTTACTGAAAACGAGGCTACTTGACAATCAGTTTAGATAATAACAAATATAGACTTCTTATATTGTATTTGGAACTTATATATGTCTATACAGAATATTTTAACAAAATATATACTTTCTACATTAAAAATAATGAAAAATTTGTTTAGTTTTTTTGTGTCAATTACACGGGAATTTCGCGTTTCGTACGGTCCCGTGTTTCAGCTTTTTTCCAGTTAAGACACAATGAATTACTCCTTTTTATTTTATTGTTCCGAGGGCTCGACATTTTCTCAAGACCATAAATAATCCATAGTGAAACTGAAACAAATAAAAAATGTAATAGAAATATGTTGTTCAGTAAATAACCTACGCTGGTGCCATTCACATTCTACATTGTTGTTCAGAATTGGATTGTCAATAAAGCTTCAGACAATTTAGTTTTAAGGAAAATAGGCGATTCCCAAAATATCCCCTTTTTGCTTATATTAATCATTGTACGGTCAATTGTTGCGATATCGATTTTCATGTTTTATATATTTTGATAAGCAGATTAAGAATAAACAATTTAAGGAAAAAGGGAATTTTACGAGAAATGCCTTTATTCCTTTAAACGCTTCATTTTCTGACAGTTGTCATAATAGATGCGTACACTTTAGTTTACGAATATGCTATAAGACAAGTTTTGAACTCAATTATTTTATTCCATAGAATCCGGAAAATGTAGGTTATGGTAACCAGACACTTTTTGAAGGGGTAAGAAATCATGCATTATCAGCATTATGTCAGTTCCAAAATCGGTATTGCCAATAAATCACCGTGCGAGGTGAATTGCAAATCGGTTATATTACAACGTTGAATTATGTTCATGTGACATGACACTTGCAGTTCATTCACGTAGAATTATTGAACCATTCAGAGTCACTGTAAAAAAACAATATTTAAGTTAATACAAAAAGTGCACATATATATTAAAAGGACAAACAGACAACAAAAAATAAGTCGAAAAGCTGTTGTCACCTAAATGCAACATCTTATGAGGATTGCTTTTTCCTTTAAAACGCGTTATTTTTGTCATCAATAAATATTTAAGTCAGGTTTGAAATATTGGAAGGTAATCTGGTTAACGAAAAATGCTTTTATTTAATGGTTACTGTCTGAAGGTAAAACTTTAAGTCTTCTTAGACACGATTTTTAAGGTATGTTCGATAATACAAAACAAATACAAGTCTGTCAAGATACAATTTATAAGTCTGCCATTGCCTTAGAAGTGTTATTTTCAATATACATATCTTACTTTCCGTCGACTTTCATTAAGTACAATTAAGTCAAGATGGTTCAAGTGAATAAGAACAAAGAAATTCATAAAAACTAGTAAATCTGAACACGCAAATTATGTATCTTTTTAATTCTTCGACTTAAATCAAATCACCAAATTAAATAATTTCAGGATGTAGAACTATTCTACCTAAATAGCAGTAATTTCAAAGTATACAGTAGCCTTTGTATGCGTATGTATGCGTACATTTGTAGAATACAATTGCAGACACAAATGTAGGAAAGGGAAATGAGAGAAGTGCAAGAGAAGAATAAACGTTCTTGGTCTAAATGTCGTGTCTGGAATTTAAAATGTGAAAATAACTGTAATGGCTGGTATGTTTAATCCCGAGATTTGGCAGAATCCCGAGCACGTGTATATTTTACATAACGAGATTTAAGCAGAGGACACTGCCTTGTATCGTGTCCTTGATCTGGTGTTACGCTCGTAACAAAGAATGTAAATGTATGTTTACTTACAAAAAGTTCTCATTTTTCGTTTAATCCAATGAGATTTTTTATAAAACTTTTGTTCATTTAACTTTCCAACATGAAAATGTCAACACATTTGAAAAGTGCGATTTTGCTCCTCCCATAAGAAGCGAGGTTATCACCTTCTTCTACAAGTCAGGGTGATATTACTATCTTATCTACAGCTCTACTGACGTGGGAATCAAACACCTACCAATAAAATGTTTTAGATATATTTAAAAATTCCTAGGAAACGGAATAGTATTAAAAATGGTACTCAACACCGATTCGTCTAATTCTGTTGATCAAAATTATTGAAATATGATACGAGAGAATATGAATGTATTTCTCCTCTTTCAATTCTTGCTCTATAACTTAAGTACACTGAAAAAATAAGTCTAGAATGTAACAAAAAAGAAGCCTTGACTGCTTGAAAAGTATACTTCTTCAAAAGTCATAAAATTAGCTTACCATGCGACTAAAATGTACTACCAAAAATTAAATATTCAGAATTTGGGCTGAAGCCGATTGAGAATTTTAGGTTTAGCACATAAAGTAATTCGTAAAAATTTTCGTACTGTTTGGATGTGATAAAAAATTTACCCATAATCATCATCGGGATGTTACTAAACAAATTACTCCTCATAAGGTCGTAATTGTTTACGTTATTTACTCTTGTGTGTTATCGTCTCAAACGAGATCGATTGCCATTTAATTTGTGTCTTTCTTGAGACTGGAAGAAAAATTGACCCAGAAAGCTTAAAACAATCATGATGGTCTCATTTTAAGCTGTTAATAAAGCCTAGTTGTAGCATTTGTTGTAGTTTCAAGACAGCAAGAATTTGTTTTAAGATCAAATTCAAAATTAATGGTTAAATTTAAGTCAATTTTTAAAAGAAGTCTGTCCTGGTCCTAAGACTTATTTTTTGCATAGAAAAGGATAAAAAATGAAAACGTTGTATTCACCAAATGCAATTGGAATCATTGGATAGAAAATGACGTTAGTCTCTGGTCCCTTTGCTAGTCTCTACGATGTAAGTAATTAGGACCAGAAAAAATGGCCAGCAAGCATGCATTTAGAAAAAGTCGAATCATAATCTATTAATTCTTTTAAGTAAGTCGAGAGGAATTAAGAATAGAAAAGAATTACAAACTTATAAATAATTAAATCTCATTTGTCGTTTACTAGTACAATAAATTGTCATTGAACATTGAATAGCAATTCATTTGATGATGATATTAAGGATATTAAATGAAAACAAGAAAAATACTTTTCTACATCTATATTCTCACATAGATATCGAAACAATACTCAGCTCATTAAATCGATTCACATAATAAGACACACCTATCAAATTTATATAGACGTCACAGCCATCTGTCCGAACCCTAATAATCGATAAGATCGCGGCTGCATCTACAGTACGTATGTGTACTAGGTTTCGAAAGAACTAAACCGTGACTGGTTACGGAAACTGAATTTGCCGAGCCCTAGCCCAAACAAAGAAACGAAGGTTGTCGCTTCTAATAAATTTCGTCTGTACGGATGTTTCGCGTGACCGATAAAGGAGGGACACATGGGTTACATAAGGAAGCTGCAAAATTTGTTCATTTTTATTATACTAGTTCAGTCTTTGCTGGTGGACTTTTATTTACGAAACATATATTTTATATATAAAATTTGTCACCTAAAAGAACTTTTTTAGGAGAAAATTATCAAGTTATGGTTTCAAATAAAATATTCAGTTTTATATTTACACAAATAATTTATTACGTTCATTATACTTTGCAAGTAAGAAGGCTCAATATAAATAATCTTATGGTGAACTATGGTATGTACACTAATGTTTTCATTTTTCCCATCGACTCTCTCGGTTCGGTCCTCCTTTTTCACAAATATATTTTTTCTAGGAACTTTTTATATTATTTGGAGAATTACTTGAATTCAGATTTCAGGTTATAAACATTTGTATCGACATTTTTTATCGTAAAAATTTTAATGGAAAATGAG
Organism: Trichopria drosophilae; assembly: GCA_030407085.1. Lineage (NCBI taxonomy): Eukaryota > Metazoa > Arthropoda > Insecta > Hymenoptera > Diapriidae > Trichopria > Trichopria drosophilae. The sequence goes on from CM059583.1 coordinate 159,726,362, forward strand.
GTCCAAAGGCCATTTGAAATGGCATTTCTCTAGTGAAAATCAAAATTGTTTTTCATGAACGCTAAAATCTGCATTTTTTCCTCCCCACAGTAAAGCCGAAAGTAAAAAAACCGACACTTCAAACAATGACTGTCTGCTTGTCGATGTGTCGGCTTTTATGCTGCCGGGTTTTCGACTATTAGTTTTTTGCTATTGGTTTTTTGACCTGTCGGTGATTTTATTTGTCGTTTTTTCGACCCACACCCGAATTTATCTCATAGTACTTTCTTTTTTACAATTGTTTATCTTTGTTCTTTTAAATTGCATTTATTGTAAAACGTTTATATTATATTGTGTAATTAAATTAAATAAAAACTCTATATCAAGGGCCCTAAAATTTATTCGAAAATCAACAATAATTTATTAAATTGATTTTGTGCAGCGAATATACAGAAATCAGATTTATACTCGTTCTGTTTGAAACCGTGAAACTACTCATTGATTGAAACGGAGACTTTTTTATTGCACTTTTCTCAATCGTAATGTCTCTAATTGAAAATGTACTACCTGAACCAATATTATGCCATCAATTTTTTCAAAGCTCAAACGACTTTCGAAGCACAAGTGACTATACTAGTTTTAATTCGATTCCAGTACGTTTTCGTTTTATACTGATTTCCGTTTTGAAAAATCAATACATTGAATCAAGGATGAACAACGGTTATCATATTTTCGTACATATATATTTTCTCCCATAAATGGGTATTCTAATAGCGAATGTCATAACGAAAATTTGCGGAATAGTATTGACGAAAATGTAAGAAAACCCCCTTAAATTAAGATTGTTTGGATTCTTCACGTTTATTTTCAAAAATATTGAACAATTCGAAAAATGCTTCTATCGAAACTTGCAGATTTTCTTACAATACACATTTTTCATTTTATGCACTTTTTACATAGGCGTGATAGAAACTGAGAATTAATTGTATCATTTTTACACGTGTATTGAACAATAACCATAAACAACTTGTCAGGGTTACCCATCACTTTTCTTACATCTATAGTGTCTTACGTATTTTGATACGCTTAAAAAGAAAATCATAAAAAAAATTGGCGCAAATGCGATGTACATGATAAAAAACATGAAAAATTCATGAAAAATGATTTGTCATCACTGCCCTCCTTAATTTCGTTAAATACTAAAATGTATTCAATATAAAATGTGTATTGAGAGTAAATCTACAATTTTTATTCAAAACATTTTTCGACATTTCCAATTTTTTTTGTAAGTAAACTATAAAAACTGCAAAAAATCAGAATTTTTTTGTCGATTTATCATAATCTTCAGAAAATTAATTTTCTTACGGCGTTGAAATTGGTATATAAATAAATATCATTAAAACGTATTTTGATAAGTCGACGAAGGAACATCCTTTGATTTGTTTCATAAAAAGACACGTACGTAATTACATTGGTATCAGAAAATACTAATTATAATATCGCACAAAATAAATATGTGCTGTTTGGACTTACAATTATTATTCAATGTTCTTCAGTGATTAAAATAGTAGAATCGATTGCTTTACATTCGAATACTGAGTTTACAATCGTTCGTGATAAATCAATATTAACAATTGAAGTTAAGATATGAAAATTTTCTTTATCTGGAAGTTGATGTTTATATATATGTTTATTATCTGTATACAAAATTCATTTCACGTCGTTATATTCTAATAATTGCAACGACTAAAATAAGGTAATACCAATAAGTTATCAAAATATAATTTTATAATGTTCTCACAAGCATTAATTGATAAGAAACAACGAAGCTTTGTATGTAACAAAATTCTTACGTTTAGAATCAAGATGAACCCAAATACCGTTCCCACAATTAACTCGTAACCTGCTTAGAATTCAAAGGAGAATTTTATTTTTATTTTTCTTCTATGTTTCCATGGGAATCATTTACAGATAGATAAGTGACTGGACATTAAATATTATTCATTTTTATGTTACATTTTTAGTGCGTTAAAAATTTGGTTTTTCATTTTTTATACATTTTAGTTAAGTAAAATAGCTATACATGATTTCACATGGTACGCCATAAATATAATTTAGGATAATAAAGTAAAAAGCGGAATAGAGCTCCTTTTCAAAATTTTTCTCGCTACTGAAACATCTTGTTAACATATTAGTACCATGTGTTGAATTTTTATGACATGTACGTGTCTAAAAATCTCACTACTCGGAAACAAATAGTAATTTAATGTTGAATTTATTTTTGGACACGAAGATCTATTAAATTTCATCATGGGAAATATTTCAGGTTTATTAATTTCGAATATTATTGTTTCTGCATTAGGTAGAGAAATTGTCTTAAAAGAAACTTGTTAAAAGAGAAAAGATAGTCGATTGTCTATTAATATTGCTACTTCATAATCAAAATTTTTCATTGAAATTTTTTCGTTGTTAAAAATATTGTTTGTAATGGTGGCATAGTTTTTTATTTGACGTTATGATAATAGTACTTAGTAGCGAGAATTCCAAGTCAAATGCAGTGATTTGGTTAAATGTTTTTTTACAGTTTGTCATTAAAAATTATTCAACTTCTTTATATCAATTTCAATAAGTATTAAAGAACCATAACCTAAAAAAACATTGTGATCAATTCTCAAGTTATAGTGAAAACATGATTGATAGATCTAGTGTCTATTATTGTATTTAAATATTTACGATTCCTATATGACAATAAAAAAACGCATTTTAAATTCAATTTACGTCAGACTAGTTAATGCGAGTAAACTGCAACCGAAGTGATACTTTAATGGTACATATACTACATTGCTAAAGTTGTCGATAGCTTGGCTCTATTAGTGCATTATTGACCAGATTATAATAGGTGGGCATACTTGCATTACCTCATAGTAACTGGTGCATTAAGAAATAATGTTCGTATTCGTATACGGAATAAAACTTCCGCAGACTAGTCTAGTCTAGGGTACTATAAGGTAGCTATAGACCAGAATCACAGGCATGTGGTTATAACTGTATTATTTGTATGCGGTTACTGTAACATATCTTGGTACTTATGTTCACTTACAATTACACTTTGTAAAATAATATGTAGACTAAGATTTCGAGTACTGTTAACAAACACCCAAAATTTAATTAATATCATCAATACATAACAACAGCATTTTATTTTAATCCCAAAGAATAATTTACACTTTTCTAACATATTGAAGTTTTGTTTATCGATGAATGATTTTTATGTTTAAATGGTAAAAAATAGTAGGAAAATAATTTTCAAGTAATATTACCAACTTTCGCGCCATTTCCGTGGTACACCGGGCAAAACTAGAATAAAATATTTTGTCGATAATCACTTAAAAATGTTTACTTGAAAATAAGAAATTTGTCGAATCAAGTCAGATTTACTAAAAATAAAACACAAGAATTTTGTACTGTATAAAAAATATTTTCAGTATTTTCTCAATCCGTATAAATTATTTGTCATTATTCAAACATATATTTACTTGAATGCCGACACGTTTGATTAAATGTATCCGAGTTTATTAGATTGTATGCTTGCTGTTAAAGACCAGGTAATTACACTTTTTGAAAGTATTGAAAAACTACCGAAAACAGAATGGATTTATTTTAATTTATTTGTATTTACTGTAACTTATGACCTAATTACAGGTTTATTAAGATTCTGATTCTAGATCAGTAATTTCTCTCATCGAATCCTATTTGAAAAAAATAACGTAACGAAATCACCTGAGTAACACACATGATTTTTTAAAATTAGCTTATTGAAAATCACCTAATTTTAAAAAATGAAAACATTTGTTGTAATTTTTAAAAAATCAGGTGATGTTTTAAAATTACGTGATTTTCAAGAAATCAGCTAATTTTTAAAATCACTTTGGACAAAAAATCATTAAAAAATTATTGTTCTTGAATAATTTGAAAGTACATTCATTTTTTAATAAAGCCTTTATTTGTATTCTACAATGCTGTTTTATGCAGATCGTTTTGCAAAGTCTTGCACTGGTCCATCGCCGTACAAAGGTGAACAATCACAGTTTTTTCACTGAAACTTTTTTAACCTTTTTGAATTTAAATTAATATTAAATTCGTAGCTTCTCATTATTTTTCGATAAATGAAAATATTTTAGTTAGGTTTATTTCTTACTTTTTCTGTGATTTCTTCGTTATTTTGTATTTTATAAATATAAAAACAAATATTTTTTTGTTGAAGTTACAGGTTTAACTATCACTTACTATACACGATTACAGATTACTAAGTATGTATACATTCGGTTGAGTCAAGTTATTGACCAATATTAATATTACTGTCTCTAGTCGCGTATTTTAATTGTCATTAGATAATCGATATGAAATAACTCATATCAGTTACGTACCTTACTTGTTGCATGATACAATCGCATTCTCTATAATTTAAAACGCGTAATTTAACTTTGATATTTCAACAGTGACTATAAATATATATCTTATATATACGCGATTTATTTTAAAACCTTAGTTCAATCGTTTTTGTTCAAAGTTATGTCAGCCCATTTATTTCGTTCCGAATATTATACATTTTAGCACAACATACCAATTAGTTCTGAAATGCCATTTGAGAAACATTTTTCTTTTAATTGAAGCAGAAAAATGAGGTTTTTCTTTCGGAATCTAATTGTTTTCTGAAAAAAAAAATTCAACGTGTCGTGTGAATTACTGGACTTTGATAAAACAGTCGATCGATCAAACAGCTGTTTCCTCCCTCTGTGTGTTTCACTTCAATAAGCGGTATATCAGTGCATTGATCTGCGTTTCTCTTACTTATCTTTATCTTCATTCTAAAATTCTCGCGCGCGCCAACTTGTATCGTGAGAACTCGGCAAGTGTCGGCACTCTTTTAAGACGTTTCAGTAGTCGAGAATAAATGGACATGTATTTTGAAAAAATCAGTTACATGTACGCATGCGAGTTCGGAATCGCATACTGCAATTTCCAAATATCAGCGCCTGCACGATGTCCCTCGTCGTTATATTACAAGCTAATGCTATTTTTTGTCCCGGTGTTTTGCTGCAAATGAAGAAAAAATAGTAATTTAAACAGAATTAAATAAGAAGGATACAAAAAATAATCTTGAAAAAAGGAAGTATGGGTTATACTCAAGGTGACTCTCAAGGTTCAATAGTCCTGTACACTGAAAACGAACTTTACTGGTTTTAATATAATTTTTCTTGATTAAAGTAAATGGTTTCTATGAATGGTCGCAACAAAATATTTATTAGAAAGAATATTCACCGTTTACTTGAACAAAATACATAATTCCTTGACTGAAATTAATATTTACTTAATTCTACAAAATATTTCATTTTTTCATTTTTTCAAGAAAATCAATTCTGTTAAGTAATGCGTCTTTAGTTTCAGTAAATGTCTACTGGAAAAAAATGGTTATTTTTGTATCAAGGGCGTAAAAGGGAGTTTTACGCCTCGACAACAGAACCCGAGAGACTGCAAAGCCGGCTCGAGGTTCATGAGGGTAAAAATTCTACGCCTGAGATTCAAACATTGCTTTTTGATGCAGTTAAAATGATCATTTTACGCCTACTGATCAAAATAGATATTTACTTCACCGAATTAAATAATTTTTTCTTCCGACTTGTAATTAAGTAAATATTTATTTAACTCTAGAGAATATTTCATTTCGATAGGTAAATAAATACTTGAAAAGGGTAAATATTTATTTGGGGAAATTTAGAACTAAAAAGACGGTTGAATCATATTACGCTAACGTGTTCTGTAGTTTGTTTCTACTTTCGTACGTGTTTATTTAACACTCAAGCAAATACATGACATAAATACATAGGAGAATTAGGTAGACGTATATTTATATATTATACACTCAAAAAAATTATCTGTTTAAATTATACTATTTTTTTTTTGTTTATAATAATCTGAATTCTGGGTAGTTTAATTAGAAAAATAATTGTTTTATCAATATCTCTAGTTAAACCAATAATATTTCTGGTTCAACTAACCTGAATTCTGGTTATTTTAAACAGAAAAAGTAACAAGGGCCTATTTAATCATTTTTTGTGGTTATTTTAACTATTTTTTTTCTGAATAAAGCTTATAGTCGCTGCCACTCACGCTCGCTTTCGCTTACACTACAACGCACATTTTTCTCTAATATATATAGATAAACTCTAAACGCATCTATAAACTATTTAGCTTACAATGCGTATATACCGGCTAGAGTGAAATGTATGATTTTATATAAAATGAGAATCGATTTCTTAGATTGCGGATATGCAGAATAATTTATTCTCCACCTGTTGACAATAACGAGAAACGAGCATGGAAAAACCGAAGCCAAATGAAACGCCAGATTTGAAAGGACGAATAACAACTTTTCTTGAATCAAGGAAATATTTCTTAAAATTAAATAGAGGTGTTCTTCTTGCAATATTTTTAGCATTCCTCCTCTGTTAGACATATTTAAAACCTCAATTGTTTAAAAATACAACCATATATACGTCTAAGACAGGTCCACATAGAGGAACCGGGACGAAACGTGTATTTTAGCAATAGGCGTTTAGTTTTCTACATATTATCGCTAGAGAGACATAAAATCTGATAGTGGACGAATTATTTATTTTACATATATGCAGTCCGAAGAAATTAAAAGTTCTGTTTGTGATAATAATACAAAACAGATTATTTACACTTTTTTCATTTTTAGGGGTTGGCATCAACAACCTAATATTTTAATTAGTCTTTTATAATTTTTTATGTTTTTAGTATGAGAACCGTAAAACCAAGAATTTGATTTTCATGTACTTGATTTTGAAGCGATTAAGAAGTTACTCGATTTAAATATGTACAAATGTTTATTGGTGTATTTGGAAACAAAAAATTACTAGTTGAAGCTCATACATTTCGTTCATTTTTTTGTTGTGGTTTGGCCTCGATCTTGCAACTTTATTGATGCAACAAAAATAATTCACAAAAAACGAAACACAGTAAAGTTTGTGCATTTTTTTTTTTAAATGCGCCATACTGATTTTTAGGATTAAAATATAATTCTGATTACACCAATCAAAAGACCACCCCCCCAAAAACTAGTAAAATTTTTATTTTGATTTTTTATTAAGAATTATTATTTACATATGAAAATATTTTCTATAGTTTATTATATTTGGAAAAAAAGACACAAATGAAAAGACTGATTGACAAAATATTCTCTTTCACTTGAAAGCATACTTTATAGAAATAGATTTTATTAATTTATGTTAGACCTACTTCCTATAGCAGCATCCTTTGGTTCATGCAAATACCTAACCTAACAATCTAAAGTTAAATCTATGAGTATATTATTGAACATTTCTTCCATGTTTATGATTTTTTTATATTGAATTCACTACCGATATCTCTGAATATTGTTTTCCAATTTCATATAATTTTGTACCCGTTGAAATTAAACCATTTATTGGGAAAATATTAGAGAGATTACATATTTACTACGATAAAGGTATGGGGTAAATAGATAGGTTTCTACCATGGTTGTAACATGATTATAATTATGAAAATTAACATAACATTAAACACTTTTGAATTGTTTATTGCAGATATTGACATTATCAATAGAATATATGAATTCTTGAGTAGAGCGTATGTCATCTTAGGTTACGAATCGTAATTTATATTTATAATTAAAGATCTTGAAATAAATGATGCGAATATACAAAAGGGTGCGTAGTTTAGTCACTCAGAAAATGTTTCTTTACAGTTAACGTAATAGCTTAACAGTTAAGCTAAGAGAATCTAAATTCTGAACCTAAGATAAAGTACTTTATCCTAAAGTTTCTGTAATCCTGGCATTGGTTACACTTGTTATGTTAATAGTTAAAATAAGAAATTTAAATATTAACGATGAGATCATTACAGCGAATACTAGAATATTTTATGTAACTCAATATATAATGTAGTTTGTTATCATTTCGTATAGGTTAGAAACTCTTTTTTGCCTTTGTTGCATAAAGTTCATATGCTTCGATAAGTAGAAGATTTGGAAGTCCAGTGGTTCCCGTCCTAACGCATATGTTTCGTTCCATTAAAAATGGCCGCCCCGTCCAAACGCATATCCTCCCTCAACCCCCACTACGGCAGAAGTCCCTTTGCATATATCACACTGAGCATGCGCGTAGATGTCTATCTCACTAGCAACGATGGCAACTACAGTAGTCCTCTCCTCAAGTTTTACATTTGGGATTTCAAGATGGCGGCTTCTTCCCTTAAGTTTAACTCATGGAGTATAGATATATTGAACCCTTCTGCGTGCCGTGCGCATGCGCGGCAAAACATATAGGAAGAAACTTGCAAAACTTACGGGAAATATAAAACTTAAGGGAAGTAAACTTAAGGGGAGGACTACTGTAAGAATCGTGTTGTGGAGAGAGGAACGAAGGGGAACCTATGCATTTAGACGGGAAAGGAATATGCGTTAGGACGGGGACCACTGTATATGAGTAGAGAATTTCACCGGTTATCGTAAGGTCCCAGGTTCGAGCCCCGGTATATCGAATTTCTGAAATTCGGTCTTCTTCTTTGTCAAACAAAAAAATGATAAAAAGAAATAACAAATATTTTAAGTTATTCATAATTGTGACAATTCAAAAATTGATTACTCATTATGCAATTTGTGACTTGTGAAATATAATGAAAGTATTTTGTTAAAATTATGAAAAAAAATGTCTTCCGGAAGGGAAATGATGTTCATTAATGATGTTTCTGTTTTCAGGCGAGTATGCAGGAATACAGGCTGCGTCTGCTCCTCCTGGACCGGCTGCAGCCGACCTCGTCGCCGCCGCCGACATACAGGTCGAATGCAGGTAGCATCGTACTACCTGGGACAACGAGAGAAAGCCGGCCGCCAAGTTATTGCGGACGTACAAATGCGACCCCGACGACGACCTTGATGATGCCCTCTAAGAAGGACGCGAATCTAGTGAGGATCGTGCAGACGGAATCCGAACCGGTGATCCTCAGCGGAGACCAAACACCTCCGGTCACCGCCGTCGAAGTCCTCGCGCACCTTTAGTCCACCGGAAACGAGCGTTTCGATATCTCGTTTTAGACGAACTCGATTATGTATATCGATATGTATGCGGAATGAGCGTGGCTTTGCGTATTTTCGCTGCGCTCCTCGCTGCACAATATGTAATCGCAGTGCGTAATCATTCCCGCGAAAAATTAAAAAAAATAGCGTATACGTTACGGTACGTCACTATAAATTGCGAAAAATTTGTTTCAAGATAAGAGAGGATTACAAGATTTAAGGCTCTGAAGTTTCACGGCGTTAAGATAGTAATCTACGATCAAAATCTTAATAAAACTGACAGGATTTTTCAAAATTTAAGCTATTCTATTATAAATTTCGATTATTTTCTCTGGTGTTAGATAGGACATGATTACTATAAAATAGTTGTGTCTTCCTAAATTGGTTTAAAAGCATTTCAGTCAGTTCGGATTTTGATTTTTAGTAGATCACTATCTTGTCAGCTTATTACACAAGAACCTCTTAAAAATGACCAGTGATGTACTCGACTTTATATTTTCAGGACTAATTGTTCATCGTTTGCTGATTTTAAACATGCCAACGAAATTACCAAATTATGATTTTGTATACTTTTAAACGTCTCCTAAAATATGCGCGAAACATGACATGCTAGTTACCTCCAATATGAATTATTTGACTCGCACTAAATAATTAGACAAAATGTATAACCACATCGCATCTAGTAATTTCTTCACGAGTACGTGTAAAGATACTATGGCGACTAGGGACATTTTGTGACACATGGCAAACACAATTTGTTCTAAATAATCAGCAAACGATGAATTAACCATTTAGACTTGTAGTTTACCGATGGCTTGTCGTAAAGATCGGTATTCTTTAATTGGTCTCACACCTGTAGGTCAAAAGTACATTCATAAGTTTTCCGAAAATCTAAAGTCGAGTAAAAACACTGAAGTTTAAAAATCATTGATACTGTCGGTAGCGTCATTTCCTAGTCCGAAATATCACATACGCAGAGCATGTAAAGTGATATCGGTTCAGAATTGAATAACCAATAACTGAAATATATTTTCTCAGTAAATGTGGACAATGTAAAATCCATTCGAACGATTTGTTATTCAACTCTTATAAATATGTAAAACTTATATGACATTCTTATATGATCATCGATCGGTAAGATGAGACTTTTTTTAATTATAATTGGACTTTTTTTAAATCGTGTTATTCTGTAAGATTATTTCGAAGAAAATACCAGCAATGTATGTCGAAAATCGAAATGGAAAAATAATTTTTTCCATACTTATAATACCATAAGTGGTCATTTTTAATTTTCGTGCGAAGTCACTGAAACTTTTAGGAATTTCAAACGTATTAGGTCAAATTAAAGCGGTGTGATAATTTTTTATTTTTGTCTTTTTTGACACTATTTATATACTTGAGCATAACTGATTTAGTGTTTACATTGATAAGGTATCGTCAGAGGGAACATGTAAAAGTTTGAGATAGAGAATTTAAGGTTATGTTTCCACAATCCTTTTTTCTGATCATTAGTTATGATTACAGCGTGAGAATGAACTTATTTTAAAATAAAAGAAAAATAAATGATTAAAAAATTTGTTTAAAGAAAATCAATAAAATTTTTTTAAACATCAATGAGAAATTATACATTTCTTATTATTTAAGCTAAAAATGTACAATTTCTGTCGTAATAAACCTGATATTTATGGATTGTGTTAAGGGGAGTCACCCTCAAAATCAACTGTATGAAATACACCTTAAAAATTTAAAACAAATGATTTCTTTAGTAATTTTTTATGTGGAATTCAGTGGTGCTCGAATAAAAAGTGTAAACATTCTGTTAACCAAACAAAATATTTAAAAAATGTGGTTTTACGTTCACCCTAATTTTTTTAATTTTTAAGTTAATTTAGAAAAACGAAGAAGCATTTTTTCGAAAAAACAAATTGTTTATCGAACTAAAATATAGCATGGTTAAAATCATCTCTAGAGTAATTTTTAACGTGAAATTCAAGATGCCAGGATAAAAAATGTAAAAAAAGTATTTCGACCCATAAAAAACGGATTTTTTCGAAAAAATAGAATAATTTGTTTTAATCCATGCATAATTATTTAAAAAATATATTTTTATATTGATCCAAATTTTTTTACATTTTTAAATTATGTTGAAAAATGTAGTACCACTATTTCAAGTCAAACTTTTTTGGAATGGAAATTAATGAGTAAAACAATTTTCTTACATTTTTCTTTCTTACACTGAATTATTCGTAAAAAATTGCTACACAAACACTGTTTTCAAAGTTTTTAAAGATGTATTTCATTCAGTTGATTTTAAGCGTAGTGCCGCCCTTTATATATTTATTTAGAAAAATGTAAATTTCTGACGTTTCTTTCAAACCAAGAAGTAAGCTTTTCAAGATGATTTGTTTAAGAAACGTTAATATTATACCAAATACAGAAAAAATTACGTATACTTCATTATTCACGAATCATTTTTACTCAAGTATTAGAAATTAATATTCAAAGCTTAGAAAATCATCGTTTCCTTTAAACCCAGTAATCGAAATTGGTTTAAAGTGGATTCAAATTTTTAATCCATTTCTATTCGTACTTTGAATTCGTTAAAATGAATTAAATAATTAATTCATTGAATACATTTCTACACTGTTAAACAAAAATTCGATTGAATTGAAATTAAATTTAATGCAAATGTATCGGAAACAAATTTCAACGAGGTAAATTTAAAATAATTAATGCTGTTCGTGAACATTTCTATATGGGTGTATAAATTTTCGTTCATCCACCTGCATAATACATTACATGACAAAAATTTGGATAGGCATTTTAACGGCTTACTTTTTAAAGAATATTATTCGTCGATTTCAAATTACAGAAACCAATTCTTAATATTCAATAAAAATGTATTCACAGCCTGTATTACAAAATACCAATTCGTATGGATTAAAAATTCTTGTGCGGGACGACAAACCGACAAATCAAAACGCCGACAGGTTAAATGACCGATGGTCAATAAATAACAATCGAAAAGCCGACAGTAAAAAACCGACGCTTCAAATATGATTGTACGCTTGCCGATGTGGCTTTATGACTGTGTGTTTTTTGATTTATCGTTTTTATCCCACATCCAAAAATTTAAATTACCTATGAATATATTCATTTTTCTCGAAGTACGAATTCAAAATGCTTAAAAATTAATACATTACAAAATTTGTTTATCCATTTCCGATTACTGGGAAAGCAAATTTGATATTTTGCATAAAAACTAGTATAATATAGTTTTAAAAATTAATTTTCAAAACATTGCGTATCGTTTCGTAATCAGCTCAAGAATTCTCGTCGAAAAGGGAAATTAGGTAGTTGAAGTGATAAACGATCACAGCGTAAGGGACAAGAGATCGAATGTTGTTTTCTGGCACTATATTCTACAACGACACAATGAATCTTACAGAGCTGTGCATTTTTTATATTTATCATGGAAGCTCAACTTTATTACAAAGAAAAGACAAACAGTACAAGAAAATATCAGAAACAGTCACTCTATCTAGCGTTTAATGGTTTAAAAAAGCATTTAGTCGAATTGATGAAACAGATGAAGACGTACAATATTTTTCTGGAATATCTTCTGCATACCACTGATTGTAAATATTTTCTTCAAGGATTTTTTGAGATAATTTTGAATTAATGTTAGATAATTTTTTGTCAAGTTTTTCTGTTTGGATTGACTTTTGTAAACTACTCAAAAAAGTGTACAGACGGCATTTTTTTCGTATATTTTTCTGTTTCAAAATTTCTTATAATGCATATATTGTATCTGTTTTTCTTCAAGAAAAAAAAAAGGAAAGAAGAAACAATTAATTGTGGATTGTATTTAATTCATTGCATTCGTAAAATACTTCAGTACGTAACAAATTTATGTCAGTTTTGTCAGTCTTTTAAGATGTCAAAGATTATACATAAAGATCGACAAGAAGAGATTGAATAAATTATTATAAATTAAAATTAATTATACACTTAATATGTAATGGTCCCTCACATTTTGTCATTCTGTTTTACATCTATATCTTTTCTAATTGTTTCTTCTTTTCCTATAAGATATGCGAGTTGCTAAAATAAGAGCATACGCACCCTATCCGATTCTCCATTGCATGTTTCGACAAAATTTGTTAATTATGGCCATTTTGGACAAACAAAGAATTGTCAAATAGGAATTCATGTTAACGTCGAGTTAATTTCTAAAAAACTAAAAGACACATTTACAAACGAGTAGGTAAATTCGATAAATATTACAAAGTACGAATCTTGACAAGGGGCCATGTAGGGAAAATCCGTACCGTCGGATCGTCCTTCGAATGATTTTCTCGCTACTGTAGTACATATGGATGCAGTGTTAGTGGTACAGCATAGACTTAGCCTATTTGTGTGGTTCCAATTATAAATAACGGACATGGAAGACAGTCAACGTGTTAGTCGCTAATTTGCACCGAGATTTGTCGAACGACAGGTTGTAATAGGGTCGGTTAGATAGAACAAATGTATATTATATTACCTGAGGAAATAACTCTATCAGATGTAGTATTTTTGTAAACTATGGATGTACCAAAAGTCGGATGGGCCAGGAGGCAAACGGAGTCAAAATAGATTTTAAAGTAATTCCCATAAACAGTTGTCGCAACGTCGACCAAATGGTATATTACATTTTTGAAATGTTCCGTGCTAGAAAACGAAATTCGACGTCTTCCCGTCGCATGTAGCGAAACGATTTTTATCCGTAGTAAATTTCGAGTTACGCTTTCAAACGTCAGAACGGTTCATATCGTGACACATTACTGCAGCTGAATTACTGATTTTCCTGCAATATGATAGCAGAGGGTTTGCTAAAGCATCACCGGTTCTGTTTATCATAAACGATTTATTGCAATCGTGTGAAATGTTTGAAAGTGTACTTTTTTCTCGATATTTTGATGTCACTTGCGATGGAAAAATTGTACAAGTAAAAAATTACGCAGTCTAATCGTCGAAGACGCTCGACTCATGTATTAGCGATTTACGCGAAAGGCACGTAACTTGCCGTAAAATATATTGTGGATCTTACTGAATTTTATTTATATTTTTCGGGAAATGCTTCGCGTAATTGCAGAAAAACCATTGCGACTCGTAGTAAGCTCTTGTAGATGTTAGGAAATGTAGCAGTAAAAATGTGCGTATGAATTTCAATGTATTTTAACGTATTCTATAAAAAAATGTCTACAATTACGCGAAGCGTTGAAACATTCAGTACGAAGTGTAATATATTTTGTTACAAATATTTGTCCTGATGAAGCATTTTAAACGTAAAATGTCAGTAAAATTACGTGTCTGTAAAACTCGAATTCGACTATATATTGAGAAGTAAGCTTTTTTAATTCGATGGTAAATCCGAGAAACCAGAGTGGCTCCGATTTGAGACGTCGCAAAATTCCATGTTCTTGTAATGTAATCGACATCGCTTAAGAATCTGTGTGAAAGAAATAAACCGCGACGATATTCGCTTTGGTTGTTACGTTACAAAAAATGTTATTGTAAACTGGCTAGATTTTGTTCTTTAAAAGCGACAAAAATGGCCTCCGAACTTACATATATTTACCGTATGATGGACACGACTTATTGATCACGCGGAAAAAGTCTCGTATCGCGATATTTTTTGATATAAAATATGCCGCGCGTTCGACTGTAATGGCATTTATTGCTGTATACACACTCTTGCTTCGACGAGATCGAGAGCCTTGCTACAAGAAAACAAAAAAGTGCTTGATACTCGAAACCAAACTCGCAATGATTCGTGATATAAGAGGGTTATGAAGTAAGTCGACGGTCGAATTAGTAGTTCCTTAATATCGTAGGCGAATTTGTATATTGACGAGAATGAATAAAATATATATTTATCTGATATTAGCCTTTTTTATCATCATCCTGATTAACCCTTTCGGTTACATATGTGGTACGACCTAAAATTATTCATATTTCATTACTTTTCTCGCAGAATCTGAAAGATATGGAGACGAAATTTTTTTCCATTTCTAATGTAGAACCTGAATAACCAAAGAAACCCATATTTTCGTGTAAGGTTATTACCATATTTGTTATTAACAAATGACATTAACAATTCATTTTTATGCAAAATATACTAGGTTTTTTTAAATATACATTTATTTATAAGGGTTTTTGGAGTCGCTCATTATGAATTCGACATTAGTTTTACCAAATTCAAAATGGCTGATCCAATATAACGTACAAACAAAATTTAAAATGCCTTATTTTGAATTTTGGGTCTTTGAATACGAATGCGAAGTTAATTTTGCCAAATTCATTGAATCCGGAATATTAAACATAACATTAGCCTCTGATTCGTAATCAGCGTCCCTGAAAACCAATAACAAATGTTCTTCAAATGAAGTCATTTGTGATGCGTCATTTTTAATTAGTAACTTAGATCTGCCATTTTGAATTATTTTTCGTCATCTCGTCCTCTAGATCATAAGGTAGTTGTGTATTTTCTGCACAATTTTTCCACAATATTTTAAAAAGAAACAATAGCACGCCGATTCCCGCTTTCATCCTGTCAGCCTCCGTTGCCCTTAGGAACCTTCATTGTGTATTTTTGTGCGATTGGAGCCACATCTGTTTAACCAAAAAATAATGGGCCGACATCATAGTCGTTCAAGAAATAGAAGTTATCGCCACAAGAGGAGAACTCGTAGTCGATCTAATTCTGAAATACGGAGAAAAATTAGAAGGTTAGAGCGAAAGTTAGAAAGACACAGGAGCCCGATAACTGTGCGATCTCGAAGTGTCATTTCTTCTAATGATCGGCTAGATAATTGTGAACGATATCTGCGAGATACGTCAAATTATGGCCGGTAAGTTTCCATTATACGAATGCATTGATTTTAACGGTTTGATCGCTGTCCGAGAGACACGACGAATCTTGAGAAAATCGTGCAAATTGTCATTTTTTATTTACACAGAGCGAAGTATTCATCTTCATCTGAATCATGTGCATCTATGACGTAATACCACGAACGGTCTCGTTCGAAATCAGTCTCTTCCAGGCGTGAGGAACAGATCCCAGATCCTTTGAAGTCAGTCCATGGTAACGACGTTAATTTGGCCAAGGATGTAACGCAAGATGAAGATGTTGGTAAAGTTACCGATGACATTCCAGGTCTTTCTGAAGATTTACTTCAGATTTTAGGTCAAGATCCAAATAAAAATAAATCGCAGGCAAAAGATATCCATCAAGAACTTGCAGTCAGATGGTCTGAAATTATTAAGCAGGGTCTTCCAAGGGACGTCAAGGAACAACTTCTACAAAAGTATTCAACGCCTACAAATTTTCCGGATGGGACTCCTCCAATTCTTAATCCTGAAATTAAGAGGGCAATGACTGATATTGTGAAAAAAGATAAATTCCAGTATTTATCGCAGCAACAACTTGGCGCTGTTTTAAGTGCAATTGGTTTCGCTTTAACTGAACTATTAAATTCCGCAAATCCAGATAATAAATCGTTGATCGCTCATCTTAGTGATGCTGGTCGTTTAGTGGTTGACAATTTTCGTAATATTTCTAGGACCAGGCGTTCTTTCATTACACCTAACCTCAATAGAATTGTCAAAAACATTTCAGAAGATTTGCCCGTGGATAATCTGGTGTACGGCACCGACTTCTCTGAGCGACTGAAAGCAGCTAAACTTATGGAGAATCAAGTAAAGGAGATTTCGAAGCCTGCACCGAATGTAGCTGCAAAAAGTCAAAAACGAGATAATCAGTTTAGAGGACCACCAAGAAGTTTCATTTCTGGTCAATCGTCGTCTATAAACTGGAAGAGCCCGTCGAGGAAAATTTCCTCTCGCCAGGGCGGGCAAACTCACAATCAGATGCGACATGTCCAGTCGAACCGTCGTCATCATCGTTAATTGTAAGTACGCAGACGGCGTCTAGGTTAAAATTCTTTTCTAAAGTTTGGAAAGAATTTACAAAAGATAAATTAATTTTGCAATGGGTACAGGGTTATAAAATTCCTTTTGCTCGGAAGGTTTTTCAAAATCGTACACCGAAACTGAAAGTGTTATCTAAATCTGAATTTGATAATATTCATATGGCTATAAATAAACTTTTGATAAAAGGCGCAATTTCAAAATGTGAGCCGTGCGACGGACAATTTTTTTCGAATTATTTCATTGTACCGAAGTCTAATGGCGAAAGTCGGTTTATTTTAAATTTAAAAAATTTAAATTTATTTATTGATCCACCTCATTTTAAGATGGAAGATTACCGAACAGTTTTGAGATTAATTGCGCGTAATGATTATATGGCGTCAATTGGTTTAAAAGACGCATATTTTCTACTTCCTATTGCAGACGAATGTAAAAAATATTTGCGTTTTGAGTTTAACAATAATTTATTTGAATTTAATTGTTTGCCATTTGGTTTGTGTACAGCTCCATATGTATTCACAAAATTACTAAAACCAGTCGCTTATTTTCTTCGAAAGAAAGGGTTAATTTCTGTTATTTATTTAGACGATATATTGATAATTGGTGATACGATGGAATCATGCTTTGATAACGTTTATCAGCGTTTATCTGCGTATAGATCGGGTGTTTGTATTGAAACAATACGTAAAACAGCCGGTTGGTCACAAAATTCAAATGTATTTGCGCGTTTTTATAATAGACCGTTGGAAAATGAGGATACTTTCGAGATGGCTGTAATAAATCCTAGTTTGTAAATTGTTTGTATTCAAACTTAAGATGTATTAAATGTAAGGTAGAAATGATCTTGTTTGAATAATTTTATTTTACCATTAAAATAAGAATTATTATCAAATTGCAATTAACTTTGAACATCTACCTTATGATCTAGAGGAGGAGATGACGAAAAATAATTAATCGATCAAACGAACTTACCTGTTGTGAAGTTCGATCGAAATTATTTGAGTCATCTCGTCCGAATAGATCATCTCCCTCCCAGACCCAAGATTTAACAAAATATTTCCCCAATATTGCAATTTGTAATTTAAACTATTGAAGGTTCCTAAGGGCAACGGAGGCTGACAGGATGAGAGCGGGAATCGGCGTGCTATTGTTTCTTTTTAAAATATTGTGGAAAAATTGTGCAGAAAATACACAACTACCTTATGATCTATTCGGACGAGATGACTCAAATAATTTCGATCGAACTTCACAACAGGTAAGTTCGTTTGATCGATTAATTATTCAAAACTAATGTCACATTTGTACATACCCGAATAACGAAGTTCAAGCAAATGCAATCAATTTAAAAATTTTGTTTTCGCATGTTTCTTTTACTTCTTGAATGAAATGTTTTCCTCTAATGTGTAAAATTTCGATGGATGGAATATCCACAATCATTTTTTAGTATATTTCGCGTTCTCGCAGCAAAAACTATGATATAACAGTGATAATGAATTCTCTAACGGTCATCATCTATAAAGGTTTTAAAATATTTATGATATTCCGTTTTTTCGTGATTCATGCTAAATTGAATCATAATTTAATTATGTATTTTCAGAATTCAAATTGGTGGATCCAATATGGCGGACATGTTTTTTAATATATATTTTTCAAAAATAGTCGTCGAATTTACATGAACTTTCTTAATCGGGGTTTTTGGGGTCTCCGAATACATATAATGGGCATCTGCGCCAAGCGTACCCCTGTAAGGAAAATATTTTATGCACGCTTTTTCGGTTCGTAAAGCTAACTCGTGCCTAAAGTAAACTTTACGCACTCACTTTACGCTCGCAAAAGTTATGCGTAAACAATATTTCAATACACTTGTATTGAAAAATATTAATTTAAAATTGGTTGCATGTAGTTATGCCCAAAATACACTACTTTCAACACCCAACGTAGCAACAATAAATTAGATTTGAAACTACGTACTATTTTCTGATTACGTCATTCGAAATAGATACATCATGCGTTACTTATTCAGACGAAAACCCAGAAATTAAACAATTTTTTTTATATGTGGATTGTATATAGGTTGTTGACGAGCTTTCACGTAAAAATATCAATAATAAGACAATGAAATCGAAGTTTTAAATATTTGTAAACGTTTTTCTCAAAAAACGCCAGGCTAAAAACGAATTAAAGATTCTCTAAAAATAGGATTTTTCATAAACATTCATGGCATGGAAGACAAATTCTACGACAAGAATTAATTACACAGGACCACAAAGTACAAAAAATAAAATTGCTCTTTTTATGCGTATTTGCACATTCACTACATAAAATAATGTTGCGACCGGTGAATGAAGTGGAATTGCGTAATTCTTCAAGATTTTTGGCCATTGAATCCGAATCTGGGTACAGAATTTGCCTATCACATCTGAGATTTTCTTATTTTGAGGTTATAGTGCGTAAAATGGCTCATTAACTATATAATAACGTGTCGACCGGAGAATGAAGTGGAATTATGCTAATTCTTGTAGGTTTTTGAAGCTGAAACTGGCAGGAAAGAGCCCTGCAAGCCTTATGCAAAAAATGCCTATTTTTCATACCTCGAATATTGAAACTTTTTTTATGCCAATTAGTTACATATGATGGCCCAATAATCCCCGCAAAATTTCAAAGTGAGCATATGCCCCGTTTCGGAAATATGAGGGGTCAAAGTTGACCATTAAAAAATGTACATCAATTTCACATTTATACCCGAATAATAATATTAAAAAGAAATCAGACGATATGGTTCTTTACAGATTTTTGGCTGCTGATTTCGAATCTGAAGTCAGATTTTACAAATTCAAAATGGACGACTTGTTTGAAAATCTATCTAATTTGCCTAAAAATTATTACTAGGGGGGTTTTTGGAGTCGCTGATTATGAATCTGAAGTCAGATTTAAAAAAAAAATTAACAAAGGCAAGATGCAGTACTCCAACCTAGGCAAGATGTAATAATCCAACCGGAAAAGGTAAGATCGTGTAATCCAACCAAGAAAGACTGTAAATTCAAATAAGGTGTCTTAAACGATGCGTTAACACTTTGATTGTTTAATACCATTACTAAACAAATTCCCAATAAAATCTCAATGTTAATTATTTTGATATAGCGACAAATAGATGACATTCCATAAACCACTATATGTTAAAATAGAGAATGTTATAATTTATTTCTTGCTTCATAGTTATCCCAGCCTCAGGAAATTTTAACTGAAGCATCTTTATAGCATACTTGAACTTCCTCTAAATTTTCATTGAAATCTGAATGTTAATTCTATTTACCACAGAACTCCCTTAACGATAAAAATGTTTTTGAAAACAATTTTGAAAAATTGATCTAAAATACCTAAAATTAAGTAAAAGTCTCTCAGTAGATTTTTGTTAAGAAAATATGGAAAAGGAGTAGTCTGTTAGTGTTTAAATTTGGTAAACCTTCTGAAAGACTACGTTATCCGGAAAAAGTTTTATTAATAACCAGCCTTCTAATAAACAAAAATAAACCCATTATTGTAGCGGGAGCGCGGATGAACCGCGAGAGCCGCATTCACCACCTAGCGGGGTGTTAATCCGCTGAATTTGAACGGGACATGACCCGCCAATTGTTCTCACGTTTATCCTTCATTTACGGCGTTACTTTTGATTTTACGAAGAAAAAGTATTTAACCTTTTTTTGTAGAGAATTTCGTGCTCTACATTTTTAGTTTGAAAGATTATTTTCTGCGACTTAAAGCTTTTAAGATAAACGTATAAAATTGAACAAAATTACGCTTTTTCGATGTTTTTCAATATAGCGGCCAAGATGCAGTCGAGCAACAAATTTTGACTTTAGATTCATGTTCAACACCCAAAAATACGTCGGAAAACATGCAAATGAATTTTTTTTCCGGGTGACTTAGTCTTTCCGAAGGTCTACCTTAAATTGCTTTAATTGCTGAAGTTAATGCTTTATTTTAAATATTTTCAAACAATTGAATAAAATATATTGGAATATTGAATATAAATAAACTTGTAATTTCATCTAAATTAAGTTAAAAACTAAATAAGTATAATTTTTGTCCATGGAGGGAAAGGAAACTTTTTTTCACATGTACTTTTTTTATTGTTCTTCTTTTATATGCAAAAGTTTCTTCGCATAGTCAGGATGTGTTTTTGAAACTTTTTTTTCCCCACACTGACTGAAAATCAAAATGCACCGATTCCATGGCTTGCTCCGAGTAGAAGCTCAATCCTTTTTGTATTTTGTCGCAATATCACGTTGATATCTAAATCCATGTAACTAACTCACTTTGAAGGACTTTGAAGTATTTTTTATAATCTGGTTTTAGATTAATTCCGAAACATAACGACACTATTTTTTCGTAATCATCAAAAGCTTTCACATACTTCAGCAAACCTATATTTGCACGAAGGTGGGAATACGATCGCAATATTTAGATATTATTAAATTTATAATATTAAAAATCGATTTTTGAGTGATTTAATTAAATAAATATGTAATTTTTAACATTCACAATACAACCTTTATTTATTCTCAATGTTTTTTTACATATTCTGATAATAAAATAAATGTATTATTAATATTCAATGGAATTATATCGAATTTTCAATATTTTAAATACTAAAAATTGGTTTTCTCAAACGCAGCTCCACAGATGATTTTGAAATTTTCACAACATAATTTAAAAATAGTCCAGATTCGAACCCAGAAAGAAAATTTAAAGTGCAAGAACGCTCCATGATCGGAAATAAATATTTTAAGTAGTACATCTTCACTTTTACCAGGGATACAAATTTATTTTAATAAAGTTTTTTGTATTGTTTGTTAATACTGATGCTATATGACTATTTGCAGTATTCCATAAAAAACAATTTCTTGACAATAATGATCAATACTCGCATTGCTGATTGCGTATAGTCACAAACCTATTGAAAGTGGGTACGAAGTGTATAACTTTGTACAGAAATCTCTGTAGATGCATGCCACGAGATGTAAAAAATAATCGTTGGTATTTTGCAAGTGATATTTAATATACACTACAGTTATACACAAAGTTTACCTGTGAGTATACTTGTATCCAGCAGATTGGAATGTGTTTGGTGGTCTAAATGATATTTTAGGAGGTGCACTTACGAAATGAAATGCGACAGTTTTCACTAATTTTTTAATTATACTTAAAGTAGTAGACTTTACACTGGTGAAATTTGAGGAGGGATCATCAAACTAATTTCATTAGAAAAAATGATTGAAATCAATGTCTTTTAACCCGGTTAACAAAGACCTTATGGAAAAATCCCATCAGTTGATCATAGAATTGTTAATATCTTTTAACAAACTGATGACAGAAGTTTGCAAAAAACTAAGTACATACTGCACGGAAAGAAATTTTAAATAAATGCCATTGCTACTAGCTAAAGTAACAGCTACCGCACGATTTCTGACGAATTTCAAATGGCGATTAAAATTCGAAATCGTTAAAAAGAAAATTTTTATGAACAGATACAATTTTATTACACCTTTTTGAATAGTTATTCATAATTTTCCGATTATGTAGTTATTAATAATTAATTTTAATGATCTATAAATGTTGTTGAAACGGAAAAACTTGGTACTTTTTTCATTCTAAAGCTTCCGTATCGAAAACAGTGCAAGATACACTAAAAATGCACTGAAACTTTTTTGTAGAGCACAAAATTTCCTACAGAAAAGTCAGCGAAGGCCCTAGACTAAAGTCAATAGCTTAGCCACGAGCAACGATGGAATATGCCTCATATTTTACAAAAATTCTAAAATATTCATAATTAACTTGTAAGACAACATTCCAGCGTTATTTATGGATAATCTATTAACTTTAGACTAGGGCCCTCGCTAACTTTTTGTTAGGAAATTTTGTGCTCTATAAAAAAGGTTGAGTACATTTTTAGTGTATTGTGCACTGTTTTCGATACAGAAACTTTAGAATGAAAAAAGTACAAAGTTTTTCCGTTTCAACAACGTTTATAGATCATTACAAATAATTATTAATAACTATATCGTCTAGAAATTATGAATAAATATTCTCAAAGGTGCACTCAAATTGGATCTGTTTATAAAAATTTTCTTTGTAACGGATTCGAATTTTAACCATCATTTCAAATTCGTCGGAATCTGTGCGGTAACTACATACTACAGTACTCCTTCCCTTATTCTAATGTCTTCCCTTATTCTAATTTTTTCTCTGCTCCTATTCTAATATTTCCTCTCACGCGTTCTCCCCACTGACGTGTGTTGACGTATGGATTTTCTAAATATATATAACGGGCCGGGGAACAAAGTTCCGAAAATCAACATACCGAAAGCCCAAAATTTCGATATAACATGGATCCAGCGTTACGTGATTTTCTTCACTTTGTCTTTGAAAATTTGGCAAAAAGAAAGCAAATTAAAATACCTTGGACTCGCGCAATATCGAAATTTTAATCTTTCGGGGTTTTGATTTTCGGAACTTTGTTCCCAGGCCAAATAACGGCGCATGCGCATCAAAAGAAAAAGAGACAAAAGTGAGACTACAAATCTAAGTAGTGGGGGAGAGGGGAAAATTAGAATAAGGGAAGAAGGCCGCCATCTTGCCTGACTGGACAAATTAGAATAAAGGAAGGACTACTGTACAGTAGGACCTCTCTTATTCTAATTGTCTAGCCTTTCTTATTCTAATCGTTCCCCCACAAGTCTTCTCTCACTATCACACGAAAAATCAACGAAAAATATTGTCCACGAATCACAAGCTCGCAAGCAAAGTAAGTGGGGGTAAGGGGAAAATTAGAATAAGAGAGGTCGGCGCGATCTTGAAAAACTTTACTAATTAGAATAAGAGAGGTCCTACTGTACTTCCCAAAATGCTATCGCATTGACTTCAAATTTCTTTGCGTGTGAGACACTTGCAATTCAAAATATTACTTAATTTTACTACGTTATCGATCGATTTTATGAAATATTCGATGTAAAAGCATAATAACGTTACATTTAACCTCAAAAGATGTTATCTGTCATTTCATGCTGTCATTTATAAAAGACATTGAAAATAGTTCGAACAACATATTTTATTGTATCGAGTGTGCTATTTTAATGCAAACGTAATTATTCTTTTAATTTGTCACATTTAAAGTTAAAAAATGTTTGGAAAATATAATTTTATTTTTATAATTTCGGCACTGTTGCAAGTGAGCAAGTACTCTACAGATTAAAGTAAATTTTCATGGTGCGTTACTTTTTACACCTATCACATTATTTTAAAAAAATAAATACTTGTTGATAGAAAATACTAAAATGTTTTAACTAAAATCACACAAAAATCTTGTTGTACCATTTATTTCCATATTGAAAACAATAACTTTAATTCAGAAGGCAACGAAACAATACTTTTGCCTTATTATGTATACAGATCTACCATATTAATACAAATAATCATTTAATAGGAATCAACTTCTGGTGGTTTTGAATATTTTTCTTTTCTTTCACCTGCTTTGAATTGACGTTCACGTTCTTGTTTCATAATAATTGCACGTTGAAACTGTTTAACACTGAAGGTACATTCATGAAGATCGGTAAAGAAATCTTTGCATTTTACGTATGCCAAATTGCGTCCGTAGGCCTCCATACATTCATAGAATCGCAACCGAAAAGAAGAACAGAAATCATACTCTCTGTCTCTTAATGGTACCATAAACGCACCACCTTCAAATGCGTCACTTATTGGAAGACGTATGATGGGAGAGATCTGACCCAATAAAACCATTTTCTTTCCTGAAATTAACATTGGAAAAAAACATAATTAATACGTCAATTAAATTAACGGTGCTGTATCAATGTTCTTTTATAGGCATAGCAATTCTACTAATTGTTACATATTTGTTTTTTAATGAAATAAAGAAATCACTGTGACGTTTAAATTACAAATATTAAAATGTTCATAAACTTCGTAAACAAATTGGAGCATTGTAACCTCTAAATTCAATGGAGAATATACTATTATATAATTTTAATAGTAACATTTCAATATGTATATATGATGCGATTATCAACGTTTTAACGTTACTTACTTGGATGGTACTAGTAGACAATTCAGAAAAATTAAGAGATTTTAATAAAAATGTTACTTTTACTATTCAGTATTTTTCACTGATTTTCCAATTTTCCAAATGTGTCACACACACATTCAGTATGTATGTATCGGCAATCATATGTGCATATGATGCGTGCGCAAGAATAACAATGCGCATGAGCACTATCGGTTATTGTTGTGATAAACATAACCTTATTCGACAAGTTTAAAAGATTTAAAATTTATTATATTGTACATTCATATGTATATATTTTTGTATGTAATTGTTTATTTGATAAAAAGTTAAATTTTGTAAATATGTGCGGAATATTTTGTAGTTTGTACCTAAATGACAACAATTGTACATCAAATAATGTAGAAAAGGATTGTAAGGTACGTAATATTTGTATAGATTTATCTTATGCCAGTATGACAATCCTTATTACAACCTCATTAGAATTTAAATTATAAATGTACTGTACTTTGGCTCTTTATATTTCATCACAATATCGACAATCTTTATTCGCTATTTAAATTTCATAGTTTTGTTCTTTACGGTAAAAATGTAATATATTGTACTGTGGAATTACCCTACGAAAAATTTTAAGTAGGATTCTCATGAGAATCACACGAGAATTTAAAACAAGTATCTTGTAAATTTCATATAAATGTCATGTACTACTCGCACTATGTTGCGGAGACACTATTCGACAATATTTGTGATTTGTATGAAAATTTACCTGATTGTGATGAGATTTGTATGTAATTTCCACAAAATTTCAACTCAAAACATTCACGATTGCATGCTCATAAAACTACCTAATGAATTATTTTCTTTCATGTAATAAAACTTTACATATTCCGTACGATACTTGCATGACTAATACAAGATGTATATGTATATAATGTATATTTACGACAACTGTAAGGCACTTGTTTCAATTTCTCATGAGATTCTCATGAGAATCCTACTTAACATTTTTTGCAGGATTTCTTAGTAAATACAATTTGTATGGTTCTCTATATGTTTTTTGAATCGTGTTCTATAGTATTTTTTCGGCAGGATTTCTTAACTTGAATGAATTTCAATGAAAAAGTAAATTTCAATTACTTTTAATGGTTAATAGTTTGTAAAAAGTTGTTCGCTTCAATGATTTTGAATGGGAAAAAAGTGTCACAAATGAATTAATTTCAATAAATTTCAATTATAAAAAAGTAAAACATGAAACGTATCGTCTTTTCTAATTGAAATTAATTTCAGTCGATAAAAAAATCTATTCAGAAATGATGCAGTGAATGAATTTTTGTTTGCTGGTAACAAAACTGAGATATAGTTTGTTTCAATGTCGTGGATATTATCATTCTCCAAGTTGTTAAATTCATTAATAATTTTTGTTACTGAAATAGATAACATTATGATTCAGCAAATGCAAATGTTTTTGAGAATATTGAAACTAATAAAAAAAATCATATAAAAAATTTGAGTCTATATTACAATATGTATACAGAAAAGCCACGTATAATTCTGTACCTACCTTAATTAATTTTATTTTATATTTAGATAAAGTATAACTTTTATAAAAACAAAGCTTATTCAATTTACATTCAAAATTTGTATTGAAAAACGATTATTATTAATGAATGTGATCTTTTGAAATTGCACTAAGAAATCTCACAATTTCTTGATTCTTCAATTAATTTATTTAAATTGCAGTATAAAATAATTTATTTCAATACAAGTTATTGTAATTCAAGATAATACAATTCCAAAATTAGAGAATTAATGCTCTTCCGAAGCAGACTAAAATTTTAAACGTTCTAATTTTATAGAAAACTATTAAAGAGGGGATTCGGACAATATATTACGAAAAAAAATGTTACGACAAAATGTTTCAATCTAAAATATTATTCTAAAAAATAATATTATCAAAAATATTATTTAAATCAATTTTATTTTGTATATTTCTACTGTTAAAATTAAATTTCATGCCTAACTGATTTCAAAAATAATTATTTAATCTTCATTACATAAAATTGTTATAATATAATTTTACGCTTAACTGTATTAAATAGTAATTACGGAATTTTAATAACCATCGTGGTTTAAAAGTTTCAAACCTTTTTGGCTTAGTCTGTTGCAAATAATGATACTGATATTTCTTTTCAAATTAAGAGAAAGTTGGGACATATTATGTGCAATTATTCTGCATTGTTTTCGATGATTGAATAATGTGATATTCACTTAAATTATTCATATATGCTTTTATACGTTATTTATTTTTGTTTGAAAATGTATGTGATTTATTGTTTTTGTAATGATTATTATTTATCCTAATATTTTTATTTATTTTGCAACTAGTTTTTATGTTGATATTTTTATAGATCATTTTTTGAAAATATTTTATTGTTATCAACACTTTGTTGTATGAAGTATGTTGTATTATGTTGTAGGTTGTTACTTTTTAGCAGTGGGTTTATGAGCTATATAAATTGTTATTTATGTTTGTTAATTTATTAATTTTTTCATGTGTTAATAATATTAATGAAACTTTTATCCGTAATATTTTTTCTGGTAATATTTTTTACAGTAATATTTTGGAACCTAATATTACAAAAAAAATAATATTACGATTAAGTAATAACGTGTCATATATCCATTAAAGAGATGTTTCTTAATATATTTAAAAATTATACAATGATCCTTTCTTTTGTAAGGAACATTTATAATGTATTCTTTTTCCCTTTAAATTTAAATTCTTAATATAAACAGTATTGGGACCATTGTATGGATGTCATAAAATCAAGAGGACCAGATACATTAACTTGTAAATCAAACGTTATTTCTGGTCTTTGGTGTGGACATTTTTGCGCCAGCGTATTATGGATGAGGGGTGATGAACCAGTTCCTCAACCTCTAATTGATGAAAATGGCAATGCACTTCTCTGGAATGGAGATATCTTTTCTGGAAGCTTGGTATGTTTACTGTGTATTGGTTCATTTGTATTTTTTAATGATTTAACTTTTAGTATTAAACAAAATGATAACTTTGAATATAAAAACCTGCAGTATTCTATTGGGACGTTTAGGTACGTCACATAATTAAATTACAAGAACTCTTAAGTAGGAATCTTATGAGAATCACATGGGAATTGTAAACAAATACTTTGTAATTATTATAAATACATTTTATAATAAATTGGTTAGTTGTAGAAATATTGTTCGAAATGTGTAACATATAATTATACAAAAGAAAATAATTTAATAACCAGTTGTACAAGCATAAAGTCATATATATTTTGAATTAAAGCTTTTTGGAAATTACACTAAAATCTCACCCAAATTCGATTAGTTTTCATAACAAATTATAACAATTGTCAAATAATATTTTTGTAATATAGTGCAAGTATTACATAACATTTATATGAAATATATAAGGAACTTGTTTCAAAATCTCATGTGATTCTCATGCGAATCCTATTTAAAATTTTCGCAGGGTGGTTTCTTTGATTGTAGATAAAATAAAATTAAAATCTCCTTTCTGCATTGTTTCGATCAGTTTAAATTGAAAGTATAAATTTTAATTTTTTATTTATACCCGATAAGAAGGCTTTTATTAAAAAAAGATTGAAATTTTAATGATAATGTTATTAAAGCCACGAATGTCCAATTGAACTGAATCTCAGATGTGGCCAAAAAGGTTTAATGCCATAATTCGAAATTGATTTTTGTATAGTTGAATGACATTTAATGCACGTTAATGTATGAACCATTTTCTAACATTTCGAATAACATAAAAAGAGATTTAGTTTCAGAACATTCTATGAGTTACGAAAAATGAATCGATTTCAATTAAATTTAGCGGAATGTATGTAGATTTCATATTTTTAATACTATCTAATAATATCCCCTTAAGAAGGCTTTCATTAAGAACAATT
This sequence comes from Trichopria drosophilae, assembly GCA_030407085.1. Taxonomy (NCBI): domain Eukaryota; kingdom Metazoa; phylum Arthropoda; class Insecta; order Hymenoptera; family Diapriidae; genus Trichopria; species Trichopria drosophilae. The sequence goes on from CM059583.1 coordinate 159,755,499, forward strand.
GCAAATGTGACAAAAAAGCAATTGAAATTAGCGAATTTTAATGATATTGAATCCTTGATTTGGCCAATTTCATTGAAATTTCATTACTTCAATACTATTGTCATTACCATTTTAATAATTCGTAATGCACGCCTTCTTACCAGGTATTTAAACTGAGTGACACAACTAAGAAAGGAAAATTCAATTGTATTATTACATGTTACATATATTTTAAAATATTTCAGTTTAAAAAAGATGAATGCGACACACAAGTTCTTCTATCTACTTTAAAGTCGTCTTCAGATATAATTGACACCATGAGAGAAATTGAAGGTCCGTACAGTTTCATCTATTTTCAAAAGTCTACGAACCAATTGTATTTTGGCCGAGACAGATTTGGCAGGCACAGCTTGCTATTTAAGTGGAATCAAACCCAGAAGTCATTATTATTGACATCCGTTTCAGTAAAAGCAATTACTGATATTGTCGAACTTCCAGCAGTTGGAATATATGTAATGGATTTAAATAGTTCTGAAATAAAAATTAATTGTACACCATGGTACGAACCAAATGAGCAACTTCAAACGATTATTAGCGATTTTTGTGAATATTTTAAAATAACAATTGACATTAATGAATCGAGGTATTTTCCTACTCTTATACCTGTATGTAAAGATTTTAATTTTGAATTAAGTTTGTCAAATTGCTTAGAGCATATTAATAAATTTGAAACAATCGATGAACCAATGAGTATCTTATTGAAAGACGAAGTTATAAATGAAAAAGTAGATTATCTTTTAAAACTATTAAATGAATCTGTAAGAAGAAGAATTGAAACAATACCTAATATGTGTAGAAATTGCAGTCAATCATACATAAAAACTAAAAACAGTTCATGTTCGCACGTCAAAGTGGGTCTTTTATTTTCTGGAGGACTTGACTGTGCTGTTTTAGCAGCAATTGCTAACAAATATGTTCACGTAAATGAGACAATAGACTTAATAAACGTGGCTTTTGAAAAAAAGAATAATTCAAATTATGAAGTTCCTGATAGATTAACTGGAAGGCAAACGTTTCACGAATTACAAGAAATTTTTCCAACTAGAAAATTCAATTTTGTCCAGGTAAACATCTCAAATGATACGTATTTTAATTTATGTTTAAATGAAAGTCACGTATAATAATATGTATCATTCACAGGTGAATGTGCCATGTCCAGAGCTTGAAAAATATCGAGCAGCTGCAATTTGTAATTTGGTACATCCACTTTCGACGATCTTAGATGATAGTGTGGGATGTGCAGTGTGGTTTGCAAGTCGGGGTAAAGGTGTACTGTACCCATCAAATTTGGAGTATACATCTTCATCTAGAGTACTTCTGTTGGGAATGGGAGCAGATGAATTATTTGGTGGTTACATGAGGCACAGAACAGTTTTGAAACATAAAGGCTGGCCAGCACTAGTAGATGAATTAAATCTTGAATTCAATAGGATTTCCAGAAGAAACTTGGGTAGGGATGATCGAGTTATCAGCGATCATGGTAGGCAGTCAAGGTTACCATATTTAGATGAAGACGTCGTGAAATATGTTCAAAGTTTGATGCCATGGGAACGGTGAGTTCACTTTCAAAGTTAATGTTTCTGAAATTTTTGGATTTGAAAGTAGACTAGAATTTAATATTATGCTTGGATTCCTAATACATAATTTGTATAGAATAATATTACGATTTGGGTGCCGTTTTATATGATTCTTAATATAAGAAAGACTAAATAATTCTTTGAATATTTTTAATAATTGTAGTTTTAGTGCCTTTGAGAGGTAAATTTCTATCATAATAATGAACATTTAAAATATGAATCAATACCGAAACCAAGTTCATAGTCAAACATTACGCAATAGAGCAATTTTAATATATTTCTAATAAAATTTAACTGTATAATGTAAACATTTGAGAACATTGCATTATACTTACATCAGCGACTTATTTCTAATTTGTCTGATAAAATATTAGATAGTATAAGTTATATATAACAAACACGGAATGACGAGAACAGTATTGACTTTAAACCCCTTGGGAAGACTATGTAAGAAATAATATAGATAAGATTCGCAATCGTCATAAACCTGTATGACCAAAAAAAAAAAAAAGTGCTGGGTTCAGGTATAGCTCATTCTCGTAGCCAAAAGAGATAAATTTAAATCAAATTTAATTTAAATGCAATAGCTTCATACAGCTGAGTACTGTTGTAGTTTGTTTAATGTGGCATGTGGTTGTTCAATAAATATCATAAATGAAGACTACAAAATATTACATTAATGCATTTTACAGTCTAGAAAGATTTCTTATTAATTCAGTGAAAATAACAATTGACAAACTAATATAAAAAAAGAAAATAGTACCATTTCGAAATATAAGAATTATCCTCTTTCATCTGGGACGTTCGGAAAGTAGTAAAAAATAAAAGCAGCTGTTACCAATCAAGGAAAAAAAAGAATAAATTTTCACTTTCGTGTAAGATTTTTGTTGCATTTTTTAAAAGAAATCAGCTTAATGCAAAATTACTCAATATATTTAAATCAAGTGACTTCTTAACCGCTTGAAAATCAAATACGTGAAATAAAATTCTTGGTTTTGCGGTTCTTATGCTAAAAACAAATGAAATTATAAATACTAATTAAAATATTGGGTTGTTGATGGGAACCACTAAAAATGAAAAAAGCGTAAATAACCTGTTTTGTATTATTATCGCAAACAGAACTTTTAATTTCTTCGGACTGCTTATATGAAAAATCGACCACTATCAGATTCTGTGTCCCTCTAGCGATAATATGCAGAACTAAATGCCTATTGCTAAAATACACGTTTCGTCCTGGTGCCTCAATGTGGACTCATCAGTAAGACCATAGAGGTCTTAAACGTGAATATGGTTTTATTTTAAAAATTGAGGTTTTAAATATTTACTAACAGAGGAGGAATGTTAAAAATATTGCAAGAATATCAACGCAATAATTGGTAACGGGATGTCGTTACACATACGTAGATACTTGTGTTCCATTTAAAATTTTATCTATATTTATTGGTTTTAATCCATTTTGTGGCCAAAGTTAAGTAGTTTTAAAATAAAAACAAAACAGTACTCTCAAAATATGCATTAATCACACAAAAATCAACAAATCAGAATTTTGTTACCAAAAATATTGGATAAAAATAAATAGATTAAAATTATATAAGTAGAGATATAATAATTTTACATAATCTTTAATTTTTTTATCAATCTACTGCTAAATTTACCTTTGAGAATATTCTAAATGTTGTAATCAATATATTTCTTCAGAAAATGGAATATTCTGGAGGTATTCATACGATAATTCTAGGGAATGCAGTGTAATGGAAGCAAATTTCATGTAATGTAACACAAGTAAATTTAAAACATGTGATAATTTTTAATTCGCTTCCATTATATTTTCATTAAATCCTATTATTTTTGCTTTTTTTAACAACATAGAAATTTCAATTCCTTATGAATTAAATTAATTTTAATTCATTTTAACGGATTCAAAGTAGGAATTAAGGGCCCTCGAGCGCTTTAAAGAAATTTCTAATTTATTTTAGTCTGATTACTATGTGCAAAAAACCAGCAATTTAAAAAATGCCTCATTGCCCACAGACAATGTTGTCCAGATTAATAAACGGTATCAAATCAAAATTACTGGGTATGTTGCTACTTTCGTGTAATTCCACATGATTGAATTCGGACAAACTCATCTTAATGCATTGAATTTTATTATATAGAAAGATGAAAAACAAATGCTCCCAGGCAGCAAGTTGATCTCGCAAAGAGTTCAGAAAGATATCAGGAAAAATGTCTGACCTCGTTAAGAAAACTAAAAATGATATCAGAATTATGTCTTAATGTGATCTGGTGACCCACTTAAAGGTGTCATTTTGATAATGGCATGAAGACCTCTTAAAAGGGCCATATTTTTAAGACTTTACCAAAATGATATTCAATCATAAAGTGTTCAGATGACTAACTTAAAGATATAATTTTGTTATTGGTCTAAAATTCCCTTAAAGAGATCAAATTTCTGAGAATTTAATCGGTCTGAGCTAATCAACACTTGTAGGCTCGTTTTAACTGGATTTCAAAAAAGTTTGCATTGCAATTTACAGGGCATTATTAAATTCTCATTTATGCAATGTCAAACTACGTTGAAAAACAGTTAAAACAAGCCTACAAGTATTGCTTAATTCAGTATATATTTAATATAAACCTTTTTATGTCATTAGGCATTTTTAAAAAATGCTTTTAATATATAACTATATATTTTATTTTTATACCAACAAAAAAGCAACTTAAACAAGGTTATTTTTTATTTGTTTATTTATATATATTTATTTTATTACAAAAAGAATTTTTTTATTGCTTTTTATTTTATATATCAATTAATTCGTACTAGTTTTCTTCTTATATCAACCCCTCAGCCTGTGCATAATATTATACTTATACGTAGGTACGTACATATGTATAAATATGTATATTGGCCTCCATTTTAATGTAACTTTAACTTCATTATATATTTATTTCTCTAGAATTTCATTTCTAGACATTATTTATCGATTTAAATTGTCTTCATTAGTAGTTATTAGTAAATATTATTCATTTCAAACTTTATTAATAAATTGTGACTTCTTTATGATAAAAATGTGTTGACATAAATATAATATATTTAAGATATCTTTATGATTACAGTTGGTCCCAGTTTGACCATATTATGATTTCATCTTAACAAACCATAAAGATATCAAAATTAGGATCTCATTTTGAGGACTTTCCGAAAAATCTGCCGTCTGGGCTACATCCATGACAGGCATTGTTTACCTTCACATATATTATTATTATTTAGTACCGGTGAAATTTATTTTAGTTAGCAAATTCATGTAAAAACTGCTAGTCAATGTTTTTTAGGTTATATTTATATTCTATTCACGCATTAAAACGGATTAGAATCTAAAGAATTTAAAGGAAAACGGTCAAGAAACCGAAATAAAACGTAATAAATTAGTTTTAATTCTTTTTCGTTTGTTGGGATTGCAGACATTTTTCTAAGAGATTTTTGTATATCTACAATTGGTATAGGTACAACCGAACCCCTCACATGTGGTCGCCCCACTTATGGCCTTGCCTAGGGCGGGAAAGAAAACTTTCATCATTACTATGGTGGAATATTCATGCCACGATCATAATAGTATTTATTCTCTCTCTTTCCTTCACTTTCATCCATGCGCTGGTTCTTGTCAACAATGTCATCAATGCAATGTAACAATATTTTTCCATGTATATACATACATGAACAAATATTCAAATATATTCAAAACAAAATGCTTTAATATACACAAAATATAATGGGACGAATTGGCCATTTTGAATTAGAAAATTCTGATTATGTACGTTTTAAGTACAAACATTTTGTGCACCTTTTGTATATTTTTCCGTTAATCAAAATTTCGTTCTCGTATAGAAAATTTGAAATTGAAAAAAAAATTGCTCGAAGAATATCACTTTCTTAAAATATATTCAGAAATATTTTGTTTCCACCTTTTTTGCAATATATTACGGCATGCACTGAGAAAACTTTAAGATCACAGGCGTGATAGTAGACACGTGCAAAACGGGAGATGACCACCGTTCGTCGATTAAGATGGCGGCTGTCTTAGTTTGGGACAACAGTTCTTTTTTTGGAACAGCAGCTGTAGATACCCATTACGGCTAATGTGTCAAACATCTCTCAATGTGGAAGTTATACTTTGTAATCAGTGTAATTTGAGCATTAATGGCTTATTAACAATACAATAAATACTTATATAACAAAAGCCCATTTTATTTACAGTTACAGCGAATTTATATAAGTGTTAGCAACGGTCAGTAATGTTTTCGACTTCCAGTCGCTCTCGTAAATGACCAAGAGTCAAGAGAGTCGGCACTTCTGCGTCCCATTGCGCAGAATACCAATTATATAATTGGTCAATGCAATGTAATGCAATCGAATTCGATGGGATCATCATATCGGAACAGCTGCTTCTTCTGTCGAGCTGCTCTTCTTTCTCGTCGATTTCATCATCTTCTTCTTCTTCGCATTTAACATCTTGGTCTGGATAGAGTGTATTTTCAATGATTTCTTCTAGAGTTCGTTGGCGCCATCCACAATTAGTACTGTCGCTATTTAGCCATTCTGTTATTTCCTCGCTGGTGATAGATTTAAAGGCTTGCTCAGCCAGTCTGTATATGATGAGATCGATATCATTATCACAATGAACAATAACTCTATTTTTCAAGTTATTGTTCCATGAGTTAATTAAAGTGTTCTCAGGTACATTATCCCAAGCTATGGCTAATTTTTCGAAGCACTTCGCAAGAGTCCATGATTTTAAGAATCCGGCAATTTTTTCATTGTTTTTATTTTGATTTTCTACGTCATACAGCAAAAATTGGCACAGCATCGATTTTCTGTATAAGCGTTTCAACGCTGCAATCACTCCTTGGTTCATCGGCTGCATCAGGGAAGTCATGTTACAAGGGAGATATTTTACTCGAATACACGGATCCACTGCATTTAATACTTCTTCCGATGGATGTGCAGTCGCATTATCAAGGATCAGCAGAAATTTGTCAGATTCTTTTTCCTTCTTTGTCAATACAGCTGGTATGAACACCTCTTTGAACCATTGCATAAAAAGATTCTTGTCCATCCAAGCATTTTTTTGACTAGCGTACATCACAGGCAGTATGTTTATATTATTAAAACACCGCGAGTGTTTTTCCTTGCCGATTGCATAAAGAGGGATCTTATGATTTCCCGCAGCGTTAGCACATACCATTACCGTTATCCTTTCTGTTGCTATTTTCCTTTCGGGAGCTTCTTCGTCGAGTGAAGCTAACGTCTTATTTGGCAATCCTTTCCACATCAATTCAGTTTCGTCTGCATTATAAATGTGATCCGCTGTATATCTTTCTTCGGTAATAAATTGAAAGATAGAGTGGTAGAACCCTTCGCTACCGCTAGCATTCGCAGGTGGCTGTTCCTCTTGCATATTGGACTGTATTATTCCATGCCTGGATTTAAATCTGTGTAGCCACCCGCTGCTTGCCTTGAATTCAGACGGTCCACCCAGTTTCTCATTTACTGCGAGTGCTACTTCTTGGATGTCGCTCCCTGATATTGGTGATCCAATACCCCTTCTCTCCAAGAACCACGAAAAAACAATTTTTTCCATGGAAGACGCCTCAATGCCAGTATATTTTTTCTTCTTCACTGACCCTTGTTCTGCTGTTAAAGTTTCAGCCTGCTGGAGAATTTTCTGTCGAACTGATGGTTGGTGAAGATTCGTGACGGTTTGTCGGGCAATACCGTATGCAGCTGCCACTGAACACTGTTTCTCACCCGTGTCCAAACGCTTGATAATTTCAATTTTTTGCTCTATTGACAAACAAGTTCTTTTTCTTTTTTCTGAAATATGCAAATGAACATCGATAATATCGAACGTTCTATTTTAAAAGTTAAAAAAGCTAACTTCTATTGAACTAATCAATGCCATTTAACTTACGTTTTGGTTGCGTTTTCTCTATGTTTGCCATTTTCCAAAAATTAAAATCACTTGAAATAGATTTTGTATAAAATTCTGTTCGCGCGCTTAAAATAAATCGACAAGAATCGCTTTCCTGCAAGTGCACGTCGACTCTTACATATAATCTCAACGTTTGCGCAGTGGTAGTCGTATTAACTTTCAAGAGTAGGGGAATCTTCGCTCTTAACAGGCCCGTTGTGTGAAAGTGGAATTCTCCACCACGCCATATGTGCGAGGTTCAACTTTTGAATTCGAGGGTTTCCAGATTTTGAATCTATTATAAGAATTTTAAAGTTCAAAATGTCAAATAGATAAATGTTTCTAGTCCCCCGAGAAATAGCCAGAAATGGCAAAATTACGTGACACTGCGAAATAAAAATCCGTTTCTTTAAATAAAGTCGAGGACGCCACACATAAAGCGTAGCTATACAACACAACACTGCTGGAGAAAATAGGAGAAGATTTACGTCGAACCCCTCATATATGGCCACCGCACTTATGGCATTGTGCACAAAGGGATTATAAGGCAGCTTTCACCGTAATGGCATTTGTCCAGTCTCGCCTTCCCCATTTTTGTGCTCTCCGCCCTGGTTCTTGCGCATAAAGCGCATGCGTAATATCGCATTAAGCGCGCGCGAAATATGTATCCATGTGTTTGGCAACAATGTAATATACAATGGTTTTCCATGTACGCATACATGAATAGCTATACTTCCTTAAAAACTGAATTCTTAACGTATATAAACTTCGATGTAATACTGAGTGAATTTTAAACCAATGGAGTAAATATATTATATTACAAGTTTTAGAGAAAAATGTTGATTAACGCAGTACATTTTTTACAACAGATTTATATACGTCATTCTCATTAATCTACACAGATTACTAGGCCCAAGATCCCGAACCGTCTTATCACCATTAATTTTAATGTTATTGCAAGATGTAAAATTATAACCAATTAATATGTTTAAATGAAATTTCAACTCAAAGTACATCACAGTTTAGTTTGTGAAATTTACATTTCCGTTTGCTACCGATACAAATATGTTTTGTTGCATTGAAAATCACGCAAAAGCATTTTGTATCAACTGAAAACAATGAAAATTATGGATCAAAACCTTTTTAGCTTTCACATAAAATCATTAAAACAGTTACCGACATCAAAGAATTGATCAAATTTATTACTAGACACTGAATATAGGACAACAATTTTCCTTGTTTAAAAACTTATTATTGATTTTATAGTTATACTCATATAAACAGCTGTTTGCATCTGCACTGTTAACGACTTCTGAAATCAACCAAAGCCCTTTTGATCGAATTGATACAGATTATAGATATAAACCTGCCAGACTCTCTATTATGTACGTAGATGGCAAAAATGTAACCAATTAAAGTATTGATAATATTCTTTGCTTTATATGAAACCAATCTTGTGATTCGTATATTCTCTGTATTCGAAAATAAATATTCTTAACGACGTTACTTCAAATCACTAAAAGCATTTTATACTATTAAGTATATGTAATCAAATAGTGGATCAAACCGCTTTATGCTTTTATCTATTGCTGCGCTTGTCCATATGAAAAGATGCAAAAATCGCTGAGATTACAGAGAGTGTATAATTTCGTACCTGCTTTTTAATGAAAAACTTTAAAAGTCATATAAATTTGATAAGAAAAAGAGAACTCGGTTTAAAATTGCAATTTAAGGCACGTAATAAATATAACTTAATAATGTTGAGTATTCACTCCTATACCTAATTTTTATTGAAGGTAACAATTTGTAGGTTATGTGAGACTGATTTTCAACTTTATTTACTATACGCGCATATACAGGGTGTCCCATTTTAATCGATACACGTAAATAACTCGTAAAGGAAGCCTCCAATCGAAAAAACGATAGAGACTGAAGTTGTAGGAAATCAAGGGGAAAATCGAACGGTGACCTTGAATACGATTTGAAAGGTCATTTGAAGGTCAACATTAATTTTTTCAGTAGAAACCCTATTTTTTTATTGCAGGAATAAAAAGAGCAGGAAATTTTACGTTCAGCATGATATGTTCTGTTGGGGCATCGAAAGTCATTTGAAGGTCAAGCAGTAAGTTTATCAATATCCACGTACGTAATTCCTGTTACAAGGCCAGAATAAAAAAAATGGTAGGGACGAGAGCTGCAGGACGTGGATGGAAAATCGAACCGTGACCTTGGATATGACCTTGAATTCGATTTTCAAAGTCATTTGAAGGTTAACTTTGTTTTTTTTTTCAGTAGAAACTATTTTTCTATTGCAGGAATGAAACGAGCGGGAAATTTTTATTTAGGATGATATGTTGAGTAGGGACTTCGAAGGTCATTTCAAGGTAAAAAAATTGTGTCAAAGAGTACGTAGAGTTACAAAGACTCCACATTCTAAAAACGCATAAGATTTTGCGTCTAAAACAAAGTAGTTAATTTAAACCCAAAAAATGATTTCGTTCGAATCAGTAGACGTAAAATACCATTATTGCTAACAGAGATTATTTGCTAAATCATCGGTTTCCAGTAAAAACCACTAAAGGGGGGGGGGGGTATTATACAATTGGTAAACATGGTCAGTTCATAAAGATTCAGTTTATAAAGACAGACGACCGGCGAGATCGTCAGCCTTAGTTTGCACGAACTGAACGTCGCGAAGGTTCCGAGTTCGAATCCCCGTCCGTGCAATTTTCTCTGATGCTTACACCCAGTGTGGAATATCCAGCGACCCTTTCTCGGTGAAGGTACGAATTTGGGACTGCTGCCGATCTCGGTCGGCAGTTATCGGTTTCTTAAGTTATCTTTTTCGCTGTCGGTACGTCCGTGGGTCTAATCTCGGATAAAGATGGCATAATCCTCGGTACCGATACTGGGGTAGGGGGGCTGCCTCTGGGTGGGTGTTGTGTTGTATATCTGCTTAGTTCTGTCTTGTACCGTCCTGTCTATGCCCTGCAATTCATCCGAGAGTCGACCCGCAAATAGACAAATTGTCATTAACGCAGGGGAAAATTACCTGTCTTTTGTCCAGTTTATGAAGACAGGCCAACTACTGCTGACGATATGAATATGAGGAATGCCTGTGCTAACATACCTCGTTCTGTTATGATACGAACTGTAGCTCATTTTCAGCACAGACTCGAACTCTGCATCCAAATCCGTGGAGCTATTGGGCAGACTATTTTTACAAAATTTCTTTGATTTTTATAAAATTTGATATGTTAGGGTTTTTGAGGCCACTGATTACAAATCCAAAGTCAGTTTTCATTAAAATTTGAAATCCAAATACATGATTTAACATTAAGGATACTAAAAAATTAAAACGATTTGTAAAGAATAATCATTTTATTATGGTCAAAAAGTGTGTTTTTTGTTGTATTAAAAAAACATAAAAGTTATAAATACTTTAATAACTTAGGAGAAAAGATCACAATGATTCCAAAGTACTTAGAAGCTAAATTGTAGATGTGCCATTAAATAATTTGATTTTTCAAAGTGAGTTTCGCTTGGAAATTTAAAGTTTGACGTGGTCGCATTTTTTATGTATAGGTGGCACACATTCGGGCAAAGGCTCAAATTACTTCTTATCATATAGGTAATGTACCCCTGTTGTGTGGTTTCTTAAAAACCAATGTGAAAAAAATTATCTAAGGTTGATTGCTAAATTGTCAACTATAAAAAAAAGTTATCTCGCAAGTTTGAAGGTATATAATTTTATTCCTCAGTGAGGCACATCATTAAGTTAAGGATTTTTCATTTGTTTACATCCCCAAATACTTCTACAAAAAACCACAGACTATAAAAAAAAAGGTGCAAAAAGTTTCAGTGTTAAAACTGAAAAAATGTAGTGAGTGTCGCGCACCAAAAAACAGGAAAATTCACTACTTTTATTTACTCTCATTGTTTTCTACATATCTGTAATTAGTAATAAACACTTATTACATGTAAAACGAACGAAAATTTGTTGATCTGTCGCGTTGCAAAGTTATATTTAAAATTTTTAAGATATCATAATGAGCGACAACATAAAGTTTAAAATTCTAGAACAATGCCCATATATATAGCAGAGTTAACCTTAAATGACGGTTTGAGTTGTCTTACACAGAGAGAAAAATCTTGTTATCATCAGATGTTATCCGATACCATCAGTATGGTATCCAGAATATCTGCATATTTGTCTTCGTGCACCGCAGGATAAAATAAAATCATACTCTATTTTACAATTCATTTTAATTGTGATGTCCTTCTCGATTTTGGCACAAACTTTTGTTTTTATTTTCAAAGTATGCCAACCATAATCTTTCATGTTCTCTCTTTCTACATTCGCTTAGCTATACGTATTTGTAATTTCGTTTATGACAACACTATTTGTTATCCGAAAAAACTTCGTAACAATTCTAAATCGTCAAATTTATTTCGTTTCAATAACAAACCGAACTGTTAGTCTAACAAACTGAACTGTTGGTTTTTTATTGAATTCTTTTTTCTCTGTGTCACGTATTACGAGGATGTAATACAAAGAGCTTTTAATTTTGTTAAATATTGTTACTGCTTATAAATAAAAAATAATTAGATATTTTCATTACAAAAACTGGTTCGAGTATAATTATTAATAATGTGGATATTTCCTAAAAATGAACTATCATGGATTCTTGCGCGCCTTACTTGGATTTTAATGAAGTCAAAGTAATTAAACTAAATACAGTTGATTTTTAAAATTCATTAAGACAAACTTGTAATAAAACAACATGTGTTAAGTAGATGGAAAAAATACAATCTGTGACAAAAATTATTAAATAATATAGAGTACTCCTGGACTATAATTATATTTATATTCTTTTATAAAAACATGTTTTTTAATTAAAAGTAATGTAATGTTTCCGTGTTTTCATTAATAGGTGTTGTCCAATAGAAAAACTACCACCCGGCTTAGGCGATAAACTTTTATTGCGACTATTAGCAAGAAAAATTGGGCTCATGAAAGCAGCAAATCTTCCGAAACGAGCGTTGCAGTTTGGATCACGAATAGCCAATGGAAAAGAGAATGCGAAAGATGTATCTACAAGATTGTGACGTCAATCTTAAGCGTGTTTGCCATTTGCCTCAAGCAGTTCATCCTTATCTAATGTTGTCAGCAGTGAACTCTTGAAGAAGAACGCACATGAAGTGACTGCAGATAAATATAAAATTGAAAATTCATTATCAAAAATAATGGTTGACGCAAAAAATAAAAATGTTAACGTTTTTCTAAAACCTCCTCCAATGGGTCTCGAAGACGAATTTAATACTTTGTTTACACCGGGTGCAATACAGTTTTTAGTTGATCTTAACCTAAATTTTCAAACGAAGATAGACGAATTATATGCTGCAAGATTAGAAAGGAAACACTTGCAGAAAAAATCAGCCTACATTCCTAAATTCGCAACAGCAGTATGCGACGAGGAAGATTGGAAAATCGCACCTGTCAGTAAGTCCATTTCATTCTTCATAAACAGTTTTGTTTTGAAGTTTTGTAACTCGAAGATTGGTTTCTGTGGGCATGTTATAAATTTTCATTGCAAGAAACATATATATAAATAAGATTTTTAAAAACTTGTAGAAGTTTCTTAAAATGTTAAAATTTACAGCTTATTAATTTTTACGTGCAGCAGTATATTTTATAATGCAATGCGTCATTATTATTACTATTTTATATTTTTTAAATAATGTATAGATAATTAATTTTAGTGTTTGTTAAGGTAGTCAAATATTTTATTTTCTAATAAAGATAACAAAGACTTCATTCTACTTCAATGAACCCTAAGTTTCTCATTGTAGAATTTAATTGTTTGTTTTTAATTACAAATTATCATTAAAGAGTTCGTTTACTTCTTGATAAATAAAATTGACCCTGGGCGGAACGATTTCCGTAATCTCCGGATTAAAACACTAAAAAAAACATAGAAAAGATAATTAAATAGCTGGGCGTTAAATAGGTGTCATAATCTATTCATAGTATAATCGACTAATTAAAAATATATTATTACATCATTAAGCATGTTCTCGTCAAAATTGCCTCCACATTTCCTCTAAACTTCGTGAAAAGTTTAATTTAAGTGTAATTAGTACTCAAACAAAACTTCAGATATCAAAGATTTTTTTAGTAAATGACTTGCACGACGGATTTCGAAAAGAATTTACACCAATATTGAAAAGGTTTCATTTTTGTATGTACAGTAATGTTTCGATATTATTTAATTACTATTATTATTATTATTTAAGTATACATTATAAACTTGCACGTCTTATTTCACTGGAATTGTATTTTATTAAATACAATTATTTTAAAAGCTTTAAATAAAAGATGGCTTTTAACAAGGACATGAATGGCCAGTTACTGGCCCAACTCATTTTTGCTCGGTTATGTAACCACATCATGTGTGGTTAAATTTTTATTGGTATGTAACGTTCTGCGATGAAAAATAATAGTTTACTAATATTTTCATGTAGAATAGGAATGTTTTAATACGTGCAAAACATTTTTTTTTTCGTAAACAGACGTTTACATAATACGAATTACATTTACAAATTTACATTTACTTTTAATAGAACAAAATATAAAAAAAAATCGAATTCTTTTGAATTTTGTACTGCCCAAAACTCCTTAATTATGATAGTGATTATCAGAGAATGAATACTAACAGTTGCAATAAATTGGAACGATATTTCTGAAACATTTTGAAGAGTTAGTAGGTATACATTTTTATAAATTTTATAAATCAATTAATAATCAAAAAAATACTTTTGACAGGTTTATTTATTGCAAAGCTTCTAAAAAATCTTAGTGATGCTGTAGTTTTTTAGAAAATTAGAATGCTGAGACTAATATTAAACTCGTTTTAACAAAAAATATATATACTATAGTCGGTTTATTTAATTGCATATTACCTAAATCGAGTGATTATAATACATTAAATATCTTTAATCAACACCTTTACGTTCTTATTAAGTAATAGAATACATTTCTTTTTTTTTTATCTTCGCGATATAATTGATGCTATAATTGAATAGGTAGCAGACTTCAAAATCGCCACGTGGATCTCGGCGACGTGAGTCCAAGTAATTACACCCACTTTACATCAGCATTAAAAGCCGAAGTTCAAGGAATTCAAGTAGATTTCGACGACGGACACTGTCCAACATGGAAAAACCAAATATTTGGATTGAGTAATATTTATAAATTTGTACACAATGAAATTCCCAATGTACCAAACCTATCCGATGCTCCGATCTTGATGCTTAGACCCCGCGCATGGAATATGATAGAGCACAATATGAGTGTAAATGGTAGAGAAGTACCAGGCCCCATATTTGATTTTGCCCTTCTAATGTACCATAATGGGCATATCTTGTTCCAAAATAATTGCGGACCATGTTTGTATTTGTCAAAAGTGGAGGCCGCGTCCGAGGCTACTTTATGGAATAGTATTTTTGCGTGGACTCAACTAAGACTCAGAATTCCTTACGGAACAATTAAAGCGTGTGTACTAATCGAAAATATTTTGGCAGCGTTTGAGATGGATCGAATCCTCTACGAACTGAAGGATCATTCTTTGGGTTTAAATTGCGGAATATGGGACTACGCCGCTTCTATAATCGCAAAGTATTCTAACTGCGAAAGCTTCTTTTTGCCAGACAGGAAAGAATATGTAAATATTAATCAGCCATTTTTAAAAAGTTACATGGATTTGCTTGTTAGCACATGTCACAGAAGGAATGCTCATGCAACGGGAGGTATGGCTGCTCAGGTATTGCCACTCGATGCAAACGAACAAGAACGTAACGACGTATTTGACGTAGTTTCAAAAAATAAACTAATTGAAATTAAAGCAGGTGTTGATGGGTTTATTATTTTTGATCTTGGTTTAGTTGATTGCATGAATGAATTATGGAAACGTCACGGAGGACATCTTCCTAATCAATTACAATATCGTAAAACCAATAATATCATTACGGAGAGAGATTTACTGACATTTCCAACAGGACACGTGAGTGAAGACGGGTTGAATCATAATATTGCAGTCGCGATACTTTTCATTTATCACTGGCAAATTGGCAAAGGTATTTTTATTTACAAAGGAGCGGTCGAAGATTCTGCTACTGCAGAGATTTCCAGAGCTCAAATTTGGCAGTTTATTAGGCACTCTGCAGTGATGAATGATACAGGTGAAATCATCACAAGAGAATTAATAACCAATCACGCATCGAAAGTCTTTATCGATTTACTTAAAATAATTCAGGAACGTTCTGAGGCCGAAAACAAACTCATCACTGCGTTAGATTTATTTCTGGAAATTGTGAATTATAGAGAATTTCCTGAATTTATTACGACATACTTAAATGATGCGCATGTATTTCGAAAAATGCAATCTAATTTGTAAAAAGTGTATATACATATGTATATGTAAACAATAATGTAAGCTTTTATATACATTTTTAAAATAAATATATTTCAAAGTATGAATTAAAATACTAGTCGACTTATTTTAATCTTTAAATGTAGATTAAGCTAAGGTAATCGTACGTTGCAAGTGAACCATTTACTGCAAACGTGTATATTTTAACAAATATCAGGTAATGACTTACTTTAATCACTAATGTTACAAATTTATTAACATTTAGTAGTATTTATACCGTTTACACTAGAAGGCGTTTATGCAGGTCGATGAACTTATTAAAATTGCAGTAATAAATTACAGAAAAATAAATTTAAAAATAGCCAATTAATGAAATAAGTAAATAAATGAATAAATAATTAAATAAATAGATAAATGAACGAGTAAATAAATACGTAATTAATTAAGTAAATCAATAAATAAATATATAAATATATAAAATTAATTTGACGTTTCGATAACTTAATACGTGACCCTTTTCAAGAATATAAAATGTAACACTTTAATATTTTATTTTATATTCCAGAAAAGAGTTCATTCCAAATAAGCACAGATTTTTAAAAAAGATTACTTTATGACTTCTCGGATGTCCTCATACTTATTATACTTATAGTATATAAGAAGTTATAAATAAGAATTCTTTTCTAACAAATTTATGTATGTTAATTGTCAATTAAACCGTATAAAAAGATTAGGCAAGTAAATTCCCAGTAATCTGAAATGCATTCAAATATTGAAATATAGATACATTTAGATTAATGAAAATTTTGAAAATTTGAAATCTTAAACATTCAAAAATGTATAAAATAGCTTAAATTTGGAAATTTTTGTAATTTTGAAAGCCTGAACAATTTTAAAAAGGTCTTAAATTTAAAAATTCAAAAAATTGTTAGCAAATTGGTTTAAAAAAGAATTCTTATCTAACTCTTAATTTAATAACTATAGCGGACATTCGATATATTTCTAAGCAGTTGCAAAGAATTCTTTTAGAATTCTTCTTTCATAAAAACATTCAAGAAGTATTCTTTTTGATTATTTCAATATCTCTTTTTGATTATTGGGTTATGTCGCAAATAAAAGTAAAAAACTAAAAAATTCAGGAACTCGATCCGAAACGCGAAATTCACGAGCAATTGAGTGCTCAGAAGCGACAACAAAGGTGCTCGAACTAGCAGATGCGGCAGTAGTAAAAGACCTACGAAATTTACAAAAATGGTTTTTGAAAAATACTATCATGTAGAGAATGTAAAAAAACACGTTTCGTACATTGGAACTTTTAACCCGACTTATAGTTTTTAAGAGGAAAAAATAAAAATTGTAAACTTTTCGTACTCGTGAAATGAAAACAATAGCTTTTTTTTTAAACAAAATTATTTAACGGGCGGAATCGCCCTTTTACCCAAACTTTTGCAGTATAATTTAATCCGATTAAATTAATCGTAAAATTTTGCGAGAGCTGCAGGTCGACTTCCTACATGGCACCATACTTTATATTTGTGGAAGAAATATAGGAACTGCAGGAACCTACACCAAGTACAGCAACGGGCGTTCATTTTAACATTAAAATTCGATTACTTGTAAAAGAATAAAAGAAACCTATTTGAATTTTTACGGCATATTCAGTAACGTTATCCGATTACATTCGTGCATCATATGTCTTCAATCGATTCTAGAGTCGAGCAAAAGGAAAGTGTTACGCCCTACGTAATTTTTTTTTTAATTATTTTTTAAATTATTTTTTAACGGGCGGAATCGCCCTTTTTACTAAGTGTGTTGCCATGGTTATTGAACGTAAGATTTACGAGAGCTGCAGATCGACTTAGAAAGATGGCGCCATACTTCACATTTGTGTATGAAATGTAGGACTGCAGAAACCTACACCAAGTACAGCAGCGGTCATGAGTCGATTTCCGCCAGATAATCAATACATTCGAAACGTAAACACAAACAACGTGGCTCGTCTTACCAACAGCGAGCTACTGCTTGAAAACGAAATCGAAAAATTGTTCACCAGACGGGGATCGAACTCACGACCTATGACTTTGTAGTCCAGTGCGTTAACCGCCTGTGTAATGATAATACTTCAGCATTTCATAACTTCGCTATGATCTTATGCCGAAAATCATCTGTAATACACATTTTCTTTGAATAAAATTGGCCATACTACGTCTTAATAGTTCGCGCTTCATGCATGACGTAACATACAAGTTTTCAGATAAAAATGTGGATGTCCCTTACATTTATAACATCATCGTTGTGTATGATTAAGCCAGCTCGGTTTTTTCCGTATCAATAAAGTATATAATCTAAGCGGCATAACAGTGACAAAATTTGATATAATCTTCGATACACAATGCTAATCTACGTCTCGTAAATCACTCGCCCTAAAAAAACCGATATCAATTGGCGATATGATTAGGAAACTGATCACGTCAAGTTAAAATGCATAAATATCATTGTTAAACCGAAATAACTAACAAAATTTGTATATAACCTTCAGGCAATCATGTAATTAATTTTAATTTCGAACCTTTTAAGTAGTTTTAATTCAACGCATGCTACGATATTCGTTCGTTTTGCGATCGAGCATTGCAATAGTAGAATAAACAAACCTATCACACAAATCGAAGAGATCTAATCGTAATTTGTGAAGGCTAGGAATAGCAATGGAGGTATACGACTTTTCCGAGAAATCCGCTCTTCCGGCCGTTTATCACTCCCGAAATTTTCTGAGTCAGACAGAGATCAAGTATAAATACGACCGAACTGGGAATAAAATGTTTCATTCCTATCAAAAAAATCGTGTCCCTATCCTGAAGCTGGTAGTGACACTTGGCTTCCAACCTCATCGCCAACTTGCAGCACTTAGGGGCCCTCACGCAACAGCAGTTCATTGTCAGTTTCCATCCGTATCAACACTTTTTATAAAGAATAAAAAAGTGAGTACAAGGAAAAAAACCCGACCCAACTTCAATCCACCATCCCAACCCCGCTCCTTACCCGTTTGAGACGAACATCCACGAAAATTTGTTTTATTTTTGTTCTCCCAACCTGAGACGAACGTGTTGGTTCCCTTCAAGGTTTTTTTTGTTTATGTTAAATAAAAAAGAGAACCTCACCTTAGGGAATATATATTGGTCGTTTCTTTTTTTTACTTTCTCTCACCTTTAGTGATGATAGGAATTGACACGGCGGCATTCTCTGAATGAAGAGCCGGTCAAATTCCGATCATTAGTAGGGACCTCTTTTTTTTTTATTTTAGTGATGCTGGCGACTTAACTAGGTGTCGTTCCCTGAACGACGAGCCTGTCGAGCCGCAAGCATCAGTAGGGACTGTTAGGTGACCTTCTATTTTTGTTCGGCATATCGACCCACTCCTTTTCAGTTATTTTATGAATATTTCAGGTTTTTTTCTTTTTCTTTACGTGCCAATCGGGATATAGCGATAAGGTTCCTACCTCTCTCTGATCCCTAACCACCTCTAAAAATGATCTCGCTACCCCTTTATTTTCTCACGGCTGATTTTCTTTCTTTCCAGTGAGAAAAACAAAGCCCCGCAATTTCTACCGGAAACGGAAGCGGGAAATTTTGAGAGCCGCGAGAGCAATCGCTGAAGCAGCAGCCGCCCAGGCCGCGGGCCAAGACCCACCTTTTTCCCCCGAGCTCCACTCAATTTCGGACCCATCTCCTCTTTCCTCCCCCACGCTCTGCCACGAACCAACCCAATCCCCAGTGGATCGACCCAGCTCAATTGATCCACTCCTACTCTCTCTGGAAGAAATTTTCCGGACGTCCGACCCACATGATCTTAATACTCCCCCTCCATCCACAAATCTAGCATCCACAGCCGGAATCTCGTGCAATTCCTCCGCCAAGTAAAAAATGAATAAAAAGCAATTTTATTAACCATACTTGTCGTTTATTTATTCGTGTTCACCTTTTTCCCATTTCAGCATAGCAGTCTTATTTACGGCAGACTCGCCATTTCCATGTCGTCATATGACTTTTAATCCTGAAATGCCACACGGGGTCCGGAAGACCCCAGACCTTTTTCAATGACAAATTTTCAAATGTTCCCGCCAAAAATGGAATTCATAGTTTTTTCTGATTATAGTTGTAGGTTTGAACTACCCGTCTCCACACTTATTAGTAGTCAGTTCTGTCGCAGCAACTATTTCGAGCGCTTCAAAATTAAAGTGGGGTCCGGAGTACCCCCGTGTGTCATCAACGCGCTTTTTTGTGTAAATATTATCATGTATGGTAGTCATAATTTTGTTGTCTTTTATTACGTTTGTTTATAACCTTTTAAGATGCCCTATCCAAAGATCGCAAAACGATAATGCAGTGTCCCTCGTATCTCAGGCCCACGTGTGACGTGCAACGCGCGTATCTATGCACTCATTACGCAGGTGCAAAGTGACATTATTTTTATCCACTTTTTTTCTTTATATTATATTTTATATTAGCTGTAAACATTTTCTGTATTTAAAACGAATTTTCAATAAAATTTAATAAGAATATGTACAGTTACAACGTTATTTATGATGTATTTTTTTCTCAGAATAAATCACACTTCACATTGCAAAATAAATACCTTTTTTTTAAACAATTCAATATCATTTTAATTTTTCCTTTCAGTGACATATCCTATGAGTACTATACTCAATTCTTAAGTAGAAATATTAAATATTAAAAATATGGTACTAATTTGTTTCTGGAAACCCATATTTTCACTTTTTTCGCACACTTTATTTTGTATACAGTATTGAAATTGCATTTTTAACAATGTAAGCTTTTTACATAGTTTCTAAAGCTTTGAACAACATTGAAAAAAATCTACATAAATAAATATCAAAAAATAAAAGAGTTAACAGACATTTTTCACGATGGGGTCTCGAATACCCCGTGTGTCATATATGAGATTTTACAGAGGTGCGGCATTTAAGGGTGAAAACTCATATGGGGGTAACAAAAGAAATGATAAGACTCGTCAGTATTCGAAAACTATATTTTCGAATTTCAGACCAATAGGAAAAACCAGGGCCGTAGCAGTCGTTATCCGCCTCTTACATAAACGGCCTGAGTGGAGGGATTGTATCACCGCTATTTTTTAAAAATAAAAATGTATTGGCTGATGATGCAGTTATTTCAATAATACTGCAGATGTTAAGCGCATTCCATGTATGTGATCGGAACACTGTTTGAAAAATCGTTTAAGCAATCTAATTATTCATTTATACAAAATGAATAGTTTACAAATTACATTAATTAACCCTTTCGCTGCGGACCATGTGTATACACGTAGTTATAAAAGATTGAATAAACAGAGAATAAACAAACAGATATAAACCAGCGTTATGTTTTATTGAGTATTTTGAATCGCAGGATCTGAATTTTAGGTCAAATTTCGAAAATTCTAAACGTAAAAGCCAATATGGCCGCACAAAATTGGCCAACTTTTACGCATTTTTCATTATACACGTAATTATAATAGAATTAATAAATAGAGAATAAAGAAACAGATATACACCAGAGTTATGGTTTTATTGGGTATGTTGAATCGCTGAATCCGAATTTGAGGCCAAATTTTTAAAACTGTAAAAAAAAAAATTCTATGTGATTGACTTAAAAACAAATTTCGGCCATATTGGATCCGCCATTTTGAATGATAGAAAATTGACTCCAAATTCGTAATCAGCGTCTTCGAAAACATAAAATATCCATATTTACACAAATTGCAAATTGGCCGGAAACATCGTAACATTTTGAGCCCACTTTCAAGTTTTCGGTTTTCACAGCGAAAGAGTTAAAAAAAGATAAGTACAGTGCATTTTCTATTAGTGTTTTGTTCATACTTTAAAGGGGCACTCTAATGCGGCGGGTTGGAAAAGTCGTTTGTTATTACTTCCACCCACAAGAAGTGTTGAATTTGAATACCTCAGCAAAATAAAAAAGTACCCAAAAGTTTTTCAACAAATGTCGATCCTAAACAACTAAAAAATGCAATTAAAAAATGTTTGTCCGTGATCTGGTTCGTACGTACGCGTCATTTTTGTTTGTTGTCTAACGATATCTCGCTATTTGTTTTTAGAGTCAATCTACACTAGATTGTGGGAAGGTCGAACAAAAAACGTGAAAAAATACGTTTCTTATCAAAAATACAAATCGCATTTAAAAATGTTTCAAACAAAAAAGGTAGAGGATAATATTTTCTACAAAAAAAGTTTATGCAATATCTTCGTAAAATCAAATGCCGTAGAAGACGAATAAACATGAAAATAATAAAAAAAATAATAAAAAAAAGTTGAAAAAAATGTCTTTATCTAGGAATGGGATTGCGTGTGCGAAGTAAAGCTTTTCAGTTCTTAGTTTATTTATCTTAGGAAGGGGGGTCAGAAGAATTTGTTCTTTTACACAAACAAAACGCAGTATCTGAATTCTTTAAAAGATGGCGAATTTTCATCACACTTGGTAGCTAGTAGTTTTGTAGTTTGCTGATTACGAATATGAAGTCAGATTTTGAAAATTCAAAATGGCGGACGGTGTTTTGAAAATGAAGAAAGGCATTATATGGTCCTGGTATTGCTGACTAGTTGAAAAGGCATTTTTCTTATAGTTCTTATCTTGAAAAAAACGTTTTTCTCAAGTTTATTTACAGTAACCAATATTCTAGTAATTTTGAGTCCTTTTTAAATATGAACTATGAATTTCATCAGTTGTAATAACTACCATGAAGTAGTTACTACGACATTAGATAGGTAGTTGAACTTTATAAATTTACTACCAACTATAAATTGAAGTTAAAATATTAAAATAAACGATACCCTAACGGCTTACCTAATTTAAAAAGTATTTCCTTGTATTATTTTTCCTTCAACTATACAGCAGTACTTGAATATATTACATATTTATGTTACTTCTAAGTAGATATTTTTTAAAAGAAATTTTCAATAGCTTTTACAAAGGTTACATTTTTTACATAATTATGCAAAAATAAATAAAGAATAATGTAAACCTCAATATTCTCGTATTTGGAACATTTCCTGCGCAGGGAAAATAATTAATTTTAGATTTCGTGCATACTTGGTTATTTTGATATATTTTAGTTGTACATAAGAGTTCATCAAAGAATTTTGCAAAATTACAAACATTTTGTAAGATACTGTTAATTACATTTTGTAGTGATACAAGAAAATTCATGATAGGAAAAAACGTTTATTATAAAAATGTATAGAGAAAATATTGAAAGTTAACGGCATATTTTAAAAATATATTCGAAAAATAGATTTTTTTTTTAATAATTTCAAATTGAGGCTTGAAATATTCTTGATAATTGTAAAATTTGCAGAGACTTTTTTTTTTACATTTTTGTGAATTAATATTTGGAATTTTTGTTGCGTAATGGATTCGTGAGGCTGATGTGGGAGCGGCAAGGTAATTAATATTGCTTTATGAAGTATTTGCGACTTGTAAGAAATCATTCTACATTCCCTTCATCAAAATATTCCTTGTTGGAAGTAAACGGCTCCGAACACTATCCGTTAGGGTGGGTCGATTTTTGAAAAAAATCAGCGAATCGGAATCGTTCGGGTGGGAAAATCTTTGCAATGGTACCAGGAATAACTGACATAAAGCTGCATCCGATCCGATAATATCTTTTGCCTCCAAAAACGGTTTCAAATTAACATTATTTTCTTATGGAAAAAACTGCGATTTCTGTTTTCTCTCCATAATTATTATTTAAAAAATCCCACACCAATTTGCGATCCTGATATATTTTCTTGAATGATTTCTGAATGCAATAAATCCGGTCTGATCAGAAAAGATCAATTTCCGGCCTAATTATTCCATTTTAAACTTTGATAATTTTTATTTAAAAAAAATGCTAAAATCCTAAAATATGTCAATTCATTCATAATATCTCCTCTGTAATGCATTCTAAAATTAGGTTTGATGAAATGACGAATTCCTGATAGTTTTCCGATTAAAATGACCACCGGTTGAGTTAAAAATGATCATTGCTATTCGAAAAATGATGTTTTTGAGAAAATCAAGTTTTTCTTTTTTCTTTTTTTCAAAAAATGACCGCCATTTTGTTAATTTTCAAAATTTTTTTAAATTTCAAAATGGCTATGAAAGAACATTTAAAACACTACTAAACGTAAGAAAGCAGAATGTTAATATATCGATATTTAACGGAAATAGAGAGATTTGAAAATAATTTCCTACCTGTTTCGGAGAAAAATGAAATTACCAGGGAAATTTTTTTTGTAGGTCATAACTTTAGGAAAATTTTTTTGTTTACAAAACACAAAAATACATATCTCTTTATTTACCTAAAAGAACAATAAAAATCATATAAAACATGATTTTAAATTTCAAACTTATTTTCATTGCATGATTTGAAATGGAATTGGTGTTTAGTAAACTTCAAGTATATGGGTCATTCTCCAGAAAAGGTGTAATTTTATGTCCCCAGTTAATATTTTATCCAAATAATGGAATTTATTCTCACAACATTTTTTTTCTTGCGCCTTATACTTTTATGTAAACATTGCACAAGAGATAATTTGTTCAAATCGCATGATAACATTTTCACATACTGCTAAAGGTCCGAAATGTAAGCCTCCTGGCTGTCCCCAGGTATAAATATCACGTTTTCGATCACTGTCATTCTCTTTCATGTGAATGATTAAATTTGTTTAAAAGTAGTTATGATCTGTGTTACTTATAACAAACAAATAGTGTTGTGAAAATTTCACTATAACGTTCCTGAAAATTGTTATGGCTTTGCAAAATGTGTCCCCATGTTTTAAAAAATAAATGTAAGTATGTACAGAGTACATGCCATTTCCAGTATAAAAAAAATGAAATGTAGATACAGAGAATCGTTCTACAATTTCGATTACTTTTTGACTATGGATTGTGTGTATAATATTACTGATTTCAAAACTAACTTAAACCCAAATTTAGTAATATTGTTAGAACTAAGGCCAGTGCGTTTATTCCTTGTAAGCCTCCTGTCATATTTGCGACGCTAATTTAGCATGTTAAGAAAGCGAGTAATATCTTAAAATATAAAGAAAAGATTAAACTCTTAAGTGCATTTGACCGAAATTTATTTTGTTGTTATGTTAACATGGTTAATACGTTGACATGTAAGCTCCCCTGTCATGTAAGCCTCCTGGACAATTGTAGTGATTTACGAATATTCCGTTCTTATTAGTGATAGAACGGATTTTTATTGAACTTAACACCAATTTTCTTAACTACTTTTAGTATTAAACGCGCATCATCAGTAATATGCGATAAATAAAACTTTTTTTTTACATCGCTAAAATAACAAAACATATCAATTTATAATTTTCCATAATAATTTTAACTGTTTTGAGTTTTATAAAATAAATATTATTAAGTTATTATTTTTATTCTTACTCTTTATGAGTCACTCATTCGCTAAGAGTGAACATTTCGCCATTTTTATATAAAATTTCCATTAAAAAATAAAATTACTTGCATATTTCAGGCGTATCGATGGCTGCTGCATTATTACTTCGTATTTACGTAATTAGCAAGCCAATGAATATATCTAAACTTTAAATTTTAATTGTTATAATCTTTTATTTTTTGGAAAAAAAAATACGTCGATTTTATACTTTTTCGAAGAATGACCCATATCCGCAAGACATCAAAATGCCCATAAAAATCTAAAATTCAAAGTTGCCCCCTTTTTTACGTTTAAATTTCGCGGGTATTCGGACGTCAAACGCTGTATTTGTTTGGAAATCAACATGTAACAATAAACACTTGATGGCGGCAGCTGTCAATATGTCAACTACAGCTGATTGTCGAGAAGGAGGCAGTCATGAATGTCATACTAAGCACTTGAATTTATTTTTCGCACAATTACAAAGAGTTTTATTGATAGTTATTTATTTTGAACTTGATTACATGTTATAATCTTTAGTACTTTAATTACTACAAAATAATACAGAAGCCTTAAATCTGTTATAATATTTTAATAACACATAGGTATAAATAAATATACATTCAGTGACATTTATTAATTTTCTGTATTTTGTGCTGTGTCCATACCTGTAATATACATTAAAGAAGATTTATACACAATGCCGGAACGAATAGAAATAGGTAAAGTATACAGTCGATCAATAAATAACAGAAATTCAAGTTATGTCCAATTACTAAAACGATTTTATCGCTTTCTTTATACATTTCATTCGACGATCCTTCTTTTATTCGAAACGTTAGATATTAGACATTATTCTATCATGTTATGCTAATGTGTCGTCGATTTCAATGAGCGACTCAATGGTTTTACAGTATTTATGATTGTGATTAAAAATTCATTTGTTATTCATAAAATATTGCAGCAATCATTCCGCAAGATCTGCGACACGAAGAAACGATTGTTCAAATCGCAGAAGCTCTAGATAATTTAAATACAGCAGTCTCACATATATTCAACTCTATTAATGGACGAATTTCCGAAAATAGTAAAAGGTTTGATACAATAAAATAAACTTATTTTCTATTTTTAATTTCGTGTAATTTATCTGAATCTTTTCCATAGATTGGGAGGTATTAAAGAAAGGGCTGGAAAGCTTCAAGGCCGATTAACTCACCTTCAAACCAATCTAAATTTAAAAGCGGTCAAAATGTACTCTGCCGCTAAATATCCAGCTATGGAAACGTATCAAGAGTATAAAATGGCCATACAACCGATTTCAAAGTCAGAACCGCCAATTGCCAAAATTTATAAAAGTCCCGTACCGATATCTGATAAATTGGATCTTTCTACGATTGAGAGTCAGATCGAAAGCGGGCAATATTCCTCAAATACCAATATTCAAGAAAAACTACAATTTTATTATGTGAAGTCAAAGCCCAATTTGATGGATGAATATCGAGATCGAACAAAGCTTAATGTTTCATCCGTCACATCTCTTTTACCTTTTAAAACGTCAAAAATATCTCAAGACGATTCATCGCCTCAATTAAATCCGAAAGAAAAGAATCGAATAGAAGATGCTCCAGATTCCATTTTGCAACCATGGCATTCGTCCGAAGTAGAGCCCCTATCGGGTTACACATATGCTCCAACTTTGGGAGAGGTATACAATTTTTTACCACATTTGTTTGTTCATTTATTTATGAATTAACCACTTCTGCAGTGGTAGCTGTTTAAAAAAAAAAAAAGTGCCAGAAGTGGCACAGCCCTGCACTTAAGATATCGAAAAACGGTGAAACACGGGTTCCATTTTTTCCTAAAATATATCATTTAACATTTAATTAATCATTTAAAAAATCAAGTAATATTTCACATTTATGCCGGCCATCTTGGATCCACCATTTTGAATTTACAAAATCTGACTTCAAATTCGTAATCAGCGACTCAAAAAATTCCCGAGTACCAACTTTCATAAAAAAGTAAATTTTTTACATTTATGTCGGCCACCTTGGAACCGACATTTTGAATTTTCAAAATCTGATTTCAGATTTATAATCAGCGACCCCGAAAACCCCCGAGAACCCAGTTTCATAAAGTTTGGGTAATTTTTCGCATTTCGGTCGGCCATCTTGGATCCGCCATTTTGAATTTCCAAATCTAACTTCAGATTCGTAATCAGCGACCCCGAAAACCGCCGAGTAACAATTTTCAGCTGTTTTCCGTATAAAGAAAAATGTGCGCCGCACATTTTAATAAATTTAGCAAATTTACAGCCGCCATATTGGATCCGCCATTTTGAATTTTCCCATTTTGACGACAGATTCGGATTCAGCGACCCAAAATATCTTGGTATACGAAGTTTCCTGCAAATTCATTAAGAATTGTAAAAGTTATTGCAAAATGTACACATATGATCCATTACCACGTTTGTCAATCATTTTTTTTTGTCTCCAAAAACAGGGCATTTTCAAGAATGAAATTTTTTTTTTTTAAGTTACTGTAAATTCGTTTTTTTAAATGGATTCTTGCTTATTAGCACCAAGTTAAGTTATTGTTAAAGTAGTCACGCTACAAAATTATTTTAAAGGAAAGGGGAAGACTTTTACTATGAGGCATTTTCATACGGCTATATAAACCAACAATTGCTTATTAAAAACTTGAAAAAAATAACTCTAAAGAGTCAAAAACATAATGTACATATCTGATTTAGTGCATTTTTGTGAATAAATGACAATTATTTATTAAGTAATAATTAAAAAATTAAGAAAAACACATGAATTTTTGAAGAAGATTTAGACAAAATAAATTTATTAAAGTTAATATGTCGTTGGTTAGTAACTACAATGATAATATTATATTCATAATTTTAATAAATAATATTATTTCATAAAAAACTTGATTCATAACGTTGTAACAAATATAAAGTTTAATTTTGTGGTTTTTTAAATTATATTTAAATAAATGTCTAAGAGGAAGAGAAATATAAATGTTATTTATGATTTGAAAATATTTTCTGCTACGGGTTACACTTTGTTCTTGTTTCGTACCTGATACGCCAAATGTTTGGTAACGACAATGAAAATTTGTAAAAAAATCCAATTTTACATGTTTTAAACAATAATAAATTAAAAAACAAATTGCCAGTAACGTTTATTCCTTTAATCTTTAAGTTTTCATCATTTTTTAATTGCTGTTTGTATCAAAATACCAAAATTAGGACGGGTGACGACAATTAATTTAATAAAAATACGTGGTATTTTTATACAGTTTTTACTTGTTCATGAGGTAAATATGTTCTCTTTGCAATTTTCTATGGAGGATTAGTAAAGTGTAGTGTTTTTTCTTTAATTTTCTCATAAGTTTTAGTAAAAAAGTTAATTATTTCCAGTTCATTTATACCAGTTTACACATTGTCGTTACCTCATAGAAATTTCTTAAGACATTAATATTTCAATAATTATAAGTATATATATTGATTTAATTAAATATTATACAGAGAGAAATTGTACAGTTTGAGTTATACTATAGAAATATTATTTGAATAAATTAAAATAATTCGGCGCTAATATTTTCAAGTTTTGAACATATCAAAAATGCTACTTTTAGTCTTTAAATGTCATTTTACACCAGTTTTTTGTAACAAAAGTATTATTTTTTCAAATTAACATGGGCCAGGGATATTTATTTAACATTTCTATTGAAATTTAATAATTTATTGTCAAAGTTTGTGTAAGATATAACGTAAAGACACGAAAATGCCCTGTTTCCGGAGAATCACCCGTATATGATCCATTATCATTGAAGTGGTTAACACAATCATCTTTGTATTTCAGGTTCCACAAATTAATGTTCCACTTACATTACCAGATTTGCCAGGAATTGTTGACGATGAACGTTTCGTTCTTGATCTTAAATTCCAAAATCCAATTGCTCCTTCGTCAGCTGCTGTAACACCTACATTCCGTCAAGAACAACCCCCGTCTCCACCCTCCGTTATTGAGAATAGCATCCCTGAAAAAGTAGAAAGCAGTTCCAACGTTTCAAAAGTTACAAAAGAACCATCTGTGGCTGAGGTTCCTTCTCTACCCATTGCACCAATTGAAAAACCATCAGCGACTCAAATTTCTCCACCGCCGCCACCTCCGCCACCTCCTCCAGTACCTACGGACGAAGGATCAAATAAGAAACCAGAAGTTAAAACTACAAAAGAATCTAAACCCGTTACATCTACAGACGACAGGAGCAGTCTTATGGCTGCCATTCGTGACGCTGGAGGAATTGGAAGAGCGAAGCTCAAGCATGCGGCAGAAGTAGAAAAACCAACCGATCGCTGGTCCTCTGCATCTGTCGGTGGTGATTTAATGGCTGATTTGCATGCTACGTTGTCTTTAAGAAGAAAAGGTATTGCTGGTTCGAGTATAAATGTTTTGGCTCGAATGTCCAGTATGATTCCTCCTCCACCGAAACCAAACGAGTCTTCCATGTCCGACCGAAATTCAGCCACCAGCGAATGCGAATCGCAAGGAGACATAGATGACTGGGAAGAGTGACATATGTATTTGTGTGCACAATAAAATTTAATACAAATTATTTGCTGTCATTTTATTTACAACTCAATTAATAACAAAATTACAGTAATCTTTTATACATTGTTTAACAGTACATCTTAACGAATATAATACAGCGTTAAAAGTTTCTTCCAAAATATTCATATAAGAAATTAGCTGTGCGTTTAATAAAAAGTGGCTTTATTAACATCTACGTTACTGTATTTTATCAGTCGTTGCTTTAACGAATTATTGATTACAAAATAAATTAAATAAATTCGATAAAAATGCCTTATAAACATTTACTTAAATAATTTGAGAGTAAAAATTATTATGAAAATATCTTATATGTATATATTATTTGTTCGTTGAAGAACATTTCTGATATGTTTGAATATTCAATGTATTTATAGCGAATTTCAGAAATATGTCTATTATAGACAGTTTAATAATCAGCAAAATTGCTGAAGGTTGTGAAATTTAGATATATTTAAAATATCTAACTATTCAAGTCTACAAAATTTGTTAATACTCTAAATTTTGTTAAAACCTAATACCACATATTTTAATAAACCATTAGCCTTGTTTCCATTCGCTTTACACATTTCTTGTAACGATACGATACATAATTATATGTATCAATGGTAGAAACGAAGATATTATAGGAATAAAATTGCAGCATAGTCGAGACTGCTAAATATCGGAGTACATCTAAAAGAACTTGAGACATAAAAATCCAACGTCAAAAATAAAATTCTTTTAATTAAGATTTTTTTGTCCTAAGTCTTTATCACCCGTAATTTATATACTTTCGAATACTTTCATAGTTTTGTTGCTATCTCTTATTTCTTACTGGTTATGTGTATATATAGCGTGTCGTTTCATATTTACATTTATGTAACTTATTTTACATAAAATATTTCTACTTGAAATAGTCAGCACCCTGCGCTGCATTTCATTAATAGATAAAAGTTATTTGTCTTGAATAACGTTATTCAAGTGTCATGAACACAGTGTGAATTCTAACTATAAAGACGGAGCTACAGCATTGAGTGCCTTCATCGCTATTTCGAACCCAAGGAAACAAGCTGCATTGGCAGGAAAAGCTCGTAGCATGACAGGAGTAATTCCTTTGTAAAGAGCTCCGGGGCCTTCTTTTTTCATTAACTCTACGAAGACTGACCTAACACCTTTTTTGTATGTGTCATCAGGAGCTGTAAAAAAGAATCAAAATTATACGAATAAATATAAATTTCATTTAGTCATGAACCATTTTGCTTAATCAACATAAATTTATTATTCTCATGGCTTTTACAGTTCAAATGGTTTTGTTACTCAAAGCCCAACGTTTCGACCTTTTATCGGTCCTCTTCAGGGACATCTATTTAAAAATATATAAGAAAAACAAAAATAATTTTACTAAATCAGATAAATAAATAAGCAAATAAAAAACACTCATAACAAATAATGCACAAATTTGACCGGTAACTGAGCGATTTAAATAATATTAAACGCACTGTTTACGAGGCAAATCGATAGAAACCGAAGACTGAATATGAAGTAAACAATTATTTACAAATATGTTTCCAGTGCACAACAGTGATACACAATACATGATAGACCTTAAATAAACTTTAAAATTTAACAAAATGTATATAAAACCATAAAATGAAATAAAATAATCTGTGAAATTAATGGTGTAAAAAGATTGAAATGTCTAAATTAAACTTGAAATATGTTAGAATTATTAAATCAATGTGTTTTAAAAACCAGTTAATTTCTCTGTGTCAACTCTATAATTAATACTATTATCAAATTTCTTTATATAAATCATTTCTTTCACATTTCTTTTTTTCCAATGTTTCTCTTTATCAAAACTTTTACATTAAAAAATTTGAAATTATGACATGTACTCAACATGTGTGATGTCAGTGCCGTATGTCGAATGTCCTATTTCCAACCATTTTTACGCTCATAAATACGTTTCTTAAGGTAATGTTTCGTTTTTTCAATATATTTTGCATCACATTCTTCACAATCTATTTTGTATATTATATTAGATCTTCTTTGTAAATCTATCGCATCAATTTTTGTCTTAAATATAGTTCGTAAGATGTTCAAACTTCCATTGATTATCACTATGTAAAATTGTTTAATAATGTTTCTAATTTTAAAAGCAACATTCTTAATGTATGGTCAGACAATTGATTTTGATTAGTCAAATATTTCCCTAATATTATTGTTATTATTATCGTTAGATTTGTTACCGTAGTTAAGTCTTTGTTACTGGAATTAGAATTTTCCTTCTTCCAACCGAACGGCGTGGTTGATATTGATATAACCGAACTCGCTGGTGGTGGGCCATAAATTGCTTTGATTGGAAAGAATAGGTTCCGAATTGATCTGGTTGCATCTAATCTGTTAAGTAATAGATAACCAAAAACCGCCTCGTTTTTATAAAACAGAGTAGATTATTAATTAATATTATTATTATCACCAGATTATGTATGCTTATAAATTTGTCGATGACTTTAGTAATTCGAGCATAATTCGTAGAGAAATGTAAATATTGAAATGAAACTGCCATGACTCAGAAGCTGAAAGTCTCCTCTTTAATTCTCTTTTTTTATTTTTCCCGTACGTTGACTTGGCCATGAGATAGCAACATTTTAAATTAGCCAAAATTCCGCATGGGTGCGCTCATACTTTTGAGCGGTACTGTATGTTAGAATTATTAAATCAAATGCATGACAATTAAAATTGTCAGATCCAATATGGCGTATGAAAATTAAAAATTTTATTTTATATTTATGAAACTGGGTAAATTACGGTTTTGTGGTCTCTGATTACGAAATAAAAGTTATTTTTAACAAATTAAAAATGTCAAAAATGCAGTATGGCGGACAAAATTTAAAAACTTTTCTTACTTTTCTTAAAAATAGACACAGGGAGGTTTTTTACTTTTATTGATAATTTTGTTGTTTATGAACATCTTAATTTTTCTTTTTACATTTTGCTAATAAAAATGTTCAGTCTGTAATTTCTATTTTGTTTCATTCCGAAATTCTTAAAATTGACCAAGTAATCACGAGTTGAAGTGAAAAAATACCGAAAATTTATATTTTATTATAAACAAATAAAGAAAAAGGTACAAATTTTTGTAATGGCAAAAAAAGATTGACCTTTTTATCCTGCATAAGGATTATTTTGAAAATTAAAATTTAAAACATTTTTGAAAATCGACTATTGGACAATACTTTTCTAGCAGAATCCACATGCAAGCATTTTTGATCACTGGAGGTTCAATTGAAAACTTATATGTGTAGTCAAAGTTATACGTTGTATTGATTAACAGTATCTCAGTACAATTATATAAAAATAAAAGCAGATTTTTTATTTTTGATGCGACATTGGATCCGCTATTTTCAATTTTCTAAAAATTATTCTAATAATTTCCTAATTCGTAATCTGCGACCCCAAAACCCCGATTTAGTACATTTCATAAAAATAAAATATCGTTTTTATTTTCTACCAGTTTTATCAAGATCGGATAATTTTTAAAGATTTGGCACAAAAAAATAATAGCTTCAATCGCCATTTTAGAGCCGCCATTTTTAATTTTCCCTTGTGTTCTTACGAATATGTAGAACTGAGACGTTAAAAACACGATATTTCAAGGCTTTGACCCAAGGACTTTTCTTGTTTGACATGAAAATATTCATTAAAAAATATTTGTTAAGGAAAAAATCGCGTTTTTTTGTGTATAATTGTTTATAACTTGTTACATTTGAATTTTTTGAATTGGTTTTTAATGTAAAGAAATATTCTGAAAATCTTGATGAAAATTGTGTCCTCTTGGGCGTTAATGGGTTAAATATAAAATACGTTGTGTTGTGAGCGATTACGACGGAAGGTGTTTGAAATGTTTAGAAATTTCCAAACTATGGCATTTTAACATCTAATGCAATTGCTGGTTTAAGCCGTTAATTATTTTATTTTAATTTTTAAATGCACCTACGTTAAATCTTTATTATTATAAAATATGTAGATTTTAAAATTTACAACACCATCTTTATGATTTCTTCAGCGGGCATTCACTTTTGAACTTGAAATTAACAACTCTTTACCTTTTTTTAGATGTAAAATTTATTAAACAAAATGGTACCATAATTGACTAGTATAGAAAAGAAACCTGTTCAGGGAAATATCTTAATTTCAGTTCGTGTCATCCTATACACATGAAAAGAGCAACCGAACGAATTTGTATGTATATTAAGCAATTTTCACTTAAGAATGGTTATAACAATTGTTTTATAGACACCACTAATCAAAATACTTGACTTTTTAACTTAAAAACTTGATGGTAACGAATCTAACAATAATAATAACAACAATAATATTAGGGTAAAATTTGACTATTCAAATTCAATTGTCTTACATTAAGAATTTTACTTTTAAAATTAGAAACATTATTAAACAATTTTACATAGTGATAATCAATGGAAGTTTGAACATCTTACGAACTATATTTGAGACAAAAATTGATACGATAGATTTACAAAGAAGATATAATGTAACATACAAAATAGATTGTGATGACTGTAATGCAACGTATATTGGACAAACGAAACATTACCTCAAGAAACGTATTTATGAGTGTAAAAATGGTTGGATATAGGACATTAGACATATGGCACTGACATCACACATATTGAGTACATGTCATAATTTCAAATTTTTTAATGTAAAAGTTTTGGATAACGAGAAACATTGGGAAAAAAGAAATGTGAAAGAAATGATTTATATAAAGAAATTTGATAATAGTATTAATTATAGAGTTGACACAGAGAAATTAACTGGTTTTTACAACATATTGATTTAATAATTGTAACATATTTTAAGTTTGATTTAGACTAGAGATTTTGTTAAATTTTAGTGTTTCTTATTTACAGTCTTTCATTTGCATGTTTGTAATTGTCTATTATGTATTGTGTATCACTGTTGTGCACTGGAAAGCATATTTGTAAATAATTGTTTACTTCATACTCAGTCTTCGGTTTCTATCGAGTTGACTCGTATTTGTTATAAGTGTTTTTTATTTGTTTATTTATTTATTTGATTTAGTAAAATTATTATTGTTTTTATTTTATGTTTTTAAATATATGCCCCTGAAGGGGACCGATAAAAGGTCGAAACGTTGGGCTTGAGTTACAAAACCATTTGAACTGTAATTTTAACATTTTTCAAAGAATGAAAAGAATATGACTCCGTTTCAGAGTTAACATCAAAACAATAAAACCGGAAACATAAATGGTGTCAATTGTATTGATTTTTATGCAAAACCTAGAATTTACTATCAGACTTTCTCATATTAATTATAGTTTTTTAAATTTATAAGTATAAAATATGTACCAGTTTGGAGTCGAGACTTCAAAACATCGGGTGGCATGCCAATAATCCAGTTTGTAATTCCAGCAAATCCTCCGGCAAATATTGTTGAAAGTATACCAAGTTTTCCATCTTCGGGTGTTAAATATCTTTGCACCAGCTCGTAAGTCATGAAATACATTCCACTAGCTGGTACATCTGGAAGATGAAAAGTAATGCTTATATGAAATGATGATACGTATATAACGCGTGGGTTGATTATCTATTCTCTATCCTGGGGGACATCCTGTCAGATATGAAGAATGGAAACAAACAATTGTACGTTATAACAGTTCCTTACCATTTTTTACTATAAGCAGAGTATGCAATTGTTTCTTATACTTTATAACATCAATGAGCAATGAAAACAGAAATTATTTGGATTATTTTCCTCTGGGTATGTTAATTTTAACGTATGTAAATATAATGATTTAAAAAGATTGATTTTTATTTCTAATATGAGCAAATCCTCAAAAATTCTAGTTACTTTGCAATAATTGGGCTACGATAAGTGGAAATGTATATTTTAAAACTGTTTTCTGTGTAAAAAATCATGGCAAATTTACTCTATTAGTTTTTTTCAAGCTGTAGATTACAGTTATGAAGCTATAACTCGAAAGTACATGATTTTATTAAGAATTCACGTTGTGACTCACCATAAAAATTACTTTCTTAGCATTGTAAAAAGAAAGTCTGAAACAATTCGCTTCAAACATTTTTTTTAAGTATCTTTTGATCTATATTATCGACTGAAAAATGTTTCAAGAATGTGCTTCCATAAGGCAAAAAGTAAGAGGTACAAGAAGAAGTGTGACTCACTTTATAAAATATCAAAAACTGTACAAAATTAATTTTTTTTCAGAAAAAAGTTTTCTGTAAACCATATTTGAATAAACTAGCATATATTCTACTCCGAAATAACAATTTAATCCAATTTTTTCAAGACTGTGCCTTGTAAATATTCTTACTTATAAGCTTTCTAAATCAAATGAGTCGCTGGACCCCTCGTGTTAAAAATTGTCATTTTTTATATGATCTATACCCCCAAGTCCATTTATGTATACTCTATTTTTTGATGTTGTAACCAGTGTTTAAATTGTGCATTCATTTCTTTAACTATTTAAACGCAATTTGAAAAATGGTGAAACTTAAATATCAATATAATACAGAGAAAAGGTATCCACCTGTGTTTCAAATAGATCGAATATTGCAATAAAACTTTACACAATGAATCAGAGTGTGTTGGAAAATTTAAGACACGATGCTGCTGCTACATATTTGGGTTCATTTACGTCCAATATTCCAGCTAATTAAGTCAATTGTACCTGACGTTGAAACAATTCATGATCGAAGTGATGGCCCAGCGACCCAGTACAAAAATAAGACAAATTTCCAATTATTTATATATCATTGTGAAGAATTGCAGTTGGAAAATAACTCATTGAATTTTTCTACTCCAGGACATGGATAAAATAGTGTAGACACAAATGGTGGTATAGTTAAACAATCGTGCGATCATTTTGTTTTAGCTGGAAATTATATTACGTCGACAGATGGTGTAATTAATGCTATTAATAAGTCTACTGAAACTTTTTGAAATTACACTTGACCATATAGACGCTGTCGACAAAGTTGTACAACCCAATTTAAAATCAGCCCCAATTTCTAATAAAATTTTGCCATTGTTGTGGAGTACCGATAATAAAAATGTATTTTTCTTAATTATCTGTCGTACAATCTATGTTCCACCAATCTGCTGTATAATCATTTTCCACTCAAGGCAACTCAGTTGAAGTTAGCCAATGCTAAATCAAAACAGATAACAATGCTAAAGCAAAAAGCTACAAGACGAAAAACAACTGGTTGAACAATTTCTTACTTTAGTATTGTTATTATAATTTAATATTAATAATATTGATATAATTAATTGTCATTACATATAATTTAATAAATAAATTGTGATTATTATCGAAAATGATTGATATGTCATAAAATGTGGCAAATAAGAGGAAAAAATAGGGCATTCAAACGCTATTGTCATTGGTATTAGCCCAGGAAATCAAGGAAATTGTATAATACAATTGAAGGTATTGGAGATTCGGAGACAAAATCAATGTTTGTCACTTAATACCCCGCAGTCACTTACTAACCTATTTTAATTTACTTCCTTTCAATATCTAATGATCTTAATCTATTAGAATAATTTTACTCAAATCAATTTGAAATTCGGTTCAAATATGTATTTACAAAAGAAGTCTTAAAAAAAATCGTGAGCCCATATTTTCTATTACTATTCAAGGCTAACTACACCATACAAAACAATACTGTGCCTTTAAAAAGAATATTATTTTTTTTAATATCAAATTTTGAAAATTTTGGAGATTTGCTCATATACATTTTAATTTACATTTATAAAATGTTTCAATTTATTTGTTACATTAAAGCTTTCTTTCATTGCTGTATTTTTACCTTTTACTCATTTAAAGCAGTATAAACTGTACTAATAATTTCCTAACATTTTTCGGTACCATTTTAATATCGTATTTAACTTTAGGGGCAATGTACCATTGGACAAATCCTGGACAACAGCACTATATGGGAAGTGAAATGTCCAAAACAATGTTGTTGTCAATTTCTTCAATATGCGGATTTGCCTCTGCATAACTGGATAAACTCAACTAAAGTTTCCCAAGTATTAAGCTATTATTAAGATTATATACACATTGAGTACCATGTGATTCTGATTCTATGTCACTTTTACTCTGGACACAAAAGAATCGTTTGTACCTGATTGCAATAACTTTTTTTTCTATTTTGAAAACTTTAAAATGGTTAATATACGTGGCACGGTGGTCCTCGATTGAATTCAACCCTGAATTTCTTACACCTCTGATTTTGTTTTCGGAATTGATTATGGGACATTTCAGGACCAATGTGCAATAAAATTTAAAATCAAAGTCTGGGCACTTTTTTTTTATCGCTATTTTATTTTTTAATCTATAGTATCAATATAATTGTTTCAGAAACATGTACATGTTTATTTATTTATTTATTAACGGACTATAAGTCCTTGAATAAAATGTTACAATAGATAAATTCGCAAAATATTACATAAAAATAATACCATAATTGGACGCTGAACAGTTACATAAAAATAATACAAATTCAAGATAAAAAGAAGTACATAAAATAATGCCAGCATTAACAAGACTAATACAAGTATACAAAATAAAATAATATAAAACACACCGAGTAAACAAAAGATTTAGTCATAATATTGGTACACCATACGCTCATTATGTTTAAGAGTAACTAAAGAATTTATCGCACGGGTATTAACATCAAGACTATTCCAGACATGCTTAAGGCGAGGGACAGGATAATTAAATGTATAATTCGATCTGCATAAAGATTCCTGAAGTGTTCTGTGATTACGGAAAGAATAAGGGAGGACACGAGAAGGGAATAATGACGATAAATTAAAAAGTTCTGGTAAGTGTAGAAATCGGAAAACAGTTAATGCATCGTGATATCGGTGAATTGAGCTGATAGTAGGGAAATTAAAATTGAAAGCTATGTCGTGATAACTGTGATTGAAACGGGACATAGGATTCCCTGATTTAAATGACAGATAACGAAGTGCTCTCCTTTGCACTCCCTCTAAAAGATCAAATCTGATAAAAGTGTGAAATCGTTAAAGGATTTTTAAAGTCTTTAGTAGATCTTCGAATAAAGCCCAGCATCTTTGATGCTTTGGATCGTACATTTAGTAAATGGTCCTGAAACGTGAATTTATCAGACATAGTAACACCAAGATCAGTGATGTGATAAACTCTAAGTAAAAGCACAATAAGCAACAATTATATAAAAATTTATCAGATCTTCGTGAAAAATATATAATATTGCACTTAGAAATATTTAAGTTCAAACCGTTCCTCTTGGACCACGCCTCAACTGAGTTTAGATCCTTCTGAAGATTTGATGCATCCAAATGTGATCGGATTAAATTAAAAATTTAATAAAATATTTAATACAAAAAAACATGTAAAAAGTAATTAAATACTGAAATTCAATTAATTTGGTGTGTGTATTATGTTTTATATGCGTGAACAAAAAATTAAAAGGTACAATTCTGGAGGTGAAATCAAATCTAAGAAAAATTTATCATTGCTAGTTTGGATGATAATTTGACATGATTTTGGTTTACGTTTCTATATAAACAATAAAGAATTATAAAACATAATACACACACACACACACACACACACACACACACACACAAACACACACACACACACACACACACACACACACACACAAACACACACACACACACACACACACACACACACACACACACACACACACACACACACACACACACACACACACACACACACACACACACACACACACACACATATATATGCTATATATATATATATATATATATATATATATAGCATAAAAAAAATTCTAAGTAGGAGTTTTTCATTATTTGAATGGACACACTGACTGGGCTAAGTAGGCTTGTTTCACAGTAAGTATAGAAATATGAAGCTGAAACTAGCCCCCTACTCCAGCCTCTAACGCATATCAGTAAAAGGTTCAGAAAATTCATAGATATGCCAAAATAAATGCAGAACATGAATCCGATTAATTAATTAACGAGCTGCAAATTAGGAGTGAGAGAAGTAGGGGCTAGAATATGGGGCTAGCTTCAGCTTCATATAGAAATAACATAAATTCACTGACTAAATAGATAAATTTAGAGAAAATTATCTCAGTTAGAATGTTTTAGTTACAACAAAAGTGCATGCGATATTTTTTCATGTAAAACAGTTTTGTATGAAACATCAAAAAGGCTTAGGGTTTTTCAGTGAACTGTCTATGGAAGCTGATCACTACGATTTCTCAAAGACATCGTTCAAGTATAAAATTTCGAAAAACAACTCTAATTATAATGAAAAACTTTTAGGAGCTGTCTGCGAATATAATTCGCATCATGTTTGAAATATTAAATATATTCAAAAATAAAATGTATCAAAATAAGGGTCTACATTTATAATTTAGTTTCCACAACTAATAATATATATATATTATTAATTTTATATATATATATATATATCTTATTTAAATAAATATACAAATAATTAAAATTCGTCCAGTATTTAATTACTATATACATATATCTCTGAAATAATTATATTGAAACTATGCATTACAACAAAATTGCGTTAAAAAAAAAGTGCCCACTCTTCGATTTTAAATTTTATGGTAAATTGGTCCTCAAATATCCCATAATCAATTACGAAAAGAAAATCAGAGGTGCAAGAAAGTCAGGGTTGAATTCAAGTAAGGCCCACCATGGTGGTGAATGATCTTGTACTAAGTTTACATAATATAAACAACATTTTTATATCCGAATAGAAATTGTCGTGAAGTTCAATTCTTCAATGTAATTAATTAATATCTCTAAGTTCGGTGACTTTTTGGTCAAAATTTAACAAACTTCAATTACAACATGAGACAAACAATATGTAATCGCAGATGCTTTTGCAGTTTCATACCCAACATTCCATGAATCACTTGATGTAATCTTATATATCTTGTATTATTTCTCAAAAACCGACCCAGGTTACATCGTTTCATTATTGTATTATTTCTATTTTACATATCAAAATATAGTGCTTTTATATATAGAAATGTAAATCACATATTTTGTTTACAGAAAGATTCTTACAACTATGCAAATCCTAATCACCCTTTAGCAAAGGAACTTTTAAAAGTAGCAACATGTATTATCGCAGAAGATCCAACAGAGATTCTACAAAATCTTCCACACGATGTGCAGGTTCACATTTGCAATATTTTTTAATTTAACAGCATTAAAGGTTGCCTTATCATTTTAATCGTGTTTAATTAAATGTTTCAAGGTGTTAGCTCTTTTGGAATCTGGAATTGGAAATGTAAAAATCAAACTCCTCTCATCGCATTTCCAACACTTTACCAATTTAACTTCACTTGACATTCGAGGCATAGAATATAAAAAAAATTCGATAATAAAAGGAAGTTGGATTCACAAAAAAGGTGGCATTATTATTGCAGCTGATACACTTCTTCCTATCAATTCGACACTACGCTACTTGAATTTAGAACGCCTTAAGCTGACAAGGCCAATGACGAAGCGTAAAACAGATTTTACAATTAAAAAGAACAATAAACGTTATAGTAAAAATCATAAGGTCATTACGAGAAACAATTTTACTGT
Organism: Trichopria drosophilae; assembly: GCA_030407085.1. Lineage (NCBI taxonomy): Eukaryota > Metazoa > Arthropoda > Insecta > Hymenoptera > Diapriidae > Trichopria > Trichopria drosophilae. The sequence continues at coordinate 159,797,269 of CM059583.1, forward strand.
CATATTATTAAATGAAGATGATACCGAGAATGAAAACATATTACCGTATGATGTTTATAAAAAAAACATTGGTAATTTCATATCACTCGACGTCTTTCAAGGTTTAAGTAAATTAACTCATCTCAGAATTTATGACTGTGCGTTAAGAGAAATTTCATGGCGAGTGTTTGATGACCTCAAAAATTTGGAATATTTATCACTGGAGAAGAATGAGTTAAAATTTGTACCAGACTTTTGCTTTTCTGGAATACCAAATTTGAAAACGTTGTCACTGGCAAATAATCAATTATTAACACTCAATTCTTTTGACTTGGAAGGTCTTAATTTTCTTCAAAAACTTGACATCAGTGGCAACAATCTGACCTACATGAATGAACAAACTTTTCCCCCTTTTCCATCATTGTTATACATTGATATCAGCAATAACTTTTTGGAAGCTGTGTTTCCCAAGTAAGTATTTTTATATAATCGTTTATTCGTGCGAAGTGCTTAAAAATTTCTAAAGCCCTTTTTAAATCTTATATGGCAGGCATCGAAGCAAGGTCGAAATCAAACATTAAATCTTTTTGGTCTTTTATTAATTTCATCAGATCATAACAGTATTTCTAATTTATTCAATAATTATTTCAGTTCGGTCTATTCTGCAGATTCGAATTTCATTCCAACATTAGAACATACAGTCTCAACAAATTCAATAAATTAATTTACCATTTCATCTAATGAAAACAAGGTGCTATCGCGAACTTAAAATCAGCATGTATGGTTGGGTCTGATGGAATTCCATCTATCATGAGAAAAAATTGTTCTATTCTGGTAAACCCCTTGTGTTCTCTATTTAACATTTCTTTAATGGCAATTTTCCATCATGCTAGAAAGAATTAAGTCGAGTATAGTAATAAAGAAAAGTACATAAAATAAATGAAATAAAATATGTATAAAATATGTATATGACGCCGCAAAAAAGAAAACTAGTTAACAATAAAAATAAATCTAAGATAATAACACAAGTAGGAGTTAATACAAGCGATAAACCAAGTTTTTACAGTTTACTTTAAAAGTAGATAGTATCGACTCGTCTTGCAAATTTGAGGGCAGAGCATTCCATGCCCTGCATAATCTATTCGAAGTTGCAAAGAATGTAAAGTTTGTCCTACAATGAGGCTCTTGCAATGGTAGAACATTTCTCACGTTGCGCAGTATCTGTGTATTAGTAAATATTAGCCGAACCACATCAGACATTACAAACCCATGAATTATGTTCCTGATTAATAGTAACTCAGAATAGGTGTGAATGGAATAAATCGTAGGTATTAACAAGGCCGATGATATCGGTCCAAAATCATGGTCAAAATAATGCATGGGTCGGTCAGTTTTCCACTAAATATATCTCAGAAATTTACGTTGCGTAGATCCGAGCACTTTAATGTCCTTCAACAGTGATGGAGACCAAATTGGCGATCCATAACACAAGGAAGGCAAGACTAGAGTTGTATATACATATCATATAGCCTGGGGATTTTTGAAAAACCTATTAATATTTCGCAAAAATGTATCACCCCTATATTTAAAAGCTAACTCTCAAGTTGACACCATATATTTGGATTTCTCAAAAGCTTTTGATACTATTAACCATTCGATCTTATTGTGTTGATTAATCGTAACTTATCAAAGCTTAATGAGCTTGGTTTGCCTGGTTCTTTTATGCGATGGCTTCAGTCCTATTTGTCAAATAGGTCTCAAAGAGTAAAGATCAAGAACAGCTTCTCGAAATCTTGTAAGGTATCATCTGGTGTACCACAGGGATATAACTTAGACCTAATACTTTTTAATTATTACATCAATGACATCAGTAAATCTATTCGATTTTCAAAGTTCTTCATTTTTGCTGATGACGTGAAACTTTTCTGTAATATTACCTCCCTGATGGATGTGTCGAAACTACAAATTGCCTAGGACTCGATTAGAATGTGGTCATAGGGTAATACACTCAATTTAAACATAAAAAAATGCAAATGTATTTTCAGTTGAAATCCTCGTAAGTTTGAATTTGATTATAAGTTCAACGGTCTCTAACAAGAGTAACTAAACATGTGGATTTCGAGGTTCATTTTCGCGATAATTTAAGTTTTACTGACCACTTAATCTTGTTCAAAAGAGCTTAGAACGTTACTGCCGTACTGAATGAAAAAAGCCGTAACTGCATTTTTTCGAATTTGATATTTTCATAAATGCATACTAAATAAACTTAGTTCTTTAATTTTTAACAGTACTACATGTATACATCATAAAATGCAATTACATATTTCATGATCTGTCAAAAATAATATTTAAACTAATACGAACACTGTAACTACATGCGCAACAGACATGAACTTAGCTGTACAAATGATTAGAAGCTATGCCCTTTTAAATCGTTTCTATCAGCATTTTCAAATGACGTGCTCAATTACGGTTTTTGAAGGTTGTTGGAAGACACTACCAGTTTTATCTACAAACGAATTAATAACATCGATGATGACTGATAATACCAATTTTTAATGCATTTTATTGTTTGTTCGTGCAGTTTCATTGTATATATTTTGTAATAGAACTGAATAAATATTAGATATTTTGTAAATTATTAATTTCAAGAACAGTAATTATTTATTAAAAGGAGAACTTTGCCACACATATATGAAACAATAACTACATTTTATTAAGGGGAGGCTTTACTGAAATTTTGATAAAAATGCCAAAAATATAGTACAATTTTTTTAAAACTATAGCATCGATTGACAAACGATGTGTAAAATTCAACAGTGTAATATCTGAAACTGTACATACAAGGAAATAGTAGTTTTCGATACAAGTGCGGATGCGTAATAGTAGTTTTCGATATAAGTGCGTAAAAGTTATTTCTACGAATGTGAAGGTTGTGGGCCGAGCTGAAGGCAGGGTCTGCATTCACATTCGTATAAAAAACATTTTCGGACATTTGTCGAACAATATTTTTTTATTCGAGTATGAGTGTGCAATTGAAAAATGTCAAAAATGTGAAAAGTAGCACTTTACGCATACTAAATCAAAAAAGATATTCCCTTGAAAACTGTTAAGCAAGAGACAGATTGAAAATTTATGGAAAGTTAGCTATTTTTTTTACATATCTCGATAAATAATCGATTAAAAATGATCAAATTTGTCAACTATAATATTACCAGATACTTAAGGTATAAAAGTGGGGTAAAATATTATTTTAAATTGTGAATTTTTTCATTTTTAGCAAAACATCCCCTTAAATTATTCTGCAGATATCCGAATTTTATGTGTTTTAAAAAAAAATAATTTATTTCTAATTTTTCCAAAATATTCAGCATTACCAAAACAGTAAACATTACTTGGTTTTATATTATATCATGAAAATAAATACATATAGAATTATTAATTAATTTATTAAAAATTATTTATTTTATTTTTTTTTTATTCATTTGACATAAACTGTTTAATTGCAAGAATAACTCTGGAATTCTATAAGATATATTTGGCTTGCATATATATGAATTCAATATTATATTTACTAGTAAGAAAGTTTATAAAAATAACAGGATAAAAATATTAAAATTATTTTTGTAATTTATAGGGTTCCTCTTGAAGTAATACATTTAAAATGCATACAAATTTAAACTTTACTTAAATTAACTGACACTTTTGATCAATATTGTTTAAAAATATGTAATATAATTTATTAATTAAAATTTAGTAACAAATTAAATAAAATAAGTGGTGAATTTAAATATCTATACACTTATTTATTTATATAAACATAATAGAAAACAAGAATAAATTGAATATTTGGGGTAAAAGCTTTACAAAACAAATGAATATTAAATCGCATATCGATTGATTCAAGATACGACTTTTTAAATCTTTTAAATCGAGAAAAGGTTATGACAGGTCTGACAGAACACCGCAACTGTCAATTTTCAATAAATTTAATTTATGGTTTATTGTTTATTGTGAATTCACTGTTACATAATGTTTAGCAATAAGTATCCCAGTAAAATCACGTTAAGAATAAAATTTTGCATAGAATAAACAAAAAAATGTTTTTTTTTAGAATAAAATGTAATTTTTTAAAATCCATACGTAATTATTTAGAAAATATGTTTTTCTGTTTTCCAATTGTTTTTTTTTTTTTTAATTTTTAAAATAGATTAACAAATTTGAATAGCCTTTATTCGGAAAAAAATTAATTTTTCACGCTAAAACGTTTAATTTTGCTATTGCTGGACATCACCCTTTCAGATTTGGCTGTAAATTTTGTATCTCTACCCAAAAAATTAAACTCTCAATTTTTGTTTAATTTTTCCACCTGTTTTCTTTTAATTTTTTCATCCTTTTTGAATTTAAACATTCAAAGCAAATTTGGTGAATAAAAAAACATATTTTCTAACTAATTATGGAAGGATTTTAAAAAATTTTACTTTTTCGACGAAAAAAAAAATCTTTTTTATCAAACTTTTTTATAAAATTGTTATTATATTACCATTAAATTCGTCGTAAAAAAAAAAAAACATTTTTTTCGTATTTTTCGAAAGATTGTTATAGTTCCTTAAAGTTTCAATAACTTAGTTTTTCCATTTCCCTAAGATGCTTTGCAACTTTTTCATAAGGGGCCTATGTATACAAGGAACCTATATTTATAAAATCATAAATATGGAAAATTGTTTCGTTTATTTACAATTTTTTATTATTACATAATAAAAGTAATCGTTACTCAAAACATTTTGACAAAGTTTTTAAATTAAATAGAGAAAAAAAATAATCATATAATTTTTGTTGCATACTACGTACTGTATATGTATATTATAAAATAATTTATAGATGAAAAACAATATGGATATAATTTTGAATGGCTTCATACTATTTTTTAGTTTCTCCCTAGTTAAAACTTAAGTAATATCGTCATATTTCTTCGGGTTTGAAAAACGAATTACTTTTCTTAATCAAACATTTATTCGTACGCAGAAAACAAGACGTAAAAAGCCGTAGAAGGACAATTTAAATTTGAAAGGTTAAAAAAAGGATGTAAAAGGGACTTTTGAAAAAAAAAAGGAAATAAAAGGGACTAAAGTCGAAAAAAGAGACTAATTTCCTAAAAAGAGACTGACTGGGAGCCCTGAAATATGTTAAAAAAAATTTCCTTGAAAAAATTTCGGTAAATAGATGATTAAAAAATGAAACTTTTTGTTTCTTAAATATTTTTTATATCACGTCAATTTTCCGAGATATAGCAATTTGAAAAAAAAATCACATTAATTTGTTCAAAATTAAATAAGTATTTGTAAAGAAAGATCAAAGAAAATCATGAAGAGGCATAATAAAGCTATAGGGATTACCTTTCGATTACACGTTGTACATTTCTTCTACAATCATTTAAAAAAAAATGGGAACGCATTGAAAAAGAAAAAAATAATACGAAAAAATAACTAGTAAATAAGCATAGTTCATAGAGAAATGTATATATAGAAATGAAACCACCACGACTGAGAAGCTGAAAGTCCCCTCTTTAATTTCCTTTTTTTATTTTTCCCCGTACGTTAACTTGGCGATGAGATATTAACACTCCAATTTAGCCAAAATTCCGCAAGGGTGAGCTCATACTTTTGAGCGGTACTGTATGTGTGTAATTTTTATATTCTTACAAATACGTTAAGGGCAGCAATGTCTGTTTATAAATAAATAAATAATTTAACACTTTTATTTTCAGCACATTTACCCTCCTAAATAAAACACAAACATTGATGCTTGGAGGGAATAACACTAAGTTGAAAATGAATACAAATTTCTTTTCTGGATTGCAAAATTTATCGTCGTTACATCTTTTAAACTTCAAAATTCCGCAACTTGAGCATCTTATGTTAAGAGATATGCCGATGTTAACAGATTTGAAGATACAGGGAAATGTTACTAGTATTGAATTCGATGCATTTGCTGATCTTGTCAACATTCGTGATTTGGATTTAAGTCACTGTCATATTAGAAGTGTGTCACAAGATGCATTTTACGGATTGGAAAAAGTGAACCGTATTGATCTATCGTACAATGACTTAAAATTTATTCCACCAGGTTTATTTTCTTTACAACAACAAAAGCAGTTAAAGGAGATTTTTCTTAATAAAAACCGACTAACGGTGCTGCCACAAAACTTTTTTAAGTATATTCATTCTAAACCGCAAAAAATCCAGAATTTACGATTGGATGGTAACCCGTGGGATTGTACATGTTCTATTGCTTTTTGGAATCATCACATGGTAAGAATATTGTACTTTACATTTTTAAATAATTAATTTAAATTTCATAAAATCGATACTTAAATTGTACAAAATTATAATATACTATTGTCATATTGATTTAGTTCATATCTCAGCAAACAGAAAGGAATTACAAGGAATTGAAAGATATTGAAAAGAATTAACCAGCAAATTTTTTATTCTTTTCAATTCTATTCTGCCGTACCCCGGAAGAAAAGTCGTATCTCCATTTTTTCGATTTTGACGTATCGCCAATAAATCGATTCTAACCAAAAACTAAATTACTTAATTTAACGATTAATTTTAGAAAATATACAGGATATTTCATTATACAAGGAATCTTGGGATATGATTTTATAATAAAATACATTCATTTTTTAATTTGCGGCTCTTTTAGCCAAATTATACCAGAAATACTGTATTTCTAATAAAAGTATTTTTCTTTTTTTTGTAGCTAATAACAAATATTTCAGATATTTTCTTTCAGGAAATAATGCATTGCATTATAAGGAATATAAATATAATTTTATCCCAATTTCACCGAAAATGGAGATACGACTTTTCTTCCGGGGTACGGCAGTATTGGACGCAATTTTTCCAGGAATTCGTAGGAATTGGAAAGAAATGGAAAGAAATATTTCATATTCCGCTAAATTCCATTGAATCCCATCATTAATGGAATAAACACAGAGCTCCCAATGCTTTGTTACCTTAAAAAAAGGAAAAAAGGGACTTTGAACGTCAAAAAAGGAACTAAAAAAGGGACTTAAGGTATAGAAAGGGATCGAAAAAGGACTGAAAATAGGCTCGATTTAAACTTTTTAATTATAATCCTAAAACACTTTACAACAGTTAGAATACGTAAAGTAATGGATGAGGGAATAACTTATTGTTTTCTTCGTTTATTATCAATTAAAGTTTCAATAACTTTGTTTTTCCGTTTCCCTATACTGCTTTGCAACTTCTGCACTTCGTAAGTTTTGTTGGCCACTTCTTTTTTTGCCGCATCGACACTTTCAAACATGCGTGTTGCCATGTTTAACTCTACTTCGCTGTTTCTTTTCTTAGCTTCTCCCAATCGTTTACTTGCCTGTTGGTATAGCTTATCGGCAACTTCTTTTTTTTGTTTTTCTTCTTTCCACAATTTGATTAAATTTTGTTCATCTTCGTCCAACTTTTTTCGTTCGGCTTTTAGCTTTTCTCTATTCTCTTTCTCAGTTGCTTCGTTTGCCTCTTTTTCTATTCTTGATTTATTTTCTGCTTCTTTCATCTTTCTTTGATCTTCTAAATATTGCGTATACTTTCCATACGCACATTTATCTATTTCAAAGTTCATGTGTTATCGGTACCAAGTGAGGTTTGTTTTCATAAAGCTGTAATGCGCCTTTCACCGTCATAACAGCATCAAGTGTTCACTCTAACATAGATGCCCTTGCCTCTGTTAACCCATTAACGCCTGAAATGACAATTTTTATACTTCATTTTCAATCAAGTATTTCGTATCAAAATCAAAGTTGAAAACAATTGAGAGGTGCGTATCCTACTGTTTTCGAGGTCGCTCTTCAAGATTCCGAGGTCGAAATTGAGTTTCAGCCATCAGAAATTCCAATACGGCGCCGAATGTGAAACAAATTTCCAAAAAATGGGGAATTTTTCATTTTTATCAATTTTTTTCGAGCTATTAGAATATTGGAATTTTATTGAAACCTTGCATAATGGTGCATAAAATAGTTGAATTTTAATAAAAAAAAGTTTACTTTTATACCCTACATCATTCTAACCACCTCAAAATGGCGTCAACAATGAAAATGTCTTTGAGAAATTTCTGGACGCTCTAACTCAAAAACTATGTACTTTAACAAAAAAATGCCAGAATGAAAAGTTCTTAAAATTCATCAAGCGATATAGTGGAATTTTTTCAAAATTGTAATTTATTTACAAAAAATTTTGAAAAAAATGTAGTGTATTCTCTGATGAATTCTAAGGGTTATTTGTTCTTTGCAATTTTTTCGAAAAGTTGATAGTTGTTGAGGAAATGAATTTCAAATATTACATTTAGGATTTTTTCCCCCCAAAAACTATCAACTTTTGGAAAAAATTGCAAAGAACAAAAAAACTCGTAGAATTCATAAGTGAATACACCAAACTTTTTTCAGAATTTTTCATAAATAAATTATGAAAATTTTGAAAAAAAATGTCTCAAAATGTCATCACAAAAATCTGAAAAAATTCCACTATATTTCTCGATTAATTCTAAGAACTTTTCATTCTTAGCATTTTTTTATAACAGCATGTAGTGTTCGAGTTAAAACGTTCAGAAATTTGAGGTCGTTAGAATGATATAGGGTATAAAAGTAAAATTTTTCCTTAAAATTGAAGTATTTTATTCACCTTTGTTCAGAGTTTCTATAGAATCCCAATATTCTAATATCTCGAAAAAAATTGATAGGAATAAATAATTCCCAATTTTTTGGAATTTTTTTAAAAGTTCGGCGCCATATTGGAATTCCTGATGGCTGAAACTCAATTTCGACCTCGGAATCTTGAAGAGCGACCTCGAAAACAGTAGGATACGCACCTCTCAATTGTTTTCAACTTCGATTTTCATATGAAATACTTGATTGATAATGAAGTATAAAAAATGCCATTTCAGGCGTTAATGGGTTAATGTATGCGCTGATTGAGAAAATTCTCGTTCAGCAAAAGCATTTCCGTGTGATAGTGACAAGCATACTTTTACTACCACAGATACATTAGGATACTTTGATTCGCCCCATTCTTAATCAAACATTCATTTATACGTATGAAACAAGATGTAAAAAGCCAACGAAGGATAATTTAAATTTGAAAGTTTAAAAAAAGGAAATAAAAGGGACTAAGGTCGAAAAAAGGGATTGACTGGGAGCCCTGTAAACAGGAATTAACAGAAAATGAATTTTTCAATTCCTCGCTATTCCTTTCTATTTGCTGGGATTTAAAAAAGTTACCTTGCTTCACAGTAATAATTGTATATTGACAGGTAAACAGAAATAAAGGAACTTTACCACGATGTTTCACTCCACCATCATTACAATACTGGGGAGTATATTATGCTCTTCGTAAAGGAGGTCTACGATGTTATTATCCCAAACAAAAAGTGTCAAAAAAATTTCAAAAGGAAAAAAACCTTGTCAATAATAATACTATTACTCGTTAGTGTAGGTGTCTTTCTATATTTATTTTGTAATGTATGAAATATTTGACAGTTGTATATGAATTTGTATAAAGAAATGTTAACATACCTCTTAGCAATGTTGCGCAGGTTCCTTTATAAATATTCTGAATCCCTCCAGATTTGTATAATTGTTTTACAACATCCGACGGACCTTTATATTTTGGTACAGCATCTCCTTGTTGAATTTGTAAGAGACACTTAATTCTTTCGCCTGGTGCCATAACAACCGTCGTAAATATACCACTGAAAGCACCTGCGAGATATAGCTGAAATGCTGATAATTTGCCATCTTCTCCTGGTTGTTGAAGCTTTTTACCGAACCCGTATCCCATAAAACTTATTGCAAAGATTGGTGCGACACCTACCAACGGTGCTCCCATTCCTGTCAAATATAATCCAAATCATTAACAGTAAACATTATTTTATTATACGAATGTAATAATATGTTTTATGCGATCATACCTTTGTATAAACCTTTAACTCCTTCTTTTTGAACAGTTTTTTTTGCACAGTCCCAGGTTCCTTTATAAAGTGGTTGTGTGCCTGGGGCAGGAGTCGGCATAGTTTGCAATCTAACCTGAAATAAAAATGTTATACTCAGTGCTGAAATTGTATTTATTAGTTTAACAATAAAATAATTAGTATTTCACAATAAACATGATAACCTTACTTTTATTGTGTCAAGTGGATGGCCAGAAACGACCGTGCAAATTCCGCCAAAGCCTCCACTCAGGAAATATTTAATTGGACTTACTTCTTCTGTCATTTTTATAAATTATTTTATTTATTATGATAGAATATTTTGTTTCTAACGGCAGTAAATGAGATATGAAGCTTGGCGTACTTTAGCACGGTCTTTCAGGAAGTTGTAGGCAGTTGCAGCTTGTTAGGGGTCAAAAACGACAAAGTAATCGAGTCGTGATTGCTTTCGATTAAGCGATCATTTACATTTGTGTGCCGAGGACAATACACCGATAAATTATAATATCTTTTGAAATTATCAGCTCGTTGACAGCCATTCATTAATTTCGGAGAAAAATTTAATGTTTTAAAATGCATGTATATTTTTAAATGCCTGCATCAACCATATGTTAGATTTTTATATTTATGTGTATGTGGCATTGGGATTCGAACCTTGAATAACAGTAAACGGTCATCAAAAGTCTCAAGTCACGATTATGCATTAGCCACTATTAATGTTTTAGTATTTCAACATTACAAATGCATTTGCGAATACGACTACTTATCGTCGCTCTGCCTAAAAATTTTGCTGAAATCATTGCTAAAATTGGTCAATTTTTTGCCTAGAATTGCATGTATTATAAAAAAAGTTCAAAACATCATTCAACATAAATTTCAACAGATTGACTCAGTAAACGAGGAAAGATTGAAATTCAGAAAATGGTCGGATTAAAAATGATAGAAAAGGAATCATTCTTATAACCCACAGACAGAAAAATAAAAAAGAGTTCAGATGTCCCACCCAGTAAACGCGAAAACGAATAGAAAGTTAAAAATACGAATTGAAATGAATTCAAGTGAATTAAAATTAATTAAAATCCACTTTTTCATTCATTTTTCTAAGTAGTTCACATAAAAGAAAGTTGTACAGCTCAAAAAGATGAACATCTTCACCCTTTATATGTTCCGTTTGGATAAAAACTGAGCCCGTGCAGTGCGTCCTAATCACAGAACAACAACTAAAGGTCCTAATGTCGTGGAATTGGCAATAAATGCGCATCATCGTTACAAAACCCAATTTTCGTAAAATTTCTCATATTAACGGACTCCTTATGAGCTTAATTTTTATCAAAACGTAATGTATAAGACGCCATTTTTTTCGTCTTCAATCTTTATAACTTTTCTCTGTGTAATATTATAACTTATTCTTTCCGATTTACAGTGCACGTGTAAAATTACATCGATAATGTAGAAATTTTACTATGTCACTGTAAATTTACGATTTCCACCTTGTCACTGTAAAATTACATAGAAATTTTTCACAGTGCAGGATTTTCATGAGAATTAAGTGAGATTCTGATGAGAAAAAAACTAAACATTTCATTTTCATGTAATATCTATAACAACTTACCTTTATTCATAGTACTTAACATTTAATCAATTTCTAGAATCCGCGAATCCCTAACTCATTTTCAAAAGAGTCACACCTGATTCTCATCCCAATAAACAAAAAGGGATTGAAAGGGATTCAATTGATAAAAAAGAAATTTAAAGGGATTCGAAGGACACTAAAATGAATTCCTTTAAATTCCTTTATTTTCACAATTTTGGGATTGGTGAATCCTTTTCAATTCCTACTCGTTTACTGAGGAATGCAATAAATCACATGTAATAAATTTCAGTACACAGAGAAAAACTTTCTTGGAAATTTTACAATTTTTGAAGAAATTTCAAACGGTAATTTTGGGACAGACTTGCAGAATGTGAAACGTTGTCATTTTTTTTGATAAAACTGACGATCAGTTCTTGGAATTTTTACTATTCAGACAGTAAAAGTTACAATACTCTACTAATTGTTACTAGGAAAAATGGAAATTTTTACCATTCTACAAGTCTGTCCCAAAATTACCATCTGAGATGGTAAAATTTCCAAGAAAATTTTTCTCCGTGTAGCTCAATTCAACAAAAGGTTGAAGGAAATCGAAGATTGATAAACATTTGTTGATTGATTTGACTAATTTGATTTTTGCCGAACCAAATTTTGATTAATTACGCTAATGTTTCTGAACGGATATTTATGTTTACTTATAACCCAGGCAGCAAAATAAAAAGAGTTCAGAATAATTTCGAAATGTGGTCTAAAAAAAGTCAGATGTCTCACTTTCTGAGTGTTTTCTGAATATGATGTCATTACGAACTCAAGTGCAGAAAATTATCAGAAAGTAGGATATCTAACTTCTTTTAGAGTACATTTCGAAATCGCATTCTGAAATCTTTTCTACTTTGCTGCCTGGGAAGTTTGCAAAACTGTTCTGAATTTCGCTGAATTTTGCTGATCGTGATTTTTCATTCAATTTAATCTTTTGCTGAAGTTAGCCGAATGTTGGGGTACGGGTCGAAAAACGGACAAATCAAAAACCGACCGGTCAAAAACCCGAGTCAATAAGCCGACACATTAAAAAATAGACACAGCGACAGGAGGTCCGTAATTTTTTGATTTGTCAGTTTTTCGACCCGTACCCGTATGTTGTTATTAATATGTTTCAATTTTTTTTACAAAATACAACACAAACTATAGCTAAAATTTCCTCCGAGATCTCAGCAGACATAAAAGTGAATTTGAATCAACATTTGAATCCTCTCTTCTTCCTTTTTGAATGCCTTTAAACCAAAAAATATATGATTTTAAATTGCATATTTTCAATGTCACGAATCCAAAAATAATAGTGTAGCTTAAATTCTAATACTGAAATTATGATAACCCAAACAGCGAAATACAAAAGAGTTCATAATAATTTCGAAATGTGCTCTAAAAGAATTGTCAGATGTCCCATTTTCTGAGGATTTTCTGAATTTGAGTTCATAAAGATCTCGTAATGACATCATGTTCAGGAAAACCTCAGAAAGTCTCGGCTGTGCCTGAACCGAAGGAAAGTTTGACTAAAATGGACCCAAAATCAGGTTACCCAATGTAGGTTATGGAACCAAATGTAGGTTAAATAATAATACAAAAAGTATTTTAAATATTGTTTTGTATGTAAATGCATGTAAAAAGATATTTAAAACAAGACTTGAATGAAGTAAATTGGATAATATTTGTAAAATATATATGAGTTTTTTTTTTGTATACCGTGCTCCGAGTATTTATATTCGACAAAAATAACCTACCGCTGTTTTAATTTATTCCAATTTGAAGTTATTTAATAATATTGATCTGGGCAGACTGGGGAATCGGTTCATCATGAATATTTAAAAACTTGGGATCGCTACAAAATGAATTCACTCGAAGGTGAAAAATATCATTGGAAACAAATTCATTTAACAAATTTTCAATTAATATGAATGCGTTTTGGAGTATAATTAAAACTTTGGTGCGATTGGTTTACATTCGTAATTTATTTACATAAAATTAATCAATTTTCTGCATTTTATGATACTATATAAATACGGAAACACTGAAAAAGATGGGTGAGATGGCATAATTCTAAAACACTCAAATACCACAATTTCATTTCAAACCAAAGCCAAAGGTTATTTCAAATAAAATGAACAAGATTTGCATAGTTAATTAAAAGATTCCTAATTATATTAATACGTTTTGAATTACTAATAAGCATCGAAAACATGCAAAAACTAGGAATATAGGGAATTGTGAATTCGCTAAGCTAAAATCTTCAGATTCTAGAAACAATTTAAATCATAAAAAAAATATTAAATTCTGTAAAAAATTAACGAAACCACTTGTGTACGACCTCGCCAATTGTTCGTTATTTCCAGTAGTTTCTTTTGTGAATTTAATAAACGAAAATTAAAAATGTCCCATTGGCAAAAATCTTAAATTTATTATGTAAAACATAAAAAACATATGTAAACAAATCGCAACAAAGTTTGCATTATCCGCACATAAATGTACATTTCAAGATGAACAATTTCTCTTTTTATTTGTTACTTTACGATAAGGATCAACCGAGTTATGGACATTTGAAATTTTCATTTTTTTTTTCAAAACCAAAATTTTGACAAATTTTTACTTGTTACCAGCAAATGATTTGAAAAATCTGAAAAAATATTTATTTCATCAAAATGCATCTCTAAAAAAATCGCGAGCAAAATTGATTGTGGTCGATTTCAAAAGTGGCCGAGTTGACGTGGAATGACCCGAATATGGATTTATTGGTATATGTCAATTTTAATTTATTTTTGGTAGTTGAGAAGAACTTTTTACTCTGTGCATTAATTTAATAGGATATGTTCTTTTTTACCATTTGAATGCACATGAATGCATTTGAATCCGAATACGATTTTGAAAAAAAGGCGTTAATGTGGTTAGATCCTGGAATATGGACAAATTTCAGAAACCTTTATGATTTCGTGTCACTGTGTATTGTTTACATTTGTAGCGTATTTTAATGCGTTTGAAGGCATCACGAGTGGTTAAATATACCCCAAATGTATATACCCAGACCACAAAATAGGAAAGAGATCAGAATGATTTTGAAATGTGCTCTAAAAGAAGTCAGGTGTACCACTTTCTGAATTTTCTTAGAGTACATTTCGAAATCATTATGAACTCTTTTTGATTTTGCTGCCTGGGATGTTTAAGAAAAATATTTAATAACGTTTCCAAGAATTTAATTTTTATTAATAGGGAGTTTATTGAAGCGAGAAAAAGTACTATTGTTCTGGAAAAAAATTGAGACCTGAAAAAATAATTTGTTAAACAGCTTTTGTCAATGATTCAAACTTTCTTCTTATTGACAGTTACATATTTTTTAAACTTTTTGAATTGATTTTAACGAATGACGGCTTATTTTTTCTAGAAAAAGATTCTCTACAACTTTACGTAACGAATTTGTCAAAATGTTTCAAAAATTCAAATACCTACTAAATCATAAATGAAAAGTGAGTTACTCATTCGATTAGTAATACATTTTGCTAATAAAAAGTGAAAAACTATTATTTTATTAGTTAAATATACTTATTTATTCTTATTAGATTAGTAGAATGAACATTGCGATTAGTGTGTAATTTTACTTATATCTTAGTGGTGATCCCAACGGGCACGAAGAACCCAAATGTTTCTAAAACGTTTTTAGAATGTTCCAGAAACGTTCCTCTAAAACGTTTTATGTCTGCAACATGAATGAAACGTTTATAAAACGTTCCGTAAATTTGCAGACATAAAACGTTTTAGGAACGTGTCTGGAACATTCTAAAAACGTTTTAGAAATATTTGGGTTCTTCGTGCCCGTTGGGTTTTGATATTAAATATCAAAATATTAAATAACAAATTTTGTTGGTGAAAAATTGACAAATTCTGAGCTCATTTTTATTATGGTATCATTTATTTATATATAAATGACTGAAAATTCCGGTTTGAATAAAATCGACATAAAGATTTAGATGTATTCTGTAGTTAACAGACGGTGGTATTTGAAATCGATTGCTAAGATCTTTATGTAATAGACGTCTGCCGATACGGTCTTGTCAATCGGTCGTTGAATTAATTAAATACGAATAGTATAATGCTTATGCCGAAAAAAAATGGAAAATTATAAAAAAATAATGTATAGTTATCAATGTATTTTCTGAATCGAGTTTTACATATAGAAAATATGTTTTTACTCACTTAATATTTACGTCGAAAATACTTTTTGGTAGGTAAATAAATGTAAAGAGTTGTCCGCTATATAGGTCATTAAACCGCCACCGTCAAACTTAATTGTGAAAAAAACTATTTAATCTCTTGATATATAATGTATACTTTATGAACAAATAAATTTATACTAAAGTACAATATGCCGTAAATATACTAGCCTATGATTCTTAACGTATGTACATGACTTTTGCATATTTTAAGGGTGCCCTTTTTACTTAACCAATTAACGTCCCAGATGACGAGATTTTTAGCTCATTTTCAAAGTTCTCTACCAAATCGAAAAATAAAAACATCATACTGAAACTAACTTACTTTACTAATTTGGGTATGCTCTACCGTTTTATGGGGTCAAAATTGCTTTTCCTTGCCGCAGAAAAGCAATATGGCGGATTTTATCTGAATAAGTACCAAAAAATCGGAATATATTTTTTTTTTAACTTTTTTTTACATATGGATAACGGATGGCGATCCATTCCAAACTATGGATAAACGTGGACAAATAAGTTGCAGTTTAACGAGAAATATTTTTTATGAGTTCCATTCAGTTTATCCTAATATAAATGGCGGAAAAGTTTGAAAATATCTAAAAATACGTGTTTTTCCTAAATTTCTCGGCAATTTTATTCATGGTCACTTTTTAATATATCTATTTGACAATGTTAATAATGGCAGATTCACAAAACGACCAAGAACACTTTTTCACGGAAATTTTACATAGAATATTATAGCACCTTTATTATCCGGAAATAATGTAATTTCAAATATTCTACCCGCCATTTTGGATTTTGAAAATTCCTCATTATATTTCGATTCAATATAATCCTAAACATAAAGAAATGCAATAAAATAAAGCACTGAAACGTTTACGAAGCATGTGGAATATTACGTTATTTTTTTTTATTTCCAGGCCACCATTGCTAACATCGTCAATTATATTAAAAAGCGACCATGAATATTTATTAAATTGAAATTTTACATTTTAAGGCAAAAATTTAGATTGATGATGATTTATTTCAGAAATATTTAGAAAAAGCACGCATTTTTAGCCATTTTCATACTTTTACGCTAATTTTAATAGGATAAACTGAATATTGTTCAATAAAAAAAAATGACCCCCTTAAACTCTAATTTATGTCCATATTTATCCATAATTTGGAATGGATTGCCTTCCGTTATCCATTTGTAAAAAATTGTTGGAAAAACAATTTTTCCGATTTTTCGGTACTTTTTCATACAAAATCCGCCATATTGTTTTTCTGCGGCACGGAAATGCATTTTTGCCCCCATAAATCAATACAGCATACCCAAAAATAGTAAAGTAAGTTGGTTTCATTATGGTATTTTGATTTTTCGATTAAAGTGGAGAAATAATACAAAAGGTACAAAGTTTACATTACATAAGGCAAAATTGTTCAGAAAATTAGTTAGGCCTCTGCAGTCTTAACTTAAACGGATTAATCAATGTGACTACGTTTTTAGTTAATACACTGTACTATTTTCGTAGTGAAACGGAATAAGTTGCTAGTTATAATGAAATTGAAGAACATTTTGCAAATAATCTTAGAAAACTAAGTAAGTTTTACTTCTTCAAATATTAAAAACTAATGCTCAAATTAATGCTAAGTCAATAGGAAAATTTACCACTTTTATCTCGTTATTCCACCTTGCAAGTCAAAGTTTTAAATCATACCACTTTTCTTGTACACTTAACTACTTTTCTAGCACTTATTACTATCTATAGATTCTCAATATAAAATCAACAAAATGATTACAACCGCAGCTACGCTTCTATAAAGTTGCTATTGTTGATGTACCCTACAACAAACTATTTTTCTTTGTGAGTTGCTTTCGTAGAGTGGTCTGACTTCTATTTTATTTTTAAATTTATTTTAAAATTTGCGGTATTTCAATATTTATTGTTAAGTACCAAAATATAATACCCCATTAACGTCCTGACACATTTTAGCAGTATACCATAACTTTTTACTGAAAAGTAGCATATCAATTTCCTGACGGAGTCGGGTTTTCGGGGTCGCTGATTACGGATCGGATGTTAGTTTTTCAAAATTCAAAACGGCAGGTCCAATATAAGGGATGACTTTTGAAAAATTTAATGCAATTCGCTTGAAACTTGTCAGCTTAAGGTTTTTGTAGTCGATGAAGTCGAATTTAACGTTGAATTGATATTGAAAAAGCACTAAGCTTTCTTTGTCACTGCATTAAATCTGTTTTGACCCTGCATAGGAAACAAAAGACAATCAAAGTTTTAATGCATCGTTTAAGTCATCTTATTTGAATCGTGGGCTTGCGCATGTGATAAAATAAAAGTATCTTTAGTGTTGAAAATCTCGAATTTATAAAAGATTTTCCTATTCTTTCTGATAGGATGAATGAGGATATTGCCGATTAAATGAAATCGAGACTACATATTCCAAACAAATGGCTATGCATTGTAGAAAAATTCAATCGTTCGAAAGATAGCGCCGCATTTTTGCAAGTCGAATATGTAGCATTTGATAACGATGAAAACAACCAACAGCTACGCTATCCACAACTTACATTAGACCATTTATATAATATTAGTCTGGATCCTTATCAAATGCAAAATACAATTTCTTATTATAGAACATCAAAACGATGGAATATTTCTATAGTTTCAACCAAATCGAAAACATAAAACAGCGACTATTAAATACACAGACTTTGATATTGATATCCAAGATCCTATATTAATAAAAGTGTACGTGAAATCATGATATGTGGTAGAAAGCACCATCACATCTTTGTTCTTGTTGACAGAACATTAACAGGAAGAAATTCTATTAAAGAATACTTTTGTACGTGCTAAAGTGGCGCTAGAACAATTGTCTGTTGAAGTCATATTATGATAATTATTTGGTTCCTTGGATGCGGACAATATCATGAAATAAATATACCCAACCCTGGAATATGTGACGTATCTATAACTATACCTAAAAAAAATCCACAGCCAATGCAAACAGAAGACTAAAGAAACTAGATAACATCTTACCTTTGTTGGTTGGATTACACGGGTCAACAGTGAAATTCTTTCGGATATGAAAAGAGCTAAACTTTGTCAATTTCGGGTCGCTGAATCCGAATCCGATAATACAACAATTTAATTAGCTCTTATGTCCAAGATATATGGGGTCAATGTTTGAGGAAGCATACCTTTTGACGGCGTAATCCTTGTAATACCTTGTAATGGCTTAAAATAATGCTTGTAACTTTATGGGAGAAAATATAACACAATAAACAAAAAAAGTTTGCCTTGAATGGTCATTTTTCTGTATGCATAAAATACCGGTACGACCTTGTACGTCTGTAACTACTGCAACGGTTGTGCTTTAAATTAAAATATTAGGCAAGCGGGAACTTTTGCGGTTTCATTTTTGTGATGAACCATTTTTAATGAAATTTGGTATACAAGGGTTTTTGGGGTCGCTAGTTAGAAATCTCAACTTAAATTTTGTAAATTAAAATTAGCGGATCCCAGATTACTGCCAAAAATTAAAATGTTACTGTTCTTCATTAAAATAGTACACAGGTTTTTTTTTGAGACCGCTCAAAAATCCTTGTATACCAAATTTTATTTAAAACGGTTCATCACAAATATGTGAACGGTTTTCGTACTTTGACCCCATATATCTTGGAAACAAGAGCTAATCAAATTTTTTTATTATCAGATTCGGATTCAGCTACCTAAAATTTACAAATGTTTGCTGTTTTCATCTCTGAAAGATTAAATTGCTTGGTTGGAGTATTGCATCTGGCCTTTGTTGGTTCGATTATTACATCTTGCCTTTGTTGGTTGGATTATACTATATTACCTTTGCCGATTGGATTATTACATCTTACCTTTGCTGGTTGGATTATTACATATTGCCTTGGTTGGAGTATTGTATCTTGTCTTTGTTATTGTTTTTTTAAATCTGACTTCAGGTTCGTAATCAGCGACCCCAAAAACCCTCGAGTAATAATTTTTAGACTTAGATAGATTTTCAAAAAAGTCGCCCGCCATATTGGATCCGCCATTTTGAATTTTTAAAATTTGACTTCAGATTCGTAATCAGCAGCCAATAATCTGTAAAGAACCATATCGTCTGATTTTTTTAAATATTTTATTCGAGTATAAATTTGAAATTGATGTACATTTTTTATTGGACATGATCAACTTTGACCCCTCATATTTCCGAAACGGGGCATATGCTCACTTTGAAATTTTGCAGGGATTATTGGGTCATCATATGTAACCAATTGGCATTAAAAAAGTTTCAATATTCGAGGTACGAAAAAGGGACTTATTTTACAGAGGCTCTTTAGGCAACTTACAAGTCAATTTTTCATCAATTGTCTTTTTAAAATCACTTCGAATTCGCAACTAGGAGGTTAATAATTCGTCAGCTTCTGTATTTACTATAATTATACTTGTTTTACATTTTTCTTAATACACATATAAACTAGCATGTCTACACTTATACCTAAGTTGAAAGTTCTGTGGATTTACCTATATATTATATTTGTATCAAACCATTTAAGATATTGGCAAGTCGCCTGTAGAATTCGTTTAGTAGTTCTTGACCGTAAACAATTATGCATTCAATTCATAAAGCATTGTCAAATTGAATTTTAAGTTTGTATTTAATTTTATATTGTATAGCAAAATTTTAATTTAGTAGTGAATATGGTCATCTTAGACGTAAATAACTAAGTTATACTACTTGACGATATTTTCGAAAAAGGGATTTTATTTTTAATGCCATATAAGTATTTTTATGAAAACAATCAAATGGTCGTGAATCGGGTAAATTGATTGATAAATGATCAAAATAAAAGAGATAAAATAGCATTACTAGATCGTATCATGAGATAAGATTTCAGTGATGCAATTTTAATCAAGCTTATAATTTGTTTACATACTGACAAATCAAACACTCGTGCTAAATCCAACTGTATATGATTTATTTACACACATTCTAAAAGAAAAGTTTGTACTTTCACTAGAAATGAAATGACGAATTAAATGTAAATTACAAATACTGCTATAATAAATAAGATAATCAAGTTTATATTTTAGGTGTTATCATTAATACCAAATGCTCTTTGATTGCATTCAGATATCACAATAGTGCGAATCATAAAAAGTGAGGGGATCCCCTTTGAAGAAAGCAAATAAACGTGAAATACTTAGTAAGACTACACAATAGAAAAAAGGGGCATCACTGAGGCTACAGATAAAAGAAAAGAATTGTATAAAAAGAATACTTTGCACAATTTCAGTCATCAGTTCGGTTTGTTAAAGTGTAGTGAAAGGTAATATCATAAATTTCACTTGTCTTCATTGTTTATACACTATACCGTTCATAAGTATGGGATCACTCCTGCAGAATTTTGAATATAGTAAAAAGTTGTTTCATTTTCGCATCTGCATTTGTCTTTGGACTATGGTCCATTTACTAAAGTCATTTTGTTTTTAAATTTTCAATTGACTCTCATTTTTACAAAAATGATCACAGGGAAACATTACAAAGTGTGATTATGTCAGCTTTTATTGTGTATTCGCGATTTTGTCTAACATTTCTTTACAAATACTTATTCAGTGTTTAACAAAATAATTTACTTTCTTTGATTTATTTTCAATTTGTTATATACCCAGGAAGTGACACTAAATTAAAAATGTTTAAGAAAGAAAAAGTTTCATTTTTTAGTTACCTATTAGCTGATATTTTGTCAAATTTTTAGCAGTAATTTTTTTTTACTTTATTTTTTTTTAACGGAGAGCCGATTGAAAATGTAAAAAAAATAGAAAAAAATGGTTTTAGTAAATGGAGTACAGTTCAAAGATAAATGCAGATGCTAAAATGATACAAATACGACTGTTAAGCTTAAACTCGCGTGTTTAGTTTCAATTTTTTATTAATTCTCTACGCTAACTTGGCGTTGAGCTATCATCTTTTACTTACTAAAGAAAATTCTGCAATAAAAGCTATATCAAATATTTTATATATATAAATATTCATTAAGATAAGTGCATGATCTTTAAAAGAGACTCTAATTACCTGCTAAAGTGCTAAGCATAAAATTCAAACAATATTGAAAGTGTTTGTTAAAAAAAAGTGAATATTAATCTGCGTAAATGCCTAATTTGATTTTTTTTAAATTCAGACTTAATTTCAACTCAAAACACCAAAATGAAGGGCGGAATCTTTTCTCTTCTGTTCCTGCTTATCGCAGGAATTATGGCTGCTCAGGCATTTACGCCACCACCTGTAAATAAACCTCAGAAACCAAATCAACCTTGGTATCCTGGAACTCCACCATTCAACCCCAAATTTCCATCTGGACCATGGGGTGTAAGTAATATTATTGCATAAATTTAAAAAAAGACATGTGATCTCAGTCAATAGATTCAAAGCATACTTTATTTCTGAAAACGAATAGGGTTGTAATTATAGAACTTTAAAGCCTTTTTAAATTCATTTAGATATCAAGAATATATTACTTTGTTGAGAGTGATATGACATGATTCCTGCCTCAATATAATATATTTACAGACGTTGAATATTTTAGATTATTCATATGTGGGTGTTTAATATCTGTCGACGATTAGTCACTTTTAAATGAAATTAGAAAAGGCAAAAAGATAGGATATATTATTACAAAAAGTGGTTTTTATATAATTTTGAAATGTGGTTATCAATAATATTAATGTACAGAGATTTAACCAATATGGTACCATGGTATTTGAAAATAAACTTGTCATATTGAAGGTTATTTCTGTTGTCGCCAGGAAAACCCGGGTACATAACTGCATTTTTTTGAAAACTGAGGGAAAAAATGCGTTTAACATTGGCATTTAACGTTGTGTAGTTGTGATTTTTATTTTTTGAATAAGTCTAGGATATGATAGTGAATCCTAATTTCGACCTGACAGGCTGATTGGAAATCGAAAATCCAGTTTTTAGTGGTTTTCTCAATTTTTGAAAAAATGCAGTTACCTGGTTTTTCCTAGAGACCACACATTTACAGTTGACTCCTTTTCTTTTTTTTTTAACTCCATGCGTGAAATTCAATTTTGCATAATGGTTTTAATGCACGAAGCACTGTAGCCAAATCAGTGCGCGAAAAATTTCTCTAACGAAATAAAAATGTTTAAAAATAGTTGGAATTTAATGGATTGTCATTTATAACCAGCTTCTTTTCACAGAAAGACAATCGGTATTATTTTCTTGCCAAATGCGATATATAAATACACAATATTAAGTTTCAACTGTTGTATAATAATTTCTATTTTTCTGATTCACTAAACAAGTTGCCTTAAAAAGACTTCGAAATCTAGAACCCAGGAAACGAAGATCAATTGAAAACAACTGAAATTTTGATTTATTTTGAATAACCGAATTGTATTGCAGAATCCTTAAAAAAATCATTCGTAAATAATTCATTGTAGGAATTCAGATAAATTAAACCCAACAGATTTGAACACTACGAGAAGAATTCAAAGAAATTCTCCGGAAATTGGAGTTAAATATTGAGATATATTAAAAAAAGAAATAGCCAATACATTTACGTAAATTAAAAATAATTCAGAATACATAAAGAGTGAAGAAGGATCAGATGTGTAATTCGGATATCGAACACTCAATTATTGTAAATAATTTAAATCAACGTTCATTTGGTGCAAAGTTTAATTTCCTACATAAACGTAATCTTTTTCTTTTTTCAAAGATCATCCCGTTTTTCCTGATTTTATTTAATATAAGTTTGCAAATACTATAAACATTATGCAAATACGGTGTATCCACGATTTCATTGTAACATCTCTGGCAAATAAGTTAATAATGTAATTTATATTTTTTTTTATTACAGCGCCCTCGCCCAGTGAGAGCTGCTGATAAAGGAAAAGACAAAAATAACGGACAGATCGATATTCACGCCCAAAAGGAAGGTGGAAAGACTTCCTGGGATGCAAATGTTCAGCAAAATATTTGGTCAAACGATAAAGGAAGTGTTTGGGTCAGTGGTGGAGCCAGCAAACGACCTGGCCAACACACTCAAGGTCAAGTAGGAATTGGTGGTTCTATCAAATGGTAGTTTCGTTCCAACTGCTAACTGCGAACTGCTATGTCTCTTTTTATGTTCAACAAAGTTTTCCCATAATTTTTCGGTTTTCTACCAATATAAAAACACCTGGTTTATAAGTAATATATTTGAATAAAATAGAATCTGAAAAACGTATGTTTGATTTTGTATTAATTTACTTCAAAACAAACCCTATCCTTAAGAAAATTCGAGGTGTTTTCACCAAAGGAAAGTTCCATCAGCAATCGTCATAATCGTGGTCTGTAGAGCAAGGATCGTTTTTCGCACATCAGTCCTGCACGCCTATTATATTTATTATTTAGAATCTTGAAAACGAAAAAAAATGGCAGTCTCAAATGCGGTATAATGATGAGTTATTCCACACCAAGTACATCAAAACTGAGGTCTAAATCTCAAATTGAACGAAAATGAAATATTTGATGGTATAAGCATGTAGAATGACTTAGTAATTACTTAATAAAGTAATTGTTTAAAATTTTTAAATGTCGGCCGTAACGTCGTATTTATTGCATTTCTTTAAATTGCGTAAAATTAAACATTTTTATTTAAAAATAAAAAAAAATCACTTTTTTTAATTTGTTAAAAAATTGGCCGAAAACATTTTTCAACACAAATTTCAGCAGTGTTCTCGGGATTTTTTAAAAATCTTAATTTATCATCGAGTAGGAAAAAGTTTCGTCTTTTATCTAAAGAAAGAAAATTGTTGGAGACTTCTTCCTCTATCAAGTTATGATTTTTTCAGGAGCGCAACTCCCGATTTACGATGGCAATCTGCGCCGTGCGGCATGCGATTTGGTCCGTGACCATCACTATTTCAAAAAACGTTGGTAGTATTTTTTTATTTTTCATTAATGGTCAATAAATTTTGGAATTATTCAAATTTATCAATAGGAAAATGCTCAACCATCATTTGAAATGAAGATTATTTCTTTGCAAAATTCATTAGTAATTTTATTTAATTAATGCTTTAAAACTACGTCCCCGTGTCTCTTCCTTTTAAAAGGATTGCAGTATCGAATGACAGGAGGCATACGCTTAAGTAAACAAAACTAAATTAAACTAAAATTTAATTAATCAATGATTTATGCCTTAAATAGACAAATAGATATCGCAAAATTTAAAGAAATTCAATAAATATGATGTTACGGCGTAATTTTGAAAATTTAAACAAATGACTTTACCATGTTAT
This sequence comes from Trichopria drosophilae, assembly GCA_030407085.1. Lineage (NCBI taxonomy): Eukaryota > Metazoa > Arthropoda > Insecta > Hymenoptera > Diapriidae > Trichopria > Trichopria drosophilae. Next base: position 159,822,426 of record CM059583.1, read on the forward strand.
TGTTTATGCTTATACCTATAAAAGATGTAATTTTCGTTGAATTTGGAGACTTCGACCTCAGCTTTTATGTTGGCATGGAATGACTCTGATAGAAGTTAATCCCAGCTTTCAAATTCAAAATAGTGGACCAAAAAATGGCAGATATTTAAACAAAATGAACCCCTGACGATCAAAAGGAGATACGCGCGAAACGCCGGAGAATTTCTTGGCCCCTCGGCTCGTAATATTTTGACTTTCGAATATTAAAGTTTTCATTAGATATCTTAATAGGAAAATTAATTACGCGTATTTTTTGTTAAAATCAAAAATTTCTATCCCTCTTCGTTTTTAATATAATCGCAAAAAATGAAATTATTTGAAATATCAAATAACTTAATTATTTTGTCTTTAACTCGTCATATCTTTTACAATAATTGGAATTTTTTAATGAAATTTTTAGGGAATATGCACTATTCTATCTACAAACTAACGTATTTTTCCAAATTATGGTTAGTTATTACGGAAATTTTTTAAAAATTGGTTTTTGTTTTACTGCACAAAATTGACATTGAAAGCTTCCAACACTTCGAGAGTCGAGGGAATTTCAATAAATCGAAATTTGCTTCCCACCGAAAATTCGAGGAAGGTTCAAAGAAGTTTTTTGTAAAGTTATAGACGAAACTTAGTGCTCGGAGGCTTTTCGGTTTGTTGATTGCAAATATACACTTCCCGGCCATCAAGCCAAAATTTATTAAACTTCAAAGATTAATATCTAGGCGAAAAATTATCGTAGCTGAAAAATCAAACGGCATTTCAAAGGTTATTGCAATAGCGTTCATTTAAGAAGAGAAAAAATTGAAAAGACGCAAAATTTAGATTTTCATGGATAAAATACGAACAAGAAAAAATACGATATTTTTTATCTTTAGTTAATTGTTTGCCAATTTGAAAGGAATAATACTGGGGTTACGAAACTGACGGGGTTTAAAAGGTATGCCTTTTATCTTTAAAATGATCACTCACCCATTTTTGTGCAACCTATCCGACCAGAGTTATGACTATTTTTTTAAAAAGAACATGATTTATCTTTTTGGGTTCTTATAATCTCGTAAAAGAGCAATAGAAACAAAAAATGGTAAATACAAAAAATATTCATTTTTAGGTAGAAAATACAAAAATAAGGTCAAAATTTAAAAAATCGAACCATTTTTTTTTTTAAATTTCTCATTTTATGTAATATAGTTGTTTATTCAATAATACATAAGAACAAAATGTAGCGTTACTTTTAAAAATGTTATGTAATAGCCCGGTCAAATTATACAAAAATCGACATTATAAAAGAAAGTGAAAACAGTAGGAATTTTTTTTGGTGGATCTTTAAAGGAGTCAAGAAGAGTTTAACCCCAAGTTTGCACCCGTATAGACCTTGTGCTTTTTTAAGGGGGCTCTAAAACTGTTCTTTTTTTCATTAAAATTCAGATAACTCAGCTTCTATTGAAGCTACGAGGCTCAGTAAGGGCTCATTTTAAAGGTTTTCTTGTGGTCTATAAGATTTCTTTATTGTATCCTAGGATCGATAGTTTTCGCGCTATCAAACGATAAAGGAAAGTACGGAGATACAAATTTTACTTTTTTGCTTGTAACTAATTACACCCGCGAGACGTTGCAAAATTGTACAAGAGTAAGTTGTAGACGACAAAAAAAAACGAACATTTTTGTTTTTTATTCGTTTCATATAGTTGAAAATTGCGCCTTGTAGAGGGCGTCAAAGTTGCAAGTTAGCTCGCTACAGTGTGAGACGTGGTTATACCATGGTGTGAGATAAACCTCCGTGAAGTTAACCGGCCATTGTAACGAAATCAATCGAAAATAGCGCGAATCGTTTGCGAATGATTGCGATTACCGATTTTTCGTTTGCGACTTCGTCGTTTTTGAGCTATTTGCAAAAAACGACATGGCCGGCTAACTTCACGTTAGCATTTTTGAAAACGAAATAACTCCGCAACCAATCGACCAATTTCGCCCAAATTAGGCTTGATCGTTTGCGATTCGTTTGCGAATTATGAATTAGAAGTGCTTTTTCCGATAACTTGTAAAATAAAAAAAAATAAATTATCCTATATGTCCCTTATATACAAAATTCATTAAAAAGTTTGCGATTTTTTTGCAATCGGTCTCAAACGTTTGCGATTCGTTTGCGGTTTGAGAAAATATAGCAATCTCTCGAATATCATAATAAATAACGCGAAAATAAACGAATTATCGAAAGTTACTAGATCCAGCTTGCCTCGATATACAAAAACCTGCGGAATGTTTGCGATCATTTTGCAATCGGTCTCAAACGTTTGCGATTCGTTTGCAAATGATGGCGATTAACAATTTTTCGTTTGTGACTTTTTCGTTTTTATGTTATTTTCGGAAAACGACATGGTCGGCTAACTTCACGTTCGCCTCAAAATCCCTTAAAAGGTTTGCGAATTTTTGCAATCTGTCTCATACGTCTGCGATTTGTTTGCGAATCGAGAAAATATAGCAATCTCCCGAATATCATAATAAATAAGGCGAAAATAAACGAATTATCGAAAGTTACTAGATCCAGCCCGCCTCGATATACAAAACCCTTTAAAAGTTTTCCGATTTTTTTGCAATCAGTGTCAAACGTTTGCGATTCGTTTGCGAATTGAGAAAACATAAAAATCTCCGAAATATCATAACAAATAAAGCGAAAATAAACGAATTATCGAAAGTTACTAGATCCAGCCCGCCTCGATATACAAAACCCTTTAAAAGGTTTCCGATTTTTTTGCAATCGGTCTCAAACGTTTGCGATTCTTTTGTGAATTGAAGATAATATGCGAATTTTCCAAATATAATCAGAAAAAATGCGAAAATAAACGAATTATCAAAAGTTACTAGATCCAGCACACCTCCATATACAAAATCCTTTAAAAGGTTTGCGATTTTTCTGCAATCGGTAATGTTTTCGATTCGTTTGCGAATTGAGACAATATGCGAATATTCAGAATATAATCAGAAATAATGCGAAAATAAACGAATTATCAAAAGTTGCTAGATCCAGCCCGCCTCCATATACAAAATCCTTTAAAAGGTTTTCGATTTTTCTGCAATCGGTCTCAGACGTTTGCGATTCGTTTGCGAATTGAGAAAATATAACAATCTCTCGAATATCATAATAAATAATGCGAAAATAAACGAATTAAAGGATTTTATATATAAAGGATATATAGGACAATTTTTTTTATTTTGCATTTTAGCGGAAAATGAACCTATAATTCATAAATCGCAAACGATTGAGCCTAATTTGATTGAAATTGATCGATTGGTTGCTGAGTAAACGCGTTTTAAAAAATGCGAACGTGAAGTTAGCCGGCCATTTCGTTTTTCGCAAATAACTTGCGTAAAGTCGCAAACGAAAAATAGGTAAGCACAATCATTTGCAAACGAATCGCAAACGTTTGAGATCGATTACAGAAAAATCGCAAACCTTTTAATGAATTTTGTATATAAGGGACATATAGGATAATTTATTTTTTTATTTTACAAGTTATCGGAAAAAGCCCTTCTAATTCATAATTCGCAAACGAATCGCAAACGATCAAGCCTAATTTGGGCGAAATTGGTCGATTGGTTGCTGAGTTATTTCATTTTCAAAAATGCTAACGTGAAGTTAGCCGGCCATGTCGTTTTTTGCAAATAACTCAAAATCGACGAAGTCGCAAACGAAAAATCGGTAATCGCAATCATTCGCAAACGATCAAATTTTTTTTTTCTATAAATAGGTATACTTTTCTTATGTCTTTAAGAATATTTCTACATAATTTCTAGACGATGTGGTTATTTATATTATTTTTATATGATTTTTTAAAGTCGTTAATAGTGAAAAAATCACTACTTTTTTCATTTCAAGGCTTCCGTATTGATTACCGTGTTAGATACGACAAAAATGCACTGAACCTTTTTTGTAGAGCACAAAATTTCCTACAAAAAAGTCAGTGAGAGCCATAGTCTAATGTCAATATGTACGGCATGAAAAACATCGGAAGTTATTGAAAAAAATCATTGAAATTTTAGAACAGAGATAGTTATCTTATTCGTGACGTATCTATTAACATTAGACTATGGCTTTTTTGTAGGAAATTTTGTCCTCTACAAAAAAGGTTGAGTGCATTTTTGTCGCCAATTTCTATATCAGTTCACAAAACTTGGAACTTATACAAGATGATATAGTTAAAATGAACGAAATGAGAAACTTCATGGATAATTGTACGGCTGAAGTAACAAAAATGCCATCAGAAAAACTTTCTAGTGCAGTTTGTTATTATGACATTTTAATAGGTAGTGTACGGAAATTAAAAATGTTTGCAAAGAATCATGAAGTAGTAAGTGCCTGGGAAAAATGTGATCTCAAAATTCAATTTCCAATATATGCTGATATATTACAATGGAATTTTCTGTTCGGAAAAGAGATGATGGAGTTGACACTCACGGCTGAAAAAACATTCAGTGATATGATCGGTAAGAAATTACTAGATGAGATTGTTCGATTAATAATAGGTTATTTGACTGAAAGAGATCTTCGATTATTCACAATATGGACAAAGTAATTTTTTGTCTAAATTAAAACGTACAGACTGATGTTAGCAAAAATAACTTGTTAATAAATAATAATTTTTATAAATCCAGAGTTAATATTTATATGTAAATAATATTTTAAAGAAATAAAAACATTTATATTTTACATAAACATTGTGCTTTAAAGATTTAAATGTTGTGATACAATTTTAGGGCACGAGTAAAAATGCCGAAAACTATCACAGAGAGAAATTTCCGAACCTAGCGCTCAGACGGTGCGTCGAAACGTGTAGGTTTGATCAAATTCGAACCATACGACTCGGGAGTGCCGAACGTAACGTCGGGAGTCGCGTTCCGAACTCTGCGTCTCGACTGCGTCAGACCGTGACGGTCAGATGAGGTTGTTGACGATTCGGTCTCACCACAACAAGACGCTATACTAATCTGGCGTCTCAAAGGCGCTCGGTGCTTACAACTTTTTTATTATATTTTTTTCTCATGGATATCTTAAAAAATGGAGAGTTTAAACAGACCATTTTATTCATTTTTCTTAGTACTTTAAGAATATCTGAAGGGTGTCAAGGTGCCAAATTCGTGATTTTACGGGAAGCGAAAAAATTGTGTTGTCTATTTAAAAGGTAACTAAAAACCCCGTTTCGAAATATTGTTAAGATTTATTATAGGAAGTATATTCTATTTATATAAACTCACATATTAGCGAGAGAAGTAAGAAAAATTGTGCCATTTTGAGGTTACATCAAATGTGCACTTTTTCATTATACAATAATATATGAAAAAAATATAAGTTTTAAAGAAAAAGTGGATAATTAATTTTTTACTATTAAATTGACGAATTAAATAGAAAAAAGTTTTATTAAAAAAAGTTGTTTATTTTCAACAAATGTATGAATTCAGTGCTTGCAAATCTAAAAGTCAACAGTGATTATAAAAATGAATATTTAAAAAGTATTAGTGCAATCATATTGAATTTTTTAAAAATAATATAAAAAATAAAACTCATAGTAGTTTAATAGTTATAAAATAGTTTAAATTGCTATTAAGGGGACCCACCATTGAATTTTCAGCCATGTAAAGTAATGATTAAAAAAATCTAAAATAGTTTTCTTCTGACAGAATGTTGGGCGAGAAATCAAATGAAAAAGAAAAAAAAAATTATTTGCAAAATGAAAAAATATTTTTAAAGTACAAAAAATGTTTCTTCTTCAACAAATTTCAATATTTTTCGACAAAATTTTTTGCTTTTTCATCATATCTTTTACCCAAAATTGTGTCAGAATAAAAATATTAAATTTTTTTTTAGTTATTACTTAATATAGCTGAAAATTCAGTGTTGGGTCCCCTTAAAAACATTTTTTCTCTACTCTAGGCACTCCAATTTTTCAGAAAGTTAAAATTTCGCAAAATTCATACCCTTAATTCTTAAGGAGCGTCTGAGAAATAAAACAAGTAAAGAATTATCAAAAAATATTGAAATTTGTTGAAGAAGAAACATTTTTTGTACTTTAAAAATATTTTTTCATTTTGCAAATAATGTGATAAAAAATACTTAAAAGTTTTTTTTTTCTTTTTCATTTGATTTCTCGCCCAACATTGTGTTAGCAGAAAACTATTTTAGATTTTTTTAATCGTTACTTTACATGGCTGAAAATTCAGTGTTGGTTCCCCTTAAACCAAATTCAAAACATCAGAGAAAAAAGTACTGGCGGTACTAACATTTTGTCGAAATATCAGTCTTTAAAACAATAAGAACGGTAGCTTTTACTTTAATTTTCATACGTCAAGAATGAGATCTAATGCATTTCATTATTTGATGTTTTGTTTCCCAAACGATCCTTAAGAATTAAGGGTATGGATTTTGCGAAATTTTAAACTTGTTAAAAATTACAATGTCAAAAATGCAGAAACAATGTAAAAATTTCTTTTTTCTTTTTCACGTTATTTGTCACCCAAAATAGTGTCAGAATAAAAATATTTCAATTTTTTAAAATTATTACTTAATATAGCTGAAAATTCAGTATTGGGTGCCCTTAATATTTTTATTACATATGAATGTGAAAAAATAATAAAACAATACTAACAAAATCTATAATTCTATATTATTTCTTAATTAAAATAATATAAGAAAAACTTCTTAATTTAGATTACTAAACTACTTTTTCGCCCATTACTTTTTATAAACCCTTCCCCACCTCGTCGCTTTCTTAACAATAATTTTCTTATTAAAGGTGTTTTTTCCGCATCTACCTGGTATTACTTCGACCCAGACCATAGGTCTGGCGAAGTATTGAATTTGGTCAGTTCCCGCCAAAAAATTACCCTATAGTTTTTCATCAAATGTCGACGTTTCAGGCCCTAATGAACCCAAAGCAACAATAAAAAAATTGGTGTCCGTTAGGTTGTACGTCCGTCCGTCCGTGGGCAAAATTTTGTATACGCGATATCTCGCGACTGGAATGACGCATTTAAAAAGTACAAACGGATTTGGGTTTCTCTTGGCCAAACTTAGATCTGATTAGTTTTTGGAGACAATGCACACTAGATTATGGGGAGGTTTAACAAAAAAACGCTAAAAAAACACGTTTTTCCATTTTTTAACAAAAAATACAAATCGTAAAAAAAAATGTTTCAAACAAAAAATATAGAACATCGAATTCTCTACAAAAAAGGTGGTATTCATTTCTTCGTAAAATCAACGATAATTAACCCGTCTATTTATTGGGGATCACAGCGGATTTTTTTACAAACGTATGAAGTCGAGGTTAATAATTAAATAAAATCAAAGGTTGAACTACGCGGTCATAAAGAGCAGAGTCTATCGATTCTAATGGTGGTATCATAATTAAATTTTCATAAAAGAATGAAAAGTTACAATCGATCAAAGTGTGAAAAATGCCTAACCGTCCATTCATTGGCATATTCACCCTATTTAAGGAACAAGATATTGTTACAATATATGTATAGAAACTACTCGAACCTAACGATGCTAGAACTACCCTCTGCCGCCTTCTTTCCTGGCAGTGTTAAAATGGGAATATTCCCGGAAGCATCAGCCTTTCATCAGGGAACTGCAATACGAATTTAGCCAAAATTGTAGGCACCCGGGTCGAAGGCATCTAGTTTTAACTTTGAAAAAACAACTATTAATATAAATAAGAAGGAATCATCTTTTTCCCTTCATTCTTGGTGAACTCTCATCAACTTTCTTTGATCTTTATTAAGAGACTAAATGTAGTGGCTGGCAAGGGCGCAACATCGCCTGATTTTTGAAAAAACGGTTCAATAATTTTTAATTTACACTTTTCAGTGTAGATGACTATTTAACCGACTGACCACTAGTGCTTCCCCTTAAGAATATAAATACAACTTCAGCGAAATTTTGAATTCGGTTGTAAATAACTTAGTAGCGATTCATGTTATTAAAAAGTTTAGAAAAATCCGATTGATTTGGCTGATACAGAGGCGGTTTAACACTTATCCTCATGGTAATTATTCTAACCACCATTGTCTTTCCTATTTTTATTATTTGAAAAATTATTTCACCTCTTTAAGATCTTTTTGCTTCTTAACTATACATAGAATATTGTTGAGGATAGGATAAAATACCTAATGATAAGAAATTAATCATTATTTATGATTTATAAATTAACAAATATTCAAAAATTGACTATAATCTTTTTTGTGGTTATTGGGGGTGCTGATTTCGAATCCAATTTCAGATTTTCCACATTCAAGATGTCGGATTCATCGTGGCGGACGAAAATTTCAAAATTTAATCGAATATTGTGAACATTTACATTCAAAGGAATTTTAGGGTGCTGGTTTCGATAACGAGATGAGATTTTTCAAATTCAAAATGGTGGATCCACTATAACGTACGAAACCCCCAAAATTAAAAAAATGTGGAATTTTATATGCGGAGCTTGAAAAAAAACGTCGCTAAATGGACTTTTTTCAGACTTCTGATTGCAACAACATATCAGGCAAAAATTACGAAATAATCATATTTGACCAAAACTCGATATTAGGAAGTATTTTAAGCCGCAGATTGCAATCTAAGTTTATTTGTGTAAAATGCATCATGACCGTCACTAATTCCATATGTAAATCGTTAAATGCTAATAGTAGTATTTAATTTGTAATTAATCCTTTGCAGCACAGTGTCCATCGTGATGGACACCTTTTTTCATTTTATTTTTTTTTATTTTTCAAGCTGTTAACATTTGATTTTACTGCAAATTTTGGCTTCTTTACCATGACAAGATGTTTAGAAATGTAAATAAATGAATATTTCTCTTTTGGAGACGTATAAAATTTTGTACATTTTGAACGGCCATTATGAATCCGCCATTTTGAATTTTCAAAATCTGACGTCAGATTCGTGATCAGTGACCCTGAAAACCACCGAGTAACAATTTTCAACAGTTTTCTGTGTAAAGGAAAATGTATGCTTCAAAGGGTTAAATACTTATATACATCCAAATCCAAAACAGACGTTTTTTTCTCTTTGCCACACAGCCACACGTTCGCAATCGCATCGAACGGCGTTAAGACCGGTCTGACCGCTACGGTATGATAGCCGAGACGCAGCGTTTCGAACTCGAATGCTACCTTGACGTTCCGACTATGTATACCGTAACGACACGGTCCGTTGTTCCGACCGCACCGTTTACAACACTGTTCCTAATGGTACGCTTATGATCCGTCTAAGCGCTACGTTCGGAAATTTCTCTCCGTGCAACGGGGCTGTCTCTCTATGCTTGCTATGTTCTCGCTTGTCCCCCTAAGCGAATGCATCACGGTGCCCCTACCACCGCGGCACAACTAATCCGCAGAGAGTCGCCACCGTTCCTGTGGAGCAGCAATCAAACAACACGATCCTTGCCGCGAATTTCAAAAGTCCCCTCGCTATTACGGGTGCCACCGGTCACACTGGTCACTGTCGCATCGACGAAGTTTCTTATTATGATGCACATTGCAATTAATATTCACAGTAATAATGAAATATAATTAAAACAATTAAGTAATTTTAAAAGCTTAAGACATTCAACAAAGAGATAATTGAAAGATATTACAACTTTATTCTACTTTTTACACGGAAAGGAACAATCAGGACTGAGAGTGTGGCATTATATGTTTATTTATATTGTAATCCTCTAATTAACTGTTAAAAAAATTGATAAATGGTAATGATACACAAACACTTAATATAATATACCGATGGTAAATGTTAGACCTACAAACATATTCTGTCCGAAGAAAGCTTTAGTGCATTTCAGCTTCGATAAATATACTTTTTCTCAATTTCTTATTCGATAGATCCACTTGAGACCTAAAACTATTTTCAAGCTGCAGTATATATGTAACCTTTGTAATTAATGGTTTTATTGATGTTGCTTAACAATCTGTTTTTTAATCTCAAATGAACCAACGATATAGAACTTTCAGACTTAAAAATTCTTTACGATGGGGGCAATATAAGAAATGCTTCTTCGTACAATACATTCAATTCTTCGTCCACAGGCTGCATCAATGGCACTGATAGAGTTGTTGGGCCAAGCAATTGCACTTCTGCCACTTCAACCGGTGCTGACTAAAAATTGAATATAAACATAAACATATATATAATAATGTCGAATATTAAAACTTGAATTTTATATAAATGTACTGTCCTGTTTCAATATTGTACGCTTTTTACATAAACGTATAACTTACCGGAGAATCATTTTCAGCCAACAATGGTTCGACGTTCATTTTCGTTGGTACATTCTCTTCATTGGTAGAACATTCTTCGTCCATAGGCAGTATCGGCTGTATCAATGGCACTGATGCAGTTGTCGGGTCAAGTTGGATTTTTGCCACTTGTACCGGTGCTGACTTAAAATTGAACATAAACATTAGTACAAGTATTAAATAATTTCGATTAAAAATTGAATTTTATAATTTGGGTATACTATTTTGTAAGAAATGTATGTATATAATTTACCTCAGATAGCTTTTCATTCAATGATTCATTACCATCTGCATCAATCGTCAGCTTTGCATCGTCTTTTGTCCACGGAAATATTGTTGGTATGACGCCACATTGCAAATTTGGTTTCTTGAACGGAGCTGACTGAAAAATGGACATACTTATTAATATAGTTTTACACGCTTTATATAATTTTAATTATAGTAATGAAATCTCAACTCATGTATGACAATTTTATTAAGGGTGGTATGCTCTTTTTCCGGAAGTTACATTCGATGGCGATTGTCAATATTTTTTTAATGTCAAATATGTAAAGCAGTTAGAACCTTTTTATTAAGAGTATGCTTTCATAATGCTCATTTTTTGACAGCAGCATTTCAATACTGACACGATACTAACACTTCAGTGTAGTAATTAGAGTAAAAATTACTTACAACTAGTATATTCCCACATACATCTTTCAGCTCCTTCTTCCAGATGAGATCTTCTGCCCGAAAATGTTTTTCGCAAACCACATGATTATGGTTCAAAATTAAATCCGGTCGCCTAACAGCAGTTAGCCACTTTTCACGCCATACTTCGTCACACGGCACACGGAAAGTATGCGCTTTCTCGCCGTTCATTTTCGCCTTCCTTGACCCCGACGAGCAGCCTTTTACAACGCACTGTGGCATTTTGTATAAAAATATCCAATGCACCGATATTTTCAGTCAATGTTCTCACTTCACGGTCAAGCACAATCCAAACAAACCGCAGTATCCAAAGCAATACAAAGTATAGCACAGTCCACACAGCGCGTCCAAAGTCCAAACTGACCAACATTTCCCATCCTACTCTTTACGCATTTCTTCTCCCACCGCTTTCAGCCGCGTCAAGCGAGACCCCGCCTCTCGAGCAATCATGGTGAGTCTACAATAGGGGTCGGAGCACGTCGACGCGACGGACGGCGTACGTGCTGACGTCACGCGACCAGCTCTCGTTGCCAACTTCAGAATGGTTATCGGCGCCGTTCCACCGTTCCGGCATTTCGGCCGATTCGCCTTTTCGTGTATGCATATATATATTACGTCGGCCAATATATATATGCATACACTAAAAGGCGAATCCATAGAGATATTTCTATGGACGAATCGGCCGAAATGCCGGAACGGTGGAACGGAGCCGAAAACCATTCTGAAGTTGGCAACGAGAGCTGGTCGCGTGACGTCAGCACGTACGCAGTCCGTCGGGTCGACGTGCTCCGACCCCTATTGTAGACTCACCATGATATGTATCCGCCAAATCTTTTCAATGCGCTTTATTAAATATTTCTCTTTTCTTACTATTAAACGTATAATATTAACTGTTCATTTTACTATGTTACGTATTACATTCCAGTCTACTAGAAGGTACCATAAGAAGGAAAACAATCCTCTTTTTAATAGTTTTGATATATTTTTCTTTGGTGACTCAAATAATGAAAAAAAAAATGTTTAAAATATATCTATTTATCTAAAGCAGAAATTGAACAAACCATTTCTATTTATTCTTTAAATTTATTTCACCTTTAAAATCTAATGTTTTGCTCGTGAAATACATAAAATTGATTTCATGCATCATGGTAATTTTGTTTTATTGTATGCACGTTGGTTATAATTTTTAAGGACCCAATAAAAATATGCCTCTAAAATTCATATAGGTAAACAATAAAAAATCTAGGGGTCTTTTACAATCTGCATTCAATTTCAATTAACTCAGCTAATAATTATTATGGGATGATATTGAGTTTTGTTTAATTTTGGATTTAATTAATTTCTTTTTAAATTGTTTAATTCTAATATTGACAAAAAGTCGAGGAGTGCCAGCATTTAAAAACCATCGATATTTAACACGTGAACCGATTTTACAAAATATTTATCTTTTTTATTATCTGATTTGAAAGGTATTTCCAAGAAATTTTTGAAAAATCATGTGACGGGTTTTAGCGTTTTCTTTTATACTATCGATGGGTTTGGAAATATTTGACCGTTCCCGGATTTTTTGCCATCATTGTATATATTATATGTATATTTGTATATATTATATTGCGTCAATTTTCAATATGGTTCCCAATACCACAAATCGATATGCATAAATAAAAGCACTCGAAAATTGAGTTTAGGCAAATTCCCTTTTAAAATTATTAATTCTGAAACGCCAGCCTAAAAGCGAAAATGAAATTCAAGCACACGATAAGAGGCAAGAAATTAAATTGTTCCTTTTTGCAACTTCAAATTTGAATATAGATACATTATAATTATATTAAAAAATACAGTTCGATTCCCAAAAAAATTTTTATTAATAACTACTTTTTTATTCTGTAAAAAATGTGCATTTCTTTTAGTCTATTTAAAAGAACAATTAGAAATTTTCTTATATTTTTATGCCATTCGATGCATAAAATGCTATTTTACACACTTTTGACATTTTTCGGTCGCATTTTACGCACTCAAGTGACATAAAATATCGTATGAAACATGTGCGTAAATGTTTATTCTGCGAATGTGATTACGACCGTCGCCTTCGGCTAGAGCCGCAAACCTTCACATTCGTAGAATGAACTTTTAGGCAAAAGTTTCATAATATACTATTAGATGTCTCCAAAAATAATTTTTTTTTTTATTTGAAAAAGGAATTTTGTAAAAACATTTTGATAAAGTGCGCTTTTTTAAGACATTTTTATTAAGACATTTTTAAGATGTACTTTTTATTTAAGTAGTAAATTATTAACCCACGCAGGCGTTGCGTTCATCTGTGTCCAAAATCCTCACATTTGTAGCAAACAACTTTTATGCACTTATATCGAAAGCTACTATTTCAGCTTCATATGACATATTTTTCTGGCACACCAATTTCTTCATAAATGCCTGCATTCATTTTGACTTTATTAAATACGTATGAGTCTGTGCAGGCTGGCATTCACAAAATCACGCATACGTAATTAAGAAAATTATAACTAACGCGCACACATAAAACAAATTAACATGATGCATGAAATCAATTTTATGTATTTCATGAACCAAAAATTAAATTTTAAAGGTGAAATAAATTCAAAGAATAAATAGAAGTGGTTTATTCAATTTTTGCTTTTGATAAAAAGATATATTTTAAACATTTTTTTTTTCATTACTTGAGTCATCAAACAAAAAAATATCAAAACTATTAAAAAAAGGATTGTTTTCCTATGAAAGTACACTTTAAAAATCAGTGCTGTAATATGTTACTGGTACCTTCTTCTAGACTAGAATGTAATAATACGTTACATAGTAAAATGAACAGTTTGTACGCTCTTTGAAAATGTTTATTTATTCTGGTAGAGCTTCCAAAGGAACGAACAGTTCGAAAAGGCTTCGTCAGTATTCGGCTTTGTTCGGTAGCGCTGTCCGCGGTCGTTCGTGCTCCAAGACGAGTCACTTGTCTGTCGGTACGCCGTGCGTTCACATTTGTACATACGATCAATGTTACGCGAAGGCATAGACTTGTTAAATAAAGTTACAAGTTGAAAAGAAAAAGAAAATAGTGAAGTCAATACACCTTCACCGAGACATCGCTCCTATGACATCCTGGTGAGCACCTTGTTTCGTAACAAATTCTCCATGGTCCTTCGTGTCGGATTTCATTTTGCCTTCGCGAAAGACGCTCGCGCGCCGCCATTTTCTACACGTGGCGTCGTTATCAGCCACGAGTCGCGAGTGAATATTGCGCAAACATCGCAATTTGTGAGTAGTGCAGTGTGAATTTCGCGGTATATTTTCATATATATTCCAAATGTGTGCAACAATAATTTCGAGCGCACAGCAACAAATGGATATTTTCAATCAATTCGACAGAAAAATTTGAAGAATTCAATTTGAACGCATCACAGCAGTGATTAGTAGACAATGTACAAAACTACAATTTTACAAATTAATCAAGATTATTGATATTTCAATTCATTGGGCACAAATTCAGAAAGCTCATTCAAGATAATTCATCAAATTTAATATTTCACACCAGTGGATTTACGTCACAAAACTTCCGTTCGAGAAGTTCTAGAAATTTCTTTACCACGCCAGTGGATTTACAACGTCACAAGACTTCTGCACATAGAAGTTCCAGAAATTTCTTTACCACACCAGTGGATTTATGACGTAGTAACGCTTCTGTTCATAGAAGTTCCAGAAATTTCTTTACCACGCCAGTGGAATTTATAAATTCACAAGACATCCGTTCAGAGGATTTTCAGAAATTTCTTTACCACGCCAGTGAAATTCATGACGTCACAAGACTTCCGCATACAAAAGTTCCAGAAATTTCTTCGCCACGCCAGTGCAATTTTACACGACAACGTCGCTGAATTCAATTAAGACGACAGTTTTCATCAACGATTTCAATTCTGTGACAACGTCCAAATATCATTTGCATAGACGCCCTGTCACATACGAGTAACGAGACGAAGAAGGTTCAAGGTCACAAGCGACATCAAACGTATTTTTCTTTATAATTATAATTGCGGCGTGATATATGTTTTTAATATTGTATTTATTTTTTGTATTTATCAATATTTTGATTTCTTGCGTAACATCACAATTTCGTATCGATTACTTATTTTACGCAAACTGACACGAGCCTCGCTTTCTTTATGTAAAATTGGTAATTTTATAATTTTTGAGCACAAATATTCGGCGTTTGTAAATCGTACAATAAAATCGAATCTTTCTTTTACTTCGCAATAATTTTGGAGTTTGCAAAAGGTATTTAAAATGAGTATATTAGGAAATCAAGTGCCCAACGCTCTCGAAAATTTAAAAATTCGCCGCAAAACCATAAAGGCATCGTGCACGCGAATCAAAACTTGGGTATATGGAATTACCGAACAAACTCCAGAAATATTAGCGCAAATAGTCGAACGCAAGGAGAAGTTAGAGAAGTGTTGGGAGGAATACAATTTAGTTCAAGGTCAAATTGAAACTTTAGTGGAAACAGAAGAGTCAGATAGGGAGTCTTTCGAAAATGCTTATTTTCAATTATCGGGAAAAATGCGCCATATTTTAAATCCACAAACGCAACCAATCTCAAGCTCATCGGAGCATTTAAATTCGGATCAAGACTCCAATCGTAATTCTAACGTAGGAGATAATCGCGATAATTCGGGCCACATGAGACTTCCGAAATTGAATCTTCCAACCTTTTCCGGGAAATACGAGGATTGGCTTCCATTTTTTAATATCTTTACTTCGGTGATTCATGGGAATGCCTCGTTAAACAACGTTCAAAAATTTCAATATTTACATGCTTCCTTGAAGGGCGATGCGGCATCGGTCATTCACTCTTTGGAGTTATCGGACGAAAATTATATTGTAGCTTGGAATATTTTACAGAAACGATACGACAATAATCGAATTATCGTCCAAACTCACATACGCGAAATATTAGACACACCGGTAATGACGAGGGAATGTTTTTCCGATTTACGAGAAATGGCCGATCGCACACACAAACACGTGAGAGCGCTCACGTCTCTAAAACGACCAGTCGACAAATGGGACGACATATTAGTATATATCTTAACATCAAAATTAGATTCGGTGACATCTCGCGAGTGGCAATCGTCCCTGAAGGGTAATGACCTTCCATCTTTGACAGAATTTTTAGATTTCGTAACCCATCGTTATCAAGCCTTAGAGGTATCGAGCAAAAGAATAGCTTCCCGATGCACAAATTTTAATCAACCCAAACGACAATTGCAATCACATTTAGCAACCTTTCATGCTCGATGCACATTTTGTAAAGGGGATCACCCAATTTATTTTTGCAAAGAACTTACAAAATTTCCAGCATCGGCGCGCATTAAAGAAGTTAAAAATCGCAAGCTGTGCGTGAATTGTTTAAGGTCAAATGACCATCCGGTAAATTCCTGTAAAGCAGGTGTGTGCAAATCATGTGGTGGGAAGCACAATTCGTTACTCCACATATCATCACCCCCAAAATCAGGAATTTCTCAAAACGGTTCGTCTCCAGAAATGTCATCATTTGGCAATAGTTCAGGATCAACTGTTGTCAATCACGCCTCGATTAATGGCAGTTATGTCATGCTTTCAACCGCTGTCGT
Organism: Trichopria drosophilae; assembly: GCA_030407085.1. Classification (NCBI taxonomy): domain Eukaryota; kingdom Metazoa; phylum Arthropoda; class Insecta; order Hymenoptera; family Diapriidae; genus Trichopria; species Trichopria drosophilae. The sequence continues at coordinate 159,839,096 of CM059583.1, forward strand.
GCATTCTTTTGACATGCAAGGCCGACAAAGGTCATGTCGCATTCTGCTTGACTGTGGTTCGCAAGCGAACCTAATTTCACGATCATTTGCCAAGTCTTTAGCATTGCCAACAAGGCCTCTAGACGTTTTAGTAACGGGAATTGGATGTCAGTCTACCTTTGCAAATGAAGGAATTAAAATTAAATTACAATCCCGGATAAATTCATTTGCTGTAGAAATCGACTGCATAATTACAGAGCAAATATCCAGTATATCACCTTCGATTTCAATCCGACCTAATGACGTCAAAATCCCCCACAATATACAACTGGCCGATCCGAAATATTACGGATCATCCGAAATTGATGTGCTGGTTGGGGCCGATTTGTTCTGGCAGCTGATTTGTATAGGACAAATAAAGGCTTCTCCCCACCACCCATTATTGCAGAGGACTCACTTCGGTTGGGTATTGGGCGGAAGATTTGGAGATCGCGTTGGATCTGTCAAAAACGTCAAGGTTTGTCATCTCTCCGTATCGAATGCTGAGCTTAATAGTCAGCTGTCGCGCATGTGGGAGGTTGATGACATTTTCAATGACAAGGGCTCTCGTTCGTTGGACGAACAATATTGCGAGAAACACTTCAAAGAGAATACGACACGTGATGAGTTTGGACGTTTTGTTGTAAAGCTTCCTTGTAGAGAAGACCAGCTGCCGTTGATTGGACATTCTAAGTCTCTCGCACTTCGACGTTTCAAGAATTTGGAGCGTCGGTTTCAGCGTGATCCAGATTTCAAGGCAAAATATGTGTGCTTCATGCGCGAATATTCTGCTTTAAATCACATGCGATTAGTTAAGGACGAAGATTCAACCGCTGCAGCGGTCTTTTACTTGCCACATCACGGCGTAATTCAACGATCAGGCAATACCACAAAGCTTCGAGTGGTATTCGATGCATCAGCGAAAAGCACCAGCAACATATCATTGAATGATGTGTTGATTCCAGGCCCTGTATTACAGGAGGATCTTGTATCCATTTTGTTGCGTTTTCGCATACATATTTTCGTTTTCACCGCGGATATCATGAAAATGTACAGGCAAGTGCGACTTCATGACTCTCAAACTGCATTACAGCGGATATTTTGGCGAGAAGATCCAGACGATGAACTGCAAATTTTCGAACTTATAACCGTGACCTACGGAACGTCCCCAGCTTCTTATCTCGCAATCAAATGCGTTCAAGACTTAGCCAAAAAGGAGGCTTCGAAGTTTCCGCTGGGTTCGCACCACATCATTCGCGACTCGTACGTAGACGACATGGTGAGCGGAGCCGATTCGGTAGAGAAGGCAGAAGCGATACGAAAGGAAGTGATCGAAATTTTGGGCAAAGGGTGTTTTAAGCTTGCCAAATGGGCCTCAAACTATATGAAAGTACCCAGCGACGACGAGGCTCAGAATATGACAGATAAGGTTATGTTTAACAAGACCCACGACTCCTGCATTTTGGGCATTCAGTGGCATTCATCGAATGATTCATTTCATTTCAAATTTGAATCGGACAACGTATCTCTCAAGGTAAACAAGAGGAACATTCTGGCAACCATAGCCAGAATCTTTGATCCTCTTGGCTTGATCGGTCCTGTGATGATAATTCCGAAATTAATCATACAGGAACTATGGAGACTTGGGGTGGATTGGGACTCTTCCGTCCCCATGAATACCTATACTAATTGGTGTCGATTAAGGGACGAATTCAAATCTTTAAATGAGATCAGCATACCTCGCTGCGTCAAAGGCACATCGGATCACACAAGGGTCCAACTACACGGCTTTTGCGATGCTAGCGAGCGAGCGTATGGCGCGTGCGTGTACTTGAGGTCTGAATTACCTGATGGGACATTTGAAGTCGCGCTATTGTGCTCAAGGTCTCGTGTAGCTCCACTCAAGGCGATATCGTTGCCGAGACTCGAATTAAGTGCAGCCACTCTACTGGCTCAATTGGTCAACAAAGTGGAACGCTCCTTAAACTGTGTATGTTCTAGAAGGTACCTCTGGTCGGATTCAACCATTACGCTGAATTGGATCTCATCGCAATCCAGAAGATGGTCTACCTTCGTCGCCAACAGAGTAGGCGAGGTACAAAGGTTGACAGAGATCTGCAATTGGCGACATATTGGATCGCGTGACAACCCTGCGGATGTGCTGTCACGTGGCATGAATCCGTCCCAGCTACGCGATTCCATGTTATGGTGGCACGGGCCACCTTGGCTCTCTACCGACGAAGCTTCGTGGCCTGATGGTCAGTTTCAGGTCATCGTGGGATTGCCTGATGAGCGCAAAACCGTGCTAGCAGTCACCATCGACTCCGGCAATGGGATAGCCCGTTTGATCGATAAATTCTCTAATTTGAATAAAATTTGTCGCATATTCGCACGTGTCCTCCGTTTTATAGCAATGGCAAGAGATAAGGCAATCTTTTCCAACTCGAGTTTAACACCAATTGAACTAACAGAGTCTCTTGAAAGGTTGTGCAAATATGTACAGATTTTGACATTTCGTCATGAGATTGGGTTGCTGTCACGAGGCAATAGTTTAGAGTCAAACAGCAAAATATTATCATTGTCTCCGTTTATCGACAAAAGAGGGTTGTTGAGAGTGGGAGGGAGACTAGTGAATTCTCACCTTCCCGAATCAGCAAAACACCAAATTCTTTTACCAAGGGAACATCGCTTGACTCGATTGATAATCGAGCGCGAGCATGTGAACAATTTGCATTCGGGCTTGCAACTAACAATTTCGGCGGTTCGACAACGATTTTGGCCAATTTCGGTCAAATCTACGGTTCGAAAAATAATCCGAAATTGCATCGTATGTTTCAAATGTAATCCGACCACATCCGAAGTGGTTATGGGAAATTTGCCACAAGCGAGAGTAACGGTTTCACGGCCATTCTTGCGTACGGGGGTTGACTATGCCGGGCCATTTCTCGTAAAAGACGGAAAACGCCGCAACGCTCGAACAACCAAGGCATATCTCGCTGTATTTGTTTGTTTTGCGTCCAAGGCAGTTCACCTTGAGGTTGTGAGCGACTTGACAACAGAATCATTTCTTGGTTCGTTCAAGCGATTTATTTCCCGAAGAGGGAAGGTTGAATCAATGTATTCCGATAATGGTACAAATTTTGTTGGCGCTCGAAATGACTTAAAGGAATTTTTTAATTTTTTCACTAGCGACCAATGCCAGAAAGGGCTGAATGATTTTTTTATCGAACGCGAGATCTCGTGGAAATTTATTCCTCCCAACGCTCCTCACTTCGGCGGGCTGTGGGAATCCGCAGTCAAGGCAGCGAAGATTCATATGCGTCGTGTCATTGGGAATGCATCACTGACATTCGAAGAACTAACTACTGTATTTTGCGAAATTGAATCGGTTTTAAATTCGAGACCCATTGTACCTATGTCGGAAGATCCTAATGATATGTCCGTTTTGACACCGGGTCATTTTTTGATCGGGGACGCGATGAATAGTTTTCCGTGCGCCAATTTAGAGTTCGAAAACGAGAATTATTTGAAACGTTGGCAAAGAGTGGAACAACTTAGGCAGCATTTTTGGAAGCGTTGGAGCTTCGAGTATTTAAACAATCTGCAATCAAAGAGCAAATGGCGATGTAACAAGGGGGAACAGTTGCAAGTGGGACAGTTGGTCCTAATAAAACAACAGGGCTTGAGCCCTTATCAATGGCTAACGGGTAGAGTTCAGGAGGTTCATCCGGGGACCGATAATGAGATTAGGTCAGCTACGATTAAGACCCGTAAGTGCATATTGGTACGTCCTATTTCGAAATTAGCAATACTGCCTGTTTCCTAATTGAATTAGATGTTATAATGTATTTTTACCAGATTGTAAGTATAGTCTGTGATTTTGTACTTCGTTAAGCGAATCAGTTATTTATTATTGCGCTTCCGCGTATTTTTTTTGTTAACGTTACGACTCTGTGATAAGATTAACAATGTTCTTTTGAAAGGGGATCCTTTCAAGGGGGGCGGTGTACGCTCTTTGAAAATGTTTATTTATTCTGGTAGAGCTTCCAAAGGAACGAACAGTTCGAAAAGGCTTCGTCAGTATTCGGCTTTGTTCGGTAGCGCTGTCCGCGGTCGTTCGTGCTCCAAGACGAGTCACTTGTCTGTCGGTACGCCGTGCGTTCACATTTGTACATACGATCAATGTTACGCGAAGGCATAGACTTGTTAAATAAAGTTACAAGTTGAAAAGAAAAAGAAAATAGTGAAGTCAATACACCTTCACCGAGACATCGCTCCTATGACATCCTGGTGAGCACCTTGTTTCGTAACAAATTCTCCACAGTTAATATTATACGTATAGTAAGAAAAAAGAAATATTTAATAAAGCGCATTGAAAAGATTTGGAGGATACATCTCAAACGAAGCGAGTTCCGCACCGCGCAGCGCTGGCAGTCAACTTTCGCAGTTTCCGTGCTCGCGCCTGATTGCTCGAGAGGCGGGGTCTCGCGTGACGCGGCTGAAAGCGGTGGGAGAAGAAATGCGTATAGAATAGGATCGGAAATGTTGGTCAGTTTGGACTGGTTTGGACGCGCTGTTTGGACTTTGGACGCGCTGCAGTCCACAGTCGGGTACCACGTGCTAGCGTTCCCGTATTATATATATCAGTGCGAGAACCCTGAGAAGCAAGATCGGCTATTTTCGGGACGCTCCACAGGACTGCTATGCGACACACTGCGGATTATTTCCTGCTCGTTGGAGGGGGAACTGTCGAGCACTCTCGCGTCTCCGTGTATAGGGATATTGCACACCAAACACTCACATCCCTTTCTGAGTGCTAGGGATATTTTCGTCAATATCCCTATAATTTTCGGCGTTTGCACTGGTGCCCCAATTTTACACTCATTTTTAGTACCAAGGAACCATCATTTCATCATTCTTAACGGGCAAAATTTCTCAAGTGGTCCAAACGAAAGAAATCAATGTAGCCCAATCGAGCTGCAAATTGGCTCAATTGTTGCCCTATCGTATAATAGTGCATGGTCTAAAATTTATTTACATAATTCCATTCATAATTCGCTGAGATAGAGCCCGGAAAAACCTTTGGGAGCGCTGCTCGCCAAAACCGGGCGGGAAGCCCTCCCGCAGCACTTTTAACTTTTCAAATGATGATTAAAAATAAATTTTTTTTTTTAATAGATATCGATTCATAGTATCATAAAGAAAGTTTATGCATTATCTTTAGACCATCAAATTACTTATATGATTTATAAAGATCGTTAAAAGCGTAAAAACCGACACTTTTTTCATTTCGACGCTTCCGTATCAAAAACAGAGCAAAATATAGAGTCGAATTGCACTCAAGCTTTTTTGTAGAGCGCAAAATTTCCTACAAAAAAGTCAATAGCAGCGTTAGTCTAACATTAATACATTAACATTTATGCGTCGCTCCAAACAAAAAGTTACATTAGACTTTGTTCTTCGTTTTTTTGTGCCCTTTCACCGTATTATACTTATTTTTTTTTCTAAAAACAAAATTTAACTTATTTTTGCAAATTAAAAATAAAATTCACGTTTTCGCCAGAAATGGTCACTTTTATCGCTCTGAAAAGTATATCTAAAATGAAAGCTGAGGTTTCTTTCGATAAGTATACCAAGTTTCAAAAGGGCTTTTTTTCGTTTTTGAGTTATGGAATTTCTAATAGCCCGAGCCACAGCGTAAGATCGCCGATGCAGCATAGTCTTTCAATCATTAAAGAATTTATTTAAAACAGTGCAATATTCTTCCTTTCTTTTTGTTGCTTTATTTTTAAAGTAATTTGTTTCGCTTTCGCAATAAATGTATTGTAACAACATATATTTGAGAACTAATTGTAAGATTCATAAACTACATTATATGTTGAAACATTTTCGTTACTTTTTTGCATCAAATCACTGTTTTAAATTACTACTATTTATCTTAATACTTCAATGTACGTTCGATATTTATGTTCCAATTTGCTTTACATTTAACGCAAATATATCGATATGTAATAAAAACACACCAAAAAGCTTTCATTTTAGATACTTTTCAGAGCGATAAAAGTGACCTTTCATGTTGAAAAAGTGAATTTTATTTTTAATTTGCAAAAATAAGAGTTAAATTTTGTTTTTAGAAAAAAATGATTATAATCAGGTGAAAGGGCATAAAAAAACGAAGAAAAAAGTCTAGTGTAAATTTATGTTTGGAGCGACGCATAAAAAGTTACATGCGGTTACATACACGACTTACATATCTGACGAGATTATTTTGCACGTACACATATACACATTAGTTGCATTTACTAGAGAGCAGATACATACATTTTTATGGTTATACGCTTAAATTACAGGATTTCAGTATTACAGGATTGGTAAGTACAATTTTTGTAATCGGAGTTTTCGTAAAAAGCACAAACGCTGGGTATTATAAAGAGGACACTGCCAAAATATGTGATTTAGGTCTTGTAACTCAAATCCGCATTCACAGTTAGGACTATCGATAAAACCAATCCGAGCCAAGGAAGCATTCAGGCTATAATGATTCGATGGGCATCTATTAATTGTTACTGTTATTTTTCTAGGGAGATTTAGATTATAAAACCAGGGTTTAGCGGAAGGTTTGTAGTAATTAGAAAAATATTCTTGGCCTTTATGGTTACTGTCACGGAGAAATATACTCCCAGTACTTTTCAGCGAATTTTCTCTAGCAGCCTGCTTGAAATCTGTAAAAGGAATTTTTATTAAGGGCGTAGGTTCCAGCAGGGATGTTTCCTTGGCTTTTGAGTCCGCAATCTCGTTTCCGTCAATAATGCTGTGTGCTGGTACCAAATAAAACGTTAATTTACTATTATTTGATGATTTACATTAAATGCTGGACATACACATAAAATGAGAAATTAAAATAACTTTCTACCGACAATAAACTGAAGAAAAATTTTGAATTTATTTTGATATTTTCTACCAAAACGGAGTATTTTTGTAGTTAACATTTTTTTTCTATAGCTCATAGTTTTCGAGATAATAAGAAAAAAAACACCATGTTTTTTTTTATAAAAATAGTCATTACTCGGGTCAGAAAGGTCGCAAAAAAAATTGGCGAATGATCATTTGAAAGATAAAACGCATACCTTTAAAACCCCGTTAGTTTCATTACTCTACTACTATTTGTTTCCAAACAGAGTTAAACATTGAAATCAAAGAAAAAAATCAATTATTAACTGAAAAAAATACATACATACTAGAGAAGTTAAATAAATATAAAGAAAATAAAACCGATTCATCAGCACATACATATGCCAATATTCTACGCAACAATGATAACAATAACAACATCGTACCAAGCATTTTAGTTTATCCAAATATAAAGAAAATATTCTTAATACCTTACAGATAATGAGAAATTTTATAAAACAACAAACTACTATACAGATCAATAAAATGCATAGCATTAGGGACAAAATTATAATAACTTGTAAAAACAAAATGGATATAAATGTAGTTAAAAGTAAAATCAAAGGCATAAAAAATATTGACGCCATAGTGGAAATGGAAAATTAAGAAACCCAAGAATAAAGGTAGTTGGTGTTGAATTGGAAGCTGAAGATACTGACAGTAAAGTTGAGGAGGATATTTTTAATAAAAATTGTGCATAGATTTAAAAATAAAAATTGTAGCAATTCGAGGACCCTTATAATGGAAGTAAAGGCAAACGCCTATTTAAAGCTTATGAAAGGAAAAAGATTTTCGTAGGATGCAATCGGTGTTCTGTGTATGACGATTTCAATCTGAATCTTTGCTACAATTGTGGCATGTATGGCCATTCTGCCAAAAAATGCAAATCTGACATCGTTTGTATTTTATGCGCAGGTAATTACCTGAAGAAGGATTCTAAGGCCCAGAATGCCAAAAAGTGCATAATCTGTATAAAATCTAACAATAAATATAAGGTAAACAGACAGATCAATCACTCAGCGTTAAACATCCAAGAATGTGAAACGTATAAAACTTTATTACAAAGGACCATACACAGGTTTGACTATCCCTACAACCCTTTATTAAATTGTAATGGCTGATCTTTTCAATCCATTTTTTTATTTGAATATTTCAACTTCGACCACAAACATATCTTGTCTCTTTCAAAAACTGCCTTCTCGCTCGAATATCTTACTTATGGTCGTACTTACTAACACAATATATTACGATACAAAATGGTTAGTGCTAACGTTACTAGTTTAATAAAAGACATTATTATACATACCAATATTTCTGACACACACGATCAATGTAGCAGAATATTGGAGGATGAGAACTATTTTAATGTGTTCCATATTAATATCCGTAGTCTACAGAAACATTATGAGGAATTACAAGCTATTGTAAAGATGTATAAACATTTGGACATCATAGTATGTACTGAAACATGGATAATTAAAGATATAAGACTGTATGGACTTGATGGTTATAGAGTAATATATAACGAATCTCATATGAACAAAAGTGATGGAGTAATTGTATATATTAAAGAACAACATCAAACCGAAGAAAATACAGTATGTGCAAATAAACTCAAAGCGATTCAGATAAAATTACAATATAATAGCATATACAGATCCCATGCAATTAGCAAAAACGAATTTACAGTAGCCTTACAAGAAATCTTGAAAAATATAAATTCCAGTGTGTTATAGAGATACATATTAGGTAGGGTGAAATGCACAGGCGCAATGCAAACAGAAGTAAATGTAGATAGTTAGAGAAGGTAAGTTTGTAGTTTGCGAAGGTAGTTTGCGGGATACGTTAGAGAGCACGACATGTGTAACCGCGAATAGCGATTATGTAAAATCCGAAATAAAGAATGGCATCGTTCGCCTATTTCACTAACTGCCTGGGGATATTTTATTTGGCATTCTCTATTACGTGTGCACATAACATAGTGAAACATTAGTAATCGGAGATTTTGTAACATCGACCTACTTTCGGAAAACTTGGACAAGGAGGAATATTTAAATAATATGCACCAAGAAAGATTTTTATCGGCCATTAACACGAATGGTGACCAGACTATTCAACATAAATACATTTACATCACAAGACGATTTCATCACGGACGTTTCAACATAGTATTGTTTCATCACAAAACATTTCAACATAATATATTAAATGTATGATTACATAATACATAAGATTACAACATAATAAATTATAACATTTCAATACAACAATTTTTTGTTCACTTCAACATAAGAATATTTCTATTCAGGGTGATTCTCCATTGAATGACTTCCGATTAACAGTAGATTCTGTGATAAATTCTAAGAACATTTTACCTTTGAAAAAAATTTGTGCGATGTATAGTTTTCAAATTATTTAGCATTAAAGTCAGCCAATAGGAACAGGAGTTGCTTGATTGTCGCGACGATTTCGATGTTCGCTGACAATGCAATCGTCGCGACAATCAAGCTACTCCTGTTCCTATTGGCTGACTTTAATGCTAAATAATTTGAAAACTATACATAATAATAATAATAATAATCATCACGTCTTTATTGGCAATTACAAAAACAATACAGGATATAAATAATACAAAAATGCCAAAGGGCGAGCCACAGCAATAGCTGTTTTACAGACTGACCAGTACAAATTTTTTTCAAAGGAAAAATGTTCTTAGAATTTATCACAGAATCTACTGTTAACCGGAAGTCATTCAATGGAGAATCACCCTGTATAATAATTACAACTTAATGTTATGCGCTATTCCTCGCAAATAATCTATTTTATTAGTGTTTTCTGAAAAATGTAGAAACTATGTTTTTCAGACGAGCATTTTAATCTCTATACTTTTTTTATATTCGATTTTTCCAATATCTGTGTCTTTTGGTAGAAAGAAAATCGAAATTTATCTTAAGGATGGACATCGATAAAAAAAAGCGGATATCGGCAAGATCATAACATCGAAAAAGAAAAAGACAGAGTGATAAAGAAAGAAAAGAAAAAAGAATCCCCTCTCCATGTACAGACCTACACAGTAATTTATTAATGCTTACCCTATTAGGTTCTCGTATTTTATTGTTGATTGAAGTGAAATAGAAACACCTTTTACTTATTGCAATACTTCTGCTTTAAAACTATATGTACTTACCATCATCAAGAAAGAACAATTTTGCCCATAAATCTTAACATTATGCACTACGATTTATGAAGTGGCTGACAACTGAACATTTTAAAATGCGAATAAGTTTTGCCGAAGCATAACACAGTAGAACCCCGCTGGATTGTCACGGTCGGTTCCGTGTCTTCTCCGCAAACCCCGCTGGACTGTCGGCAATAGGGGAAGCATCGCTTACACCTCTACGACGTAATCACGTGACGTTCATGACCAATCACAGACAATTTCTCTGCTTCCTATTGTAACTCCAAACCGATGCGTATGTGTAACTAGACACGCCTCTGAGGCCACGAGCGGCGTGGTGGCGGTAAAGGAATTCCGAGAAATGCCAATCCAGCGGGCCTGAATTCCGACAATCCAGCGGGGTTCTTCTGTAATTTCCTTCTTAACCGCTTGTTAAATAATTAAAATAAATGAATTTATTTCTTGGTCTTGACGGTATATTTACGAGGGGTAATTAAAGTAATAAATAATCTTTTGGGTTTGCGATGGAACCACCATTTGTTTATCAAAATATGATTTTATATATATTTTTATATGATTTTATATATATATATATATGTACATAAATAGATAGCCAGAAAGATGTGACATCATCGCTACCAGAAATCCCGATTTTACTTACTCTATACAGGGTGATCGGCCAACCATTACCCAGCGGCTAACTCTAGATTCTACAGATAATTCTGAACAACTTTTTCCTCTAAAAAAATGTTCGGGAAGGTAGAGTTTTTAAGTTATTCAACACTAAAATTTAGGTAAAAAAATCACATTTGTTGAAATATCTCGACTCGGTTTGAAGGTACCTTAACGAACCGGAGCTCATTTTAAAGATATTTTAAAGCTCTATAAATTGTCTCTATTGGTTTTTGATCTATAATGAATATCTCTCTTGTTATAGCCATAAAAACGGGATAAATGCCGATTTTTCAGGATTTTCGCGTTTAACTCGTTTCGACACATAGTTACCGAAATATCACACAGAAAAAAGTTGTAGGCCTTGAAAAAACAAAAATTTTTTGTCCTCTAATACGATGCGATTAAATTAAAACTGAACCCTACAAGAGCCTCGTAAAGTTGACAAAATACAGTTCGACAAATAAATCGATATTAATAACAAAATGATTACAAATAGGTTTCAGTTTTAATTTAATCGCATCGTATTAGAGGACAAAAAATGGTTGTGTTTTCAAGGCCTACAACTTTTTCCAGTGTGATATTTCGATAGCTATGTGTCCAAACGAGTTAGACGCGAAAAACCTGAAAAATCGGTATTTACCCCCGTTTTTATGGCTATAACAAGAGAAATATTCATTGCAGGTCAAAAATCAACAGATACAACTTATATAGCTTGAAAATATCTTTAAAATGAGCTTCGGTTCGTTAAGATACCTTCATACAGAGCCGAGATATTTCAAAAAAGTGATTTTTTCCCCCTAAATTTTAGTATTGAATAACTTAAAAACTCTACCTTCCCGGAAATTTTTTCAGAGGAAAAAGTTGCTCAGAATTATCTGTACAATCTACAGTTAGCCGCTGGGTAATGGTTGGCCGATCACCCTGTATATTTAATTTATTGGAAACGATCGTATGTGGGTTCTGTTTCCCTCTAACGACGACAATTGTAATCAAATGCCTATTTCTTAAAGATTAACGAACTTTTGTTAAAAATATGTTTCGTCCCAAGAACTGAACCTTTTACTCCAATACATTTTTAAAATTGATTAAAGGTTACTCAAATTTACTGTCAGATTTTAACATTTTTAGCTATGATTATAATATAATGTAATCTAGATGGAAAAAATGGAAACAAAGATTTTTTAGAAAGTTTCTTTTTTTTTTATTTTATAATATTACATATTAAATCTTGCTTTCTACGAAGTAAAGAATTATAATATGAATATACTGAGTTTTTAGAACTTCACCTTTTTAGAAGGTCACTGGTGCTTGTAGACCTTTGGCACGGTATTACGAATTCAATTGAAAACCTTATTAGCATGCCTGAAACAAAATATAGAAAGCTTTAAAATAGTCTCTTATATTAAAAAAAAAAATCATTATACTTTTTAATAAAATATCAGTCATCCAAGGAAGTAACTGTAATCATAATGCTCATTGAAAGGAGAGATATGTCATCATGTTTTGCAAATAAATAATATGTTATTAAAACAAATTACTGTCTAGAAAACTTACTATAATCAGAAGCTCAATAATGTCAGAATATTGACGTAAGACAAACGGATGACTTCTGAAAATAAGAAAAGAAAAAATATTATTCCACCTTTATTAGAAGGCGTAAAGTGCAGTTTATGAAAATTTAATATTCAGACATCCAAGGAAGTAAGAATAATCACATTGATCATTTAAAATTAATAGTGTCATCATGTAATGATTCAATAATTGGCATTAATTAATTTAATTTCTTTAAGACAGAAAAATTCATACCTCAGCTGTAAAATTTAATTTTTCAGTAGGTTCTACTGGATTATAACACGGGCCTTTTGGGTTTTCAGAGATTGTTAGTTTTGTAACGCATCGTTCGAACCAGCATGCCAATTCTAGAGATTGGACCTATTTATCAACAAATACAAATTAATTAATTAACTGAACATCTACAATTTGAAGATAAAAATACAAAATGGTCCATCAGCTGGTACAACTCTCCATTATATTGGGTAAGAGTGGTGCATGTACAATTCATCATTTTGAATCACAATAGTTTGGGTTATAAAATGTATAGATTTTAATTTGTTCGTTTGTATTGTAATTATTTCATAGTTTCTGATATTATTTAAATTCCATAGAATTTTACCTTATACAAGAAAAATCAGTGTATTTTACTAAGAACAAATTGTAATTGTCACAGCATGTTAATCATTTTATACCACAAAATTGGCAAATAATAAGGCAAATTTAAATAACATCAGGCAATATTATAGCTACAAATGCGAAGTATGCTTTTAATTCAATTTATATTTGTGTGAAATAATTCTGTAAAGATTTTGCCATGTGAATTAATTTTTTTATTTGTAACTCTATTTGTTTTTATATGGAAAACATACTTAACGAATTAATGAATGCTCATAATAATTTCACTCATTTTTTTTGTTCATGACCTAGTTTTGAAATAAGTTATTTGTTCATTAGATTACTAAAATGTGTGAAGGTATGTAATACCTGATTAGAAATGTGGATAAAAATTGATACAAATGTATAGAAAAAACTAGACGATAGAAAAACAAAAAAATAGAAAAAAATGACCAAAAATGGAGTGAATTTCTGTATATTTCTATTCAGATTTCGATCTGACATCTATGATTTTATAAAATGGAAAATAATACTCGAAAGGAAGTCAGTACCTTTGTTCATCTTCATAGCAGACGTGCTGTTTTTTCTCAGGTCATTAAGACTTTGAAATGAGATAAAAGTGTCTGTGTTGGTAATTTGGCTATTTGCCATGATCTGAGGCAAATTGGAGCATATTGCTCTCTACCCTCCATTAAATTTTCCATATATACTTCTATATATATGGAACGTTGTTCTGAAATATGAATAAGAATACATTAAGTGAAGTTATTTATACTAACATTTATTAATGTAAATAAACTAAGAATGTATAATTATTTCAGGCATTAAATTCGAATCAATATTTATATGAATTGCATGAATTAAATTTTTACTTCATTAAATCCCTGTGAAAAACTTTAGGTAGGATGAGAATCACATGAGAATTTGAAACAAGTAGCTTGTAAATTTCATATAAAGGTCGTATAGTTCTCGCACTATGTTACGGAAACACTATTCAACAATATTTGCGATTTGTATGAAAATTGACCTGATTGTGATGAAATTTTTATTTATTTATTAACCAAAAAACGGGCATTACTGCCCAAGAAATACATCAATTGCAAAGAAAAATAAACTTACAGAAATTAACAATTTGTAATATGTAAAGTATTAACCTAAGGTTCCGGTGCACATTGATATATAAAGATAACAAGGATCTACATACAATATTATTATAAAAGGCTTAACGTTAATGATAATCTTGTAAAAATGTAGTTCTCGCCTGGCTTTTGAAGCAAAAAGAAAGCTGTTTAAGTGCAGGGCAGTTAGGGCTATTACCAAGTTTAATAAGTTGATTTACAGGAGAGTTAAGACCATATTCAGTTCTGTGGACCTGTGGTAAAAAGAGTCTATTGTTTCGAAAAGAATACGGACTTTCCCAGTGTATAAGGCAAGAATTTTAAAATTGAACAAAAAATTAAACCATTTACAATTTTATACAGTAGACAAACATCAGAATAAATTCTATGTGACTCTAATGTGCTTAAGCTAATTTTAGTGGCAACTTCAGTATAGTCATGTGATCCAGCAGGATTCTGTAATTTTAATTTATAGGAGATAAATGATAAAAACTTATGCTGCACTCTTTCCAACTTTCTTTTGCGAACGTCAAATAATGGTGACCAAACAGAAGAACCGTACATTAAAATTAGGGAATTATATAAGATTATTATTGCCGAAGTGTTCACAAATTCTTGACATTGTCTCTTAAGAAAACCTAAATTTTTAAGCGCTTTATTAGTTATATAATCAATGTGTTCGATGAATGTCAGTTTATTATCGATGGGTACTCCCAGATCACTGATAACTGGTACTTTTTCCAGTATTGCACCATTAATAGTATAGGTAAAAGAAAGCTGAGAATATGTTCTTGATACGCTTAACACTTTACATTTTTTCGTGTTTAGTGCCATGGACTTAGTTTCACACCATCGAAGTAGAGAATCTAAATCTTGTAAAAGTACAACACCATCACCTAATGGATCTACTACTCTAAAAAATTTGCAATCATCAGCTAATAAAAGAAACTGAGAGTGCTGAAATACTGTATCAATATCGTTAATAAAAATAAAAAACAATAGTGGACCTAGATGAGACCCTTGCAGGACTCCTGATAATACATCGATCTGGCGTGACTGAAAGTTCTTATATCTAACACAATGACTTCTGTTAGTTAAATAGTCAAATAGCCATTTACAGAGTGATACACTAATACCGGCGTTGTATAATTTTGAGATTAATCTAATCTTTGGTACTCTGTCAAAGGCCTTATAAAAGTCAGTATAGATAACATCCACCTGCTGACCCTTCTCAAGTGCATCAGTTAATATGGATGTAAATACTAATAGATTAGTAGTGGTTGACTTAGTATTAATAAAGCCATGCTGTTCAGAGATGATTTTTAAAACTAAGAACGAATTTATTTTATCAACAACTAGACTTTCAAATAATTTTGGTACAGTACTAATGATTGAAACTGGTCGATAATTGGTAACATCAGTTTTATCGCCAGATTTATAAATCGGAGTAATAAAACTTGTCTTCCATGACAAGTTTTTTATGTAATTTCCACTCAAAACATTCATGATTGTACACTGTAAAAAAAACGAATGAATTTCACAAACTCTTGTAATTTTCATTTTATATAAATTTGGTAATATTCCTACGTGTGAAATAGTGTTTTTACTATTTGAGGTTAGGATTTTTACAATATTTTTGTATTTACTACATCAAGCATAGGGAAAGTACAACGCGTTGTAATTTGATCGTTCAATGAGAAAAAGCGACAAAATTTGTAAAAATCCAATGCCCAACAAGAAAATTTACAACGTTAACCCTTAAAGTACCCTGGGGGTACCTGGGAGACCCCACACATAAATATTACATTTTTTTCCCTTCTAAAGCTGCACTTTTACAGCATTTTTGTTATCTTAAAGAGCTACATTTCAAGAGGCACAAGTTAAATTTTTAGGACAAAATATTGAAAATTGGCTGAGTTACAATTTTTTTTGTGAAAAACGTCACTTTTGTATTTCATTTTTTATAACGAGCACCAATAATTTTGTTATCAAGATAACTTATCTACGCGGTAAAGTGATACTTGGAGAGTATCCAGTAATTTTGTTGAGACAAAATAACGAAAACTGTCCGCGCAGGACGATATTTTCTTCGGATTGGGGTCTCCCACGACCCCACATGGCGCTTTGTGTTATTTTTATATGGGGTGTCGCTTTAAGGGTTAACAGTGAAATTTACCATGCTGAACATGGGTAATTTAAATTCAATAAAATTAATTTCTATTTTTTACAGTGTATGCTCATAAAACTACCTATTAAATTATTTTGTTTCATGTAATTAAACATTACATATTCCGTACGATACTTGTATGACTAATACAGTAGGACCTCTCTTATTCTAATTAGTAAAGTTTTTAAAGATGGCGCCGACCTCTTTTATTCTAATTTTCCCCTTACCCCCACTTACTTTGCTTGTGAGTTTGTGATTCGTGGACAATATTTTTCGTTGACTTTTCGTGTGATAGTGGGAGAAGACTTGTAGGGGAACTATTAAAATAAGAGAGGCTGGACAATTAAAATAAGAAAGGCAATTAGAATAAGAGAGGTCCTACTGTAGATGTATATAATGTATATTTATGACAACTAGGTACTTGTTTCAATTTCTCATGAGAATCTTACTTAAAATTTTTCGCGTAGATAAGATTATCACAGGATACATGCTTGTCTCCAAGTATTTAATGTTTTAATAAACATTGAATGGTTTATTGATTGAAAAATTAGAATACTCAACAACAATAATAACAATGACTGTGGTAGCAAACAATATGGACAATATAAATAAATATATAAATAATTTCAACCAAATGTTAAAAAGTGCACTGTAAAAAATGTAAATGAAATTTACAATTTTGTTGTGATTTTCATGCCTAAAAATATGGTGATGTTCCCACGTTAAAAGTTGTAAATTTCCTACGGGAGGTTAGGAATTTCAGAACAATTTGTAAATTCCCTACACTGAAGGTGGTAAATTTACGACAGGACGCGTTTTTCGCACGCTATAAGTGGATAAAAATTGAGCCCATGCTGTAGGTGGTAAATTTACAATATGAGGAGAAAAACCATTGGTATAGTAAAATTAATTTTTGCATTAAAATTCCACATATTTTAGTTTTATTTTGTTTTTAAATGTAAAACCGAGGAATATATTCTAAAATTCATTATAAGATGTATTTTAATATTTTAGAGGTTTTTAGAGCTATAATCTTTTGTCGAAAGAAAACATTAAATCTAAAATCTTTTGTTGATAATAAAACTTTGATCGAAAGCAAATTTTAGAGCTATAATCTTTTGTCGATAGTAAAACTCTTGTCGAAAGAAAACATTAAATCTAAATTCTTTTGTCGATAGAAAAACTTTGATCGAAAGCAAGTTTTAGAGTTATAATCTTTTGTCAATAAAACTTTTGTTGAAAGAAAACATTAAATCATAAAATCTAAATTCATAAATTATTAAAATAACAAATTATTATTACAAGCCACTACAATTGATTCAGGATTATGTGCATAAATTTTACCACATAATGTAGAGTTCAAATCACCTGCCTGCATAAGGTTATTGCGCTTTAGTGCATAACCTAACATTTTTCCTATATTTTGTTGTAAATTTACTATTCTTTTGGAGAATTTAAACTTCTCTACGAGGTATTATCGTAACCTGTAAAATCCACTTTCAATTATAAATTTACAATTACAAGTTGACATTTACAAAGGTAAAAAAGTAATATTCACAGTACGTATGTAAATTTACAATATTTTATAAAAGTCCTACTTATTGGGCAATATTCGGTCCCATTTTGCAAGTTGTAAATTTACATTTCCATTTTTTACAGTGTATCACAGGATACATGCTTGTCTCCAAGTATTTAATATTTTAATAAACATTAAATGGTTTATTGTTAAAAAATTAGAATACTCAACAACAATAATAACAATGACTGTGGTAGCAAGCAATATGGACAATATAAATAAGTATATAAATAATTTCAACCAAATGTTAAAAAGTGAGTCACATTCCGCAGGTTATGTATAACAAAAAAATTTCTCGAAAAAATATAGCTAAAATTCTGTGGTTGTAAAAAATAGTTAAAGTTAATAACAAAGTAAACTTATATTGAAAATTCTTACTTTGTGTCATGGTTCAGAATTGCAGCAAATCCCGGATGCAACTGGATGTTTTCTGAAGTTCTTCCTTCTTCTAAGTTCTAACAATTCAATAAAGAGACAAAGATTACGAATACGGGTTACGGATTACGGAAAAGAACAATCACGATTTCCCGATTCCCGCGCAAAAACGGCTATTCGTTTTCTGCGTGTATAGTATACTAAAAATGATTTGCATCTACGCAACGCGGTAAATTCAAATTCAATAAAATATGCCTGCCATTTCTTACATAAATAATAAAAGAACGTACTACACTTCAAACGACGTACATTTCAAAAAGGTTAGTCCATGAAAAAATATTTGATGAAATCTACAGAATGTAACAACAAATTTGTATATAAATTAAACTAATGCATAAGTATTTAGACGTTGCTATTCATGTTATTAGACGTTAAATAAATTCTTGCTTTTTTTCATTTTGTTACTTCATTCTCATTAGTTATGTGCATAAAATTTACGGCTTTCAGTGAAAACTCCTATCTTATTGGCGGCTCACTTTATAAACTCCTTACCCCTTTGAAGCATACATTTTTCTTTACGCTGAAAATAGCTGTTACTCGGGAGTTTTCGGGATCCCTGATTACATTTCAAATCTAGGGTGAATCTGACTTGTTTTTACATAACGGTCGGCCGTATTGGATCCGCCATTTTGAATTTTGAAAATCTGAGGTCAGATTCGTAAATAATCTCTGTCAGCGACCCACAAAATCTCCTGGTACCCAGTCTCGTCATATTTGAGAGACGTTTTTTGCTCCACATATGTTTTCCGTAAAAAATCCACCACTTTTACACTTTGTTTAATTGTTTTAAACAATATAACATGATAATTAATTAAAAATATTGATTTCTTTATGTTTCCTAACATAATCTTGAAGTAAGGAAGCAAAAAATTGCAGCAAAATTAATTAATAATTATCTTAATATAGCCCCGAGTCCCCACGCGGCTATCTTCCGGGTATAACGGGTACAAGTATATCCGATAGTGAATCGCCAGTAGTCAAATGGGTCAAATGCATGCGTTATACTTCTAAATTTTGAGTTGTATACACTCTTCACTCCAAAATGCAGGAAATCTCCGACTCCGCAACATGCTCACGTTCCGACTCCGAAATGCAGCCCAGTTCTGACGGTTCTGTACAGTAGAGTCCCGGTATATTTGCGTCTCGCTATATTTTCGTCCCGGCATATTTACCCGCTTCCGTCTCATTATATTTACCTTCTTCCCCCTCTTTTCGGGCTGGGGCCTCAGGAAGGGCCTGTGACGTCACGAACATAACGCGGCTGAGGAAAGTGGGAAAAGTGGCGCTCTCCTTATTCATTTGGTAAATATAACGTGACAGGTGGGGAAGGCAAGGAACCGAGTGGGTAAATACCGGGACTCTACTGTATGCCAATGTTCCAACTCTGAAATACAATCCAGCTCTGACGACTCCGAAATGCTCCGCTGCTCCGATTTTGAAATTCCTTTTAACGATTTAGCATCGATTTAGGTATAATAGTCTACCGGTTATTTCTTAATTTTAGGAGTTTTAAACTAATCGAACCTCCTCAATTTTCCCGGCGTATTTACATTGATTGTGCGTAATAATATCGTATGTGTCATCGCCATTTACGAAGGGCACGAACACAAAACCTGTACCCTTTATTGCCGCTGAATTCGAGTTTTGTGATGTACCCCCATTCGAGTGTGCAATGTCATGAGGGAAACTTATACAGAACCACCCACGCCGGGTACCGCAGAACATGTGTATCGATTCAATTCGTAACACTTCGTGAACACGAATTTTTTGGTCTTAATGCCGAAAAATTACTTGTTAAATTGCAGTAACAAAATTTTAATAACAACTTCAAAATTCTGGCCTATTTTTCAGCTCATTTGGAACCAGAGATTTTTCATAAAGTACGTCTTTATGCCTCTTTTTGCAGGCGTAAAGTGAACCCTAAGGCGTTGTTACCCCCGTCGACGATTGGAACGATTCTCGGTTCGGCGGGGCCGGTCCTCGAGTCGTCGATCGCCGACTGTCGTAACTTTCTTTACCCTATGTCTTACTTAGCGTCCAATACGTGAAAGTCAGTTGTACTTCTGCAAATCGGTGCGCAAAGAGATATGTCTTTCCGCCTACATATGAAGAAAAATAATGTTCACACGTAGGGCGATCGCTGATACCCCTCATCAATCGCCGGCGGGCATAAAGTTGTACTTTACACCCATGGTACACAATTAGCTATTTCACCTTTGTTTGGGTTTCGCATTACAACATTGATGATCGCAGTATTGATATATGGTTCAACATTAACGACTTTTTTGTCACACCTGCACAAAACTGCCACTTTTCCGTGCAGGTTAAGCGAACAGAAAGTGAGCCATTCCAGCGACAACGCAACTGCGTATGCGCACGGGCGTTTTTCAATTTTTACAGCCCGCTGTTCTCATTACCGCCCGCTGCTCGTTACCGCCGGGCGCTAAGGTGGCATTGTTGTAGACAGGTGTGACAAAAAGTATCGTGTGTACCACGGGCGGAAATGCATTACACGCTCGGGCGATGCTTAATCCCTCGCCTACGGCCTTGTCCCTTGCCTCGGCTCGCCTCGTTTTTGCCTACGACTCGAGCTACAGTATTGCCCGTGCCGTAATGCCTCTCTTTCCGCCCTAGGTACACAATATACTATTCCACTGCCAAAAAAGTTCTCTTTACCGACTATACTATATGCATTCGTGGAGCTAATTATGTTATATTTTGATTGAAAATCGTAAGAAAAGTGATGAACAACGAATATATATACGACATGATCCCTTTCACTCATCCATCGTATACTCCACATTACAATAACATCTTTTATGCACAAAATTCAACAAGAAATTAAATATATTCGGAATGGTCCAGTTTATAGAATGTGTAACCTGTTTAACCCATTAAGGACCAAATGGCCAATTTTTCGTGGTTGACTTCAAGGGCGGTACTTTATATGAAACCGGATTTTTAACAAATCGGAACCAATTACACCTTACGTAAAATTGATTAATCTTTCCGAATCTGCCATTATAAAATCAATCGAGACCATACCAAAAAAGTTATGCTTGGTTTTTCACAAAAAAATCAAATTTTTTCACTGACAAATATTATTTAATCGGCATTCTCATGTCGGAAACGGTTAAAGAGATTATTGGTCGGTAAAAATATCGCGTCCACGAACCTTTAATTTTGAAATATGCATGATGGCATTTTCAAAATAAAGTTGGAAACTTTCAAAATGGAGGCTAAAACACGAAAATATCAGCGAAAAGCTTCGGAATTTTTTATTCGAAAATGATAGACTTCGACAAAAAATTTTCTACAAGTAAAGCTATATGCAGTCTCTTCATAAATTAAGAGTATCGCTGTAGAAAATGAATGAACATAAAAATAATCGGTAAAGTTGCAGAAGAACTGCCCCACCAAAAAAATTAATTATACAACATGTTTCTGACGTATTTTGGTGCGCTGATTACGAATCTGATAATAAAAATTGACGCTCGGACATACGGAAGCCGCTATCTTAAAAAAATTGCACAAAAACGCGTCTTTTTTAGTTTTTTTAGTTTATTTTCAAAACTACACATCGTAAGAAAAAATGCTTCAAATAAAAAAGGTAGAGCGGAAAATTCTCCACAAAAAAGGTTATATGCATTTTCTTTCTAATATGAACAGTAAGCTCGTAAATGAGCAACGAATGTGACCATAATGCATTTTCCCGAAGTAAGTTCAGCTTTTAAAACGGTATATACATTGCAGTAATTAGAGGGACTCAAATTTTACGGCGGTTTGATTATCATACGTACTTGTTGGTTGGAGGTTAGGGTAGTATAAAAAGTGGGGTCTGGAGGCGGAGCCCCCCAGGATGCGAGCACCCTCTAGGGGCACGCAATACCTCTCGAATTTATAATTACATAGTTACATTCTTCAATATGAAAATGCGTAAACCTAGGGGATGCTTGCGTCCTGGGAGGCTCCGCCCCCCAGACCCGCCGTTTTATACTAACCTAACTGCCAACCACAGAGGTGTGAGTGATAATCAAACCCATGTGCGATCTGAACGGTTAGAGGTTAGGCTAGGCTTAGCCTCCTTCTGATGGTTGGAGGTTAGGTTAGCATAAAAAGGGGGTCTGGGGCGGAGCCCCCCAGCACGCAAGCACCCCCGAGATTCACGCATCGCATTGAAGAATCACTGTGTCCTATAAAACTCATGTTTTTCAGGTACGTTTGCAAAATTGACGATAGTTTTGAAAATAAACTCAAAAAACTAAAAAAAGACACGTTTTTTGCAGTTTTTTTAAGATAGCGACTTCAGTATCTCCGAGCGCCAATTTTTATTATCAGATTCGTAATCAGCGCCCCAAAATACGTCAGAAAAATATTGTATAATTTATTTTTTAGGTGGGGGAGTTCTTCTGCAATTTTACCAAATAATCAAATTGATGTGTCCAGTACTTTCTAGCATAAGAGTTTAAAAAGAATACAGTGATCTGGGAATGGGATTACATGTACGAAGAAGAGCTTCTCAGTTCTTAGTTTATAATTGTTTATTTATTTAATATCATTAACGTCACGAATGTGCCTTAACACAAGAAATTAAATCACCTAACAAGATTCGTGTTTACAAATATATTAATATAGTAATCCTCCGGCTGACACGTGTTAGTGGTGCTTTCAAAACGCCCATTTTTAGTTTTTTTTTATATTGTCAATTAAATAGCTGAGTATACCGAACCCTACCCAGTCGAGAAATACATGAGCTACAGGCTGCAGAGTCGAAGCCACTATTTTGGTCTTGAATTTTTCCTATTTTTGAAATAAAACGAAATACTTCAAAAGTAATATATGGACGAAACTATGCTAAAAAAATTTTTGATTATATGACTAGACAATTTATTTTGTGCAAAATTCTCTTTCACGTGCATATTTTCAACACAAAAATAAGTGTCAACTATTGTCTCTCAAACCAACATTTTTTTAAACATAAAAGCTTGATGCAGAAGCATCTAATAAAATTTCTCGACCCCTTTATTACTTCGACCCAGACCTTAGGTCTGGACGAAGTATTGAATTTGCATAAAAATTACCCTACAGTTTTTCATCAAATGTCGTCGTTTTAGACCCTAAGGAGTCCAAATCAACAATAAAAAAAAATTTGTATCCGTGATCTTGTACGTACGTACGTCCGTACGTCCCATTTTTTTTGTCTCGCGATAACTCGAACGGATTAGCGTAATGATACAATTTTTTTAAAAATACGCGTCTTGGCATAACTTAGATCTGATTAGATTTTGGCGCAGATCCATCCGTCCATTAATAAAAAAAATTAGCCCCAATTAAGTTTCTTTGTAGTTTTTTGCATTTATTTTGAAAAATACAAATTTTATTAAAAAATGATTCAAACAAAAAAGATAGAGCATTAAATTCTATACAAAAAGGTTTTATGCATTTTGTTCCGAAAGTCAACGATAATGCCATAAAAACTGGTTTAAAATGCTTATGACTATTGTCTGAAAAAGTATTGAATTTGGTCACCTCGGAAAAAAAATTACCCTATAATTTTTCATCAAATTTCGACGTTTCGACCCTCTACCCCTGGGTAGTCTTCGCCAGCCCCTCGGGCGCATAAGTTCTTTTACGCCCTTGATACGAAAATAACTATTTCGATATGTCTAAAAGATGTCTGATAGCATCTAAAAGATATCCGTCAGAGATCTTTTCGACACTTTCAAGATATCTTTGACGAATTATATGTATATATAAGATCATAATGATACAGACAGTAATTAGTAAAACACTGTAAACAAGTAATATGCATCGAATAGTCTATTACAATACAGTGCTTGAAGTAAGTGTTTTGCAACTTTTATTTATTAATACTTCGGCTGGCCTGTTGTCGGGGTCGAAGTTTTGAAAATGCTCATTTTCAATTTTACGTCGACTCAGGCCATAGGTCACAGTTGTAAATCATTTTCAATTTTCATAGATGTAAGAAACGCTATATTGTTGTAACATATCTATCGAAGCCACTTGTAGCTAAATATGATTGGACCCTCAAATATCGATATAATTTTATAATATAATTGAACGCTGTTAGTAAACGAACGAGTATCAAGGAATAGCCGACTCTCCACTGGGTCGAAGTTTCTGAGCGAGCGAAGCGAGCGAGGTACCACGCCAACACTAGTTTTGATATTAAAACTAGAACATTAAAAGCTCGAAAAGGTAAAAAATACGGCTTAGCATGTGATATCGTGCACTTTAATCGCATTAGCACTGAAATCGGAAAATGAGAATAATTAATGTAGTTTACCTATTTAAGGAAAAACAATTTGAGGGACCATAGGTAGGTTATTTAGCATTTTTGTGCTCACAATATGCACATTAGAAATGGAATTCGCTTCACAAAATAAGTTTTATAGTTATATAATAAAAAAAATTGTTTTGAGAATTTTCACACATATAAATAAGTTAAAATTCATTTAAAAATATAATTTGATGGTAAATAAATTATAGAAAAATATGAAAAAGCTGAATATGCGTAGAAAACCGAAAAAAATCACGGGGCCTTAGACTCTTGGTAGAGCATTCGACCGGCAATCGAAAGGGCCCGGGATCGTACCCCGGTTCCTCTAAAAAACATCCATCACATTCTGAGTTCCCCGTTTTTTTCGGTTTTCTACACATATTCAGCTTTTTCATATTTTTCTATAATTTATTTACCATCAAATTATATTTTTAAATTAATTTAAAAATAAATATTAAATATAGCCTGGTTATACGAAAATCGTAATTGATTTCGATAGGTAGGCTGAAAATACTTCTGGATTCAATCCAGAAGGCATCTGCATTACCATCTTTACGAACTGTAATAGTATATATATATATATATATACGAATTTTAATTAATTTAATGTTTTCGGTTCATTTGCAGAAAAAATAATTTAACATATACCTAAATAAGGTTTTTAAAGTGTCTTATTTTATTTAGTTCAAAAATAGGGAAAAATTCAAGATCTAATTACTGAGTTGGAAATTTGTTTTTTTTTTTTTTTAAATAGGTCAAGTTACACAGAAAAAAATTAGGAATTCGATAGAAAAAGAATATTTAGAGTATAATTTTTATCCGCTTAGCTATCGCCAAAAAACTTACAAAAATTAATTTCCGATTTCAAATCCCGTGTTAAATTTTAATTCGTTTTCCGGTACTGAAGATATCATTTCATAGCGTAGGGGTTTCACTCGCTTTTTAGTGTTACAAAAACCATTTTCTATACTAAGGCATTACGAATATCGAAAAATTGTCTTTTTTGACCCACCATATTGTATATGAATTTCAAATTTTGGCGGCAGAGAAACGACATGTAATACACGTGGCGCACGCAACACGCGAACTTTGAGAAATTCCACTTATCGGATCTGGCAGCACTGCCGTGGCCAGCCGTGCGCGTTTTCTTTCCTGTTTCGCCGCGTAAGGCAAGGTGAGGGTTATCAACGAAATCGTAAAATATCCGAAATTTGGTAGTTTCCTGCACAATGTTACGAAGTGAGAATTTTAAATAATAGTTTAGTCTATTCAACTCGACAAATATTTTTTGCAATTACGTATTTTTAGTGATATATTTTTTACAATCTTTTTGGCTGACATAACCTGGTCACTTAGTCGCCGATAAACAGTGTACATATTCTATGTTTTAACATATTTTCATTCGTTCATTTACTAATTATTGTATGATTAATATTTCAATAATAATAACACTTCGCCTATATTTTTATTAAATAACAAAATTAACGTGATTGTGAGAAATAATTGGTTTTGAATAAAGATTAAACTCTGTTTTTAAAAGAAATTTTGGTTAATGAATAATTCAATATATTTTGAAGATTGCTTTATATCTACATTTTATTTGTTCAAAGAAGTTTTCACTTGAAATAACGGATTTATGTGATGAATTGTACATGCACCACTCTTACTTTTCGTGAGGAGATGTACCTTCTGATCATATTGTTACACATATCAGTATTCCCTTTATAATGAAGACAAATTACTCAATAGGTATTTTAATTTAATTTCAGAACGTCGCGATGGGTGCATACAAGTATATGCAGGAACTTTACCGAAAGAAGCAGAGCGATGTTCTCCGTTTCTTGTTACGTATTCGATGCTGGCAATACCGTCAACTAACAAAGTTGCACCGGGCACCCAGGCCATCGCGACCTGACAAAGCACGTCGTCTAGGCTATAAGGCAAAACAAGGTAAGAGTAATCGCATTGATTCTTGGGTTTTTTAGGTTAGTTTTAAATCATTTATACAATGCATTAATTCATGAGTAGAATAAATCATTTAAAATAAATCTATGATTTCCTGAATCTATCTGGTATCTAATGTGGGTGGAAATAATTAGTCTCAAATTTACTTGAATTTTTAAAAATATTTCTTAAAGTGCTTTGAAATTGAAACTAGAAAAGCAAAACCTAACTTTTAAAGAGAATTTTGGAGCCTGCTTTCTCAATTGCTGTACATTTTCCTAAATACAATAAAAATAATTTGAAAGTACTTTTTTGTATACATTGTATGAAATTGCAGTAAATTTTATAGTTGTTTTTGCATTTTTTACATATACATTTTCAGTATATCCATCGAGTAATTTTCCAATTTTCTAGAGCATTCTAAATCCGTTAAATATTGTTCAAAATGATGGAATACAGCATTGAGTTTAATATTAATAAATTCCATATAACATTTACATTTTCTAGTTACAATGCATTAACTACACTGT
Source organism: Trichopria drosophilae (assembly GCA_030407085.1). Taxonomy (NCBI): domain Eukaryota; kingdom Metazoa; phylum Arthropoda; class Insecta; order Hymenoptera; family Diapriidae; genus Trichopria; species Trichopria drosophilae. Next base: position 159,866,158 of record CM059583.1, read on the forward strand.
AATACAGTAGAACTTCACATTACTGTCCTTCACTTTGTAGCGCCTTCGCATTATTAGCGAGAATCTCTTCATGTATTTAGCGCAGGTAAGGTTAGTTCTTTTTTCCTCTTTCGTCATTCCAGTGTCGTGTCTACTTTGATAGGCGATACGGCTGGAAAATGCGCATTTGTTGGACAACAAAGTGAAAGGCAAAACCTCCGGTAGGACAATAAAGTGAAGTTTTACTGTATAAATAAAAGTATCAATGTAAATTTACCAATGACATTCTAAAACACAAAAATACCTTTGCCAGAGAGAAAATTCCAGCATTTTATTAATCGATATCATAATTATCAATGATATTTTTGTATTCAATGATTTTTAATATAAAATTATTGTTTTATTGTAATGTGCGCAAGAAACGATGCACATTCGTCGGACAGCAAAGTGAAGGACAAAACCCTGAGTAGGATAATAAAGTGAAGTTTTAGTGTATAAATAAAAAGTATCAATGTAAATTTACCACTGACATTCTAAAACACAAAAATACCTTTGCCAGAGAGAAAATTCCAGTATTTTATTAATCGATATCATAATTATCAATGATATTTTTAAACTCAATGATTTTTAATATAAAATTATCGTTTTATTGTAATATTACTGTAATTATATTGAAAAAATGTACAGAAATCATTTTAAAAAATGCGAAAAATGCTCAATTTGATTATAGCTGAAATGTTACTTTGTTTTTTTTGTATAGCCACATTGAGATTTTGATTTATTTTAAATAATCATGTGAGAAAAATCTTTTTTTTTATGTCTGCATTGATTCAAAGTTTCAAACTAATATTTAATAGAAATGTAATTACATAAAATGATGAGTTGTACATGCACCACGCTTACATCTAAATGGAGATATGTACCGTCTGATGGAAATAAAAAAAACTATGATTTTGGTCCTAAAATTATTGAAATATTACTAAATGACTATTTTTTAAATGTGCAGGTTTCATCATCTTTAGAATTCGTGTTCGCCGTGGTGGACGCAAACGTCCAGTTCCAAAAGGTGCAACCTACGGAAAGCCGAAAGGACATGGAGTAAACCAACTGAAACCTACGAGAAAATTACAATCCGTAGCTGAGGTACGAACAATATTTTTGTTGTCAGAAATTATTCAATTAAATTTTAAAATCATAATTATAGTAATTTCAAATAACAATTATTAATTGATAACATGATGATATTATTATATCTAAATGATCTATGTGATTATTATTACTTCCTTGGATGTCTGAGAATTTAATTTTAGAATTTAAATTAAATTTTGTCTCTTGTAAACTTGATTAATTGTCATTTATTCTTATTTTTAGGAACGTGTTGGTAGGCGATGCGGTGGTTTAAGGGTACTTGGCAGCTACTGGGTTGCTCAAGATTCTTCGTACAAATACTATGAAGTTATTATGGTCGATCCTGCACATAAGGTAAGATTTATCAAATACTATTTTTTATATGTATATGTTCATATACTGCACTGTAAAAAATCCCTTTGCAAAATTACTATGGAGTTGAAAAATTCAACCACAGTTTTACTAGAGAAAGTTTAAAATCACAACTCTGAAAAATGTAAAATTCCTATTTGACTAGTATTGTACCATTGCAATAGTAATATAACAACAAAATTGTAAAATTGCTATTCTCAGAGTGGGTCGTAATAATTACCTATTCCGAGAGTAGTAATTTTACTACTCTGAATGTTGTCATTTTTACTACTTTAGAAGCAGTAAATTTACAAGATTAATTCAATTTTACTACTCTGGAAGCTGTAAATTTACAAACTCGATGTTAATTTTACAATTTTTCTAGGGATTTTACTACTCTCAGAGTAGTAAATTTACAAAAGGATTTTTTACAGTGTGCATCCACCACTGTTTTATTAGTGTGGATTGATAAAACATGATGATACTCTTTAACTTAATGAATATCGTGATTACTTTTACTTCCTTGGATGACTGAATATTACTGAAAATTAAAATATGATTCTTGAGTTTCGAAAGATGGTTGTTAACAAGTTTATTATTTTTAACAGGCAATCCGACGTGATCCTAAAGTTAATTGGATCTGCAACGCTGTGCACAAACACCGCGAACTTCGCGGCAAAACATCATCAGGCAAGAGTTCTCGTGGCTTGGGCAAGGGTCACAGGTTCTCACAAACCATCGGAGGCTCGAGGAAGGCTGCGTGGTTACGTCGTAACTCTTTGTCGCTTCGTAGAAAGCGATAAAAAAATACTTGTGATGTTTACAAATAAAATATCGTTTTTTTCTGAAATGGTTTTCGTTTTAATTTCACTTTATTTATAAGATATAGAAATTGAAAATTAGAATTTTTCATCATCACTGACTCTTGGCTTTGTTGTAACTGTAATGTTGTTCAATTTTCGAAAAATTGTTTTGTTTGGCATCTTTATTTGTCATTTAAGATTAATTTCAAGGAGTCGTAAAAGTTTCTTAGATACTATCTTAACCCATTAACGCCTGAAATGACAAATTTTATACTTCATTTTCAATCAAGTATTTCGTATCAAAATCGAAGTTGAAAACAATTGAAAGGTGCGTACCCTACTGTTTTCGAGGTCGCTCTTCAAGATTCCGAGGTCAAAATTGAGTTTCAGCCATCAGAAATTCCAATATGGCGCCGAATATGAAAAAAATTTCCAAAAAATTGGGAGTTTTTTCGAGCTATTAGAATATTGGAATTTTATTGAAACCTTGCATAATGGTGCATAAAATAGTTGAATTTTAAGAAAAAATTGTACTTTTATATCCTACATCATTGTAACGACCTCAAAATGGCGCCAACAATGAAAATTTCTTTGAAAAATTTCTGGACGCTCTTACTCAAAAACTACGAACTTTTTCGTTCTTAAAATTCATCAAGCGATATAGTGGAATTTTTCAAAATTTTTGTCTGACATTTTGAGACATTTTTTTTCAACATTTTTTTCAAAATTGTAATTTATTTACAAAAAATTCTGAAAAAAATTTAGTGTATTCTCTGGTGAATTCTAAGAGTTAATTGTTCTCTGCAATTTTTTCGAAAAGTTGATAGTTTTCGAAGAAATGAATTTCAAATATTATAGTTTAGGATTTTTCCCCCCAAAAACTATCAACTTTTGGAAAAAATTGCAAAGAACAGAAAACTCGTAGAATTCATAAGTGAATACATCAAACTTCAGAATTTTTCATAAATAAATTATAATTTCGAAAAAAATGTTGAAAAAAAATTTCTCAAAATGTCCTCACAAAAATCTGAAAAAATTCCACTATATTTCTCGATTAATTCTAAGAACTTTTCATTCTTAGCATTTTTTTATAACAGCATGTAGTTTTTGAGTTAGAACGTTCAGAAATTTTCATTGTTTCAGCCATTTTGAGGTCGCTACAATGATGTGGGGAATAAAAGTAAAATTTTTCCTTAAAATTGAAGTATTTTGTTCACCTTTGTTCAGAGTTTCAATAGAATCCCAATATTCTAATAGCTCGAAAAAAATTGAAAGGAATAAATAATTCCCAATTTTTTGGAATTTTTTAAAAAGTTCGGCGCCATATTGGAATTCCTGATGACTGAAACTCAATTTCGACCTCGGAATCTTGAAGAGCGACCTCGAAAACAATAGGATATGTACCTTTCAATTGTTTTCAATTTCGATTTTCATACGAAATACTTGATTGATAATGAAGTATAAAAAATGCCATTTCATGGGTTAAGCAGGCGATAAGGTGTTTTAACGATGTTCACGAGTATTGAATATTCTTAAAATGAAAATTTCAAAATCTTAAATTATTTTAAAATTGAGTCAACATTAGTATACTTTTAGTTTCACATATTTACTGATCATTGCAGTACATTCTTAACATTAATTGTAATTTGAATATGTTAAAAACAGGTTTCTATTAGTTTTTTTTTAAACGCAAAGTTTTAGTGTTTATTTGACCAGCAATTAATGCGAAGACAGTTTGACAGGATATGAATGAAGATAATAAGTGTAAACTATAATATCAGTGGTCTCTGATAGACCTTTGTTTAGCAAGTTGGAGTCTTCGACAATGAAATTTAAAATAGATTTAACGATTAATGTAATAATCGTATAAATAAAAATTAATGTAAGGAAAATAGTGTTAAGAACACATTCGTACTTCGAAAGTGAGTGTCTTATTTTATTATTACTTTAGTAGTTGGTGTGAAAAATTAATTGCAAATTATTGATATCACACAGTCATTTTTCAAAGACTGAAATTCTTACTATGAAATTTAAATAGTATAAATATGACTTTCACGATAGAATCCGTAGAGCTCGAGTACTAAGTAGTACTATCTCTGCTTACCTCAAGACTAACTAGGACTATTGCATGTACAAGATTGCACACCATTGAACCCCTGGCGATCAAAAGGAGATACGCGCGAAACACCGGAGAATTTCTTGGCCCCTCGGCTCATAATTTTTTGACTTTCGAATTTTAAAGTTTTCATTAGATATCTTAATAGGAAAATTAATTACGCGAATTTTTTGTTAAAATAAAAAATTGCTATCCCTCTTCGTTTTTAATATAATCGCAAAAAACGAAATTATTTGAAATATAAAATAACTTAATTATTTTGTCTTTAACTCGTCATATCTTTTACAATAATTGGAATTTTTTAATGAAATTTTTAGGGAATATGCACTATTCTATCTACAAACTAACGTATATTTCCAAATTATGGTTAGTTATTACGGAAATTTAAAAAAAAATTGGTTTTTGTTTTACTGCACAAAATTGACATTGAAAGCTTCAAACACTTCGGGAGTCGAGGGAATTTCAATAAATCGAAATTTCCTTCCCACCAAAAATTCGAGGAAGGTTCAAAGAAGTTTTTTGTAAAGTTATAGAGTAACAATTGAAAACTACAAGTCAGATTAGTCTATAACTTTACAAAAAACTTCTTTGAACCTTCTTCGAATTTTCGGTGGGAAAATAATTTTTTTAAATAATTTTTCTATGTGACCACAATATTCATAGGTTTTTTTAGGACAGTGGTTACGAATTTGGTATCAGATTTTAAAAATTCAAAATCGCAGATAAACCCAGTAAAATGGACCGATATTTTTCGATTTGGATTAAAAAATTAGTAGCAGGCTGAAAATTTGGAAACCGGTTTATCTTGTACTTTTACTCTCTCAAAAGTCCCCATCTATAGGGGACCAGGACAAAAATAAACAGTTTCAAATCAAATCAAATCCTCTTAGCTGCCATGGGGGAAATGGTGGGGGAAAATGTGTCTAAAAAATCTTCAATTGCCCCTCTTATTTGAATTGTCCAACTCCTCTTATTTGAATCGTTCCCCCACCACCGCTCGAATATCTCGTTACAGTTTACTGTGTTTAAACCATCAAAGTTGTACAGTGTAAATACCGTTTAATCTAAATTTGCAAACATGCATAGTCTGCAGACTGATATTTAATGAAATTTCAAATTAATTTAAAATTTTGCATCAAACTCATGATTTACATAAATTATTCGAGAAGCTGCTAATTTCGTAAAATAAAAGTGCACATTTGAAGGTTAGGATGTTGTCAATTTTTAATGATGTTTATTTCAAGACCTCCACAAAAATTAAAAAGTCTTTCATTTGCAAAATAACAAACAAATCCAATATCAGCTTAGTACTGAATTTGAAGTGAAATGATTCGGAGGGATTCAAAATTTGAATGATTGAGATGGATTCGCAGAGACTGGTTTGAATTCGCGTTTTTGGATTCCGAGACATTCAGTATTATTTAATTTTCGGCGATATTATTTTTGGATTGAAGTGGATTCGTAGAGATTAATATGAATTCTATTTTCTAGATTCGAAGGGATTCAATATTTTACAAAATTATTTTTGGATTCACAGGGATTCTGTTTGGCAGATTACGAATTCAAGTGAATCCATTTGAATCCTTCTTAATCAATTTCCTATCCTTTTTCGATTGCTGGGTGTTTAATAAAAAAAACAAACATTTTGATCATAAATCTACGATGGTACAAAAGAAATATGAAACATTGTTATTTTCGTGTACTTTTTTGTAAATATGTATTTTTTGGCTACATTTGGACAGTAGTAGTATTGGAACTGTTTTGAAGAGGACGAAATTAGCTGTAAAATGAGCACCGGTGAGGATTGCTACGATGAATTGTTGAAAAGTTATAGCCGTTTGAAGTTCCATGCAAAAAAAAAAATTAAAAATTAGTAACAATTGCGATTTTTGTGTAAAAACAAGCGTAAAATAAAAAAAAAATCGGTTTTCAACTTATATATATATATGTAGCCTTCAAACGGATATAACTCATCAACAATTCATTGTAGAAACTCCAACTCGTGTACATTTTACAGCTAATTTCATCCTCTTCAAATATAATTGTATATACAGGGTGTACGAAAAGTCCCGGGACGGTTGAATAACTTTCGAAAGAATAAAAATTTCAAAAATCGCCGAAACACGTGATTCGATTTTTCAAACAAGCTATCTTTTCAGGGGGGGTTTCGGCCCCCAACCTCAAGGGGGGCGGGGGGCACGAGGGGGGCCAAAAATCTTAAATGGCAACATGGTTTGAGTGGGGGCTCATTTGAAAGGTATTTTCAAGACGAATTCAGATCACTGGTCATAGAGGGCGCTGCGATCATTTTTCGGATAGATTTTTAACTTTTTCAGATCACAAGTAAAAGAGCTTTTCAATGCAACGTTCAGAAACGGGTTGACACCCGTTTAAGAATATTGTTTTACACGATTTTAAGTTTTTTAAGTTTTTTAAGAATATTGAATTACACGATTCGGCGACTTCGAAATTTTCATTTTTACAAACGTTAGTACGTCTAAGATCTGAAAAAGTAAAAAATCTCTGCGAAAAATGATCGCAGCGCCCTCTATGACCAGTGATCTGAATTCATCTCGAAAATACCTTTCAAATGAGCCCCCACTCAAACCATGTTGCCATTTAAGATTTTTGGCCCCCCTCGTGCCCCCCGCCCCCCTTGAGGTTGGGGGGCCGAAACCCCCCCTCAAAAGATAGCTTGTTTGAAAAATCGAATCATGTGTTTCGGCGATTTTTGAAATTTTTATTCTGTCGAAAGTTATTCAACCGTCCCGGGACTTTTCGTACACCCTGTATAATAGGAAATGCAAGGCATTAAATCGTTACTAATAGGTATTTTGTTACAAAATCATATGCTCAAAAGCTGTCAATTGTCAAAAACTGTGAGTACAAAATGTTTTGACTCTTCGTCAAACTTTATTCAGTCATCTTTAATTTACATTTTTTTTTGTAAAACTTCCTATCTTACCGGCGGACCACTTCAGTGTTATTCGATATAATAGTCAAATTCGATAAAAAAAATTCTAAACTTTGTTAAAAATCCACCTTTTGATACACGTGTCCGTAAAGTGGACACTTTCTTCTTTCTGAACTTTTCGATTTCTGCACTTTACGGACTAAAAATAGTCGTTAAAGTGCCTACTTTTGCGAACAGTGTATCAAAAAATAGTATTCGCTCCTCGGCCGTAAAATTTTACGACCTCGGTTTAGAGATAGTGCGATCCGAGGACTGGCGATGCACAATCTCCACTCGGTCCGTAAAATTGAACTTTACGGCCTAGGACCGTAAAGTACTATTTTGTACATATTCTGTGGCAAAAAATGATGTTTATTATATATCTATCGTTTTAACCCATTAACGCCCAAGGAGACTTTTTCTTCCTTCAATTTCAATCGAGTATTTTGTAACAAAATGGAAGTTAACAAAAATTAAGAGATACATATCCTACTGTTTTCGAGGTCGCTCTTCAAGATTCCGAGGACAAAATTGAGTTTCGGCCATTAGGAATTCCAATATGGCGCCGAATTTGAAAAAAATGTCAACAAAGTTACGAAATATTTATTCTTACCAATTTTTTTCGAGCCCTTGAATATTGAAACTCTGAATAAAGGTGAACAAAATACTTCAATTTTAAGGAAAATTTTTACTTTTATATCCTACATCATTCTAACGACCTCAAAATGGCAGCAACAATGAAAATTTCTTTGAAATTTTCTGGACGTCCTAACTAAAAAACAACGATCTTTTTTAATACAATGGTAAGAATGAAAAGTTCTCAGAATTCATCTAGAAATATCACGGAATTTTTAAAGATTTTTGTAATGAATTTTTTTGAAATTTTTTCAAAATTATTTATTTTCAAAAAATTCTGAAACAAATTTGGCGTATTCTCTCGTGAATTCTAAGAGTTTGTTCTGCTTTGTATTTTTTCTGGCCAGAATTATACTACTCGGACGTTTTCGAGGTCGTTGATTACAAATCCGGTGTCAGTGTTTTAAATTTCAAAATGTTGGATTCAATATGGCAGACAATTAAAAAATTATCCGCGTAAAAATGAAAAAGATTTTAAAAGATCTGAAAAAGATCTTTCTTAAAAATGTCCGTTTTTAAGATGCATTTGAGTACACTTTAAGACATTCAAACTTCCAGTTAATCTAAATCTTTTTAAGACCTTTACGAGATCTTTAAGAAAAATTTGTACTACATTAAGAGATCTTTTTGAGAGCTTTTTGTTATTTATTTTTACAAAATGATTTCAAGAAAACATGATTTTAATCATCTTCTTCAGATCTTATTAAGGTCTTTTTGAGACTTACTGAGATCTTTTTGAGGACTTTTTCATACATTTTTGAGTTTTTTCGACATCTTTTTCAGATCATTTCAACATCTTTTCAAGATCTTTTTCAGGCTTTTTTCGCACGTTTATCGAAAACTACTATTTCCAATGCATAATAATAGCAAGGTTAACAACATAATATAACAAGATTTCGTTATTCTGCCTTCATTACATAAGATATCAATTATATCCTTGGGAAAGAACTTCTGCAATGTGTACTCTCGTCCTCGACTCTTTTTGCAAATATTCACCTTGCAATATGATGTTAACTTTAGACAGCCCACCATTGGTAAGTAAATATAAAATTATCTTTATGCGCCACTTTTCCTCGCGTCAAGTAGAAATTTCGTGCGTGAAGTAGTTTCTTTACTTCACCCACATAGATTTGGCTTCTTCACGCATGCAAAAGACGCTCATGAACTATTTTATGGAACTCGTGCAATACATGAAGCAGAATATACTATTAACAAATTTTCACAAATAAGAGAATTCAATATTATACTTGAAATATTTTTCTTCAAATCCAAAAAGGATTTCAAATATTATAAGAAGATCTTAAAGAAGCCACAAAAAGATCTCGAAAAGAACTCGAAAATATCTGAAAAAGATCTCGATAAAACTCAAAAAGGTCTCAAAAAGATCTCAAGAAGATGACTAAAGTCACGTTTTCTTAAAATCATGTTATAAAAAACAAATCTTAAAAAGATTTCAACAGCTCTTAAAATAGTATCAAAAAATAGTACAAATTTTTCTTAAAGATCTCTTTAAGATTTTAACAAACGGTAGTTTGAAAGTCTTAATATGTGCTCAAATACATCTTAAATAAGGACATTTTTAAGAAAGATCTTTTTGAGATCTTCTAAAATCTTTTTCATTTTTACGCGAATACTCAGTTCTCTTTAAACCTTTTACTCGGGGATTTCGGGATCGCTGAACACGTAACTTGTGTTAAATAAGCAAAATTAAAAATAGCTGATCCCTTGATGATAAATGAAATTATTGAAAAATGTTCGGATTCGCTAAAAATTTGTTACTCTGATCGAATGAATTTTAAGAAATTCAAAGTAGCAATGCGAAATGCTAAATTAAAATTAAAATATCTTTTTGCGCCGTGGAAGTAAATAATAAAACACTTTAAATTCGAAAGTTCTTCATCCAATTTTACTCCAGTATGCCGTAGTAAAGTATCTTTTTATTTATTAAGATTGAAATACTATAACTATTGATTGGAATTTAAATTAATGACATTAATTTATTGAAATAATGTTTGAAAAGTAGTTTTCGATACAAGTGCGCTATTCGATGTAGTCATCATTTTTTTTTTTTTTTAAACTGACACCGGTTTTCTAATCAGCGACCCCGAAGACCTCTCTGTAGCAACGTGCTTGAAGCGAAGTTTACATTTATCTACCTAAACCTGTAATGTTATTTGTGATCTGGGAATGTTAAGAATTATAAAAAAAATATTCGTTTACTTACCAAAAAGTGATTCGTCGGTTACGGAGTGGAGTTTTCTTACTGCTCCAAATTTCCAATGTATAAGGATATTATTATTAAAACAAGACGTTTTATAAACAAATCATTAGTAACATTTGCAAGACTTAATTTAAATAAAGAATATTCAAAGAATTATTAATAAAATTCATCATTTACGTATAAGAATTGAAAACTTACCGACGTTCCGGAGTGGACTTTTCTTTTTCACGATGATGACTGCGGAACTGAAAATGGTACATACACTTTTTTTCACCTTAATTCATAGAGATCATTAACCGCATTAATATTGCAAGCAATATTAACATTTAAATTGTTTATTTAACACGTTTGCTTACGCTTATTTAGCGTTTGTATGACCGGTTACGGAGTGGAGTTCATAACGTTGCAAATGAAATATTTTGTCATTTTCTCTTCAGGGATCACATGATAGTATTTACCAATCTTCAATCAAATTAAATGAAAACAAGTGGAAATTTCACACTATTCGAAATAATTATATATAATAATATTCTTTGTTAATCTGTATCTATGAGGGGTTCAATATTTGAGTGATCCCTGAAGAGGAAATCACAAAATATTTCACTTGCAGCATTACGAACTCCACTCCGTAACCGGCCATACAAACGCTAAATAAACGTAAGCAAACGTGTTAAATAAACAATTTATGTATTTTTTTTTATTTATAAATCATTTTTATATGACTTTTCCTTCGACGTCGTTGGACTTATAAATGCACAAAAACCACAATTCAACTTTTTCATTTTTTCATGACAAAGAAATGTAATATTTAAATAGATGTTTTTCGTCTATTATATAAATCAATTTTGTTCTTTGTTATCGTTACACTGCTTATACCAATTTTCCCTTCTGTCAAGTCTCCAGTTAATTTAAAAAGCCAAAAAATAATAATTTTTAATCTGTTTTCTCAAAAATGAAAGAGTTCGCAACATAGCAACATTCTTTCCCAATAATTAATTAAAGAAATAATTATTTATTTTCATATACTGCCAGAAAGTATCAAAAACAGCCACGAGGATTAACTACGGTACAAACGTATTCACTAGTTTGAATTTTATAAGATGAAAAATTTCTTTGGAAATATTACTATTTCAGATGGTGATTTTGGGACAGACTTGTAGCACATTGAAAAAATTCCCATTATTTCTAGTACATGTTACTAGATTTTTTTGTAAGTTATACTGTCTGAATAGTAAAAATTCCAAGAACTTGTAGTGATATTTATCATAGAAACGGCTTTGAAAATTGTTCTCATTCTGCAAGCATATCCCACAATTACCATTTGAAATGGTAATACTTCCAAGAGATTTTTTCTACCTATATCTGTAAGAAAAAAAAACTTAGAAAATGTGAAAAGTATACAGAGTTAAAGGAACGGTGTTGTTTAAGATATCACGTGCACATGTCTTACTTGTTCTCTGATAAATCGCATCAAATATTACTCATCTCTAAGAATGAATGACAATCAAAAGAATTATTATTAACAATAAAGCCAAATAAATAATATTATGCTGCATTCATTGTTTTACTGCTTAATTTAATAACATTGAAATCAATTTTATCTAAAATGTAACCAGAAATGTTTAATAATTATAAAGATTATGAAAATATTAAAAAAAAAAAAACAATTTTTTTTGCATTTGATTTGTGCATTCTCTAAACATGCATAACATAGTTGTCTCTAAATATTAGCATAAACACCAAATGAAAGAATGTCAATGTTGTCCTATCATTTGCTTTGAAGGATATTTTTAGCCGTACAAATTGGGTATTTTTGGAATATATGGTTTAAATAAATAAGTATGTTTTTTTTTCAAACGCGATGATTTAGGCCCGAGTATTATCGAATTGCAATCTATTCAAGTGAAATTTAATGACATATACTCAATTCTATTACGTTTTATTTATCTGTAAACCACATTTCGATAACAGATCAATGGAAATCAAAGAAATTATAGGGGGTTCCTTTTAATAAGGTGCAAATAAACATGTGCACTTTTAAGAAATGTCTAGTATATTTGGGGGCATCACCGATGAGAAGCGGATAGATAACATCGATATTTGATTCATATATAAAGTGGACGGTGTCGCGATCAAATCAGTTCAATCGTAACTTCGTAATCGTTTAGAAGGTAAATGTCTTGTTTCATAGTTATACTACAAATATTAAGCAAATATTGTTTAATTGTTACTATCCAAAATTGATAAAAAACTTCACTTGCAATTAGTATCTTCTATTATGTACTTTTGAATCGTTACAAGTGGTTATATTTATCATTATTAATAATTGCGGTTTTAAATTTTACTTCGGTTCTTTAGTATACGTTAGTAATAAGAGAATATAGGAGTGTTACTTAATTCCAGTGTTCATTTCAGTGCCGACTTAAATAAAAGAAATATGAAGGGCGGAATCTTTTCTCTTCTGTTCCTGCTTATCGCAGGAATTATGGTTGCTCAGGCATTTACACCACCACCTGTACACAAACCTCAGAAACCAAATCAACCTTGGTATCCTGGAACTCCACCATTCAACCCCAAATTTCCATCTGGACCGTGGGGCGTAAGTTAAACAACATATTCCATATTTGTATTTATTCAATGTATAACCCAAACAACACAATCCGCCTCGGGATGTGCTGAACAGCTCGACAAAAGGTAAGGACTGGTGAGGACGTCCAAATGTCCGCTTTTGGTCCTCCGGAGTTCCTCAAGAGTTCCTGAAGGCATCCAGAGACGGGCTTGTGCTGTTTTGGGAAACTACACGGAGATTCATTTCATGGAAATTTTTCCATTCTAGATGGTAATTTTTGGACAGATTTGCAGAATGAGAGTAATTGACATTCTCTCTCATAAATATTACTAGAAGTTCATAAAATATTCACTATTCAAACGTTAAAAATTACAAAAAATCTAGTAATTTTTACCATATCAATGGTCATTTTCTCCGTTCGACAAGTCTCTGTCCCAAAATGGCCATCTGGATTGATAACATTTCCACGAATTGTTCTTCGTCAATATATTTATATAATTTCTCAATATAACTTCGTTAACCATAACTACAGAATAAATTATCCATTGTGAAGTAATTACGATTATACTTTATGAAAAAAATTCGATTTAGACATGTTAAGTGTATGCTATTTTTCATTTTTACTAGAGTGGGCTATAAAACTAATAAGAACCACTGATTTCATCAAATTTAAAAATCATGATGCATATTTTAATGTACCAACATATTTTTCAGAATATTATTCATATTATGTCATTATATATATTTTATATTTGGACTACTCTCCCTAAATGTACACAAAATTATCTGCGCATGAGCCTGACTCAATTCTACCAAGAATCGACTTATAATTTATGTAATAAATATATTTAATCGAATATATGGATAATTTAACATTTGAAAAAGTAGTGATCGTAACATATTCTTATTTCAGCGTCCTCGTTATGTCAGGGCTGCGGATAAGAACAAAAACCATGGGCAAATAGACATTCATGCACAAAAAGAAGGAGGAAAGACGTCATGGGATGCAAATGTCCAACAAAATATTTGGTCTAATGATAAAGGAAGCGTTTGGGTCAGTGGTGGAGCTAGCAAACGACCTGGCCAGCACACTCAAGGTCAAGTAGGAATTGGTGGATCCATCAAGTGGTAGATTCGCATATCCAGACTTACTTCTCTTTCACCTTCTGTCAAAATTAAAATTTGTATTTCTGTAAACATTTATGACAATGAGTAAATAAAGTAAAGAAATCTTGCATGCATATGTGCGTATCAGATTATTTTCTTTTTTAAGAAAGTTGATTGTCAACTATAGGTTTCAGTTAACCTTGATCTACCTATTCACATTTGATTTTCCTCGATAGAATATTTAATTAATTTCTTTCCGACTGGATAGGAAATTAACACATCTTCATTCGATATTTGAAAGTTTAACTATTCGAAATTTTAATAAATTTTTATAATCTGTTATTCTATAATATGGAACGAAATTGTAATCACATCGAGTTGGAAAAATTCGAATGTAGTTGCCAATTGTATTCTGAAGCTGTTCGATTCTATGGCGAGTACACTACATTGCAAAAATAAGTCTTGAATTAAGACCAATAGTTAGCTGTTTTAAGATGTAAAAAAAAGAAGCCTTGTTCAACTAAAAAGTATGGACTGCCTCAAAAGTCTTAAAACCAGCAAAGTCTTAAAAAATATAGTACAAAAAATGAGATATTGTTCACAATTTGGGTTTAATTATGTTGGTGGCGAATTTTGGATTTAGATTATTTAGACTAAAAACGAACCTCTATACACTGAATACAGACGTTCAGTACAATGTATTGTTACAAAGGATGAAATATTGTATTATTACTACAAAAAATGATTTGTGTTAGTAAGTGTTTATTGAATTACAAGAATGTTTTGCCAGTGTAATTAACATAGTAAATACAGTGGTTAATTCGAAATGGGATCGGAACAGTAACTACTCTATAATATTGTCATACGAGGCACAACTTAGTATAAACAAAATTCGTAAAACTTTTCACGTGGGTGGTTGTGATAAAAAATGTGCTTAGAACCGTCGTCGAGTTGTTACTGAACCTGCTTAGTCAGTGTTTATATTGTTTGATCTTATTGTGCGTCCGTTTCAGACAAGATCGAAATTGCCATCCAATTTGCGTCATTTTTCGGATTGAAGAAGAAATGATCCAGAAAGCTTAAAGCAATCATCATGATTGTCTAATTTTACGCTGTTAATAGAGCATAATTCGGATTCATCGCGTACAGTGCTTGATGTAAGCTTTCTAGTCTTAAAATGAGAAATGATAACGGCTTCTTTTAAGTGTCAAGACAACAAGAATTTGTGTTAAGACATATTCTGACTTAATGGCTAAATTTAAGCCAAATTTTAAAATAAGTCGGTTCTACTTATAAGACTTACTATTTTTTCTGTGTTGCTTTTGAGTAAGCTAAATGATCCATATTTTCGGGTCTGGTGTACATTGAAGAACGCAAGTGTTAACTTAAGACCATTGATGGGCTACATTTAAGATGTAATAAAAACTAGCCCGATTAGAAAAGGTCAAACTTATGCACTATACATGGACTAATTTTAAGCGACTTTAATTTGTAACAATTTTAAGATTTATTTTTTTTTGCAAGGATCCGATGATTATTTGATTCAATTTAGAGTATATGAGGCTCATCTAGAACGAATTTTACATAATATTTTATAATTACATCGGGAATGAGATCATATTTCTGAGATTTTTAATGTATGCCGATTAACCCTTTAAAGTCGAGATGGACACTTTTTGAACGCAACTTCAGCGCTTTATTGAATAATATTATGGCCCAGAAAAAGAATCTGTATGCAATGTTTCTTACGTGCAAAGTCTGATCTTTCAGATTCTGTCAAAAAAATTGGATCAAAACTTGTTCAAAAAAAGATACACGATTTAGAAACTTATATTGGTTGGCTAACAATGAAATTATACAAAATCAGCTTTTTGACTGCCATTTACAATTCGCAATTTTGAAATTTAAAAAAAAAAGACGGGTACCATTTTGAAGTTGAAACTTCTTGAATCCGATATTTGGTATTTTTTGTAACTCTGTGTTTCAATATTTAAGAAAAAACTTGTTTAAAAATTCGCGATTGTTTAGAAAAACCGAGCTGTATATTGTTTGGACCGAATTTTTGACCAAATCTTTTGGCAGAATCTGAAAGAGCATACTTTTTCACCTATGAAAAATTGCATGCAAATTTTGTTCGTGCTTATAGCATTATCCCATAACGTGCTGAACTTGCGTTTAAAAAGTGTCATTCCATCCTTGAAGGGTTAAACAGGTTATTCAACTTGATGAGTTCATCTTTCGATGTACCAAGATTACAAAAAATACATGGTTGTAGCATGATGAAAGCAGAGTGGTCTCGAACGAATTTTGTTAAGCCCAAAATCAATTTCTAGACAGTCGGAACAATTGTTATATCAGCATCATTTATTTGTTGAGCTATTACCACACTGATCTATATATCGTTCTTTGTATTATGGAATAAAATTAAATTTTTTTCAAAACTCGTAATTTTTTTATTAAAAATAAAAATTAAATGGCTCGTTCTAAGATTAGCCCATATACAGGGACTTTATTTAATCTCATCTATATATACAATGACTGATAACAAAATGATAATATGAGAACATACCAGGGCATGTCATTAAAGAGAAAATGAGCTTCGTAATTGCTGGAGTTTTTGCCTCTCATTTACCCAAACAAATGGTAGAATAATTAATATATAAATAATGAAATGACACCATAAAATGTAACGTTGCGAAAAGTATATAACAAAATAGTGTTCGCTCTTCGGCCATATGATTTTATGGCCTCTTTCGGAGATTGTGAGATCCTCGAGACAGCCTTCACTCGGTCCGTAAAATTCAACTTTGCAGCCTAGGACGGAAATGTACTATTAATTATTCAGATTTACAAAAGCAAAGTATTTAAAAAATGAGTTCCTTCTCTATGAAGTATTTTTTTTATACTCACCTTTGGTAGAAGCTCACCTGGCTTATATTTTAACAAAAACAAAAAAGAAGAAAAGAATGAAAGACTTTGAAAAGCAATATAAGTGTACTTAATTCAGTATATTAAAAATCGACTTATACCGTTATATATGAAATGCATTGAAACTACTTATGGGTACTTGAAACTTATACAAAACTGTGCAGAAAGTATCTCCAACCACTTAAAATTTCTAACGTCACATATATAATTCAAGACTGGTATTCTGTCGTCATAAATTTATTCTTTTGTCATGAAATTTATTTCCGGGCTTTCTCCCCTATTGCTGAACCGATTGCATTAAAATGTTGGCAGTGATCCAATTAAATGTTTACTTTTCCAGTTATACGACGGAGATTTCGTAAAACGGTAAAAATTATTTCTTAAACTTTACATAACTCCATTTTGTGGTTCCTGTGTTTGCCGCTTCTACTGCTTGGCGCCGTTATTCATTCATCTCAACATTTATATATTACATTATATTCAGGCAATTATAATGAAAAACGCTTTTTAACTGTAATTCTACTGAAATTACAGACATCCCGAACATTCCACAATCCTCTTTCGTAATCGCAGCAAACTATTGGAAATATATTTCGATGTATTTCTAGCTGAAGTGTTTTGTTTTCGGTTCTGTTAGGTGTTATTTCAACTTCACTCTAGTTCTGACATATCGAAAAACTTTGGTCGAATTCGTTGAAGAAAACAAAGAATTCAACAAGTTTATTTAATTCTCAACGCAACCTTTGAATCGTTATGAGTTTCATTCCTTTTTCGGAATACAAAAATATATATAAATAAGCGTTAAATGCAAGAAAATATCATTTCATTAATTTACATATTGGCTATAATTGGTTGGTAATTACAGAATGTAGGAAAGCGCGAATACAACAAAATTTGCTTTCTCTTAAATAAGGATGCCCAACGGCTTCTAGAGCCGACTCAAAATAAACATCGCGAAATATCTTAAAGGTATCAGCAAAGTGGAAATTTAAGAACAAACCTTTTTTCCGAAAACTATCTATTGATTCCGTTAAGTTAAAAAAAAGAATGTATTTAACCAAATTGTTATTTATTTACCATACGAAAATACGGCTTGAAAAAAATGTATATATAACGTCTTGCAATTTTTAAATTTTAACAATAATGATTGAAAATACGAAATTATTTAAATTTCGAACATTAGGTGAATATTATTGAGGCTGAAGTTTCCGGGCAATCTTGCTTATAGTATTTCTAATAGTTGTGTGATTGCTGAATGTGAATCACCGTAAAATTTGACTTATACCTCGCAGAAATGCCTTACGGCCACTTTTGTTGTTCATTTATTACCGTTTAATTTAGCAAGAAAGTGTATTGTATCTTTTTTGTAGACAATTTCACGCTCTACATTTTTTGTTGGAAATATTTTTTCGTACGATTTGTATTTTGCAAAATACATTCTAAAAATTACTAAAAGATATGTTTTTGCAATTTTGATATACATACATACGAGTAATTCTCTACAACATTCAGCCTTAAGAAAAATATTTGTTATGGCGCATCAACCAACCTTGTACCATTCCTCTAGTAGGACTCAAAGAACAAATAGAATGTTGTTAAATCCAAAAAAAATGAAAACAAAAATGGGAGATCTTTCTAGGCTTCATCTTCTAGAAAACATTCAACATAGCAGATTTTGTCGTATTTTTGTCCACCGATTACGAATGTGACAATGAGTAATACAAAAAACAAGCCTTTCTCTGGGGATTAAAGTGTATTTTTGCAAAATACAAATAAATAAAAAAAAAATAAATGTATATATTTTATATACATATATACCATGCATATTCATGCCACTAACAATACGAGCGATAACAATTCAGATTTCAAAACAAATGTTACGTAACCTGCCGGCACTCAGTATAATCTTAATCGCTCTTAAAATTGACTATCTTTTCCAAAAACAGCGCAGAAGGTAAAAAATAGGGGATTTTTTAATTTAAATTGAATCAAATTTCTTATACGAATTACGTAATTAGGTTCATGGGAGTCACGAAGGAAATATGGAACGATAAATAGTATATAAAGAACTATCATTTTATTAGACTTCAGTTTACGTGTAGCAATTGGTTATAACGGTATGTATATAGTGAAAATAGTATTATATTATTTTTCAAGAAAATATATTTTCATTTCGGAGTGGCCGTTACAGTTGAAGAAAGTCACGTTACTCTCTAAATTTGAATCAGCGAAAGTCAGTGCGAATCAGTGTATATTGTTTTTATCAGTCTATACCCTACCGCTGATTAGTCAGGTATAGGTTATGAGCTACCAATAAGTGCATATGCACTTATTCGTAGTGCTCCTCGCTGATTCAAATTTAAAGGATACGTGCCCAACGTTTCGACCAACATTAAGGGTTAGCTATTCAAAGGCTTCTGTTAAAAAATATAAATGTATATCGGACACAACAAATTAAATTAAGAAATTGATCAATTCAAGCCATGCTCAACTAAAAGAACTAAGTGATATCAATAATAAATTAAAATCAACCATTAGAAAATAAAATAATATAAACAGAGTTCAATTTTTAAGTGTCTGTTCTAAAATTAATGTTATTTCGATGTGTTTTGATATATATATCTTTTTTTGAATAAAATTCTAATTTCATTGAAAGTAAAATGATGTCCAGTTGTGAGCATATATTTTCTGAGTGCTGTACGTCCAATATTCTTTTTACAACCAATTTTATGTTCATATAGTCCCTTTTTTACATAGTGTTTAGTTTTTCCAATTCAGGTCGCATAACATTCACTATAGTCAATTTTGTTAACGACATTTGCACAATTCATTTTCTGAATTTTCTGAATTTTAGATCTAAAAATAATGTCTAATGAGTTGATTTTTTTATTAATAATGTTAATATCATATTTTTTACAAATACATTTGATTCTATGATAAAAATGTTCAAATTATGGAAATACTATGTATCTTGAATAGAATGATTATTCATATAATGATTATTAACTAAAGACGAATTAAATGTATTTATAAAAAATATGATATTAATATTATTATCAAATAAGTCAACTCATTAGACAATATTGTTAGAGCAAACGTTGATCAAAATTGAGAAATGAATTGTGCAAATGTCGTTTACAAAATGAAATATTAATAAACTGCAAATTAATACTATATTTAAATGTATTATTTACTTTTTGTTAAATAAGTAAACTAGAAATTATACATGCCATAATTTGGTATACAACTGAATATTTTTTAACACTTCAGGCTTTCTGAATGTGAACCTTGAGCTATGTCCAGATGTATCCAACTTTTGGAGGTTACATTAGAATAATAATATAAAATTAGAGTATTGTTCTACAAGTGCACGGTGACAAATTTGAATAAACGAATGATAATTATCGGTTGGTTTGCGATATTTTGTCGCTACTTTGGAACAGCGAAGACTGAATGCTATCCTAACCAATTTTAAGTGCTACACTTGAAAAAATATAACTGTTTTTAGAATAAAATTGGCGAACGTATTCACATGCTTATTAAGAACATAATTAAGTAGTAACTACTAATAGTTAACCTTAACCACTTTTTAATTTAATTTCAGAGTAAAACATCGTTCAATCCATCATGAAGTGCAGCATCTTTTCCATTTTCTTCCTGCTAATAGCAGGCATTATGGCTGCTCAGGCCTTCACACCACCACCGATAAACAGACCATCAAAACCGCTTGGACCAAACTTTCCAGGAACTCCTCCATTCAATCCTAAACCGTTACCAGGTCCATGGGGTGTAAGTAATATGTATTATTTTTTCATTATAAGGACTGCTCATTATAAAAAAAATAAAAGAAAAAATTTACGAGACTGCAAATTTATACTAAGATATGCTTTAGCCTCGTCATCTTATATTATTATATGCAGTTGGTTTTCTTTATTAGCAGTTCGTTAATAGATTGAATAACGTTTCAACATTCAGCATCATTGTGGTCACATATACGCATACCATCGGTTTGATTTAACAAAACTAATTTATTTCATATTCGTATTCATGCAGCGTCCACACCCTCGCTTCCGAAGGGATTGTGGAAGTGGCCAAAATAATAAAGGAAACAATAACAACAACAACAACAATAACAACGGCGGTAGAGGACAAATTTCCATCAATGCCCAACACGAAGGAGGAAAGACAACGTGGGATGCATCAGTGCAATCAAATGTTTGGCAAAATGATAAAGGAAGTGTATGGGTTAGTGGCGGAGCCAATAAGCAACCCGGTCAAAAAACTCAAGGACAAGTAGGAATTGGTGGTTCAATTAAATGGTAGTTTTTATTCACCAAAGAAAACTCTGCAAATTAGGAATTTAATATTAGCATATGTTGACTTAATAATTATAAATATATGTTTTTAACTGTTATATACATACGTGTTCAATTACCTCTGTCCATATCCAAGGTAGCTTCTCCATATGCTTTGAAAATTCTTCCGAAAAAATTCGATTTCTTTTCAAATTTCTTTCGCGCGGTTCATCATTTTGGTATCGGAAAATGTAGATATTTTTTACATTGATTCGAAAAATCCTGTACTGGTATTCAAATTGTTTCATAACAATGCAGATAGATTCTACGTTTACCGAGTATATCCCATCCATTGTGCACAGTAAGGGATTTTTTCAATACAGCGTATAACCAGAGAGAAGCTTAACCATAATTGTCGATATTGTTATTCTCATGTTTTCTAATTTTTCAAGAAATGTATACTAGAATATCAGTGTAAATTGTCTCTTCTCTCTAACTTCTCTATGGGTGTCATATACGGTATCAATGGCCCTTGTTCCGAACTTCTGACCTTCTTGTTCAATAAGAGGCGACCACAAGTACGAAATCGGAGTCACCATGTAACCACGAGCTTTATATATATGATTTCCCATACTCGGAACCAAAGGGTTATTCTCTATTATCAAACTGTAATTTCCTTTACTAATAATTCTAGGTATGAAACGTTTTAAGCCATTCGTGTCTTATTATACCAAAGTTTATACCGTATCAGTTGAAAAATCATACCTCTTCTGTTGCAATACAAATGATTAAACACGTCACTTGATTCTCAATATTGGTATAAATATTTTTTGAATTCAGTTTACAAATAAATGATGAACTGGTACTCTCTATCTGGTCTCGTCGGAGTCAAAGATTAATTTGCAACTATTAGATAAGTAAATTTCTTTTACGATATTTTTTTGTTTTTAAATTCATGTAATAAAAATATATAAACAATAAAAACGTTACAGAAAATTATATTTTTCGTAATTGCATGCGTAAATCTCGTGTATACAGTATTTTGATGCCTATCTTTCATGCATAAAGTAAACTTTTCACACTCTCGACGATGACTTTCGTAAAACCTTCGGCGCCTCGTTAGTACAGTTTCCGCCCATGTCTAAACTTATACTTTACACCTTTGTTAGGTAATCTATTATAACAATTGTACTGCATGAAACGATAAAAATAACACAGGATGAAATATGTTATGAAACATATTGCTTAAAATGCCTATTATTAAGAAATGATGTGTAAAGAAAATTAGATTAATTATAAAAAATCGCTATAACAGTGCAACAAAATTAATCTAACTCGTTATATTTTGTGAAAGCATATTCATAATTGACACTCACATTTGCATAACCATTAATCTTTTATTTGTATCATAATTTCATTACATCAACAAAAAATTGAATTTATTTCTGAAAAATCTATAAGCTTTTTTTTAGATAATTTTTAGAATTATTTTAATAGAAATTAAATCTTGCTAAATATCTATTCTCATTAGAGAACCGAGCATCATCTTCGGACCATGCTCATTATAATTGCCATCATATATCCTCATCCTATATAATAACTGAGCAAGCGCCACGATTACACAGGTCTGCAAAATTCACGTTTTCTTTTTTTTTTTTTTATATCAGAGTGATTTCCGACGTATTTTTATACGCTGAACACGAATCTGAAGACGAAAAATGTCTATCACGTCATGATTTTGAGAAAAATGGGGGCAAAAACATCAAAAAACGTGTTTTTGGGTATTTTTACCCCTAATTTTTTCAAAATCATGACGTGCTACAGACTTGAATTTGTGCTTAAATTAAATCTTGGTTCTTCCCCTACAAAAATCATATACGATAGTTTTAAAAAAAATTTCATAGTTAAAAAAAAAAAAATTGTTTTAACCTTGCTATTCCTAGTGATTATGATGAAAATGCAAATTATTTAACTACATTGAGCAGAGTTCATACAAACCATTACTTGACTGTTTTCGGGGTTGGTGTTTAAGAATCCAGTGTCGCTTTTACAAAATTCAAAATGGCGGATCTAAGATGGTGGACGGAAAAATAAAAAATTTAAATTAACCTCATGAATATCAGTACTCGGTTTTTTTTTGAGTCGCTGATGACGAATGTTAGTTTCACAAAATTTAAAATGGCGAATCCAAAATGGCGGCCGCAAAATAAAAAAATATACTCAGCGGTTGTTCGACCAGCGAAGGCAAGGCTAAAAATTGTCCGACCAGGGAAGGCAAGACTTTATTTTATAAAACAATCTACATGCAGTGTAAGATTCAAGATTTTATTTCAGTATAGACTAACTAACTAAAGTTTTTAATAGATCATATGGAATATGATCTAGTCTTTGTTTCCCTACGGGTAGATAAATTGATTCTTTGATTTTTACAATTTTCACAACCTCTCGGACCTGGACATGATAAGCACTAATGGCAACAAAAGAAAACCTGAAGCGGTGATTTTTAGATTCTAAGTTTATTTTTTTATTTTGCGGCCAGAGTACTGATTTTCTTGAGGTTAATTCAAATTTTTGATTTTACGTCCGCCATCTTGGATCCGCCATTTTGAATTTTATAAAGACGACACTGGATTCTTAAACACTAACCCCGAAAACAGTCAAGTAGTGGTTTGTATGAGCTCTGCTCAATGTAATTAAATAATTTGCATTTTCATCATAATCACTAGAAATAGCAAGGTTAAAACCATTTTTTTTTTCAAAACTATAAATTTTTTTTTAAAACTATCGTATATGATTTTTGTAGGGGAAGAACCAAGTTTTAATTTAAGCACAAATTCATGTCTGTAGCACGTCAGGTTTCAGAGAAAATTAGGGGTAAAAACACCCAAAAACGCGTTTTTTGGTGTCTTTATCCCCACTTTTCTCAAAATCATGACGTGATAGGTATTTTTCGACTTCAGATTCGTGTTCAGCGCACAAAAATACGCCGAAAAACACTCTGATATTTAAAAAAAAAATCCGTGCAGACCTGTGTTATATAAGTTTAATTTGTATTATTTTGAAAATGTTATCATTGTATCATTCGACAAATAGATAAATAAAATTATACTATTGTTTTTCATCGAATGTCGACGTTTCCGACCAAAAACCCAAGAATGCATTTAAAAAATTCGTGCCCGTGATCTTGTACATTCGTCCGTCTGTATGTGTCACTTTTTTCGCGCGTGATATCTCGCCAACGATACAACTGATTTGAAAGGCCATTGGTATGACCTAACTTAGAACTGATTAGTTTTTGGAGTCGACAGATTACAAGAAGGCGAACACTAAAAAAGCTAAAAAACGTATGTTTTTGGCGTTTCTTATAAAAAAAACAAATCACGCATAAATAAGCTTCCAAACAAACAAAAAATAGACCATCAAATTCTTTACACAAATGGTTAGACACACTTTCTTTGTAAAATCAGTGGTTATGCTATAAACAAGGAATAAATATGAATGAATCAAGTTTTTTTTTTTTATTTATTTTCAAAAATATAAATCGCATTTAAAAATGTTTCAAACAAAAAAGGTGGAGCATCAAATTTTTTTTACAAAAAACGCTATATTCCATACAGCACATACTTCTTAAAGAGGTCGTCCAGAGCTCAGCCCAAAGATATCTCCAAAAAGACCTCCGGAAGAGGTCTTAATTATTATAATCTATAAAACGAGCTCTTAAAGCTTACTTAGGATTTTTTTAAAATCGCAATCTCGAAGAGGTCTTATGTTTGAAGTCTTAAATCTATCTTGATTGATTCAATTAAAAAATGAGATTGCGCGATATTTACTTCATATATGCAGACGGATAGATTGTAAGCTGTCCTGACAAAATGAGTGCTTTTACTAAATTTAGCTAGTGTTAACGCAGTTTTGATTTATTATTATTGCATGATTCCATTGTATTGAATGTAATCATCATCTGTATATAACTATACAAATGATAAAAAGGAACTCAGGTAAAAAAGTGCCTAATTAAAGAAAAGTGCCTCTGAGTTTTTCATGTTTATATTCAAATTTCATATAAATTCGAAAATTACGCTTCGGTAGGCTTACTTGTTAGTTACTAGAATTTAGTATACAATTTGGATAAATTATTTATTTATAAGTTTGTTATAAACAATTAATATGAAAACAATGCGTAGTTTAAAAAAATCGTTTTGTGGGACGTCTTGATAACAGAGGCTCTGAATTTTTTACGTATTCTCCATACAGTTTTATATTGTTAGAAGTTTCGCAGAAATTTTCGTACGCTTGTTTTTTCAAACAATTATATTGAAAGAAATACAAATGACGAAAAATTTTTTCTTTTTCAATAGAATCTTCTCCATAGAATCTTCATCAGCGACCAAAAAACTCCTTAGATTACCTACGACTTCAAAGATTATTATTTAGCAGAATAATGTGCCTCTCAAAGGGTTAAAATTTAGAATTTTTTGAGTAGTAATTTCCGGTATACTGTGAGGCATGAAATTTTACGCCGTATTGTTACTATTGATTTTAAAGGTTAGTTTACACTATGAACAAATACTGTATAAAACATTAAATACATTAATCTAAAGTTTATCTTTTTAATCACAGTTTCTTGTTATTTATTATTACGGTACACAAAAAATTCCACTCTTAAAGAGTTGAATATTCACTCTTTTATGAGAGTTGATCGGCTTTCACCAATTAAAGAGTGAATTATCACTTTTTTAATTTTGAGAGCACTGCGACGGAAGTGACTACTGGTGAGTATCCAAACATATAGTTGAAACCCTCAATTATAATCAGAGGGAACTATAAATTCTATTATCGGGGGGAACATTGCAAGAATGTCATTAATATGGCATAACGATAAAATATGTCATAACTATATAATAAACTCTTTTTTACCAAAATCCCATATACAATGTTAGATAAACAATTGTAAACTCTATTTTACAAAAGTACAAAATACAATTTTAAACAAACGATTTATTTAAATAACTTATTTAACTTAATTAACTTATCTAATACGTAGATTTCGTCATAGGCGACCCAGAAAACCTGGTGACCGTACTTTATCTTATAGGATAATACAATTTAAAATGGTTTATCAGACCCTCCATTCAATGAGAACATGCAGTACTTGTAAATAAGCAATTTTACTTTAATTGCATCAAAAATTAATTTGTGGTCCATTTTTTACATATTTGATTTAATTTCACTACAAAACAAATATTAAATCAGATGGTATATACTTATTTAATGAAGCGAGGTTTTTTACGTACCTTAATGGACGACGACGTTTCTCGTACTGGTTGAGGTCAGCCTGAAAACGGCTTTGTTTTTATTTATTTTTATTTTTTGTTTATTATTTACATTGCACCTCCTTCTCCAAGATGGCGTTAAATCTCATATTTGTCGAGAATGTAGAAAACTGCAGAAATCTACATTAATGTATTTAAGGTGTCATGAGTCGATTTCCGTCACATTTTCGAAACGTAAACAAACAACGTTGCTCGTCTTATTAATAGGGAGCTGCTGCGTGAAAACGAGATCGAAAATTGGTTTTCCCGGATGGGGATCGAACTCACATACGACTTCGTAGTCCAATACACTACCGCCAGAGTTACGAAGCCGATTATAAAAAAAAAATAACCATTGGGAGGTCAATAACTCTGTAAACATTGTTCTGAATATTCAAAGAAAAAAAGGAGATGTGTTTCATAAATTTTGTCCATCGTGTACTCGTAATAAATAGCGATTGTGTATTAATCGTCTAGTTATTGGTAATCGTCCATTTATTAGCATTTTAATCCTATGGATCATTTTCAGATTTTCGAAAGCATGAGGATATTAAAATAGAATGATCGAGTTGAACCGGAACCTTTAGAATGAAAGTTGAATACTATTTTAAGTAAGGTAATATGTATGCAATGTTTCATTTGGTCTCTTATAGATCTTGATGACATTCAGTTCCATTAGTATTCGGATTTTATTAATGAATAGAATATGTAAATGTATGTTGTTATTTTGCTACATCTTGACAGAATTGGATCGTAAATATCAAAATTTATGAAGGACTTGTTTGTGAACTAAACATTCTAGGTAAACGAATGTTTAAAACATGGCGACCAGCACGTGACACTGAAAGGCACAAGATTTTGAAGTTTGGTATATTTTTATAGATACTTATTCAGTCTTTGCAACGTTGACTTGGTGATCATATGGAAAAAAGAATACATACATAGTTCAGTTTATATTATCAAAATACACAACAAATAATTTATTCTAGTGTAGAGGAATGGTAGTAAAGGAAAGAACCTTAAACAATCTTCAAAATAATTTATTATAAACGTCGCATACTTGATATTCGAATCGATAATCGTAATATATTACGGTTTATTTATGTAATCGTTAATAGTATTACATAGTAACAATCCATGTCGCGTGAGCATGTATGACGACTTTTACCAAGAAAACTTATATTTTCCGGCGGCTCCGAATATTTATTACGTGTTGAAACATTTACAGAACTTTATTTACAACTTATTACAAATATTACATTTTTCAGTTTCTCGTCTAGCTCGCAAAAGGATTCGGAGCTAAGGTGGAGGAAATAAATACGTTTATCAGAATTATAAAACGAATGCCACGTTATTCAATGACCGCCGGATTTTAAAATATCGCATCCACCTTATCGTTTCGATTCTACATCGTAAAGCTCGGTGTGTGCGTTTTTGCGCGAGTGGTGTCGAAAAAACTGATTTGCTCTATTGATTGAAATAGTACCACGTGCTGCAACTTTTACACCATTCGAACAAAATGAAACGTGTGCGTGCAACTGTGTGTTATTGTCAGCTGTCTCCTGACGATCGACTTGATCCGGCATTGTTAGTTTTATTTTGCAAATAATTGTTATTCGCATGGTTAATCAAATTTATCGCAGTTTACTATTGTAGAGAAGGTATTTTACTTATAACTTTACGAAACAGACTACAGAGAAGATCATCTTTCTGTACCTTTTGTCGCAGTGGCAGTCTTCGAAAGAATTTGGAACTCACAAGTTACAACGTGTTCCATTCCAGATAGCTCTGGTACACCCAACATTAGAGTAACAAATAAAATGATCTCGATAATAAATTCCGTCAACGTCGATCGCCAATAATGCGATTTATTTATATGGCTTGTTTCTGGTGATTCAGTCGGTGAGTTCTAAGCTCTTCTTACATGATACGACTTATCGATTAAGTACGCTCCACAAATCATTCACTCAATTGAGTCGCGTTGTGTATTAATGGATTACATTAAAATATCTTTATAGGTGAAACGAGGAAAGGTTCGCCTGTCTATTTGTCTCGCTTAAAGTGCGTAAAGATCAGTGTCACATTACAATACATGGGGTATTACAATCTATTCCACTGGTATGGAAACAAAACTCTAGGATTCGTTTTGTTAACCCTCTTTCGATTTTAACAATAATACATTCTTTCAATGCAGTGACATTTTTTTAGATACTTCGCAGTTTTTACTCAATCAGTCCAGAACAGTTTTCAGAACATATTTGTTGGCAGTATTTTTCGCAGTGTGTGCTGTGTTGGCTTGGCAGAAAGAAAATAAGATCGTCACCGCTAAACTTGCTTCGCACATTTTCACCAAAAATTCTTCGTGCTCACCCGTAATAGATATGGTTACATCGCAACCGCAACGTCTAGAAACAACTACGTCCCTAATCCTATTTAGTTTTAGTTAGCTTACATTGTCTTTTTTTTTAACGCTTAAAATTCTCTCCCATACGAACTATAACAGAGTTTCCAGTCGCTTGGCCTAGATTATCTTGGAATCAACGTCACGACTTTGGTTTAAATGGTATGGTTTTAGTTTCCTGCTGATATTTCTAAGTAAGAATACACACACTCGTAGATTCTAACTTTCTTGCCGAACCGCGAAGATAATAAGATCAAAAGATATCTGGCATTAAGTTGGCACGAATTTAGCAAATGAAGTTAAACAGCCAGATTGACGTGTTTTCATTCGATACTAATTTATATTTCAATTATTTTTTAGAGAGATTAAATCTCTCTAAATAAAATTTGTCTATTCAGCAACATAGAACCGAATAGTGTAAAAATGTTGGTAAGTTTTAGTTAATATCCGACATTATAAAATTGTATTATTAAAATACATTCATAATGCTGTTAAGTACGAATCAAATGATTCTTGCTTGTCAAACTTATTAATTCGATGTGAATGTTCACTAAACAAAAATGGAATTCAACCATTCAATATAATGATAAGGAATTATATTTTGGTTACGTTTTAATTATATAACTGGGTCAGACGTGTGTCCCACATTGTTTTTGTAGTTTCGTGATAAATTGGTAATCCACTTTTATTCTTGGTCTGGGTACTAAATCCACGATTTCCATTAGTAACTTAATTAAATTCGCCCAAAGTAATGTGCAGCAAAAATTAGAACGTTGAGTGTGAAAACCATTTTACGTGTTACTGTAGAGGTTGCACGAACGTTCACACTATAACAAGAGATGGGTATAGTAAAATGAAACAGTTTGGTCATTCCCAATACGAATATTGATTGTCGTTGTTTAGTTTCAAAGAACACGTATATATATATTTAAAATTGCAATTTTTTAAATGAAATACATATCGAACGTTTGGGAATTGCAATTATGGTATTTTTATTGCTTTGATGAATTAATTTATACATATTCGGATGGGTTTAACAATTGATTTATAATGAATACTATTTTAAATGATTAAAAATTAGTTCTAATCTGATCTTCAAGTGAACAGTTTCAACAGAAATTATTATTTTAGTTGAATTTAATTAACTTGGGTGATTTTTTCCGAGTGTTTCATTAACATAAATTATATTTTATTCTTTTCAATATTTACTGGAAATATAAGCTTGATTTTAGGAACTTTATATAATTGCAAAAATTGCACAGCATAAGTATGTTGCAGAAAACAGATTAAAAAAAATATTTAAACGTTTTCGTAGTAAAAGGGTACGTTTCTCTCAATTGCGTCGCGACTTCGTTAACGCAGGTGTGCAACTGATTTTTTAAAGCTCGGTGGGCGAAAAGCTCGACGGATGGCAGAAATGGCCAACGCTTTTTTCGCTCGTTTGACAATGCGAAGGCGAAATATCGCGCAAATGGCTCACATCGTAACGAGGGCACATTAAAGGGATGGCCTGAAATAGGTCCGCTTTAATATCGCATGACCCGTTATGTTATGTTGCACCGTGCAGTTTTCGATCGTTTCTTAACCTTTTTTCAGAACAAACATTTTTTTAGCACGACCTTGGATTTCCGTGTCGTTAAACTCTGGGTTACGGGCTTTATAGATTAGAAAGCTTTGACATGAGCATATTCGCTGAATATTGCAAATATCGCATGTGACGAGCAGGTAAATTTTGACGAAATTTGCAAAATATTTTAAAGTTAATTTTTAATAAATATATACAAGTTTTATAGTGGGAATAGAGATCTTTTATATTTGTTTATTGTGTTTATATTTTTCAGTGCTCACAAAGATCATATATATTCTTTGAATTCTTAGAGAATGTAATATATCATTAAATGAAAAAATTACCGTTTTCTCTTTTTAAAAAGTACCATTTTAATTGTTGTATTTAATGGTTCAACTCAATTTCTTATGATTTTGGCATGATTAGTGTTTTATGACTTGCCCGATGAACTAAATATTCCGCTTTGTATTCGATTCGCGCAGAGATGAACGCATCTCTCCTTATCGAGTAAAACTGAATTGGCTTATTACCAAAAGTCGACGTGACTACTTCTTAGGGATAATTATGCGCAAAATATATAGTTGTAAGGCTTCCGATTAATTTTATAAATGCTTAATAGATTATCCCGAATTCGTCGTCCTCAACGCAATGAACACCTATTACTATTAATGATTCGAATGCGTTATTTAGAACGTGTTTTATTTACTTGACCGCTTTTGCTAAATTTTTCAAAACGTTATTTGGTATAACGGTCCTTATACTTCAAAATAAGTATTTTTCTTTGAGGGCGGATGAAAAAATACAACTTACATATGTTTCGGCCGTTTATGCAGGCATCATCAGAATTTATTGCAAATTTCGATGTACTCGGCAGAATTTGCAAATGTCACCTTGTGAAACTACGTTGTATTGGTCTTTGAGGATGACGAAAAACATCCTCAACACTTTACACCAACCACATATTTAGCTTGAACACGTTGCACTTGCGACATTTTGCACATCCGCCTTACACTGTGTACTATAAGGTAAAGGTTTGAACACAGACTGAACACCACAATTACATTTCTATCTGTTCAACAACATCCTACAAGAATCGAGTTAGGATGGGCGGTTTATATTGAAACTCATTTCATTCAATGGAATTGATCAATTACAAAATTTTAAGTCCGATCTACGTTTATTTTTATTGGAGAATGATACTTTGACGACAACATTCGCACCGAGAGCTCGCCGGCTGTAACAAGTTAAACTATGAAGTTTCCCAATAGTTGGACCCTCTATACTTCGTCAATCGTGTATTACATTAGTTTTAATCAGTTTAATTAGTTTATAACTTATAATGCCGTGTGGTTATAGTATACTGCTGTCTTTTGATAAAAATAAAATTTGGGTTCTATCGGTTAATAACACAGTGTAACCAAGTAAAAAAAATCTAAATATTTTTTTGACGATCATTGTAGACCTTGTTGGGCACAAAAAATTGAGAAGAATGATATGGTTATTTTTCCTCATACACTCCTAAAATTTCATTTTATACTTAAATACTTTAGTTTATAAAATTATTAATATTTACATTAAATACTTAAAGTTTGTGCAATTTTTTAAAAAAGTAACTCACAGCTTCAGTACTTTTTACTCGATTTTAAAGTTTTTTCTTTATCAGGATATATCTTTGTACGCTCTATTATTTACATCGATATCTTAAAGACTCATAAAGATCAAAAGAAATATATCTTAGAACTTATCATTTTTATTCAATTTTCTCATCTTTAACAACAATTTTGCGGTATTATTTGATCTCGAATATTATTTTCATTATTATATCTTGAAAGTATATGTAATTCCGATTAAAATGGCCTGTTTTTTTAATTCAATTGGTTATAATTTACAGGGATTACTGGATTTTACGACTTTTTTAATTTTAAGCAAAATTTGAATGTATAGTGAAACTTTAAATCGTTGCTTACAATATCATGTACAATATAACGCAATAACAAAAATAGAAGATGATGGGGTTCAAAACCAAGTCATTAAAAAATTTTAAAACTCAGAAATGTTTATTTGATCTTTTGCGTTTATAATAATCATTTGTTTCGCCATTTAAGTGACCAACAGTAATCTACAACTATATTGATAAAGCTTTTACCTTGAAAACGGGTTTGAAAAGCTACTAATTCCTTACGGAATCTTTCACCCTATTCATAACTGAATTGAATAAGCCTTTCAACTGAAAATTATATTCAAAACCAAATAATATCGTAAAATTATTGCAAGTTGAAAAAATTGAATAAAAATTAAAATTTCTAAGATATATTCATTTGGATCTTTGTGAGTCTTGAAGATATCGACGTAAATATCATAGCGTTGAAAAAACATATCTTTTTGTTTCCTAATAAAGAAGATATTTTAAAATCTACTAAAAATTAATGAGAAAAATAAACAAATTAAATAAAAAACGTGTTTTGAGTATAAAATATGTTTTCGGGGGTGTATGATTAAAAACAATCATGCCATTCTCCTAAGTTTTTCATGCCCTATAAACCTAGTCCCGTTAAAAATATATTTTCACTGTCACACCATGTCATAAGAGACGAGTAGATGCCAAGTAAACTAAAAAAATAAGGCTGAAAGGAGGACAACAGGCTTTAAAAATAAAAACATCAAAATAATTTCAAGATACAGAGATAATAGGAATAACGAACTTGTATCCCAGAGGGAGTAGAAAATTGCATTTATACGAATTTAACCACTTAAACACACAACAACTTCATTTCCACTGGAATCTGAAAGTAATAAAAAAATTATAGTTCGCATTTTTGTTGAAGCAAATAGAAGTTTAAGTACACACTGGTTTCAAAAAGAAATTTGGACTGACAGATACATTCACTTTAATTCAATACATCCTATATCTTCAAAAATTCGTAAGTTTGTTAGACGAAAGATCGAGCTGTAAAATTCTCTTCCAAAAATTTAAAACAAACTTTAACCTTTATTAAAAAATAGTTACCCGAAACTATTGAACTATTGCATCGAAAAAAGATTAGAATTCATAAATACGTCGAATAAAAATCAGGTTTATAAAATACCTTGTTTACATTACAGTAACTTTAATAATGGACAAATAAATAACCGTCCAGAGGTACAATTAAAAAACACAAAATAAATATTTCTCCTTCCAATAGCTAACAATTTACTGGTATACCAAGATAAACCTGAACATGATATTTCGATTATAAACACATAAATATTTCGATTAAATTATTTAATTGAATTGAGAAAATAGTCAACATCCTGTTTGGAACTTCCTATTTACTCAGAATCTGTAACTTCTTATTTTCATAAAAAATGCTTGTTAAAATTAGTATTTTAGTATCATTATATTATAATAATACATATTAAAACTCAACGTTGGTATTTATTTTTGGATAAAGCCACACACTGTCGTTCTATGTATCTTTGTTTACTATAAATACAGTACATTTGCTGCGAGTTTGTCGCTATTTTTCCTGAAGAGGACTCAAAACGTAGCAGTATTTATCTATTTATTTTGCGATTATTATTTTTGTCGTTATTATTTTTAAAGCTTGTTTTTATCTTTTATAACTTTTTAAATCAAATTTTCTTAATATTTCTGCAATCCACTAGCCCCTTGTTATTGATCATTACAAACTAAAACTTTCTTCATTTTTAGCAATTGTATTATTTGACTAGTTATCGAAGTAACGAAATGTAAATATTTAATCGTGAGCAAACTTGTAATGCTGATTGCGGCATCAATCTTATAACAACCTATGTAACTTGAAATGCATTTCGACTGTTTATGAGGAATTCCCACAACAAATTAAACGCAAATCGTTACAGCATAATTCTGTAAACCACAAATGCGACGGTTATTTCATTAGCATAATGTTACACTGAATCCCTAATGGTTTTACTGAATTCCGTCAATTTTTTTGTAGCAATCGGGAATTTACATTCGAAGCAGAGAGCATTTGCGTAATTTTGATGAATGTCTCTCGCAATCGCACTGTGCAATGCAAATAAGAAATTCTGGTAATTAATTCATACAAATTTGAATACTACTTTCCATCAGCAATTTTTTAAATCTAAAGATTGTTTTCATTTTTGCCTCTTAATAAACTTTCTTTACGCGGGAAATTTTATCATGTTCATTGCATATTTTTTTACACAACAGACGACAATTTAGGGCAGAAAAAATGTCATGAGTAAATGAATACTTACAGAAAAATATCCAAGCAAATTGATATTTCTTAACAGACTCTCCATATTTTATTTTTTAAGATATTATACTAATTTCACCTAACTGTTGTAATAAATTCGACCGGGGGTCAATTTTCGAGATCATTTTAGTAAAATTAAGGTTAATTATTGAAAATTCGCCTACAAGATTAAGAACAAAAGTAAACAATCCAACCTTCGAAAAAAAAAACATATTTTCAAAATTTGACCTTCAATTAATTTTTATTTAGGTCACTCTTAAAATATATAATATTTGGACGTAAAATGTCCAGCTCTTTCCAAATTCGTCATAAAAAATGTGGGGTTCCCCTTAAAAAAAAATTTGACATTCAGATCACCTTGACAATTAACCAAAAATATATACAGAAAATTAAAGAAAGTATCCCAAATCTGAAACTTTATTTTTATGAAAAAAATGTATCTATGTTCAAACTATGTATGAAATAACTTTATTTCAATGGTTTTGTATAAAAGTGATTAAAAAAAGGGATAACTTATAGCTGATTACTTGCAATCAATG
The DNA here is from genome assembly GCA_030407085.1 of Trichopria drosophilae. NCBI lineage: Eukaryota > Metazoa > Arthropoda > Insecta > Hymenoptera > Diapriidae > Trichopria > Trichopria drosophilae. The sequence goes on from CM059583.1 coordinate 159,901,304, forward strand.
TATAAAGGAACAAAATAATTTTTTAAAAGTAAATGACAAAACGTTAAATAAACGTTAATTAAAATGAGGATTGCTTGTACTTTTTATCAATTTCATTTTTGTAATTCTAATTCTTGCTGCACATTTCATTTGTAAAAGAGAAATTTGTCTTATCAAAAGATATTATTATTTAATTAATAAAATTTGATACGTATATTTTGGCAGTTTATTGTTTATTGAAGTAATTGCTTTGATACTCATATGTCATTTATATTAAATATATCAAAAACGAATAATGTATGAATGATTTTATAATTTATTTAATACAGGTCAGAGCAAACGGCTGAAAAGTTCTAAATTGTTTAGCGAACAAATTGATTATTTATACAATATAAGTCATGAATAAGAAAGTAAATAGTTCGGTCGTAAATTTTGCAATACTTATTTTATTATATGCCAGGTTTTTGAAATTTCGGATTTGCCAGTACTTAAAAAAAATGTTTTGGGGTGCTCCGACCTTTACAATCTGTCATAGATGAGAAAATGGCGGTATTTATCGGCTACCATATCATTCGCTGTTACGACGTTTCGTTTCACCTATTACGCAAATCCTGTCGTATTTTTACGAGTTACTAAATATCTGCAATCGACATTGCATTATAAGAATTCGCCAGTCAAAATATCAGCAGTATTCTTATCGTCGACGTCTAAAAAATGTTAAAAGTGTGTACGCATACAGCGTTAAATCGGTTACAATTAGCGTTGGCGTTGCTCTCACTCTGAAAATCGAAAGACTGCAACTGACGCGAATGCTTAAGTGCCGTTTTCAGTATTCTTTATCGCTCAAACTGAAAATAATAAAGGTGCACTTGAAGCTTCGTGTCAGTTGAAATTATTGACGCAAATTTCGTTCTGTATATCAAAACGGACGCGACCGAATGTCGTAATTTTAACGCACGAATTTTGCAAGGCTCGCCCATTTTGACACTGAACGCACTTATAGCACGTTATATCAGTTTGGATGATATCCTTTGGTGGATCGTTCCATTCAACCAAAAAAATGCATAGTTTTCGATTTTGTTTCGAAAATTTTAAAGTCGCTACTCTCTTAATAGCTAATAGTTTAAGCGGGTTGCAAGCTGCCGCTTTCGCGAACGATTTTATTATTTTTTTGCAAAATTGCATTATTTGCTTTGCTCGAAAAAGTGGCAGATTTGCAAAGTACATGTTTGCTTTGTATATACAATTATCAACAAGACTTACGATTCGAATATACCAAGCCGATCTTTCTTATGTCATTAAGATAAACTTAATTATAAGAATATGAAAATTGATAGAAATAAGGAAATTCCAATATATTAAAATAATTATATTGTAAAAATATAGCCGCTTAGTAGTAGTTTAGTATTAACATTAATTATTTTAGTTAATCACTTCTCATAATATATTTTTCAGTACTATAGCCGTAAAATCCGATTTTACGGCCTATTTTTAGTCCGCAAAACGAAATTTCACGGATCACGTGAAAAGTGAATCTTCGTTGTCAAAAACATAACCCATATGGGCTAAATGCAGTCCGCGAAATCGAACTTTTACAGCTTTCAGTACTGAAAAATACTATTTCGATTCAGCAGACGTAAAATGGCGTAAAATAGACGTAAAATTTTATGATGCATATATTAGAGATTTTTCCAAGTCATCATTTGTAAAAATTGTCAGTTTCACACCTGGAATCGAAACATATTGTTTGCACTACGGATGTAGAACTTACGGGTCATATGGTGTTTCCACGCTAACCGAGGCATAAAACTCTTTTTTTACGCCCTAGGTACGAAAAGTACTATTTGACTATTGAATTCAAACATTTAATTATAAATTATATTTAAATTACATATTAATCTATTAAGGCCCAAGTTAATTAATTTGTTTTCGTGAATTTCATTGTTTATTGCATTTTCAAAAATTTATGTTTGTTTTAAAGCCTATAATTTTCGATGTTTCTGAGAAAATTCGAATGCCAAAGAGAAAAGTTTAAAAAAAGGCAATTGAACCTCACTTTTTTAAACTATTAAGGGAAAGTCACTAATTGTGTTACGGGTCCTATTTTGTAGTTGTCACTTTTTAATGAGTAAACGAATTTAAAAATGTAAAAATCATTTGAAAGGAAATTAAAATATACCTCTTTTGGTGTATGTAGGATAGTGTTTGTACCTCAATAAATTTTGTCACTAATTTTGTGCAGACGCGTTAGTCGAAAAAAAATTTGCATTAGTTGTGAAATTAAAATTTGAAAATGGGGCCTAACTACCATTAATGTAAATAAAACATTATTCTAATCTATTTGAAAGGCTTTCTGTATTTTCCATTCATGAATGCATATGAAACTGCTTGTACGCATGATTAAACATTTTAAATGCACATAACGTTGGCATGAATTGAATTTAATAGAGTTGAAAGATATCATCACCATCATCGCCATCAACCGATTTTGGAGAGAAAAAAAGGCAATTTGTGAAGTGAAAAGTGTCTCATAACTAAAATTTGAGGACATTTTGAAAATGGAAAAAAAATTAACTGCAAATTAACGAAATACAATGTGTCCTCTTAAGGTATGAACACTATAATTGCCTTTTTCAATTAGTGTAATATGTGACTATAAATTTTGGAAAAATTAATAATTAAGATCGGATTGTTTACGTTTTGGGTCATAATAATTGACTGTCTCATAACCAGTGATTTACAACTAGTGATTCTCCTCTGCGTAAAAAATACAGATTTTTCATGATTTTTTTTTATAAATATATATTTCTACCAGGAACTTATTGTTTTTGTTTAAAGAAATCAACTGAAAAAGTAATCTCGATATCTAATTGTAAGGAGTAAGATTATGTCCCAAAATTATGGTGGATTAAATGATTGGCCTTTTTCTCGATTTATAAATTTCAGGGTTTTAAAGTTTCTGGATTTTTGAGCTAGCTGATCACGATTGTGACGTTGATATTGCAAAATATAAGATGGCGGATAAAATATTCGTTATTTCTTATAAAATTTGCTTGACTATTTCCCTTACGAGGCTTTTGAGGTCGTTTATCACGATCTCGCCGTGGATATGGAAAATTCAAAATGGTGAATCCAACTGATGCACATTTTTATACCTACATATTCATTGTTTCTTATAGAATCCGGTTTGAACTAAATAGATTGATATTTGTGAGGTCGCTGATCACAATTCTGACTTTGGACATGGTGAATACAAAGGGCAGCCCAAAATAGTGACTTTTTTCCACTTGTCTGGGGATCTGATCTTCTTAGGAGGCAGCAATCGGTATTTTTAAGCATTTATTTTAAAAAGTAAGATTAAATAACTTTTTCAAACTTGGAAAAAGCGACCTCAGAAACTTGTAAATGCAGTAAACATTTAAATTCAGCCAAAAAAATCAGTCGATTTTGGCCTTAATGAGTTAAACCTAAGTATAGATTAATTAACATGACTTAAATAAAGAAATAATTCTGGATATTATTACCCAATGTAAAAAATTATAATTTGACAACACGATTAAAAAATACTTTAAAGAGAACACACGTGAAAGAAAATCAAATAGAGTACTGATAACACCTTAAGAGTAATAGAAAAAGATAATGAAAAGAGAAATGTTAAAATAACACGAAGAAACATCGGCTCGTGAATCGACAAAGTAACAACGTTTCTCGTTATTTATGGAGCGCAGCTCCTGGAAAGAACGACATATGTTCGTAATCCATAATATCATCCAATCACCAGTGTATTATTTTATCACTTTCAACTACCTACGCATTTTTAATTTCTACGTTTCATTACCTCACATCCACGAGTCTCGTGTCAGACTGAGACGATGCAAATTGCTTGTACGCGTCCGCGTCCCAAATACACTTATAGAACGAATTATGGTATAGTTTGGTCAGTACATAAGGAGTGATCTAGATAAGTTTTGTCCTCCGACCGTTATCCATCGTTTCGATAACCGTTTAATTACAACTTAGCATTATACTTACAGTTAAACGCGGTACCATAGAATCGGCTTAACGGGCGTCTACTGTAAAAAAGGACTTCAACAAGTAGTTTAAACGAATTTTAAGTCGGACTTATCTCAAGAATCGTTAAAAAACCAAGTAGGAATATCAAATCATTGATTTTCATTTAAGAATACAGATAGGTGAAATTCGAGTCGAAAGTTCATATATGCGACTTGCAAGAAAGAGTCGGATAGTTTTTCGTGTTTTGTTTTTAGTATTGGCTGTGTTTCTTACACTCATTCTAGAATTACAAATATATATCTTCCTTTGTTCTATGTTAATGTTTCTTCGATGTAGTGACTTCTTATATAATTTGTCTGTTAGGTGACAGATTTATGAAATTTAATTAGTCGAAAAAATAATAGTTTGGAAAATTTGTTACATGCAAATAAATGTTTGGCTGCTACTGCTCGACATTGAGCATGTGACTTTTATCTCCCGAGATACCTAGAAGAAATTCATCAAGAAATTATTTATAAACAAAATTGCAATGATGTTACAAGTGGTATATTGCACAATCCCGCAACAGATTAGAGAAATGAGGAATTTCACTATTTTTATTAATAAATGGATTAAAATGCGATATAAAATTATTTACTTTTCTTTAATTTTATCTGAGAGAAGTTAAATATCATCTAGACTATCATTTTTCTAAAGTTCGTTTCTACAAGAAAAATCGGTTTTTTACTTCTTTATTAATCTTCAATAGTAAACTATTTCTAACTACTCCAGAAGTAATTGTTATCAATTTGTTAATAAAAATAGAGAATCTCTACTTTTATCAATCTGTCATATTTTCAGGGTCATAAAACACCGGCTAGGTTCGACAAATGGTTGTACCGAGTAATTTTTTTGAACGGCAGTTGCAACCAAACTGTTTGGGTAAACTAATCGTTTGATTAGTGACACGATCTAACTTAGATCAACCAAATAAATTAATATCTTTGTATGTAACGTCGTCCATTGCATAATTATCTGAAACCTTGGTCAGTTTCACGGATTTATTAGAACCGTCTAACGCTCAAATATGGATTGAAAAGGTCGAACCGAAATAGAAACAAAAACATTGGAAAATGATCTGTCTTCCGCCTTTCTGTATTCTTAAGAAGAACTTGACAACATTAATCGACGATTTCTCAGACCGTCAATAATATATTTCTTATGTACGCATAACAACTTTTCCGGCATTTCATTTATCCGGCAGCAATTTCCTTGCCACCCCTAGTAGGTTCGAGTTCTGCGCATCCACGTTGAGGGATTCGTCGATATCTCTTCGGGCCTCTCACGTGACCTTGATGCATCTCAAGGTCATCCTCGAGACCGGTCCCGAGGAGGCGAGCGTCCGAATCGCATCGCGAATCTCGCGTACCGGCGATCGTCACACGGTGGTGACCCGGTCGACCTCTACGTATCGCACAGAACTCTCGCTATGTCAGCAAATCACCTCCTTACCGTCAATGATCGCCGTCTCGGAGGAGATGCTCTTGAGGCGATGCTGCGACATCGAACGGCCGCTTCCCCGCTGACGGCATATGCGCCAAATGACAAAAACGAGGACGCCGAAGATGGAGAAGAATGCGAGGGCGGCGAGACCGAGATGAAGTGGCGGAAGTCGTAAGAGTATCGAACAGTGGCCGAGGGCCTCGTCGTATCCGGTCGGGCAGTGGCTGATACCGTCGCACCATAAGGAGGCGTTTATGCATGCATCCAATTCTGGGCAACGTTGCTCGCAATCCCTGGCAATTTGGAGTCCGGCCAGTGCCGATGTTATGGATGGCCTAAAAGTTATTTAATTGTAACTCGTTTTGTAATTACAAGAAAAAAAATGACATGGGCTAAACAGATAATTAAATAGAGCTACAAAAGTAAGTCGTCGCTACTCGATACTTTGTGAACTGAAACCCTAAAAAATACTAATAATTTGTAGTAAAATATGTTTGGATACTTATTGCAGTTCAACTATACAAAATACTTCATTGGGAATAATTTTCAGCTATTTCGTAGATTAAGAAAAAGCACTTTCTTAAATTAAAGCTATGTCATAACTGATTATGTTTCTGGTTGTATGTTAAACTGAAGTTATAATTTCTGCTATGTTACATATTGGCTCCAAGATTGATAAATACTTGAAAATCTGATGTACGAGTATTTCAAAACTTATATAAAGATATCTACAATGAATTTTTATATTTTGTTATTTTTAACCTGTAGATTTGAACAAATTATCGTATCGAAAGAAAGTAAGTTGATCAAAATTTGAACAGATTTTGATCAAAGGCGGTCAGATCCTTATGTGATCTAAATGGGATTTTTGAGACATTTCAGGACCAAAGTTAGAAGAGTTTACAACCAAAAAACAATCTGAGTTATAATTACAGGAGATTGAAAAGTGATCCAATTTTTGTGTATAAAGATAAAAAATGGTCAATTTTTTATCAGATTTAAATAGGTAGAGAAGGTGGTTGTCGATGCACGAAAATTAAAAATTGATCTTGTTTGGATCATTTTATGGTCATAAAAAGATCTGTTTATGCTCGCTTTAAACGAGTGAGAATCAAATTTCGACTTGTGTTCGAAAAATGATCGTTTTATGATCAAGATTTCGATTACGCTGGATTCACGAATCACTCAAATTTAGTGGACTTCGGGTGTTTAAGAAATATTCTCATGATCACACCGAAAATGAATTAGAAGAATTTTCGGATCAAAAAGTAGACAGATTTTTGATCATGTATAAATATGACAAGAATTAAGAAGCGGTAAGTTTTTTTCGAATAAAAATCCAGGCAAAGATTAAGGTGCATGTATAATTGCACGTTTCTAGGCGTTTCCGTCTTTGGTTCCAGGTAACATGCTATTACGTCGTACTCATCGATGATATCATATAGCAATTCCTAAAAATGCTATTAAGAATTCGCCTTTACAGTTTGACAGCAAGATATTTGAAGACATATGAGTGATGTTAATGTCACTCGTCATTCACTTGTTTTTGATGTATAACATTTTCATTTTAGAAGTTCAACCGAAACGAACGGGAACAATTCAATATTCTGTTTTGATATGGATATGTTATATTGCATAACCTCTGATGACGATCAGTCCACGCAAAATATCAGGTATAAAAAATCAATAATTTAAAAAAAAGGCACTTCTCGATCGCATTTTTTATTAAATTATTGTTAAAAATCTTATTCTATTCAATAGTAATCAAAAAAAGACATTTTTACACGAAAAAACTGCTCATTACTTTATTGTTGTCATGTTTATAAGGGGCTGTACTTAAATTACGTAACACAAGTTTTTGGTATTCTGTACCCCCCCCCCCCCCCGTAACGCTATTTTCCGAACCCTTAGCAATGGATGTAACGCTGGCCTGAACCCCCCCCCCCCCTCGGCGTTACGTAATTTAAGTACAGTCCCTAAGTGATTCGATTTATCTTTTGCTATGAAAATAGTTATCATTCATTTTTGGCTTAACAGCTATCATGAAAATATTTTTTATATACCCGAAGTCCACTAGAGTTGGGTCCTTTGTGCGAGCATAAACCGATTTTTTTTACCATAAAATGATCCGAACAAGAACGCTTTTCAATGGTAGCTCATCGATAACCAGCTTCTCTATTTAAATCTGATTAAAAGTTGACCATTGGTTTATCTTTATAGACAAAAATTGGATCACTTTTCAATCGCCCGTAATTATAACTCAGATTATTTTTTGGTTGTAAACTCGCCTAACTTTGGTCCTGAAATGTCTCAAAAATCCCATTTAGATCACATAAGGATCTGACCGACTTCAAATTTTGATCAACTTATTTTCTCTCGGGTAATTCCAGCTCATTAATTTATATTTTATAACAACTTCCCAAACCCTGTATCTAAGTAGATTTTCTCAAATAATATCTATATTATATTACCAGAAGATCTGTAGCAATAGAGTGCCAACTCCACGAAATACTCTACGTTCTTCTCATATATTTATTATCCACTGCAGTTCTTCGTTAGAGCTACATTACGAATATCAAGCATGGCAAAATTTTTATTTGTCTCAAACAAAATAATGAAGGTGTTTCCTATTGTTAAGACTTCATTATAGCTTAAACTATAATATAATTGAAATATAAACCTGTAACGTAAATAATTATGCACTGTACACTAAATACAAAATTTGGAGCAAACTGTTCTGCTGTCGGAACAATATTGCAAATTAAACTTTTTTTATCTACCTGAATTTTGATCAAAGGTCCTGATTTATCAATAATATGGCTTGCTTTAATGGAAATATAAAAAAATAAGATAGGGAGAGACACCTATTCCTTTTTGACCCCTCGAAGTTGTAATGACCGACGGTTCTTATATATTTTTTCTTCTTCAATTTGTAGGTTAAAAGCATACCAAATTGTTAGGAAAGAAAAAATCGAGTTTTTTTATAGAAAAACAAATTTTATTTCTTTAATTATAAAATATATTTTCAAATGCATACGAGATATATTTTGAAATATTGTAAAAATTATATAAACAATTTCTATACAAAAATATTCAGAATTATATTGCAAGAGAAGTTCGATTTTTAAGGTGGGAATAAAAAAATCAATAAGAATCTTAAAGTCTTCCTTTTGGAAATGACGTTGAATTTGCTCAAATATCTTTTTTACGCTGGGATTATTATCCGTTTTTTTAGAGAAAGTACACTGGGAGAAGGGTTTATTAATCGCTATAAGATTTCTTATAACCAAAAAACCGTTTAATAAGAATAGCGACAGCAAAATATTTATTACCCGTTGATTTTCTATTTACTAATGCTGATTTTCTTAAAGTTGTTTTTTGACTCGTATAAAACATGTTTATTAACAACTAGTAAACGGATGCTTTTTTATGTTTAATATATGAGCTTTTTAGTGATATGAAATTTGAGATTATTATCAAGTCTGCAATGAAACTCGATGGTACAGATGATGGTATAGGAGGTATATAGTAACTCTACCTAGGACAGCTCTGTAATTGTTGTTGAACCTTGACATGGTTCCAACCTTTGTCAATTTGATTTTGAATTTGTTTGCTGTTGCAGATTTACCAAAGTATGTATCGAAATTATAATAAATACAATTAGTGTAGTTTGAAAACATAAACTTATAAAGTTAGGTTACTCTTCAATAAATTGGTAATAAATGTGCATACTAATATTGCAAATCAAGGTATAAGTTCAATGCACATACGTTTATGAATTTTATAACATTTAATAATAAACATATTTGCAAGGTAAGATTTAATTTGTTATCTAAATCAAATTCTTGGCAGAAACAAATTAAAACAAAGTGCTTTATTATTCACTTATAATCCACTGGCGGTAAATGTGGAAAGAACTCAATGAAAGTTTAAAAACTTTGACCGCTAATGTTACCAAGCGTCGCTTTATACAATTAAACGCATTTCACACTGAGGCACGAAACGGTGCGATGTTCGCTCTCGTAGAAATTCGATAAACCCTAAGGTTTAATCAGCTTATCCAATTCGTAAGAGTAAAGTCACGATAGAGTGCACATTTAACAACAGCACAAATTATTAACTTTGAAATCTTATTATCGCGTCGGTAACTTTAATTAAAATTTTGATGTTATTAATAAATAAAAACAAATTTTTAATAAGAACTTTATTAGAGAAGTTTACCAATAGAAAGGAATTTTTAATACGATAAAAGTTAATTATTAAATAATATCGGTTGCAAGGAAGCGATATAAGACAACGTATATTAATGAATACAATGTTGTGAACGTGTTCCGGAATATTACAAAACTTTTCGGAAAATTATGAAGCAGTAATTATCAAATTGTCACAAAACTTTGCCTTATACGTGACGAAAGGTTTTCAGAAATTTATTGAAGTGGAACGTAATAAATTAACAGCAAATGAGAAATACTTCAGTTGTATTAGTTTTAGAAGTTTAACGTAGAAATTCCTAATATTTTAAAGTATGCACAATTACTGCTTAGGTTAATATAAAATCATTACATTGCCCATTTCTAAAGACATGAATTATTTCATTTGTGTCCCATGTGAAATGTTTCATTGCATTCGATATTTACATATTTCGATTGGTTAGTTCTACGACTTTCATTGATATTCATTCCATACGTTAGTCAAATTGTATAATTCAGAATCAACAACAATATGCCATGATTTGATCAGTGTGTTCGCACATATGACCAAATAATCAACCAATGTAATAATCAAATCGAATTGTTATACACCACTGATATTTACATAATAAAATAAATTATCATAAGCTGTGTTGAAGCCATCATTTTCTATAAGGGATTCTCTCAATGTGTTAAATTACTATAGTAGAAAGAAAATAAATGATAAATATAGCACATTTGAACGTAGCAACGTTGAATGAAAAAAGAACGTTAGTTAAGCCTCCTCGACGCTAAAATTCCATGATATTCTAAAGTCGCATTTTTTCGCAAAATAAAAATGAGACACGCCGAAAAACCACATTATCACGTTCTCTATATGTATGCTCACATTTCTACCGCATTGCTGATGAGCTTTTCATGGAAGGCGCGGCATAATTCCTAAACATTTTCAGGATTCGTGTGAAAAATAAACGTCTTCTTTTTTTGAATAAAATTAAATAAAATGTTTAGTTTCATTTTTGCATCTTATATTAATTTTAAATTTAACTTTTTGACGATAATTATTGTCATTATGTCGGCTCACAAAAAAAAGGTTCTGACCTAGTGACCACGTCTTTGTATTTCTTACATAACCTAGAAATACTTCATAAAGTTTACTCACGAGCTTTACAAAAAATCATTTAATCTATGCTCGTGATATGTTTTAAGATTATGAAAATGAATTCTAAAACTAACCACTCTTCGTTAAAAAACTCTGCAGAATTATATCACTCGTATGTGAATTGCAAAATTACGATTGCATAAGCTCAATATCATTGAAAATCTTTTAGTCACTACCAATTTTACTTTCTTCTTTCATCACAATAATTTTATGCGAAGATCTTAGTAAATGAAGTCAATAAATCTTCTCTACACAGAACAATTAGTAATTCAAATGGTTGACTTTTTTAGTTTTAATGTGTTGATGCCATTGAGTTTATATAAAAAATCTTACTGATCTGTAGCTCATAAGATTTTCTTTTTGGTATCATCAAAATGCCAGTCGTAAGCACTAATTATTTAATTATTTAATTAGGAGAGACACATTTTTTGTGACTTAAGGGACGCATAAATAATTCATGGAATAAGTATGAAAAATTACCTTCGAGTTAATTCCAGCCACGTGACCGTGTAAGTGTCTTCCTCGTTGACGAGAAATTCGACGGCGATGCTTCGCGCTGGGTCGTGACCTGGTGCTAGGAACATAGCATCGCTGCTGACGGACCAGCCGTCGCTAAAAACCTCCACAACCTGGTGCCTTGATTCAGAAGGCGGTTTTGGACATACGGCCACGTGAAGACTTCCACCAGTATGAACGATTATACGATTTTTGGTTTCACATTTCGTTTTGTTCCCAGCTATGATTCCAGGAAGTGTAACGTAGAGATACTGTCCAGGGCCCGGTTCTACGAGCCAGGGATGATTTTCACATTTTTTCTGAAAGATTTCATGTTTTATATTACACAATCAAGATATATTTATCTTAACAAATATTAATATGGTAGAAGTGTTGATATTAAAATGTTTTCATAATTGTTTAAAATATGAAGAAATAGTTTCCCTATATTGTGGGAGCAAAATGGCACTTTTTCTCCGTGGTGAGCAAAGTACCCTCTCTCGTATGAGAAAATAATGTGTGCAATAAGAGAGAACAGGTGTTTGCCAAGAGGGCGAGTTTGACGCCCGTGCGATGCGAGTTCTCATCAACAAACACATATTTTTTAAGAAATATGATTTACTATCTTCAAGCAAATTATTTATTTGTTTTCAGAAATTACTATATTAATTCAAGATAATATTTTCTTAATGTAGGATATAATCTTAGAATCAATGATCTTAGGAATTTTAAGATTTAACCGTTTTTATAACTACGAATTTATTCTTCTCTTATATCTTAAATTCATTGTTTTATCGCAGCACCGATAGTACAATTGTATGCTATGTAACCGGTGTTATTTGATATAAAACGAATCTGTAAACATACAAATTGGGAGAAATCAACATTACAATCGTCTTTGAAATTCGCACAATTTATTTGTCAATAACAATAGAAAAATAGAAAATTCATTACTAAAAAATACACGTTATTCTTTATGATCAATCTGCGTGTATATGTTTGTTAAAAGAATTTCGTGGTGGCCACCGTCAGGGAAAACCGGGAAATCAGGGAAATGTCAGGGAATTTCAAAATTGGTCAGGGAATCAGGGAAAAGTCAGGGAATTTCAAAATTGGTCAGGGAAAAAGTAAATTGTAGACAAATCTTTAAAAAGTGAAAAACATTATTTAACAAAAAATCGCACAATTTCATTTTGAGAAAAATGCTTTATTTATCGTGTTTCGCATAAAATTCTTTTAAATGATTTTAAATGCTTTCTCACAAATTTAAACAAATCTTGACGTTTTATCAATAACATATTTCAGTTTTGAACATTTTCGACCGATTTCCCCAAAAACCAACAATTTTGAGAAAAAAAAATAATCTTAAATTAAATATATTTGTGGTACTGCTCAGTTTTAAACGTTCTGGTACCTTGCAACAAAAATACACACGTTTAACAATAACACATTTCGGTATTGAATATATTCTAACAGATTTGAATAAAATTTAATAGTTTAACAAAAAAAATGCAAACAATTTTATATTTAAAGATATTTATCTTTCTATAAAGATACTTTACAGAATATTTCAAAAATATTTGCCATACTAATTCTCTATTTAAACAAATATTTGTATAAATAAAACCTTTTGAAAATGATAGAAAACTTTCATACATTTTTTTAAATCTTCAAAAATCTTTGAAATTGCATAAAAAGGCTAAAAATCGTAGAAAAATTTTTAAAATGTTGAAAACAGCACAAAACTCCCAAATTTTGAGAATATTAATTTGTTTAAATGATTATTTTACCATTTCTATTTTAAGTAGTTGATATTTGTCCAATAGTATTTGAAAAATATAAAATTTATGGCAATTTTTTGTTATTGTCAACATTCGTAAGAATTTTAACAATACTTTGAATATACTGTCCAAAATCGCCTAAATTCTAAAATTTATCAACATTTATAATTATTGAGTAACATATTACCGCAGAACTTGACATTTTATAACAAATTTTGAGAACCCCCAACAAATTTTCTACTATTATTTTGAATTAAACACGAAAAAATCCGCAGGAATATGAGTTTTTTTTCTGGATTTTTATAGATAATATGTTTTAGAATATACTACTCGTTGTTGATTGAAAAAATAAAGAATTTATTGAAAATGTGTAGCTGTTTTTAAAATATTTTTATCCGTATTGTTTATTTTTAATAGATATCATTAAAATATTGGTCAGGGAAAAATCTGGGAAAAGTCAGGGCATTTTTTTCCGAGAAAAAAGCGGCCACCATGAATTTGTAACTCCACAATAATTTGCATGATACATATATGCTATTAACCCATTAACGCTGAAGAGTGCATCAATGTTTTATTTATTTAAACAATTACTTTAGTAATGAAAGCTTCGAACTATTTCCTCATAAGTTCTAAGCCCAATATAGCCGAGATCGTTCTTCAAGATTTCGAGGTCAAAATTAAGTTTTTGTCAACAGAAATTGTAATATGAAAAATGTTGAAATGTTTATACTCATCATTTTTTTTCTAAACTTTTGAAGACTGAAATCAATTTGAAACCATGCCGAATGGTGCATAAAATGGTTGAAGTTTAAGGAAAAATGTTACATTTTATCCCATTGTATTGTCATGTCACCAAAATGACGCCAACAATGACAATTTTGATGAAAGTACTCCGAACACCCTAACTCAACAACTTTAGGCTTTAGTAAAGAAATCTTCTTAAAATTTAACCAGTAATATATTGCATGCTTTTCAACATTTTTCAAGAAAAGTCTTATTAGAAATTGGTCTTAAATTTTAAAAATTGTTTGAAAATTCATTAAAAGTTTTGGTATATTCCATGATGAATTTCAAACATTTTTGTTATTTACAATATTTTTAAACAGTTGATAGTTTTAACAAAAAATCCTAAACCGTAACAGGTGAATCGCTTATCCTCGAAAACAATATACTCTTGTAAAAAATTGCTTAAACAAACAACAAAAAGTGTTTAAAACTCATCAAGGAATATGTTAGAATTTGTTCAGAACTCAAACAAATTTCACGTAATAAATTTCACGAAATGTCACAAAAAAAATGTGAAAAATCAAATATATTGCTCTGTGAATTACAAGAACGTTTGGCTCATAGCTTTGGTTGAAAAGTCTCGTTGTTCTTGAATTAAAGCGTCCGGGATTATTCAACTAAATTGTCACTGCGGAGGGCATTTTGGTTACACCAGAATGCGGTAAAAAGTAAAATGGATCCTTAGATTTCAACTATTTTATGCACCATTGTGCATCGTTTCAATAGAATTTCAATATTCTAAAAACTGGAACAATAATTCTAAGTATATGTATTATAATTCCTACTGACCTAAATTAAATTTTAAACTCGGAATCTTCAAGAGCGTCCACGTAAACATTGAGAAAGGAAGTTAAGGCAAAAACGTTCCAAGCTTTTATAAAATAATCTTTAAAAAAAGAAATAAATACTTTTACTGAAAATATACTCAGAAATTAACGATATTCAGCGATTAAAATTGAAATACTTATTATTGCGTTAACTGAATTATACACCTTTCGTTTTGTAATTGTACGGTTTTCTCGACTAATTCATTTGTCCCTATTTATTTGATTCACGGCACAAACTTTGTTTAGCTTCTGTAACGCCTAAATAAGACAAGTAAGGCTAATAATGTAGCGTAAGTATACTTTGAACTTCTGAATAGGAGTGTTGAAATACATATAGGACGTAAGCTTGGTAGGTCTGAATAAGGGCTCACGTTTGGCGGAATAGTTTACTATAAATTGTAAGTATCTATATATAGACTAACTGAGTTTCTGTACCAGCAAATTTGATAAAATGATCCATGTAATTCGCTTATTATATATGAAGTTCACAATTATATAGTGGGAAATATCAGGAAGTTTAAATATTAAACATTCAAACATTTAATACCGCTTGGCGTTTAACTTTTATGTACTTATCACATACTTGAATACATTTCAATTAAATAAAATATTTCACAATATTCTTATGAAATAAAATGAAGGTGAATCATTAATTTATCCATTTCGGAAGTTTGGATAAGATAGATATGAAATGTCGGGTGTGAATGACAACTTTTCAACGCTCCAAATGCTAGTAATCAATTCTAATGTGTAAGAGGAGCGGCCGGTACCGACCATATTCTCGTTTTTTGCTCATGCTTTGGATGTGTGCAGATTTATATATATTGAGAGGTACAACCATTACTTAATTACTTCCAAACAATAAATTGATCCATTCGATTAAAACCAGTTTAATCAAAAGACAATTTTTTAGCAAAAAAATTTAGAGTTGGTTAGCACCACTTGTGAAAAATCTGGTAGTAATAAAAAAGCAAAATAAAAATGTAGCAGATACTGTATAGAAATGAAAATTTATTTATTACAAGAGCCTTTAACAGTAATTCAATAACAGAAAGGACTTTCTCGCTATTTTTCGAAAGTCCACATAAATTGACGGATACCCGGGCGCTTAATTAATGATTTAGCTAGAGGATTTTATTTGAAGCGCTTTTCGATAGTTTAGCTAGAGAGGTTTCCCTGACTATTTAATATAACTAATTATGTTAACATCAACAACGATATGCCATGATTTGTCATAAAAAATAAGTGTGAACACAACTTGCGTCATTATGAAACGTCATGACAAATATTTTGGTATAGTGAATATTGTGGTGGCATTGGGTATCGAATCATAAATTATGGTACTGTATAAATATGCAGTGCACTTAAATTTTTTGCAAGATTTACATTGTTGGAGTTTATCCGCTTTGGTAATTGTAGAAACAGTATATATGCAATTGACAGTGATAGTTCTTTAAAAAACAGACAGGATGTCCACAACTTAAGCTCTTCCCCTACTATTATTTTACTTATACATAGTCATATATTGGTGCATATTAAGCATTGTAATTTATTAATAATTTTTCAAAATAATCCTCCTACATGCAATTTGACTATAGTTTGAGTTTTGGTTTGTTGGTTTCAAAAAGAAAATTACAACGAATGAAATGGACAGGCGATTTCAATATTATGTAATATGAATCGTTTATTTAAAACAATAACAGAAGAATATTTTGTTAAAGAAATGTTTTGACACGTGTGATTTGCTATTTTTTCGTACACTAATTAAGAAAAACAAATAAATCCGTAGGTTAATGGCAAATTATGCCTTTAAGCCGGGTCACCATAATTTTTGAAACTTTGGGGGTTGAAATCCCCCAAAATAGCGTTTTTATTCATTTTTGTTTGCTTTGTGAATATTAGAAATTAAAGGTAGAACCAAATTTTAATAAATTGATCCGCCATACTCGGTCCGCCGTTTGGAATTTGTAAAATCTGAATACAGATTTGAAATCAGCGACCATAAAAATACTTTGGACCATTCCACACTTACATACACCCCGTGTTCTAAGGGCGTATGCGATCAATTTGGATGAGGACTTCCTTAAAAGGGCATGGTTCATTCTTTAATTTTAAATATTAAAAAAATTTGTAGCATGTCAGGTTTCAACTATACAATTTAAAAAAAATTGCAAAAATGCTATGTTTTGAGGTTTTTTAATCCCCTTTTTGTCCAAATCCTGACAAGAATACCCCAGTATTTTTTAGGGCAGTGTTTTTCAGTGATTGCAATAATTACTTTTAATTGAATGTCTTTTATAAGATAATGTATTTTATGCCTACACCATTAAAATATTATAATGCCTTAATAAATAATAGAAATATGAATCTGTTCTTGGTATGGCATAATGGCAGAAATATATTACGTAACAGAATTGCATGTTCGTAAATAAGTTTGGTATAATGGGTAGAGTCATCTAATGTACGCATATAATTTGTATACGTGGTAGCTAAAGTAAATTTCTATAAACTATTTATGATGGGGTACACATGATATTCTTTCAGAACAATAGAAGTTAGGTCAGATAACCGTCATATATCTTTACGAGTAGAATTTATGGGAACAGTCCATTTTGAACTCGATACCTATAGACGTAATCGTGATTTACAACAAGAGTAGTCCCACGAGATTTCAAGTTTGGCCACGTGAGATTACGATCAATTTGCTGTATTTGTAATTGGCATCTTGCATCAGTATATTACTGTGGAAGGTTAGGAAATTTGAAGTATTAATTATTAAGGAAAAATAGTGAATACTTTTTGGTGAACACTTAAACGTAAATGAGCAATGAACAGAGTTAAATTTATTTGCTAACATTACTTCATTTAATTTTCTAAATTCTATTTATTATAGTTTTATACATATTTTTTTGCTAGTAAATAAATATTTACCCTTTTGTTAGTAAGTAAATAAATATATTGATTATTAATAAACGTAGCTTTTCGCTATCAGATGTCGGAAAAAGAATAGTGTATTCAACATATTAAACATAATTCACCATATCGAATTTTAAACAGTTATAATGAAAAAAAATTATAAATCGCATTTAAGCTTGGGCTGGTTAGTTTATGAAATGATCAAAAATACTTCTTTACTTTTACGAGATTTTTTGCTACATATCTCACAAAGTGGATTAAACATTTTATTAATTTATACACAGTTGCAATATTAGTAGTATGAGACCAACTTCACTTATTTACTGACTCTACAAAAAAATTGGAACACAAAAACTACGGTGTGTAAGAAAGTGACAAATTTATCAAATTCCAACAGGATTTAAAACTGGAAAAACGCTTATTGACTTTTAGCAAAACTGAACAAGCCAATGAAGCTTAGTCTAATGAGAAGCCTTTTAGCCACAGAAGCTGCGATATCTTCATTAATACGCTTTACAATACCTAACCAAATTATTTGTATAGACAGAAGAGAAACGTTGTGAACAGTAAGCAAAGGAATCGTTCATAGAAGAGTGCTTACGCCACTAATCTATTATTATTATTATTATATTACATTAGTACTATTTTATTCAAGATAAGTCAAGAGTTCGGATTTGGGCATCTCCCATACTTTATTCAGTTTCAAATTGATAAACCTGAACGTCAACGTCATCCCACACATTCTAGGAATTAAAACAAAATTATGTTCTACTTCTTTATAAAAACAAAGGTAACTGCATTCGATTTTATTGGATTGCAACGTACATTGGCGTAATATGCAAAATGCGATCCATTGGCGGGAGAAGCAACTGAATGCAAGGAGTTTATCGCAGAAATGATACCATTTATAGACGGACATTGGAAATGTCTGATACTAGTTACAATCCTTTTCTATTAAACCGGTTTCTGATAGTACTAAAAAGAAATATAATAACCACTAAAATACCTGTTTATTAGTGAATAAAATACGCATCTTTTTAATGTGTTCATTAAGAGTTAAAAGAAATTCTATTAAATGAATCTTACATATGCCTCGAGGACGACGACTAATTTAACCTATTCGTTTATATCCTAATCCAAATATATTATGGAATAGTGACCATTTTTAAGCTTCCAAACATATTTTTATTCAAACATTTGGTATACGCCCATATACCAGAATATGTGAATAAATCTACCTTTAAAAGATGGATTATTAGAATTTCCAACATTTTTCAATAATCTATCGTCAGAATTTTAATCCCGCGAAATAGATACTTCTCTTAGTGTACAACTTTTAAACGTAATTGTAATGATAGTATATCTTCATTTTATGCATTTGACTAAGTAGATAAATAAGACGTGCGCACTCGCTAAATTTTAAACGTATAAATACAAAAAATTAAGATTACGAATCATTTGAGAACTACTATCTTTATTATTGGGCACTTACTTCATCTTCATCATCGATTGGAGCTTGCTGTTTTATTGCTCCTGATGGACCACGCAGTCTCCGGTTTTGTAGACATTGCGTCGCCTGTGTGAAATCCCAGACTCCTTCGAAATACAAATTATTATAGTCATCGAGAGCATCCATTGAATAAACTGTGAAATGCACCTCCACGATATTTGTCTTTGATTTGTAATTAATAGGTAGAGAACGGTTTGAACAGAGACAATCACGTTGCACTGGAGGAGCACTTGCCCATGGCAATTCCATGATCTGCGGAGAATAGAAAAGATCGTCAAATTTACTATTATTAATCGACATGTCAAACAAGTGAATAAAAACTTATTTTAAATTCATACATATTTATTATAAAGCTAAACATAATTATTGTTACATGGTTAAAATAGATTGGTTATGGATTTAACAATTAATTAAAGTTTAAATGTTGACCGGTCTATATTAGAATAAAAAAAGTAATTAAAACTTAAATCAATAACGCTTAATGCCGAAATTGCGATCCTCTTTGCGCACGTAAACATTAACCGCTAATTTTCAGTTCAAATCATTAACATAATAGAAATGTCCACAAAACATGTTGTGCTTTCAGTATATATAAAACAAATTAACATTTAATTGTAAAATGCTTTCTGAAATAAATGTAAATTATTTTGAAGAGTTATTCACATTTATTGGGTAGAATTTCATGAAAATAGTATTATGTTTTCATCGATTTTTATAATCTTTTGGTGATATTTTAAAGTCCATCAACAAAACAAATACAACAAAATATTTGTATTCATGAGAAGATATCCCTTATAAAAATAATTAGCATCGCAAGAATCATACGTAGTCTTGCTATAAGATTTAATAATATCGATAAACGGCATATCTGTTTGAATATTTGGACACATCTCGGACAAGGAATTCTAAATTCGTTAAGTATGTATACACCATTTTATTAGGCATTTGTAAGACCTTTGTGGTACATATATTATATTGAAAATAAAACTTTTCAATTATTCAAGATAAAAGTAGTACAAAATTCGATTAGTACTAAACGTATTAAATCGACTTTTTTTCCCTTATTTTTTTTGTTATACCTACTATAACTTCATTTGATATATATACATACAGCATTCATGAAAATAGGTATCATAGTTAATTTATAGTAAGTCCACTTTCCTTGGTACATTTTATTACCTAAAGCAGTCCCGCATACAAGAACATGGGATTTTTTACAAGATAGTTAATTCGTAATAATGTAATGAACTTTGTGACTTTCTAAACCAAGTTTAGTTCATTTCATAATTAATATTGCAAAAATGTTATTGATTGTGGTTGTATGATTTAAATTAAACATACTTTGTTCCTACAGTAATGCCACACTTATAACATGAAACATTCGATTCAGTTCTTCATATTCGACAATTTTTTTACCACTTCAAACATGAACAACCAATGAACCAAATTTGGCAACGTAAAAATAAGCAATAAAGATAAGACAGTCACGCTACTAATTTCTCAATTTTCCTCGTTTATTATATGATTATTCGTTTTATAAATATGTAGGGTAGTGGATTTACATTTGCATACCTGAGTAATTATAAGATGGTAAAATAAACTTTAAACCCGTTTGTAAAACGTCCCATCTTCTGACGATAGATTCATAAAGAATTTATTAAATTTAATTCAAGTTCAATGATTACTTTATAAGTTATAATTTACGTCAAATTAAACTGATCAAATCCAGTTCAAATCAATAAAAATATGTAATAAATATAACACGCACACTTACACAGCTGGCAATTTAAAATAAATACACATTGCGTAGCATTAATTAAAGTCTAAAGTAGGATATCTAATTTAACTTCAGATTAGAAAAGTTTAGTTTAACAAAATTGGTTTCAGCAATAATTACATGAAATGTTAGTGCATGAGTGCGTATGCTCGTACTATACATGTCACGCATTTCTTGCAAAGAATATTTTTTGCAATTCTTGCATAAGTTGATGCATTACTACGAAACTCAAACTGCATCAAAAGTAAAACTTTCCTCCCCGAAACTTACTCTTTACGCATATGTTTTACGCGTAGAGCTACGTGATAGTACATTCGCTTTGATGTAACATCATGTATAGGTATATGAGTAATTCCATGCACCCACATGTAAAGTTATTTTTCTCATTTCAGGTGATACGAAGAGCAAAAATTTGATGGTGCCAACATTTTTTTAAAAACGCACATTTTGTAGGAGCAACTTTAAAATTTTGAACAAAATAATTTTATTACCCATTTTCAAAACTTTGTTGAATCTGTAATTCTTAATCGATTTGATCAGTTCGGGGACTTTTGCCTCTTGAAGATAAAAAATAATTATTTGTACATGTAAATCTAAAAATATGAAACATGGAGATATAGCGCCGTACAACAATTTGGTGGCTCGTTCAAAAATCACTTTTCGACATTTTTTACTTGGAATCTCTCTCTCTCTCTCTCTCTCTCTCTCTCTCTCTCTCGCTCTCCCTATTTATTACTTCCAAAATAATCAAAATAATATAATGCAGTAATTACCGAAAATAAAATTATTTTTTGTTCAGTCTTTTTTTCAGACAGGTGCAAATAATATTGACTTCAGACTAGTGATACACGCTTAGAAATATACCAAACAAAAAACAGCAATAGGTTTTGGAGATTTTCAAACTGTACAGAAAGTGTGCCAATAAAAAATAACTATTTTCGGTACCAGCGGCGCAAGTAATATCATTTTTCAAAGCCTCGTATTTTTTTCCGGTAGAGTGGCACGGTAATGTAAAAAGAGTGGTTTGAACCGTTTTTATGTAAGGAATACACTCATGCTTTACGTTTTTTGAAATCTAGAAACGCACTTTTTCCAAACGATGAAATGTAAAAAAATGTTTTCTTTATGAAAATTTAGTTTCTTTTATTTTTGTTTTTATATTTCATTTCAGGAGGCAAGCACCTTCTTAAAAATGACATGGGTTGAAAGTACAATATCAAATGATAGTACAGAAAAATTTGTGCGGTCTTTCATAAACAAGCACATTTTATTTTTTGGTCGAAAGAAAAGAAATATAGGACAGTTTCCTGCACAAATCTTTAAATATGACGAATTTCAATTTTTTTCACGCAAAACTAATTATTCTCCATCCACCAAAACTATTGTATGATATTTTCCGACATTTAATTCATATCAAAAAAATTTTTTTGTTTATCAATTGTATTAAATTCGTCTTGTAAATATACAGTTTCCTAAATATTAAAAGTATCGCGGAATTACTCATATGTATATTAAGGTGGAGCAAAAAAAACATTTGCCTCTAAAAAGGTTTTATTTAAGCCAAAATGAGCTTGTAAATTTTTTCAAATTAAAAAAGTCCGAAAATTATTTATCTACGCCTCTAAAACGCGAAAAAAAACCTAATAAATCCCTAAATCCCCAAAACACCAAAACCCGTAAGCCTCTAATACCCTGTAATCTTAAAAACCCATTAATTTCAAAACCAATTAACTCCAAAGTTTTAATACCCATAAACCCCAAAGTTTAAACACCCATAAACCCCAAAGTTCCAAAATCCATGATCCCCAAATATCCAAAGACCCTAAACCCTATAAATACTAAAACTCGTAAACCCTAGAAACCGTAAACGCCAACACCTTAAAATCCAGAAATCCAAAACCCTTAAAACTCCAAAACGATTAAAAGTGAATACATTTTTGAAAAACAACCTCGATCCATCGAGTGAAAGAATATATTAATATCATTAGTAGATAGTACGTATGTCACAGTGATTTCATATTACACATAAAATGACTAATCATTTTTACAATTATGTGTTCACTGTAACTTAGGCTAAATATAGTCAAGACTTTATGATATCGGTTTATTGTAAACATTAAATTTATAAGATTGTTATAAAAGTTCCCAAGAAAATTGGTTTGTTAATACCATTAGTAGTATTATTACTGGAAATAATATTATTATCCATTAATATTATTTTCAATATTATTATTTCTGAAAAATTGTTGTACTAAAAATTCTGAAATATTGTGATTGGGCTTAAATTGGACAAAAATAGAATGACAAAGTAAAGTTTTAAGATACCTGACGAATGTTTAAATTGTATAAAATATTATCAAGTTTATTTTCCTATACCTTAATGATTCTAATATGCATTTTAAAATTAATGGATTTAAAGGTAAATTCAGTAAAAAGCGAATAAGTTTAAAATTGAAATGTCAACTTTACTAGATTACTTTGTATCATTTTCTGTGATATGCGTGATATTTTAATCCAGCAATTGTAATATAGTTGAATATTGGATTCACTGATTTAATATAAGAAACACTGCGTCTAAATCCAGAGATAACGAAATTCGATCTGTGCGCTATATCGACGATTGGGCCTAGTATCTGCTACTGTATGCTATTCAAGTGCTTGCTTGTGACTTGTGGCTGGTTGTATATTTTTCTAAGCTTGTTAAACATACGAGCCATTTTCTCAAAAGTAATTAGTGGCATACTGACGTAAGACGGACGGCACTTGCCTTAGATGGCTAGGACACACAGTTCTTTCCTTATTGGCCGGGATACATAATACATGCTTTAATTGGCTGGCCATATTGGATCCGCCATTTTGAATTGTAAAAATTCAGATGTTTACGGATTTTTTGTGATAACTGTTTTGAATTTTTGCTTTTTGTGAACTATACCATTTTGGGGGTTTGAGTTATGCCACTCTCCCCTAACCTAAAAGATAGATTAGAAAATTAGATAGATTAGAAAATTACTTATTAGGATGGAAATGATAATATTGTCATGTTTATATATTTTATTTTTCTACAGTTCAAAAGTGCCTAAGAATCAGACATATCCACTGTAATGTGTAGCTGGAACATTTTCATATTGTAAAAACAAACCACTGGAATGATTAAGATAGTAATTAATACAACGCTGTTCCTGTGGGTGGAGCAATGTCAAAGTGACAAATATAGAGCTTTCGCAGGTATGACTATTCTGTGGGGTGTACGGGAAAATGGAACCAAATATGCGCGGGATGGAGGCATGGAGGGTCCTTGTCATTTGTTTCTGGCTGAACACGTGCGCTTTTGTCACACGCTATACTACAATTCCTCTTGCCATTGATGAAATGGAAATTTCGACATGTTTCGAGACGTACAAGTGCTTAAAAACCTTCCTACCGCATATTGCGTGACACTGCTATTTCATATGAAAACAAATATTTTGCATTAATACAATTTTTAATTTTAATATGCATAAATGTGCAACTCTCTTGTCGTGACTTATTTTCAATAATGTTCTAAAGTACTTTTAAAACACAAAAAAAGAATTTCTCGAAAAGTGAGTATTTTAAAATAAGACATTGGAATAGAATTATAGTGAAGATGGAAGAAATGCGCAACATGTGCGTACAGAGGCGAATTCTTTGATACCTAAGATAATTTATATTTTCCTGTACGTAAGTCATGACAATTTAAGCAAGAATAATGATTACAAATTGATTTAAAAAACTACTATTATAGTAATGGTGTAAATTCTTGTCCTCGTTATGAGTGAAAAATTGTTAAATAGTGGATTAAAAAAATATATAAACATTTTTAAAACGTTCATTATTGAATGTTTAATAAATAGTGAATAAGTACTAATAATGTTTAGTTTTTCTAAATCCCAAATCATTATAATTGTGATATTTTAAATTTGATCTGAATTAATCGCTTTTCATGTTCGCGTAAGATACTCTAAAACGATACTGAAATTTAATTTACTATTTGTTAGTAGAAAAGAAATTGGAATTTAGATTATTGGTGTATCATCATTTCAAATCTTTGTTCGTATTGTAATTATTGGAGTATCACAATTTCAAATAATTTCGTATCAAGATAATAATAGTCAGTACATTCACTCTATTGTGCAGCATTTCGAAGTTTTGTTATTGTTGATAATAAAGTTTTGTAGATTTATTATTACTATTATTATTATATTAAAAAAATACTATTCAGTAATTTTTGTATGTGTTGGTTTTTTGACTGACGGCTTTGCGATTGTCGGGTTTTTGACCTTTCCGCATTTTCATTTTTCGGTTTATCGACTCAGACCCGAAACTGACTTTATTCATATTTATTACGTTGGTTTATTTTTAAGATTAAAAATATATTAAAAAATCATTTTTGTAAATTAATATTCATTTATAATCATCTGAAAATCTAAATATGTAAACTGTAATTTCATTGATTAATAATAACTTTGACTATGCATTTAGTAAGTATCTCATTACAGATTTTACTAAATAAATTATGAGATTTACGACTAGATTATCTCGATATTGTAAAAATTACTACTTTTTTCTTTCAGCAAGTAGTATTCCTTAAATTCTTCTTTTCAATTGCCATTTTATACATAGAAAAATATAACATCGCTTAATTTGAATTTGTTTGTGATACAGATTAATAATTTAAGAAATGATCTGAAAATAAATGATGTTTTAAATTTCTGGAATTGCAGGAACTGCCCGTAATGCAATGAGCAGGCATTGTCGTTGACGGCAGAAAAATATTGCGCGGAAAAGTAAATTGATATCTATTAAAGTAGAAAATATTTCTGTTTCAAATGCACCGTTGAGAGTTATATTTCAAACGAAAACAAAAATCATCCGTTTTAAAGATATGAAATATACCATGGTGCTAAAATTTCTCATTTTTGACATTCCAATGTTGCACTTGTATAACTGTAGGTAGGTTTTCGCGTTTACTTTTTTCTTGAATAAACAAAAACTCTGAAATTTAGTATCGAGCCATGTATTAAAACCAAGCCATCAGGGGATATTTACTCCACGTCGGTCGTATAAGTTACGTGGAATATGTCGAAACATAAATTTTACTATTTTTTAATACTATAATAAGCAGAGTGTGTAAAAGTGGAAAGAAAGAGTGAACATTAAATTCCCTTTTCAGGCGGACGCCTATTAATAGTCCAGGCAACGAATGGATTGACCCCAAATAAATTGCAACGCGACTGAGATTTACGCGATAATTACTAAAAACTTAGTTAAAAAAATATCCCAAGTGGGGGAAAGTTATTTTTTATTACAAAATTTACCTAATTTGTAATAATATAAAGCATATGAAACAAAAGTTATCTGAAGTGAAAAAATCTATAAAAAAGGTAGGAACAATATTTTCTCCGTTGACATTCGTGAGGTAATGACTTGGAAAGTTGTAACTTATTACAATGCTGACAAAAACGAGCTGTATTATTGAATTTTTGATAAGTTATATACAATTTCCGGTGTTTTGACGTAGAAAATAAAATGGTCACAAAATCCCCATTATAGGTCGTATTTTTAAGTAGATTGAGGTTATGTCGTACAAATAAAAAAATTATCCCTGTAGTCTTTGTTATGATCAAATTTAATTTTGAACATTGGTGTGGAACAGTATTACCTTAATCATTTTTAATTTAGTTAGTAGTAACTAACAATTTAGTAATCAAGTAAAAATAATGCAAATAGTTGCAGAAAGGCAAATTCAGTGTTATAGTATTGAATATTTTCCTTTGATGCTGCATGTTATTGATTAATATGTGGCTAACAAGCGCTACTACGTGAATAATTCCCAATCATCCTCAATATTTATGAATAGGAACTATTAGGACTTCATTGATCAAGTGGAGATTTACCGGTAATGTATATAAACACTGCATATTAACTGCTTTATAAGTAGTCCATCGACATCATTTTAACATCAAGCATATTATATGATGTTTTATTACAATATCAAGTACTTTTGCATCCAAAACACTAGAAGGCAATTCCAGTAACCTATTAAATTTTAAGTTTTTTGTAACTTAAACCTTAGCCCTAGAAGCATGGTAGTAAACCGTGTTATCACTTTGTTTTTCCTCCATTTAAATTCCATTTATCGCAATTAGATCAGCTTTTTTTGCTATTTTTTTATGACAACAGTGATAAAAGAGTGTTTAAAAGCAGTTATCACACTTGACTTACTTATGATTTATAAATAAACAAATATAACAGTTTTTTGAGGTCGTTGATTATGAACACTACACAGAAAAAAATAAATCTTAAAATTGTTAGATCTTAAATTCATCATCAGGTAGGACTTAATTTAAGTCCGACATAATTTTCTTATATTCAGTCAGTGTTTTGGCTTAAAGTCTTCATTTCTGACAACAAAACTGATTTTTAGACGATATTTTGGCTTAAAATAAGATTTATCGAGTATGGCATAGTTAGACGAATCTTATTTCAAACCAAAATATCGGCTGAAAGTCAGTTTTATTGTCTGAAAGTAAGACTTTAAGCCTAAATATTAACTGAATTTAAGAAAATTAACGCAATTTTGGGCTGAAGTTAAGCCTCACCTAATGATGAATTTAAGATGTAACAATTTTAAGACTTATTTTTTTCTGTGTATGTCGCTTTCACAAAATTAAAAATGGTCGCCATGATAGCGAAATGTATGTGATGAAACTGCGTATTGCATTTTTTTGTGGAAAATTCCAGTTGCATATTTGAAAAGTCAGCATCTTGGACCCGACATTTTGAATTTGAAAAATCTGATGCAGTATTCTAAATCACCGACCGATATTCTCGCAGTTTTACATTTCAGTGATCGATATTTATTGATCCGACATTAAAAATTTGAAAATGTAACACTGAATTCAGAGATTCCAAAATCTAGTGACAAGTTTCAGGTCAATTCCATAAAAAGAAAAATGTATGCATCAAAGGGTTGATTTGAATAAAACAATTGCCGTTTTCCCCAATCTCATTCACCAGTTAGTACTATGCGGATGTGACAAATTCTATCAAATTTACACGTTGTTATAAATTAAATAATTTTTGTTTAGGAGATACGTTATAAATAAACTGATAATTTCTATTAACCGAAGATTTGTCCTCTACCAATCCGATTATTTATTTCTATTTTCGATTTATTAAACAAAAATCATATCTAATAAATAATTTATAATAAATTTTGTACCTAATGGGCATAGGGCATGTAGGTTAGTTTGAAGAGAATTTAATCGGCAATCGACAGGTCTTAGATTCAGCGCCCGAGGCATCGAAACTGTGGAGTTTAGTCCAATTTTGTTCGGTAGTGAAAAATGATTCCATCGTTCGTTGTAGATGGATTTGTAATATATTATTATTAATTTTTAATATATGTATGTTTTTGCGCAATAATGCAAACAAATAATAAAATTTAAGATTAACCTTCCAATTCGACATAAATCAGACTTTCTTGTTTTGTATAGTTTAATACGTATAGTTTTTAATCAAGTATACACTTAAATAATGTATAATATATCATAAAATAAGAAGAACTGACAGTGCTTATACGCCCAGAACAGAACAAAACTATACTGATATTTATATAATCATATTACATATGTATAATGTATGTAAGGCCCAATAATGTGACCTTTAAATGCAGTGCAAATAATTTACCGAATACATATAAATATATAAAACTGTTCTAAACTCATAAAACAATGTCAGTTATAATATATTTGTAAGCTGTAAAGGTCTTAATTTGGGGTAAAAAGAAGTGTTGTACGGCCAATGAAGTAAGTAATGAATTTTAAAGAATTAAAAATTTAGCATTTTTTGAAGTCGATATATATGAAGGAATTCAATGCTGTAGTAGTTATGAATGAACATGACATCTACTTAAAGGCTTCAATTACAATAATACAGTGGGTGGTAGTTATACACATATATACGTTCATAATATTTTGAGGGTGTTACAAATTATCGGTAATTTTGACTGCTTAAGTCTAATATTAACAAATGTTCGAGGGGTTTTGCGGTCTCTCATTTAGAATACAGTTTGACCACATAAATTTTATTGTTTTTCCAATTTTGTGAAACCGACGTAGTGTTCGTAATCAAAGACCTAATAAAGCCCCGAATATATGTTTTTATCAATGCTGTCCAAAAACTCTATTATTACAACTTTCAAATTATTATCTTAAAATGTAGCACAAGTAAAGACTTCTGTCGAAAAAAACCATGATTTTTTCATATTTGTTTAATTATAAATCATAAGTAAATCAAGCTTAATAACTGCTTTTAAACATTCTTTTATCACTGTTGTAATTACAAAATATCAAAAAATTTTGATCTAAATGCGATAAATGGAATTTAAATGGATGAAAAACAAAGAAATCGATGTGATAACACGGTTCACCGCCATGCTTCTAGGGGCTAAGGTTTAAGTTACAAAAGACATAAAATTGAATAGGCTACTATAATTGGCTTCTAGTGTTTTGTCTGCAAAAGTACTTGATATTATAATAAAACATCATATAATGTGCTTGATTTTAAAATGATGTCGATGGACTACTTATAAAGCGTTTAATAAAATAAAATAAAATTTCTTTGCATGTAATGACTAATAACACGGTTAATATTAGATTTAAGCAGTCAAAATTACCCGTACTTTATAACACCCTCAAAATATTATGAACGTATACATGTGTATAACTACCACCTAGTGTATTATTGAAATTGAAACCTATTAAATAGATGTCATGTTCATTTATAACTATTACACGTTTGAATTCCTTCATATATATCGACTTCAAAAGATTTTCTGCCATTTAGATATTGTCAAAAACACAATATCTATTTTGTATAAATATTGACATTTTTTTATATAATTCAATTTTAATGAGGGACACATAGCTGCTGACCGAAACGTATTTCGAAATTTATAATTTTCAATTTTCTTGATGGAATTTGTGCCCTCGTTCCTTGAAACTCTTGAAAGAATTGTCGCTCCGGCTGTCATGGTGACATTATTATATGTGCTAAGACCTATCAAGCTTTTTTTTTAATCACAATATATTGTGTAGCTGATTTAACAATGTACAACGGTACTCAAATAAATTAATAGTAAATGTGGAAACAGCAGAAATTAAACATAACAATTAGTTATTTTACACATTTCCAGTATAGTTTTATTCCGTTTATTAAATATTAAGTCTGTAAAATGTGTACCATAACCTAACAATTTAAACGATTAACTTCGAATAAATCACATTCGAGCTTCATACGCAAAAAAACGCGCAAAGTTAAACTATCGAATGTGAACCAGCTGAGCGGCATCTTCGTGTTAGATCTCTGGTGGAGCTTTATCTAACTGACGTTATAGGAACACTATCATAGAGCTTAAAACAATTAAAAAACTGATAGTATATATGTAATGTATGTTTTGACACTCGTTGAGTGTTTTCATAAAGGCCGATAGGTAAGGCGCCACTAGAGCCCTAACATACCGAAAGGGTTTAAATAGTACAAACCATGTATGTAATTTGAGCACAGCACATTAAATGCCTGTGTACCAGGATCGTTAATGAGTTTGTACTGAGCACAAACTATTTCTATCAATATAGTAAATTGAAAATGTGATCATAAATAACTATTTTGCTTCGTGATTTATTGCACTTGACACTTCAAGTGTTGTGCAAGAAACTGAAGTGCGTCTAATCATTGTATTTGCACAGGGATAATTAATGCTGACGGCTATATCAGAGGTAATTCGGAATGCGGAGAATCCGCTTAATTGACAGATGTTGATGATCTGTTTTACAAAGGCATCTAAGGGCGAGTGTTCTTACCTTGAGAGAAAAGCCGGTTGAACCCACACAGAGGAGACGATTGAAATCGGAGCTGGAAACGCTGCGGCAGCTGCGGTTTCCATTCAGGAGCTTGTTGAACCTCAGCTTCACCACTTCGTCTTGTTCTCCTTCGAAACGGTATATGCAACTGCAAAAGAGAGAATATTCGATACTACGTGGCTGAAAATTCTTTCCAGACTTTGCACATTCTTACTTTGCTCAGTCTGACAAGTTTAATTCAATTTTTTCTTTCATTTTTGTGATATAAAATAGCTATTATTTATTTAAAAGCTATTTTGAATAGTTAATGATTATTATAAAGTTCTAATAAAATACGATAATAGTGTGGTCGATAATACTCGGGTATTGAAAATAATATTTCAACGACTGCAACAAAATATTAGCCTCTCCTAGTTACTGACTTTTCCAAAATCTGAATATAACCTCTGCAAAGTAGTAAGTGACAAACAATGTATAAATATCTATCATGTGAAGGGGAATATATTTTCCATCTGAAGAGATTTAGAAATTGAAGGTGGTGCAAACGCAAATGTTCCACCTATGGATTTGAGTTTAGGTTCCCCCTATTGCGCTAATGCAGATATGAACAAACATTATTTTGTTTTATTAGCTTGAAGGTCTCGAACATGAATATTTAAAACAAAATAATACGGTACCAAATAATACAATACGGCCTGAAGTAACTGGGAGATGTTTTGTTTAATCAAATCATTGATTTGCGCGTTGTCATGTTCAAGAAATATTATTCAAGATTAAACGATTATAAGTAGTAAACAACAGCTACCATTTTGCGACAACAGTAACTATATTAACGATAGAAGCTTTAGATTACTATCTTTAATAACTATCCGACATTAAATAAATAATTTATTTGTTTGAATCTTACAGACCGAAATAAAATTCCAGTGATATCATAATTTAAATAACATTAATTTGAAATTGGGAATTTTACTGACGCCGATGATTAATTTCTGTGACTCTTTGGCTTCATACGTATATCAGAACAACACATGTTTATTTTATAAAACAAGTAAAATAAAAAGTAATGCACATTTGTTTAACTCTAGGGTATTCGCACAATTTTGTTTTATCTGCAGAAAATTGATTTAATTTTGTTACAACTATGAGTATTACGAATCAACTTTATAGTCATATTTTTTTTCAATGCAATTCGTGCACTCTTAACTCAGTCCGAGTTATTGTAATTATTTGAAAACTTGTCGCATATTGTCGTATGCAAATTTCGAACATTTAGTCTAGTATTGTGTATATATCTAGTAAAAAAAATATCACGAATTTATATTCGGTACCTTACATAAAATTGAAATATTTTTATTTTTGTAGGTAGAAAATATAAATTTATAGAAAACAGTAAAATTCGCTACAGTATTATGATATAAAGATTTTAAGCATAATGGTTAGTTTCGAAATAGGTATTTGATATGGAATTAATTGCAGGTCGTTGCTTTTGTAAAGGATGGCTCGATATTTGGAACGTCATCCAGAAAGTGGAGGAGATAAGAAATGATACGATAGGAGAGAAAGAGAGTGATGGAGAGAAAATGTATAAGTGTGTGAGGTACTGTATATCTATAGGGGATGGCACGAAAAGAGGTTATGATAGTGAATGTATGGTCGAATTATTAACGGTGAGAAAGCAACACTAACGCCAAAAAGACCTTGGGGGATGAAATTGTAGAACCGTAATAAGATGATATTGGCATGCACGGAGATTAGATTATGATTTTTACATCAAGTGGGACAAAATCATTTTTTCTTCTTCTTATTCCCATTTAGTACATTCAGATCAGGAAATATATGCTATATGTTGCGTTACTTTGTAATATGTATTGATTTGTTACATGTGTATGGATACTAGTATATTTAATTAAAATTTAATCCATATGCTAATACTCTTTTGAATGAGCCAAACAATATCGAAGACTAGTTAACTATTAATACGTGTTGGCAAAACTTAAAGTGGACAGTCCATAGTATGCAGAATCCTTACTGTGATGTATTAAATCATTTATTGAACCACTACACAGGCAAACAAAACGCTTTTACTGGAGATATTTGTTATATTTACATGCACACAGTTTTCAATTTAAATCCACGCATTTGTTTTTTTTTTATATTCATTTGAATTCATTCTGCCTTATTTTTCGATTTTATCTTCAAATTTGCATCATTTATCGCCGTAGGCATCAGCTTTTGAAGGAAGCACTTAAAAACTTTTTATTTGGTAGCAAAGAAAATAAATATATACGCGTTGCTGGTCGTGTCGGTGCATTAGCCGCTTTACGGCAAATGTTCCAGGTAGGTGATAACTTGTTCAGAGTTTAACACATTGTAAAGTTTGCTTATATGTAGAAACATCATTTTTATAAGCTGCTCGTATCCGGAAGATTATATAGTTTAATATGTTTTCCTTTACATTATGATGCCATTTCAATAAGAAAAATTTTTTACTTTATCTAAATTATTTTAAAAAGAGAAATAGTATAACTGATAAATGCTTTGTCAAGCTGCATTTTTTAAAGTACGAACAATTCCATAATTTGCAAGCTTCTCTATATACACGTAGAAAAAAATATAGTTAACCCAACCATTTTATAAAAATAAAACACGCTATTGCAAACGAAAATAGTTAAATTAACTATTTCTATAGTAAACAAGACAATAACATTGTCCCATTATTATTTCTTGATCGTTAAATTACAGTAGAGTTACATACATAACTTCAAATCTAACGCCGTTGCACGGTTAAATAGTCACTTTAAATATATTTGAGTCGGGAAATAAATGTAATAATTATATGGTTTATTTTATAACATTCTTAATTGTAAAATTAACATACAGTCTGCAACAATTCTTCACGTTGCTATTATTATATGTTATAACCAATTCTACTTTTTTAAAGAGTTTCAATAACCCTTTTTTCTGTGTATATAACATTATCTGTACGTATATTATTAAAAATAATTTGCCACATATTGCAAAGCTTTCAATATATATTTCTAGTGAAATCTTTCACCATTTTTAATAAATTGTCAAATTAAATATTCAGCTAATTTGGATCATCATTCAGTTATTGAAACCAGTTTAGTTAAGGCAATAAAGTTCATAGTTTTCGTTAATTTTGTAAATACATAGCTTTTTTATTATTTATTACTTTAAAAGATTACATATCTTAATATTACACGTCAAAATATTACATTAAACAATTTCCCGACAAAATATCACGCGTCAAAACATTAAGACAAAAATATTATGCTTCAAAATATCACATGGCTAAATATTACATGTAAAAAAAATTTTAAAAATAGTCAAAATATCACAAAATATAATTTTTGAACAAAAAATCTCAAAATATCGATGAAAATTGTACAATAACAGCCTTTTCAGCTAATAATGAAGTGATAATGAAATGATAATAGGAGCCAACTAAATTAAATTTAATAAGTAACTAAATTGTAACATCATGAAAAATATAAATTTTGATTCAAAAAAACAGAACAAATACAACACTACAATATATTATTCAACATAATAATAGTAATAATAATAATTCTGTAATAATACTTTTAGCGTACGATATTTTAACGTGTGATAGTATTCATTGTTAAAAAATAATTTTATGTATTTAGGTGACCGACCCATAAAATCTAATCTTGTATATCGCCTAAACTTTGTTCGAGTTTATTTTATTTTTGTGATATTTTTGTCGTGTTATATTATAGTTTGTTATATTATGACGTTATTTTGTGATATTTTTCACATATTTTTGCCGTGTGATATTTCGACGCATAATACTTTTTTGTGATAATTTGACATAAAATATAAAATGCCATAATATTTAGTCGGATGACCCTTCAAAAATATTAATGAAATGCAAGAATAATATATTTACACTTTTCGGTATGCAATGACATACTTGCTTTACACTTATTTCTGACTGAAACAGGTTGATCTTAAAATTATTTATATGTTAAGATCATCCGAAAGTTGAAGCAATAAAACTATTGTTGTTTATCAGCATCATAGCCAAATTACATCGTTAATATCACAGAGTACAAGAAAATCAAGTATCATTTTTGTCCGGAATGACATTCTAATTTAACTATTATTTTCTTTGACATCCATTGCCATTAACTCTTAAACAATGACGCTATTGCCGTATTATCTTTACACGAAAATAATTTTAATGACTCCTAGCCAATCCGTTATTTATTTACTCAATCCTTTATAACAATTTTTCAAATAAAATGAATGATTTAAAATTTATTATGAATTTTTCTGTATTGAATAAAGAAGCCCATATTTTTCGTTAAAATTATATATAGAAAGATTATTAAATCGTTAATCGATAGTAAAGGGTTGTTTAATAAATTTTTATATTTCGGAAATTTGTACGCACATAACTAAATTACAATGGTCAATGATATGTCCGGAGGATTCGTTGCTGTCCCTTTTATATCACGTTAGGGTCGAGTAAACTTTGTATTTTCACCAGAATTTAATAGTCTGTTGTAACCTAAGGTCAGGAGAATAACAATTTGAATAGCGTTTCCTTAATTAGACCCTTTCCTAGTTTCATTACTTATTCAATCAACGTTTATAAACTTCGAATTATTGCCTCGATTGCATCATGTACAACGCGATAATATTACTAAACTCGTTTCAGAATTTATGGACGAGGAGATATTGAGTTGTCACCCATTATTTTGTCAAAAGTTTGTTTTTTAATTGGTTATAATATCTGAACTACACAGAGATATAAAAGGTTAATGAAACCATAAAAAAGGTAGAAATGGTTGTAACATACAACAATAGCTGAATTAACAACGTGGAAGATTGACATTTACAATTTTTGTTATTTACAGTCTCTCAGTTTATATTATAAAAAACTGAAAAATGTTCAGCGTTTACAAATTAATAAACAAACTGAAAAGTACCATAGCAATAATCCAATTGCTGAAATTGCGTTTTTAATTAATATCGGAAAGCAGTTTGCCCGAAAATTACAATCCGAACATTAATATTCATGAACTTCTATTTCGATCATATTAAGAAATTAAATTATAACATCTCGGTTTAATTTATTAAAAAAAAGTTCAAATAACGGTTCATATTAGATTTAAAAAAATCTAAATTATCCGAGTTTATGCTATTTTATTCACAGAGTCTAATAAATAGCAGTTTTATAAACGATAGAGTTAATTCAGTTGTTAATCATTTCCAATACTATTTTGGAAATTATTTAATACTTATTATAGAGACAACAAAGACACTTTACCCGTTATACAATCAATTGTTTTTTTAATGATACTTCAAAACGAAACGATCTGCTCTCCTCTTTAAAACAGGTGATTGCATAATTATTATATTTATATAATTTTTACCAAAATTTGTGTCACCTTGTTCCCTATTTTAGTTATTTTTCTGAACAAGGTTCGTATTAGAACCGAAAACGTTAATTAATTTTTTGTTCGAATAAAAAATATGTTCTCTCCCCTACCCCTCCTTTTTTTCTGTTTCCCTACCTTTTATCGTTTTATTTCCCTTGTTGGTATAGTGATTGCCTAAAACGTGATGTTATAATTTAATAAATATTTATGCATTGTTTACATAATCGATAGACTTTTAGATTATGTATCGAACAGTATACAGATACATTTAAACTGCGATTGGAGACTGTACTTCTATCGACTCAAAATCATTTATAACATTTCTTTATTAGACATTAAAAAATGACTTAGAAATTGGGCTAAGAGTATCCCAAATTGAGACATCCGTTATTTGCAGTATTTAAGAATGTTTACTTTTTACAGTAGAATTAATTTATTTAAGGTGTCGCGTATGTTTTATCGGTATAGTATATTATTGATCAGATAGTATATAACTGAAGTCATTAAGGAATTTTAATGAATTTTTCGTTTGTGTGTTTGTGGCATTATTTGTGTATATTATAATACCACAAACAGAATTTCATCAGTTAAAATAACTACCGAACAGTTGTTAAAACAGTTAAGAAAGTAGTTTGCTAAATGATAAATTAATTTCACTACGTCTTAAAAAGTTCCGACACATTAACTACACATTTTAGTTTTAATATTTATTTGTTTACATATTAGTTTATTGGCAAACCATTAACTTGAATAAAAATACTAAAGTCATCAACATGTTTGTCTAATATATTAAATATACACTGACATGTAATATAGCGATAAGAATTTGGAGATAATCGAGATACAAAGATAAGAATATAAAATATTTTTTAATACATTGAAAACTGTTTAGCAGGAAATTCGATTATCGCTGGATATTCGAGGGAAAAGCAGGAAAAGAAATTACTTTATTAATTCGACAAACTACGTCGATGTTGTTAATGTTATTATTTTTATTCAAATTAATAGTTTATCATTAAAGTAACGTATAAACAAGAAATAAACATTAAAACTAAAATATGCAGTTAAAGTGTCGCAACTTTTGAAGATATTCAAATTAACTTCTAAACATCATATAGCAAACTAGCAAACTACTGTCTTAGCAGTTTTGTTGAGGACTCACTGAACTATTCACAGTAGATTAAAAGTATTCAAATTTACTAAGAATTTTAGTCAGCGTATAAGAAACATTAGTAGGTATACGTTTTAGAATTCGTGTCATTGTACATGATTTGCTCCTAAATTATAGCTATATTACAAATATTATTATGGAAAGTCTCTCAGTTTATGCAGATGACCCGTAAGAGATTTTCCTGTTTGAATTAAAAAGTTGTAGGTCACAATTTCCAATAAAGACTAATCATAAATCTGCACTATTATATATATAAAATTTCAGTCGACTGCAATTGGACACGGAATTTGTGCGCTTGATATACTTAACGTGATACCCTAAAAGCGGAAACTGCAATTTACGACTGAAGCAGATAATAAATCGTAGAAAGGGAAGGATCGTTAACAATAACGCATCCCCCATGATTTCTTCACGGTCGCTTTACTCTGCAAATGACAGAGTCCAGCTTGATTAAAATCCTGTTCGATTCTTATTGATTCTAAGACTGGAGAAATGATGTATTATGCTAGCGTGCTCCAAAGGGGCGGGATTTTTCAGAGATAATAATATATTATTACAAATCAGATATTAACAGCTTTTTAATTATGATTTTGCGGTGCTTTTCCCAGGAGCAAAACGATTAATCATTACTACTCTAATGCTCCGCATTATGGCAATAAGTGAAGTGAATTGATTTTTTCTTCATATAATTTTGTATTAATCTTTTGTAATAACAGTTGTTGAGGTCATCCTAGTAAGATTATCGTGGATGTTGTAGAAGGGGCCTGTGAAAGGTAAAAATAAATTTGGTTGAATTCGTGCATTTCTAAATTCAATATGTTTTTTAAGAAAGTTTTTGGCATTATTAAAATAATGTGAATGAACGTTTAATATTTGTAACGCGATTAAGGTAATACCATATTTGTGTTATTTGCTAACTTCTTATAATATCGTATGATAATTTATGTTCTTATGATATCGTATGATCGTTTATGATAATTTAAACAACTTGTTTAATATTTTTCAATCCCTAGAAATGTGCTGTTATATTTAATACGTAACAGAGTATATATATACAAATCTTCTCTTATCTCATCTATATTCCTTTTAGTTGTAATACGATTCCAAGTTGAAATCTTATAAATTACGCGTCTTATTGGAAAATGAAGTTCTCCCTAAAAGTATTAGTAATGATCCTTTGTTGGATTATCGGATTACAGAATCTGCTGACATTGTACTTGCATTAATCTCACAAATAACACGAAATAAAATAGAGAGTATTATTTGATTCCATTAATCCAGAACAAATATTATATTACGTAAATAAATCAAAGTCAAATTGTATTTTATTGTTTTCCAAATTGTTATATTGATGAAACCGTAACAGGAATACGTGAACATATTCTAATAGATCAACCTACACTGAGAGGAGCATATGTTAAAAGTTAATAAAATAAATTAATTGAAAAAGCATATACTAACAGTTAACATATTGTAGTAATTGTTAAGATTTTACATTAAATATTAATGTATTTTCGAGATAATGTTGCGTAGGTGAAGTGTGTGTGGGATTTAATATACCTATAATTTAGCAAATCAAAATTATATAAAACTTCTATTGTCTTTATTTCGGGCAACTAATAATTTTGAATACATTTGTTTCATTACGTGGCCATTTTGAATTGACCATTCCATCTAAAAAATATTCCACTAAGATATTATTTATGTTCAACAATTGAGATAACTTTTATGTATATATTTGTTTGATTAACTCGTTTCAGTGGAGAAAATCAGGCGAAATTAAGAAAAAGATAAAACACCCTAGCATTAATAATTTTATTTTAAAAAATGTATGCGTAAATAGTGGTTTTTTTATACTTTTTCGATGGACATAGATAGAACATACTTGAAAACTGAAGAAAAGGACGGAGAGGTATCATTAAAAAATTGTTAAAAAATCTCTTTACTGGAGAAAACTGGCAACTGAATTTGATGTACCTGCTGTTCTTATTTCGGGATAAAAAGGGTTAAAGCAATTGTGATAATTATTGATCTTCCAGATCCGAAATTAGGTAATAGTATTTAATACGATATAACTCAAGTTAAACTGAAATCAGTTTAAATCTACGTAAGATTTAATTAAATTTATTGAAATACGCTTGAAATAAATCACTTCTAGTTTTTATATCGATTTGAAACAAGCCATAATATCATCATATGCTTCAGTAAATGTTTTAAAAAGAGAATGAAATGTTGGGAATGATTCAGGATGGGTTTGGCAGAGGTAATGGACAGAACATAGCAGCTTCAGGGTCTTGATGGATGCTTAGATAGCTTACGTCATAAAGGCTGTACTTTACGAGGGCATAAAGGTCAAAGGTACTATGGGTAAACGATATTTCATGAAGTTCTACAGAATATTTGACAGTACATGTGCCTTAAAACATCGCCCCATACTTCAATATATAAATCGACTATAAAAATCGGTAATATTTTTTAAAAGTGTTTATCGAATCATTATAAATTTCGAAACACCGCAGTAAAGAACCCATAAAGATTATATGGATACTTCGCTGAAATAACCTATAAGGATTTATATTTTAAGCAATACTTTCTTTGTAAGATATTTATTGATTAACTGCGTATGATACGTCTTTGTAATCCCTGGTAGATGTTTGTTCCATTTTGTATTATATTGCCCTATACCTTAATATAGAAAATAATGAAACTAGCCTGACACTAGACAGAAACTAGCCAGAAACTACCCAAAGACTGGACTCTACTCGGAATTTTTTTATTGACTTAAAAGTATTTTGAAAAAATATTGTGTACGGTTGCTTTTTAATTTTTATAGTCATCAGGCTGATATATTTGTATTATCGACTGTCTGTATGAAATGTACTAATTTTAGTCACTATAGATGGCGTTAGTGCTTGTATTGTAAAACTAGAATAATCTACAAACTCTCACAATCCTGATGGTTCCAATATGCAATACTGTATTTCAATTATGGCTACAAAGGTATACTGTAATAAAGCATACACAGAAAAAATTAATTAGGATATTCTACCTAGAACTTATGTAAAATGTACCGAAAAAGTTGAGTAACCATTGTCAATAAAAATAATTAAAAGAACAATCCTAATTATCTGCAGTTTATCTGGAGTTTATCTTTTAAATGTTTGATCAACACAAATGATGTATTAAAATCTAATCCAAGTAAACAAATTCATATAATTTTTATATTTAATATAATTGTTGTCAATTTTCTTGTGAGTGCTGTTATAGAATATTTACCCCAGTTTTTCGTTAATCTGTGATTAAACATCATTTAAATATTTATTACTTAAGGGCTAGAATACAACTTATTTATATTCTTTAATAAATTTGGCTTTTAAATGAGACTTGGTAAATCTTACTTAACAAAGTTCGGCAAATTCTACTTATGATTTTTTCCGTGTAATGCATGTGAATCAGTTAGAATTGGATGTTAGCTTGAAATGTCGAAATGTTTGCTGCGAAGACAACGGGCTCATTACACTTAACATATGGCAAAAACATTCACAACGGTTAAAACTATAAACCGTGGGATCAAACGTGATTTGGCAATACCACATTAAAATCCGAAAGTCACTATATCATATTTAACAAATATTCGTTCAATTAGTGAACTTTAATGTTGAGATACATATTTTAAACATGTAAAATGTGTGTTCACCTAGATACATAGCAAAAATTGCTCGTAATGCAAACAGAAGAAAACAAGAGGAGAATGAAAATTTAAGAAAATTGTATCGTCCCGGCATTTAAAGGTAATACATAATCTGCCGTAATGTGGAAAAAAGACTTAAGTCTATTATTTTCGAAAACCGAGATACTATTTTTTAGATGTAATAAAACCTAATGTTTCTTTTGTAATAGGCTGTGAATGAAAAAATCGCGTTTTTTTAGAAAGAGCCTAAGTCCACAAAAAAATGATTGTCCATTCGTTAATACACTTTCTATTAAAGGTTTTTTTTTTATTATATATTTTCTATTTTATATATTTTTATATATTTTTATAGATTTATCAGTTTCTCACAGCAGGAAAAAGAGTTAATGGCACCATAAAAGAGTTGGAATGGTCGTATTAACATATCTTAATAGTAGAATTAACAGCGTAAAAAGTTCTTGATTGCATGTTAATTTGAAAAATTTAGAAGATTGTAAAAGATACCATGCAATAACTATTTTTACAATCACATGTCGTATTTTCGTAAATTTGCTGAAATGTTCTTCACTATTTAGGACTATTTAAAGTGACTAAATTATATGTAAAAATTCCAGTAGGTTTGAGGTTATATAATGCATATTTAACGAATGGAAAATACTAAACGAAATAAAATATTTAATTCAACTATTTTTTATAACCGCGTGTTTCACATATTTGTAAAATGGTTGCTTAACTACTTTTTTCTCTGTATATTTTTTAACTATATTATTTTCTATCCGAAAGCCGTTTTGGCTGATTGTCATGTTAGGTCGAACATGGACCATAACCATGTATTATATCACACTCAAACTGATCACATCTAGCTGCATCATAATAACAATAATTACATTTTATTTTTGCCTCTACCAACGAAGCCTGTTTATTTCGACTTCATTTTAATTTCAAAATAATTAAAAAAAATATTTTTTATCACGTGTATATTTTTCAACACTAATCAAGTAATTAATAGTACTTTTAGGTTCAAGTGCGTGTGCGTAAACTATTTTATACACCAGCACATCTGCTGAACACTATTTTTTGACAAAGTGTGCGTAAAGTGCGGCTTTAAAAAAATTCAGTGGTAAAGTTCTCTCTTTTTAAAAGGCATATAAATATAAAAAATAAGTTAAAATATATTGTATTAATGGTTCACTATTTTATTTATTTAGATTTAATGGAAAAGAGTATTACGAACTATAAATTAAAATGTTAGTGAAATAGTATTTGAGATATTTTATCCCTTTTAGAGTAATACTTACGTAAGGTTTTTTGCACCTCCTCGACCATACAGGAAAATGTCTCGTGGGCTGCGGAATTTACGTTCAGGGTAGTTATCTCGACTTCGGCTGTAGAATACTCGAGAACAAGGTGCATTTCCATATGGATCGCCATCTTGATAAAGGTCGACAAATTCGTAAAGTGCTCGAAAATCGATTGACCTTGAATGAGTAAAATAAAAAGCACATTAATTTTAATCGGTGCAACTTAGGTCGATATAGATAAAAAAAAGATATAAGGGCTTATGTCCTACGAAGGTGATGACAACAAAATAAAAAAAGACCTGTTCGTTTCGGTCGACTCTCGACCATCGTTAGGAGGAATAGCTGGATCTAATATACGAGTTTACGATTTATATGCATTTATACTAAGTTCATTTGCAAAAAAACGATCTTTCAAATGAACAATAATATCGTCGTGTGTCCGGTAAAAGAAACGGTTCTTCAACTGTATAGTTTCTGATATTCGTCTATTGTAAAATTTTTCAATATCTAAAATTTTGATTTTATTGTCATCTCATTTAACATCGTGGAATTATGGGTTTAATTACGAAATTATGTTGTGACTGTCTATTGATATTATTTTACAACTTTAACTCCCATAGGTCTTAACAAGCCATTAATAGACTCGTATTTTCTTTACACGTATGGCATTTGTAAATAACCGTTGAATCATTATTATTATTATTTTACGGTTTTTGTATAATAATGCGCTTATTAATGCATTTGTCTATAAAATTAACCGGATAACTATTGTCTAGTAAATATTGTCTAAAACTATCTTTAAATTTTTTGTCTTATATGGAGACTCACATAACAAAGTTAAGGTATCAACTAAATCTACCCGAAAAAGTGTTTTTACAATACCAATTGCATATTAAACAGCGACCAACAGTATTACTTATAATATTGATTTCGAAAAATGATATTTGAAATTAAAGCTGTTAAAAACATTGATATTCTCATTAATCTTATTCTTCGGGATTACACGTGAGAATCTTGTCTACATAACGATGATAAGAAAAACGGATTAAATGATACATTATTTTAAGCACTATATTTCCGTGTCATCCATGATTAAATCTAAAAAATTCGGTGGAACTGGCGAACTCATAGGAGTTTCCAACATCTCTTATAGAATTTATTATCAAGTACAAAAAATGGGTCATAGAGCATGAATTCCACTATATTCGAAACCTTAACGGAATATTAGTGAACAATGATACTATATCTAACGAGATTACTGTGTAACCACCTGGAGTTTTGACCTTATTAATTAAACTATGTAATTCTGAGCTGCTTTGTATATGTGATGGATTTTTCTGCGAGTGCTAATGAAAAACTACGAAGATATTTCGATATGCGATATGTAGGAATATTACCGGTAGAAACGATAGGACTAAATGAAGTATTAACTTAATGAATATTTAGCAAACCATAACCTCTAGGAAGGTTTTTATTAGTTTATACGAGTGAGTGATTGTTTGAATCACGAATTTTAATTTAAGAATTTTAACTTTAATTCTTGTTTACCGCATTAATATAATTTATTAATAATAGCTGTTATTATAATTTCATTCTTCCCCCATTCATCACAATTTTTGTCATTAAGTATTTTTTTCATTACATTAGCACGTTTATTTTGTATGTTATTTAAAAAGTTTAATCTATTACATCTTTAACAATTCAAAAGAGTTTTATAATAGGTCAAGGCCATTAACAAAGGAATTTACCTTGAAATCTTTTGGAAGCAACATCTTAAAGTTGATACGCTTATTTGCTACAAAGTGCTCAGCGTGTTGTTATTTTACGGTTTAGTAATCAAAGATGGTTTATAAATGGAACAAATTGTGGCCTGTTCGCGACCCTTGCCTCAAATCAGAAACTAAAATTAGATATGCCTAGTATTTGTGGTAAACGAAAATTAATGGAGCGTACAGTATTTTAAACTTTTGCCGGAATATAATATCCTGACAAATATTCGTTGAATTGTTAATGTCAAGTTACGTTCTTTTTAATTTTGAGGCGTTCTAAATCTTATTTTAGAACAGCAAGTTACAATTTTATTTATTTGAATCATGATAGCGTCGTCTTTAATGTCAGGATTTTGAAGAATTCACCGAAGACAGATCACCGAAATATTCTGAAGTAATGAAGAACGAGTCCTTATTAGGAAACCGGTTAGTTCTGATTACTATTACTTTCAAAAGTTTCTGAAAAAAGGCACGAAACATCAAAATTACTGCTGAT
Source organism: Trichopria drosophilae (assembly GCA_030407085.1). Classification (NCBI taxonomy): domain Eukaryota; kingdom Metazoa; phylum Arthropoda; class Insecta; order Hymenoptera; family Diapriidae; genus Trichopria; species Trichopria drosophilae. Next base: position 159,945,967 of record CM059583.1, read on the forward strand.
TTAAGTGAATAATTGGATTTTAAGGGGACATTCCACTTTGCACGCTCGAAAAAATCACATTACCTTTTTGCATCATTTTATTTTGGCAATAAAAATGTAGATAATTGAATCTCGTTATTTAGCCGTTATTAGCACGATTTGAATTACAAAAATTGTTCTTTGGAATAGTTCTTAAGCAATTTTGTTCTTGTAGTACATAGAAATACGAGCTTTCTAAAAACGCAATTTTTATTTCTTGTGTACAGGATCTAAGAGTACATTTTATTACAAGTGCGGGAAAAGCGATTTCCCGCATAAAAATGATTGACCAGACACGAGTGCTGTATCAATCTTTTGAGTGACGCACGTGTAAGGAACGGTATTTTTCCTAATAGAATGTGGGAAATACGTATTTATGAAATAAAATTTTCCCGTATACGAATACGGGAAATGGCGTTTCTCGCACTCAAAAAAGTGCTAGAAATACGTATTTTCTGCATACTATTAGGGAAAAAAATGAATTCAATGAATGAATCCATTCAAAATGTATAGCTATGGTCGCTATCTCAATCAAGTAAAGTTCTTTAGGTTTCAATATAAATGATACATGAGTATCCGATATCTTGGGGATATTTAGGTTTTCTTTAATATTTTAGCTGTGCTCTTTCTGAACCTGAAGACCGTTTTCGATACTATGTTCCATTTTTTAAATATGGCTGAAATGAGCGACGTAAAAAATCAATTTTATTGCGAAGGAGCCCTCGGATCGTATCAGGCTTTAGAATCCGGTGGCTTAATAAGTTTTACGAAAAGTTGATCCCTATTAGAATTAAAATTTTAAAATTTCGTGCTCAAAATAACGCTCTTGATACGGATTTTTTTTAGTTATTTACGTTTTATTATAATATTTTTTATCATATATCTTTACGAAAATGTGATACACGTTTTTGAGGTCTCTTGTCAGATTCAATATGTTTCACCGAAATTAAAAGAACAATGGTCATTTTGCTGGATCTTTGGTATGCAGGGGTTTTTTGAGGTTGATTAATATAAATCCGCTGGCAAATTTTATCATTTTTCTCTGGTTCTTGTGCATATTTTATCGACAATTAAACGCTGTGAACTTTAGAAAAACAAGATAGGTAAAAAATTTCCAGTAATTTATGCACAATTTCGTACTTCTCAAAGTACCTAACTGCTCCCAATTCTATTCTCAAAATGAGATAGGGGATTCATATTCAACGACCTCAAAAATTTCTTTATACAAAATATCAGATAACATTATCATACTTTTTTAATTTAGTTCAGTCATATTGGAACTTCTATTTTGAGTTTTCAAAATTTAATAATGGATTTGGATTCAGCAACCTCGAAAACATATTTTTGTATTATCATAATATATGACAATACACAAAAATATTTTAATAAAACTCCAATAACCGAAAAATTCCGTATCAATAGCTCCATTTTAAGGATGCCATTTTGTAATTGAAATTCGATAATGACCAACTTTTGATAAAACTCATTATGCCGCAGGATTCTGAGGTCAGATACGATCCAAAAACTTCTTTGCGATTGGGAGGAGTTAAGTTTAAAATTAAAATAAAAATGTTCTAAAAAAATTGTCACTTTTGTTACGTTTTTCTACGTTTAAGTAGCCGTATATAAGAAAAATAAGAAGTGATATTGAAAAATGGACTTCAGACCTTAAAAGAGCATATTCAAAAACTGTAGGAAACCTAGCTTCCGGAAAAATATCTCCAAGATATCCAAAAACTTGCGGAGGATGAACATAAAACGAAGATAAATTTTGTCGTTTTGGGACGAAACGGGTTACGAATCTTTTTGATTGCTTTATTTTAGATGATTCCAAGATGAGATATTGAAGCTATTTTATTATTACAGTTTCTCGCATTTGTATGTGCTGTAAGAAAAAACGATAAATAAAAACTGTTATAGAATATCATTGTTGTTATTGTATGCTTCAAATATGACTGCGCATAGGAAAAAGCGCACAAATTTTATGCATGAAAATAAAACAAAAAAAGTAATATTCGATAATCGCATGTTAAAATGAAGAGAATGCTTAATAACTGCAAAAGACACGATTCTATTATCTGCAATTGTATTGCTAAAAAATGATAAAAAAGTAAACTTTTCAAACGTTAAAAGATGGAATATCTTCTTAACGATCGTTTTTATAATCTAGCAAAATTAATTTAAAAAGACCTTATTTTAAAACACGTTTAAATAAGTATTTTATATGACATATGAGAACGTTTATAGAGTTTTAGTGTTCTTTTACTTTTTGAATAATGTAAATTGATCGATTCGCGGATTGTTTACGTAATTCATTCAACAGGTTCTGTTTTGAATACGTTATTACTTTCTGAACTAGCGAGAGGTGAATTCGCAGGCCATATTAATGTGAAGGGCCATTGAGGGAGTTCGTATTTTTAGATTCGTGTTTGCAGAGCATCATCCGAATGTATGTAAAACTTAGTTTGCGAATTGTGAACTAGCAGTGCGACATGTAGAATTATGCATGTCGTATTATTCCGTATAAAGGGTCAATAATATGTGTATAACTATTAGTACAGACGTACTATTTTTAAATACGTGTCTTTGCTTAACTTAGAGTCAATTAGATTTTTTGTGTTCCTTTGTAATTTATTGAAAAGTTACATTTGGACATTGCTTTGCATAAGGACTGAACTAAATAGCTGGTAATGTTATTGTTTTCCTATCATAATACTATAAATTTGATTTTTATAATAGTCATGAAATAATTAAAATGAATACATGTTAGCGCACATAAACAGAGAGTTCAAAATGTATTTCGGATTCATTTAATGGGATGGGACAGGTGCAGTGCTTGCGCAGTAGTTGTCTGAAAAATCGAATGGGTTTGGGTTTCTTCTTTCGATTAACTTAGATTTTATGAGATTGTAATGTAGAATATAAACGAATGAGGTGGGAGGTATGGTGGGAGTTGGAGGATGATGGGTGCGGAAAAGAGAGAGAGGGGGGGGGGTAAGGTAGTATATGTACATGAGATTTAAAATTTTACGTTCGCATTTATTCTTTCACTCCAGATTAATCCATTAATCCATACGTCATACCAGTGGTGCGATTTTGGACACATGCGATTTTAAACGTTAGAATCAAACTTTTTCTTTCTGGAAACTATGTACCCTATGGTTTTAAGGGTCGCTGATCACGAATCCAAAGTCAGAATTGCAAAATTTAAAACAGCTGATTCAATATGGATGGCGGTTCAAACATGTTTTTAAAAAAACCAGTTGGACAAATCAATCTTCCGAACGTTCGATATAAACAAGAGTGTCCGTATGTTTTTGGGGTCGCTGAATAAAAATTGAATGTCAGACTTGCAAAATTCAAAATGGCTGACCTAAAATGACGGACATCAGAAGCTTATATATATCGATTTTTGTAAAATTCCGATTGTCGGTGTAACAGTTAGCTTCTTGTTGTCCGCCGTTTTGAATTTTGTAATTCTGACATCTAATTCATATTCAGCGACCCCAAAAACATACCGGATGCAACTGTCTTTTATATCGAACGTTCGGAAGATTGATTTGTCCAACTGGTTTTTTTTAAGAACATTATTTTTATGTTTTAATCGCCATATTGGATCAGCTGTTATAAATTTTGCAATTCTGACTTCGGATTCGTGGTCAGCGACCCTTAAAACCATAGGGTACATAGTTTCCAGAAAGAAAAAGTTTGATTCTAACGGTTAAAATCGCATGTGTCCAAAATCGCAACACTAGTATGGAGTACGCGCTAATGGGTTAACCCATTAACGCCCAAAGGACACTTCTTCTTGCTTTAATTTCAATCGAGTATTACGTATTAAACTCGAAGTTACCAAGAATTGAGAGGTACATATCCTACTGTTTTCGAGGTCGCTCTTCAAGATTCCGAGGTCAAAATTGAGTTTCAGCCATCAGGAATTCCAATATGGCGCCTAATTTTAAAAAAAAGTCAAAAAAATTGGAAAATATTTATGCTTACCAATTTTTTCCGAGCGTTTAGAATATTTGGATTCTATTAAAACTCTAAACAAAGGTGAATAAAATACTTCAGTTTTAAGAAAAAATTTTACTTTTATATACCCTGCATCATTTTAACGATCTCAAAATGACCGAAACAATGAAAATTTCTTTGAAAATGTTTGGACGCTCTATCTCAAAAACTACGAGCTTTATTTAAAAAATGCTAAGAATGAAAAGTTCTTAGAATTTATCGAGAAGAGACTGATATTTTTATATGACGTTTAGGAATTTAAAAAAAAAATGTTTTCCAAATTGTAATTTATTTACGAAAAATACTTTACTGTATTCTCTGATGAATTCTAAGAATTTTTTGTTGTTTGCAATTTTTTTCCAAATGTTGACAGTTTTCGAGAGAAAAATCCTAAGCTATAATATTTGAAAACCATCAATTTTTTGGGAAAGATGCAAAGAAGAACAAACTCTTAGAATTCATGAGAGAATATACTAAATTTTTTCAGAAGTTTTCAAAAATAGATTACAATTTTGAAAAAAAAAAAAAAAATCATCAAAAAATTCTAAAACAAATTCCGTGATATTTCTCGATGAATTCTAGGAACTTTTCATTCTAACCATTTTTTAAAAAAAGATCGTATTTTTTGAGTTAGTGCGTCCAGAAAAATTTCGGACATTTTGAGGTCGTTAGAATCATGCAGGGTATAAAAGTAAAATTTTTTCTTAAAATTGAAGTATTTTGTTCACCTTTGTTCAGAGTTTCAATAGAATCCCAATATTCTAATGGCTCGAAAAAAATTGGTAAGCATAAATATTTTCCAATTTTTTTGACATTTTTTTGAACTTATGCGCCATATTAGAATTCCTAATGGCTGAAACTCAATTTTTACCTAGGAATCTTGAAGAGTGACCTCGAAAACAGTAGGATATGTACCTCTCAATTTTTGTTAACTTCGATTTTGATACGAAATACTCGATAGAATTTAAAGCAAGAAGAAGTGTCCTTTGGGCGTTAATGGGTTAATAGATTTTAATTTAGCGAAACAGTGGGCAGAACATATGACTCTTTTGAAATATTTTATTTATTTTGAAGTATATTGGCAGATCACTTTTTCCACATTTCGCGGGCGGAGAAGAAGGGGGTATCTGAAGTTGGAATAGCAAAAAAAAACGAAATTCCTGCAGATTTAATTACTCGTTACAGCATTTCTCAATGGAATGAGGAATATTCTAGTAAAATACACAGTTTTCTTTGAATACAGTAAAGAGTTTTAAATGATTTGCGATTGAACTAAGGTGAAAAGGGATGGAAAAGGATACTCGTCCTATGAAGCCATCCGAAGTACCTATAATCATTTCGATTTTTTCCAATATTGCTGATAAGTCAGGACGGTTTCGCATTTGAATGAAGGGAGTAGAAACATCGAAAACAGGAACGATGGAAGAGAAATGATCGCGAGAACGCGTATAGAAAGTCTGGGAAGACGGTAAACTGCAGAGAGTGAATGAAAAAGAGGCGCCGTGAGGGGGTGGGAAATAAAAAAAAGGTAGGGAAGGGTGGAATCGCTTCAGCGATTTTATTGCTCGATTGACCGATTTTTATCGGCGACAGGAATCCACTTGCCGCCGCGGGTAGGAATAAACGTAAAAGGAAGAGTGGATGTGGGCAAGGGGGCGAGGGGAGCAAGAAAGGGAACGGAAGGGGGTCGGAGGACCATTGAAACTAAAACCCTGGAGCACTTGTTGGTAGAGAGTCGCAATAAAATGGAGCCGGTGAGACTGGCTGGGAACGTTTCGAATCATTTCGAAGAGACGAGTCGCTCTTTTCGAGCAAGAAACTTGCCTTAGGGCCGTCGTCTCCGTCATGAGCATTTCTATGGTGAGGCTGTTCCCGGACGAAACGTAGCTTTCACCCAAAGAGCAGGGTCGACTGGTATTCTGAAGGACTGCATGGTCGCAGCTCCGTGGCACCTTGTCCTTGCAATACCTTGCCAGGAGTGACGTGTTGCTGGATAGCCGAGGTGTCCCCGAGGCTTTTCCGACCGGCTCTTCCTCTTTATCGCTATTGGAACACACAAAATTCAGTATTTACTCTTTAAAGTCAAATAAGTGAAAACCAAGCAAATGCCCCAATAATACACTTCACACCAGAAATACAGATCAAGTATATTCTACTACATGCGCACGAGGTTACCTCATTTCAGTAAAGAATAAAATTAGCTATGTTCAGTACCAGCTACAATTTCTGTAGCAAAAATGACTAAATTACGGTGATAATTGACTATAAAGGACCACGCACTACTTAAATGGAAAAGTGGCCCCGGTCAAATAACAAAAAACTATGGGAAAATACTTTTTGGGGTGTCCTGATAAAAAGTTTCCATGGTGCCAACCTTGAAAAAACAAGCTTAAGCTGGCGGAAGACCACTTGAACTTAATACGTTTGAAAAAGTTTCCCCATATTTTTTTTGTATCAAATGCCGACATTTCAGACATTAAAGAACTCAAACATGCAATAAATGCCAAATTTTTTAGTCAATCCATACTAGAGTATTGGGAGATGAAACAAAAAACTGAAAAAATAAGTTTTTTTTTGTGTTTTCTTATAAAAAATATACATACGAATTACAAAAATATGTGTCGATTAAAAAAGACAGAGCATCAAATTCTCCATAAAAAAGGACATATGAAAGGTTATAATTTCATTAGACTGTCTGCATTTATTAATTATAAATATCACGAGGAAACAAAAAATTAAAAATTATAATAATAATACCCATTATGTTCTATAATTCTGCTGCGCCTGACACGCGTTGGAGGTCCAAGTTTTGAAAATTATCATTTTCAGATTTTTTATAGTCAATTAAATAGCTGGGTTTCAGATCCTGACCAATCATTGATGAGTATTCGAACCAAAGGACACCAGTTCGAATCTACTGGTCTTTTTTTTTAAAGGTAAACGACAATTATTATTCTGTTTTTCTCGTTCGATGACAATGCTTAAAAGATGTACGACGTTGCTACATTCTTAGTCGTATTTTTTAGCTTTCTGCATGTTACAAAAACCTACCTTTTTCGCATGAAAGCATTTTGAATACCAAAAAATCGTTTGAATGTACACATTACTAAAATGGAAGAAAATATTCTTCTTTTTATTAGAATATTAAAACAGTACGTTAATTGTAATACGAACCTTCTTTCGATTATGAATAGTTATACATATTTATGATTTTTAAATTCTTTGAATTTGGTATTACTATAATATTTTTTATTTCACTACAAATCGACACCATTTTTCCTGTTATATATAGGTCGGTATCATTGGAGTATAACGAAAGTAAAGCCTTCAAAGAGACCATCTTCACGTCCACTTAAATTCTTTGACGGTATTTCAGGAGAGTTGTCTTTTGATCAAATACACAATTTGTACGATCATTACAGAGTCAGAATCAATTCTTTATAAAAGGAAAAATGAAGTGTCGAAATATCTTCAATACAAAGAATTCTTCCCTCTATAGTTTTATGTATTTCGGTAATGATATATAGACTTTATTGCTTATAATAAAAGTAATCACTATACAATGATCCTTCCTGTATGTTTTACGGCTGACTTGCGATAGAGAAAACTTGTGAAGTATAATCAAATTCAAAAGTTTTGTAATATTTAACCTCACTTTTCTAAGAGCGCCATCGTTCCCTTTTGCGACAACATAGATCCAAATATGGACAGAAATTCTAATTTTGACACATTTAATCCCACTTTTCTAAAAAATGCGACGTGACAGAAAAATTCCGCTAACGACAACGCTTTCAGCATCAAAAAATAGACGAAATCACGTGATTTTTTGTCCCGAGTCAGGACCTGATTTTAAAATATCAGATTTTCTGTACATCGCGTAGTTTAAGACAAAGGACTTGTTTAACCCTTTTAGGCCCAGCGGTTTCAATTGAAACCACTTTTGGGTTCAAACATTTATAACTTTGTCAAAAATTAATCAATTTTTCAGTTCTAAACGCCAAAGATTCACAAATTTATATTACTTTTAAAAAAAATTATAGTGCAATAAATTTACACTTATAATTATAACTATATTAAAAAAAATATTTTTGCTATGGGTTGTTAGAAAAATTGTTAAATTACTTCAAGTAAGGCTCATGAAAATGACTACTCGGGGGTTTTTGGGGTCGCTGAATGCGAATCTGATGTTAGAGTTTCAAAATTCAAAATGGGGGATCCAATATGGCAGACGGAAAAATTTAAAAATTGAACGAGGCTCATGAAAAGTTGTGCGCCATATTGGATCCACCATTTTGAATTTTGAAAAACAAACTACAGATTCGTAATCAGCGACCTCAAAAACCCTTAAGTACAGAGTATGAAGAAAATCGCACCACTTAAAAAACGTCGGGCCTTGAAGGGTTAAAACAATTAACAAATGTCTAAGTTTTTGACAACAAAAACAGGATATAATTTGGCTATTGTATTTTTAATTTCCAACGTAAAAACTTATTCTTTTAATTTTTTTTTAAATCAAGTGATTCTTTTTAAATTATGTGAATTATAGGAAATCTGATGTTTAGTAATCAGCTTACGACTTAGGACAAAAAGTCACATCTTTAATGACGTGATTTCGTTGCAAGATTTAATTACTTTTTGTTTTGCAAAGTAGATACTTCGCTTATCACAGGCAAAATCAGTGTCGATCGGTGTTATGTGTATTCGACTATTATTACGCATCCATTTCTACCTTTTTCATGGTTCGATTAACCTTTCTTTGGTCTCTGTAGTATGGTGCAGAATTTCATATATGTTGCATAGATAAGCAAGCAGGAGTATATAAATTTTAATTATAATACGAATAATAATATACTGGCATATGTGAACTTTAAACATCAATATTATTATAACAATTCCATACGTACGTCCAAATTGCACAAAAGCCAGGAGTTTCAGTAGAACGAGTCAATATTTGTCAGGCGGAGAAATGAAACTTACCATGCGACGTCGTTGCATTCGTCATAAGGTAGAGGCATCATCTCGCCATCCCAGATTTTCAACGTCGTAGTGCATTCATCGTCTCTCAAGGCTGCATTGTTACCAACGTGAAATTTTAAAATCGACAACCAGACACGGAATTGCGGTTGCGGGGGTCGCGGCGGCTGCCTACGCCATACAGTTCCTGGCTTGGGTTCCGGGAATTTCGGCAGAGGCCTTGGTGGTGTGGGCGTTGGAAAACGGGCCCCTTCACCCCGCAGATGATAAAGGCATGTGCTGTTTCGTGGCAGTGAATGTCGCGGTGATGTTAAAATGCCGCCAGTATTACCTCGAAGCCAAAATTCGCAGCGTTTGTTCTTCGCGTACGTTGTCGAGTTGGCTTCCACAAATTTTACCTGATGTTTAAATGATTTTTCAGTTTTAAAATTATACTTTTTAAGTTTTCAATTGAATACATTTATTACGCTCTTAGGTTATGAATTTGTTTAGGCCTATAAAAGAATAAGTCTCGGATATTGATGGGTAGATGTAGGTCATTTTATAAGTAATTCTGTTCACAGAATTCCAATCGCACTTCACAATCGGATCATTATGTCAGGATATTAAAATATTTAAGATTATGCAATCCAAAAATCTGTTTTATTTTAATTTTTGAGGTTATGTGGAGTGCAGGTTGAAATACCAACAAATCAAAAAGCCGACAGGCAAAAAATCGAAAACCGAAAAACCGACAGTCAAAAAGCCGACACATAAAAATTAGGCACATGGACAAGCCGGCAGTCATTCTTTGAAGTGACGGTTTTTTGACTCTCGGCTTTTCGATTGTCGTTTTTTTTATTTGTCAGTTTTTCCAACCGCACCCGTAATATGTAGTATGCGCCAGTCCGTCGTGCACTCAAGCTTCAAAATGAGCACTCGTGAACCTTCACATTACTCCATTCAACTATATTTGTTTCTACTTAATCATGTCTATTAAAAATTTGCCCTTGTGTATTTCTGGATTCGCAGTATATTAACATGTCATTAGAGAATTGATATCTTTATGATGTCGATGCGGGTCGAAAAACCGACAATTCAAAAAGCCGACAGGGCTAAAAACCGACAATCTAAAAGCTGACAATCAAACGACCGACAGTTCTAAAAAATGATAATCCTCTTGTCGATGTGCCAATTTTTTTATATGTCGGCTTTTTGATTGTCGTCTTTAGGACTGTCGACTTTTCGATTGTCGGCTTTATGAATGTCGGTTTTTTGACCTGTTAGCTTTTTGATTTGTCGGCTTTTCGACCCACACTCACATCAAATATCTTAATGTACATATGTGATGTGCGGATTTTTACATTGTATTTGGATCGTATACACCAAATTATTTCGAAATGACCCACAGCTTTCCAACAATGAAACCTTATTGACCTGTGTAATTATTGAAATAAAATGCGGTGAAAGTACTGTAACACTGATTTAAAATGTGCGTCGGAATTTTGTACTCGTGTGATACATTCACTTTGTACTGTTTCGAATTGTAAATAAATTTTTTTTATCGAATTATATTTTAAGTTTAGTAATTATTTTTATTAAGATTTCAACGAATCCGAAAAGGCATTACGACAATTTTAGTCGAAAAACTAGGCATTCTCGCCGAAACACAAATCAAAACAAATTTTTCATTAAACGAAGATTGATATTAACCCATTAAGTCCCAAAACGGCAAAATTTGTATTTTACGTTTGAGCTCAGGAAACTTTGTGAAAAAGTAAGAAAATCTTTTGGAAAATATCGAACCCTAGTATTTTTGGGTATGCTCTACACGATAGAATGGTTTAAAATTTGCAAAACTTCGATTTTCAATTGTTGATTAACAATTTAAAAAAAAATATGATTTTTTCATGAAAAATGTTTATTTAATCAAAAATTTTAGTGGGAAGGACATTTTTGTTACTGTCGCAAAAAATTGCACCACAAAATATCTAAAATTTTCAACCAGCTTTGGGTTTTTATCGTACGATTTTTTGTAACAAAATGGCGGCAAAAAAACTTTCATTTTAGTACTTGTTTTGACGTTTTGTTCATTGGAATCGTGTAAATTATTTTATTATTTCTGTGAAAATATACTTAAATATAACATTATTTTTAAAAATAACTCTAAAAAATATATGAAAAATACTGTTTTTTAGGTTTTAAAAAAATAAAAAAATAAGACACTTGAATTGATCAACCTCCACGCGGTAAGTGTCGGGCATCGTTGTTCAAGAAAAAAAATAACGACTAAGAGATGAAATTTGAAAAATGATTACATTTACTTGATTCACTAAGATTTGTTCTGAAAATATCAAAATGCAAATTAATATTTCCAAAATCAACAATATTCAGATTATTACATCAGATCCTGTTTAAATAATGATGAGAACCCGTAAAAAACGATTTGTTAAACCTTTAAAAACATTAATTTTCATATTTAACCCTTTTTATAGTGATTTTAAAAAATATATTATATTTAAGTACGTTTTTACTGAAATAATTGAATAATTTACACGATTCAAATAAAAAAAACGTCAAAAACAGTAGTGAAATTAAAATTGGATGTTTTAGCTTTCGTTTTTGGCCGTCATTTTGTTAAAAAAAATCGTATGATAAAAAACCAAAGATGGTTGAAAAGTTTAGATGTTTTCTGCAATTCTGTGCATATTTGCGACAGTAAAAAAATGTCCTTCCCACTCCAATTTTTGATTAAATAAACATTTTTTGTAAACAAAATCATATTTTTTTTTAAATTGTTAATCAACAATTGAAAAGCAATGTTTTGAAATTTTGAAACCATTCTATCGTGTAGAGCGTACCTCAAAATAGTAGGGTTGATATTTTCCAAAAAATTTGCTTACTTTTTCACAAAGTTTCCTGAGCTCAAACATAAGATACAAATTTTGCCTTTTTGAGACTTAATGGGTTAAAGTCAGGTTCTGTTAAATTATATTCAATAAATATAATTAATTTCCTTGACATTAACAGATACATATAACAGAATTTTTTTTATTGGTGTAATAAAAATAAATAATTAAAATTAATGTTTTTGAAAGGTTATTTTTACTAAACTATTGGCAATAAAGTGTTAACTGACAATTAACAAAAAATGTTAAATTAAAAAAATTCGTCACTTATGTATATTTAATATACACTACGTATCAGCCCTCCTGCGCGCGAGTTTTCAAAATAAAAAGTAGTTTCCAATTACGCACATTGTTCCTGTGGCTCGATTTAAAAATGAGTTGGTACATGGAGCCGCTGATTACGAATCATCAATCGATGTTAAAATTTCAAAGCTCAAAAGAGCGAATTCAATATGGTAATTTAAAATAAAGTAATAAATATGTTCAAAATTAGTGCACCATATTGGATTCGCTATTTTGAATTTTGAAATTTTAACATCAGACTTGTTATTAGCAATAAAAAAAAAGATATACGATGATTTTGAGTAATTAGTCCGCCACATTGGATCTGCCTTATGGGATCCGTCATTTTGGATTTTGAAATTTTAACATCGGATTCGTAATCGACGGTTTCGAGCGATATCCTTTTGATTTGCAGTTTCGTGATTTTTAAGAGAATCGTTTGGCTTTAAAATGCATAAATTAATGAGCGTTATTTACTTTTAATTATTTAGAAAAATTAATAAGTATTTAAAATAGAAAAACATAACATGTGTATGATAAATTGTTGTCCTCAATCTTTCATTTAAGAATTATTTTAAGGTCTAAAGTTATGTAAATGAAATGCTCAAGACTATTATTAAAGCTTATTATAATTCCTGCTAATTACACACATCTATATACTTTTCAAAACCGAATTTGTCACATTAGACGATGTGTTTAGAGAAATATAATATCAAAATTATATTTTTAAAGAAGAATTTAAAAGAACGTTTGCAAAATAAACTGTAAGTGATTTAAAAGTCAAAATTGAACATATTTATATTTAGCACATAAATGCTGTAAATTCCGTCATTAAATAATGCACGCAAGTGATGAAAAAACTATTTGGGGTAACATCTAGTTGCAATTTTTTAAATCCACGAATAAAATGTCATTAAAATGCATTTTTAAATCTTGCGTAAATCAAAAGGTATTCCATTTTTTAATTCACCCATATTATATTTTGAACTTTTTTTAGTATATAAAGTAATATAAATAACTGCCTTTTAAATATGAACGAGATCGAGTGAGTTATATGCTCGAGAGCGCAGCGTTTATTTTGAAACATATTTTACCATAACATATATACATATTTGAAATGGTGGGTGGATAATGTTGAGTAAGCGAAGAGAAATATGCTAGCTCACGTACCTCTACATCTAGCTGAAAGCCATGCAGAGAATGTGGCGGTGCCGGATGTAGGAACGTTCCAAAAGGTGATGTCGTGAACTCCACTAAGATTTCCGGACCACTACTGATAACCTCCGGGAGAGGTTCGCCGCCGCCGCAGAATTTCAAAATCACCGGTGCCCGCACGTTATAGCCGTCGTAAATCGTGACGTAATCCTATGACAGGTAATTGACCTTAATGTACAGTTCAGTTGATGTAATGCGAATGATAGATACCAAGGTATAACAATAAAGCTACTTCATGAAGGGCCGAAGAATTCATTCTATGCTCAGATACGCGTTTGTTTGTTTATTATCACACCATATGGCTATTACAGGTGCTTGGGATTGTTTTAAGATCATAAATGTAATAATCCGCTGAAATAAAAGGCCTTAAGTATATAAAATTTAATAAAAATTCATTTAGTCGAAGGCGGAAGACTAGCATTTACCAAATGTATTTTATTAGTATAAAATCTTGCAATTCAGTTTATGCAAATAAATTAAATCGAATTAATTTAATTTTAATAGCACATTCACAGTCCTTCCTTATAGATACTCAAAACCAGTAATAAATTACAATTGAGGGTCCTGAAAATATAACTAGGTCCTATAAAATTATAGCCAAAAACGGCTAAGAGGATTTTATTTCTACTCATGTCAGGGTCACAGAAATGAATAACACACAATCGTAGCTGATTAGCTTCTCGAAATATCGTAAAACTTCGAGTTATTAACATACAGAAGTGTTTAATTCAACGGTGGTTAGGAAACTGGTCCTTTTCAACTACCAAACTCTAATCTTTCATCATTCTGGGCCCTTCATAGTTGTAGCCAGAAAATTATTAGTGAATTTATTAAAAACTATATAAATTTAGTTTGTTACGCAAGTATTTGTTCAATATCATCAATATGTAGGATTTATGCATACCTGAACGACATCGCAGTTCTGCCAAAGTCGAAGCTCTCTGGGGGGTGGTTCTGCTTGGGTAACTGGCTGAGCTCGAACGGCAATTAGTTGACCACGAGTTTGCTTAACAGATATTAATGCGTGCTTCCCTTCTGGCACTTCGTGCTGTCGAATCTGAAATGATCAATAACGGATTTCTTCACATAAAATCAGTTACACGGAAAAAATGAGTGGGGTTGCTGTAATTAAAATTATAAAGTTATACGCAATATTGATGTCATACCAACATATTTAATTTGCATATTATTAAAAAAAGTTACTTTGTCTGAACGATTTAGTGGTCCCAACCATATACTTTTAGTCATTAAGTTGAGCATTTTATCAAATGTTATGATACTTAAAGTCAGGTTGAGTATGCAGGATGACTTCTCAGACGTTTGAATTCAAGTTAAATGGTAAATATTTATACTGTAATTTGGCAAATTTCATTATTATTGAGTAATTTACTGTACATCGAATATGATTTCTTAGCTCATTTACATGCAATTCATTTTTATTTCAGATGAAACCAGAAGTATTAAAAAAAATACGCTTATAACTCCATTTCCTGTTTTCTTGTTATTCTTTGTCAATTAGAAAACGTTTTATTGTATGGAACACCTCGACCGAAACTTAAATTATAATGTGTACTTAAGTATTATATAATGCATGATTTAGTCAATGTAATATAATTTCTCTTCAGATGTGATTGCCCAATTCGCCTTCGGCTCGTATTAGCAAATTTCTCCAGCTCAGATAATTCACATTTGCTCTAGTAGCACATAACGTACAATTATAGTTAATCAACATTGTTAAATATAACTGGTTAATAATTTCGAAAGATTACGAGAATTTAAAATAAATCTAAATTGGTAGACTAAATTAAAAGCTTGAATATATATTTGTTCAGCTGTTTAATAATTCAGCATATTTAACGTATGGAGAAAAGAACTGAGCAAAAAGTCGCGTTTTTCGTTTTAAATAGGGAAGAGTTAATACTTGAGATTAGAATCTTGATTACAGATTCGTTATATTCGATTTTAATTACGCACAATCGGCAATACGTTTTAAATGAAATTTATTTTTCATATTTAATGCGGAAAATATTTCATTTCTTCATTGTCATTTCAAGGCTTATAATTTAATAACTGTTATAACATTTATCGTAATGTCAGGAATCATTTGTATGGGTATGAGGACTATGAAGTACGGGTGGTACAACTTATTATTTATATAAAAATGAATCTAGTGCAGGAAACCAAGAAAAATAGTGGTTGCGCCAAATTTTACTATTTTATGTGGTTGTCAAATCCATATTTAGAAATGTAACAATCAGATTGCTTTTCACTGTAGTTGTACTAACAAGTTGTAAGTAAAATACTCCTGATAAACTTAATTTTTAGTTTCAAGATACTAGTGAATAGTTTAATATACATTCTCGAGGATTATTAATTAAAATTATGACAAATTGGTTTGAATTTAAGTCGCTTCAATTTGTGTTTGGTTTGGTTAAATCAACAAATTGATGTACAAGTATTGTTGACGAATAGTACAATTAGAGAAGACCTTTTCAAGCAATTTGATAATCGTATTCAATCAATCTAGCAAATTCGTTTAGAATAATTATTGTTTATCGGGCATTTTTTTGTTATGCGGTCTCATTTAAAAAAAGATGAAAGCGACTTTATCAGTAATATTTACGTGAGAAAAACCTTCTGTAGTTTTCAACGAAACGTTTGATTGTTTCTCGGCATTTTTTTGAGGAGGTAAGATAAAACTTCTATTTCTATTCACTTCACCGTATACGACTTGTGAAGAATGGTGTATTCAATATTTTATTGTATGTCAACAATTATACCAATTACAGATTGTTTTGGAGATGTGAATTGCCGTCTAAGTATTAAAATTGCAGAGAAAAATTGAATTCAAATTTGGCAAATGAAGATATTATAAACGTGAAGGTAAGTTTTCTTTTTACTATTGCCTGCGTTCATTTGATTTTATACTCTGAATATACATTTTAAGTAATTAGCAATAAATTGAATTTATTAAATATATAGAGAGTCGCGAGAATTACGAGAGTTTGGATATTATTTGGTACGATTTGTCGAATCTAATTCGATTTTATACAAAAAAAAAACTGTAATATTTCAGCAGCACCCTAATGGGAAGTCACCTCGAGGAATATTTATAAACATTTAATTTATAAAACTGGTTTAATATGAGTTTAACACGTATATCATAGTGGGCTTCGATCAAGTTTAAATGAAAGGTGTTCGCCCTTCGCTGATTCTTGCAAATATAATTACTGTTACACCAATGGATAATTTTAAGCCTAAAATAAAAAACTTTTGAGAAAATGTTATTTTTAGTGTTTTTTATGATAAAATTACTGATTTTTGGTAATAATTCAGTTTCTACGAGATAAGTGCCATTAGTAGGAGTATTTGCAAGTTCTTTTTATGTCCTACTATTCGCCTGCAATACGTTTTTGCCAACGATGCATATTTCTCCTGTCACAGCCGATCAAATTCCAAAAACTGCGTATTTCTGTGGATTTTTGTGTCTATTATTTTGTTGTGAAGAGGTAGAGAAAAGTTACAAACATTTTTTGAACTTTGACCGATTATAACTAAAAAAATATGCATCATCAGTAAAAGTCAACAACAAAATATTACTGTTTTCTCTGTCACTTTAAAACTGCACGAAATAAGATATGAGCAAACCCACAGTACTTTTAAACTTAGGTGAAGAAATGCTAGTTTATATTTGTATTAAAACAAATGTACTGTGTAAAACAAGAATAATGCTAGAAAATATAAAAGCTAATGACTTTATTAGTCTCAGAGTTGCGAACTAGATGTGATTTTAAGAAGTCAAATCAAGACATGTCGACTGGTTTGACTTGTAAGTTGCCTAACTTTTTTGGCCCTGAACTGTTTTTCTGGAACCCCGTGATAATTTATTATCAAACTAGATCCAAATGCAATGTCTGCCTATGACAATTATAGAACCTGTCCAATCAGAAAATTGGTGTGCTACTTTTCTGACAAAAGCTATGGTACTGCTAAAATACGTAAGAACATTATTAGGTTTTTTGAATTTTGGTAAATTTATCAATTTTTAAATTGTGCCATCTTTTTAAATTTAAAAGTACGAAAATATGCTTATAGTTAACACTACAATGAACATTTTGAGATGAGACAGGATTATGTGCTGTAAATAGTCTTGAAATGAGAGCACTTTAAATATAAATTTTCGAAACGTAACTCGCAAAGAAAAATCAGTTTTTTTCTGCGGCATATCAACAATATTCATCTTTAGAGGCCTACTTGCGATTATAATAGTTTTTTTGATTCCAATAACTTCTGAAAATCGTAGCCGCGTTGATAAATCTGTTAAAGTTAAGGCTGCAGTCGCTTAATTAGTTTTATAAACGACTTTGCCCTATGTGAAAAAGCTTTGTGTCCTCGGCATTCTTTTTCTACTTTGACTCCTATTATGCCCACTCTATGTAAAAACATTTCACTAGATATGAATTCAAATTACATGCTGCTCCATACCTTATTACAATTTATAAGATATCTATACAAATCATTTTTCACTATTACAAAAATATAAAAATTATCTGAATTAGCACTCTACTATATGAAAAACAACGTTATAAAAATAAATCGACTATTTGCTCACCCTGCAGTAGTTCGGGGAAAACGATAGATCTAAATTTCATTTATTTCCATCGTTTTTCAATCGGACCTAAAAAATCGAGCATGATAAACTTCACGATAACATGAACTCGATCATAGAATTAATGTAAGGATTTCGAAGATGAATCCTAACGATGTCCGAGAATGAAATCGTATTCAATTTATATTGAATTCTCACTGAGAATCCTGCCGAATAGATAGACGACAAGTTTGGACCTCTGCCAACGTGCCGGAATTTCGTTTGGAGAGTGATATACGGATTGAATTTCTATTTTTAAACATTTGGTACATTTTATGTTTAATGGTATTTTTATATTGGTATAAAATATAATACGCAAAGTAACATTAATGAGTATAAATCGACATGTGCTGAACTGAAGAATATTTATTAATTAAAATCTATTTTTTTTAATAGTTCCAACTTTCTCATCTTTAAAGTCAGAAATTCCTTTATATATAACCCAGACTCGTGTGCACAAATTTTTCTTCTAAAAATTGTAATTATCAATGATGATTATAATATTGATTCCCTGACAAAATAAGCTACTACTATATTTTTTAAAAATAATTATAAAATACCTTTTACAGATATTTATTTAAAACATCGTATTTAAACATTATATTGGTGTACAACGACATCGGTGCCAATCATCGATGTTAATCTTTCCTCAACCGTACATAATCAATATCAATGTAAAAAGGATTTAGTTAAAACATATTTATAAAAAATCGTACAGTTTATTAACCCAATAAGTTCTGAATATACATTTTTTCAGGACAGCTTTCAATGGTTGTATTTTGGGTAAAAACAGGTCCTACAAAATTTCTAAGCTAACATATCCGACGTAAATTAAAGTGAACTTTCTGAATCTGTCATTAGAAAATTTCAGGATTTTGAAGAATTAAAAAAAGTATCGAAAAAATTCTGTAAAAATTTCAGCGTATTCTTTGTCTAATTCTAAGAACTTTTTGTTTGAGCCGCCATTATGGATGCTTTTTCTCTATTTTCAAAATTCCAACATATACATTTTAAAGTTCAGGTATTGAGGTCACGATTTCATTACTTTAAACGGGAATTCTGAAAAGCTTTCAATGTGAAAAGACGATATAAAATAAAATGCAGTTGAAAAATCCGCGTTTTTTTTTCAAATAATCATATACAGTTTTTCACAGTTGCCTGTTTTGAAAAATCTAATGATAGATTCTTAAAGTTCATTTAATTTTACGTTGGATATCATATCACCAGTTAAATGGTACGAATATTCCTTGGAAATTTCTTAGGACCTGTTTTTACCCAAAATACGAGCTCCGAAAGCTGTAGTGAAAAAATGTTCATTCAAGGCTTAATGTGTTAACCCGTTTCGTCACAAAACGACATTAGTCCCCGGTTTTTATCCTTCGTAAGTTTATAGTTATCTTTGAGATATTGTTATGAAATGCAGATTTTCTATAGTTTTTGGGCATACTCTTTTCGAATCTGAAGTCCGTTTTACGGTATCACTTTCCATTGTTTAAATGTGGCCACTTAAAGGGGAAAAAACGTGGAAAAGAGCGAAAACTTTTTCAGAAAACTGCAATTTTTCTTGCGAAGGATTTTCGGAATCGTGTCAGATCTCAGAATCCTGTGGCATAATGCGTTTTACTAAAAGTTGGTCAATATTAATATTTACGTTACAAAATGGCGTCCTCAAAATGGCGTTGCTCGTACGGAATTTTTTTGTCATTTGGGGTTTATTAAAATATTTCTGGTATCTTGAGGTGAACTTTGATGAATATGTAGATTGCTTTTAAGGTGACTGAATACTAATTCGTTATTAAATTTTGCAAATTCAAAATGACGGATCCAATGTGACTTCGGAACCTTCTATATACCAAATACCAGACAATTTTTTTAAAATTTAATAACGGATTGGTATTCATCGACCTCAAAAATAATCCACTAGAACGTATTCATCAAAATACACGACAAAATACCAGAAATGTTTTAATAAAACTGAAATTAAAAAAAATCGAATCAATAGCGCCATTGTGAGGACGCCATTTTGTAACTTAAATCTTAATATTGACTAACTTTTAGTAAAACTGATTATGCCACAGGATTCTGAAGTTGCAGTTTTCTGAAAAAGTTTTCGCTTTTTTCCACGTTTTCTTCCGTTTAAGTGGTCATATTTAAAAAATGGAAGGTGATATCGAAAAACGGATTTCAGATTTGTAAAGAATATACCCAAAAACTATAGAAAACCTGCATTTCATAGCAATATCTCAAAGATATGCATAAACTTACGGAGGATGAAAGCCGGCGACAAATTTTGTCGTTTTGGGACGAAACGGGTTAATGGGTTTCTTGGAAAATATTACAAATTGAAAAGGTTCTCTACACAATGGCTCTATTTTATCTGTATTGCTACAACCAAATATGCTGGTATTAATTTTAGTATTGGTGGCGGTATTAATCGGATGCGACAACAATATGACGTCAAAAATAACAAAAATTCAAATTTGTACAATAAATAGGCATTACTTTCGCACCGGGTTTACTTTTATTTTTAATTTTTTCGATAGTTTAAAGATTGGACGTGATCTTTATTTCTGATGCATGGCTATTTTACGCAGCATCTCTTTTAAGCTTACGGTGGTAAATCGACACTAAAAATCATCACACCGGTCTGCTTCACACCAGCAGAATTTTAACAGTAAAGAAACGGAGGAAAGTAATATTCCGGAAGGTACTTAGGGAGATACTGACCCTAAAGTTATTAAAGAGACGGATATTCTAATTCGCCATTCTTTATCCTAACATATTTTATGTTGAAAAGTTAGCTGTAAGGAAATTACATATTAAACATTTCTGATTCGTATGTGAAATTTGTTGTCATAAAGAGAAACAACAGAAGACTTTCATATGTTATTTCACCCAATACAGAATTACATTTAATGAAGCAACTTCATCGGAGAAAAAAAGTTCAATGCGATTGCCAAAATCCTCAGGGTAGACCGGAAATCCAACTTTTTGAAATAACGGCACCGGGTTCGAAGCCTCCTCATTTCAAGACGCAGAGTTCGAACGATTTTTACGATCTTCCAGCAGAGGGGCGTAGATCAGGAACGCAGAGTTGCGCGTCGCGATTTACATTGGCATCGCCGGAAGCAGGATTCGCTTCTTGAGGCCCCAAACAGGCCCCCGGTGACCATTTACTTTGACAAAAGTAGAACCGAGAGACCGTTCTATTCGGTTGAACCAGTTAAAATTGCTTTTACCAGTCGTGCATTGCCAGCTGTGTTATCGAATATTCCCAGAGGAGACCTTTAGCAACTCGCCGCGGAAATGGAAGCTCGATTTCGCGAAGCCAACGGAAGAGAACTATTGAGAGAAACATAGAGAATATAATGAATAAATGCATGCTGGTTGCACACGACGAACGAACGTCGAGTCGCTGATTTTGGCGTTTATTGAATTACCTCTTGTTCTGTGGCGTCTGGCCAGAGATTAATTAGCAAATTTTCCATGTGACAATTGATACATTTTTGTTATAAAAATGCGTCCTTGTTAATTGCGCTACTGTTTTTAAACATCTGCCAAATTTTACAATAGTAACACAGGCCCACAAAAAAAATGTATTGATCTGGGGTTGCGACTACATTATTCCTACGTAGTTCGGCCCCCTGAACTCGAATCTACAATAACAAATAGTCGTTTCCCCGCTCGTTTTTGAGAAAATCTCAAAAGAGTTTTTTTTCAGTGTTAAAGGCTTAAATATAAGGGAATACGATTTGCCTCGTGTTAAGACGACACTATTTTTATGTATTTTGATTCGCTTAACATGAATCGCATAGCAATAAAATACACGAGTTTTCCTGCTTGTTTTAGAGAAACGCTCAAGAAACTAAAGAACAAAAACGTTTTTACAGTGACAAAGGCTCGAAAAGAAGAGTATCACTTGTCTCACGTTGAAATCACATTATTCCTATGTACTTTGACCCACTAGACACGAATCTGCATTAAAAAATATAGGTCGCCTAGTGACGTTAAACATAACCTAAAAAACTTGTTAAAAAACACGCTTTTATAGCGATAATGGCTTCGAAACGTAGAATTAATATGACTTCTGTCAGCTTAAGATCAATGTGAATTATAATCATGAAAGAATGAGGAAGGACTGTTAAAAATTAAATTAAATTTAATGGTCTCTGAATACGAATCTTTCAACTAGAATCCAAAGTGGAAGGTAAAGAGAAGAAATTCGATTTTTCAAAAATACACTTTGACAAATCGACCTTCCAATTGCTTAATGCCAAAGACAGTGAGCAATAATCCGTTTTTTTGCCGGGTTGCTAAAAACGAATTTGAAGTCAATCATGCAAACTTTAAAATGCGGACCTAGTATGATGGACCATTATGTGATAATTTTATTATGTCGATCAAATTCTATGTGGTCTACAAGTAGAATTTGTGGTAAAAATTCCAAAATAAAAAATGACGGGCTCAGCACGGCTTATCAGCATGAGTTATGTTTAATTATGCCAATCCAAATTCCCCAATATATACGTTTGTATATTTTTGGTGTCGCTTCTTTATAATCCAGAATTGGAACTACACATTTCAAAATGACGTATTCTATAAGACTTGTGTTTGTATCAATCTGAAATAAGAAATATAGTTCTGGAACTGAATTCATACTCAGTAATTTAAAAAATGCACAGACCCTGATTGTAATAATGAAAGTTACTTCACAATGGTCCATCATATTGGGTCCCCTATTTTGAATTTTGCAACTTTGACTTAAAATTTGTTTTCGACGACCACAGAAACATGTAATTCAATGAGCAATTGGAAGTTCGATTTTTCCAAATTAGTCTTTAACCAATTAACGCCCAATGCACAACTTTTTTTGCTTCAATTTCAATTGAGTATTTCGTATTAAAATCGAAGTTCAAAAAAATTGAAAGGTACATGTCCTATCATTTTCGAGGTTGTTCTTCAAGATTCCGAGGTCAAAATTGCATTTCAGCCAACAGGTCATCCAATATGGCGACGAATTTCAAAAAAATATCTCGAAAAAAATTGATAAGTGTAGATATTTCCCGATTTTGTTGTAAATTTTTAAAAAATTTGGCGCCATATTGGAATTCTTGATGGCTGAAACTCAATTTTGACCACGGAATCTTGAAGAGCGACCTGGAAAGTAATAGGACATGTACCTTTCAATTTTTTTGAACTTCGATTCTAATGCGAAATACACGATTGAAATTGAAGCAAAACAAGTTGTGCTGTAAGCGTTAATGGGTTAAACCGCCAAATTTTGAATTTCTGCCCGCCACCCCGGATTTTAGGTTTAAAATTTTTTAATTTTAACTTCAGCTTGTATTATGAGATCTTTGAAATTGTAAAGTATCCAATTTGAACAAGAAATAGTGTTTTTTGGGTATTTAAAAGGCATGCGCCCAAAATGGAGATAAATGGCACGTTTACAGGCAAGTAAGTTAACAATGTATTTATTATTGGATATATATTGCCACAAACGTTATACTTTATAAAAGTAACTACTCAATTTTCTAAAAATTTATTTTTATTTCTTTCTATGGGAAATTGTAAATTGATAAAGATAAAATATATAAACAATTCTTCTAGTTGGAGCGTACGTGGGAAAGGAATCGAAATTACAAAACGAAACATGAATATTTATTCATCTTTTACACGATCAATAATAAATTTTTAGGTTATGTATCGAACCATAAACATAAACATTAAAACTGCAATTGGAGACTGTATATACTTCTATTGTTTAAAACAAAGTCATTTGTAAGTACAATCTCTTTATGAAAAAATGCATTAAAAATGTTGAGAAAAGTGTCTCAAATTGGGACACCCATTTTTGCACTGCGGTTGTAAAAGATCGGATAATCGCACGAAATAATTTGGAAATGTATTAAAAAACATTGTGTCAGTAATTGTTCCTTTTTTCTCTTGGAAGAGAGAACTGAAATGGGTTTAAAGTTCTAGAATTAGATCCACAAAGAACCAGAAACTTTTGTAATTTTGTACAATAAGGAGTTTTAACGGTTCTTAGTACGACTTCTAAATTACCGAAATCCTTGACAAACGAGTAGAAACGATATATTTTTATAAAATTTATCATTTTAGCGAAATGTTTAAACTTTTGAATGGATACAGTTACATTTCACACTGCTGCAGATTGTTGTATACCGTTTATTTAGTAACTTATTGTGGTTCAAATTACAGCATATTTGCAATTTATCGCATTATTTGAACCATACAGGTATATATTTGAAATATTCGTATCATTTAACTGGTGAAAAGTATATAATGCGATATTTTTGTAATAACGAAAAGTATACAATGCAATATTTTTTAAATTTACGATAAGTGAAAATCTAGGCGAAAAACGATATACACGTTTTCATGTAAAAGAGCTATTCAGAAACGGAAATTGAAAAGAAAATCGAACGTACAGAACATATTTTAAGATATCAAATTATTTTCAGTTCCATTCAATCTTCCTTAAATCTGATTTGGAATAAACTATATATGCGACTTTTGAACCATTTCTTTATACAACCGTCACATGAAAAGACTTTTTAAACTAATATTATGTTATGAGATTATGTGAAAAGGGTGTAATTGCAACTTCAAATAAAATTCGATAAATCTTAAGCTAAAAATTCAAAGTCATAAGATAAAAATAGTTTTAATCAATTAACAGTATACACTCTAAATTCCTTAAAGTGAATTTTGAACCAAGTTTGACTTTATTTATAGCGATTATGCCAGTTCCACTTCTATAGAGTGAAATATAACTTTGTAACGAACAAACATAGCTGTAACCTTTAAAAAAATTATTCCTAAACTAATAACCTATAAAAGTAGATTTCATTTTTGGCATTAGTTTACGAATTAAGTTTTCATCGTCTTTTATTTATTTTATTATTTGTATTGAAAAACTTTGGCATTGCAGTGTTGATATTCGTAAATAAGTTTTTGAATTATCATCAGATAAGACACTATAAGTATGATTGTTTAATACCTGACCATTCAAGTACCTTTATAAAGGTGGAATTTCATTATAATATGAAGTTAAATTTGACTTTAAAAGAGTTGCTCAATTCTCACTGGTTTAGGGTGGAATTCATATTATCACGTTATCGCGAAATTCAAGTTATTTTCACTTTAAGAGAATGTAAAGTGTACAAACAAGGGAAAATTAAGTGTAAGTAACAAACAAAATTTGTCGATGTATTGTACTGATGATTTTGAGGTGTGGTGTAGGTTTTTTCTTTTCATTAAATGAGATTAACATATTTTCAACATGTTTTTATACGGATAACATTTTGTTACATACTTCTATATGTGTGTAAAAAGTAAAATTTGACTTTTCTCATTAATAAAATATATAGACTGCACTGAGGGGAAACATAGTGAATTTTACAAAAAGAAATGAGTATCTACTGCTGTAAAATGACGGGATAACTATTGTAAAGTAGTCAATTAAACTATCGTCTCTAATAACACGGTATACTATCAGAAATTAAATCAACAGTACTAAACGATACTATTTTGTTATTCTCTCTTAAAACCCAAATATGCACAATTTGCACACTGATTTATAGGAGCATTTTTTGTATTTAATAACAATTTTTAAAAAAATGAAGTCTTCCGTATCCTACCAGTGTTGAGGTCGCTGTTTCCAAAGGTGTGGACAAAATTTTCAAAAACTGATGTTTAACATTTTTTTTCAAAAATATTGGGCTAGTGCCGTTTATGGACTACGATCTTTTTAAAAGACAATTTTCATTATGACACCGATTTTTGATCACTTTCTAACCTACCGGAAACGTGTTCCAGACAGTTTTATTTCAACAGTAAGAGCTTTCATATATTTTCAATTTTGTCGATTAGGATTTTAATAGCGTCTGAGCATTAAAAAATATTCAAAATTATGGAATTGTCTTTATTTTAGATATGTATGACAATAATCTAATCAACAGGGTTTACAACGTTTTTTCGTTTTGATTTTACAGTTTGAGGCACTACATGCACAGTATTAAATTAATTGTTGTTCTTAGGCCGTTTTATATGCAATTCTTATTGATCTGCTCAAATAATTTTCAGCTATTCTGACTGCTCAATCTATTATACTTTCTTTACTTTATTGTTTACATTACAAATATATATGAAATCAGAACAATAGTTAGTGAATACAAACACATACATACACATACATCCAACTACACGCTTCAAAATTATGATGGCGTGTAGACGCGATTTTAAATTCCAAGTTGACAAAAATCAAAATACGTGAATATATATTTTTCAAACAAAACAATCCGGAACTCCTTACTAATAGGGTAGAAGGTGATAAGAAATCTACATCATAGTGAATATTTTATTTTGAATAAAAATTGTAGCCCCAAAATCGCGGTTTTTTTCAATAGTGCATTCGTGGCGTTAAATGATTAAGATATTACTTCTAGATAGACATAACTTACTATTGTTTAGATGATGATTATTATACTAACTAAGTATATAAGAATATACGACTATTATATTTAATATTTTTATAGTTTATTAATTAATAACCTCTTTAAATTTTGAAAGCACTTTTAATTATGCACTGAATTCTTTTCAAAATTTTTTGAACACTTTTTAAAGTATTTCCCGATTTTGAAAAATTCAAAAAGCGTTAAAAAAATTCTGAACAAAATTCAACGCATTCTTTGATTGATTCTAAGAACTTTTTGTTCAACAACAAGCTTTCAAAAAGTCTACCATTTTACAATTCGTCACTTTTGTTTGCATTTGACTCTTATGGGTTAAGAGTGGGTGTAAACGAATGGTGGAAGGGTTTGCAAATAAAACGCGCAATATGATCAGACACAAACTAAAAATTGAATTTATTCCGATCACCGGTGACGATTCGATCGCGACGCGGACTTCCTAACCCGACGACGTCCCTAAACGAACTGAAAAAAACCCGATCGTCAATTTTTTACATCTAAGTTCGACTTTTCAATTTCTCGAACATTTAAATAGGTCATATTATATATTGATTATACTATTCGAAATACAAATTCTTTTATCGAGATCGTCACCATTTCGAAGGGCCTTTTACATAATTTACCTAACAGGCCTGCTTTATTTTGAGAGGTACCCCCATTCGGGTGTGCAATGCAACCTCTGTGGGGAAAAACCTACGCCGGGTACCGCAGTTGATAAAACATCGATTCCGTCCGTAACAGTGGGTTTTCAACCCTTAGATGTAACAAATAAAATAATAAGCACATGTCATAACTCTTCATATTGGACCTCGACCGCCCTGTTTTTGGTAATTTCACTGAATTTTATGGTATACTTCGCATTGAAAATTGCACTTTTTTAAAAAAAATAGCCTTAAAACTACCCTTCATTTTTTTTAATTGAAGAAAATGAAGAGTAGAGTATTGTTTTTCTGTTTTTTAAATGGCATACATCGATAGAGGGACCTCGAAAATAGTGGACGGAAAATATATAGTAATACGTCTTTGAACGTTGACGGACAAAACGGACACTTTGGTACGAAATGGATTAAGAATTTTTTCAAAGCACATAAAGCACATGATTAAATATAATACGTAAGTTACATTGCTATAAAATAAAAAAATTTTTAATAAAAATGGAATAAACTTTAAAACTATTATTGCCAACTATCTGCTATTATTTTAGGTATATAAATTACAGATACGAAAGCCACTTGAAACGTGAAAAATGAAACCAATATTCATCGCACGAATATACAATTTTATTCGACTTAAGAGGTTTTTATCAACAAAAAAACTCAAATTTTATGTCTAGTTAATAAATGGAATATATTATGTACGTATGATTTCATTTTTTAAATATAAATGCGACTACCTAAAATTTCATGTATTTAGTCTAAACGATAATAAGAAAATAAATTTGTTTTTGATTTATAATGAATAAGTCGGTTATAAATATTAATTAAATACATAAAAATATTCATTTTATTTATAAGTTACAAGTTTATTTACTCTTTAAACGTAACCGTTTATTTTCGTATATATTCTATTATAATTCAGAGCTATTTAAGTCTGATATGCCCGGAAAATGTGTTTTCAATTTCATCTTGAATTGCTGGCATTGCATTGACTAGTACCAAGATTCTAGAGCACTGGGAATAATTTCATACGCATTCTGAAAATTAAGGTTGTAATTAAATTTAAGATGGTGATTTCACATCCGGCGCATAGCTTCTAATTTTCATTGTGCATTACTTTAATTACATGTAGTTACTTCGCACTTAAATTGAATAAATAAATCTTGCATTAAATATATGATTATTCCTACATTGTCCTCTACATATTCACTTGCGGTTAAGGCTGTACAAATACGTTCAATATTAATGTTCTATTTTACAGTACTTATTAAATGTAATCAAAGTATTCTAATTAAAAATAAATTTACGATGTCGATATATTTTCCAACGGTATAGCAACAGATTTTATGTCAATTGAAACCGAATGGCGGTAATCTAGAACAAATTTTTTTCATAAATCATTTTTTGAGCGTCAATATATTCCCAGCATTTAAGCGACCTGTAAAAAACTTATAACATTTGAGAAATTTGTATCATGAGTCGATTCTAAATATAATTTACATAAAGAAAAATATTCTTATTATTCATGACATGCCTTTAACGGTTGTCTTTTTTCTCGCAAATAACAATATTACACATTTTCGACATGTACATTAGCATAAATGTAGGCATGTCATTCGAACGTTTCAGTATATAACACTGAAATATTAACTACGCCTTCAAAACATTTTTAACACGCAGAATCAGTTATTTGTAATGGTCTATAAATTTAGTATTATAAACAAATTTGATTTTATTAGCAATAGCACCTTTGACAATTGTTTGCTGTTGTTTACAATTTTTAAAGTTGCTCTTTATTTAGCAACTTCTTATTTTAATAAGAACAAGTACTTAAATATTTATGAAAAGCCATTCTCTAATAAAAGAAAATTTAACATTAATATTTTATTCAGAATTTTTTGTTCAAATACTTTCAATATTGAATGTTAAATTCATGCGAATAGTTTTAACGGAACGCAATATTTGAAAATTAATATTTGTATATCTCTAAATAGTATGCAACTCTGGTAGACTTTCGTCCAGTTTTGCGTTCTTCTGCCCAGTTTCTCCGTATCTGTAGATCTAAATAAACTAGGCAGAGTCTCTCCAAAAATCGAGTTCGTTTTCTACCAGAGAAACTGTTACCAGTTTATTATTTTATATGAGAAATAAAATGCAAGTAAAACTGTGAAATACATACTGCATAGTAGCACGTAAGATTCCTAGGGTACAATCCTGGAAAGTTGGGTGACTGTAAGCGGCACTTTTTCCTGTCGCAATCGCTGAAAGCTTTCGAGCAGTAAGTGCCGGCAATGAGATTCCCCAAATATTGTTCCGAACTTGGTTTCGTCGGTTCGGTTTGTTCCGGTCCATGCACCGGAATCTCCATCGACGTGTTTGCGAATTCCAAGCCGAATGCTTGGTCAATCGTCGTTGTGGTTGGTGTTACACCCGGTGGTGGTGTACTTACATGATTCATACCTGGAATGAAATATTTTTTTAAGCCCTTTCATTTTTTCGATGTACTGTAAATGTGTTTTTGAAATTAAAGAAATACAATGTAAATGCCCTGTAAGAAAATTGACCATAAGTTCTGTCCTGCATACTAACTTCTGCCTAGATCTTTTATCACAATCTGCCTAGAAAGTAGGACAGAATCTGCCTGGATCTGCCCAGAATCTGGTGAAGGAATAGGGTTATACGTAGTCCATAATAGTCCATAACCTTTATGTTTTTGTCTTTCAATGAAGCTTTTGATGTATTATTTGCAATGACAATTTTAAATAATAAGTGTAAAGAAAGGTTACCTTAAGAAAGATAAACAGCCATGTATATAACTTTGCATCTTTATATACTGTTATTAAATTTTTTTTTGCAGCGGAAATTTTATTTTTGTCTGATTCACGGAATAAACAAAATTTAATAAGTTTCAGCATATAAAGATGCAAAGATATATACATGCCTGTTTATATTTCTGTGTCTTAACCTTTCTATACACTTCTGATTTAAAATTGTCATTTCAAATAACACATCAAAAGTTTGATTGAAAGGCAGGTGTAAATGTTCATGTTCTGCGACAGGTCAATATTATGTTTCAGCAGTCCGGAGTTAATGCGTATAACATAACCTCATATTAGTACTGGTGGCATTATTTTGTGAAACTTATGTTCATCCGGCTTGATTTGGAATAAATAAGTACATTTTATCAATGTTTTTACTCATAATAATCTATTTGTTTTACTCAGGTTATGTCTGTAAGCATTTCTAGTAATGTGTTCATTTTTTTAAACGTCTGTTCACCAGATTCTATCAAACTTTACCAGATTCTGGCCAGAAACCGTCGCCCCTGGGAGGAGACTCTGGCCAGTATCTAGGATAATCTGCCCACCGACCAGAAATTATGCCAGATTCTGGCCAATAACTCCTTAATTTTCTTACAGGGTGACAATTTGGATGTATATTGGTCGATACTTTATTGACTATGTGATGTCATGGGATTACCCTCAGTATTAACATATTTGGATATCGGCAATACCACGTACTAAAGCACGAGGAAATATTACCAGCCATAAAAGATATGCGGGATGTAATCAAAATGAGGTGGCAGAAAGATGCACAGAGGCTTACAGTTAGTAATAAAAAAAGTCATGAGCGTCATAACAAAATCTTTGACTTTGCATTAATATCGGAATAGTATGAATGCATAACAGATCAAAGCATTCGTACAGAAGAAAAATAATACTACACTGAAAAATTAAACAAAATATATGGGAAATATGTAAAACAATCGTTATTAAATGATACTTTTAATTGACAATTTTTTATTCAATTATTATCATTTTTGATTACCTAATCTCATCATGAATCATTCATAAGCTCAAATTAGTTATGTATAATGGATTTCTACCGGTGTTTTGTCTGATTTTCTCTCAATAAATTCAGGACTTTCTAGAAGTTAATATCAGTAAATACGTCCATTCTCGAATGCCCAATTTCAAAGGTGTTCATTCCTAACGTTAAATATAATATATTATCTACACACTACTGGACTCGCACCGATTTACATCGCATTTTTTAGCCCTCAATATATATTTTGCTGTTGTCCGACTTTCACCACGGGAAGTTAATTATATTCGGAGAGTAATTTTCTTTTTAATATTTTTGAATAATTTTTAATTTTATTGTATTTTTTACTTTATTTATTTTTATAACATTGACAACATGATTCTCTTTTATTGAACTTAAAATCGCCATAGTGAAAGATTACAACGCTCTCATAAAAAAAATTGTACTACGGAATGAAAAGCTTTCCCGATTGAAGTTAAAGGAAGGGAGTTCGCGCGTGCTCCAATTCAGAAGGAGGCTGTCAAAAAACCGATAAGTAAAAAAACCGACAATGCAAAAGTCGAAAGTTAAAAGATGACTGTCCGTTTGTCGATGTGTCTATTTCGTTATGTGTCGGCTTTTTGACTATCGGTTTTTTGACCTCTCGGCTTTTTGATTTGTCAGCTTTTCAATCTGCGCCCTTTTCATTAAGATATTATTATCATCCTTTTGATTTTTATAATACTGAACAGTAATTGTCAGATGTTGATACAAATAAAAATATATGGTATTCAATATAATGATTGTTAGACAAAATATACTTTCAAATAATAAATACACAGGTCTACAAAAAAGAGGATCATGGATGTTTTTCCGATGTCGTTGTATGCGTAAAATCCAGACTCGAAATTAGAATTCGTCCATCTCGTCAGGTTTTTGAGATATTTGAGGTCATAATTGCGATAATGGTGTTATTCTGATATTTAATATTTCCTCTGAATTGTACAAACAGTAAGACATTTTTGTACTTAATACTGTACTTAATAATAAAAAGAAGACTATCAACTAAAAACAAATTTCAGGTTAGAAATTGCTTTCAGGTGAGAGTTCTATTATTGACAAGAAATTTTAGATCCGAAATCTTCTTTCAACGATGTATTAGATGATTTTTGGTTCAAAAATTTTTTAGTGACATATTTTCCATCGGTACAAGATTTTAGTTGTAAAACTTCATTTTAACAAAATGTTCACCATCGCCAGAAGACTTCGGAAATGAAGTGTTGCATCAATGAAAGTTTTACGATGCACGCAAGATTTGAAATTTAGAAACTGCTTTCGACAAGACTTTTACCATTGATAAGAAATTCCAGATCAGAAATTCTCTTCAAATGAGAGTTTTTTCATCAACACATGATTTTACATCTAAATTCTTTTTAATTGAAGTTTTATCATCGACAGAAGATTTTCAAGATCAAAACCTTCTTTTGGTGAGATATTTACCACCGATTAAAAATTTTAAATCTAAAACCTATTTTCAAGAAGATTTTTACCATCGATAGAAGAATTTGGAATATTTTTAATCTAAAACCTTATACTAATGAAGTTTCTGCAGCCCAAAAATTATAATACCTTAAAATACTTAAGCAAATTATTATATTAATATTAAATGTACATCTACAAAAATAAATAATAGTAAGTCTAGCAAATATCGATAAGAATTACAAATCATTTCAGTTCCTCGAATTTATGAAAAAATTTATTAACATATTTTATTCATGCCAACCTTTACGTACACTTTATGAAATTTAATATACGCGTATATTAGTTTAAAATAACCATGTATATTAAATTTAATATACTTGTATAAGCAAATAACTTCATATATAGGGGAAGGCGGAGCGAAGCGGCAAGGATTTTTTCCGTGTATCATTTCTCTCCTCCAAATTCATATTTAGGATAATGCAAAGTATCATTTGATAGGTAATTTTATAGTCAATATTTACATACATGCTATAAGTTATGGTATATGTATTACAGAAGGCCAGCTATGGCCAATTTAAAAAACATAAAAAACACGGGGCGAAGTGGCAAATCTTTATTTTTAGAAGTCTCTCAGACGACAATCATACAATTAACTGCAAGTCATCATCTTTTAAGTTGTTATTGTTTGTTTTAATAAAAATAAAATTTCCACGATGGCGGAATGAACCTCTTCAGATATATCAAAGTTTCCAACAGCAGCAAGAAAAGCAATTGCATCTTCGGAAGCTTTGAATACTCATATTATATAAGGATCACCTGTTTTACCTTCATATTTAGTTACTCAATGCATTCATCAAAAGTGAATTCTAAATTAAAAAATGATCACGGAAAAAATTTCGCCGCTTCACCCAGAGTATCATTTGGACTTTCAGGTACGTTATCTCATTATAAACGCACTAAAAAGGAACAATTCATTTTTTATAAATAAGTCCAAAAAATATAATTTTGGAATAAATATATAAATGATGATTATGAAACTGCCAAAATGACAATATTGATCAATCTGAGAACAATGTACAGCAAATGACTTAAAAATTTTGTGTAAAAATTACATTTCTCGTCCCCAAAGGTACGTAAAAGAATGAAAAATTAAATATCATGCCTCAAAATGTGAAAAATGGTGTAGACAAAGAAACCACATATTATGATATTTTACAATCAGTATGATCATAATGGAAATATTTGAGATTCGTCACTTCGCCCCGTCCGCCGCTTCGCCACGTCTTCGCCTACATGTATATTAATTTTGATGTCAATAATTTAATAGTGTATTATTTCAATTGAATGAAACTTGTGGTACATCTAAGCAGATGTTTCTAGGCTTGAAAACATTATAATTCGACATGAAAATACATTATTTTTTAAATTTTCCATTGATACAATTTTCGAAACAATCATCACAGTTTCAAAGAAATAGTATCGTACAAGAATATTATACGATTGTAATTTATGTACAAATTATTTTGACCACCTCGAATCTAGTCAACTAAAACGCCACACGATGTATAATTACAATCAACATTAATCAACCTAAGAACATTTGAAATTTTGTTGCCCGCGTGTTTATTGAATCCTTTTTTTTATAACGAAAATAGTAATTTTCGAGGATTTGATAAAGTAACGAATTTTCTAAAAGAGGATTTCTTGAAAGATTTATGGGACTTACCTACGAAAGGATTGTTGTACCTCACCACAGCATCTGAGCGCCGTATCATCTTATACGCCATTCGGAAGTCAAAATTAAACCCCGCCTGACGATCCTCATTGAGCCTGAAGAGGCGTAGTGTTATTGATACACTCGACGTCTCGCTGTAGTAAATCGTTGGTCCCCGAGATGTTCCACACCAGAGACCTCCTGCGTCCGGTCGATTCGCCTCGGTTACTTGAAGCGATCCGTCGGGACATCCTTCCGCAGTGAAGGACACGAATTTCCCAAGCGTGAAGCTGTCGAAAGTCAACTGCAACAAATTTCCACATTCAATATTGACACATCTTGTATACCCTATTAACACTGACGTACCAGAAAACTGTCTAGTACAGGTCTGCTCTAGATTCGTTTTCATCTTTCAAAATCACATAATCATATATTTTCGAGAAATTATTCTGATTTGTATTCATACGACCAGAAATAGTATGAAATTATGACAAATTTGTATCTAGCACGATTTCATTCGAAATTCTAATTTAACCTTCAAATGCTGGATAATCCTTTTGTTTGCTTAACTGTAAAAATGTATTATGAAATAACTGTAAAAGTTGATACATCCAGTATTGACTGCAATGAAAAAATACTCGATGAATTTTACCACGTCGAGTGAGGGCAAAAGAGGATACCTACTAACATAGGTTCGACTCCGGAGATGGAACCTCTGAAACTGATAAATTCGGTTAGAGTACAATGAGAGCTAACACCTAATACCAAATTCAAGTATTCTATCACGTGGGAAAGTTTAAAAAATCATTATTGAAGTTGCGGATTTTACATAGAAAAGAGCAGTAATCTAAGTAGCAATAGACCGCAGTCTTTTGTTGGCAGTACAAACAGACTGTTACTACTTAGATTACTGCGTTTTTCTACGTATTATCTGCGATATCAACAACAATTTTACAAACTGTCCCACATGCTAAAATTATTGGACTCAATTGCGGAGTCCAAGACAGAGTAATCGTTAAATTTTACTTCTGTAGGCTTCAATTTTACTCTCTTGGAGTTACATTTGCTCCTCTGGGGTATTTCATGCCACGTTTGAATCCCTTTACCGGTGTAGTTATATACTGTATCGAAAACTGGTTACTACGAGGCCGGCCGACAAACATCTTTTATTTCAACTAGCTATAACTTATTCAATTCTGAAAATTTTGAAACGAATTAAAAAAGAAATTATTCGTTAGAGTTTTTTACATCTAATGAAGAATGAACAAATTATATATCTCAATAAACAATCGAGTTTTTCTGGGCCTCGAAGCACATGACGCGTTGATCATCGGCTGCCTCCAACTTTAAACATTCGTTACTTTTTGACTATTACACCAATAAAGATAAAACTTTCTAGAAAATTTGTTCATACCTTTCTCGCTGACAGTTTTTGGATACTCGAAATTTGCTCGATAAAAGAAGAGCCAGAAGGTATATTTTGCAGTTGCGTAGAAAAAAATTAATAACTTTATTGTTTATTGAGATATATAATTTGTTATTTGACTATTAGATGGGAAAGCTCTAATGAACAATTTTTTTTTTTTATTAGTTTCAAGACCTTCAAAACTGACTATATATTATAGCACGTTGAAACCAAGCAAAAAAGCCGGCTGCGTATAGTAACTAGTCCTGTCTGGACGGTATTCATTTGCGTTTCTCTTTTTCCGTATTTATTGACGTCATTCAGCTACATTTTGACTCCAAAGAACTCAAATGTAGTCGAACCCGACCTACCCCATTTTCTGCTCCTTTGCACTGCAATTTAAGTCCAATAATTTTAGAGTCCATAATGATAAAACACTCCAATACGGTATAAGGTGTTAGCTCTGACGCTCTATCATTTTTGGTGGTTCCATCTCGGGACGGAAAACAAATATGCTCATGGACATCCTCCTTTATAACCAATGCTGGGTGATGGGTTTTTACACAGTCGACTTACTTAATTTAGCAATTTGCGTAAAATTTCATTTCGTATTTGTAAAATTCCCTACTGAAATTGTAAATGCTCAAACATCCTGCTCCAAGCTTATTATATGTTCCAAGGACGTAACTTGGAAAGAAAGTACGCGACATTTATAGGTTGGGGTAACGCTGGATGGATGAATATAGGAAGTTGTTAAACAATATTTTCAATATTTGCTGCTGTAACTAACATAATTCAACGAACCAAAGGTTAAAATTTTCGTTGAAATGTCTACTTTTTGATGCGATGTGACGTTTTGCGAAAATCTAAAATATATACATTGAAATTTAAATAGTTCCAAATGAAATATGACTTGTTTCATAAGACATTCGCGACTAGCGAAATTTCTGAAATCATATATTCCGAATCTGAATTGAAAATTCGAAAATTGAGCTTTTTAATGCACGAGCCGGTCCGATGCTCGAAATTCCGGTAAAGTTTTATTACTCAGGCAGCTAAGAAAATAAAGGGGAAAATTTTTTAATATCGATATTTCAAAAGAATTTGTTCTACGGATATTAAATGCATTTTAAAAAATAAACTGTAATAACTTGACCATTATTACTCTACTGCAACTTGATATTTATAATATGTACCCCAAATAACATAAAAATTTATAAATTACATAATCTCGACTATTTTTTAATTGTAGACGCAACATAAATTGTATTTTTCATCTTCTTTCCTAGAAAGCATCAGGGAAACTTCTAAGTTTAAATAATTTTTAGTGAGACATCTGAAATATCGGGGAAGTTTGGGGAAATTTTGAGTTTGATTTACTTGAAAATGAGCTGAGCACTGCAGCTTTCATTTTCTACAATATAGCATTATAAAATTAAAGATTTTTTCCCTCCATTCACTTCGACGTCTCGGAAATTCTTTTCTATTGCGAAGCTCAATTTTTTAATTTTGGTTTCAGATTCGGAATAAGTGACTTTGAAAATCCTCCTCTACCGAATTTCATATGAAACAAGTGATATTTCTGTACGTTGATCGGCCATATGCGCCCATTTTTAGTTTTCGCATTGTGACTTCAGATTCGAAACTATTGACCCAGAAAACCCCTGGTTTAAAGTTTCATCCCAACGAAGTAACATTTCTGCAATTCTGTCAACCATATTGCATCCGTCATTCTGAATTTCTTAATTTCGACTTAAGATTCGGAACCTCGAATTTCGTCCGAAAGAAGTCAGGTACTTCTTTATTTAAAACGACGACATTATAAACATAATACTCTTAAATTCCTTATTGGTCAATATTTTGACTTTAAAATCGAATAGTCGAGTATTTTACTCTTAAGTCAAATGACAGATTCAAGCGTCGACATTAGATCACCTTAAAAATTCGCTATTTGCTAATTAATTGAATAATGCTGTTCTGTTAATTCTATAAATTTAATGAAGCCTTAGTTTGCATTACTTTCATATGAATGAACAAAACTTCAAGGTGATTAATGCATCAAATAAAATTGACGATAATAACTTATTTCTTTAAGTTGCTTATTATGATTGCCAGTTGATTTTGAAGAAGGTAGCATTAAATTTTGATGAAATAATTTTTCATTACAAGTGAATTTAAAACTATATTGTGCAATATTTTACTTTACAAACTTAACGTTGTTTGTACACTTTTTTTTACTATATTTCGCTGTGACAAAAGCGTTAGTGTATTGCAATTCTATCATAAAATGTATTTATAAACACATAAGTACTTGTACATGCTTGCCATCATATACCTAAGAACAAGGTTAGAAACAAAAGGTGCACCGATCTGATCAGAATTTCGAAGAGAGGAAAAAATTATCTAAATATTACCAAATTTCGACCTACTACTGGTCCTTAGTACCAAATTCATACTACAACCTAACGTGAAAAAATCCTTGTATTACCAAATGTCTCCGTCATATTATTTTCACTTTTGTCCCTACTTCGATAAATAAATCGTCGAGAAAATATCTCGCCCTGATGTGAGGTCGAAAAGATGTATTTTCGCCCTATTTTGCTGCCGAAGCATTAATGTTGTTACTTGCTCGTTATATAAGGCGTACTTTTCGCCTAAATTTCACTATCTAATACATGGGTCATGAAATGACTATTGTACTCCCGCAATGGCAGGCGTAAAATGGTTTCTTTACGCCTACTGAATTTGAAATAGTCATTATTATTTTAATTCTCTTTACTAGGAGCAAATTCTATAACTATATCTTAGGAATTAAATGTTAGATAACACTTTTTAATGGATATTGCGTTCCCTAGTTTTAATTATATTTTGAAATGAAATTTTTTTCATGTGTGCTAACAAATTATGTTGTGCATTTTCATTTTAAACTTCAATATTACCCAATAAGGAATTACAATAGTGACGACACATAGAATTAAAGTGAATTATCTTTTATTTATATTAGTAGGTTATTTTTCATCTTTAATATAGTATTATTCTACCTTAAATGTGTTCTAATTCACTCAAAATTTGTTTAAAAAAGTATTCACGAAACGTTGCGAAATATTTTTCTGCAAAGCACTTATTCGTTACTGTTCTTTCCCCCATAGCGGTATTATTAAAAATTCCATTGGCAGTGTCCAGGGAATTTGAATCCAAAGCTGGACCCGCATGCATTTTTAACATTGCTAGAGGAAAGCTGCTGGATTAAATCGGACAGCATATCGGTGTGAAACATTTGAAGAGCCGGAATTTTTTTGCGGCATTTTTAGCTATCTCATCGATTGCCTTCCTGTATTGGAAAAAGCTCGAGGAGAATAGCCATTTATACTGCTTTCAAAACGTTCATTTCATATTTCTCTTCACCTCCACCCACCTGTTTTATTGGAAACATCAGTTTTGTTCCAGATTATTTAACTTCTAGTCACATTTATCTGGAGTTATAAATTAACATATAGATCTTAATCAATCACTTAACATTCAGGCACTTTTTCGGATAAACTATTTATTAGTATCAGATAGATGAGTTTACTATATAAATACGAACTTTGATAATGTAACATAACGTAATGTCATGTAGATATTTTTTGGATATTTAAGGAATATGAATGCGGTAAGAGGCATGCAAAAACTGCTATATGTAAGTATTTAATTGAAGATATATCTATATTGAATTTGAAATGCATCTGCACACATTTTTATACATCATGTATATTAAAAAATACTAGATATAGTACAATATATCTTATATGAAGAATTTTAATATTTTGAGGGATGTTAATAATTTCTTGTTTAATAATTAAATGGTTCAACCATAAAAATAAGTTGTTTGAGATTTTTAAATGTATTGGTACTAAACGTAATATATATTGGTACTGTCAAATTTAAACAATTGTCATGTTACAAATAAAGAAATTGTAAGTTTCAAACAGAAATATAGTGTATATGTTGGATAAATACTTTTATT
The DNA here is from genome assembly GCA_030407085.1 of Trichopria drosophilae. Lineage (NCBI taxonomy): Eukaryota > Metazoa > Arthropoda > Insecta > Hymenoptera > Diapriidae > Trichopria > Trichopria drosophilae. Next base: position 159,985,565 of record CM059583.1, read on the forward strand.
TACCGACTTTTTTGAAAATTAGAGCTCTATAAAATGCTCCAAATGTCTGTTTGTTCCATAGACATCTGCCTTATTCTGTTTTATTTGAGTTTATTACTTTAAGCGACACATGTCGTCTAAGACTGACATGTTCGAAATAGTGGATCGGCGTCGGAGAGATTTCTCGGGAGACTACAATTCGGCTTGTGTATCAATAGTATTAAGTATTCGACGCGTATTCTGGCTCCAATCTCGTTTGTCTACTACTTTTATTTTGTTGACTTTCCTAATTTATTTCGAACCGCAATTGTGAACTTCTTGCCTTTGTCTTTATTATTTTATTATATAAATATGTTTCCAATTATCAATAGTTTTGTCTGAAATCTTAATTGATGAACGATTGTTGATACGGGGAAAGTAAAAAATTATCCAAAAACTATTTCTGATAAATCTGGACTCGCTCTTTTAGAATTTGTTAATAGAACATTAAGTTTCATAAGTTGGCCATTTGTTTGGAAAAAATAAAATTTCCTACAATTTTGTTTCAAACAAATTGTTTGTTCGTATTATACGGACCCAGTGCACTGTTTCACCTAAACATATCATGTATGTAATATTCAAGTTCCAAAATAGTCAAAACTCCTTTTTAAGGTTTCAAGATTGCGGACCCAAAACAGCCACAGAAGGAATTTTAGCTACAATATTGATAGATATAGTCCGTTTCCATTAATCCATTTGTTATTTTTATGTCATTGACTAACGAAATATTATTTTCGTCTTGACAGGCGTAAAGTATGTTTTTACGCCTCTGCGGGCGTAAAGTTGACTTTCATGCCTACTAGGCTATCCCGACCCTCGGCCACATCGATCGCCACCGGGCGTAAATTTGGAGTTCTCGCCCGCCGTGCGAAAAAAACTATTGGATTCATTATTTACCCGGTGGTTTTCGGGGTCGCTCATCATGATTTTCAAGTTAATAATTTTCAATAATTAAAAATGGAGGATATAATACCGCAGACGATACTTTTGACATTGGTCGGATTGATATGAAATTTGTTACCCGGACGTTTTCGGAGACGTTGATCACGAATTTGCCATCAAATTTTACATCTATTTGACGGACGCTATTTTTAGAATCTATCTGTTTGGCTACGTACACTCCAAATTTCTTATAGTGTATTTTAAGCAAAGATCGACTATATCTAAAGTGCCTACGTAATGGAAGATCACTTTTTATACGAAAAAGAACGCTGCTACATAAAAAAGCGATTATTCCTAACCTAATAGCCAATAAACACAGATTCGTTATTTTGTAAAATAGACGTCATGAAAAGACATTAAAAAGTTAAAACATGAAAGGAAGCTCTGCTGTTCTGAAATATGCACAATAAATAGATAGTTATAGCTTCTTCTTATGTAATAAGAAACGAACAAACATAATCTATTTTTTAATATTTCGACAGTACGGTGAATGACTTAAGTATTAAAGGCACGTGCAAATGACGTATGGTCCATATTTATTAACCACTTAATCAAATTGCTGAAATTAATTTATTTTCTTAAAAATGTTATATATGTGAATATTAAATTATATAAATTGATTATAAGTATGTATAATCAAATTTTTCTCCGTGATTCTACTGAAATCTAAAGCTCTACTCCTGACTCATTTTTCATTTTAATTTAGTTAATAATCGGCCTGTGAGGATTATGGCTTGATCCTATTATATATTCACAGATTATCTTGAATTATGAGTTCACATTTTGTTTTATTCTACCTTTGAGACATAATAATTCGAAAGTCTGCGGATAGTTTACTAAAATTATTTAATTAATATTTTATCGTAATTAGCTTTTGGTTACATTCGAGGAACATGCGCAACAGGGACTAAAAAAGTCGATAATTTATCTTAGGTTTCGTTTTCTGATTCTTCGTAATCATGATATCGAATTATGTAGGTATCAAAATCTTTTAATAAGTAGAACTATTTTAAAAATTCTACAAGAAATATACATAGTTATGCATTTGTGTCTATAAAGTTTAAGTATTACGATTTTCAATTTGTGTAATTATATAAAAACTATAGTTTGTGTTTACTAATCTTGTGTAGGATATTTATAAGATAACTCATAAAACCGATGTACTATTAATATAACGTAAGTTTATGCAATTAAATAAACATTGACTTAAATTCAGGAAAAATTTGTATATGTGAATATATTAGTTAATGCAGAAACATGTGCCTTATGGAGTTTTAAATTGACATATGATTATGTAAGTAACTATTTACTAGAAATCGTTGTTTTCAGTATAAAAAATATGATTCAGTAAATTTATTACAGGGGAGGAGGAAAAAGATTTTTTTGAAGTATTTATTTAAGATATCCAGTAGATCATAGTTATACTGTTGTGAAATTGATAAAGAACTAAATAACTGAAGTTCGGACTAAGAGGAGTATACTTTACTATGAAAGTGTTTCAAAATATAATAACCAAATAATTTTACATTGATATATGTTTTTTTAAAAGATACAAGTGTACTATTGTTCTCTATTACGTATTATAAAGTATATAAGTTATAAAGTTTATATAAAGAGTAAATCATCAAAATTGTTTTTCATTTTAATTTCAATTTTTGGAAATTTTGATTAGTTTTTACATAAGAATCACCTGAAGATTTGTTATTAGCCTATTTTACGTAAATTAAAACAATTAATTCAAGACTTTAAGATTTGATTTCAAGACTCTAGACCTATATTAAATATTTATGTGAATACAAAATGATGGATCATGTAATATATGACAATAACAACTTTTAAATACACTGCTATTGCACGTTAGGCTGACATTAAAATTTGTTCGAGTGAGTGTTTATAATATATTCCGAAATATGCCGCAAGTACATGTGATATCCTCTTTAATACTCTAAATCCCACTTACATGGAGGAAGCTTAAACACGGCGTGTAAGAATTAATTAATGTGTACATGTGACGCGCTCTTTTTTATTTCACAAAAATGTGACGTAAAAGTGAGAATAAACTAATATTTAATACAGGGTTAATGAATTTCTAATTTTAAAGCAATAATACGATGTACTGTTATTATTTTCTTAATTTGAAATATTGAAAAACGTATTAAATTTCATATCTTAAAAAATAATATTTATCCAGTTTGCAACTTAAATCAAGTGCAGTTTGCTTTAGAAATAATAATATGGATAAAGCGAATTTTGAACTCGAACTTTTAATGGCTTATTAATACAAACGATCGATGACCTAGAACTGTAGAAATATATACATATTTTATACATTACTGGGATCGTGTTTAGTTATTTTTGGAACTTATCGGTCTTCTGAAATTAATTATTCAGGTTAAAGTGTACGAAAAATATGTCTGAAATTTCTAGAAAATTTGTGTGCTATTTTAGTCACAATGTCACTACATTGTCACCTTGTCATACCATTTATTTCATTTTTATTAAAAACTTCTGATATTTTTATGCATTTAGAGTTAAAAATATGATTAAATTTTACACTAAAAACCCCTGACAATCTCTAATTAATGATGATTAGCCAACGTTTGCAATTTTCGATTTGCCATATTGGAACAGCCATAATTGATTCGCCATTTTGAATTTTTAAAATCTGATACCAGATTTACGTTCAGCGACCCCAAAAACAGTATATGAATTGCGTGACACGAAGAGTCAATAATTTATTATCTTATATTAATACTTATTATTTTTAACAATATTTATTTATCAACGATCGAACTTCAAAGAAGTACCAAATAACAAACACTGAGGAAAAAAATAATAAACACCATATTCGACTATTTTTAGGTAAGCTCTTTCGATTGGTGTGGATTAAAGTACAATACAATTTTTTTGGTATCAATTTTTTGTTGAAACTTTTTTCAACAAAATCTTGTAATATCATGCAATTTGGACTTAAAAGTTATGGTCCCATGAATCTGAAGTTCGAAAAAGCGAATTCAAAGTGGAATCAGAAACGACGGAATGGTAAACATTCATGAATTTTGAACTTGAGTACAGTAGTACTCCCCTTAAATTACATTTCAGCTATAAACATGGCGGCTTTTTCCCTTAAGTTTTACTTTCTCCTAACCCCCCCTACCAGGGTTCACAAGGGGCAAAAGAATTTCTAGTGGTTGCGAGAGACCGTGAGGGGTAAAATAAAACACATGCGGGGGAAGAAAACATAAGGGGAGGAATAAGGGGAGGACTACTGTATATACTAAATTGTATGAACAAATTTGATAGAATAAAAAGTAAAAAGAATGAGTTTTGAACCTATTTTGAATCTTTCAAAAATCTGCCGAATCCAAAAATTCTGAAATTGTCAAGTTTTTCCTAAAGTCCAGTTTATTTACGACCAAGAAGTTTTAAATATAACTTAAAATGTTCAATATTATAAAATATAAGATTAAAACGTATGATTTTAACATTATTTAGCCACTTTATGATAACAAAAATGTTTCCCACTCTGTGACCACGTGGACGTAGATGTTCGGGTCATTCTGAACACTTTATGTTCTGTAAAATTATTCATACGAGTTATCATGCTTGAGTTAAAAAATCCTTAAATTTTATCTTGACAATGCGCCATTTTGGAAACTATATTGAATTCGGTTTACCGAAAATAAATGTTATGCGTTCATAAGTTCCAATTGCAAGTTTTTAGAAGGGTTTATTGAAAAAGAAAAGGGCCCAGGTAAAAGTTGCCCTTAGTTACTCCAAATTGTATACAGGGCCTGGGAGGAAAACTATATGTGGAAATATCCGTATAAATTCCTGATAGAATCTCGAAATATACCAACGTTTTATCGAATCAGACAAGTCAACCGAGATTCTGGATCGTTTCGATATCGATTTTTCCAGATATTTGCATATCTACAGTTCGAAATCGTAAAATTAGAAATTTAATTACATTATTCCTGAAAATGTTTTGTCCATTTGCACATATTTAAACTAGCATAAATTATATAAATTCTAAAAATGTAACAAAAATTCAAGGATTCAGTCCTGGCAGGGAATCCTCAAACCAAGCCGGAATCTATACAAATTTTCCTATCGGGATCACATAAAAAGTTACTAAAAACTGTCTAGGGCCTGGGTTTTTTCCAGAAAAAATTTCTCTCAGGGGATTTTGGGTAAAAATAAATTCGTTGAACTTGGGATATGCGAAAACTGCAATTGTAGTGTTCAAGTGTTAAGGTTTCGGATATGTGTAATTAACTCTGTATAAAAATGTATTTTTTAAGTACATTTTTATTTATCTAAAATATTTAAATGATATTTAACTTCTGCTACATTTTATGCAAATAATTCGCAAGGTGATTTATATCTGAATTATTATGTGTATAAACTTGATTTCTAACAGCATTCACCACAGTTTACTGTGAAGCTGGGAGAAATACTGATGAAACTTCAAATATCCAGGGTTTGTATATTTAAAATTTATACCAGCTGTGCTAGTACATTTTACATCTTACGGAAAAGTATGATCAATTTCAACAAAATATTATTCTGTATGCAGTTATAATTTTACCACATCGTAGTTATACTTCCTTATACAATATTTATGTAATATTGTAATAAATAAATAAATGTGATATATAATGTAAATATTCATGTTGTATAATAATTATTGGAGATTTCTGCTTAAACAAAAATTTAATATAATTACAGAAAAACTTTTCAGAGTATCGATACAGTTTTTAAATGCATTAGGACTTTGGAATTACATTTGATTGAATACTTTTGATGTAATTTTGAAGAGTAGAGAGTACGGTTTTCGATAAATGTACGGAAAAATAATATAGTAATCTATTTTGTTCTAACTTAAATTATTGTATAAATTTTGTACGTCTTCAAACCAGATGTAAGAAGAAACCACCAGTAATTTAACAAAAGCAAATTTTAATGCAATAAGAAACGTGCAGTTCTCTAATCACAGCAAATTTCAACTGTATTTTTTCGTAAATAGGAAGAAGGATTGCAGATTGCTACTCAACATTTTCTATGCGTTTCAAAATAGTGTCAAGTCTGAGGGTTGACACTTTTTTGACTTGCCAGTTGGTGCTCTACAATTTTCCACGTATTTAAACTCAAAAAGCTGTACTACTAGGGTGTGAAACCTAGAATTTTAATTAATTCATCGTCTACTTATCGGATCTACTATGTAGCAATTGTTAAAGTAACCTGTAGATTCTACAAAACATTTCGTTGGGTTTTTTAACTTCGCGTTCACCGTATTGAATTTGAATTCTGTAAATATGATTTTTCATGATCAGCAATCTGTAAACTCTTGGAGTAATACGTGTCAGCTTGAGTTTTTTCTATTTCAAATAGTTTTTCAGGATATGATGGCAAATTTTGGTGTAAAGATTCTACGCAGAAAGAAATGTATTGCACCAATAAGTAATATACTTGTAGTAAGCGATACAACAATGTTTCTAGTATATAGGGTCAGCTCTATCTGTAGGTTGTACTATCTGTTATATGTCAAACCCGAAGTTTTTAAATTATATACTCTTATAAGTTCTAAAATGATTATTAGGTGTGGTAAGTATTACTAAGAAATTATTATAATTTTATTGGTGTTCTTAATAGAGCGTAATACTACGATGGTCGAATGTCAAAAAAAAAGTATGTAGATTTACCCTTATATAATTAGTAACATATTAGCGATTCTCACTTTTTGTTTTCTTATCAGATACGTACTACGACATAAATTAGAGATCCAATGGCATGTTCCTTTTTTATTATCTTATTAGCTAAAGATAATACAATAGATTGTAGTGTTTACTAATATATTAAATGATAATACAGTTTTCTTTACAATACAAGATCATATAATTCTTACAATACATTTCACGTGCCCTTTAATTGTTATTATTAACTATTCATTAATTGTGATTTTTTCATGTGTACAATATTTCTGTATAATTATCTTAACCCTTAAAGCGCCAACCTATATAAAAAAATAACACAAAGCGCCATGTGGGGTCGTGGGAGACCCTAATCCGAAGGTAATATCGTCCTGCGCAGACAGTTTTCGTTATTTCGTTTCAACAAAATTACCGAATACTCTCCAAGTGTCATTTTACCGCGTAGATAAGTTATCTTGATAAAAAAATTATTGGTGCCCGTTATAAAAAATGAAATACAAAAGTGACGTTTTTCACACAAAAAATCATAACTCAGCCAATTTTCAATATTTTTTCCTACAAATTTAACTTGTGCCTCTTGAAATGTAGCTCTTTAAGATAAAAAATGCTGTAAAAGTGCAGTTTTAGAAGGGAAAAAATCTAATATTTATATGTGGGGTTTCCCAGTACCCCCAGGGCGTTTTAAGGGTTAAAAGTATGTTAAGGACCAAATGTACAAAAATTTGACACGAAGTTTGTGAGTATTTTTTAGTATTTAAATTCAATGAAAAAAAGTGTGGTATATACGTTTCCAATTGCTCGAACCCCGCTCTTTCGAATGGTGGATGGTAAAATACTGTCAATTTTAAAATGAACGAATTACAGACCATTTTTTAACAAAAATCATGAGATTTTAAAAGTTTTTTTTTCATTTATCGTTTTTTTTATCACTTATAGCATTACTATGCCTCAGTTCGGTATAAATAACGTGACAAAAATGTCTAAGCTTCAAAATGGTTATATATGTTTTTATAAAATTCGAAATGGCGGTCCCGAAAATGGCGTCCTAAATGAAATTTTCTTGAAAAATTTGAGAACGCTCTGACACAAAAATTATGAACTTTATTAAAAAAATGATAAGAGTAAAAAGTTGTTATAATTCATCGACGAATACACTGGAATTTTATCAGATTTTTTTTATGATATTTTAAAAAAATTTTTAATTGTTTTTTTCCAAAAATTCTGAAAAAATTCGAGTACATTTTTTGATGAATTCTAAGCATTTTTTGTTCTTTGCATTTTTGTCCTAAAGTCGATAGTTTTCGAAGACATAAATCTCGAATGTTGCGTATTTATATATATTTTATATTTTTTCCATCGGAAATTATCAACTTTTAGAAAAAATTGCAAAGAACAAAAAATGCTTAGAATTCATCAAAGAGTATACTAGAATTTTTTCAGAGTTTTTGGTAAACTTTTAAAAATTTTCAAAAAAAAAAGTTAAAAATTTTTTCAAAATATCATAAAAAAATCTGACAAAATTCTAGTGTATTCGTCGATGAATTCTAACAACTTATTACTCTTATCATTTTTTTGATAAAGTTCATAATTTTTGTGTCAGAGCGTTCTCAAATTTTTCAAGAAAATTTCATTTAGGATGCCATTTTCGGGACCGCCATTTCGAATTTTATAAAAACATATATAACCATTTTGAAGTTTAGACATTTTTGTCACGTTATTTATACCGAACTGAGGCATAGTAATGCTATAAGTGATAAAAAAAAACGATAAATGAAAAAAAACTTTTAAAATCTCATGATTTTTGTTAAAAAATGGTCTGTAATTCGTTCATTTTAAAATTGACAGTATTTTACCATCCACCATTCGAAAGAGCGGGGTTCGAGCAATTGGAAACGTATATACCACAATTTTTTTTTTATTGAATTTGAATACTAAAAAATACTGACAAACTTCGTGTCAAATTTTTGTACATTTGGTCCTTAAAGGGTTAATACAAAGCAGTGCAGTTTAACTCTGACTATAAATTAGTAAGTTTACTTCAAAATTGTTTCTAATTGAATTGTCACTAGTTCACTATTAATTTGTACAAATTTTGACTGAGGTAATTCATATTTAGTATAATTAAGCAAGTCTAATCCAGCATTTGATATAAATAATTCTAATCAACATAATAAATGATTACCTGCACGATATCGCCTAGATCGCCTCCGGGAGCGTTGAACGTGAGCTTGCAGATGTAAGGCACCTTGTCTTCCTTCGGACGATGCATTTCCAGGTCGTACGTTTTGCCAACGTCCCCGTAGTACGTTTTGTTACAAGCTGCAACAAAGCCACAAACAGTCGTTTTAATCTCCCTTTTCTCTTAGTCCGACTCTAAAATTTCTATTTCTCAATGATTTATATACTAGCGCGGTGCTCTATTACCCCCAAGCACTTTCTGCTCGACGCAGTGTTCTGCGAGCAATCACGTATCGGTTTTTCTCTTCAGAATTCAACTGGAAATTCCTTTTCTAACAATTTTCACTTAATTTTTTTTTTATTGAATTATTAAGAACAATTTTAATTTAAATTTATTACTACTGTTCATTTTGTGGTTTTCCTACTAATCCTAGTTGTATGCGTAATTCCCTCTGCCATTTCGTAAATCCTTTAGTGGCATTGCGCATGCCCTCTAGCTGTTGCGGAAGTCGATGAAGTGTGAAACTTCACCGCAATGTATGTGCGGGTCAGGGAAGCCGCCAAACAAACATATCGTAAGTGAACGGTACAATTCAATTTCTTTCCTGAATGGAGGGATGCTCGGAAGACTAAATATGGTCGGTCAATTTACATTGCTTTGTTCGTTGAATGTGCATTCGATGAAGATGTGATGATCGATTCGTTTTCTCAACGTTGAGAACGTAGAGAAAATATTTATTTATCTATTCATCTGATTTTCGAAAAATTGATATATGAATCAAGTTGGATTTTTATAAAACAAATTCAATTTCTTTGGAATGTATCTGTAAACATGGGTTGCATTTCAAATAAAATATTTAACTTTATATTTCCGGTATTTGTTTACCAACTAAATTTACCCCAACTTTATAAGAATTTAAATTACATGTTGTTTAGGTGGTTTAGAGTGTTTTAAATTATATTAAATCAGCCTCGTTATTGTGTTTAAAATTATATTAAATCTGCGCTTTTCAATGTTTATTAAGAATTTTATTTGCTAGTTAATTTGTTAACACACAGAAAAACAAGACAAGTGTATAGTGCTGGCATAAAAGATTCTAGTTGTAGCTGCAGAAAACCTAAGACAAAATTTATGATAAAAAACCAGTGCTCTATATCTGATGAGCATAGAATGAACCATATAAAATACTCCTTATGTTTTTTCAATATGGCTATTGTAAAATAAGCGAATTACTGCCTGAGGAAACTAATTTTCAGAGTCTGTTATCAATTCATTTGAATAGTTAAATAAGTAAATGTAATTCGTTATACAAAAATAGTATTAACCTAATACAAAATTGTTATTATCAAAGGTATAGCCCATGGACGCATTTCTTTTAAATTTCGTGTCACTTTGTATTTTTAATAACATTTAAGTAACTTTTATGTTTTTGTTTTTAAAAATGTTTTTTAAATACGCAAAAAATGAAATGTACCTATAGTAATTTTTGCCTTCGCCGCATCCTGTAACACTTTCAACTTTTCCTTAACATGTGTGCAATATTATTACATAATAATATCCCTATCAGAAGCACGCATTTTTATTAAAAAAAATTAATTTTAGTTAATTTTCCGTCGATTCCACGCGAAGGAAAGTCGTTATTTTCAAGGAGCAAAGAGGTGTACAAATAAAGCAGGAAAATTAGTAAAATATGATTTTAAATTAATATAATTATTAATAGATATAAAGAAAATTAGTATAATGCACGGACGGGCGGGGTTTATAAAATTAAGGTTTCTCACCACCAATTGAAGAAGAATATTACAACGAATGTGTTTATATAAAAAAATATGTAATAAAGATAACCTGAATTTGCTAACTTATATATTTAAAAGCACATAAAAACTGTTAATATCGCGAATACCATAACCACGACTTTAAAATGCTCCTCGTGGGATCAATTTTCATCGAAATAAAACGTAAGATAGACTAAATTCTTTGCCTTTTCAAGTCCTACAATTTCGTCCCGTATGACATTTCATTAGATAATTAACAAAAAGAGAGATGCTAAAATACAAAAAAATCGTCACTTATTTCCATTTCTATGACTATAACTAGACAAATAAGCAAATCACAGAAACCGTTATATTTTCGGTCATAAAATAAAAATTTTCGTTTTCAAAACACATTACTGACGTTTCTATGTAATTATTTAATAGGTTAAAACGTGACAAACTAAGCAGCCTGGATTATTTTATAAGCTGCTTTCTCTATTACCTCATTAAGTGGCATATTTTTCTATTAAATAAATTATGTTTAATTGTCAACTTGTAATTTTTGATGTTGCTGATTACTTCACTCTGAACTTCACTCAAAATTAGGAAATTTAAAAGCCAAGATTTTGGATGTACACGGAAAATAATTAAAAATATTATTTTTGAGTGTTTTACGTTACTGATCTCAAATATCTACTGAGAATTAAAATAAGTTCTAATAAAATCTAGTTCGAATAATTTTGTCCTCGAACGCATTGTTGGGCTTTCGCTTACATTTATTAAAAGATTGACTTTTACGATATTAAACTCACGATACTCGCTCATTTTTCAGATACGAACCATAAGATATTTTGCTTAATATTACAAAACTAAAATAAAATAATCTAGTGAAAATAAATAGAGATTTTTTTTTTCGATTGAAATAATAGAAGCGTAATTCAGGCCCTATTATTATTTCTGCATTTTATCGATGTTTTTCTGTCTGTTCTCCATTGATTCTTAACCGATTAGTAGAAATTTAATAAACAATTATCTGTAACTATTCATAAAACCGGTTCGTCATTTTGAAATCGAAAAATCTTACAACAAATTCCAAATTAGCAACTCGTATTCACACATTTTTAACCAAAATGAAGCCCATGGAAAATTTTTGTTTGATAAAAAGAAAACTGCATAAAAAGAGATTAAACAAGTTTTCAACGTTGTATAAAAAATAAAGTACATGGTGTAATTTGTTATATATTGCCCTGCGTAGTAACGTATACACGTGTACACATTTCAAACTTTTGGCTGGCTAAGAAATTCTTGTGATTTTTGGACATAAAGTTTAACTCATATAACTTACTATTAAGAAATTGATCGTGATAATATTCTAACGATTTCAACTTAAAAAACGTCTGCATTAATTTTATTATATCACTGTTGTCAGATTCCAGTTTACCGTCGGCTACGAAATAATTAATATAATAATACACGACATTTGTAAATTATAAAATGCAACGGAACTTTTAATTTGTAAAGTACTTTAAGAAAGTAATTTTTCAAAGTAGATAATGATTAATAGTGTTTGAGGTAACTTTAATATTTTCCCTTGAGACATAATGCAAGGATCGTTATCCGAGTGGATGTTGAATGCAAACAAGGAAGCCATAATTCAACCGCAAATGTAATTTTCGTAAATACTACCTCTAGTCCACAATGGGATTTCCGTACTCTATGAATGTAATACATTCATTTGCATTAAGATTTCTTCAATGTTTACAATTTCGGAAACAATACCGCTTAATATTTCCGGAATTAACTTTTCTTCTTTTCCTCATCATAAATAGAAACCAACTAGTATTTTGAATAAACGCAATTATTATAAACTGTTTATTTTTGTCTAAAAACATTTATGAATAAAGAACCGGAAGCAAATTGTTTTTCGTAGACCGTTAACAAAAACTGAAAAAACGACAACTCAAAATCTGCGTTGAACTATTTTTTGGCCCGTAAATCTTTTCGAAATTGTGGATATTCGAAGTAAAAATTTGCGGCCCGATAAAAATGTACTTTATTGTAACAAATCCAAGTTAATTTTCGAAATGGCGCAGTGTTTCCGTTATGGTATGGTAAATTGAAGGAAAGAATGTGTAGAATATAAAGTCATAAAAGATATGTATGATTTGATTTTAAAATATTACTTTAATATTAAGTTGTTTACTTTTAGGTTTATAAAAAAATATTTCATTAGTAAATTTTGGTTCTATTATTTTCATTGTGTGCATTTAAGTGTACATGAAAAATGTCTTCAACAATTAAGTGTCAATGTTATTCAGTTTTGGCGATATTTTGGACCCTAACAATTTCTGCTAATCCTTATTCTACTCTAACTAATTTAAGAAGTAAACAAGATTTCAATTTATTATTTTATCAATTTATTATCACATGAATTATAGGATACGGTTAGAAATAAAGAAAAAGAACTTTTGAATACCGAATTTTATAGTACTTTGGTTATTGATATTCCATATTTTTAAACAAATTGTTATAGTTTAATGAATACGTAGATCAATATTTAAAAAAAAAACAAACGACAAAGCACATATGGACAGAAATATTTTCTCACCATATCAAATATTTGACTATTCTAACAAAATATTTGTCCTACTATTATACAGCGAGTATTTGAGTAACTTAGAAAATTGCGAATTTATATTTGCTTTAACAACCAATACTTTTTTCCGTATTTTCAGTGGCATATTTTTACTTGGATGAAATGTGATTATCAGCATTAATATTTAGGGGTAACTTTTAACCACACCTCTTATATATTATGTCATTGTATTTGTGTATTTCAGAAATAGAATTACAAATCGAGAATTTGTTTTTATTCATTATTCTCGTGTTTTCGAGATACAATTTGAGATGTTTCAAAGTATATAATAACTTATTATTTTGTTTCCCAAATTGTTATTTCCTTCCATAACCACATTCGTTTGTAGAACCTGTGCGATGTACAACTAGTCCGAGGGCGATTTCGAAGTTCCAGTATTGACCAATGGATTGCAGAAATGGCCGCTGCATTCTGAGTGAGACGTGATTGAAGTCAAGCAGACCATTGGGCGCGACTTAGAACCGGAGTCGTAGTTATGAAAACAAAGTAACACTCGAAGTGTTGGAAGATATGAAGAATAAAAAAATATGCATGGAAAAAAATCGCAAGTAATATTTAAGGGAGTTGGTTTTAAAATTTACCTTTTAATAGCAATTAAATATATGCATATTTCTGAGAAGAGAACTGCTAGAATTTTACAAAATCATCTGTTAAGGATATAAGTATTAACCACTTATTCGTGTTCAGCAAATACTTCATTGACTTCTTTATCTCATTATCTTTCATGTCTGTGAACCTATTTCAGTAATATCTTTAATTTCGTTGCAAGTAACAGTCGTTCATTTACTTAACCGCTTAATTATGGATTTAATCGTGAATTTTAATTTCTTGGTGCGACGGTTTGTGCTTAGTAAATAAGGGAGAATATGTAAATAAGTATACAATTCGAGCTTGGATATAAGATACGTAGTAAGATTTGTAAAAAATGTGAAAAATCAAGAATTTTAGTGTTATCGCCACTGCAATTTCATAATATATAATATATACCTGATTTTTGAAACTTAAATAAAATTTTAATTAAACATATACTGTCCCATATATTAGGAAATCAGTGGCGATAACATTCAAAATATTAACTTTTCAATATTACTACGTAGCTCATATCCAAGCTCGAATTGTATATTTATTTACATATTTATATTCTCCCTTATTTATTAGTATACAAACCGTAATACCAAGAAATTAAAATTCACGATCAAACTCATTTTAGCCTATCAAGACATGGATAGTGAAGGGCTTAATGTTTAAATAGTAGGCTTCCATTTAAGTAGTAACGGTACGAATAATTTTTGGAACCCTATATAAATTTAACAATTCTAACTAAATTTTAAGTATATAAGAATGCAGACTGTTGAGTACAGAATCGATGTTTTATCAACTGCGGAACCTGGCGTGGGTTTTTTTTCCACAAAAGTGGTTTTCCCACACTATTGCATACCTGAATGGGGTACTTTTCAAAATGAAGGTGTCCTGTTAAATAATTTATGTAAAGACCCTTCAGAACAGTGACGATCTCGATTAATAATTTGTAATTGAAAAATTGAAAAATCAAACTAAGAAAGGATGAAAAAAGTGACTATAGATTTTGGTGTACATTTCGGAATTTAGTCGAGATTGGTTCGTCACCGCGAGATTGGAATAAATTTTAGTATTAATTGTCGCCAGATCAAATTGAGTGTTTCACTTCCAAGCCCTTCTATCAGTCGTTAGCACAGATAATTTACTAACCAAATTAACAAATACCATTTGCTTAACATCAACGTCCGCGTTTACACGGTGGATTTTAGTGAACGATTGCATTTTTACACTTTGTTTTTGTAGATCATAATATGGTACGCAATTCTTTAATAACTATTGCGGAATATGGATATTAATTTTTGTTTTCTCAATATGCCATTTCATGGGGATGTTATTATGATATTAAATTCTGAAATCTGATTATTCATAAGGTATGTATCATTTTTATATTTAAATTTCAATATCTTAATTTTTTGTGACAGAATTAATGTATTATTAAACGAAATGGTGAACGTTTGAATAATGTGAATTGAAGATGAATTAAAAAAAAGTTCCTTATACATTTTAAGGATACTTATTCTAGACTGCAGTAAATCGTTTTAATTTCTGTTCCTTTTACAATGCATACCAGTAAATATTGGAAGAAGAAATAAATTTAATCTAGACCGACTTAAAGACTAGAACCAACCCCGTCGATAACGTCATTTTCTATCCTAAAAAAAGTATATTGAATCGAAATAAGATATATTTTAAAGTAGAAATTATATTACTCGGTTTTCTTTACGAATGCATACAAATTTCATCAAGATCGGTGCAGGATTGGGCGAGAAATTGCAAGAATAAATGTTTATAATAGTATGCCCACGGGTACAAGTGTCCCACAAAGTCTAACCTCCGAAAATGCACAATTAGGATAGAGTATGATGAGATGTAAAACCTTATACCAAATTCGATTATTTTATCAGGTGGGATAGTTTGAAAACTCATTATTGAAGACTCGGATTTTACAGTCATCTAAGTAGTAACAATCAGCATCATCAATTGTTTATTATGGATTGTCTGTGATTACTTATATTACTGCATTTTCCTATGTAAAATCCGCGATTTAAACTACAATTTTATAAACTTATCAATCGAATTTGGTACAAGGTGTTAGATCTCAACATATTCTGTCCAATTTAGGTAGTTTTGGAGGTTACACCTCGAGGGACAAAACCACCTATACCCGTGGGCGTCCTCCTTTGCAATATTTAAAATCGAGCATCGAATATGTGCACCAAATTTTTGTTTTATCATAAAAAGTATTAAATACGGCGAATCAAATAGTTTTTTAAGTATGAAATGATTATTCATTTCATATAAAGATAACATTTCTTTAGTGCAAACAATGCATTTTCTATCTTAAGCAATATCTATTAAATGCAACCAAACGTTTCTTAATAGTTTGTAGCTATAAAGTAATGATTTCTTAATAGTTACAGAATATAATGGTGGGAGTCGCAATGCATCGTAACATAATCTCACATGACAACACGGATGTTTACTTTAGGTTTTCAAGAATGATTGAATGCCATTGGAATTCGGTGGTTGTTACTGTGAAAATAAATAAATTAAAGATATTATTTATACGTCGTCTTAAATATGCGCGTTTTATAAACAAATACATCGTATAAGAGACATGTCTCATGTCTCATTTGTGAATTTGCGCAGCTGCCGAGTTCAAAGTATATATTTCTTAACTATTGACAAATGTTCAATTCTGATGTAAGAAATAAAATGAATCGCCTTTAATATTACAGTCTCATTTTTACATTAAAAAAATGATTTCAACTTTTCGATTGAATGATATTTCTTTACAACAAACAATCCTTTTTCTCAGTGCAATAATCGACTTATGCAGCTTCCCTACCTATCTACTAGTAATCAAGTTGCGAAAAAAAGTAAAAATTTATGATTTAAAAAATTAGAACAATATATACCAGGGACCCGTAAGGAAAGTAACGAAATTAAAACTATACCAAAAATACATGGGATAACGAAAAGGAATAGTATATTATGCTTCAAGGGAGGTGCGCGCGCTTGCCTCCCGTGTGGCATACGTTATTTTTCTCCCGACCCCACCATCCATTACTCCCGCTGGCGGCACTTTCCGTCCTTAGGGAGTAATGAGAAAGAAGTGCACATGCGCCAAGGCGACCGGGCGGAATCGGCGACTTTCGTACCGCGTTCCAGGCATGGAATATTTCGTTTCGTTATCCTATGCTGACAATGTATAAGCGTGATAACGTTACGGGTCCTTGATATATACCTGATAAATATTTAAATTTTTATAATTCTTTGATTAAGTGGAATAAGATGGATGAAGATAATTGTAATTAAAACAGCCTAGAATGTAATATTATACTGTTTCCAATAAATTGCAAATAAAAAGTTGGATTTATGTCATCAAATGCATTTTTAAAAATTTTAAGTTAATCGTGATCCATGTAAAAAAGATCCTCTACTATTCTTTATATGTATTAGAAATAGCCTTTAAATTTAAGCATAAAACTATGTAAGGATCATTCTAATTTCAAAAAATGACATTTTTGTTGAATGACAATTGTATTCATTCTATATGTAAAGTACATAAGTTTTTTTTATTTTCAAAAACTACTATTTTCAATCTACTCAATACCTTTTTTGCATGGACCGATTCAAATAAGTTATTAATAATTACGTATTTTATGTAAATAGAATTATTTTGTTTTAATGTATAATTTATATTTCTGTCAATTGTGACCTTTTCGTCCTATCATTCTTCCTCGACCGCTAATTCCACACAGCAGACGGGGTGTAAACCGCGAGCGAAATCCGAAGTGAAAATCGAATTAACGAAATTCAAGTAAAGAAACCGCACTAGGAGAATGGAGTCGACGAATTACTCACGCCGTGAGTGAAGTTAGAGGTGATTAGATCCGCATTGAGGGATACCCGTACGAGTAATGGGGAATGCATCAATCGTGGTCTAATGCGACTTGCTTGGCTTCTCATCGCATGGTGTACTCAGAACTAAGTTGGTTATACTAGAACCCATTGTAGGGCTTTAAGGGCGCATCGGACCTCGGGGATGTGATTGCATTTCGTGTGCGTGCATGGATCGAGCGAAATTGAGGGGCATTCACGACGTGCGAGCGAGAGAACGTCTTGCGTGCAAAGTAAGCACTGCAGAGGAAGATGGAAACTGGAATAGAGGTCGACGTGATCTAGAGAGGCAAACACACTCTCGAACAATGAACGAGAGACAAGCGCACAAAGAGGGAGAGAACGTGCGGCCACGAGAGCGAGTGGGATTCTTGTAAAAAAAAAAAGAAGATAAGTTGGATTCTGCGAGGGGGATAAATATATAAAGAAGGGAAAAGGCTGGGAGCAGAATGATGCGGCTAGCAGGTGATAAATAGAGATGTATGTCGAGAGGTGCAGGTAACAGTGAGCCACTAAGTGAGAGAGAAACGAGAGGACGATAAGCTGAGCGCGGGGTAAGGGGCTGAATGAGGTATGTCGAGGGATGCAAGATGGGGGATAGTGATGTGAGTGAACAGAGGTTCTACAATAGCCGCCATTCCCAGGCAGATGGCTATTCCTAACCAGAATTCTAGTTTGCTGATCTAATGGTCGTAATCGGTGTTCGGCCTGCGTGAGATTCTGGATGACGTTATGCGAACCGAAGCACGGAATGACACTCCGCCGCATTTTCCGATATGGCACATTATCAGCTTGCATATATATATACACCAGAAATTGATCCGGCCGGCAAATCGACATGTAAAATGCGAAAATTGCAAATATGGTAATAACGGCCCTGTCTTTTAATGTTCATTTATAGCACACGTGGGAGTCGAAACATATTTCGATGATTCGATTACAGAGTCGGCTTATTTTTATTAAACGGATGGAATTCAGCGAATGCTTCGAGCATATCGGAATTTAAAACGAAAATTTATGAATCGCGATGTTCATTAAAACGAATGAGTATATGATCATTTTTGCACTTTACTACTATGTATGCAATTCAAATTGTTTTTAATTCAGTATAATAAGTTTAGCCCGAGAAAAAATTAAATTTGTATAATTTTATACAAATTATTGCATGTATATGTCTAATTCCATTAAAAATATCCCTTAATTCTGTACAGTTTCATCGAATTTGCAAATGGCATGCACGCTCGTAAATCAACGATTTTATCATTCTATGAAGTGTTTGAAAACAGGTAAAAATTATGCCAATCACCGCGCATGCTTGTGACATCCTGTTTTTGTCATATCAACGCTAAAATCAGTCTAAAGTTGTATAGTAATTAATAAACGATTACGCAGCCCCACAAAAAAATAATTTCTAATAATTAATAATAACTGTACGTTTTGGGGGTCGCTGAATCTGAATCCGAGGTCTGTTTTATCTCATCAGGCCAGAATCCAAGTCTAATGAAGGTCGTAATTAGAAAAAACCATTAAATCGATCTGAACCACTATTCTTAATCATTTTTGCGGTCGCTGGATTCGAATCCCAGGCCATTTTAACCCCATAAGATCAGGATCCAGGTCAAACGAAGGTCATAATTACAAAATAACCATTGAATTAATTTAAACCAGTATTTTCAGACATTTTAGGGGTCGCTGAATTCGAACCCGAAGTCAGATTTTTTTTATGTTGTAAAAAATGACTGTCCAAAAGTATCACATTATCCATACCTGATAAAGTCAAATAGTCCCTGGAATCGGATTCAACAATCCGAAAAATAAGAGTAGAGATTTTCTCCGATTCGATCTTTTTTTATTTTGACCTCGACTTGACCCTGCTCATGACCTGATGTCAAATTGACCTCGGATTCGGACTCAGCGACCCTCAGAATGTTTGAGAATGTTGGTTCAGATGGGTTCAATGATTTTTTTCTAAATATTCATTTGACCCGGCTGCTGACCTGTTTGGATTAAAATGCCCTTGGATTAAGATTCAGCGACCCCCAAAACATACAATCATGGTAATGTAGCTTGGGGTGCAGAATTTCCGTTATGCGGCTGTGTAATCGTTTATTAAATACCTTACAATTTGAGACTGATATTGGCACTGCTTTGGTAAAAAATAGGTGTCACAAGTATTCGTGGTGATTGGCATAATTTTTTTTTATTTCAAACTCTTCATAGAACGATAAAATCATAGATTTAAGAGCGTGCATGCCATTTGAAAATTAAGGCACATTTTTCATGGAATTCTACATTAACAATTGTATGAAGTTATATAAAGTTTATATAACTTCATAAATTAATGAATTCATTATTGAATTCAGGCGAATTATCGGTAAACTTTAATTAGTATAAGTAATATACGTCTGTATAGAATTGTATGCAACGTTACATGATAATAATGACTTGTATTGGTATGTATATATTAGTATACAATTGTATATGTTAATAATTACACAACCTCACAACAAAAAATGAGTCCGGATCTGGAGGTCAGACTATGTCTATAATATGTTTTTTTAGGTCGCATCGACGTCAGATTTTTGACATAACCTCAAAAAAGCTATAATTCAACCCTTAAATGTATAAATAAAGAAAAATACATTCAAGCATCCTTTCGTTTTACATAAAACTTTGTCAAATTGTGCAAATGGAACTCGAACTGAAAAGTTACGGACCATAAAAATTCATTTTAATATATCGAATCCAATTTGGCATCCGAAATGATGCATTGATAAACTTGCTTTTTTTAACTCGAGTACCGTCAACTTTAAGAAAAAATATTATACAACAAAATAAGTTCAGAATCTCTAAAAAATACGTCTTTTAATCTAGTAACTTTCGAAAAAAAATTCGATTAAAAAATTGAATCCAAATTCGATGTGGGTTCGATATTATCTAAAATATAAGGTAGTCAGATTAGGCCAATATAAAACCTCCTACTAGGTAGTAGGAAGCTAACTGCTAACCTACGAACGTAACTAACATACGTTTAACCTAAATTTGGATACTTGTAATAACCGATACAGGGTACTAATAAATGGGAAAAATGCAGCAATGAATTGAGAGAAAGAATTGTCTATTCTTGAGTTTGTTGGAGAAATATCTCTTCCGACGAAACGAAGGATTTTTGGTGGAGCGAAGTGTCGCGCGGTTTTTTTTTTTGCATTTTAATTTTTCTCTAGAGTGTTCCAAAAGATTTCTGAAAAAAATGTCTTCAACCTTAGTTAAAGAAGATATTACGATTAGAAATTTTTTGAACAATATCCTTTGAACAATATCCGTCTAATCTGCGTGAATGGCTTATTGGACTACATGTTCAAATAAAATGATAATGAAAATATAAAAGATCTAAATTTGTTGTTTGAATTCCGCAGCCTTTGATTTTACATCGGAGGATAAGACATTTTATATATAATTAGAATGTTCTAAAAAAGGGAGACAGCTATTGTAGTTGGAAATTGTATAGTAGTTTAAAACTGAACATACATGGAGAAAAATAATCAGCAAAATCAGCCGAAAAATCCGCAGATTCTACCAATTTTATCCCATAGGGACAGCTGTTGGAATTGCGTTAGGGATAGCCGATAATTTCAGCTAAATTTACTGAAAAATCTGCTAATGTAGCGGAAATTTAGAACTAAGCGCGAATTGAGTAGGGTTAAGGCTACATTAGCGGAATCAAAAGAGCTAAAATTGCATATATTTTCGGCTATTCTAGCCGAAAATTTTAGCTGATATGAATCAGCTAATCCAGCGGAGTCATTTTTCTCCGTGCAATAACTTTGTTCAAATTCTCCACACCTTGGGTAACGATCATTTTTAGGGTTAAGTCATCTGCAATATATTTTTCTGCGTAACGATCAAAATGAGCAATATTGTCATAAACGGTGTGTTTAAAAACTAGGAACTTAATTACTTAATCTCCAGGCGGCCGGATTTAAAGTTGTTCTTTATACAAAATTTCCATTATAAAGTTCCAAAAAGGTCAGCTGATAAGTGACAAACTTCAAGTGACATCAAAAGTTAGTAATCGCATAAAAGCAGGCAATCCATGTAAAGTGTGAATCAATCAATTATTTTTGTTTGAATACGTAAATATTTTTATAAACGTATACTTTTGAAACAGAAAGTCATAAATTCGTTTAAACAACCCTGGCCGCCATACCTCAACACTCTTTTCTACTACGAAAGCGACAACTTTTTAACCTACATGAAAAATACACCGAAGTACATCTATTTCATGTTTTACCCCGCTAAAGGGCTTAGGTAGGATTTTCATGAGAATTACATGAGAATTTGAAACAAGTACCTTGTAAATTTTGGATGAAAATTGACCTGATTGTGATGAGATTTTTATGTAATTTCCATAAAATTTCAACTCAAAACATTCACGATTGCATGCTCATAAAACTACTTATTAAATTATTTTCTTTCATGTAATAAAACTTTACATATTCCGTACGATACTTGCATGACTAGTAGATGTATAGAATGTATATTTACAACTGTAAGGCACTTGTTTTAATTTCTCATGAGATTCTCATGAGAATCCTACTTAAAATTTTTCGCAAGGTAAACTTCTTTTTTTTTTGTTTAATATCAGAATAAATCAATTTAATAGAGTGCTCTAAAATTCAGTAATAAAATAATCTATTTGTGAAAACATGAGAAGACGAAAGCAGAAAGTATCGTGTTGACGTGAAATTTCCAAAAAAGTTATGTTCAATGTTATGTTCAAGTAAGAGACTTTACCAAAACATGTCAAGCGTGATATATATTTCATATCACTTATGTGACTTTTTCGTAAACAGCAATTCGAAAGTATTTCCTTTCGAGTGATGAAATGCGACTATTTGTAACAGCGTTCACTTCAAAAGTTGCGACACGAAGTTCGCGCGTGACGAGCGTGCCGAGCATTTTGTGTCTGCGGTCTTTAACGCGAATGTACGTCGACTTGAAAAATGGGGGAGCGTAACAGCAGGGCTCGGTACTGCACAAAGACGAAGGATACGCTTTTTTCATTTCACCGGAAAGGCCTTACGCTTTGTGGCTCGTGTGTTGTCTACGCACCTGAAAGCCATGAATGAAAAACAATCTCTTCCACCAACTTCCGAGATAGTCTTGGATACAAATTGTGCGTCCAAAATACCTGATACGAAATCTGCAAAGCACGCTAAGACCGGAAGATTGCGTGCCAAATATTTAAAATTTGTAGGCATTTTCTGTTTGCATTAATTATAATTAAGAAATCAAGGCAGAATACAAAATTATTCGTGTAACTCGTTTCATAAATTATCAGGAAGGGGAGTACCGGTACCATGGTAGAAAGTTACTAATCTTTGACTTTTCCCTTTTCTTATTTCGAGCTATAATAGCTATTGATAGACATATACTAAATCTATCCCCTAATTATGTCATTAAAAGGAAACTATATGTTTTGTATCAAATAATAGTACCTTATGTTACAATGTGCGTAAAATACTATTTAACACATTTTTCACTTTTTTCGGGCGCATTTTACACACATTTGAAACATAAAATATTGTTCGACGCATGTGCGAAAATGTTCTTTGTACTAACGTGAATGCAAACCTCGCTTTGAGCTCGGCCCGCAACCTTCACATTCGTATAAAAAACTTTTACGCACTTGTATCGAAAAGTACGATTTCTACGCAAGTGCGCACGCGTAAAGAACTTTACACATGCATACGTGTGCCGAAATAGTATTTTTCGATACAAGTGGTAAAAAGTGTTTTTGAACGAATGTGAATGCGGACCTCGCCTTCGGATTGGCCTGCAACCCTCACTTTCGTAGAAAAAACTTTTACCCACTTGGATCGAAATATACTATTTTACTTGTAATTAAATAATAACTCAACATTTTATGGACTTCTTTTCCGAGAAATTGAGGATGTTTTTGCAATGCATATAATGATAGAAACTTGTCTGTTCGATCAGAAATAATGCAAATTTTAATAGAAAAATTCACCATTTCTCTTATGATGGTGAAGATGGAAATGTTTTCCAAAGGGGAATTATTCCATGCGCGCCAGGAGTTGCACTCGGGACTGTTCGATTTGTCTATAGCATCGCCAATGTTAAAGAATTAATGTTTAAGTCTAGTGTGGAGCTAACCTAACATCAGGATCTGATCAGCTAACTCTCCACTATTGTAAACAATTGCGAAATAGGCATTTATTAACTATATATGCAAGAAAAACTGGTTAATTATATTTATTAGAAAAGTTTTTATTTTAACAATAGTTAACTATTGCACTGCCATTTAATTACTCAGGTCTTTTTTTGAAAGTTCAGCTGAAATAATTGTACGATTTACCCTAGTTTTATCCCTTTCATTTATTAACAGTTTTGTTAACGCGAGATATTAGTTCATTTTAGTTTACGCAGTAAAGATGCTTCGTAAGTTTTGTTGTGCAGTACAAGCAGTTAACAGTATAAAAAAGTGAGTAATTTTTCAAATAAAGATGTACCTGATAGAATTATGAAAGAAAGAACATTCAGAGTTGACTTTTTAGTAATTGAGCTGTTATATGATTATACAGATTTTCTATTATTGTTTAAACAATAACAAGTGTTTTAAATATCGGTGGCAATGGGTGTCTCAATCTTAGATACACATCTGAGTAATTGTCTTGTATTACTTTATGGGTCAATTTTAACAAAGGCACCTTTTTTACGCAAGTTCCACTAAAAGATATAGCGTTAAAAGTTGATAGAAAATAATGGCTTTCCCGTCCTTAAAATAAAGTTCAAGTTTCTTTTGTCATTAGGAAATTAAAAGCGTCTACAGTAACCAATTAACGATTTTTAATATTTATTAAATTTTGTTTAATGGATAATGCATTCTCTATATATTATTTGGACTCTGCAAAAAATATAAAACTATTATTCCAAAGATTTTTATTTTTATTATCATTTATATTTCTATCTTAACATGTGCCTTGTTATTATAATTACCTCGCATTTGCTTTAAATTTGTACCGCCACCTTCCACTAAAATAAGAATCATATCTGAAAATTCTGCATGGAAGTTTCATTCCATTATACAAATATCAAAGGTTAATTGAAGGAAAATATACTATATATCTCAAAAATTATTGTCATAAGTTACTTTTGTTTCATATAGAATTCAAATCTTACATACAAAATAGTATATATAAGTTGGAAACATCATCAATCGATAAAGCGCATCGGAATTACAAAAAAAAGTCATATTTATTTAAATTTCCGCATCTGTAGTTTTTACATCACGGATGGTCTGAAGCACGTTATATCTATGTATAGAGTTGCAGCATATGAAAAACCCTCTGAATATTACATCCAGTGATTTACGGAGATTTTTTTATAAAAATAAATCTATACACATATTTTCAGCACAATAGATGATATATGGGTGTTTTCAAAATAGAATGCAAATTGATCATGATCCTCTCCTTTTTTTACAATATATATTAACGATTAAAAATAATACTAGTTCATGTGCAATATTTTTTATTACAATAATATAAAATAAAAATATTATTTTTGTTTACGTTCATATATTAAAAAATTAATTAAAAATGAAAATGTAATGTTCCGTGGTTGATGAAATTCATGAATTTTATTTTTCTTTGACATTAATGGTACTATTACTAGTAGTTAAACAATTTTTTCTTTGGTGAATATTATTCCCATTTTCAATCTAAATTAAGTATGCGTGCCTACATTGAATTTCTTTACATAATTATGCAGCATATCATTTAATTTTAAAGATTCAGTTTTTTCTCGCGGAACGATTTACAGCTTTCATCGTAAACCCGGTAATTTTTTATTAATTAAATATTGTGGTATACGGCAGCTAATAAACCTATTGAAATATTAAGTCTATATTATAGGCTTACAATTAATTCCCGCATCATGTCATAATATTTTAATTGCCTTTTTAATATATTTTCAATGTTAAAATGTAAGCTTTCGTTGCCTTTTAAAGATATAATATCAAATTTTTTATTTTTTAAATTTTAAGATACCTCCCGTATGTTTTATTTTCTACCAATTTCCATTTATTATGTTCCTCAATAGTAAGAAGGGATAAGCGGCGATATAAAATAAGAAAGAATGTCGTCAACTTTAATAAAACTGGATAACATTATAAATTTTAAGCGATTACTTACTTTGATTTGTGAAAATACGTCCATTCTTGCCCACTTTATATAATTTCTTCTGTTGAGAAATATTTTTTTGATTCGAAATATTGGACCTAAAATTTGGACTTTATCGTCAAATCACCCATATAATGACAGGTATAATATATACGAGATTATTTGTTTTCGTGTTATTGCTCATTCGATAATGGCACAAATATCTCTACGTAAATGAATTAACTTCATGTGTGATATCGTATCGCTGGATGAGTAATTGATGCATCAAATATTATATCTAGAATTTTAACTCATATCAACATACGTGTAACTCGACTATTTTGTTTTTTAATTTTAATACATATTTCACAGAATTTATTTTCGTGAATATATACGAAATGAATTTTAATATATTTATTCAATGAAAAGGATCGATTGTTGCCGATGTTTCAGTGTCGATATGTATGTTTTATAGGTGAATTCATTAGCTGTAAATCGCACGTATCAACGGTTCCGATAATTAATCGATGAGATGCAGACAAAAATATGTCATATTTGTAACCTTCAGTGCGTAACGTAAATACGTCAATTAAAACAAGTGGCTAAGTGAAGCGTGTAATATTTCCATACACATTCCCATACTCTCATTGTCGTACGTGCAATTGTCCGATAACTGACGTTCCAATTTCACAGGCTTTAATGAAATTTCGTACCGATATATGTGTTTCAATTACGGTGTTAATAATATTCGAGATTGCGTTAAAACTTTCGGCCGCAATAAGCGAACTAATCGGGCATATGGAATCTCGACTGAATTATTTTGTGAATGTATATAGATAAATGTGCGTATGTATGCGCTCGTCTAATTAACGGCTCGTTCAGCCGTACTTTCCGACCGCTCTGGCTGACGCATGGCCGACTTCTATCACTGCCTGGGTACTACTTTTAACTGACCCTCCGGCCACCTCTAATTAACGTCCAACAGTTGATGAGTCCCCTCAACCAAGCTACTATCGGTTGACGGCTTTTCATCGGCTCTTTCCCAAAACTGACTTCATAGGGGTCCATGAATTCTCTATGTTTAATTTTAATTTAACTTTAATCCACCCTGTCCTGCACATTCTCAGAATCATGTTTGAAAAATAAAATTTACAAAAATGATTTTCGAAAAGTCCAAATATGTTCTCTTGTGTTTTTCTATTTAATATTTTACCAAGAGAGGTGTATTCTGCATTGTTGAGATTGTGGATAAAAACTAATCATATAGTAGTGGAGTCTTCAGTCTTGAGAGAAGTTTTTATGCGAATCGATGTACTGTTTCTAGTAAATATTTTGTTTTTAAGTTCATATTTTTCCAAGTCTATTAACGAAAAACGGTAAGTGCAATGCAGATGATGACTCCAAAGCTCTTTAAAAGCTACGTAACAAAAATTAACTGCATATCCAAACTGCTTAAAAAGGAAAGAAATAAACAATAAACTAATAAGATATGTATCGCTATTATAATCTGAATGATATTCTAAAATTTCTGTAAAATAACATTATAAAGCTTTTTTGGTATAAAGTTTTTTTTATAAAAGTTTATTTTTTTTATCTCTTTTTTATGTTTTAAGTTTTAGTGGTTATTTGACGCAGTTCTTTTTATTGTTGGTAAAGGATTTTGCAACGTGTTCCCGTGTAATGCATTTTCAGTTTATAGATGTCTTATACTTTATTATTCAACAGCGTTTTAATAATACACCTTTTAAAAACATTTTTCTAATTTCCGTATACGTATGCGGGAAAGTGTTACCTGTATACTATTAGGAAAAACATAATTCGTTACTATTACATTTGTGATTTCCCGTACTAGTTACAAAATATACTATTCTTTAATCATTTTAAAATGTCGAAAATTTCTCGCTGTGAAACACTCAATGACACCACTACTTTTAAGATAAGTTATTTCGAAACAGACTATTAATATTTCGATTAATTTGGATGTTACACATTGCTAAGTGGACTTTTTAGTCAAGTAATTTCAATCAAGTAATTTCTTGGCTAAATATTAGAAAATTTACATATTTTCTGTGTTAAACGTATAAGGGACGATTCAGAAAAAAAAGGGATTCATTTCTACCAAGGTTTCTATCATTAAAATACACCAGTTTTATCTTTTATATTGGTAGAGCAAATAATTGAAAAGTAAAATCATTGTAAATAAATTTTATCTACATACTATTATTAGTTTTAATAGATCGCCATTTAATTGTCATTAAACAAAAGTCATTGGCCATAAAAATAAATTTAAATGTAATTTTTTTAATATTTATGAAGCTTTTAGTTCACAATTTCAAAATTGGAACAAATTTTTCCTAGATACCTCAACTAGTGTTACATTTTTCGTAAAAAAATACGTTCTTAAAAAATTGATGATCCAATTTGTTCGTGTCTTCAAGGCACCCTATATTATACAAAAAACATTGCGCATTGCATTCCCTTTCAAATGATCTTTACATTTTTAAATTCGTTTGTCGATTTTAGATAAAAACACGGAACTTGTCTCACAACTGAAATTCTTTCCTAGTCATATTTTTTTTCATTTTTGGTATCCTTTACTTAGTGCAACTACCTGTTATAACCTTATTAGTTTATTTAAATAAACTTTATTTACTCATCTATAAATGAGTTCGTACTATACAAGTAAATATTATATTAAAAATCAACAATTTATTTGGAATTTTCAAACTTCTTACTTTTAATTTTCCAGCCGCCTGAATTTAGATATATTTTTATGCAACTCAGAAATGTAGTTGCTGAAACAATGACAAAATTCTATCGAAATCATAAATTGTCAATGTCATAATTTACTCGTACAATTATTTTCCCATTTGAATTACTGTCCGAACTTAAAAAAATTGATTTACAGGACACTCGCTGATTTATGATTGAAATTTGATACTGATTAATGTAAAATATAAGTGGAATACACAAATTCTCATCTCTTGTAATAAAAAACAAGAATTGAAAAAATTCCATTATTAGTTAAAATTGAAATCACTAAATTATTACTTAAAATGTCAAAAAAGAAACTAAATGATTAGCTAATTTAACATTGTCCAGTAACAATTCAATTTTAAAAGAATGGAACTATTAATAGTTTAATTGAAGTAGTTGTTCCTGGGATATCATGTAATGTGGACATATTAGAGAAAATTATTTTATAACATTTACAAACTATTAATTTTTACTATGCATAATATCATTGGAAGTAAAAAGCCTTCTTGAAACAAATTGAAATGGACAACTACCTTACGAAGAAAAGAAAATTTAGAAATAAGTTTTATTTGATAATAATAAATCAATGTAATTTAATTATCTTACAATCAGTATTGAAATACATGAATATAGCACTCATTAAACTGTTAAAAGTATTCACCACTTCACAAGCAATCCTGACAGACTATGTACTTACACGTGCTTTCAGAACTAATTAATGAATTAACTACTGAATAATACGACTGGGCCATGGATAACTTTTGGCTACTAGTTAACTGCTGTTAAATTAGTTATATTGCTGAACAAAGTATTCGTGAAGTTACAATTTGATGTGGGTAGTTTGTGCTTTTGATAACGTACGACTGCACTAATAGTGAATCGATAATCATTTTGCCATTCCAGTCACTCCGTTTTAACTAAGTTTTCGCAGTTTATGAATAATAGTATTATACCACTGTGTACACTAATTTGGAGTAACACAACGCATTTAACATCGTTACATAAGTATTTAAGTTATTGTATCAGATAAGGAGGCTTTCATTTTTCAGAAATATGACACTTTTGATGAAATCTGTTCTATTCATACGCTATATCTAATCCATATATTCATGTCCAATTTTGTTCTTTTATCGTTACACAAAATAAGTTATTAAAATTAGTTAGTGTCCAATATTCCCGGATAGAAATTGAGTAGTACAGTAGTAATAGCAATATATCAGCATAATGTCACGCTAGAAATCAGTATCCTCTACTTTTCTAATACTTATTACTAACTTTCCTGGAGGATAATAAAATACCAGAAGCTGAAGCATCCACATAATAATCTTACTAAATAGAAAGTTGATAAGAAGAAGGTGCGTATTTTGAAATTCTGATATCAATTAGTTATATTATACATTTTATTCCTGATGAAATTGATGCAAACATTTGGCGGTCAAATTTCGTTGACTGCAAAATGTCGCATTTTATCTATAAATATGCAGTTGGCAATATAATCTCTCTGCAAACTGGAGGTTTTATTGTTTATTTAGGGTTTATTGTTACGATATAAATCCTTGCCACTATACTCGTCTGTTAGCCATGCTCGGATGGGAATTGCTAGGTCGAAAATAATAAAATTGAATTGAACACTCCTTGTTTTGTTATGAGCATGTCATGACTAAATACAATACTTTCCAAACATCTACATATATGCGTATATAAATATGCTCGGAAAGAAAATTTAAATAAAAAAAAAGAAAAAAAACTTCGCATACAAAAGCAAACGAAAAAGAGAACCTTCCTTTCCCAATCTTACTGAACCTATTATATGATTGATAGAAACTCTTGGGTGTTATTACATTATTAGAATATCCTTTAAAAATAGCCTTAGAATTAGAATAACAATTTCTAGAAGAATAGAAAGTTGTTACCTTTTCAAGATTACACAAAGAGAGAAAAAATGAAATAAATAAATCCAAACAAAAGAAAACAAAGAGAGAAAGAGACAGAAAAATAAAAAATATAAGAAAAAATAAGCAAGAAGTATTCAATTGCATTTAATATACGGTCGAAGAAACCACACATCCTATAATAATAAAGTTGTGTATATTTTAGAAAATATTCAATTTTACAGTTCCATGGCCTCTTTTGATAACATACAATATAAGCGAGTCATATACTTATGATATAATTTCGAAATTCTTATCTCAACACGAAATTAAATTGTCTGTTATTTTTATTGCCTTCATAAAAAAATAATTTTTATTGACTATTACTTCAATTTTAAAATATCGTTTTCTAAATTTTGATGGCCTATTACTGTTCTTTATGCATGAATAAGTCTAAAAAATTGCTTTGTAACTACTAAAAATCGTGAATTTTCCCCTGTAATATTGCAACATTCACAATTCATGAAGATCTTTATTGTCTCTTTAGTAGAGTCTAACAATATGTATGTTTGCAACACATTTCAACGAATCCATGTATTTCTAGACATATAAATAACTTTGGTATATAAAAGCAACTGCTTTGACGAAAGTTCTTCAAAGCCAATAGTTATACGGAGACTTCATAAAAAATTAAAAATATGGGTTTATTCTTTATCAATTTTGTCTATTTTTTTTTATTTTGCCCGAGTTTCCGGGTATGACTGAATCATCACAATGTTTTAAACAAGATAACTGATTACTCCTCCGAGCTTTTGTGCTGCACGTCTGTATTTCCGCCGAATATTTCTTAGTGGAATAGAGTTGTAAAGAATTTATACGACCGCGACTATGCCAGCGAGTACGAGACTATGACCGTGAATTTCAAGAATAAATGCGCACTTCCTGAATTTATGAGAATTTAAAACGAACATTAAATATAATCGTCGTCGGACATAAAATAAATTACTCGTGAAATCAGAAATTAAATGTTTTTAAGCTATAAGGATCAATTTATATTATTTATCCCGCTTTCGACTCGTAACATATTGTTAATGCTAATACGATTTTATAAGTTACCGCAATTATTTTACTGCTTTTAATATATCTGGACTACAACCTGTGATTTATTTATTGTATTCTATTTATTATTATATATTTATTATATATATTAAACAAAAATGACATTAATATTGCTCTCGAAATTTTCCTTTCTGAACATTTTTGTAATTATTTCGGGTCACTTGGGTTAGGTAATCGGACATTACCAAGGATATTGTACATGTGAATAGTTTGTTTCAGACATTTTTCCAATTTTTTTCAGTTCTTATCGGCAGCACGATAAAACGCTTTCTTCTTTTTTTTTTTTTAATACAGGGAATGACATAATTGTTTCAGCAATTTTTGTTTACTGCTTCCGAAATATCGTGAGATTACGCCGAATACATTTTATTTTTAACAAATTTCTTATTTTATAATTGAGGACCTTCATCGTAGAACTCGATCGACGCTCGAACTGCCGAAACGAGTTGGCCCCTGGCCGTTTTCAGATCGAAATTTTGATTTGGAAAAATATCGAGGTATTCAGAATGATGAGACGCATGTTTTTTTCAAAAGAAATTTTTTGATTCGACGAATAACTTTCAGAATAACAAAATAAAAACGACTAAAATCGTTAATCATAAATTTAATTATATTTTATGATATAAATCCTGATGGTCAAGCGATGACGACCGTAATATAAAAATTATACAAAGTTGTTATTTTTAAATATTTTTTAATTGTTAATAACGCTAGATTGGAGACCGTAAACTTATCGCTTCGCAGACAAAAAGCATCGAGGGAAGTTTCGAGTTCAGCAAACTGTCAGTGAGACTTTTGTTCCTCTACATTCAAAGAAGTCTTATGGAAAATTTCAACTCGATTGGTTTAAAAATGACCAAAATATCCTGTATTTAACAAAGCGCATGTCGACGCGCCTCGCAACGGCGACTTTTCACGGAATGGTTGAACTGCACCGCATGGCTTTGTTTTCAATTTTTCTATGTTATCAGAAGTAATTTTTTATTTAGTGTTTTTTGTATTTACCTCATTATTTTTAGAATGTATTAATAATATGTACGAAATTTGGAAACAATAAATATCAGTTTCAATTCCATGTACTCTTGGGAGATGGAGACGAGAAATTGGAAATACGGTTCTCTAAAAAAAGTCGGAAGTAAAGTCTTGCAGTAGTACGAATACTTCATAATTACACAAACTTTTTATCTTTAAATAATAGTGTCTATAAGAACAATGCACATCTTATTGTTTACTTCAGGGCGGCGGACGAGCCGTTCCGTAGCGCCGCGTTACAGTGCATCGCCATGAGCTTTGTTAAACACAGGATATTTTGGTCATTTTTAAACCAATCGAGTTGAAATTTTCCTTAAAACTTCTTTGAATATAGAGGAACAAAAGTCTCACTGACAGTTTGCTTAACTCGAAACTTCCCTCGATGCTTTTTGTCCGCTAAGCGATAAGTTTGCGGTCACCAATCTAGCGTTATTAACAATTAAAAAATATTTAAAAATAACAACTTTATATAATTTTTATATCACGGACGTCGTCGCTTAACCATCAGGAGTAGGTAAAAAAAATTGCAAGCTGTTTCAGGCATAATTGAACGAAATATGGCGATTTATATCTTAAAATATAATTAAATTTATGATTAAAGATTTTAGTGGTTTTTATTTTTTATTGTGAAAGCTATTCGTTGAATCAAAAATTTCTTTTGAAAAAAACATGCGTCTCGTCATTCTGAATACCTCGATATTTTTCCAAATCAAAATTTCGACTTTTTAAAATTTCGATCTGAAAACGGCCAGGGGCCAACTCGTTTTGGCAGTTCGAGCGTCGATCGAGTTCTACGATGAAGGAGCCAATTATACTCATTCTACATTTTTACATTTCTCTCATTTCCGAAATCTGCTACGGAAATGAATAAATCTTCTGTTTATAGCCCCTACGTTAGTATAATGGATAGCTGATATGGTAGATTTATAATAAAGTTAAAGATTTTAAATTGTTTACAGAACATTTTGTATTTTTATCCGAGGTTTCAGATACATTGTTAGAATACAGTTAATGATATGTATTTGCAGTTTTAGTTTCTCTTTAAGAGAGTGTGCTTAAGAATATATCATTGCGAGATACTAGCTTTTTTTGTTTAACTAAGAAAACAAAAAATTCGTTGATATATAAATAGAAAAAAGGAATATACTGAGCGAATGTAGTATTGATAACAAGAAGTAGCATTTGTTTTATTTGAAAACACAAAATGGTAATTTGTCCATTCATTGCGTGCTTAATATTTTCGAGGAAGTAGCTGGTAACAATTGATTTTTTATTAAACTTTAAGTCCTGAATGGGCATACTTTCACTACAGTTTTCAACGGTTGTATTTTGTAGAAAAAAAAGGATCTAAAAAACTTTTAAAGAGTGACATCTAACTGAACATTCAGAATCGGTTATTAGAATGTTCAAAACATGCAACCGTGAAAAACAACATGATTTTTTTCAAACAACATGAATTTTTCTTGCTCTTTTTTTAACTCGTTATTTCACACGGAAATAAAAGAGTAGTTAATTACGAATCTAATGCCTATTTTTTAAATGTACAATAACAGTACTTCGGATGAAAAAGTGTACAATGATGAATTATGCAGAGAAATAATTATGATTTCAATATATTTGGGACTATTAATTATGAATAAGCCATCTTTTTGTAAAGGAAATTGCAGTTTTATTACAGATTGATGTCGAATAAAAATGTTTTGCCTGCAATTAGCCTATATATTTGTAGTTAGCAGGATCAACCGCGAGAATGTTGCAAAACAAGTTTGATCCCATTTTATTTTATATTGGATCCGCAGTTTGAAATTTCAGAAACTGACGCCAGAGTCGTAATCTGCAACCTCGAAAACCCCTGATAATAAATATTGTAGGATATATAATACTCAATTTAAAAATTACAACCAAGTAAACAAAATAGTGCTTTAAATGGCAATTTGTTTAAATGGCAATTTGTTTGTGAAATGCTCGTCTCACTGTTACCGTTTGGATCTACTGCGCCCTATCGTGCTGTGGATGAAGTCAAAAATATGAATGATATTTTTTTATATGAATGCTATCTTTATAAATTTCTCGCTTATATATCGTAAGTACAAATACTTCGGAGCATAATTATATTAACAGATTGATGCCGATAGCTAATAGCGGCTCTCCTTACATATCAAACTAAATCTTATTTCTACAGCGGGTACTAAATACGGCCTCGAGTTAGAGGGCAATCATGGCGGAGAAAATAGTTATTAGTGTACTCTCAAATATATAAAGAATAAGGCATTTTTGTATCTTGTAACGTTCGATTTAAGACCGCTTGCAGCGCGCGCCGATTGACTTCACCCGCAGCGCGAAAGGGTGCAGTAGAAACAGGCAGTAACCGTGAGACGAACATTTCACGCATACAAACAAATTGCCATTTAAAGCACTATTTTGTTTACTTGGTTGTATTACATTTTTTACCGTAAAATAAGAGCTGTAAGCATTATTTTAAGCTATTACTTCTTCAAATTTGTTGACCAGTGAAATTAATGCCAGGACGAACTAATAGCTGCTATTATTAGACGTTTGGTATGCAGGTGTTTTTAGGGGCACTGATTACGAATCCAATATCAAATTTACAAAATTCAAAATGGTGGATCCAATATAGTCGACCGAAAATTTTGAGAAACGGTAATTTGGTTTTAAATTGGATCCTCCATTTTGAATTTTGTAAATCTAATACCGTATTCGTAATCAGCGGCTCCAAAAACTCTTGTATACCATATTTAAGAAAAATACCCACCATTGTAAAAATTCGTGACTGAAAGGGATAGAAAGCTTAATGAGGGCGTATTAAAATACGGGTATCTAAAATTTTTCGACCGTATACATTCCGAGTAGTTTTCCGAGTTTCATCAAGATTGGCGAGTGGCACTTAGGTAGGTTTACTTATAAGTTAAAAGTCTATTATTTTCAAAAGGGGATTTTTTTTGTATTTTGATAGGGTATATGACGCTTAACCGTTTTCATGCCAAAAGGCCACAATAATTATATTGTAATTTATCTGTGTAATGACAAGCAAAAAAAAATTCAAAACCATATTTTCTGACGTACTTTTGTCCGTACTTTTCAAATCTGCTACTATTTTTTTTATGACGTTTGATTTTTTCAAAATGCCGGCTAATCTACAAAAAAACATGATTTTTAAAAAATTTTTTTGTTTGTTTAACGTACTGGCTAATAATGTTCCGGTTGTTGGATCGGTACAAGCGTCTGGATCTTGTGGAATAATAACCACAACTAAAATTTAAGCGACGTAGGATTTCAAAATTCAAAATGGCTGATCCACTGTGGCGGCTTTTACACGCATTTCTTACGTTTTTTTCATTCGATATTATGTTTCTAGTCCATGACATTTACTTTTTCAATAGATTTATTATATTTATGTCAGCTTTGATATCGATTATGGAAGAAAATAGAATATTTTCCACGTTTTTAAATTCTATATCATCTTGTATTGCTACTCCCCAGTATAATCGGTATCAGATTGAGATAAATATAACAAAACTATTCAAAAAGTAAGCGTCAGGGACTAAAAACATACAAAAAAAAGGAAAAAACATTAGAAATGCGTGTAAAAGCCGCCATATTGGAGAGGCCATTTTAAATTTTGACATTTTGCGTCGCTTAAATTTTAGTTATGGTGATTATTCCACAGGATCTAGAGACTTGTGCCGATCCGACAACGGGAACATTAGCCAGTACGTTAAACAAATAAACAAATTTTTAAAATCACGTTTTTTTTTGCAAATTAGCCACCGTTTTGAAAATTTTAAACGCCGTAGAATAAAACTAATGGCAGATTTGAAAAGTACGAACAAAAATACGTTAGAAAATATGGTTTTGAAATTTGGTTGCTTATCATTACACAGATAAATATTCACTTGAAAAACATGACAAAATTATGGCCGTTTGGCATGAAAAGGGTTAAAAAACTTCATGGGGTATAATATCTATACAAAAATTCATATCTAATGTTTTTCGACCCTTTGCAAGTATGTCAAGTTTAATCGAGGTTGGCGAGTGGTACATGAGTAGGTTTACTTGTCAGACGCAGTATCGTCGACTTTTACTCTAAGTAAATTTGCACATTTTGAATCGAAAATATCTGTCGATACTGTTACGCAAGAAACCAGTTTTAAGCACCGATTCCAGCAGAATACATAACAGAATAATCAAGCAATGATAAAAATATTTTTTCAAACGATTTTCGGGTAAACCTTCGGATGACGCACCTGTTCGAAATCGAAAAATCGACAAGGTGCATTATTTCATGTATTTTGGCCTCCTGAAAACGAATATCATATCAAAATTTGGCGCTTGGCCGTATCTTGGCCGCTGTTTCGAAAAAAACAGCCGAAAAACGCGTTTTTTTTTTAATTTTTTGCATATATCATAAAATGTACGAACCTTGCGAAAAAATGTTTTAAACAAAAAATGTAGAGCATGAAATTCTGTATAAAAAATGTTGAAAACATTTCTGTCCTAATCGCAACAGGAAGCCGGAAAAATAGTGATGAAAGTGATTGATTATTCGTCTGAGTGTCTTATGTTTGTAGTAAGGGGGAGGGGGGTCTGGCAGGCGGAGTATAGTCTAACCTCCAAAAATTCAGATAGCACATGGGTTTATTTATCATCCATACCTCTGTGGTTGGAGGTTAGGTTAGTATAAAAAGGGGGGTCTGGGGTGCGGAGCCCTCCAGCACGCAAGCATCCCTAAGTCCACGTATTGTTTGAGGCAAAGGTCATTTGACTAAAGGAAAGAATCAACTGCAAATGGCAATGATAATGCGTGGACCTAAGGATGCTTGCGTGTTGGGGGGCTCCGCCCCCCAGACCCCCTTTTCTGTACTAACCTAACCTCCAACCACAAAGGTATGACTGATAATTAAACCCATGTGCTATCTGAATGCTTGGAGGTTAGTTGTAATCGATTAGGAAATTATTTCTACCTAGTGACAGGTAGAAACCCATCATGTCAATGTTCATCCCGCATTTACGGGCTTGCTGTCGCAATTACGAACAAAATATATATAATCTTTTTTATCGACAATTTTGTGCTCTACAACTTTTGTTGGAAATATTTTTTGGTCCGATGCGTATTTTTCGACAGAAATGCAAAAAACTAAAAAAAAAACACGTTTTCTTGCTATTTTTTCAAGACAGCGGCTCTAATACACCCGACCGTCAATTTTTACTGCGATATTCGTTATCACGAGGCCAAAAGACATCGAAAACATGTGGCCGATTTTTTTATTTCGAACAGGTGCTTCATCCGAAGGTTTACGGATTTTCGAAATGTTCTGATCTGAAGAGGAATTATCCAAATTACAATCTATCGGAAAATAAGTATTCAGTCGATTCTTCTCGATATTCGGACGAAATAAGTCACATACATCTCTCTCATTCTGCACGCCATCCATTTTGGCATAGTTGACGAAAGTGGATAAAATAAGAACGCTTTTACATCTCATGTCGAGTAAATTTGGCCCGGGCTCGAGGCGGGTCCTGTCGAGTTAGATTCTTGGCAGATCGGGAGGCTGGGCACGTATCGTCGATTCTATACGAGCAACCGGAAGGAAAAGCCCCGTTTCCAACGTGAAGTAATCGAGAAGTTACTCGCGAGTTGCCTCCTTCCTTCTTCTTTCAGTCGCTCCATTTCTCGATTTGCGCATATATTATATCCGGCGGCTTCGCAACCGAAGAATAGAAATTCGAAGAACGGACCGCGAGCTCGCGGCGAAAGCTAAGAGGACAAATAAGACGGGAGGCCAGGAAGAGACGTGCACGAGGCGCCGAAAACTTTCTCGCATTTACTCTTAAATATTTCAACGTTCCCGAACTTTCGCCTGCCATCGCGACTTTACATTTAGAGTCCTACACGTCCGCGCATCCCCACTTTTTACGCTGCAGGGCACAAGATTTATTGATGTTGTTCAAACGAATAATTATTTTGCTTCCTAACAAGCACATTTCACCATATACCGGAGACATATGAGTAATTCTACAGAATCTTTAACTTTTATAGAACGCGACCATGTATCTTGTAAACAAATGAATATCGAACTAAACGATAAGATTATTTTTCTACGATATATTAAAATATTAGCCCTTATATGTTTTTTATGATTATAAATCACTGGAAAGAAGAAAAACGAACGTAAAGTATGACGTACAATCATACAATTTCATTTTGATATCACTAAAAAAAGTAACTATTATCCAATCACTCTGAAAATTCCAGAGAATCTTCGTATAATCTTGGAGTTTCAATACACAACATGCCAAGAGTGTGCTTATCTTCTAAAAAATTGTACAGCTTAAAATGTAAGCGTCCACCGATTATTCCAAATTCGGTAATTTATTACTTTTTTCAATA
Source organism: Trichopria drosophilae (assembly GCA_030407085.1). Classification (NCBI taxonomy): domain Eukaryota; kingdom Metazoa; phylum Arthropoda; class Insecta; order Hymenoptera; family Diapriidae; genus Trichopria; species Trichopria drosophilae. The sequence continues at coordinate 160,024,681 of CM059583.1, forward strand.
TGGAGAAAATAACTTTTCATTTCTTAAATTCTTAGTTTCATAGAATAATTCTACACTAAAAGCCAAAAAAAATAAGATGCACGACATACCTGTGCCTCATAAACTAACTTTGTAGGAGGTCTCTAAAAATGATCAAATCAGTGCCTAACTCGTTCGAATACCCAACATTTTCGAGTGGCACACTTAAAGGGCGTTTAGGCACACTTAAAACTACCTTGTAATTTCTTTTTTAAAGTACTCATAAATCTCCTATCACGTGTTTAACTTGCCATTGGTTATCCTACAACGTGAAATGGACTTTTCAATAATAAAAAATGTTGTCATATTTTTATTTTTATTATTTAACATTGTTAAATTTATAATGGGAGACGAACATTCTAAGAAATAAATGAGCATTTTTCTAAGTTGAAAATAAATATAGATTACTACCTTTTCGGCTGATGTCTTTAGACTCCCGTAATAAAATTGTAAAAAATTTAATTTTAAAATTTTTGTAATAGCGATAATAAATAATGAGTAAAAAAACTGTATTGCTCGTAACAAGTACCTTATCTTTAAGTATAAAAACTATAAAATATAATATAAGTACACCTGCATCCACCATTAGGCTATTGTTTAGTTTCAACTTTGACTTTATTGAACTTTATATAACTTTATTCAAAAAACAGTTAGGCCAACTGTTTCTTACTCTTGAAGTGCTGTAAAAACCAAAAAAAATACGTCCCATTAGTGTGTCACTAAAATAAATTTTGATGATTTTGAACATTGAAAAGTTAAAAGTTCCGTAGAATTACTCATATGATTGATTTATAATTTGACACCCTATTTGCGTTCTCTTTGGGTCACTCTTTGTGCTAAAACTGCCGTGTTGTCAAAATCTGCTATAATATTACCTTCAAAAAGCTCCGACGTGTTCTACACTCGATACCAACCGATATTAAACCTTCCGCAGGTTCGGGTGAATACTGGATGGGGTTAACGTTCATATTTATGCAGTATCCGTTACGGTGTAATCGTATTGCCTCAGCACTAATCGCATCCGCGGCGATGAGGAGCACGCAGCAAGCAGTTCTGTTACTTAGTGTCAAAGCTGCTTAACGCGGATGGAGCAAGCCGAAAATGGGATGGCTAGCGTTTATTTTGCTGCGAGATCGGATTTGCGCGAGATTCGCCGAGCAAATAGTTATGTTTGCATAATCCTCTACATGATTCTCGAGTAGGTGCAATTACATGCGATATCTCACCTTCATTCCCAGGCAAAGGTCGTCTATCGATTAGCTTCAGAATTTGCCTTAGCAATCGCGGTTCATGCTGTCACGTACACAGATTTTGCCTTAAATACAATGGATCAGGTGATTTAAGGTTATATTCCTCATTTCAAAATATGGAATAGAATTCGTACCACAATTGGAACTCCTACACTTCGCGTATTCAATATAAATTAATTTGTGATTTTTATTTACGCTTGGCAGAGTTTCATACATGAATTGCCATTTTTCATAGCTATGTACATACACACCAGGTAATATATTCTAAAAATTACTCTAGACTACGTACGTAAACTTTAAAATCGAAAGTCTGACATAAACAGGGTTCTACTACTTACTTTTTATCGGACGCGTGCGAGCGTAAGTAGTTACAATCCATTTCAATTTTAATGAATTACAGGAGTTCTTTAAAGACAACTCCAAAATACATATATGAGTTTTTCCACAGAGTTTTTTTACTTTCGAACTCGGTAAAAGTTGAAAAAAAATTGATGGCACACCTACGATATGACATTTATCTCAAAGTGGGATGTATATGAACCATTAAAAACATGACGTGCATAATTTTTTATTTCAACTGCTTAGCATAATTACATATAAATATATTTAGGGACTGATAATTTATTTCTTAAATGAGTTTATGTGCTTAATAACAAATATGTAATAATATATTTAATATAAATATAAAGTTTTATAAACAACTTGGCCGATAAACGTTTATTTTTTGTTTTAACAATTTAATAAAAATATACATCTGTTTTCGTTTCGAAAAGATTTGAAAAATGGATTTATTAATATTTCGGGGATTTTTGCCAAACATCATAATTTTTTAAAGATAATAAACATTTTACAATACTGTAATTCATTGTGTATCATAGAAAAAGAGCATATTACAATTTTTACAAAAACATTCGTGTGCATGTTTCATTTTACTTAATATTCCTCGATTTCGCCCAGTTTGCGTTATTATTCTAAACCTCCAATTATCTATTGTGACCACAATTTATCTGATTAAAAGAAATTGATGAAATATTTGTTTTGACAGTTTTTTTCAAGCGCTTTTTTTTCGCGACTAAAGAAAAATACGGAAATAGCAATGTGATTTTCAGTTAAAACACATCCGAAACTAATGTGAACACTGGTTACGGAGTATTAAAAAATAATATATGTTCATATCTTTGTACTATTATTTTGAACACATTATATTTTTTTTATTGCAATTACAAACTTCTCATACGATATATGTTATACTTGTGAGTTAATTTATTAAAAATCACGTAATATACAATTCATACTTTAAAAAAATAATTTTCAATATACGAGTAAGTAATATATTCATATTTATTCATTATATTATTTTAAACAGAATTTCTTAATAATTAAATAAAAAAAATAAAAATAATTAAAAAAAAACTTTTATTTAAAGTAATTGAAGTTGTTAAAAATTAGTAATTTTACAACTATTGAAAAAAAACACATATATATATACACAACAAAATAGAAAAAAAAATAACTTGTAACGCTCGAGATTCGAACTCGCAACGTCAATATTAGCAGTCTGGCTTTTTTTTTTTTTTAGTTAACAAATTTATTTATTTACATAACAGGTGTACAGCAGTTTACATATAAAATTACATGTATATCATAATTTCAGTTTGATAAAAATTAGCTCCTACTTTCTAAGCTTATCTAACTATTTTCCCTGAGATGTTGACCGATTGACAATTCTTCTTCGTGTTATAATTATAGATAAATGTTATTACATATAAACAACAGTACCTATAAATGATTATTTAAAATAATTAGTGGTTGTAAGTAACCGGTATAAAGAATATAGGAAAATTTCATTGATAAAAAACCTATTTAAAATAATGGTCATGTATTACAATAGTAATATACATTTTCTCTACTTTTGTTTATTATTTTTGTGTGAATATTGGGAGATTTTGGTAGGGGAGTTTGTGTTTAATGCGGAATGGAGTGTTGTGTTGTCTGAGTTGAGTTATGATTTTTGTTAAAGGATTTCTGTCCAGTTGCTTCTCGTAGAATTTTTGTGAGCTTTGTTGAATGTACTCTGGTATTGTTTGTACATTTGTAAGCTGGTGTAGTCTCTGTATTTTTGTGAATCTATTTAAACCCGTTATTAGTCTTAGACATTTATTTTGATATATTTGTATTTTTTTTATTGCAACTTTAGAAGCACTGCACCATGCAGGTACTGCGTAGGTTATGACAGGTCTTATTAACGCTGTATATAAGAGCTTTTTGTTATTAATCGATAAATTGGGATTTTTCATCAGTGGGTATATTGATCTTAGTGCTCCATAAGCTTTTGCAAGTGTTCGGTTTACATGTTCTCGAAATGATAAACGATGATCTAAATGTACTCCTAAATATTTAACAATATTTATAGGATTTATTGGTTTACCGTAGATTTTGATTGGATTGAATATCTTATTGTTTGTATATTTTCTGGTGAAGGTAATACATTCAGTCTTTTCTGCGTTAACTTTAATTTTCCACTTTTTATAGTATCGTTCTAGGTTATAAACATGGTATTGTATTTGTTTGGCTGCTACAATAGCATTAAACGAATGTGCATAGATTGCCGTGTCATCTGCATAAATAGCACTATTCGTTTGTGGGTATTTTGATAGATCTGAGAGGTAAATTAAAAAGAGAGTGGGTCCAAGTACGGATCCTTGAGGAACTCCTGCTCTTATTAGTTTTTTATTTGAAAGTGTGTTATTTATTTGAACTTTAAAGTGTCTGTTTTCTAAATATGAATATATTAATTTGACTAATTCTATTGGAAATTTAAATTCAATTAGTTTATAAATTAACCCTTCAGTCCAAACTTTATCGAAAGCTTTTTCGATATCAAGTAAAATCATCGTTGTTACTTTATCTTTATTATAATTAACCGCAATATCATTGACTATGCGCGCTACTTGTTGGACTGTGTTATGTTGTGGTCTGAAACCAAATTGTTCATCCTGTAATAGCTTTAGTTTTTTGTTGAATCGATTTATACGATTGAGAATTATTTTTTCTGCTATTTTAGCTAACGTGGGCAGTAGGCTGATTGGCCTGTAGCTGCTAGGTAGTTTTGGGTTTTTTGATAGGAATGATAATGGCATCTTTCCATTGGAGTGGAAAATATTGAAGTTTAAACATGGCATTTATAATATGTGAGAATTGAATTATTGCTTTATTTGATAGATTTTTTATTACAATATTTTCTATTTTATCTATTCCAGGAGTTTTACGGTTTTTTAAGTTTTTAATAATGTTTTTGATTTCTATTGGGGTTGTTCTTATTTTGTCATAGTATTTATCTCCTGATTTAATAGTTGTTTTTGAAAATTGTGATACCGTTTCAAGCATATTCTTTTGTTCAGGAGTATTTTCCGTTTCATCAATATGCACTTTCTCAAAGGCTGTAGCGATCATTTCCGCTTTATCTATGTCAGTTATGCAAGTTACATTATCCTGCTCTAGATTTGGAATTATTTCGTATGTTTTTTTAAGTGATTTTATGACATTCCAGAGTGAGTTATCAGCCGGTTTTGCATTTTTTAGTAATTTAGTCCACTTTTCATTTCTATATATAGCTAGAGATTTTCTTATTTCTTGTGTTTTTATTTTCATTTGTGATTTATCTTCATCTTTACGATAAGCCTGCCAATCCTTGCGAAACTTGTTGCGTATTTTAATTAATTGTTTAATTTCTTCAGGTATATCATCTCTAATCACACCTACTACCTTCATGGAGCTAGTTTCCTCTTTTGCCTTTTTTATTGCAACTGTTAATTTTTCTATTTCAGTATCTAGGTGTTGTGTTGTTTCAATTTTATTATTTATTTGTATTAATCCGTCTAATATGGTTCTATATTTGTTCCAGTCGGTATGTTTAAATGAAGTCACAGTTCGGGAGATGTCTTGTTTCGTTTGATTGTTTAATTGACTAAAAATTGGGTTGTGATCAGAATCAAGATCAAATATTACTTTAGGATGAGAAAGGTGCTTTACATTTTTGTTTACAATCAAATCTATTGTTGAGGGAGTAGAGTTATTCATTGGTATATGAGTGTATTGATCAGGATAGTCAATATTAAAATTATTCAAATTTACATAATTTAGTAGAGCAGTACCATTACTATTGTTACCTTGACAATTCCAATTTATATTTCTGGCATTTAAGTCACCTATGCATAATACCTTATAACCTACGCTAAATAATTTGTTTAAGTCATTGTCACTAAAGACATTACTGGGTTTATTATACGCGCTGATTATATGAGTATTATCTGCCAATTTTATGCAAATGGCTTCTATACTTGTATCAGGGAGCGTTACTGAGACGTGTGGTATAGAATGTTTTATGGCAATGGCAACTCCCCCACCCTTATGATCTCTATCTTTTCTGTATATTATATATCCTTTTATTTTTATTTTCTTTTGTGCATTTAACTTGGTTTCTGATAAGGCCAATATATCTATTTTATATATTTTCATAAAATGTATTAGTTGACCAGTTTTATTTGCTAGTCCATTTGCATTCCACTGGCAAATATTTACTTTACAATCCATATTTATCTATACACTTCGTGAAGTTAATAAAGCACGTGAATTTTTCCGCCGAAGTTTGGCAGCTTACTAAGTGTTTATTTAAGTCTTTAACTGCGTTCAACATTCCCTCTATATTAATCATTTCTTTTAAAGTTTTTAGTTCTTGAAATAATTGACTTGTTTGAGTTAATACATTACGATTATTTATGTCCATATTCGCTGTCGAAGTAGTTGGTGTTTCGGCGTAAGTGGGAACTCTGTTGTAGAGATTCTGACTGTTTCGGCTTTGTGGTTCCCTGTCACGTTGCGCTACTGGCGACATCTCTCGTCGATTTGTCGGAACCTGCATCCGAGGAAAATCCCGGGTAGAGTTGATGTCGTAGGTTGTCTGTCTATCATTTTTCAATGGATACTTTGTCACTTTTTTAGTTTTACTATTTTGCAATATAGCTAATTTAGTTTTGTATGTTGGGCATAGAACATTGTTAGCCGGATGATCTCCACCGCAGTTAATGCATTTGGCTGGAGTGTCTTTTTGTTTAACACATTCATTCGTCAGATGGTCTTCCGCACATTTTAAGCATCGAGGCTTTAGCCTGCAATTCGACGTTGCGTGCCCCCATTGTTGGCATCTGTGACATTGCACAATTTGTTTTTTGTTTAGATACCTTTCCCATTTTATTTTAGTGTGCAATATGTATCTCACATTGTTTTCTAGGGACTTTAAAATAACTTTATTACTTGTACATACTAAAAAAAGGGCTCTGACCGTATTCATTCTGTAGCAATTTATAACTTCTATTTTGTGTTCGGTTTTTAGTTCTTGGATAATTTCTATGGGTTCCACGTCCTTTGTTAAACCATGTAGTACAAATGCATGGGTTTTTTCTTCGCGAAGTGTAAATGTATAAAATTCAGTTTGATCCTCACATAATTTTTCTCTTATATTTTTCCATTCTGTTCGATCATGCACAAAAATAGTGGTTTTATCTTTGTCGTATTTTATGTGGAAACCTTTTACTGCTATCTCTTTCATTTTCTTAATAAGATTTTCATGTTTAGTGGGTTTACCATTAAGTATTATCGGTGGTGGGGGCTTCGTTTTTTCATTCCGTTGTGTTTTGATTGATTCTTGGTTCTCTTTTTCTAATGATGCAACACTACATTGGTCCATTTTATCGTCATCTTCCAGATTTTCTAATGTTGAGAATCTGTTTTTGGTTGTTATGGTTGTTTCAATTGTTGAGTTGTTTTGTTTTTTCACATTTTCGTGATCCATGTTAGTCGCTTTTCTTTTATTGTTCAAAGCACTACTTGGCTGTATTATGTTTAAAAACATAGTCTGTTGTGTTTGTTAATTTTATAGTACTTTTAGGACTGTCAATTGATTTTACTATTATTGTTTATATATGTTTAATATTTATAACAAATTCACTGTGAAATTCACTTCCTCCGGTCTGACCGGACACACGTAGGTTATGTTTACAATTGTTGAGCAGTCTGGCGCTCTACCCACTGCGCCACCGCCACTTCGAACTTTCATTTTCCCAACGAAGCAAATTAAGCATATTATAGGCAAGCGCAATTTTTTCAAACTGATTTTTCTCGAAACCTGCTGCATATTGCGCTTTAGTACTTTACCACAAGATATGTGACCTAACAATGTTTCATCAGGGGAAGTTTCGAATTTTTCTGAATTCCGTTGGTCTGACTCTCCCCTTGTAAGATGTAAAGATTTCAATACGAGGACTCTTCGATAGTAGTAAAATTTTGACTCATTATGCGTAAATAGTGATTATTTATAACTTTATAGCAATATATAGAAAATTTATGAAATTTTACATCTAACAGTATTTTGTCCAAAACCCTTCAAGAATTAATACTCGGAAGAGTGAGGTTAAGTCTGAAATCGCCAGTACCGGTTATGTCGAAAAAATCTGTGCAATTACTCATATATGTTATTTAAAAACCTGTATAAAGCAATAAAGAATCATTAAAATATTCAGCGCACTTTTACATACTAAAACGATTACCTGTATCGAAAATTGGTGACATGGCCGGTTAGCAAACATTTTTTTATTTCAACACGCTAAAACATAGTCAATTCTAAGGTATTTTCAAACAAATAAAAAAAGAAATTATTCGTTTTCCGCATGAAAAAAGAACAATTGATATATCTCAATAAACAATGTCGCGTTGGTAGTCGGCTCATTCCAACTTTAAACATTTCTTACTTCTTAACTATTACAGTAATGAAGATGTTACTTTCGAGAAAATTTATTCATATCTTTGTGAATAAGTTTATTATCGACAGATTTCGGATGCTCGAAATTCGCTCGATAAATGAAGCGCCCGAACGTATATTTTGCAGATGCGTAAACAAAAATTAATAGCTTAATAATTGTTTGTTGATATATATATATAATTTTTTATTTCTTCATCAGATGCGGAAATCTCTGCTAAATAATTTCCTGCTTTATTCGTTTCAAAATTGATTATTGTTTTAACGAGGGTGCAATAAAAAGTATTCAGTCTTCTTTCTTTCTTTCATTCCTTGTTTATTGGTGCTATCAGAGTCTATATTCACTCTGAACATCTCAAATGTTTCCGAACCTTGCTACTCCATTGTATGCACTTATGAGCTCAAAATTAACTCCAACAACTTTAAAGTGTACCAATTCGAAAATTCTGTATATATTTTGTAATTAGTAGGAGTGCAGTGAATATATTACAGATTCTTTATTGCTTTACATGCTATTTCTTTAAATACTAATTATGGATTTAAAGCTGAGGTGCATTGACGGAAAATCTTCTTTCTTGAAGTATTCACTGGACGATAATGGGTACATTGGGGATGCGTTGACGACGACACGATATAATATGTCCCATCGCCATTCAAATGATCAAAGAATATTTTTTAATGGGAGAATTAAGTGCGAATTTGTAGCTCAAATGCTTTTGTTGACATGACCGACAGCAACCTGCAGGGTATTAATAATGCAAATTTCGAAAAAAAAAATTGATCAATAGAACTAAAACGAATCCTGTCCTCAAAATGAAAGACAAACCCTTTTCCCATGTACGCTATAATTTCTTTTATGTTAAGAAAAATATTTGTATATACAACGATTACTGGGTAGTATATATAATTGCAAATCTCTTACAGCTGTAGGAACTGCGTTATGTAACATATTACTATACATATAACATTACATTCGATGTAATATTACATTACAAGGTGGTCAAATATAATAAAGAGACCATGAAACACGAAGCCGTATCAATTCACCATTCATTCCATAGATTTGGCAACAAGGTTGTCGAAAGGAGCACTTTGCAGACTTAACAGTGCGAGTAATGTGCTTTATATAGAGTTCGTAGACAAGTCTTGTATAGAACCTGCTGAAGTAGGCCAGGACTCGATTCTATATCGTTTCATAATAACTCACATTAATCCTGAACAATTCTGCTGAAAGCTGTTAGTACCATTTGATTAGTCGAGATCAGTTTCGAATCCAACTGTACTTATTGATGAAATTTATATTTTCATGTGCTCCAATAAGGAATAATATTCAATTATATTGTATTGCTACAAAAAATAGATTTTTATCAAGATAATTTTGGTTTTGGGGATATCCTTGATCGTCTTTAAGTGCGTCATTTTCGCATATATTACCATATTTTACAAAACACTACTTGGAATGAATCTCCGCTGACGATTTGTTTATCAAGAGCACTTTTCGAGAAATGACGGAGAGGTTGTAATCATAATTAATAGATTTAGTGACTCTTTACCTCTGCTTTTGTTAAGATACTACGTGCTTTAAGTTTGACATTTTCTTAAAATATTTCAAATAACTTCACGACAAAATCTCTGAGATTCCCGAATATTAAGGCGCTTGTGATATAATTCTTAGAATTTCAATTTATACATAGAAAAAACAAAAACATTAAATGTGAAATTTCAAAAGCAGCCTAATCATCATCTTCAAAAGGAATCATCAGGATTAACGCGTTAACAGGTTAATTTTGAAATTTAACCATTTTTCTAAATGATTTCGAATCCGCAGATGGAAAACAATGCGATTTATGTGCAATTGGTGCATATGAATAAAGGCACTCCGTTGAAACAGCGTGGAATATGTTAAAAAAAATAACAGTAAACAAATACTGACATGTAAAATAAAAAATTTCTTTTTACACAAGATTAATTATCACCGAACATTTTTATATCTACACATATTTACGAGCCTTAAAGAACCACCCCAAATTTAACCTGTTTTCTGGACTTGAAATTGGGGATCGGAATGCATGACTGAGATGAGCTTACTGGGGTACAAATTTCAAATTCAGCATATATCTTAATCTTGAAATATGTTCAAAGGAGGGAATTTACTACAAAAATTGCATTTTTGAAAATTTGACAATTTTTATCTCCGAAAATATACAGTTTATTTATTGAGAATTGCGAATAATTTTCAAAATAAAGGAAAAATTTTGTTAACAATTAGGAAATTTGATTTTTTTCTATCCGGACAAAATTTGTTTAGATTCTTTGTTTAAAACAGGCGAATTTTTTCCACTTTTTAGGGTGGCTCTTTACGAAGAACTGCAAGAACGCATACACGGATGCCATCTCACACTTGTTATCCTTTACAATAACTTGTTGTTTTCACCACTAGTGCGAAATACGCCATCTATTATGAACTGAGAACAAATAATTCCCGCGAATATTTAAAATTTGTTGCATATACCTATACCGTTAGAATAGTGAGCTGATAGTAGATTTTAATGTGTGCATGCGTGGATGTACAGATAGACTATAGGCCTAAATGAGGCATTGAATTTCGGCAAAAAAAAAATTACCCCATAGTATTCAAATGTTGACGTTTCAAACCTTTACTGGTACTGCGAAACTGAATTTCCGTGCCACTTCTAGCAGAGGCCAAATATTAATCAATCTTTATGAAACCGTATATACAACTGTTTTTGATTTTGTTTCATTAATTCCAGCTTCTACAGTTTCCTGTATTTTTGAGAAATGCGAATATGGCGTCATCCAAAACCAATCTACATTTTCTCATGTCATAACCTCATTTGTATCCGTACTAGCTATTTTACTTTTAATTCGAAGAATGCTTTATTTGTTACATTTTGCTTTCCTTCATATTGTTTGAAGAATTCTTTTACTGCAAAAATATAAATGTAAAGAAAGTAAATATAAAGAATAATAAAAAGTCCTTCACCGCAGTTCTTTACTAAATAAACACAAGTAATGCCTTTAATACTAGACATGGAGAGTGAAAAACTAGGAAAAGTTGGGCAAGGAAGTACTCGGACTCCTGCTTATTCTCGCGAAGCACGTGCGGGGTTTCTTTTCCAGAAAGTAGAAATATTATCTACAGAACTTTTACTTGAAATTGTATTTTTATTTGTTATTGACAGTATATTATGTTTTAGCTACAAAAACAATTTTCTAAGTTTATTAATTACGGTGAAATAATTTTTTATATTGCAGCCATACAAGTAAAGGGTTTAATATTTAATATTTATTAGTTATCGTTGTAGTATTGTCTCTTTTGCTAAAACTAGACGAATTGCGAAATTCTTTTATATTATTTTAATTTTTCACATTATAAATTGATCAGGTTTTTGTGGAAAATAAACCTTTTCAAATCGGTTGCATTTTGCGTTTTTACAACTCAAAATCCATTTATTTTATGGCCATCAATTGACTTGAGAGTTAGAAAATACGTTTTGTTTAGGTATTAAGATAATATTGAAGTGAAAAACTTCCAAACAATTTATTTTCTTTAACAGTCTGAAATTTATTGGAATATGAGAATAATAATAAAAAAATGTAGTATACAAAATGGCAAGTGACAGAAAACGAGAAACCGCAATTTGATTGAGCAGTCCAATTGCGGAGCGAGAGTTTATTATCTACTTTATTAACTCGTTGTTAATTTTATTATGAGCATAACTCGCTTCGTTGGCGAAATTAAGGACGTATATTCTCGACGTGAATAGTAACGGAGCTTGCAAATACAGACGATCGCGCCGTGATAGAAGTAGAACTGCTTGAAGGCAGCGTCTCCAGAATTATACGAGCTTGTTTACGAGTTTTTGAATTGAATTCCTGAATGAGATTCGTAGAAGTGGAAAGGGGTGGGGGTACGTACGATTTGAAAAATTACGAAGATGCCTTCGCGTGCTCAAATATTTCAGCGAGAAGCGTAATATTTTTCGGACATACGTTTCTGGAAAAATTGAACTCTTCGTTTCATTCAGAACACTTCGATTCATTTGATTATTTTGAAAAATGTTTGGATGTTCACCAAGCTACGTTGCTTGGGCAAAAATAAATTGCTGTTTTCAGGACATTTGTCATTTCTTATCTTATACTGTAACGTATTCACTTTGCGTTTCTAGTACACTCATAAATATTTTTGGAACGTAAAATATTGCAACTAAAGGAGGATGCCCACGAGCATAGATGTTTTCCGCCCAAGAGATGGAACCTTCGAAACTGATAAATTTAGTCAGAGTGTGATAAGATCTAACATCTAATACCAAATTTGAGTGTTTTATCATGTGAGAAAGTTTAAAAAATCATTGTTGAAGTCGCGGATACTACGGAGAAAAATGTAGCAATTTAAGTAGTAATAGTCTGTTTATAATGCCATCATAAGACTTCGAACTATTACTACTTAGATTATACTGCTTTTTTTCTATATAAAATTGGCGACTTGAACGATGATTTTTTAAACTTTCCCACGTAACAAAACACTCGAATTTGGTATTATGTGGTAGTTCTCATTATATTTTAACCAAATTTATCAATTTTGAAGGTTCCATCTTGGAGACCGAAATCACGTTGGCATCCTCCGTTAAGCAATCCTGAAGAACTTCTTTATGAAATATAATATTATAATTATACTTAGTATATTCTTGAGGTGTTGATTTCTTCAAGATTATGTTAATTAGTATAATCAGAATTGTGACATTAAGTTTTATCCCACAACATCATCTCCTCAAGTTTCAAACATTTGCAAAATTATAAAGAGCTTTTTGAAATAAAGAATTAACAGGTAAAATATTTGTTTATATCAACAGTTTTTGCGTTATGTCCGAAATACTAAGACTCTAGACCGAAATTTGCTCAAAAGTCTCAAATGAAAGTCGATACCGATACCGAAGGAAACGATACCCAGACGAGGCACCATTCAATTTCGAGATTACTTCAAGCACGAAAACGAAATCGCCTATTCTAATCGAGAAGTAAACACCAACAATAATATATTTAATGAAATACAATTCAATATTTACTTAAAAAATTCGTATATTATATGTTAAATTAATGTAATGATCATCACTTGAATTAATGTAATTTTAACCATAAAAAATATGTGACAAATGTTTATTACAAGCAGTGAATATTTTCTGACTTACTTTCCCTTTTTTCATGAATTACCATCAATAAGAATGCAAATTTTCGAATTCTTCCCGATATGTTGTTACATACTATCATGTCTTAAATATTTTAGCATCAACTTATCAGCACTACCATTAAAAATGGCCGGATCTAGTTTCACCGATTTAGTTGTCAATACTAATCTGCTACAAAGAATTTTTCAAATATCCTCAATATATTGAGTTAACATCAGTTAGTAACCACTTTGATATTCAACCATATTGTCCATGTGAGTATGCAGACAGTTTTTCACTTTTAAATCCGATGGACGGCTGTCGTGTTTCGCGTAGCTTGCTAGTGAACGATCCGCAAACATTGTTGTTGGTATTTCATCACCACAGCGATCAATAATACATGCTATTAAATTTATTGGAAAATTTTGTTTGTAATGTTCCATTTCACTGCACAAATATAGTACACGATAAAACAATTTTCACATTATTTTATAATTTATGGTGTACGTAAAAATCCAGTAAAATCCCCCATTTATTGCGAATTAGTAATGTGATTTATGGATATTGTATGGTCTTACTAAAATTAAGAGGTTTAGGTTTTTTGTGTGATGTAACGATTTGTTTTGTTATTTTTCTTCTCACTGTGCATTGTTGCCATATGTTTTTTTGTTTTTGTATTTAGGTAAATTTATGACGTATAGAATTTAGGTTTTGAGCTAATCTTCTGCTTTCTTTCTTGGTTATAAAATCCATAATTTTTATTTGGCAAAACAGTATAGTCGAATTTATTGCTAACGAATTTTATTTAATGAATTTTATAAACAATATTTTTTTAAACAAATTTTTTGTTAATTTTCAAGTTTATATATCTCGGATCTCGAGGGTAAATTTCATTTGACTTCATTTGACGTGGACTTCATCTGAAAAGTTTTTTTAGAATAACTTTAAACATCCCTAGTAGAAATTAGTTTGTAAATATCCAGACATAAGCTTGGCCCTGACTGAAGTGCGAGTCAAGGCGACGTTTGTGCAAGGATATTTAGAAACAGATTTCTACTAGGGATATGTAATATTTTTAGACATATATGTAAGTGAATGTCATAGTTGGAATATATTTTTTAAAATGAATTTACAAAAGTTACCAAATATAATATGTTAACTATATATTAAGTGTAAAAATTTACCTTTTAATCACAGTTTGAAAAATAACTTTAATATAACTTTTAGTTGTCGATCCTGGGAAACAGTCACTTTCCAGATTCTAGATATTAACTTAAATACGGGACATAACGCATCTATTTTATCGCCTTTCAGATTTATTTTAACGCATCTCAATAGTTATCGATCATCTATTTCCAGTGACCTAAAATCACATTTCAGTCGTCTGCATGTTTATTGTGGAATTAATACTCCAAGTAATATAGCGAGTATTATTTTATTTGTATCGTGTACTTAATATACCCATAAATGATTTTCTTAATATCCTCATCAATAATTATATATGACTGACAGTAGAGGTTTATGGAAAGAAAATGATATCAATCATAACTGTATTTTCAGGAAGAGCAGTAAGTCAATTAAATTGTAATTTATTATGACAAATTTCTGAATAGATGTCTTCCCACATTTATGTTTATTTAATATTGTAGGTTATTTGTTAAGACACGAAAAATGAGTGGATTCGATTTAATATATTTCAACGCAGAAACTATAATTCATTAAACACAGTAATTTATGAAGTAATTTATTACATCTACATCAAACTAAAATGTTCATAATTTATATATTTAAATGCAATTTATTCGAACGCAATCTTATCTGGATTAAGTGTGATTTAGTTTGACCAATTTAGAATGCAACATTTGGTCTAATGGGTTAAGAGTAGTTTTAGGTAAAGAAAATAATAAGTGACATGTAGTCTTATTTGTATACTTCTGGGGGGGGGGGGGGATGAGAAGCGCATGTTTTCTTGCGAATCCTTTTAAAAACCCGTAAAAAAAACATTCTAATTAAGAAAACCAAAGGGAAAAACAATAGTGCGTGTGTATGCGGGTATCAATGTTTTGATGAAGTCACGTACTTTTCACTTATACCAACTTATTAAGAATATGCCGACGCTTATTAAACAAAAAACAACAGTAGTTAAAGAGCGTGGTAAATGCATAATCTGACATGATTAAACTGAACGAAAATTGACTAGTTGCAACAAAATATAACTGGATTCAAGAAAATTATTACCAGTAATTGTATTTTCTTGAAACCCGTACATTTTTTACAGTGTACTAGTTATTTTATAATTAAATTTCTACAAAATAAATATTAATTTCCTTCCTTTGACTCATACAATCCATTGTTTTCGTTTGACATATAAATCAGAAAATAAGGGAAAAATTCTGGGCAACATGATCTTGCAAAATGTTAAAATTGCACAAATAAACAAAACAATTTTAAAGCATGTACGGTTTAGTGGCAGGTATAGATTCTTTATAATTGGTTATATTATAGTTTGTGCAAAATTTCTCTTTTGTAAACAGAGTAAATTGTTTGCCAGGTTTAATCAAAACTTGATAAAGGCATCGTATATGCGTAAAACTCTCACTGAGATAATATTACTTGTTGCATATACAAATGTATAACTTCAGAAGTATATTTTCTGAGAAAAATTAAAAAAATGCTATTTCCATCTTTTGCTAAGCATATTACGTAATTATTATTACTTGTCATGTATCATGAACGTAAATATAATTTCTTAGATTTAATATGATTTATAGTTAGAATAATGTAACACTCATATTGCACTGCCGACAGACGATAAGAACGATTTTTGTACATGTACTAATTTACTTCATTTTTAATTCCTGCAGGTTTCACTTGATAAACATATAAATAACTATAATTTTAGTTTTCATTGGCATTTCTAAAGTTATTTCTATGTGTAATATACATGTAAAATCGATCAAAGCTGAACGCAAGGTCCGCATTTACATTGCTACAAAAAACATTTTTGTCACAGTGTGCGTAAAGTAGTGCTTTTTAGGTACACTTTACGCACCCTTGTAACAAAATAGTATATTATGCTTCAAGGGAGGAAAGCGCGCGCTCGCCTCCCGTGTGGCATACTGGTATACGCTATTTTTCTCCCGACCCCATCCATTACTCTCGCTAGCGACACTTTCCGTCCCTAGGGAGTAATGAGAACGAAGTTTCGGTATGGAAATCGGACATTCCGACGCAGTCGGGAGAAAAATATATTTCGGCGCATGTGCAAAAATGGGGTGAACCTCAAAAACCCGACAAATAAAAAAAAAGACATTTCAAAAAACAGACACTTTCAAAAACAGAGATTAAAAAAACAGACACTTTCAAAAACAGACATTTCAAAATACAGACATTCAAAAAACAGACATTTAAAAAATACAGACACTAAAAAATAATACATTTCAATAAACAGACATTCAAGAACTCGACGTACACCTCAAAAAACTGACATTCAAAAACCAGACATTCAAAAAACCCGAAATTTCAAAATACAGAGACCTCTGATCGTTCCCTACATAAAACAATTATCTCTATACACCACCTTTGTGGTCTCCCTGGAAGGTCATTTCAAGGTAAAAAATGTTTGACCAAAGGGTGAATTTTGTGGGTGAAATCAGTTTGACCCCCGGATTATTTTTTAAGCACATTTAGAAGTCAATCATTGGTGATATTTTCATTATTTCAGTGTTTCGAAATGTTTGTGTTTTTTAATGTCGGCTTTTTGACATGTCTTTTTGTGATTTGGCGGGTTTTTTAGGTGCACCCAAAAATGTTTTTTGAACGAATGTGAATGCAACTCTCGCTTCCGCTCGGGCCGTAACCTCTCCCATTTGCAAAAAACACTTTTACGCCCTTATATCGAAAACTACTATTTCGCACATGCGTCGAACAATATTTTTTTATACGAGTGTGCGTGAAGTGCATTTAAAAAATGTGATAAATGTGTAAAGCCATTCTTTACGTGCATCAAAAATATTTAAAAAATTTTAAGATAAAATCAGTTTTATAATGGGTCGAAATCAGCTGCAAAACATCCCAGTTATTTGAGAATCATCCATATTCAATTAATTACGTATTTATATCAATATTTGACTTGTAAGCGTGAAGATATTAATATTTCATAACTTCCTGCGCCGCCAGTGTTAAAACAGAAAATCGAATCACCCACCATTTCAATGCCGTATATAACGACATAGTGGACATTGAATAAGGCATACGGTCGCCAAAAATGTATCTTTATTACAAATAATGAACGAGGGATGAAATTTATTTCGCACCGTCGCGTTTATAACGAAAGGAGGTGGATACACAAAAGACAAAATATTCTAAAGGAACTGCGGATGGATAAATTGTGGAATGCCGAGAGAGCATGGGGCGTCTGGTGCGGGGCTTGATTCATCGACTTCCGAAATTGATATCGCGAGCGAGTCGAATATACAGGGGTAATGCTTCTGTGGCGAACGAAAAGTATAAGTAGTGCTACATCCCGCATGTAGCAACGCGGATACATACACCAAGCAAAATCGGGTACCAGTAGGGGAAGTGCAGAGAGGCCTGCGGATGGACACCCGGAATTGGCGACGGGCCAGCCGACCTGCAGCATTTGGGTCAAACCAGTAGTCATCCCCTACCGCCCAATAATCTCTCCCCAGAATAGTGCGCTACTATATACTTGAATTTCCTCTGTACACTGCGTATCTCTCTTCTCTTCATTACATCCTAGGTTCCTGTCTCTATTTCTGATATCCTATATACCTGTATTCCCCTCTCATTGTTACTCTCCTGCAAATCTCCTCGTATCTGATTCTCTTTCGAAATTAGAATAACAAAGTTCGATCGATAATTCCTCTAGCAGCTGATGATTTTAAAGTCGAAATGTGATGTATACTTTAGAATAATTCAGATCTTAAATCTGAAGGTGACGAATAACTCAGGACCACACAAAAAATTTGTTTCGAGATAACTTAAATCAGGAATAGTGGATCTTATAGATTTTTAGCCGTTAAAAACGAATCCGTTGTTCGAGCCCATCATGTCAGGATTTTAAGATATGTGATCCGAAAAATACTTAAAAACATACTTTTTGGCAATTTAAGGTTAGGATATGTAAAATATCTCACGTCACGGGTCAAATTGGAACAACTAATTTATTGGTCAACTAATTTATTGTCGTCCTATGTAATCTAGCTACTTTTTGAAAAAGGGAACTACAGTAAAACTTCCAAAGATAGGATTATTTCGGATGTTTTCGAACCTAATGAAGAGTTCATTCGATAACTAGAAACATAGATTATATGTAGCTAGGTAAACCTGGAAATTTTTTCATGCCTAATTTGAAGCTCTATTAGTGCTAATTTAGTATACGAATCCTGAATTTACTGCCCTTTTATTTAAAAAATATGGTACTGCTAGCTTTACCATACGCTAGCAGCGCCTGAAATACCGATAAGGAAAACATATCAATTGTTTTTGCCGTATTATTTACTATGATTTTGCGAGAACTGCAGATCGACTTAGAAAGATGGCGCCATACTTCACATTTGTGTATGAAATGTAGGACTGCAGAAACCTACACCAAGTACAGCGGCGGACATGAGTCGATTTCCGCCAGATAAACAATACTTTCGAAACATAAACACAAACAACGTGGCTCGTCTTACCAACAGCGAGCTGATGCTTGGAAACGAAATCGAAAAATTGTTCACCAGACGGGGATCGAACTCACGACCTACGACTTCGTAGTCCAGTGCGTTAACCGCCTGAGCCACGAAGCCGTTTATTTTATTTTTTTAAATTTAAATATAGCGCATAATTGGTCGCTCGCAGGACCACTTTTTTTTAAATAAAAATTCATTAAATTCGGGATTAGTGTATTAAGTAAGCACTAATCGAGTTCCACATTATGTATTATTAGTATATTTCTCACCACGAGAGAGTAATATAGATAAGACATCCTCACGTGCAAGGTTGCCACCCGAGCTAAAGGCGAAGAGGATAAGCATGTGGGGAATGTTTGTCTGTTTTCTTCCCGTGGGTCGAACACGATGTTTTGGCTTAAATATATTGAAAGTGAGCATTCTAACCAAGCGTAGCGATGTTAGAATATGTCACTTTCTGTACTTGTAGGAAACAAATAAAATATTCGAATCTATAAACAGTTTATGCTCACTTTTTTTACTATAAAGTAATCAGATATTTCAAGGCTTATAGTGAACAAATATGCTGGAATTTTTGCAACTTATTTTTAAAAAAATCTTTCGGTTCTTTTGCCCTCTGACGTCAGAAACTTGTCTGCCACATCAGAGGAGTTGCGAAATTCCCGAAAGATTATATTTCTTTAAACGATGGAAAGTTTTTTTCGAAAAATTATTTTTGTCATCAAACGAGCGAGAAAGATTTTTTCCATTAAAAATCTCTCTGTTCTTCATTAAGAACCTCTCTCTGGCGTTTCATCCCGGTCTGTATCAGCTGGAATCATCAGCAAGGCTTTGTGATACGGACCTGCCCTGTACGCCGTTGTTATATTTATTAGATCTTAAGTCATTTAAACGAAGTAATCTGAATTTCGCTTATTGCGAATTTCGAAAAAAACTTTCGAAAAAACTTTCCATCGTTTAAAGAAATATAATCTTTCGGTGAATTTCGCAACTCCTCTGATGTGGCAGACAAGTTTCTGACGTCAGGGGGCAAAAGAACCAAAAGATTTTTTTAAAAATAAGTTGCAAAAATTCCAGCATATTTGTTCACTATAAGCCTTGAAATATCTGATTACTTTAAAATAAAATATTCGATTTTAGATTATAGCCTTGCCAGGTTCACGTAGCTATTATATGTTATTAGTACCTGTTTAACCACGTGGGATAAGAAAAGCTGAGATATTAATAAATGTAATTAAAATTCAGTTCCTCACGTTTATTCGAAATAAATTAGACCACAATAATTAAAATGACTGAATTACCACCTAATTATGATAACTAAGGTAAATTCTACGTAGGCATTCCACAAATAATCAACTAAATTAAAATTTGTCACAATTATATTTAATTACACACATGAAGAGTGAATAATGTGTTTTCATATACAAGCGTCCTGAAAACCAACGGGTGTCTCCTTACAAAATTTCCGACAACGTGACGCTTATCATGCACACATTCATATATTTCACAAGCGAGATTCAATAACACGTCGGATTTAAATTTAAAAGTCTTGAACGCCGAACAGTACCTAAGTAGAATTCTTCTTGTCGAAGTCCGCGACCTAACCCCGTTAATTTGTTATTTGCAAAAGCAATGACCCATTTTGAGATTAGGTATTCACAATTGGTAATCATAACTTTTTCATCCCAATTTTGTTTGTCTTCAGTCATTACACGATAATTATATGCTAGAAATTTCAAAATTTCAACTTGCCATGACCATCATGATCTTAGGATTTTGTTTTCTGATAAAAACTCTTTATACAGGACCGTTTTTAACTTCCCCATCATGCCGGCCAGAAATATTTGGAAATAGCTTTTTTAACAATATAAGTTTATACAATATCTTAACCCATTTCTTCTTTAAAGTCGAACATTTTTACGTAACATTTAAAACTGTAACTTTTTATCCAAATGCCGTTCAAAAAAATTGAAATAAGTCAAGATCGATAGTTTTGGGGCTCTTGTTTGGAATCCAATCGGCAGATTCAGTCGGCGATTTCGAAGAAAAAAGTTTATTTTTAGAAAAAAGTAACCACCAATGTCAAACAGTTTTTCACATGTCTTATTATAAATTAATTTAATCTGCAGCTGCATTTTTTCTCATGTTTGTACTTAAATAACGTTTATAAACTAAAAGAAACTATGCATTTAGAGCATTTATTGCACCAGTGGACCAAAATATAACTGAGCAAATATTTTTTTTATATGATTCGTTTTCAACGACTCTAACTTTTCACATTAATCGTATAAAATCAAATTTGTCAGCCATGAAATGTTTGAGAGAGTAAAATCGAGTTTTACGCCCGGAAGGACGAAATTTTTATTTTTGAATCAAGGAGGTAAAATCGAGTTTTACGCCTCGCCGACAGAATACAAGGGACATCATCAGGGTGAAAATTCAACGCCTGAGATTCAAACATTGTTTTTTGACGCAGTAAGCGTAAATTGTTTTTATGCCCGGGCGTGCGTAAAGTTAGTGCGTAAAGTTATTTTTTTTCACTTTACTTGATATATCTACTTTTCTTATTGTGGCATTTGAAAAAGTAGTACAATATCTACAAACTTTTTTGTAGGCGTCCTTGCCTTGCCGATTATCATCATCTAAAAGAGAAAAAGTTTCATACAGTTAATGGCAGTTAAAAAGACAAATTTATCATAATGACTTGAGATCAGGATATGTTATTATTGAGAATAATATCATATAAAAAATTTGTTGTTTTAATGTGTGTCCCTCAGGGGCATGCATAACTGGTTTATTGAAAATATGAAACATTTTTATATTGTAGTTAAAAACTTTTAATATATTTTAATTTTAAGTGGCGGCAGGTATTCCTCTTGTAATGAAAATGAAACTAAAACTCGGGTTATGTATGTGCCATGTGTATGAACTTTTCTGTGATGTCCTAAACATTGCACTATGTGAGTCCACTCGATCTGAAAAGCTCGTTTTTTTAAAGCACACTAACCGGTTTTGAGTATTCATCGAGGTGCATGGAAGGTTTATTACCAGAAGAAAATACATGTCAATTAAAAAATAGTATTATAGGTCGCTTATACGCAGACGGACAACTTGTAGATCTTTACACATACATGCACATGAAACCTGTTTATTGCTTAAAAAAAACATTTGTCTCATTTGTGTATTCGAAAATAAATGCAAGAAATTAAAATTTTTCAATATTTTTTCATAATGGCAGCTTCAATATGCCTGCCCGATAATGTTTATTGTCATCTTCTGAATCAGGAGGCAAAAATACATTAAAACAGTCTAACATACTTTTTCAGTTTGTAGAACTTTCTAAATATTAGGTACAATTTATTATTTTTCTATTTTTTGGATTTGAAAATAAGTTTTTTAAAAAATAAAAGGTAACGCTTTTTTTCTACTCCTTGTGATCCTGCAATTGTAATGAAGTAAGAGGGTAAGTCCTGTGGGTATCCAGGGCGGATATAGGATTCTTGGACTGAGTTCAGGATGTCCTGATGACTCTCTGTGCTATATGGGTATTCTAAAGAATAATTTGTATACACTGCTAAACATTCATTTTAAAAAATACCGGTCAATTGTTCGTGCGATATTTGAAAACAGTCCCTTACCGACATTGTCGTACTGAATGAGTTTTTTACGAAAATTGTCGGAAAGTTTTCTATCTATACATGAATTTCCAGCGACAGTTGCAAAATTAGAATAGGGACATCAGAAATTTATCAGATTTTTTAAAACAGGTATTATGCGGAAGATACTGTAATTAAGCGACATACTCTCTGCACAGCATCCTTTAGCAAATATTTATGATAATTAAAAATAGTAATAACTTTCTTCAGTCCTGGTATATCTTTCAATTTATTTTCAATTACACCCATGCATTATTACGTAATCAGGTATGAGAACAGTCCAACTTTGATCTTTCAAGGATCGGAGATACATTATGCTACAGTCGCGCTCAAAACAATTTTAATGACAATGCTTGGAATTTCCGTAATTTGCAGTGTAGGTTACGTTATTCCAATTATTCTGTACAAACGTTAAAATATCATTAAGAAAATTACAATCCTCGTAATTTGAGGCAGCGCTGTAAAACAATCTGTATATACGTTTATCAAAGCAGATTCGACGTGCAATTATCTTTGTTTAATTCCATGAATGGGACATTTTAATAAAAATAACAGATATGATTCGTTTGAAATTCATGTCCATACCAGCAATGTAACATCATAATTAATTGTAATATTTATTTTAGTTTTTTCATTCTGTAAATGTATTTGGTAAATATTTACATTTATGAATTTATAACATGACATCTAAAATGGATCATTAAAACCATGTTTGCTGTTATAGATATCTATATTGTCAGCAATAACAAATTAGAAGCATCAGACATTTTATTTTATCCATATCGACCGTTTTGAAAAAAAAAACATTTTTTCAAACCCACCAAAAACATTAAATTTTAATTAAAATAATTAGCGGGAAAAATGTTACAATAAGTTTTAATACGAGTACATTATTCCTAACGTTATCAAAGTAATTTTTAAGAAGTAATTAAAAGAGAATATTTTTTGTTCGCAATTTCTTAATGGCATCATAAGAAAAATGAATTTACAAAAAATTGGAGAGTCTGTGATGTATCTTTTTCTTTTACTTTATTACGCATTACGGTTATATTCTTAATTTCTGCTTCATTAATACAAATTATTGTTTCAGATTTAAACTACTTTCTTCCGAAACATGATGTTTGTGATTACAAATCCGTAAGTATTATCTATTTATTAAGTTATATTATTAAGGTATATTTATTAAGGTTATCTATTAGAGCAGTTAAATACTAAATTGTTTACCCCTTTGGGTCATATTGACTCTCCACCAGAATGTCATGTTTTTCTCGCTAGTTATTCGCGATTTTTAGTAGTTTGCATGTTTTAACGCCAAACTTTTTATACCATATAGTGTATGTTTTTCTCTACCATAACAAAGTCATAAAAATATTTATTGATATATATTTATTATTGTAAATAAAAAATTCTAAAAAACGCGTTTTTTTTTACAATGAATATAATTGTGACTAAGCTACACGATAACAAAATTGGAAAAATAATCTGAAATATTCCTGATCGCTAATACCGAATACGTGGTCGGTTTTTCGAAAATCAAAATAGCGGATCCAATATAGACGACAAAATTAAAAATTGATAGGATTTATTTGAAATGTGTTACACTACTTTCTTCCGAAACATGATGGTTCTGTTGACAAATCCGTAAGGTATTTATTAGAGCAGTTAAATACAAATTAATATTTGTTAAAGTTTAATTTATGGGCATCTCTAATTCCTTCAACTACTATGTATTATAATACAATTGAATAGTTACAAAATATAATTAAATCGTGAGCTTTAAAAGTGTCACAAGAACAGGTTACAAAAATTTCCTTAATTTTTGCGCACATTTTAATCGACAAATTATATTTTGATCTCGCTTTTCAAACACGTAGAATATTTTAACAGCATTTTACGAGTAACTAGGGCTCGTTGACTGATGTTCCAACCCATCTTAATCGTAGATCATGGCGTGTTGGAATGTCAAGTTCTTATCTTGACAGGCGGATGTAACTTTTTCGCTGATTACAACATACTGCTGGTAAGCAGCTTTGGAAGCACGCGATAATTCTCAGGACGATAATGCACTGAGTAAGCTCAGAAAACAAGTATATTAACCGTCAGGTGTTTGAGTTGCGCGTTGATACAACATTAACATGCAGGAGCAGTAAATTACGGTGAATTTTTAAACTGTTATGTAAATTTTAGAGCTATGCGTCCTCTCGTAAAAAATAATTCACAATGTTTACAACCAAATTTATTTGCATGCTTTAACGCACATTTTTATATTAACATGTTACGTCAACATACTGTAAAGGGAAATGTTTAAAGCTGAGTATATCGAGATAAATGTGCATAAATAATAATACAATTAATTTAACATCATGATTCGTAAGATCAAGAAAGAATATACTCAATGGTGCGTTTGTATTGGATGTAAAATTAAGTTCCTACTAAGCTAAATATTTATTTATTATTTATATTACAAAACCCTCCAAATTATTGATCCTTGTTTTTTTTTTCTTTTTCTAATTATTACATTTTTATTAAACTCAATCATTTTGAATTTTTATTCTTTATGTGACCGAAAAACACCAAGATTTTTAAGAATATATTAATGAACCTATAATGTCAATAATTAGCAATTAATTATGAAATACTTCTCCCAAACAAATGACAGAGGTGGAATTCAACACATCAACATCACATGTTCAAGAGACCAACGGACGTAAATAGTACTTTCTTAATTGTTGTCTTTTGCTGCTCGCTCTAACACTATTGTTCAATTGATAACATTTATTTTTAATTTTTAATCCAATGTTGAAAACGTAGGTAAAAAAATCGACTGATTTTGCCTATATTCCCCTTGATATATGAAGATTAATGCGAAAGTGAATAAAACTTTGAATACTTCTTTTTATAGCTTAATGTTGTCTTTACAGTTTGTCCTAAAAATGATAACAGCTAACTTTCCATAAAAGTTAAATAAGATAGTGAATCACCCATTTTGACAAAGTTTGCTTTGTGTAGTACTACTTTGTGCGAGAAAATCGCTCAAATCTTTTGAAAGAGTAAAAGGGTTTCGCGCGAAAATTATGAATCATCACGCGAATTGAAATTAATTGAAAACGTATAGGTACAATGAAGCTCCTTATAATCCCTTTGGTCCTGGTAGCACTTCATCAAGATTACACGAGCAGCCTCGCGCGTTAATTAAACTCGTCAAACGTCCTTTAAAGAATCAACATCTCTAATTAGGCATCTCCGTTTGCGCCCCAACCAACACGGCTCGATGTACCCGAATGGAAACTCTGCTCGTGCAGCGTCTCGTAACTTAGGTTGATTACACTGCCGCACTTACGTCTCGCACATCCATGGGGCTTACTTAAGTGAAGCACCGACTGCTTATGGGAAAACCTTATGAGGCTAAGCGTCATTTGTTGAATATCCTCTTTCCTATTTGTTCCTTTCCTACCTCGTTCGCCACGTAGATTAAATGCCGAGAAGACCCCGATGAGGTTCCAGGTAAATTGTTAAAGAGTTGCCAAAAACGCCATAGAATTTTGAAATTGATTCTGTAGTTCATATATCAAGTACCATCGAATGACGAGATAAATGGATTTATGGTATCAAAAGTTCACATTTTACAATGATACCCCATAGTAGGATAAATTGGAATACGAATGGTGTCGTTGTTTGTATTGTTCAAACGAGCAGACGTGCTTCGCTTAACGGAGCGAGCAAACATTATCGGCTATTCCATGCAAATGTAAATATAAAAGCATTCACATTGAATCAAAATGAGTTGTGCACCTCTTACTTCGGAAGTAAGCTCCAAAAAATGCAAAAAAAAAAGAATAAAAATGTTGCTGGTGGTGTCATGTTAAAAAGTAAATTTGAGTGTTTGAGCAGATCAGGAAGTAAAATTACCTTCATCACAATCAAACTCATTGGTCATCAATATTTCGTCCGTGTTGCATACGATATATTTTGATACGAAGGGTGTGGGACTCGATAATTTGCGCCCGAATATTTCACCGCAGGGCGCAAAGTAAAGTTCTACTCCCGTAGTGTTAAAAAACATAATATTTTGTAGAAAACTGGGTATAATTAATAGGTAAGGCTCAGGAATTCTCCTGATCGTGATCTACATATAGATGTAAGTAATTTCGATATATTAAGAAAAAGTCAAATTTGAAGCAAGATGTAAAAATTAGGGATATAAAGGAAAATATAAAGGATACAGATTATTTTTACTACTACGATTCCCGACAATTATAAGGTAATTGAAGAATAAATAAAAAGATCTCACGTACAATTAATAATAAATTAAATTTGTTATTAAAGGATTGCCACCAACGATAAATAGAGAAAAAAGAAATTTCTGCAAACGATATCGACCCACCATCACTGTAAGTAAATTAAAGTCAACAAAATCTGATGGCAAAATAAAAAATCGGCCTGTATACATTATGGACTTTCTGCATTAAACACCCGTAAAAGACATCGTTTAGATTTGTAGATTATGTTATTGCTTTTTTGGTTTCGAGCGATATAATTACAAGACGGAAGTAATTCAATGCTACAATTACCAAGCCTTTGGACAAGTATCTACTCTCTCAATTTGAAATAGTGAAAAGTTCACTATTTGCATCACTGAATGAATATTCACTGCTGAATCAGTAATTTACAACGTGTTCTCTGCATAAACAGTGAAATGAACAAATTACTATTTTTTATCACTGAGGAATCAGTGAAACTTGTTACATTTGCGTTCACTGCTTTACCAGTGACTTAAAGTTAATTATATTGCAGGGACAAACTGAAAACTCTGCTGAGATTTCAGTAAACTAATTTGTAATTTTCGATAGTCGTTTGAGTATAGATCATCAGCATTGCCTCCGTGTGTTATACAAAGATGCAATGCAGCTGAGAACTCTACTGAAACGACTGTCGGAACACACCCTCGATTGGAAAGAAAAACGACGCCCGTAAACTAACCTAAAACTTGGATAACAAATGACAAATATGCTGTAGAATCTCTCAATTAAAGAATATTCCTTTGTGAAAACTTTAAAATTATTTATTATTTTAGATTTATCTTTTTCTATAAGAGAAATATCAGTAGCTGAGGATATGAGAGCAGTGAAACAATATCATTGATTAAAGCAGTGAACCAATTTCACTGGCTTACACAGTGCAATTGAGAGAGTAAATAATGTTTTAAAAAATGGAAATGGTTAACGGTGACGGAGCATAATACAGGGAATTGTAATGTGCAAGGAATAATTGCGCGTCCCATATCTGCCAACTGTGGTGGAGATCATCTTGCGAAGTACGCCGGAATGTAATAAATGTTCACCATAACAAGAATTCAAATTCTGCACAAAGACTAACAACAATTAACAACATTCCAAAACCATCCATTATAAGACAACAAACAATTGAAACTTCGCACATAGATTCGCTGTTATATAATGCTAAAAATGAAATTAACATTGCTCAAAATACTAACGAATATGAAAATGTCCTAGAGGCCATTATAAATGTTTTTCACGTTATAAACTTAATCAAAGGCGCTATCAAAAATATGATTGCGAATAACGGTATGTCTAAAGCAGTTATATTATTTGAAGGAACGTGCTATTTATTAAAGTAATATTGGATAATCTTGTAAAATTAAAATAACAAATCAGAATTTGCAAAACAGATTATGTTTATTTGTGGATGATACTTGCATAGTCATGAATTCTTTCAAAATTGTAGCAATTGTGAAAAGACTTGAAATTACATAAAAAAAATTGTAAAATATTTGAATAAGTGGAAAAATACTCTGAAGGTAAACAGAAATGAAGCTATGTTAATTACAAAGAGAAGGCCTGTAATTAACCCAAAAAATAACAGTAGCTAATCCACAAATAGAATGGTCAGATATAGCCTTAAGTATCCAAGACTGTCCGGTATGGAATAGTATTAGTCAAACTAAATACAATTATAATATTCTTCAAATTTTACTCAATCAGTTTTTAAGGCTAATTGAAATTATACAAGGTACACCTATATTAAAAGCATGCACGATTAATTAAATATTGATTATATTGGCGTACACATTAAAAAGATCACTGCAGAATTTTATAAACGCTGTAAAAATATACAAAGTTAATCACTATTGAGTGTCTTAAATTACGGAAAGAATTAAAATAATGTAATGTATTAAATTAGTCCATTATAGTTGAGTTTTTTTTTCTAAAAATGTCCTTTTTGGCAATTTGAGGTTACGATATGTGTGAAATGTCTGACCTGATGTGTTAAAATAGACAACGAATTCGATTTTAGGAACCAATAATCGTTAAGAACCACTACCTCTGATTCAAGTTATCTCCCAAACAACTGAACTAAAAAGACTGAACAAAAATTGAATGAATTATTTAATGTTTAAAGATTACACGGGTTTACAAAATTTATTACTAGAAACGGGACTACTTTTTTCCGAAGGTTTTCTTTACGCTGAATAGAAATCTCACATCAAAATTGTTCTATCAAATAACGATCATTAGATATTCTAACCTAAAAATGCAAAAACACCGTCTTTTCCCATTTTCGGTAAGTTTTTGTGGCAACACAACATTTTTTGTTCGTTATTTGTAAAAACGCAGATTAAAGTGCTATTCATCAGCTTTATTGTTTTTTCACCGTGTTATCGAAGTTTTTGTGAAGGTGTAAATATGAATTTCATGAAGTTAGGAATGGGTATAATAGTATGAAAATAAGTAACGAAATGAGACCGACCTTCTTGCTCAGAATTATTCTACAACGTCAAGATTTTTAGCTATCCTAATCTTTAAGTGCAAAAAACGCCGTTTTTGCCAATTTTCAGCAAGTTTTTGTGGCAGCACAACATTGTTTGTCCGCAATGTGGTATAAACCAAATTAAATTGCATTCGTCACAAATCTGCGTAGAACATTCCGAAGAGTTGCGATGTGCTGGATCCAAATCTGGTCGTAGAATTGCTCTATCACGTCAAGATTTTGAGATATCCAAATCGGAATTATTATGAGTATTTTAAAGCTGATAAATAGCACTTTAATCTGCGTTCTGCTAAATGTTAAATAAACAATTTGTTCTGCCGAAGAAACCTTAGTAAAAATGGACAAAATCGGTGGGTTTTGCACTGTTAGGTTAGGATATCTCAAAATCCTTTTGAATTCGGCGTATAAAAAAATTTTGGAAAAGTATAGTCCTGCTTCTGGGTATGGAAAACTACCTCATTTCGTTGGCCTGGGTTATCGAAATGTTTACGAAAAGAATATTATTAATAAAAAAGAATAACTTCTTTTCAAAATGTGCACTGCGGGAGAAAGAAAAAAATTTTAACATTTTTGCAATTCATATCAGTTAAAATGGGAAAAATACAGCTGTGTGCAAGTTAAACAAAAAATTTTAAATGTCAAATATTAAAAGTATCGCGGAATTACTCATAACTCCATTACATCTGTATTTTTAAAGTCGAGATTTATTCAATATTATTTTCAACTGCAGCACTTTAAACATATGAAAGATAAAATATTATTAATTTAAAACATTATGTTACTTACAATATGTACATCTACCCAGACTCATTCAATATTAAAGGCATGGTCACTTTAGTTTCGTAAAAAAATTGTCTTCATTACGAACAACGAACCTCTTTATTTTTAATTGTATTCATATATTTCTTTCATGTGCTTTTACCGCACAGTAAGTAACCTCTAATAAACTCACTGACCTGAAAATCCATTTTCATGCATTCGTTATAAAAATGTAAAGTGCAACACTCGCGTGGAAGCTTTTCCTATACTTCATTTACAGAAAGTCCAATTAAAGATGTAAGGCAGTTGTAACCAGGAGAACAAAATGATTACATTTAAGAAATGCAGTTTGAATGTATGATTAGTTGTTGAAATAAAGTTTTATTTCTCGTGAAAAAAATTATTAAATAACTTGTAATTTAGAACAAATTCATAAATCAGGTGATTTTATTGAGTAATCGAACTTTGTATCTAAGATGTCAATGTAACGTGTTTTTTAAAATTAAAGACTTTTAACAACTATTATTATTATTAATGAAAAATGTTCAAACAAATAGCAATATCCGTTTACTAATGAAATTTACTCCTCTGTTATTATGAGGCAAGAAATTCATTAAAATCACTTTAGTTTATAAAATTTGTATTAAGATATAGCAAAATATGTATGCAAAATTCCTTTACTATTAAATAGATGATATTTTTTTATTTTTTATTATTTCAGTATTTTTGTTATTGAGTTATATATTGCAGTAATTTGTTTGTTACAAAATATGTATAAATCATAAAAAAATAAGAAATGCAGATAAATTTAATGTATTAATTTAGCAGTTTGTAGTAGTAGTCATTTATTGTTACTACTGATCAATATTTTTAAAAACCTAATAATTATCGAAGTATGTGCAAACAATAAATTGGAACTTCATAATAACGAACAAAATGCATTCCATATTAGTATATTATGTAACAAGGGCGCAATTATCGATCTTGGACGAGTGCGACATTTATCTAGCGAGTGAAGCGAGGATGACAATCACACTCATTGGAAATCAATATTTCGTCCAGGTTGCATACGATATTTTTTGATACGACGGGCGTGGGACTTGATAATGTGCGTTCGAAATTTTCACCGCAGGGTGCAAAGTAGAGTTCTACTCCTAGAGTGTTAAAAAATATAATATTTTGTAGAAAATGGTTAGATTTTTTTTTATTTGCTGAGAAAATAATACATTTTTTTAAAATAAATATTATGGCAGAATAAAACATAATTTGTATTGTTCCTTTAAGGATGAAATGCATACAAATTTAACACGAAATTTGATCGTACTTTTTATAGTTAAAACGCAATAAAAAAATGTTGCGATGGCTCATGGTTATTATGGCTCAAACTCAGTTTCAATAATAATAGGAAAAAGTAGGCAAAAATATAAATTCATATGCATAATTTTAACATTTTTTGTCTCGAAAACTAGCAGCTTGTATACAAAAATCTGAATAAACAAATTCTTAGAGTTCATCAAGGAATATGTCAAAATTTTTTCAGGATTCTTTGTAAATTTTTTAAAATTTTCAAAAATTTCAGGAAATAAATTTTTCAATGTTTCTGAACAAAAATTTGTTTAAATTACGATGTATTCTTCATTTGTAAGAACTTTTAAACCTTAGCATTTGTTTGAGAGTTTGGGCAATCTGACATTTTTCAAACAAATTTTCATTTCAGAAGTCATTTCGGGCCGCGTATCGATTTTTTTTACAATAAGTTTTACCATATGCAGTCTAGACATTTTTTACGTGCTATTTATATGTAAGATATTCTAGTGCAGGAAATGATAAAAAAACAATAAGTGAAAAATAGTCTCTTTTATTTATTAACCTATTATTATTATATTAAACTATTATTTTTATAAATTAAACGTGTAATGTTGTTATTTTTGAATTTACAGTAACTGACAATACACCATCCCAAAAAGTGGAGTTTCCCGAATAAAAAAAGTTAGTGTGACACAAGTGTGGCAAATATGCTGATGTTATGTGGCGAATGTGTGGCGCAGTAGACGGCGCCACACATATGCCACACAAGATACAGCGATTGTTTCAAGTACGGCAAAAGTGTGTGATAAGTGTGGCGTTCGACATTAAGTATATTTTTACAAGTGTGGCATAAGTGTGGGGTCGACACTCGGTATATTTATTTACAAGTGAGGGGTACTTGTGCCACACTTGTAAAAATATACTTATTGTCGGCCACCACACTGGTAAAATATATACCAAGTGACGACCGCCACAATTATGCCACACTTGTACAAATATACCAAGTGTCGACTTCCACTCTTATGCCACATTTTATAAATATACTTAATGCCGACCGCCACACTTATGCCAGCAATCGCTGTATCTTGTGTAGCATATGTGTGGCTCCGTCTACTGCGTCACACATTCGGCACATAACAGCAGCCACACTTTTACCACACTTGTTTCACACTAACTTTTTTTATTCGGGTTGGGCAATAAAAAACGTCTGTAACAAAAATTTTTTCATTGCTTTTTAATACTAAAATTTACTGTCAAACTTTATGTTAAATTTTAGTACATTTGGCCTTTAAAGAAGAAACAGAGCAGTTTTGTTTATTAAGTATAAATTATTCCAATGATGGAAGAGACGATTTTGAATTCAAATTTGTATTAGAACATAAACAAAATCGTAATACCACTAAAACACACGGTCAGAAATGTTCAATTATTATTGAAGTTATGAGAAAAAAGTAATTTTAGAAGCACCTCTTTTAATAGACATAAAACTCAATTTTAAGGCAACTTTAGGTTTCCACGCTTGTAAAATCACGGAATATGTAGTCGATGCGATATATAAGGAGTCGTAGAATCCGAAGACTAATAGCTAGGAGCGTGCTGTTTCTCGCGTGTCGAACTCTCCTTCCCAGGTTCCTCCATCCTCCTTGTAATAATTCATCCTGGGATCTTTAGAACGGACAGAGGGACGAGTGAGATTGATGTCCCTCTTACTCAGTGTTATCTTCGAACCACATCTTGACTCACCGTGAAAAACAATTCATTGTCGGACCGCGTGGAAATATCGAATCGCAACTCTAAGTCATCATTTTCTCTTCTAGCTATTTCTTGTGAAAATGTTCGATCTTTGATTCCTTAAAAGGTCTCCAGTCAATACTGTAACTTGCAGCTAAATCGATTTAGTTTCAAGTGAATCAAAATTTGATATAAAATGAATGTTCATATCCCTACCAACAATAGTATGTCAATATGATAGGCGAATTGGATACACACGGTTATATAAAATTACGAATTTAATCACCAATTTAACTACTATTATAATGCTTATCGACATTCTTCAATATGGAAAAAACCCTACGAATGAGAATTTATTTTTACAATTATTGGGGAAACGCAGTTTTTACTTCTTTGACTTGCAATTAACACTACCCAAGTGTCATTCGCCGATTTTTCCGTAACCTTGTATTAAAATATCGAAAAATATTTGACACGTATTTTTTTCTATCGGCCCGATTTGCATTTTAAGAGACATTTTTCAATTAATGGACATGAAAGCAAAATCTCAGAAAGTACTCTCTGATTTTGAAGAAATGAACATTTACTTATTCTCAGTGAATAGACACTGATTGCCACAGTGAAATTGGAACCACTGAGAAGCAGTGAAATTTGACTATTTTAACCAGTTAAATTGAGTTGATTTATGAGACAATGAAATCAATTCACTTTTTGAATAGTGAAACATTCACGCGAATCAGTAAAATTCGTTCGCCTTTCCATTGCTTATGATTATGACTGTTTATGATGTCTAATGTCAGTGACCAAGCAATGGGTATTCATTCACTGATTCAAATAGTGAGTTTTTCACTGCTTCGAATGGAGAAAGTATTGATGAAACATTTTATTCGAGGGTTTTTGAGGTTTGCTGGTTACGAAAATGAAGTCAGATTTTCAAAATTCAAAATGACGGATCCAATATGGCAGACGAAGAAGCTAAATATCCATAAAATATTCATAAAACAACATGTTCTTAAATGAGAATCTTACAACTTTAATTATCATGGCAACAATTCCACCCAGCTGTGTTGAAATTTAAAATATATTTTATTAAGACAGTGAATAAAAATGACCATTTTCTATGAATGCCATTAATTAGGAGCGATATATCGGAAGAACTTTTGAATTGATCTAAACGTTTTTTATAATTCTTCCTGACAATTTCAAAGTTTGTTAATTTGTTTGCTCGTGTCAGTACAATCATTTGAGTTCAGCAATTATGTTGCATTTTAAGGTGTTTGATTTTAAAATATAATGTGCATTTAATTATTTTTAGATGTTGATACTAAAATTCCTGATTCATTCTCCATACTTTTATTAATGTTTTTTGTTTATTTTTTTACCCTCTACCTTCCACTTTGATCCATATTATATTGAATAATAATTGCATCAGGATTTACGCTTCTGCCTTGGTAGCAATAAGTATTCAATACATCAATGCACACTGATGATGTATGTATTGCTTCCTTAATTAATCTTTTATAGCAGGTAATATATTCATCTCTAACAACATTCATTGCAATTAATGTTTATTTTTCCATTGATCACTGTATTGCCAAACAATGTTTCGATGGATTTTATTATTTTTTTTTGTCATATTCGATCCACTAATTTAATTTTGTTAACTGACCTTCGTAACAGTACCTTAAAAGATCCCGAAGAACCAAGGTTCAAGTACCGTCGATTGATTTTTAATTTTTCGATCACCGCATTAGATCTTCCATGTTGAATTTTGAAAATTTAAAGGGTGTTTTTTATCCGTAAAATCTAAAACAGGGCAATATAAAAAAAAATACGTGTTAAATACGTTTCCATGTTTTAATACCATGCCAGGTTTCAGAAAAACCGGTTAATGACACTTGGATAGGGTTGCTTGTTAGGCTAAGTATTGAGTTTGTTCGCCACGTCATAAAAAATTAACATGTTTTCTATCAAATGTTGATATTTTAGACGTCAAAGATTCCGAAAATACAATTAAAAAAATTATGTTCGTGAACTTGCATGTACAGAATTTACTTTACTTCTTATCCTCGCAAATAAAATGTTCTATCCATATGTTATGCATACTTTTTTGTGCGAGCTATATCTGTCAAACGAATAGGTGAATAGATATAATTTATTTTAAATGTGCATCTTTGCTCAACTGTTACCCAATTGTAGACTCGTTCCGTCATTTATTTATAAAAATACATCATTTCTTTTCATAGATACAGTTTTATAGTACTGATAAGAAAATGAATTAATTATATCTGGTAAAGGAAATTATTTATGTGGTGTATAAAAACTGTTGAAAGTGTAAAAACATGTATATTTTTCTCTCTAAGGTTGCCATATCGAAAATCACCGAACTAGTTGCCCAACATTTTTTCCTTGCAGTTTTATAATCTATCGCGAATATGTTTCTAATGTACTGTCAATGTGCATTGAGTGAAAAAAGATACAGTACTATCGCTTTAATGAACATAGGTTCATTGTAGGTATACTTATATAATAAAAAATGTTTACACGTTTATTATAATAAAATACTATGTACACAACCCGTCAAACCTTGTAGTAAAATGTTGTATAAAGTAATGCAAATAGTCTCAATGAATTACAGTTCATTTCAAAGGATATCTATTTGTTTCAAAATCGTTGAAATTCACAGGTACGCAGAAATTAGTCGGATTTCTATTAAGATTGTCCGGAATTATTTTACAATGTCCTTTCTGCATTGAACAATTTTAAAGGATCACCCATTATTCACAGAAAAATTTCGTTTTTTAATTTTCTACATAATGCACATATGGCTGCAAGTTATTTATCTGGCAATACCTCATTTGGACCACTGTAATAAATTAGATTCAGTAAAACCAGGTTTCCTTATTTATAAAAATCATTGATTATGATTTATTAAATAAATTAAGTTTCAAAAAGATTAACATTTTTATCTTCGCCACTTAAAATGAACATTTTCGATTAAAATAAAACAAGAACAAAAAATTGTATTTTAAATATAATGGTTTCAGAGTTAATTAAGTCATTTATTAGTATTTAGTCTTTATTCTTTCTATCAATATAAGTATATTGATATATAATTGCCTGTAACTATTTATATGATAAAAAAAAGTCATATGCATTAATCATGAAGACGCAAGTTCATTTCATTACAATAATGAATGTAAAAAATAATAATGTAGAAATAATATTGATATAATTATCAATATAATAAATTGATATAATTATTACGTAATATAACGATTGCGTCGTATACGCAGAAGAAACTTGTGCAAGCATATTTAAAAACGTTGGATTATTTTATAAAATATAATTATAAACAGCAGAAACAATTATAAACTTGACAATTAGCAAAATTATAATTTTCGTCATACAGAACTGTAAAATCCGGTGCTAAGCCTCCGTTCGCAGGGGTAAAAAAATAAAAATGCCTACTGTTTCGCATTTTAATTGTTGGTGAAAACTCCATTATAACGTAAAATTTTGTTCATATCACAAGCGTAAGCTTTTTCACCCAAAAGGCGATTACCGGATTCCTTCGTAACGGATTCCCCGCTTCTCGGGCATGCTGATGCCAGAGGGCGTGAAAGTTTATTTTACGCCCATGTAACGAACAAACTATTTATAAATGTAGCTTTTTTTACTGCGAGATTTTTTGTTTGTTTTCTGCGATTCAATTTTCGGCCAGACGGCTTATCGATTGTCGGTTTATTGATCTGTTGGTTTTTTATTTGTCGAGTGTACCCATTAACACTAGAATCGGAAAATGCCGTATCATTTTTAAAATCTTTATATTAGCACGATATTTAATTATTTTGTTCTGAGTGACATCCCGTTATTGATGCCCTGCCATCGGTAATATTAATTACCTCAAAATATTATCTTCGATGAATGCAACAACATAATCATTTCCGTAAATGGCAGGTGAGTATATTAATCTCAATTTAAGTGCAGTCGGTATTTCATATACACGTTCGGTGAAATTATCGTCAATTATTAATTGGAATCTACATTCAGAAACAGTGGAGTAGATCACTTACGCGTGCATTGCCTTTGTTCGTCACTCTCGTCGCCGCAGTCGTTGACGTTGTTGCAAACTTTGTTGAGACCGATGCAGCGACCGTTCGTACACCGAAACTCGCTCTGCCGACAGGAGAGGACTGTCGTCGCCATGAAGACGCAGCCACATAAAATCCAGCACGTGCCTGTAATTAGAAAATAGCCGGCAATTAAACACAAACCTCGCGTTGTCTCTTTGATCACAACAAATGAATAACAAAGGGATAAATAATTAAAACTTTAATTAAAATTATCCAGAATAAAGGGAGACAATTTCATTTTACATTTGTACGTTTTATTTCATAATTATATTTTATTTATATGAAATAATTGTAGTCATACAGAACGTTTCCAGAAATGCACGTAACCTCTAAATATTATTATTATCATTATGTTTGGGTCTAATTATTTTACGTCAATCCTGAGCGACTGCGGAACAAATATTTTCATACAAACCAGACCCTATGAATCTTACAAATGCAAAGCATCGGGTGCATCTAAAAAATCCGACAAATCACAAAATTGACAGTTAAAAACCCAGAGATTTAAAAATACAGACACATCCGATTGGTGCGTTCATTACATAAACAAATTATATTGGGTCGTCGCCTTTGAGGTCTTACTACAAGGTCATTTCAAAGTAAAAAATGTTTGACCAAGGGGTAATTTTGAAGGTCACTTGTAGGTCAAATCAGTTTGACCTCCGGATTATTGAATAAGCACATTTAGAACTTAATCGTTAATTATATTTTCATAATATGAACATTTTGAAATGTCTGTTTTGTGAATTGTTTGGTTTTTGAGGTGTACCCAAAACATCAATTATCGATTATGGTGTACCAAGGTATATTTAACCCGTTAACGCTCAGAATACCATATAATGTTCCCTTGTTCCATCGCGATAGAAAACATTGACACTGTCAGAGAACATTAAGGCATATTTTTATTCGAGAGTTTTTGGGTGTGTTCATTGGAATCATAAGGTTTATTTTTTTGGTAAAACCTATAGATTTAAAAAAAAAACCCAAAAGACACAAAGAATTTTTTATTTTAATTTCAAAGGATTTAAATTTCTGTAAGAAAACATTGTTCAAACTCGTGTAATTTTCAAGTAAAAAGTTTCTGAACGTTTCGACGGCTGTTTAGTCTAAGGGGTGCTATTTCTAATGCTTCCACCTCTGTTTTCAAAATAACCCAAGCAGCAAGAGAAGACATTTCGACCAAGCCAAAGTCAGAATGCCCTAATCAAGTAAAATTTACCACTTTTCGACCAAAAAATTGTCCTGCAAGTCGAATAAACTTTCAAGACCGAAACGCAGGTCGAAAATCACCTAAATATAACCTAAGAAATGTCTTTAAAGTCTCATAACTTCAAAATTATACATTAGGTCGAAATTACCTAATCTGGGCCAAAAATAATATGCGTTATAAGTCGATATCATGCCCACTTTTAAGCCAATATGACCTAGCCTGTTCCCCTTTTTTCGACTACGAGGACGAAATGTTTTAATTGGTCAATATTGGAAATTAAGACCTAATGGCGTGCTACACGTTTGACCTAAAAGTCGAATTTAACGCAGAAAATTACTTATAAGGCATTTCGACTAATAAGGTTTTAATCGACGACACATGCGCACACGAAACTCGCTTTTATTTAAAATAATGAAAATCTCCTAACCTCAAACTATGTACGTCAGTACTGATCATCATGAGTAAATGTTTATAAACGACAATGATTCGAAAAAGATCGTTCCGACTTTCATCGACGTTTTCTAGACAGAAAAAGAAACTGTGTAGTGAAACAGAGACAACTGTCAATGATCATCCCTTTGGGTGAGAGATCGATTTGGATGCGAATATACGTTATAACTTTTTACCCACAAACGTGGAACGTACACTGTAAAAAAGAAATGAAAAATTACATTTCTGAGATTTTACAATTTTGTTGAAATTTCCTATTACTCTCGTTGTAAAATTGCATGTTTTCGGTAAATATCGGTAATAACAAAAATAGAAGGAAATTTACCGTAAACTTGTAAAATTTACAATGGAAACGCAAATTTTCAGCGTAAAAGGTGGAAATAAAAATACCTGTAGGAATCGTTGTAATTTTACATCGATTGCGCAATTTAAAAAAATGTAATTTTACATCGTCTTTGTAATTTTCAACTGTTTTTCAAGTAAAAAAGCACGGAAAATGTAAAATTACACGGGCACTGTAAAGAAATTACTGCCTCATGTTTTCCTTAACGTGAAATAAATCATTATGTATTTCGCGTCGACAGTTTATACACTGTTCTTTACATTTAGGCAAAATATATAAAACTGCCTCCACACTGTACAAGTTGCAATATTGTATCGAAGATCGAATGTACGGAAGAGCCGATACTGAACTACAGTAGTCGAACATAAACATATACATAGTTATATGTAAATATGCACATATGTATATGCAATTTTCCTAAATAAGGAAATTTTTACTTTAAAGGCTGGTAATGTGAGCGAAATTTACCTTATAGGTCGAAGATTTTAGTGTCAGGTCGAAAGTCAGAATCGCGCATAATTTGATGTCCGCCATTAGCAAGTAGCATAACCTTTAAAATTCGCTAGTAACAAATTAATTTAATTCCGTTGCTCTATTTCCTCTGTAAACGTAAATAAGACATCTTTTTTATCACTTTTT
The DNA here is from genome assembly GCA_030407085.1 of Trichopria drosophilae. NCBI lineage: Eukaryota > Metazoa > Arthropoda > Insecta > Hymenoptera > Diapriidae > Trichopria > Trichopria drosophilae. The sequence continues at coordinate 160,064,666 of CM059583.1, forward strand.
TATCACGCTCTACGAATTAAATAAAAAATATTTCAATATGATTTAAGCGTAAAATAAATTTACTGATTTTTCCACGGTAAATTAATTATTTATTTAAATTGCTTATTCTCACGGCGAGTTAATTCTTAACGGGGTAGCATAAATTTCTGAACAGGCAATTTTCCGTCGCACGTAAATTTAACGTTATCTCATGCTTAATTTCATTGTCTGAAAAACTGACATAATCTGTACATTTATTTCCTTTGCTTTGTATTCTTTCGAAAGCTTTAAAATATTGCATTACTATACCATGATATGAGTATGTAAGGATACAAGTATACAGTCAGGTTTGCCACGTGCAAAGAAGAAAAGTTAGAAACAAAAGGAGTATGGATTTGGTCAGAATTAAGTCAATAAGTGGTAAAAATTACCTAAATATTACCAATTTTCGCCCAAGTACAGGTTTTTACCAAATTCAGACTATATGATGATATTGGGAAAAATGCCCTGTATTACCAAATTTCGACCGAAAAATTACTTCTACTTTTGTCCCCACTTATCGTAATTCGCCTTCTATTTTAGGTAAATAAGATGTGGTCGAGAAAATTTCTCGTCCTGATGGAAGGTTGAAAAGAGGTAATTTCGCACTGTTTTGCTGCTTGGGAAGTATATGCATGTTTTAAAGTTCAAGTCTTGGGGAATCGATTTCTATACTTCAAAAAAAAAAATCAGAGCGAAAAATTGAGATAACAAAAATTAATTTGAAAAATCCATGTTGTGTTGGAAAAAACCTAATAGCATATTTTGAAAGTTCAGTTAATTGTACGTTCGATGTGCCTCCTTATAAGTTTTTTAGATTATTTTTTATCCAAAAATACAAACGTTGAAAACTATAGTGAAAAAATGTCAGGACTTAATGGGTTAATTAATAGTCGCCATTTTGGTTTTAGGATAGATTTATCGAAACAACATACTCGAAAATAGTAAAATAGGTCACTTTTAAGTCAATATTAACTTCCTGTTGAGAAGCTCAAATATGAACATAAATATCTATGACGTGGACTTTAGGGGATAAGACGCAAAATCCGCATTATTCGGGGACGCTTCATACGTTGTACTGATATTCCATACATCCCCGCTGGGTAAGTGGAAATCAATTTGGACATTTTATATATTACACAGGCCGACGAAATTTGAGAAAATTGCAGAACCAAGAACCAGAACATACTTTTCCAAAGGTATTTGACGCGCTGAATTATAATCTGACCTCAGAATAGCCCCTATACGTCAGGTTTTTGAGATATTTTAACCTAAAAGTGCAAAAGTACGTCTTTTGGGTACATTTGAGGTGATGTAAGTACAAGACAGATTTATTTTTCAAAACGATCGTCACGGTATCTCAAAGTACTTTTTTTCCCTTCAAATTCCGTTTTCAAACTTAGAAAAATTGTTATTAGTTACTGAGATATGGTCTGTTAAAGTATCTGAGTTTGGCGAATTCAGCGATATTCAGAAACTGACCAGAATCAGATAAGGTTTAAAAAATAGAAAGAAATTAACCACAAAGACCTGAATTTCGAATGGCTCTTAAGATGTTCGGTGTTGCTGAGTAGGACTGGCTACCAAAACCTATAAATAACAAGTTTGAAGCGAACAAATTCGATTTTTAAAAAATTTGGTCGACATATTGTATCAGGGTCTTAAAATTATGCAATTTTGGTGTTAGTTTCGTATTCAGCAACCTCGAAAACCGCCGAGTAATAAGTTTTGAAGCGAATTTGGTCGATTTTTACAGCTGTTAGCCATATTGAATCCGACATTTTGTATTTTGTTATTCTGACTTCAAATTCCTACTCAGCAACACCAAACATCTTAAGAGCCATTCGAAATTTAGGTCTTCGTAGTTAATTTTTTCTATTTTTGAAGTATTATCTGATTCTGTTCAGTTTCTGAGTATCGCCGAATTGGCCAAACTCAGAAACTTCAACAGACGATATCTCAGTAACCAATAAAGATTTTTCTAAGTTTAAAAACGGATTTTGATGAGCAAAAACAGTACTTTTAGATACCGTGATGATCGTTTAAAAAAAAAATCTGTCTTGATGTTACAGCATCTCAAATGTACTCAAAAGACGTACTTTTTGCACTTTTAGGTTAAAATATCTCAAGAACCTGACGTATAGGGGCTATTCTGAGGTCGGATTCGAATTCAGCGCATCAAATACCTCCGGAAAAGTATGTTTTTGATACACGTGTCCGTAGAGTAGACACTTTACGGACTCCTTTTAGTCCGTAAAGTGTGATTTTACGGACTGATCTCTCCGCGCTTTTCGGATTAAAAGCAGTCGGTTAAGTGCCTACTTTTGCGAATAGTGTATCAAAAGATAGTGTTCGCCCATCGGCCGTAATATTTTACGGCCTAGGACTGAAAAGTACTATCTGGTTCTTGGTTCTAAAATTTGTCGGCCTGTGTTATACACAAGACATTTAAAATATTTTAATATTTTAAAAGATCATAAAACAAATAGAAGCTGACATGAAAGGTTTTGAGTGATCGTAAGCTGGAGCTGTAATACGACGCGAAATGTAACTTTCTGAACATAGGAAAATCCCAGCGCTTATCGCGTTAACTCCTAATTTCTAGGTTCACGGCATCCATTTCCTGATTCCAGCAGACCTTAAACAGTCCGAAAATACTCTACGAGATAGTAGGAGCCCATTCATTCAACGAACGTAATCTCGAGTTCCGCCGAGCTGACGGCACGGGAGTCCCATTCTCGCGGCTTGAATTTCTCGTTATAAGTCAGCGATTTCGCTGCTTCATCATTTCGCGGAATTTGCTCACCATCCAGCTTCGCTCTCCCGTCCTTTTCCTAGGAATTAGCTCTCGTAGGGAGGATATTACATCGGCGCAAGACACGTCACAAGTCGCAAAGGTTCGGCCTATGCAGAGGGCGCTCCCGTCGAGATGTCGATGTCTTTATTCAAGAGCCCGCAAATGCACTTGCGGTCGGCTCGTATGCCGACAGTATATTACGTCGAGGCATTCAAATTCCTTAATGCGAAACGAGTGGTCCCCTCGCGCGATGAAGAAGCGAGCGAAACGTTCAACGGCGTAGCAAAATCAGAAAGACGTAGGAGACCGCGCAAATGAATTACGGATGCGGCAAATGCCAGAGAAAAGTGAATGCGAAGGTCGCAACGGCTGCCAAATATATCGTCGGAGTGCGAAAATGCAATTTTGAGTATGGTCGACTTGAAGAAATGTGTGCATTCGCGTGTTTTCCTGCTATGTCGTCGGGCTCGTGAATTATGGCGCTTTTTTCTTTTATAATCTACGTTTTTAACTGCGTTTTATGAAATTAGACGTTTGAAGAGCAATTTTGGCGGTGGCCCATCTTATTTTCCCCTACACTTTTTCCTTGTCATATTTTCATCATAACATTTTTTTGTATACCTTTCCCCCTAAACATTTTTCCCGGCACCTTATCCTTTGTTGATGTTTACAATGAGCTATTATTGTACATAAAGAAAAATTAAAAAGTTTCAAAAAATGCGGCTGTCGCAGGCAGAGCTTAATTCATTAACGTCCAAGAATGCCCAGCACGAGTATAGGTGATTTTTGCCCGCAAGATGGTACCTCCGAAACTAAAAACTTCGGTTTGCTTATGATGTCAACTAACATCTAAAGGTAAATTCGATTGTTTTATGATGTGAGAAAGTTGAAAAAACGCCTTTAAGGCGCGGACATAGGAAGGTGAAGGAATTTAAGTAGTAATAGGCCGTACATTACGTGCGGACTGTTACTACTTAGATTCCAGCATTTTTCTATGCGAATAATCCACGACTTTGACAACGATTTTTTAAACTTTCCCAGATGATAAAACAACTGAATTTTCATTGGGTGTTACTTTTCAAACTTTAACATATCTATGAAGTGAATAAAATTATTTATTTTACTCGGTTTGGTTATTATTAGTTAATTAGTTCAATAAAACAGTTGTTGCACATTCGTTATCGTAATTGTATTACAATGTAAACACAGACGAAATATTTCATGTATTGATAGGTATTTGAGTGTGCGAAATGTTTTGGCACTTGCAAAATTCAAAATTCGGACAACAGTTATTGCGAACACCGTCGCGATACAAGACGGACCGGTGTCAATTAATAAACGTATTCCATACACAGTTTTTGGTTTTTGATCCTTAGATTTCCCCGCGAAAGAATTAATCAATTCAGTCCACCCTAAATCGAATTAAATTGTTGTTACCTGTTTAGTAACAACAGTACTTTTATTTTAGTTTTAGATGCTGTCACATCTCACCCGACAAATTTTAATTTTTTTTCAATTGTACTACCAATGATGAAAAACAGCGACAAATATTTAATTGAATATGCAATCCTATGGTTCAGATCTCAAATAGACATAATATATACTATATAACTGTGATACTTTATCATATGAGGTATGAGAAATAATTTTCTGAAAAGTGTCATATCTCACCCGAACTTACCTTATAATATAAGCAGGGAATCATAAGATAATGAAGATGCTGATTCAAGTTCAAATATTTATTAAAATATATTATATAAGTTATGAAACACTCTTTCTATTTTGCTTAATAAGTGAAAATTAATTCTTATTACTTATCTATTTTAATACGAAACTTCGTTGCCGTCAGTTCTAAGAGGATTTAATAGAAACAAGAAAACTCGCATTCACGTTTCGAGAGTTTTATTGAACTTTCGGAGGAATCACGAGAACGGGTAATCTGTAGGAAAAGTGAATCGAGCACATTTCGACTGGAAAATGTGTAAGGGGACGATGTGGCAAGAAGGGCAAACTCGTTGTGACTTTAACGAGCTCGGGATACCTTTTTTCGCTTCCTTCGGGATTGGACGCGACAGCTCAGAATTGAATTTTAGGAGGATATCACGGTGTCTATCATGTTGTATTATAACATCGTTATAAGCCAAATGAAGTATTCGAAGACACATTTGAATGTCAACTGTCAAGTATGTAAGATGTACTAGAGATTTTATAAGTCTTTTTTGCGATATATTTGTTTTTTCAGTTAAATAAGTTCTGAAAATATTCTGATATACAGAAATTCGTATTACGAAACGTTCCAGTCTTCAAAAGATTTAAGAATAGGTTATTTTAATGACCGTCATGAAAAGCGATGTTAATAGAATTTGTGTGTTTTTAATTTAACAATGGAATTTGTTGCTAGTACATATATTTGAAAAGTGTATATGTAATTTATAAAAATGTTAGACTTAATACTTTAAAATGTAGTAAATTATGTCTATAAGAATATCTTCAAGTTTTATGTTTCAAGAAAATTATTTGTTAAGTATTTGAAGCACTTAATTTTTGTCAATATTCGATTTAATAAATAGTAGGCACCTCAATAACAGCTATAAGCAAGGGAATTCCATTTAATCTGCTAATATGGTTGAAAATTGGGATTCGTATAATCCGGATATTGGACTAAACTCGTGTTTTCACCCACAGTTCTTTTTCATGTTATTTCACAAATAAATATACCAACAGAAAAAACAATGGACTTTTAAATTCAAACTAAACGATTTTTTTAAATCTGCAAATATTAGTTCCGCGAATATCCGTATTTGTAGGATGATACTTTGTATCAAATCTATGGAATAAACAAAGCAGAGAATACATTTTTAGAATAATTCTATATTTGATGATTGAAACTGATTACCCGAAAAAATTTTCTTATTCTGATATTAAAAGTTTTTTGTTCGAGTTACATACATTAATGATTGATATTTAATTTTACCAAACATGTATTTTTCAATTATAGCAAATTTACAAAAGGGAACAAATAGTCATTGATTCATTATTTAATATCTCGTTTCTCTTTAAATCGTTCACTGGAAATATATACAATTAATAATACGAGTAAATGAAAACAAATAATTTTACTTTTATTTATAATTCGGATTTGTTAAATTCCCTTCAAAATACATATTGCATATTTATTGAATAAACATTTGATCATCTGTAAAGTACACACCAGGTGCAGTTAACAATAATATTTGTAATTTTAATTTGCTTCATTTATACGCGAAATTGAACATTATTCGAATTAAAGCTGACCACACTATTGTTTGTATTATTTTTATCACACTGTCTAATTTACACATTACGTTAGGTAATATCATAATTGTTTATAATAGACTGTGAAAAATTATACGTTTCCTAAAGTGAAAACTGCCACTGTGAGATCCACAAAAGGATATTTTTTACCGAATAAATGTTAGTGTTTTTTTATTATTTTATTTTTTTTAAATGTGATATAGTTACTCAAAACTTCGTAAGCTTTGATTATATTTGAAATAGTCATAACAGCCCAACAATTTTTTTCCATGTGCTGCTGAGGTACTGCCAAATTCCGAAGTTTAAATTCGGTGGATTCTACTTGAGTAATTCAGGCAAGATTTACTAAAGATTTTACTTCGACCTAGACCTCAGGTTTCGACGAAGTATTGAATTTGGTCACTTCAGGCATAAAACTTACCCTATAGTTATTCATTAAATGTCGACGTTTCAGACTCTAAGGAGCCCAATTCAACAATAAAAAAAATTGTGTCCATGATCTTGTACGTACGTACGTCCGTCCGTACGTCCCGATTTTTTTTGTCTTGCGATAACTCGCGTACGGATAAGCGGAAAGACATAATTTTTTTTTTAAATACGTGGCGTGTCATAACTTAGATCTGATTATATTTTGGAGCAGATCCATCCGTCCATTACTAAAAAACATTAGCCCCAATTAAGTTTCTTCACAGTTTTTTGCGTTTATTTTGAAAAATACAAATTTTATTAAAAAATGTTTCAAATAAAAAATATAGAGCATGAAAATCTCTACAAAAAAGGTTTTATGCATTTTCTTCGTAAAGTCAACTATAATGCCATAAAAACTGGTTTAAAATGCTTATGACTATTGTCTGAAAAGGTATTAAATTTGGTCACCTCAGAAAAAAAAATTACCCTATAGTTTTTCATCAAATTTCGACGTTTCGACCCGCTACACCCCTGGGGTAGTCTTCGCCAGCCCCCCGAGCGCGGTGATCACCTACGGGCGCATAAGTTATTTTATGCCCTTGATACGAAAATTACTATTTCGATATATCTAAAAGATGTCTTATAGATATCTAAAAGATATCCGTCAGAGATCTTTTCAACACTTTCAAGATATCTTTGACGGATTATATGTATGTTTATTGTATATGTAAGATCATAATAATACAGACAGTAATTAGTAAAACATAGTAAACATGTAATATGCATCGAATAGTCTATTACAATACAAGTGCATGAAGTAAGTGTTTTGCAACTTTTATTTATTAATACTTCGGCTGGCCTGTCGTGGGGGTCGATGTTTTGAAAATGCTCATTTTCAATTTTACATCGAATCAGGCCGTAGGTCATAGTTGTAAATCATTTTCAATTTTCATACATAGCAGAAACACTATATTGTTGTAACATATCTATCGAAGCCACTTGGTCCTAAATATGATTGGACCCCCAAATATCGATATAATTTTATAATATAATTGACAGCTGTTAGTAAATGAACGAGTATTAACGAATCGCCGACTCTCCACTGGGTCGAAGTTTCTAGCGAGCGAAGCGAGCGAGGCACCACACCAACACTAGTTTTAACTGTGTCCGTTAAATGTTTACTTAGCGCACTAGTTAAAAAAATATCTTATGGCGCACTAGCTTCGCTCAAGCCAGAGAACTCCGCTTGTTCTTGAATCCCCTACTTCGCGCGAAATTTAATTTCCAACACTGCATTGTTCCTTGATTTGCGCAATGTACTTTGCATACTAAAAATAGTGCGCGAAACACATTCAAATTATTGTGCCAAAAATGCGATGTACTATTTCCATTAAATGCAAAATGGGAATTAGACACATTCTTACGAAATTTTTTTGAAGTAACAGACTGTTTACTTACGTACTAGTAAAACGAAAGAAGACAAAGAAAATTGACTATTCATTAATGCAATTTGATATTAGAATTAGTTAAGTATTCAACTAATGCAAATGCATGCACAGAAAGCAAAAACAAATATTGATGCTCATGTTTTAGAGATTTTCTTTGTCAGGTTATTATTTCATTGATGAATAATGATCAGTATTGATCAGTAGTTGACATTAATAAATATTTACATTTAATATTGAAACCAGATTATATGTACATATTTTAGACCCGTATAGACTTTAGAGTAAATTTTCTAAGAACAACAATGTTTTGGAATAAGTCAAAGTATTCTCCCAAATTTTATCTGCATGCAATAATACACTGCTTGATTTTTCAAAAATTTGAAAAATCGTAATTTTGAAAAAAATCATTTAAAAAATATGAAAACATTTGAGTAGCTTCTTTAAATAGTTCTAAGACTCTTTTTGTTCTCTTAAGGAAATTTTATGTAAAGTCTATAGTTTTCATGAAAATACATTTATTAAACTTTTCTATATTTCAAGACCGATAATTTATTTTCTTGGAAACTATAAGTTGTAGAGAAAATTTTCTTAGATTAAAAATATCTTAGAACTATTTAAAGAACCTACTCAAATTTTTAAAATAACTTTTTTCAAATATTGATTTTTCGAAATTTTGAAAAATCAAGCAGTGTATTATTGCATGCTGATAAAATTTGAGAGTATTCTTTGACTCATTCCAAAGCATTGTTGTTCTTAGAAAATTTTCTCTAAAGTCTATAGCTTTTAAATAAAAAATGGTTAAGCTTTAAAAAAAATTGTGAGCTTCTAGGCGCCATTTTGAAAACTGCCATCTTGAGTTTTGAATTCAGATATGGTACATTTTAATTCTGATATCCAACGCCATTTTGAGGTGAAAGTGATGTTTTTATGAAAAACAAAATGTAAAAACCATGTTTTTTAACAGAGAAACGTGTATAACTTTTTTACGGTTCATTTTATCAAAATTTTATTGAAAAATTCTGAAAGAGCATACAATTTTAGAAACAGTAAAGCTCATATTTTTCTACAGGCATTTATATACAAATTATCGATGTTCAAACTAATGCTGAAAATTCGTCCGTGGAGTGGCGGTTCTTTGGGACGTATTACACCTGTGCTTGAGTAATAGTTTGCTAGGTAATGATTAATAACTTCTAGGTTCGAAGAAATAAAAATGTACTTTGATAAACGTATTCTGAAATTCTTACTTTTATGAAATAAACAAATTACTGATTGATTTTTTTATAAGTAATTTACATATATTGTAACTGACCCGTACTTTTTTAAATGCAGATTTATACACTCTAAATTACTTAAAGTGAATATTGAGCCACTCTCTGCTAATGGTGACTATTTCACTGTTTATAAAGTGTCAGTGACATGTTTCCATTCAGTTTTAATGCAGTGAGATTACCACTTTAGAAAGAGTGTAAAAGTCACTTTTAGCAGAAAGTGGCTAAATTTTCACATTAAAAAATTTAGAGTGTAGTAACATGAATTTAATTTTGTCATACGTTTATAATATTAGCTGCAGATTATTAAGACAGTCTGTGTGTTTATTTCTATCCCCTCTCCAACGATATATATATTTAATTTAAAATGAAAATGGTTAAGAAATAAATGGTATATATTTTTTAATTCATCACCTGTGTAATTTTAATTATTAGTATTTGGCTTTGCCATCACATATATCCGGAAATATTTTAGATATATTTCGACTGCTAATTTTTAAGGGAGAAGAAAGGTCATGTCCATTCCAATATTGTAACTTGATTTCATTCAGGAGTTATTTGGAGTGCATAATGTTGGAACAGAAATGTCGAAGTTGGAGATTTGTCGGGATAGCAACCATTGAAACGCCACTTTTGCAATACTGTCACAAGGCCTGTGCAATTTTATTGGAACGCGGACAAAAAAACGGGAGTAGGTTCACGGTTCAAAGGCACGCACGAGTGTCCTTCGAGGGTACGCCGTGCACGACAAAGCGGTAACAAGGAGAATGCGATTTTTCTTTTAAGCGACCCATCGATCGATTTTTATGAGAAACCTAAGAAATACAAGAATTTCAGAATAGTTTCTACACCATTGTCGAATTTTCAACCTTAATATTTCCTCACTTTAGAATGAGGCGAGGAAAATTGAACCAATTCGCTTTCCTAAAGCTGCAAATATCGACGATATCGGTTGGTGGGATTTTAATTCGGTTATTCGCGACGTCACGCTTACGAGTTCGTGAAAAACGCATGAATATTAAAGCTGTGTGCTTTATAGTACATTCGCATTCATATTCATACGATCGTGAAATACCCGAAGCAATACGTTTATTATTTATTTCACACGTGTATTCTTGTTAAAAAGAGAATTTTATAGCGATGTGAAAGTAGTAATCAACTACTTTGTGCCTCTATATGAAAGTGGCGGACAAAATTATGGCTTATTGTTTTCTGGCTTTTGTAATAAAATTCTAACTTTTCACAGCGTCGAGATATATATTTTCTGATTTGCCATTGTTTCATACTGGGAACAATTGCATTAATAATAATGGAATGCAATTCTTTTATTTTTCCAATTTTAATCTCCTGAATTTGAATCAATTAGAACCTTGAATGACATAAATTAGTATTCAAACTTTGAGATTTATTTTTTGAAATTCACAACTACCGTGATGACATGTATTCTTGGTATTATATTTTTGATTCCTGAAATATTAAACAACCTGGAGTTATCTATTTTATTAAAAACAAAAATTAGGATGATTTTTAAAGCTACATGGCCAAATACGTGTCAAATCATGCGGGCAAACCGATTGTAAGTTGAGAATAAACTTCATGTTGAAATATATTATTCTACTTGAAAAATAAAGGAACATAATATTCTTTTAATTTTTGTAAATATTTTTTTTGTTCAGTGGTATGTAAATCTTTAGTTACTTCATTTTTACGGTAACTGTTTAGAATATTCTACTCCGTAATATTACTCTCTTCTTTATCCATAAATTCTGTTACCTTGTTTTGAGCGAAATACGTGGCACGTTCGAAACAGTAAAGTTTTCATCCTATTATTTCACACCTTTTTCTATTCTCTGAGAATCGCACTTTCTTGATAGTATAATAAAATAAAAAAGACAGTAATGAAACCTAAAAAAAAGTACAAAAAATAAGAGAAATAGAAATCAAATTTTTTAATATACATAAAAGTATTGAAATATAATATATATTTATTTTGCATGTTTCATGGAACATTCAAGGAACAAAACTTGGTCATTCGCGTCAAAAAGTGGTTTATTTTATCAAACATCGATCACAAAATACCTAAAAAATGTATTTTCTTCACGGATTTACAATTGAATCAATCGTAACAACATTTTTTTCACGATTTTAAAGAAAATTTCTAATGAATTTAACGATATGTCGATTAGATTTATAAAAAGTGAAGATAAACAACATCAAAAGTAAAGTCGATTAGATTTATAAACAAAAAAATGTGCAAAAAGCAATTCAATTTGTAGTTATTACAATTTCAAGAAGTGAAAATATATAAGTGAAACAACGGTTTTTTCATTTTAATAAAAATATTGCATAAAATATGGGAATAAATATGTCAGAAATTATATATTTTTTTATATTTTCTATTATAGACATTATTTTTTAGAGGCTAAATTTCATGGCAAAAAACTGTAAATCTGACATTTCCATCAGTTGATTCTAATAATGGAGTTTTGCCAATGTATTCATGTTGTTCAATAGTTAAGTTTATTAATCATTTTTATTTCATTTAAATTATATTGATGGACGTGATTTCTTGTTATTCTTAAATTTAATTATTTTATTTGGTCATACTTATCAAAATTGTTAGTTTTCAATGAACTAATATTCTAAATATGATAATGACATTTATGATTTCAAGTAACAAATAATTATTCATTCTTTTATTAAACAGAGAGTAATTTGATTTGATAAAAGAAATAGTAAATGTATAAATGATGAATTTTGATTTCGAACCAATCAGATTTTGAATTTTGGGCAAGACTCATTTCGATATTGAAGGAAGGTGGATTCGACGTAACGTGCATTTTAGAGTTAGTTCCATCCGACTGTCTGTTCGGATGGGTAGTACCTTGAGGGTTAGACGTGGAATTCAGAGAGTAGAGTTCTGACGTTGCTGACCCTTTTGGGAACACAAAGTCCGAAGGTTCGGAACCCAGCGGTATACCCGAATCGATTTGTCTGTGATTCGTCGATGGATAGTATCCGGAGGGTTCCACGCAAGGAGATCAAGGATGCGATTGTTATCATTGCTAACCTTCTGGCGGAAAAGACCGAATTTAGATTCAAATTCGACTTACATCCGACAATTTTTTCTACCACAATTTTGTGTACTTAGATTTTGATAATAGCGGATGAATAAAGATGGACTTCTTATATTTAAACCCACCGTCAATAATGAATTATCATATATGCCAAAAGTAAAGAGTTACAAAACAACAAGGCGAATATATGGGTATAAGATTTTGATACGATTTTGGTGATTTTTAAATACAATACCGATTAGGTACTCACACCTCTTGTTCAAAAAACCATAAGCATGAAATATTGATGTACGCCAGGAGTAAAGCGTTAGAAATAATAACTAAGTGGAGAGCACCCATATTAACACTAGTACACTGAAACAAATTTAGTCACAAATTCAACTACCATTAAGAAGTTGAGTCGAGAGTAGTTAAACGTAATACTTTTTTTTTTGTTACACGGAAAAAACACTACGGTTGTTACAACCTAAGATATGGTTGTCTTGACCATATTATATTGATAATTATGTCCCTTTCATACTATGATCATACCAACCATTCTATGGTTACTGTTACCATATCTGTTGAAACTCTTGAAAGGGCTTCCATATGCAAAGTTCTCTTATTACAATAGCAATGGTCGACCTATCAATATTTTAATTGACCATGGTTGGTATGTCCAAACCTGTTTTTTCTTTGTAGTATAACTTTGTTGATGATGTTAATTTTACTATTTTTACTTATGTTAATATTATTTATCCAGTAAACGAAAAAGTATTCCGAATGATTGGAGATCGTGTAATGCGATACTATACATGAAACTCAAAAAGGCATGAACTAATATGATAAAAAAGCGACCACCATTAGCTGCACTAAAAATAATTCTACTAAAAAAATTGCCAGAAAATTTTTTGTGTTAATTTGACTACTTTTAACTACGCAAAGTAGTTCGATACGTTTCAAGAAAATTGTCTAAGTTGCACTTACTACCGTAAAGAAGTTAAATCAACTAAAAATGTAGTTCTGCTAAATTCAATTAAAAATATGTTGCTCTAGCATGTTAAATAGTTTTAGTGTTCTAGGTACTTAGTCTCTAAAAACTGTTATTAAATGTAATAGAATTAACTGCCAAAATGTCGTTTTCATAACTATATTTTTTGTTGATTTAATTCCTTTATGGTTGTAACTTTAACCTATAAAATTCCGTTGAGGACGTATTGAAATACTTTCAGTAGTTAAAAAGTAGTCAAATCAACTAAGAATTTTTTTCAGCATATATCTCGAAAGCACCTAAATCATATCTTATTCTTATCCTGATATATTAACCCCTTAGTTATTTTTTTATCTCTTTACTCTTGGTATATATCGAGATTTCACTCTTCAGGGAGATTTTTTTCAGAAGGGGTGACATCATCTAATTCGGTACTAATATATTTCAAAAGCACCTAAATAGTAGAGGAATGTATCCATGAGTGGACCACGCTTTTAATTTAGTGTAAAAAGTTAATTAAATGAAGGCATTTTTAAGTCTTCTATAAACCGTTAGGTAGATATAGTCCCTAGGTATAAATTAAATGCATTTGGGTTACGTTCTGCAGTTAAATAAAATTGATTAAACCTTTTTTACGAAGGGACGTTGTTTGGTTAAAAAAAATTTGTAAACATGAGTGGACCACTCGTTCAAATCCCCTTAGAATGGCTAGAAACAGCAAAAATACAACGAAATTCTAATTTTCATATAATAATTTATTTATTTTGAACACTTTTACTGTGTGAATTACATGGAGAAAATGTGAATAAAGGTAAGGTCAACATAAAAAAGAAACTTTGTGAAAAAACCATTGAATCAATCATTCTAATATGTATTCCGGTTGATTACAACACTTAAACGCTACTTTAATGACTTATTTATAATCAAAAACAAAATGTTAAATTACACTCAGAAATTACGCTTCAGCACCATAACCTTTATACTGATAAAAACAAATGCACCGCTATGGATACCAAAAGTGGTCCACTCATGGAAATGGAAGCCGAAATTAAAATGCATGAAATTTTTTTGTAGCATTGAAATATTTGTAAACCCTTCAGATATAATGAATTTCAATGTTTAATTTACAAGAAAAAATAAAACTTACCTTAAAAAAGTAATAATTCTGTTTTTTAATACTCAATTGAAATGAACGCAAAACTTTGACAACGTTTTTCAACTGTACATTTCTACGAGCAGCTGTACTGAACGCGAAAATGCATGTATTGACTTAGGGATTTATCAAAAATGGTTTCGCGATAATACGCATGTGTTTCAACCAAAAATTTGATATTTCGTTTTTAGTTTGATAAAAATCAGAAGGGTGGACCAGTCATGGAGCCGGGCCGCCCATCGACACATTCCCCTATATACAGTTAAATTGCTTTATTTTCTACACGTTTTTTCCCTATACTTCCCTCTTGTTAAATATCGTTTTGGGTTGAATTCCCAACTACGTGTCCATTGTTTGGTTTCCAAAGTTAGATATTCGTAGAGCACCTAATTAGCATCTATAAACACCTTATATTCGTAAGAGTATTTTTTGCCACCGTGTACTGTTACACACGCCTCTAAACTCCAACTCCCCGAGGTTCTTTTAAGGACAGGTGCACCAACATTCAGGAATTTATTATGAGGTTTATGGTGCTAAGTTTTGATGGCCTGTACAATTTCATCAGGAAATATATCTCTACGTAAAATACAAGGATAACATTAACATATAATATTTTAATTCTTTAGACCTTTTGTCATGAAGTTAATTAACTTGTCTATTTTAGTTGTTATTTCGCCGTTTTTTAAACAGATTCCTATTAATGAAAAGATGAAATTGACGGAAGATTTAAAAATAGACATCTCCGTATACACATCCATCGCTCTATATCCAGAAACACACTTGTTCCCGTCGTAGCGTTAATTAGAATCAGTTTCCCGCAATTTCGCAGTGAACTCGTTAGCGAGATTCGCGAGAGATTGGCGGGATTGTCACTCGAAACTTGATGTACGTACCATCGACAGCCACCTCCCGATGACCGAAGTCTCGCGTAATTTGCACTACGTCCATTAATTTATTGGGAGTGACTTATTAAGGGAGGATTATTAAGTTTTACGCGAGTCTACCCTCATCGAAATGTATGGAAATTGAAATCCCCATGTTCCTGTGGTAGTAGATGCTCTAGGCCTGAGGAAAAGAGTGAGATAGGCGATAAGAGGGAGGCGTCAGGGGCGTATAACTGTTATCGCGGACTGAAACGATAATCGCATTCAGCACCACTCGTTTTCAGCTGAAGAAGGGGTCTACGGACGATTGCTACGAGGGAGAATCGTCGTTCTTGGTTTACGTCAGTCGATTACGCCGTTGGTGTTATATATACCCCTTGGTATGCATCGATTTTTAGGGGTTTCATTAAAACAACATCATCGAGCAATTTTAGTTGACGAAACCCATCTCTAATTTCAAACTATTGAGATGGAGCTTTTTCCTTGACAAATAGTAATTAAATTATTGTAAATGAAGAAGCTGTAAAAAATTAGCACTTGAGGTTCAATTTGTACTCTTTAAAACGAGTCTACTAATGAATTAAAAAATATTAACAGAATACGTAAGTAAAACCCACTAAAAGTAAGTTGGGTACTCAGAGTGGAAACAAAAATTAAAGTGAATTATCAACTTCACTGATCAATGTTACACCGTTTTACCTATAACAGATCTAAAATGTAATTATGTACGGTCTAAATTTCTTGGAGTGAAATTTCACTCTTAAAGAGTGGGAATTTACTCTAAGCTGAAGTGAAAACTGAGCCACTCTGTATAGAGTGGACTTGCACTCTTGCTTTAGAGTTTTTTTAATTTTAAAAATTTCTGAAGTTATGTTTCAAATTATGTATAACAAAGAATTAATAACTTCCACGCCGCACTTCAAGCTGTACACACATATCTATATATTTGTCGTTTGACGAAAACAATGCGGTGACTCAGATACCGCAAATATCTTAAAAATATATTCGGCAAACGAAGTATTCTACAACAACTTATGGTTTCAAATCTATCACTGCGGAGTCCAGACTCCGCAGTCCGGACTGTTTGGACCCCGCAGCGATAGAGCACTCCGGACTGGTCCGGACTCCACAGTACGGACTTGTCTAGTCTCTATATAAACAGAGAGAATAGGGAAAATGTAACCATACTTTTTAAATTTAAATTTCAGTGTATATAAAAAACTACTTTTGCAAGGAAATAGCACTCAGTAATGGCAAACCTCACTTTCTTTGGAGTGAATTTTAACTCCACATAGAGCAAATTTTCACTCTATGCGAAGAATGAATTTTCGATCCAACATTTGGAGTGAATTCCTTCACTCTTTTCTTTGGAGTGACGGTTCTCACTCTTTTAGGGTGGGCTTTCACTCTTTTTAGAATGAGCGCCCTACTCACTCCAGGTTTGGAGTGAAATTTTCGGTCCAAGAAATTTAGAGAGTAATATATCCAAACGTTCTGTATGTTTGGATGTATAACTGTAAGTAGTACATCGAAGATTCTTGATGTAACATCACTGTTAAAGGTTTCTGAAGTAAATAAATTTTAATTTAAAAGGAATAACTAAGGGGTTTTACTTCGGAGCCTGCGCCGACGCACGAGTTGAAATAGTGACATTTGCGATTAATTTAAGTGATTCAATTCACCTACTCATAATCTATAAAAATTAATCTACTGTTGAGGAGATTTGACCCCTCAGTTTTTTCAAAGCAGATTATAACTTATTAACGCCGGGACGGACTTATTTTTATATCAGTTTGAGCTTGCTTATTTTGTACATAAATGCATTGGAAAAAATGCTATTGTTTCTGATGTAATATTTTGTTCAGGATTTTACATTAAATTTAGACAAAATTAATTACAAAAAATTTAGAAGCTTGTTTTTTGTAAAAAATTTCAATTATTTTTTTCATTCAATCACTTTCACATTGAAATTGCATTAGGATATACATCTGAATAATACGAAAATATCGTAATTATAGACCGCCAGGATTGAAATGTGCTATGCATCATTTCATAATTCAAGTCGGCGAAGTACAGAATGGCGATCTATGTTTTCCAACAAAATGCATATTCAAATACTATTGTCATTATATAAGAATTACAATTATAGTTTTGGTGGAAGCCGATTACGAATGTGGGGTCAGAATTTCAAAATGGCTGACAACGAATGCAAAAATTGCGAACTAATTTATTGGTGTACTCGAAATAAGGTATGTAGGGAATATACTAGTGGCTGAGTACGAATACGGGATCAGAATTCAAATGTTCGCCATTTTGAATCTTCGATCTCATATTCCTAACCAGTTGTCTTGAAAACTATAATTCATATTCTGATATAATGATAATGAAATACTTTTTCTCTTAGCATATAAATTGACCACGCATGTTTGCATGCTGCCTCCGCCATTTTGGAAGTCGTCATCTTGAATGATGAAATCATTCATAGCATTAACCAAATAGACTTAATCCTAAGTTTTGATAGACGCGATATTTTCATATTTGACATGTATTGCAATTTCGAGGTGAATGTGATATTTGATTTTTTTAAAATAATAACTTTTTGCGGTTATTTGATTGAAATTTGATTTAAACATTTTGTAAAAGCATATCATTTTTAGTCGGAAATAATGTTTCCATAAATGTTCGTTCCAAACGATTCTGAAGTCAGAAATACAATGTTCAAAAAGTGTAATCCAAGATGGTGGACATTGTCAATCGGACTTTCACAAATAAGCAGTTTTGAGGTCGCTAATCAGTCAATTCGAATTTTGCCATTCCGATTTAATAAGCGTGAGGGTTGTCCACTTTTCTGGATCCGTAATTTTGAATTTTCCAGTTCTAATTTCTCATTCGCGTTCAGCAACCCCAAAACCTATGGAAACCTTCATCGAAAGTTTCATCAATATCCAACGTCTGGAAAACGTGATTCAACTGCCTTTTTATTTGTATTCCAAAAATAATGTATTGTTGGTATACATTGTTAACACGTGCATTATCAACATCTGGAGGGAATTTGCAGGGAAACTATGAATTGAACATGAATATATTATATTAACTTTTACACATGAAATGCACATGTGGGTTTTGTATCTAATAGAACCTTTAGACTCCAATTTGAGATACCTTCAAAGTCTTAAAAAAATAAAGTCAAAATATCTAAAATTAAGAAAACCATTCTAATAGGTACCTATTTCCAGTTAGTGCAATGAATGCCTTTGAAAAATAAATTAATTTAATATTTTTGCATTATAACCAAATATTGCATTACTGTTTTAAATGCAATTTAATTTGAGAAAAATGTTATAGCTCATATGTAAACCTTATAATTTGTCTAGTAATAATATCGAGAAAATAATAAACTTCAATGTCTACAGGAAAAATAATGTCGTTACGGGCCATAATAAGCAGTTACGATATCCAAATATTGCAACGATATCGATATATCAATATTTGATCTGGAGGAGGACGCGCATCATACAATTGAGATTGAACGTTACTTATAAGTAAATTCGTTTGTTCTTTCAATCGTTAGTACGAGTATATATGGACTTATTGCAATACGCTCAGATCAGAAATGAAGGTTTTTCATATAATTCTTTCACAATCCTAAAAAACGGAAAATAAAATTATAACTATTCATTCTATTGCGTACAATGAGAATTAAAAACAAAAAAGTAAAATCATATATGTATAGAAATGTTATTTAAACGTACCCTACCCAACAAACATCGCAAAGACTAAATTCGACGTGTCAGCCACAATTTTCTAGAATATTTCCGAAAAATACCGGATGTTTTACAGTGTTATTTTGTGTGCTATAATTTCTGTAAACGTATAGACTATATTATGATCTGCATCACAATCAACATTTATGTTACACCACACTTTAAAAAAAATGTCTTCGTGAACGACACTTGCCACTGCTCATCAAGGTGGGATTCGTGTGAATAATAGACGGATTTGCTAGTTTGGCAGTTTGGGTCATTACATTTACATATAAATGTCACATCGATGCAGGATTCCCTTGCGCAATTCTAGATCGTATCACTGCAGTGTGAAAGCTTCAGCAAATAGAACTGAATAAAATACAGCTATTAACAATGGATTTGACAGAAAGTGTAATGAATGTATAGTTAACACCTGTTACTATCATCTACTTCTTTCTCTTTAACACTCGTTAATGTACTAGTTCCAAAATTAAATAGTTAATGTAAATCCAAAGAAATTACAAAGATTACTTCACTATTAGTATTGTATGCAACACTAACAAGTAAGCCAAGATTTATATAAAATTTGAATACGTTGTAAAACATGAAAAACTAAAGAGACACGTATTTCTTTTAGTGGCGGAAAAACATATTTAAGGGGTGAAATAGCCTCCAAAAATCATTTTCATCCTCCATTCAAGATTTCTAGGTCAATGTAATTCTTCTTCTATTTAAAAGATACTTTCCTAAAAAAAAAATATCTTTAAATATATGTCTATTTTTCTATTTGTGCCCCCTGTGTTGGGAAGCTGTTTCACCTTGTAAATATGTTTTTTCGCCCCCCAAAAAAGTACGTGTCTCTGAGTTTTTCACAACATATCCAAATTTCATAAAATCGGAGATTTATACTTCGGTAGGCTTACGTGTAAGTACATTCTGTTCAAGTATTTATTTTTGTTTCAGCGTAACCCTAATAGAAAAAGAGTCCAGTTTTTGGCTAGTTTCTGTGCAGTGTTGTTATTACCCATGTTAAAGGTATAGGGGAAATGGGCAGTTTAACAAAAAATTGGACAGATTTCTACCAAGGAAGTTTCCACGTTTTTCTTAAATGATGTTATAAACATTCGTAACTGAACCCGAGATTTCTATTTTCCCTACAATTTTCTACACTTAGATCCAATGTTCGCCGTTATACTCCACCGAGGCGTAGGTACGGTAATGTTGGTCCAACACGTAGAACGGTAATTGAATAGGATTGCTAGCGTTGAAAAATTGAAGCATCCACTTTCGAAGCACTTTTTTTCCTCTCTTTTCTCTTAATTTCAGCTTTCTATATTATACATCGGACTTTTCTCCCCTAGTTTTTATACCTATCTGACTTTTTGCACATTCCCCGTGACAATTCGCGCCTGTATTACCACTTTGCTCCTTTTTTATCGCACGTACCCGTTCATGGAATTCATCGTTACTCGGCGCAGCTCACTTCTATCCGTACGGGAACGAAGAAATTCAAGAAATTCGTTCGGTATACCCGCGTTTCCGGCGTTCTTGGAAAGGACGGGGTAGTTAATATTGTCCGCTTTATTGTAATTTCTGTCGTAAAAGTTCTGAAATTCTCCCGGCTATAGACGGAAGCGCCAAGAAAGTTTTATCGGTCCCCGGCCGAAGTGATCCGTCAAGTGGAAAAATATTTTCGAGCGAGTACCATTAGCGGATAAAACTCTGAACTCCTGCTCTGAGGTTTGCATTTGAATTCGAATGACGTTTGAATTACGGAACTTAACGGCTCTCATTACGCGGCAACTAGTTATAAAAGAATGGGTCGCTACTATGGAAAGTGCGCGGGCAGGCCGAGGGAAATTCTTTCTCTTTTGACCACGTCGTTTTTATGCTCTTACTTCGCTCACACATTTTTATTCCTACTATGACTGATGCGCCAAGACGGGGGAAGTGGCTGTTAGAATACGTTTCAGTGAACCCGAGTGGACTCGAAAGGAGGAACAGACGATGAGGGTCTACGTGAGAAGAACGGGGACATGGAAAAATCTGTTAAACGTTAATGGAACCACTGCTTCACGAACTACGAAATATTATCGAAGACAGAATATATTATTTTATCTTTTTATATTGACTGGTAACCATAGAAATAATAATTTATTAGTGTAATAACAATACTTCGCATAATTTTTATTTAATAAGCACATTGAAAACTGATCTGTACAATAAATTCAGCTATCGTTGGTTACTAGACATGAAAGTAGTCAAAATCATTACTTTTTCAGTGAAGTAAATTCTTTTCACGTAGTTAATTTTACTATCATTATTCAAATCAATAACACAGGCTCACAAAAAAGTGGTTGTGCTGGGTATGAGCAACAATACCTACTTTGTTAGCAAAGAAGGATGCCCACGAGTATAAGTGATTTCCGCCCTCGAGATGGAACCTCCAAAACTGACAAATTCGGGTAGAGTATGATGAGAACTAATACCTAATGGAAAATTTGAATGATTTATAATCTGGGAAAGTTTAAAAAATCATTGTCAAAGTCGCGGATTATACATAGAAAAATGCTGGATTCTAAGTAGTAACAGTCCGCATCTACTGCGAACAGCACACAGAGCGGCCTATTACTACTGAAATGATTGTATAAAGCATACTCTAATCGAATTTGTTAGTTTCGGAGGTTCCATCTTGGAGGCAGAAATCACCTGTACTCGTGGGCATCGTCCTTTCTAGGAGTAACGAACATAGCATTTTACAAATTATCGAATTTTAATGATTTAACCATGAGTATGTTTGAAGCGGCAAGTGCAGTTTTTGAAGAAGGAAGAGGAGTTGCTCAAAACACAAAACTGGTGGATATAAGAAAGAGAGTATTGATTAAATACACGTGGTTATGTCTACATTCACAATTAACATTACTGACGAAACTAATAGAAGCGAGGAAACAGGTATAATGATTAACTTATTATTACAACTTGCAGTATAACATACGAAAATTTAAGGAAACTAAAGAACATGAACATTTCTAACGGATTTTTACAAAACGTAACTTTCTTTTAAAATTACAAGATCAGCGAAAAATGAAAAAGAATAGTTATTTTTTAGAAAAATATAAAATTATATATGTGTATGGACTGAATTAAAAAAAAACAATTAATAAATTTGTTATAAAATTATTTTATATAATAATTAGCTTATTAAGTAAAAAATGTTAGAAGTTTATTGTGAAAATCACTTTATAAATAAGTGTGGTTTACTACAAAAATATAATAAGAGTGTAGACTATGTCTTTAAAGAATGGCAGTGAAATGATTAAAAAAAATATTTGTGAACTGCATGTGAATATACATACTGCAACGATGCACAAGAAAATGTCAGAAAACTAAAAGATGACTAAAATACAACAATATATTTAAAGCTTTAAAAAAATCTTCAGATTATTAAATATCAGCAAACGAAAACTAATTAAATATACCTCAGAATGTATGACTCTATCGCAAAATAGAAGAAATTGCTAGGTTACATACGAAAATTTAAAAAACTGAACAAAAAAACGTATCATATAATTGATGTTAAGGAACCTCATTTAAAAGAAATTAATCAATTATTCGACTTGCTTCTAAAAATCTGAAATTGAGATAAATAATTAAGTTTGAAATTTTAGTGTATTAAACACATTACTGTCTCACTTAAAATAATTTTGATTTATATAGGAACTTTTATGGAATCTTTCACAAAATACCAAATTGAAGCAATGGGGGGGGGGGGGAAGAAAAAATTAAAATAAAAATAGTTAAGAAAATAAGGAAGAAATAGATTTTACATACTGCAAATTGATGATGTCGAGCACTAGTAAGTTAAAATTAGTAAAAGATATATAATCGAGCAGAGTATGACAAATAATGGAGAACGTAAAATCTTCAAGAAGATATTTATAAATAGAGATTTTATAAAATTACCAAATGCAAAGTATGACATTTTCTTATTACAATATTGAATCTCTTATTTACTGAAAAATGAGAAGTCTCATAAGGTTAAAATTGCAAGTAATAAGTTTATAAATTGCTGAAAAATCGAGAATTTTACACGAATAACCCAACTCTCACATCAAAATATTTGGATACAATATTGAAGAAATAATTTCATTAAGCTACATAACATTCGTTTTCAGTATTGGCAAAAGAAAAATGTCCGACGAAATCACATTAATCGTGTAATTATTTTGATAACTAAATCTTTGCTTACATTCTGCATGAGCTTATTTTTATTAAAAAAATAAGACAATAATACTAATATTTAGAAGTAGCTCTATAGAGTACGAACATCCATGCAGTCATTAACGACGAATTCAAGTAAATTACAAATTTTGTTACATGTGGCCTATTTTTTATTTGTCCAAAAACATGGAATTTCAGTCTAGCATATGCAGAAATTAATAAGTTTATAAGTATTTTCTGAAGTTGCTTGTGAGCATCGTTTATCTGAATAAAAGTAAAACCTAAATATATATTTAAAACCTTCTCTGCGTTAGTGTCAACAACTCCAGTTAAGTTTAATGACATCAAATATTAGAGAAGACTTGAACTGCTGGTTGGAGTAAACATACTTTAGTGTTGTTTAATAATGCGACTCCAGTGTATCTTTTGCAAGAAATACTCCACTAAATGTTTTTACGTTTCCAAGTAACAGTAAAAGCTGCGTCGATTTATGTAAGGTTACTTAGAAAATTATAAAAATTAATGTATATTGATTATGTGATATTTTACATAGTGTTTTAATCACATTATTGAATTTGGAATAGTAAGTTATGAAAACTAACATCCTGAATATTATTTTCTAATTATGATGCTCGTTGGTTATGTTTATAATATAAATATCATTATTAGTGTCATCAAATGCGATAATTATTGTAAATTTTGTAATGCTTTAAAGATTTTGAACTTTTTTTTCAAAGTATTATCAGAGTCAAACCTCTTAAGAGTTATTAATTTTAGACTGTTTCATTGTATGAATAATGTTCATATTAATAGTTACATTAATATCAAACCTGTATAATTTTAGAGCACCATCAGTTTTGCACACCGATATACCTAATATTAGAAAAATTAGTAGAACAATTTGTTTACATAAATTCAAATTCATTGATACTTGACTTCTTTAGCCCCCTCAGTCGTCATTTATTGATGTAAATATATTCCATGGTTAGTATGTATGTCAGAATGATCAATCCAAAATATTTTTATGTTACACATTTTATTTCATATGTCTGAATTGAGGGCAATTTCCGTGCATATTCTTCTGATAGGAATAACAAAATTAAAATTCTAGTTTAAAGCAATATTAAGTACAAAATGCTTTTTGGAATAGTTATTGAATAAATTCACTATATCGAACAATTTTTATGCGTATTAGTCAGTATCTATATATACATGAAAATATATCGAATTTTAACAAATGTCTAGTTTTTGTACTAATTTTATATGTAAGAACCTAAAAATACCGAAGAAATAATTCTGGACATTGATCGGCATTATACGAAGAAATTGCGTAATAGTATTTCTAATAACCGATAAAAAATTTTTCATTTGAAATTTTGAAAATGTCGAAATATCAATCTATAATCAGAGACTTTGAACGAATACCGTTAAACATCTTTAATAATTCCATTGATCCTATGCCTCATAAAAATACTGTTTCTATATTTGCGCAAAATTCCATTCACACCACAAACATCAATGTAAAAATAATAACCAGTAACACTTTATTTTGCAGTGCAATAATTTGAAAACATCAGTTACTATCACAGTATAACGCGACTCATAACGAAAACATCATTGGAACTTTCATTTTCACTGTATGAGAATCTACATCACTACCGAGCATCAATCTTTCTGAAGGTCACATTTGTTTCTATTTCAACATGTTTATTTATAACTCACATTACCAATAAAACAAAAAAATGATATAGAGATTTTGACCATGTATATGTGCAGACTCCTATGACACGTAAATTAATTTTTTGTAGATTTAATTTTCACGGTTCCGTTTCATTAAAATAACGTTTATTGGGTATAATACTAAAAATATGCCTTTTGGAATGACTCACAAATTTTTGAAAATGGTGAGTTTTTCTCGTTGTGATAAAAAACATTAAATTTAATGGCATTACCTACAGCATACATTAATGCTGTAATAATTTTGCAATATTAATGCTTGAAATGAAAATACTGCAGTTTGATATTTATTAAGTACATTTTATTGAAGCACATAAAATAAGTCGCTAAAAACAGAAACGCCAAGAATGGAACAAAACAAAATTAGTTTAATTATTAGAATATTTTAAACGTTCCCTGCAAGAATTATAATTTGATCGTTCAAATCGTGAGAAATAAAATTATACAAACCACTCGGTCAGTTTCAGTTTCACAGAGACAATATTTTCTTTTCGTGTGATCTAAGTTAGAAACATCGAGTTAAAGAAGGTTCGGTGTATATTAGCCGACAATCAGCAGAAAATTCTTCAGAACAAGAATTTTACTGTAGAATTTCTTCCTTAGATAAATATACGTCGTTTCGATCATTATTATGTAGGTGATTCACAGAAAAAAATATTGTATATGCCGCCGTCAGGATAAAAACTAACGCTGTGACACCGATCGCATAATTTGAAGGACACTATTCTCTGAAATTGAAAAATATGTGTTTTACAAATATTTGCATATTCAGATGTGATATTCCAAGATGTTTGAAATTATCAAATATTTCCAGATCGCTTCGTTGCGTGGCACTGTGCGCCAGGATATTTTCAAAATTCTACACAGAAAAAAAGTCTTAAAATGGTTACATCTCAAATTAAGTACTGTAAAAGGCTTAATTTCTGTTTAAAATTGAGCTAATTTTCTTAAATTAAATCAATATTTGCACTTAAAGTTTTACTTTCAGACCGCAAAGTTTAATTTTAGTCGAGATGTATGTTTAAAGAACATTTTTCGAATTGTCACACCTAAGTTAGAGAATTCTTATGTCGAACCTGAATATTGACTAAAAGTAAGTTTCCAAAACTAAAAACAAGGTTTTAAGCGGAAATATTGACTTAATTTAAGAAAATTAGCTCAATTTTAGACTGAAATTAAGCCTTTTCGGTGCTTAATTTGGAATGTAACAATTTTAAGACTTTTTTTTCTGTGTAATAGCGATCGTTGATAAGCAATTAAACACGAGGTAAATAGGCATTTAATAACATAATCAAATGTATATGTTACACTCATCTTTTACCATGTTGTTAAATTGAAAAAATGATGTGGATCTATTTACTGAAATTTAATACTACTTATCAAATTCAAAGTTTGATATGATAAATTTAATATATGTTGTATTTACTAACAGCTACTAGAGCAGCATGAAATTCAAGTTTATAAACATTTTATAATAATAAACAAATACACCCATTATTTAAATTAAAATGAAAAATCTTGGATAAAAAATTAACTACCAAATTATAAAACGTTCGTTAATTCGACAGGATTAAGCAACTTTTTACATGTTGGTTCGCTCGCTTGGAGTCGATATTTTGAATTTTAAACACCTACGATCAAATTCATAATTAGTGTTTACTAAAACCCTGAATAATAAATTTAGTCTAGATTAAGCAACAATTTCTTTATATCATTAATTTGTTCTGCAATAATTATTATATTTTTTAAAGTTTGACATTTTCAGTAAAGCAACTTGAGAATAACTAATTACATTGTTCTGGACAAAAAGAGAACCAAAAACATGCAATGTAAACAAATTTTAATCACTTGAAATATAAAGAAAGTAAACTGAATAAATCTGTTAATCGGGATCGATAACGAGCAGGAAAGGGTTGAGTGTGATCTACATGTATTTAATTGGTAGAATCATTTTTTTTTCAGGTTATTAAAAAAAAAAACATTATAATGCATAAATTCCATTATAATTTTATTTTCGTTATTATTTCAAATGGTTTATCTAAAATGAATATTAGGGAATTTGGCGGTTATATCTATCTATATTATATGTAATATCTAGATCTTAAAAAGAAACTGGGGATAGTGTGGCAGTTTTTACTGCTACAGCAAAGTCAGTTTCATTCGCTGTGAAAAATATTGATATATTAATATTTCAAAATTATTAGTTATCCGATAGATTCAGATTATGTTATGGCTAGGAAATATATTTGAGATTTAAAAATGCTTTCAACAAATGTATTTACTGATTTTTTTCAATTATGCAAATGCGATTATAACCTATACAACTATTCAAGAAAGAAATTATATTTTCTATTGGTTTACTTATCGTAGATTCCAGCAGTTTCGTACAATTTATTTCTTCGCAAAACACATCATACATTTGATTATCTTGCTGCGCCACATTATTTTGATTATTATTCCTTTGAAAAAAGTGAAGCCACGCTTTGTGCGAAAATTTGTTCGTCTTGTAGATCTGTTATCTGCGTACACGTATTACATCTTTTCGTGGGGTAAAACTCCAAAGCCGAAAGACTTAAGGGAGAGTAAAAACGCGTTCGCAAAAACTACCCGGAGGATCACGACGGGATAACTTGACGTTTCGCCATGGATTTACGAGCCTCCGAGAACAACCAAACGAAGAAAAACTAAACGGCTTTTCATTCCAGCCCTTTCCACATTCTACTTTATTTTCATTTAGGAAAAAGCCCGAATATGGTGCAACGAGTACACTTAAATAAGTGTTTTCATGTCCTCGCAGTTTATACAGGAGCTAAATTACTGCTTTGTCCAGTTATTCAAAGGAATTCTTTACATCCTTGTGTATTGTAGTGAACACAAAAACAAAAAAATCGTGTTTAATTATTTCATTTCAAGACATTCATTTTACAGTTAAAATTTTTTCTCCAGTTCCAGCAGTTTTTTTTAGTCACTGCTATAAAACAATTTTACTATAGCAAAATCAAATATTGGAACTATAAATTGAAAAGTTATGGACATAAAGATAACATTAAATAAAAAACAATGATTACAATTTTAAACCTATAGTATCTAGAGTATGTACTAAAATCATATTTTTTTATTTCAGTTTGTAATATTCCTTTGTAAATTATTTAAAAATTCCTGTCAGCCATTCAAGTAAAAATTCATGTCTGAAAGCGTTCCGTTTATCAAAGCAGGCCACGTAAAATTTCTACAATGGAAACGCATATTCCATAAAATAGTGAGTAAAAATCTCGTAAAATTCTACTAATAGCTCAATCAATCAAATTAAGCGACTATATTTTTTCTTTTATTTATTTTTTGGCTGGAATTTATTGGAAATTCAATCATTTTCACGAATATTCTTAATTAACGGAGCTTTGGCGCTTCATACTTCACATCGTTTTAAACATTTGCTTCAAATCTTCAATTATGATTTCGAACTGAACGCGAATATAGTTGGTGAAAACAAGAAATGACATACATATCCAATATGACGGAATGAATGGATTAAGGTAGGTCCCTGCACAGAAATTACATTTACAGAGAGGTAATTTGGGTTTCTGGATACGCTGAATGAAATTGCCTCTAAATAGAAATGAAGATGTGAATATTTATACATTCGAAATGACGAAACTCGGATAACGACCAGAATATGGATTCTGTTCATGTTATATCTGCAGCCGTAACTTTTAATAAACAAGGTTTCAGACATTTCTTGTAATCATGCAATCTTGATGCAGTTTAGGTTAAAAATGATTAAAAACATGTTTGGTTGCAGATATAATATCCAACTTGAAGTTCAATATTTATGTGTGCCTAAACGACTTTTACTTATTATGTTATAAAACTAAGACTTTAAATTTTTAATATAACAAATTTATGTTTGCTATATACAAGTTGCATATCAATTTTCTCGTTTGCCTAATTTTGTCTATTATATAAGAGTCAATATTACAATATTATGTGGAAAAAATAAAGAATTATATTTACTTGATATTTATGCAAATTCCTGAAAATTAATAATGTCATAATTTTTAGTGCGTTTAATTCCAAAATAAATGAATGACCTACTTTTTACATAAAGGTGAATAACCCGGACTCGAAATCTATTTCCTCTTCAGTAAAATTCACTTTTTCCATATATATCAGGAATGTGAGAAGAGAGATTAGTTAGTGAGCTCAGTTAATCCAATCGAAGAGCGGTTTCCCCTCTGGTCTTTCAATAAATTCTTGGCAACGAAGATTCAGTTACATTGGTGCGCCATTTAGCTGTTCTAGCCTTTGCATCTGATTTAACTGAAAACAATTTTTTACTTGGGAACGATATTTAATTAAATTAAACGGAATTTATTTTAAAATCAACATTTCCAGCGGTTGACTTGTTCTTATAAAATGAAACTCGTGTTTCCAGTACACAAAATTGAGCAAATATAAAAAATATCGGAATTACTATGGTATTTTGCAGCACAATTCCTTATAATTAGTATTGAAATATCAAGTAGTTTTATATGTTGATATAGGCCGACAAATTTGAAAAATATTTTATGAGAAAAAGAGCGAGTAGCATGAAATTATTTTTTATTAAATGCATTTTTTTATAAACGTAAATTCTCTCTTTGCAACTAGTAGATTTGTAAAAGATTGTAAAAAATAAATGTATAGAGTTTAAATGTTTATATGTACTTATATTACTCAGCGCCGATTGAAAGTTTAATTATTTCTGTTTGCCTATTTTTTTCGTAACATATTCTTATGTAATCACGGACTGTAATAGATTTGCACAATTTGTATTATTTTGTTATTTTATTCTTACTCTATTATGTCGTCATAAATCCATAAAAGTTTTATTCATGTTTCATATACTTTCATGAGTATGCGTTTGAAGGTTCTTTTCATCATAATGTTTTCTACTCAATCAATTAAAAACTTCAATGAAGATACGTATCTTAATGAATAAAATATTTAATTGAAGTTTTCAATGAAACAATCATCGCAAAGATGAAACCAATAAATAATTGAATAGTTATAATTCAATTGAACACTACACAATCGAAAAGTTGCATAACTTTAAAAGATGCTACATTATGGTAGTATTCAGGAATCGAAAGCGAGACATAATAAATGCGATTTTACCACGAACATATAATGAAATATTCATTATGAAGGCTGTAATTCTATTTAATTTCATTAATTAGACTTTTAAATATCAAGGGTATATTTCTATTATATTTTTTAAAATAGAATATAAACTTTATATTTCTGCTCTCTTCAAACCATTAATTCAAGTAGCTGTAATGTTGCTATTTTTAAAATAGAAGTTATGACTATTTTTGATGCCGTCGATATTCATTTTTTGTCTTGAATTTGTGCGTCTAGTCTTAACACTGATTGAACCCATGCGAGATATTGATTTTTTAATCGAATGTTGTTACAACCTCTATAGTTATCGATATCGCCTGTAAATATGATGGTGAAGTTAGCGTAAGATTCGCAGCGTAAGATTCGGAAAGCAGTGGTTCCCAACCATTTCTGAACACGCGATGTTAATTTCAATGGAAACGCATATATCCATTTGAGATATCTGTTGAGATTTCTTAAAGGCATCATAAATAAATTCGAAATACAAACAATCATTGAAAAGCATACCACCATAGTTTAAACAATATTCAGATATTTGTTGCATAGTAATTATTATGATAAATGTGTAAATTCCAGTAATACGAAAACGCGTCCGGGGCTGAAATTTTCACCATAGCTTCTCTTCGTATCCCCAAACATGTTTCCAATAGTGAAAAAAATTAACAAAAATGCTACCGTTTGTAATAAACAATGTTATAAACAATTACGGTATACAGACGCTATAATGCCAATTCCGGCCAGCAAAAAACGCGTCCGGGGCTGAAATTTTCACCAAAGCTTCTCTTCGTATCCCCAAACATGTTTCCAATAGTGAAAAAAATTAACAAAAATGCTAGCGTTTGTTATAAACAATCTTATAAACAATTACGGTATACAGACACTATAATGCCAATTCCGACCAGCCAAAAACGCGTCCGGGGCTGAAATTTTAACCAAAGCATCTCTTCATATCCCGAAACGTATTTGCAATAGTGAAAAAAATTAACAAAAATGCTAGCGTTTGTTATAAACAATCTTATAAACAATAACAGTATACAGACACTATAATGCCAATTCCGGCCGGCAAAATACGCGTCCGGGGCTGAAATTTTCACCAAAGCTTCTCTTCCTATCCCCAAACACGTTTGCAATAGTGAAAAAAATTAACAAAAATGCTACCGTTTGTAATAAACAATCTTATAAACAATTACGGTATACAGACGCTATAATGCCAATTCCGGCCAGCAAAAAACGCGTCCGGGGCTGAAATTTTCACCAAAGCTTCTCTTCGTATCCCTAAACATGTTACCAATAGTGAAAAAAATTAACAAAAATGCTACCGTTTGTAATAAACAATCTTATAAACAATTACGGTATACAGACACTATAATGCCAATTCCGACCAGCCAAAAACGCGTCCGGGGCTGAAATTTTCACCAAAGCTTCTCTTCGTATCTCCAAACATGTTTCCAATAGTGAAAAAAATTAACAAAAATGCTAGCGTTTGCTATAAACAATCTTATAAACAATAACGGTATACAGACACTATAATGCCAATTCCGGCCAGCAAAAAACGCGTCCGGGGCTGAAATTTTCACCAAAGCTTCTCTTCATATCCGCAAACACGTTTGCAATATTGAAACAAATTAAAGTTTTTTTAATATTTTCGGAACGTTGAACTATTTAGGACTATCCCGGAAAAAATGCCCAATAATAAAAAATGAATGTACAACCCAGTCGAAGTGACAAACAAATGGGAGTTTGTATTAAATTAAACTTACGATTACATCGTTTGTTTTGATATTTATTAAATTTAGACGTTTTTGTAATGTGAGCAAAAGATGTGTCTCAAAATTGTCTACAAATACCTGCTTTCAGTAGGTATTAGTAGGGAGTAAATTGAAAATTTTCCCATTTGGACAATACTTTTCCTATGCAATCCGCGCTTTTCTTACTCTTTTTTTAAGAACTGGAAATTTATTTCTACATAAAAAATAAATCTATTGTGAAAAGAAGCTTCCGTAAATGAATTACCACCTGAAGCGTTTTTTGCTGGCCGGAATTAGCATTATAGTGTCTGTAAACCATAATTGTTTATAAGATTATTTATTACAAACGGTAGCATTTTTGTTAATTTTTTTCACTATTGGTAACATGTTTGGGGATACGAAGAGAAGCTTTGGTGAAAATTTCAGCCCCGGACGCGTTTTTTGCTGGCCGGAATTGGCATTATAGCGTCTGTATACCGTAATTGTTTATAAGATTGTTTATTACAAACGCTAGCATTTTTGTTAATTTTTTTCACTATTGCAAACGTGTTTGGGGATAGGAAGAGAAGCTTTGGTGAAAATTTCAGCCCCGGACGCGTTTTTTGCTGGCCGGAATTGGCATTATAGTGTCTGTATACCGTTATTGTTTATAAGATTGTTTATAACAAACGCTAGCATTTTTGTTAATTGTTTTCACTATTGCAAACGTGTTTGAGGATATGAAGAGAAGCTTTGGTGAAAATTTCAGCCCCGGACGCGTTTTTTGCTGGCCGGAATTGGCATTATAGTGTCTGTATACCGTAATTGTTTATAAGATTGTTTATAACAAACGCTAGCATTTTTGTTAATTTTTTTCACTATTGGAAATACGTTTCGGGATATGAAGAGATGCTTTGGCGAAAATTTCAGCCCCGGACGCGTTTTTTGCTGGCCGGAATTGGCATTATAGCGTCTGTATACCGTAATTGTTTATAAGATTGTTTACAACAAACGCTAGCATTTTTGTTAATTTTTTTCACTATTGGAAACATGTTTGGGGATACGAAGAGAAGCTATGGTGAAAATTTCAGCCCCGGACGCGTTTTCGTATTACTGGAATTTACACGTTTATCATAGTAATTACTATGCAACAAATATCTGAATATTGTTTAAACTATGGTGGTATGCTTTTCAATGATTGGGTGTATTTCGAATTTATTTATGATGCCTTTAAGAAATCTCAACAGATATCTCAAATGGATATATGCGTTTCCATTGAAATTAACATCGCGTGTTCAGAAATGGTTGGGAACCACTGCTTTCCGAATCTTACGCTGCGAATCTTACGCTAACATCACCATCATCCTGTAAATAACTGATTAAAGTAATTTTTAGGTCATAGTTTAAAACGGTTCTCGCTTTTAAAAGATTTGTATGAAGACACTTAACTTGAATTGATAATAATTTCTATTAACCCTTCGTTTGTAAACCTGGGTCGATTCAACCCTGTCAAAAACTTCTCATATCTGTAGGTTGTCGTATTGTTTAAACAATAAGGTTATACAAATTTTTTCCTAAATATTATTGTTGGAACTCAAAATTGAATAGTTTAAGAAGCCGCATGAATGTTTTAAAGTTTTTTTTTGCATTTTTTGCATTTAAAACAAGCCACAGGGTCGAATTGACCCTGGTTTACAGACTAAAGGTGCTGAAAAAACGTTTACAGAGGAAGGGTTAAAGTTCTTCTTGTAATTGAAATACCTTTATATTTTGTTGCTTACAAAGAGTTCATGTCGAATATTATTAAACCATGGTATTGTTGAAATCTGTGCGGAATAAAATAAAATTACATTTAGTATTAAGTTGTGTTGGGTTACGATAATTTGGATTGAACAGCTCTCATAACTTATAAATATTGAAGGAATGTTCAGAAAAACTTCAACTCTGTAACTTTAGTTAATCTCTACTGAAACTTTAGTAAATCTTGCATAAAACTTGCACAATCGACTTTGGTACTTTATTTCAAGAAAATTGAACAACAGGCAATTATTTACAGTTACACTGACAATGAGCCAATTATTTTAATCGGGATTGTTGGTTTTCAATGATTTCCGACGACTACGATTCAATGAATTCATTTTCATATGGGTTATCGAAAGCCTGACCTAATAAACTCATCAAATGACATTTTTTTATTTGTACTAGATTTTATTGTGGAGTACTACTCAAATTTGCAAGCAGAGAAATATTGTCGAATAACTGTTACAGAACTGTTCTGAATTCCAGAATAGCAAAACACTCTCATGGTTTTAATGTAACAGTCACAATAAATTACTTTTCTTGTTTTATAACAAACATTTTTTCAATTATTACGAAAATACTATATGTATGCGCATGTCCATTTACACTGCAAAATATTCAAGTGTAATGTAATTTTCCTCCAACATTATTGTGACTAACTTTCGTATTTTTTATTCAAGTGAGAACAAAAATTATGGTCGGTTTCCCTTAGGTTTGATGTTCTCTTGGGGTGTATACAACATATAGTTAACGTAAAGGTGGTTAAAATACGCATTCACATTTTTAAATGTTTGTGAAGTTAATAATTATAGAATTGTTAAATAATTGTTAAATAATTGTTAAATAATAAATAAATAAATATTCTAATCAAACTCCAATAGTGTAGCTATTTTATGTTACAGTTCTGTAAAGAACCGTACATTTTTCCAGTATTCTTAACCTCAGAAAGGTTTGATAAATTTAAGAAGAAATTATTTTTCAGTCTACCAAAAATTCACCTAAATAATGTAAGTAATTCCGTAAAGTAGTTGATCCCCGGAATATACATTTTAGAAAAATAATTTATATCAATTTGAAGGCCTCATATTTTATTATGGATGATATTATTAAAGACAAAAGGCATAATTGTTCTTGAATAAACGTGTTTATGAAACGCCTTTATTAATGTCTCAAATTTTCGTCTTGTTATTTGTAGAAAAATGTTAAAAAATTGTTTAAAATAGATGGATTTTAATAAATATGATGGCTTATTTGTTCGAGAAAAATATTCGTTATGACTTCACCTACCGATTTTAACAAATTTTTAAGGATAAGGTGAAATGACACTACCTATTTAAACAAAGTAATGATTAGTTTTTATATTTTATGAATAATTGTAATGATTGTAGGCAAAAAGTTTTTGGTAGAATTTAATTCGGTGCAGTTTTAAAAAAACTGCCATTCATTAAAATCAATTCATATATAATTTTTTGTTAACCTTTTGACCAGATAATAAGCATGAATTTTGAGTCATTAAAAAAGTTGTTTAACAAATTATTTTTGTACATTTCAATTTGGTTTTTGCTCTATTTTTTTTAAATATTAATTACAATAGAAGCTAAATTCTTGGAAATGCTTGGAAATTAAATACTTTTCTGAATATATTATCAATGTATGATATCCAAGGGAACTACAACTACCTTCAAACCCCTTAAGGGCGGAAAGCCATTCTTTTTTCTGAACTATCTCTTTTAATGCAAAGGGTCTAAAAAAAATTCTTCATCTACCATTTACTAAAGTTCGAAGCTTCTTCTATCAGATGGCGATGTTAAAATAGACTTATGAAGCGTTATAAAAAATCTATAGTACATTCTTTCAAAATATTGCGAGAATCTTTGCGACATTTTTTGAAAGATCTCACATTATTTGAAATTGAAATCACTTTGCTAGAATATCGTAATTATGATGATCGTAATTATTAAGGTGGCGTGGACATCTGTCCTAATAAATCACGTTGTATGTTTATGAAAATTCAATATGGCGTCTTCAAGATGCAGGCCTAAATTAATAAAACCGATATTTTCTTTACTTTTTTCAATCTAATCTGATCAATTCTGAATTCTTCAGCACTTTAAATACATAAATTCTGTATCTAATATGCGTAGAAATTGATAAAAATATATCGTGAATATGTACATTTAGGCACAAGAGAATACTGACATTATAAACTTATTATTAAATTCTGTGTATTTACCCAGAAGCAAATAGGCAAATTTGACGTTTGAGAATCAGACATTTTTTTTATATGTACAGCTCCGTTTTTATGATTTCCATACATATTAGATATAGAATTTATATATTTAAAGTGGTATCGAGGAAGATTTGACGAGACTAGAATTACAAAAATCGAAAATGTGTCTTTTTTTTAATTTAAGATGCCGTAATATCACCATGTTGAAATTCCATAAACGGCCAACGGGGATTGTTAGAGAAGATATCCACACCACTTTTTATCATAGTTTCGATATTCTAACAACAAATTTTGAATTTCAAAATGTGCGATTTAAATAAAAACAGTCGTAAAAAACCTGACGATCTTTAGGAAAAATGCACAGTATATCTCATATGACGGCATAGGTCAATGTTAACGAGGGCATCTGAAAGAGGAGACTTCACACCTTCGAAAAAGTTAGATGAAGAATTTTTTCTGGGCCAGTTGCATTACAAGATACATCGTTGAATGCTGACAGAAAAGAATTGCTTTTCTACCCTTAAAGGATTAAGGTGTGAATATAATTATTATATTACCATAATAGTTCTGGTCATGTAGTACAATTAAAATCTGCAATTTCTTTATAAAATTTCGTACATTTTGAAATAATGGTTATCGCACGTAATCGTTCAAACGACCCGACTTTCATGAAGTAATGCGGATCTCATATGCCGTGCAGCTTGCGCAAATAATAGCCACGAGTAATACAAGTGCTATATAGTCAACGGCGTCACGAGATTCCGCAAATAATTCCTGGAAATTCTGAGGTCGTTGCATTAGCCGGGCATTCCTAGGTATGCTCAGCTACATTGATGCTTGGAACTCTCACCACTGATATACTCCTACACATGTGTGTAGACCTTCGTGTATAACGTGTCAGTGGTTCGTGTCGTCGAGTACTATAAAGCCATTGAATAAACCTGCAACTGGCAAAGAATACCACGGGAATAGCCGTTAATCGGCGAGAAACATACATAACTTCCGTGCTGATGTTTACACAGTTTATAACGAGCTCAAAATGCGTCTGCAGTGAAGAATTCTTAGTTGTAGGAGTCGATAGCTGCCACTAACATGCACATTAGGGTAGCCCAAATAGCTCAAAGTTCTGCGATAAATTGATTGTGCCCTTTGCACACTGAATATTTATTAAATATCTTATTCAACACTGACATACCCTCGGAATAAAGTATGGTTAAAGCAATCAGAATCTGGTTATTTTAAGCAGAAAATACTATTAAATAGGCCCTCATTATTTTTCTGGTTAAAATAACAGGAAATTTCGTGTTAACGCTTTTTTGGTAATTTGAAACGCTTTTTTTGGTAATCTATACAAAAATTTACTAATAAAATAACCAGAATAATTTACCAGAAAAGTTTTTTACGCTACCGTAACTGTCATTTTAATCAAATATGCAATAGATATTCTTGGTATGTATCGGTCTATTTCTAAATATTGATTTGAATCAAAATAAATAAATACGTAACTATATAGACGTCACTGATCTGTCAGTGCAGAGCGTTTACTTAATTGTCTTCTTATATGAAATTTTTTTGATACGATAACTATTGGGTTTTAATGTAAAAAGAATATCTATTACATATTTGATTAATTCAAAAGCGGTCGAAAAATAAACAATTAATAACTGTCATTTAAGTTCAAATAATCATTAATTCTGGTTAAAATTACTATTTTTCTGATAAAAATAAACAAAACTTTTAGTTCAAATAAATCTTATAACTGAATGTCATGGTTAAACAATGTTAGCATAAATTTAAAAATGATATTAAAATGACGTCACATTAACGCGTTCGCGTTTTCCCGAGTACGTATTGGAAATTTCTTACAAATCGCACAAAATTACTTCACCCCTTGTTCTTCTGATACCACAAGTTTTAATTTGTTCGAAATACTCATCTGTGCACAAGTAGAAAAAATTGCATTTCATACATGTACATCGCCAGCCATCTGGTGTTCACGTATATAACCAAATGCCTAGCAGATTTAACAAGAAAAATTGAACAGGAATACATTTAACTAAATCTATCTGGTGTATATTTGCAGGTAACATTAACCAGAATAAATTATTAACATAATCAGACCAGCAATTTTTTAACCAGCAATTTTTTCTGAGTGTACCAATTTATTTTTTGTTTGCCTTTGATGGGACAAGTATCATTTCCGAAGTGTTCATTTTGCTTTTAGCAACTGCGTTATTAACGATCCAATGAAAAGAAGAAGGACGTAATATATTTTTGACGGTTTCTGCCGAACCCCCACTAAAGTTGGTATATTAAAAAGAAGAACTAGATTATCAAATAAATTAATTAAATAAATAATAATAAAATGTGATTTCTGTCCTTGTGTCATTGGTTTCTTTCGAATTTGGATTTTCTTTGGATTAGATTTTCAGATTTGAAGCTGCTGACGATTTTCTTGGCGATATTGGAAAGTGATAATTCAGGAAAATTTGTTCAGTGATTAGCGGACATCAATTTCCAAATCGGATGACGGTGGCTATTTTATTTTTAATGACGCGTTCCATTCTTTCATCTGCCTTTATTTTTTTATATCTTCGTTCCGCCACTTGAAATTTCAACTCACGTCGCAGAATTGTTATATTAAATGTATTTATTTAGAAATAGAAATTGATTAAATAAAACATGTTATTATTAGTACATTAAATTTTTATAATTATTTTTAATATACATTTTGTGTACATTAAGTATAGATTACGTACAGATTATGGGTGCTCAATTCCATACATAATCAATACATAGATGATTATGTATAAATTACGTACAATTTATTCATAATTTTTTTACTTGGAATCATGTTGTACTTTCAAGAAAAATGAGGTTAAATCTGGCGAAATTTGAGTTTTTTACCAACCTCACTTTTCTCAAAAATTCGACGTGATAGGGACATTCTCAGGCCAAATATTCCGAATGAAAACTGTTCCAAAAGTATACAAATCTAAAAATAAAATATTCACCTCATTAATTTACCTTTGAAAATAATTAAAGCAAATGGTTGTGGTTAATGTCATGCATTATACAGAGATCATATAGCAAAATATGTAAAGAGTTAAGCTTGAATCCATTCTGTATCCTTTTCTAAATAAGCCATTCCAATGATAAATTAATACGTGGATAATCAATACCTCAGCAAGACCGTATAATTTATTTTTGGCTTTATTAATTATCCAAATTTTACACCTGCGAGTATTTTATTCTTGGATTTGTTTAATTTCATTCTGATTTTTAATTTCATTATTAATAAACTTTTATGATGTTTTCAATGTGAATTTTGTACCCTGGACGACGGTGAAGCAAGCAGTATATTTGTCAGCAGTATATTGGGATGCACTGACTGTTACTACTTACGACTCTTTCTATATAAGTAGTAACTATAGTAATACTTCTGAAATGTAATATTCCGATAATAAGGTGGTCAAAAGGAACTCTACTTTGGTACAAAAAAATTGAAATGATCCCAAATGTCGTCATATTTAAATTAATTTTTCTCCACCTGATAAGAAAATTAAGGAGGCTCCGTTGTTTCCGGCACTAACAAATGTCGAAAATTATACTGTGGTTTTCCACCAATTTTTTGCTAGTTAAAGGTGATTGTTTCGATACATTTGACCTCACTTTTCTCAAAACTGCCACTCGAGAGAACATTTTTGTCAGGGCTATCGTTTTTAGAATCAAAAGATACTTTAAAATTACTACTTCGCTTGTAGGAAGGAAAATCGGTGTCGTAGACTCTAATGAGTATTGCGATTTACAAAAGCCAAACAAATGGTTAAAAATCAGTTAATTATAGAAATAATTTAATTCAGCATGCAGCTTCTATTGTGTTTAGTATCTACTGCAAAACCTGATAGATACTATTATAATTAGCTTAACACTTTTTAAAATCTGCTCTATAAATCTGAATCAGCGAAATCAGCGAAAACGCTTATTTGATTAGCGGTATACTTATCGCTGATTCGCACCGGTTTTCGCTGATTCAGATTTCGAGAGTGTAGATAGAAATTCATGTTTTAAAATGTGTGGATTTAAAAGGTAAATTGATAATGATATAAATTAAAGTAATAATCGTTTACACATGCAAGTAAATAATTATTGATTATATTTATATATAGTTATTGTGTGCGAGTGTATTTCGTTATAAAAGTAAGATGTTTTCTAATATTGATGTATACTATTTCTCAACAACACACGTTTATAGAATGATTATTATTTCTCTTTAAATTTCATAAATTCAAAATTTAGAAAATTGACATCCAGTAAACTGGAATTCATTGATACTGTTTTCAGTTATTAAATAATTTTAATAAATCAATGAATCATTTGTAGTGATTCTTGCATCTTGCATAAACTACCAACTATTGTATTTAAAAAGATGAAGTAACAAGATTAACAAAAAAAACAATATTATTTAGAAATTAGTGAAAGGTAGGCATGGTAATTCGCTTGTAATTAAAATTTTCTTATTTTGTTATTTGAGAATTTATTTATCAATGAACCGTAATAAATAAATTAATTAATAAAACTCGGATGTTTCTTAGACATTCTGTATGCTTTTAAGGGATATTAACGGCAGATATATTCAGCAATGAGTGAGAGCACAAAGTTATCTTGTGGATCACGAGAAAGTTAATATTTTAATTATGATTTTAGTAGCGCACTCGACCAAAGTTACAAAATCAAGAAAGCCCGCTTCATTAATATATAATTCCGCATAGTTCCCACAGTGACTAGATGAAATGAAACCAAGGAAATATTTTGCAAATAAAAATAAAAAGATTAAAATATTTGTAATAATAAATATCATTTTGAATTCGATTAGTTACAACATAAAGTAATATTACAAGTTAACGTATTAAGGGTTCTGGGCACTTATTTTACATTCTGTTAATTAAATTATTACTAAGTTTATAAAAATTTCGATTTCTTTCACTAAATAGAATCTTTAGATAGGAAACTGAAATCTTCCGGCTTTTATGTGTAGCATTTTGCATATTAATAATAATGAATTGTTTTTATTTTTGTTCTTATTTTTTTCAAGTAATCAGTCACAATACGACTAGCTGAGCGGTCAAACGTAGTATTGATACAAATGAAAATTGCGATTATGCAGTAGAAAATGCCTAACCAGAATACTATTCCCTTTACAAGGACCCAGTGTCATTCGTTTGTTCAGAAAATACTTATTAAATCGCATAAGTTACCTTTCTTCGGGCATGATTAATGGCTGCAATAGTACCAACCGACTACCAAATTTATTTGCATAATGCAGA
Organism: Trichopria drosophilae; assembly: GCA_030407085.1. Lineage (NCBI taxonomy): Eukaryota > Metazoa > Arthropoda > Insecta > Hymenoptera > Diapriidae > Trichopria > Trichopria drosophilae. The sequence goes on from CM059583.1 coordinate 160,105,934, forward strand.
CATTTCAAGTAGTATACACGTATTACGACATTCTATTATGACAGATCATAAATGTGCACACGCACAATTAGTACACATGTGCTGAGACTGGCGCCGACAATTTATGTCCTACAATTTTCGCATTCAACGATGCACTTACAATGAGCAGAGATTTCTCATTTGTCCCAGACATTTTGATAACAAATAGAAATTCCTTTCTGTAAAATGTGAATTAAATGTATATTATAAATTCGGAAAATCTCGGAAAAATATCGGAAATACTGTAGTACACAAGTAGTCCTTAAGTATCGAAATTATTTATTGGTTTTTAATTTGCTCAAACTTTTGATAGTTTTATAGATTCTTAATGAATTTAAATTGTTTTGCAAACACTGTAACATATTTTTACATTTAAAAACTAAATAGCTGCCATAAATGTGTAATTTAATATAACATGAAATACAAAGAGAGATCTCAATATAATATATAATAAAGAGTATTATATATTCGAACTGCTAACAAATATATCTTGTATATCACTTAAGACAAATTACTATCTTATTTAACCAAATTTCGAAATTTCTGTTATATTAAAAAAAAAAATTTACCATTGATCATAATTGATATAATTGCTTTGTGTCAATTTGTACTAGTTGTATAAACATATAATTGCATATACATGCATATAATTAGTTGAAGATCGGTTTCTGGTTGAGATTTGTAATTAGACAATTATTAGGCGGCTTTGAGGAATCGAAATCCAACAGAGTATGTATTGCTTTGAAGTGGGTTATTCTATATTCCATTTCAACGCGCACATCTGGAATGTTAAACTCGCTTCTAGTTAGATATAAATTGAATAAGAGATCATAGAAGATATACTAGTTTAAATATCTCTATAACGTTAAAAAAAAGTATTATATTGTTTTTTTAATAATAAGAATTAAGTAAAATCATTAATTAAATTGGAATTTTTCATTATTTAGTGAGAAGTGTTCAGAATTCAGTGGAATAAAGAACTACTGAAAGAGTGAATATCTATTGATTTTGTCGGATTACAAATGCATAGATTTTTTGCAGTTGTAAACATGTTACATGTCAAACTGAATGTAAAATGTATACGATTGCGTAAAATACGTTTATATCCTGAGGTAGTGCAGAAGAAAAATTCAGTTTAAAATGTTAGAAAGCATTATATTTCCGTGCTTTATAGTTTACTCGTAAACATTTACACACGCTCAAAAGATATTACGTATATCTTATAAAGCTACTATACTTATTATATTTACTTATTAATAAGAAAACGTTAGAAAAGACAATTAGTTAAGTTTTTAAGCGTAATAACGTAATATTTTATCTAAATAAGTAAATATCTCCAGGACTCTAAAGGGACAATCTGGAAAAGCAAATATATAAATTCGTAAGTTCAGTATTTCAACGCTTTAATCGACAACTTCGACTTAACGGTAACAAATGAAGGTAGCAGTCATTAGTAAACTTCAGATATAAATTCAAGAAAAGGCGATTACCTTGGTATAAACCCAGTTTCAACTCAGACAAAGCAGTATTATGAAGACTAATTTAGTAAAATATTTGAATTGTAGACGATCTAATTTATCTTTACTTTTTTATTGATTAATGTATACCAGATAAGTAATTTAATCCTTTGACTTCACAAACATTATTAATATATAATAAATATAGTAAACATGTAATAAAATATTAATTAATTGTTGTCGCCTTTGTCTAGATTTTAAATATCAATTATTTTGAAAGTTAATATAGAAATTTATTTTAAATTTATTTGCTAGGATTTAATTAGTTATTTTTTAGAAAATTCAACAATGATCCTTTTTGAACATCTTTTATTAAAAATTAATCTCCAAAGTTATACATTTTTGCTACTTTGTCTATTTTATTTTCTGACCTATATATTTTATTGCATGCGAGTAAGAATTTCGATTGTTTCATATTTGTTTTTTTTATTGTAATTTATTGATTAATGCTTGTAGTTTCGCTACAATACAGAAAGCATAACCTCTGGTAGAACATGAGTCCAGTTTTTGGCCAGTTTCTGTTTTTCCCGTGATAAAGATACAGGAAAAGTGGGCAACGTAACAAAAAACTGGACGGATTTCTACCAGGGACCATGGATTGAATTTAATTACACTTCCTGAATTTATTTTATCGGTTATATTCAATTTGTTTTTCTTGGTGTCCTTAATTATCCTTACTATCCTTAATAATTATTATAACTGTCGTAACTAACTGTTGATATCTGAATTGTTAAAATTCATTCGTTATTATTACTGTCTAATTGTAAGATTCAATAGATGAAAATCCATTTATTGAATAAGAAAATTATCAACTTATTTAGCAAGAGAATAGATAATACTGTGATAATCAATTTACTGATTAAGCAGTACATGTACTCTATTATATTTCAAACGTTTTTTTATAGTTTGGAAATAAATATGTTACCACCGGAAATACATTAATGCCACCATTTATTATCTTTTTGATCATTACCCTCGTAAAAATGAAAACATTTTTTGTACAATTCTTGTATAACATTCTTATTTACCATGTTAAAGATATAGGGGAAATGGACAGTCTAAGAAAAAATGGACAAATCTCTACCAGGGTAATTCAGACGATAATTGCTCCACGTTCTAAAAGAAACACACAGAATAGTTAAATTGTAATATTAAAGTTAATTTGTATGTAAATATTGGAAATTTCTCTAATCTTCAAAAATTCGCAAGTTTCTGTCGGTGTTCGCCTCGACATACAACGAAGTTAGCTGTTAAGGTTTTTTATCGACGCATTGTACGCGAAAATGACTATTAAGAATTGAACCGGTTTTGTGATAAAAAATTTATGCAAAAAACTTAATTTGGATCACATTTTCAACAATATGCGGAAAGTCCATGTCAATATGCACAAGAAAATTTTGTCCATTATCGCATGTGTCCGCTTGCGCATACAAATCGAAGTTCAACTTTTGTCTATTACTACCCACGATTTCTGTTAACAATTTCCTGATTGCATCATTTATTAAATGCCGGCTGAACATCTAGTGTTTCGCCGTTGTTGGAAAAAGTACTATTTCAACAACATACGTGTATTAAAAATGTAGAAGTGTTATTTTTATTATTATAGATTGATCTAGATCTAGATTGATAAGAAAAGCTTTTTGAAGATGCATGGTACTTTCGTATTTTTTAATCTATTAAATCCATTGGGTTACAATCATTTTGATAAAATTTTCAATAATGACTAGTGACAAAACGGTTAATTATTGCCTTTTTTTGTTTCTCACAAAACTCGCGATTTGAAATTTGAAATTTTTAAGAATATATACGTAGTAATACTTATCAAAATGTGTGTAGAAACAAACTCCATTAAAAATGTTTTTTTTTTTCAAACGTACATTGCCGTTTATGTATAATAATATTTGTTAATATAATGTGGTTAGCAATTTTTATCAATGAACCGAATTTTCTTGATGACGTTATTCATTGAACTTCGAAACATTGTTATAAAATCGATATATGATGTGGTAAGTTATTTGATTTAGATTGATTCGTCATATAGTTATATCTAAAAAGATACTATTTTTTTTTAATTTGTGATGGAAATAATTGCCAAGGACATCTTATCCTGCTACTATAAGATATAATCTATGAAATTACTTTCAAGTATGTTTTTTGCAAATTACGCTAATCACTGTCAAGTTACGTCACAAATATGTTTTGGCTATATGTGGCTGCATACCTTCAATCAAGTTATGGCTCTGTCGTGTGTGTCAGGATTGCGGACATCGGGGATACGTGAATGTCTCTAGGGATAGGCGATATGATACATTGTTCGGGATTACACTTTGAGACAATGGATACTGAACTAAATACATCGAGAAACGGATTGGCACAAACAATAATAATGATAACCTTACGTAATAACAGCAGGAGACAACTCTATATAATTTAACGAAGAAATAAGATATTTACAAATTTATAAAATATTTTCTTACTACATATGCAACGAATATGTTAAGCAATGATTACTGATAAAATGTTATCGCTGAATGTTTCCAGATTGACAAATTATGACTACGTATACCATTTATGAAATATTTACGTTGCAAGTCGTTCGTTGTAAAATATGTACTTTTTCTTCTTCCGAGCATATCTTCTTTGTTTCCATTCGCGTTACAAAGAGCGCGCTCTAAGGAAATTCTTTTGCGTGTAGTGGCAGTTTCCTTTGTGGCATGCAGTGAATAAGTCAAGCAACCATTTTTAAAAGAAAAGACAATTATTTTAATTTAAAAAATACAGCATTTTTATCATAGGCTTTGTTAGACCTAAACAATCAAAAGAATGCGATAATAAAAATACTCAGGTTTACGAATTGCATGGAAAGTTCTCGTAGATGTAAAAATTGAAGTTTTCTTGGAAATGTTGAAATTAAGAATATATTATTTTATTACATTGATTCTTCTGAACTAATTATTAGAATAGATTAATAATAATATTCACGTAATTTTGCTACCATTATTTTTAATAATGCTTTGGTAATATCTAATTAGTCGAATCTTATTGCTCAATGATCGCATGCAGCCTAATTCGCAATCTATTATTATTATGTTTCGAAACATTCAAGTTTGAGAAAACAAAAATAAAATAAAGGAAAATGCCCACGACTAAACAAAATCTTTGCAACTGTCAGCTTTATAATATGGGTTAAGCGAAAGATTAGACCATACTGAACATTTAAAGGTCTTTCGAACAGGAGAAGTTTACAGAAATGTTGATAATAAATACGTTATAAATTTAAGTTTTACATCGTAAACTTCGCTTTACACTCGAACAGCGAAAAAGGAAATCTCAGACTTAGGTGAGACAAAAATGTTTTGAAGTTGATATATCGAAAAAGAAATTCTATATTATAGAATATAGGATAGGTAATGATGAACCGAATCATTTTTACTTATGCAGTTTTGGCAAAATAGAATACTGCCTTAAGCGATTTTGTTTAATTTCAAAATTGATCCCGTTATAAACAATTAAAAAGAAACACTTCTTTTTCAAAATGTATAATTGGGTTAATGCAACGTTATCGAAATGTAGTTGGGGGGAATTTGTGCGAAAAATGTTAAATTTTAATTTTAAATTATGAACGTTGCGCAAACGAAAATTTTCCGTTATTCATTTAACAATATGTTTTTTCTATAATTTTTAAACAATCAAGAAGATGATAAAAAATTTTAAAAGATTTTGTTTAGAAACTACCAACATATGTGTATACAACAAAATATCCGCAACAATATTTTTTTTTCAAAATAAAAATCTGTAAAAAAATCTTAAGGATAAATTATGAAAAGAAATGTAAAACATAAATTTATAAATAAAGTCATAACGAATCACTCATGTAAGAACTAATTATAACAATATCCAAATAAATTTATCGCGCTTCATTTATGCGTGTATTGTATATTATTCATATAATTCGTATGTTTCGTGTAGCATTTATATATGCTAAATTTTTGTTTATATTCAATGAGTTTTATTGAGAGCAAGTGTTATGTCCTACTTTACAATAATAAACAGGAGTTTCGGAAAATAAATATTAAGAAGTACAATAGCGAAGAATATCCGTCGTATGCGCGCCGCATGCTTTTCTCAGCGACCCATATCTTACTTAATTTACAACTAATCTGTCTGAAATTTTCCAGAAAACTTCTTTGACCAAATGTCTCAAAGAAAGTTTGTTCAACTCTAAACTTCTCAATAGACTTTATGTTGGTAAAATGATAAGAGTTTTTAGTAGTTTGGTTACCTATCTACTATTATTTATAAACAAAAATAATTAAACCAGGACTACTTTACAAATTTCTTATGCCTTCATATTATGGCTTTGCTTGATCATATAGTCCAAGTGTAGCAAATTTCAAACAATTTTCTCGATAATTCATCAAGATATGACAATTTATGTTTTAAGGGAAATTTCCGGGTAATGTAATTGATAAACAGATTTTGATCAAATTTTATATACTTTGTCATATAGGTATACGAAATAAGCCGATGAAATTTGAGTATCCTACGGTATTTTCGAGAAAAGTTATGAATAATTTTATTTTCTTATATTTAAGATTAGATTAGATTAAATTGATATTTATTATGACACGAGGCAATTTAACATAGTACCTATATTATGAGAAACAGATACCATTGAAACTTATTAAATAAAAGTTAGACATGTACTGAACATGTTTAGTCCAGAAAAATTCTGATTCATTAACTACATGATGGACAAAATGAATTATTTTTAAAAAATAGACACCGTATTTCGTAATTTTTTTACGCTCAGCTGTCATTATTCGCAACGATTGGCTGCGATGTACTTTGTGGTTAAGTTAAAATGACATCAATTTGTAGAACATTGCCAGATTTACTAAGTGTCGAATAAATCAAATCAAAATTCGAATGGGTTACTGTTTTTGACTAGCAGCGTAGGAAGAGAACTCCTTTAAAATGTAATTAAATTTCATGTTACAAATTATTTTCTTTTTGATTTGTAGTAAGAAAACTATTCATTGTGTAACAAAACTTCATAAGTAAAAATGATTCGGTTCATCATTATCTACAATCGTATGCTTCCATTTTATCTAAATTCAACATTTATACATTTTTGTCTCACCTAGCCAGGAATTACATACTTTACCACTGCTGGAGCACAGAGCGAGTTTTCGGAGGCAACACAACGTCTCCGTTGTAAGTAGAAACAGAAATACTGGTCAGACGCGTCTAAAAAGAAAACTCCCCTTCTTCCGATCAATTCATTTTTTTAAATATTAACTTGAAGAATTCTTTTTACTACTACACATATTGCAAAGGTTACACCTAGTCAAATATTGTTTCTACACAAGGTTGAAAAATGACAAAACCATTTTAGGTTCGTGGGCCATTACTCCTGAGATAGGTTCCATTTTACGTAGTGACTTTAAAAAAAAATGTAATACAGTTGAACATTATTCACTGTTGCTGTGAATACAATAAAAAGACCTTCGAAATTGATCTTCAAAAAAGGTTAGGAAACTGATGGTGCACGACGATGAAAAACAAAGTGTCGAACTCGATGGATCTTTGAACCAAGGTGGTTCCCATTTTCAGGCATCGTTGAGAAAATCAGTATGAAAGGGAGGGGAACATATAGGACGACGAGAAAGTCTTCGGCGTAATCGAGCGTGGAATCTCGTTCTCGAGAAAACGTCGGAGGAATCCCGCGAGGGGCTGGTCGAGACGGGGAAGTAGAAAAGAACCGCGAGGGGTATGGCAGATGGAATTGTTAGAGACCTAACTCCATTTATCTTGCCGATTTGCGGCTTTAACCTCAGCTGGACGTTTCTCGTAACTAGTGGCTCCCTCCAACGCGAACGAACTTGAAAGTTTTTCACCGCCTCGACGAGGCATGAAATAGTAATAAGCAGAGTTGCGAAAAGAAAAACGAGCTAGTTTACCTTGGGCTGATCCCTTTAAAAGGGCTGGAAAAGAAAAATTCAGGTACAAATTCGACTTTCAAAGCAAAGTTACTGAGGCGAGCAGATTTTAACTTTCTCCAAGATCTCCTTTGTGAACTACTCTCTTTTGATTTGTTTAATATAATTACATTATATCAATGATGAATTAGCGATGCCCTGTGGTAATCAAATTGTAAGAGCAATTATAAGAGCAATAAGACTAACAACTCTAAACGAGTGAAAAATGTGTGTATTGGTCAGACAACTGGAATGCCAGAAGCCGAGAAATCAATGAACACAAAATATCCATTAAATAATTATGTACAAAGAGCGAAAAGTATTTATCAGAGAAAATGATAAGAATTCAGCCTGTAAATCTAATATTAATCTAGTAATTTTTATTTCGATGTCGATAAGTACCAAATATCTTTATTTTCTTAAAATATTCACCTTCGCCGGTCACTGAGGGTCCAGTGGACCCCACGATGAATTCGAAGTTGAATAATTCGCTTTATTAGTTTCAAATTGGAAATATTGGAACACCTATCGGTAATTTAAAGTACAACCAATTAATTTCTGGTAATGCCGTTGTCTGACAAACGTCAGTATACTTGTGGTACCTTACAGAAGTTAGTCGATTCTCGGTGAGGTCTGGCGGACCCCAGCGTGACTACGGTGTATTCTTCGAAGAAAATAAAAAAGTTTTTATTTCATGATTCGTGCAGTATAAGTAGTCGATAATATTATAAAATATATATTATTTACATATTTAGAGATGGCTTACACTTTACGACTTTGTAATATTCATAAGCATTTAGAAAAGACCGAGGAAAATGAAACGAATGGTGGAGATGCTTCAGAAATTTTCTATTGTCAGGATATAAATTACTTTATTTCTTCAGTTACATACCTTATATTTAAAAATTCCGAATAAATAAACAAAGGCTGCAGATAAATCATATGTATTTTATTTTTTCAAAGATTCTGTACTTCATTCATCTAAATAAATACCTTTTTTAAAATGTGCATGGATATACTATTTTTTTCTACAAGATCGTAATCTGCAAAGTCCGTCCAGTAAATGTCATTAAAAAATATTAAAAATATAATAAGTTATGATTTTTTAAGTAAATAAAATCATTTTCTGTTCTTTTTTTAATTTGTAATTATCTTTACTATTTTAGATGCAAACTTATGCAAATTGAACAAGGGGATCATAATTTAGGATGGTCGAACAATGTCTCAGAATTTGTGTAACTTGCTACGGATTATTCTTTACTACTTACGATTTTAAGCATTGGGGTCCGGTAGACCCCGTGTGTCGTTTTTCGTATTTTTAGGAAGAATGACCCGCAAAAATTAATAATTGGGTTTAAATCAAAATACCAACAGTATACAGAACTCAACATTAGTAAATGTGTAATCTGTGCAAAATGTAAATAACTCAAGAAATACATAAAAGCGAACATTCAAAAAAAGAATTAATTGGTTATAAACTACGGAAGTTATAAAAAAACACTTTCTAATGCAGGATGCCCACGAGTATGGGTGAGTTCTGGCTCTGAGATGGAACCTCCGAAACTAACAAATTTGGTTAGAGTACGATGAGAACTAACATTTAATGGCAAATTCGATTTTTTTACGATGTGAGAAAGTTTAGAAAACCGCCTTAAAACATTATACATAGAAAAATGCAGTAATTTTAGTAGTAATAGTAGGCCGCAATGTGTGTTGTTCGCAGTAGGTGCGGACTGTTACTACTTAAATGCCAGCATATTTCTATGTATATTCCGAGACTTTGACAACGATTTTTAACTTTCCCAGGTAACAAAACAATCGAATTTTCCATTAGGTGATAGCTCTCATCATATTATAGTCTACACGAACTTGTCAGTTTTGGAGGTTCCATCACGAGGGCTGAAATCACAAATACTCTTGGGTATCCTCCTTTTCAGTGTCTGATCAGTTTTGCCTCTTTTCACTTAATATATCGAATGCATTTGCTGTACGTTAACCTTACTCAAACTTTCTTCGTCCGAAGAATATCCAACTTTTTCGTTTAAATCATTAGAATTCTGCTTCTTTAGTCCAAACCTTTAAATATCAGTTTATGCACCGTGAGCATTCTTCTTTTGCAGAATTCGCAAGGTTAAAGAATCAAAAGAAATAGAATATTCTACACGAGATTTTTTGAATGTACGACCTGTAATTCTTAAATTGTTTTTCACCTTTCGCGCACTATAATCATAAAATGCAGTCACGTATCTCTAAATTAAAACACGATATTTGGATAACTACATTTATTGTTGGATAAGCAAAATAAGATTGAAAGTTTTATAAAAATAATTAGAAATATAAATATGACGATTTTAATATTTTTAATAATAATAAAACGACAAATTATTGCTATACTTACGAGCGGGTAATTAAGGAATAATGTCCTAATATTTTTAATCTGTGATAAACGAAAGAAATTAGTGTTAACGCTGTTCAAGCTCGAAAAAGTATTGTAATGTTTAAACACACTTCCCAAGTTAAAACGGTTTCTACTACTGCTGATTTAAGTATTATTTATAATTTCAACCTGTAAATGTGCTAAAGTACTTTTTAAAAATATTCAAAATCATAACATTGCTATAGGAGAAATAAAATATATAAATAAATTATGCATATAAGATGTAATGTAACTAGTCTGAACTGCACAAAGTAATATTTGAAAAATATATTGTAAGTGAAAACATTTCGTCTTGTCAGACACTGATTTCCAATACTTATAAAATAAGAATGATCTTAGTGAGAAAGGTTCTATTATCGTTCTGAAGAGAAGATGTTTTATTTGATATTTCAGAGTACTTACTAAATTAAAAATGACTTTCGTTCTACGGACTTTTAACTGACAATAACAGAATAATAGCGTACCGTTATAATTTCAAATCTGTTTTACTTATTAATGTATCATGAACCCTGACATTAAAATTAAAAAAAATACTAAAATTCATTATTTCAATAATACATTTTCTTAAATCTTGACTGCTTATGACGACTGTAGCCTTAAAAAGATTGTCTTGAAAATATTCAGTATTCCTAAGTAATTGGTGTTTTTCGGGATCGTAGATTGCAAATATTTAAACATTTTAAATGCCTGATCAAACGCGGTCCAATAAACTGACATAATGTCTTAAAAATTAAAATGGTGAATTTTCATGAAATTTATTATTTTTTGTTTTTTAGGTCTGTGGATCCTAATATGAGTACTCCAGTAACAGAAGTGGGTAATTTTGTAAATCTCTTGAACCTTGTTTGATATTTAAAATTATCATCTGTTGCATTGTACTTTCATCCCAATAATAATATATTGTACTACTAGTGTGTAAAATAGTATTTTTGTGCACTAGTCGAAAATTGCGGCACATATAAAATTCCACGTTTATTTATGCAGTAATAGTCACAATACGTTTAGTAGAACCCGATATAAATTCTTGCAAACATTAATGCCTATGATTTGCGAGGGAATTTTGAAAGAATTCAGAGTGCTAAGCTCATAAGTTTACATAATATTCAAAATCTGTATATTTAATGTAAAAACGATGTATATAATTGCTGAAAAGTTCATAAAATTCACAATAATCTTTTTCCGAGAAGATATATATATATTTAAATAGGGCATATATAAAAAACCATAAATTGTCGCTGAAATCGATTCCGTAGTATCAAGTCTAGCATGATTTTAACCAAATTAAATGTCGAATATTTTTTCGTTTTTATCATATTCCCATTCGAGTATTTGGTCCGTACGAAATTCCCTCTATTTTCTCTTTTTTTTCACCCACCACAAGGATAGCTTGACTTTTTCCGCTTTTCTAGATTGTGGTCATCCTGTATTTATACATGATTGACTTTACAATTTAATACCATTTTACTCGACCTATCAGTCAATGCAGAATGTTTTACTTCTCGACTTCTTATGAATAAAGTTTATTTCATAAAATCTACCATAAAATGTAAGACGTCATAATTATGTCTCCGAATTCTGTGAGGGGATCGAGGATGAATTACCTTTGATGATTGACATATGTTATTCGACGTTAAAAATTGGTCAAATTTTCGTCCAATTTCGAACCTGCGTTATTTTTGTGAAAGTTTTCTAGAGTCATTTATTGCTCTATTTGCGTCGTTTATTCACCATCTGCATTTACTCAGAACAGTACGCAAACTGATATGAATAATACTGGCAATTTATCTATTGGTAGTCGGTTAAAATACATAGTACGTATCAATTGTTAGGATGGTCCGTGACGCAGCGCTATAAGTGGTGTCACACGTGCTCTCAGAGCAGTGAGCGACCTCGCTATTCATTGCGTACTCTCGCCATAAAATCAAATAACAATTGGCACGCTCTCCTCGTAAAATAACGTATCGATTGCTCGCACCAATTTAATTTTCGTCTGGACACATACCGAATCTGCCGTTCGAATAAATGGCCTGGGAAATTACTCCATTTTACCCTCTGTGCTGTTTCGCTTACACTTATTTTTCCCGGAAGAAAGACATATATTTATTTACGAGTAGAACGTTAATTACTTTCCGGCTACGAGACCACGTATAAGTTTGAACACGATTCAATGAAAATAGATATGGGGTTTTTATCCTACAATCGATACTTTCGTTTTGATTTTGAATCCATACCATACTGTCATTATACTAATGTTATCTATTTTCAAACAATAGTGGGCAACAGTACTTGCATTTATTAAATGTTTTGGTCACAATGAACAAGAAAAGAGAAAATCAAATATTTTCGATGTAGTAAAAGTGTCAAAACATTATTTTTTAGCACTTTTTGAGTTACAATAAAATCTAAATCGACCGAAATACAACATTTCTAACAGGACAGAAATTCAAGTTTAGTACACATTTTTCGACCCGAAAGTGGGAGGTCACTGCCGATAGTGGGGGACCTTATTACCAACCACCTTTTTATCGTACAGAAAGTTACGGAGATTGTGAGAACTTATACAAAACGGTTTTCAGTGATCATTTTTTTCCAAAATGCAATGCATTTGTTGATATTACTTCCGGTACAAATAAAACTGTGAAAAATATAATAATGTCACATATAAGTTTAAATTTGTAATCATCGACTCTGAAATCTCTTTAATAACAAACATCAAACTAACTAACTTTACAAAATTTCGTTGTCATATTGGATCCTCTATTTTTAACGTACAAAGTTGTCCAAATTGCTTCAGATCCAACCTCCAAGATAAAAGTTCCTCTTAATATGGGATACAAGTTAGTCCGATATATTGCGCCATTTTTAATTCCTATAATTTAACTTTCGATTCAAAAAATCTGATTACGAAAAACCGTTTTCAGTTCTAATGAATGCGACCAAAATGTGTTAGTCAATTAAGTTCCCCCAATACCATCAGTAATTTCTCTTTCTGGTCGGAATGGTCAAGCTTTCACTTCAGCAATTTAATCACATTTTGGTTTTACTTTGACTCTAAAAGTGCTAAAAATGCATTTTTTACAGATAAACCTCAATTTTTATGAAACTGGCCACATTGAAAATATTTTTTGTTATTATTTTCTTGTTCATTGCGACCTAAGCATTCCATAAATACAAAAATTTCGAAATAACTGAACGTTGATCTTTTTTTTGTAACCCAGCGTTTTACTATTCACAGATTTATCAGAAATACAATAAAAATATTTTGGTTTACTGTAAGAAAATGTAACATTAAAACTAGTACTGAGGGTTCCAAGACTTTACGGAAGAAATTTCCTCTGAATAAATTCCTTTGAAAAAAATTTTCCCTGAAAAAATGTTTGGGTAAAAGTGACAGTAGTTGCAGAACTGCACTATGAGTTTATTTCTAGGGCAGGGGCCAACTTCGTTGGGCGTGATGAGGGAGGCTCAGCCCCCCCCCCCCCTCCCGGGTAAACTATCCTATCCCAACCACTACAGAATCTGCCTAGATCCTCAGTGGAGAAAAATCCTGATGGGCAGAGCAGCATCAGAACCGAATTGATGGGCTACGGGCTAGAAGGGAATACACGATTCCAGGGGGAATTCTGACAGGGAAATAAAATCCGGTCACCGTATTGGGTAGTGTCTTTTCCCCAGAATTAGAACCTCCTTTACTGGTTAAAAGACGAAGATTTCAGGTAATTTTAACCTATATGTCATCTTATTCTAGACTATTCTTTGTCAACTTAATGCAATTATATTCACTAAAAAGCATATAAATGAAAATACTATATCTTAACTATAATGAAACATTTCTTTTGAAATTCAAAAGTTTAATTGAGTTTATTGTAACTGCTAATAAGCAAATACTGGGCGACGAGGGTTTTAGAGGTCATAATATTTCTTCTAAGGGCTCGAAGATACCTACTTAGAAAAAAGAGGATAGTAAATGGTTAAAGACACTTTTTTTTCGGTGCAGTTTTATTAAATACAAAAATTAATTTCATTATTAAACTTGCAGTAGTTTATCTGTGAAAAAAATGAATGAGAATTACATTTTTATTGTTTTTTTTAAAGTCTTCATATTGGTCCTACAGTGACATTATTCCATGAATACCCGAGAAGAAATTTGTTCAGGCCCTGATCAGGGTGTAACGCTTTTGATCAGGCCCTGATCAGGGTCGTAAAAAATTTTTACTCGGGTAATTAGTTGTTAAGTATTTTATTTAAGGAACATGTTTATTAAATTAGATTTTCGATGATTTTTATAGAAAAGATGTTAAAATTAATTTATTCAGGGCAGACGATAAGATACTGTTTAATCACCGTAAGGAAAACGATACTCAATATATTACAGTGCATGATTAACATTGTCCATCAAGTGGCGGAAATTGTTTCTTTAAAACTGACGATCTACACAATAATAGTTTTGGCATTGAAGGCAGGCTAATAATGCTGCTGTCCACATTATCCGTTCATTGCATAATTATTTACTACTCAGACGCTGCATACAACGGGTATTACTCTGGATTAATCTTTCATAGACGTATACTGCATTTACGTTCTTAGAGGTGGAGTTATATTGCCGACCTACTTCATATTCGAGACATTGGAATGCTTACGTTAGTTTCATAATTATTATGAAGAGAACAATTTATAGAATTGTTTCAAGTAATATAAAGAAATACATATACTCATCGCGTTATTAAAAATTTATGGTATTTGTGATATTATATTATTTCAACAAAAATTCTTAAATTTACAACAATTGTTAGAAGTGGTTAATTATTTTTCCTCTTAACGTTTGGATTTTAATCAAATATAATTTGATACTTTTTGTGCTTTAATTATGCCAAAAAAATTAAGGCATGAGGATCACTTTTCAAACTGAAGTTACAATTTTCATGGTTAAAAACATCTTAAAAAAAAACATTAAAAGATTAAAAATTAAAAATACATTCAGATTTAGAATTTATCTTGTATCGATCTATTCTCTACGATCAATAACATGTGAATTAAGTTATTAAAAAAAAACAAAAAATTTGAGAGAGAGTATAGTAAAATATTGAGCATCAGTAGTATTGAGAGTCAGTAGTAAAGGTAAGCCATAAGCCGACGAGTTGGCAGGCATGGTTTTTAACTGATGTTTTATATATTTTCATTTAAGAACGATACAATGCGAATGTGCAACTTTCCTAAATGAGATTATTAGCGTTTTTGAATTTCTGGTTTATTGCA
This sequence comes from Trichopria drosophilae, assembly GCA_030407085.1. Lineage (NCBI taxonomy): Eukaryota > Metazoa > Arthropoda > Insecta > Hymenoptera > Diapriidae > Trichopria > Trichopria drosophilae. The sequence goes on from CM059583.1 coordinate 160,121,143, forward strand.
TGTAACTTCACATCAATAATAAACATAAACGAATCCCTCAGCAATCTCATAATAAATATCTCTGGAAAAATGAATGAAGTTTCGAATGATGAAAAGAGGATAAAAAAAGATTGCAGTTTATAATAAACAAACACGAAGAACACTTACTTAAGAGTTAAAAAATGTAGGCATCAATTTGGTAGTTTTATTATTCATACTGTGTTTCTTGATTTCGAAAATCAAGCTTAATAAAGCTTTGTATAATTCATTATTTCTATAGTATAAAAGTTATAAGAATAGAAATCTACAATTAAATAATGCATACATTTAATTCACATGATTTTTTCTAGTCGTAGATCCATATCTATAATACTAATGTACGTTATTTAAAGAATAATGACTACGGGACAAGAAAAAATTCTTTGAAAACGGAATTTCCGTTATATAAATGTAAGAAAAAAGTTAACACGTGAAGATTGTCCAAAAAAATTATGGGTTTCAAAGCAAGAGAACGTACTACGAATCGCCTTTAAATGTCTGACCAAATAGGCGTGTTTCTATTGAAAAATAGAATTCGATGAAAATAGAAAACTTTAATGATTTTTAATTTCTATATAAAACGATAACTTGACATTTACTAAGAAAAGTTATCATGTCGTTATTTAATTGATGTAGTAATTATTTATATAACGAAACCGTCCTGTAACATTTGTTTTGGTGTAGTATTCAATCGCATGAGACGATTCAAGTTTCGACATCATATAAGTTCGCTATTGACGTGGTCTAATATTATACCAATTGTGTTTTAAAAACTACAGTATCAGAGAAGTTTTACGGATGTAATAATATAGGTAGTACCCTAAAACAAAATGTAGAACATTTTTTCGAAAATACATCTTGTAAGATTATTATCTGCTCACCTATTAAAATTGACAATACCGGGTAAAGAGAGATCTAATAAAAGTAATCGATTAACAATTTACAACAGTGTCTGAACATTTACGAAAATCTAGACGAAGAATATTAGCATGTAACTATTGGCATTCCATATTTTACGTAAATTTAGTACCGTAGTAATTTAGGTTGGATTTGTTTTCGCATGAAAATTACTTACTATATAAATAAGAAAAAGGAATTTAAATTTTCTAGGGCGACATGCCACGGAATTGACATTTTGCGGGAAAAAATATGTCCAGTACCAGTACGTTGATATATATATATCAAATAAAATAAATTATGAGGTTCTTATTTCCATAAAAATATATAGGATATATCCTACTTTTAGACTACTTATAGCAAGAGATGTACACTGTTAGAAATTTGCCTAGAAAATTTAATGATTTTGTAAAGTTTTGGTCACAGAGGCTCATTAAACTAAAGTAATGATTTTAATGAAATATAAGTTCCGGTTTCGTAAAATCAGTGTCGTAAATTCAATTAAAAAGAAATTCATTATCATCTTGAAATATCATTCTGAAAAATGAAAAGTTAATGAACTTCATAAGTACATTCATTCAAATAAGATTATAATCGAATTCATCTCTTCCAAAATACGTGATCCAGGTGTTTAACGTCACCGATTACGAAGTCCAGGTAGCGCACTCCATAGTTTTTGATCTTATCCTGCAGAACACGCGTTCCAGGTATTTCAGGTCGCCGATTACGGAGTCCGAGTAGCGCGTTCCATAGTTTTTGATCTAATCTCGTGAAACACGTGCTCCAGGTGTTTCAGGTCACCGATTACGAAGTGCAGGTGCCGCGCTCCATACTTTTTGATCTTATCATGCAAAATATTCACTCGAGGTGCTTAGGATCGCCGATAACGGAGTCCAGGTTGAGTGCTCTATAGTTTTTGGTCTTATCGTGCAGAATACGTGTTCCAGGTACTTCAAGTCGCCGATTACGAAGTCCAAAACACGTGTTCTGCAAGATAAGATATATAAGTATGGAGCGCGCTACCTGGACTCTGTAATCGGTGACCTGAAATACCTGGAAAACGTGTTCTGCACGATAAGACCAAAAACTATAGAGCACTCAACCTAAACTTCGTAATCGGCGATCTTAAGCAACTCGAGTAAGTATTTTGCATTATAAGATCAAAAACTACGGAGCGCGCTACCTGCATTTCGTAAGCGGTGACCTGAAACACCTGGAGCACGTGTTCTACGAGATAAGATTAAAAACTATGGAGCGCGCTACCTGGACTCCGTAATCGGTGACCCTGAGCACCTTTACTAGTACATATCGTGGTTCACATCATGTACGACGTTGTTTATGACTTTCATACTTTCATCATTGTATAATATATTTTATGAATCCGTTATTGACACAAATTTCATGATCAAGTACATTAATAGTCCTGTCAATTTCAATAAAAATTAAAAAACATCCATAAACGCGCATTAAAACTTAATGAAATTTAAGAATTCATTATTTGAAAATGAATAGTCTAGTACATCCCAACAAAATTAAAATACATTCATAACTTGACATTAAAAGCCAAGTAAATTTAAGATTATTTCTAACAGTGTAAAATATCCCAGTTATTTCAGAATCACTCATATAAAAAGTACAAGACTTTCTCATATTTGTACAAACAGTTTCATTTGCTTACCTATTAACTTTTCAAAGTTAACCACAGGTTTAATAGGATTCTTGTCATTCACAATTTGTTAGTATTGGAACATAGACAAATAAACAAACAGACATATACAAAGAATTTACTACACGCAGTCAACATCGTCAGCTGTAATTCGTTGGACTACGTTCTAGCAGATGCAACCCAACGATGCCATATTTTACGTGAAGAAACTGATTACGATGCGTTGACCGCGAAAAAGCCACAGATGGTGCCAATAACGGCCAATCGAGGGTGGTAGCATTTTCGAGTTCGCATCTCCACCTGATATTTCAGATTTTTCCAAACAATGAAAGTACACACCACAAAATACTTGCACGAACGGGGATTGAAACTCGCAATCTACGGAAAGTTCATTTTATGAGCTGAGCACGCTAACCACTTAACCATGGCGTTTCCTAACCGAACGATACTAAAATTTAAACAAATTAAAAAAACTGATGTAGAAAGTGTTACTTCGGAGCTTGAGTCGTAATACTCTAAAATGTGTACTTTTGGAGTAACGAATATAACTAGGATTATTCACTTTAGACATCGGGAAATGTATATCTATATTTCACTTTTGAGATTCGGTTACGTCGAGTTTTCAAGAGTTGTTCTCAGCTGAATGTAGCCTCAAGGCATATCCTGAATTGCGACAAAGTTAAAGTATGGCGGTTCGGCGGGATTTTAATTTCCGTCATTAAATCGAGCACGCCGATTCTGGCCGGGTAAGGCAGATTCCAGATGTAGGAAACGTCGTTGCTGATAGGAAGTTTGGTGACATTCCGCCACCTACCTGTTCGGCAGCTTGTTTAAATCGATCTTCTACTACTTTTTAACCCCCTCTACCCTTCAGGTTCTTTGCCCCATTTCGTCCTTAGTTTTCGTTTCTCTGACTTGAAGCAAGAGTACACTTTGAGATTCGGGACGGACTCCTCGAGCAATCACCCCTACGCTCGGACAACTCAGGCGAAAGGACCTTTTTACCAGGAAGACTGCGAGTTCACGATGAACGATCAAACGAGACTCATAAAACTTTCCGATAGCTTATCGCCTTCCGAATCCCTTGGGCAAACTCGGAAACTTTTAATTTTAAATACGAATCTCGGGATGTTTTCGTTGAATCGCTCGTTTCAGATCTTCGGGAGCGTGCGGGTCTAACTTATTACTGGTCGTTTTCTATTTTTCATGGAATACTACTTTTCAGAAAGTTTTTTTACGTGTATTTTGGGATTGAATGCAGAATTTCTCGTATTTACTTGACTGCATGAGATGGATAATGTGTAATCCCATTGGATTTAACTGATTCGAAGTGCGTTCATATTTTATTTTGCTACAAAATCACGTTGGAATAATTATTACATTTTATAAAAACTTTCACAAGAACTGGAAGATTGATTAGATCTTATTGATACAGGGGAAGACGGGGCGAAGTGGCGAGTCTCAAATATTTCCATTATGATCATACTGATTGTAAAATATCATAAGTGGTTTCTTTTTTTATACCATTTTTCACATTTTGAGGCATGATATTCATTTTTTGTTCTCTTACCTACCTTTGGAAGCGAGAAATGTAATTTTTAACCAAAATTTTCAAGACATTTTCCTGTACTTTGTTCTCAGGTTGGTCAACATTTTCTTTTTGGCAGTTTAATAATCATCATTTATATATTTATTCCAAAATTATATTTTTTGGACTTATTTATAAAAAATGAATTGTTCCTTTTTAGTGCGTTTATAATGAGATATCGTACCTGAAAGTCCAAATGATACTTTGGGTGAAGCGGCGAAATTTTTTCCCGGATGTCTCTATTCCGTGATTATTTTTTAATTAAGAATTCCCTATTGATGAATGCACTGAGTAACTAAAAACAAAGTTAAAATATGTGATCCTGATATAATACGAGTATTCAAAGCTTCCGAAGATGCAGTTTTTTTTTTACTGTTGTTGGAAACGTTGATATATCTGAAGAGGGGTTCATTCCACCAACGTGGAAACTTTATTTTTATTAAAACAAACAATAATAACTTAAAAGATTATGACTTGCACTTAATTTTATGAGAGTCATCTCAGAGACCTCTAAAAATAAGGATTCGCCACTTCACCCCGATATCGCCGCTTCATCCCGTGTTTTTTAAGTTTTTTTAATTGACCATAGCTGACCATCTGTAAAACATATACTGTAAGTAACATGCATGTAAATATTGACTGTGAAATTACCTATCAAATGATACTTTGCATTATCCTAAATACGGAATTCAAGGAGAGAAATGATACACGGAAAAAATCCTCGCCGCTTCGTCCCATCTTCCCCTACTTGTGTAGAAATCGCAACTGTTGACCAAATGCATTAACCTTTTCTGGCCCACCTTTTCGGTTGGCTGGAAACTGGCTGACAGGGAGTTTTTGTGGTCGCTGATTACGAATCTGAACTCTTTTCTCTCTTATTATAAATATGAAGAACGAAGTATTATCTAAAATTTCAATTTCTGACTTCAGTTTCGTAATCAGCGACTTCCAAAAACTGAGAGTACCCAGTTTCATCGAGATCAGGTAATTTTTTACATTTTATCGGCCATGTTAAATGTGCCAAATTGAATTTTAAAAATCTGAGTTCAGATTCATAATCATCGATCTCAAAAACTATAGAGTATCCAATTTCATCTGAATCCAGTAAGTTTTTACAAATTCAATCCGCCATTATGAATCTTTAAAATCTGAGTTTAATCAGCTACCCTAAAAAACTCCAGGCATTCAGTTTCATCTCGATCTAAGTGTATGCCAGTGACTGAATTCTTTCTATAAAAATGAAAATGTTTAGTTATTAATTCGTTTACAAAATATAATATTAAATAAATATTGACTTAAATGCAGTGTTAATCACTTCTTCAACATTCAATACGGTAAAATGATGAATAGAAATATGAATAGAAATTGACAAAAATATGTGGCATATAAACGAACCTACGTATCATTAGCAACTTTTAGCAAATTTTTTCTTTTCAATACCATTACGTCAAATTAAATACCGATTAGGAATATTATTTTTTAAAGTTATAGCAATAGCCGCAAAGAAAAAAAGTACTTCCAGATGATGAGAGAACTAACAGACTAAAATCCGGTAATAATATTCTTTTTCCAGAATTTAGCTCCGAACTTTGCCATCAAGCAGATGAAACTCTCTAGTTTACTTCTAGACTTGGATAACTTCAATCGACCTGGGTTACAATAATACTGTAATTGATCTGGTCGATTTCTAGGGAAACCGTGCTTAAATCAATTCTGCTCTTTTTATGAGTTGGATAAAATTGGACTAAACCAATTACGATAGTCGATAAATGACCCAGCAAATTATTATTTTCTCGTAGTTAGAATTCTCTACTATTGATCTATCTATTACATGAAATGTAACATTAGATACGAAAACTAGCGCGATTGCATTAAAAACACACATACTCAATACTTTTTGTACGAGGAATCGTGTTGTTGATATTCATTATTTATCGTATGAAGAATAATGTCATATAAGTCTTGCTCAGAATGCATGTAATGGAAAATCCATTTCTCATGGAAGAATTTAGCTTTTCAATATGGAGATGTAAACATTGGGGGAATTGAAACACTGTTAATCGTTTAACCCATTAGGACTCTGATGTTATTCCAAAATATCAGTTCAAACTTTCCGCAAGCCAGGGGCGAGTTTTGCTTTTTTCTGAAAAGCACAAAAATATATGCATACGTTATTTCTCGTAGTTTTTCGGTAAACGGGACCATACATTTTGAAGGTCCCTACAACATTCGCCACTGGCTCGTGAAAGTGTCGGCTAAAACAGTTTGGATAGGTTCAGGGTCATTATTAACCTATAACGCCTGAAATTACATTTCTGATGAAGTTAAACAAAAAGTTACTCGAAGTACTCGAAGAGTGAATATCTTACTATTTTCGAGATCGCTCTTTTCAATGGTGATGCTGAAATTTGCCTAAATTTGCAATGTATCTGTGTTTTTTTTTTAATTTAATTAAGAATTAGAATTACTTAATATTTAGAAAAAGTATTTAGGCATATATTTTGTTAAGTTCATGTTTTCACCCCGACATTAAATGGTTCATTTGACTTGCGGACCCTATAGTTCTACAAAAAAGTTACCTAGATACATTCATAACATTTGTAATGGCTTAACCAATGTGGCGGTCTATATTCAACAGTATTTTTTATAACTAACAAGTGAGCTAGTAAAGTAACTTATATCATGTTATCGAGTTCGTTGGGTACAAATTTGAACTCTGAATTCTAAAATGCAAAATAGCGGATCTAATATGACCGCCAAAAATACGAAAAATAACTTTTATTCCGCTAAAAGTATTGATTCGACGTTTTTAGAGGTCTATAATTTTGAATATTAACTTTGATTTTGAAAATGCAATACCGCGGATGGAACCAGAAAATTCGCATCTATTCGAATAAAACTATTTATTCCCAGGTTAATAAGTCGCTTTCTTACGAATCCGAAATCAAAAATTATTTATTTAATTTACGCCCTTGTCATTGAACTCATAAGAGATCAATGTTGCTCGATTGTTAAATATTTGTTGTATGATATTCGAAACACATATACAATGAAAATTTAGGCAAATTTTAAAACGCCATTGAAAAGAGAGGTCTCATAGAAAGATTTGAGAGAAATATACATTTTACCTTTCGATTTTTTAACCTTGTTATTGATACGAAAACAGTAGATTGAAATGAAGGAAAAAATGTGATTTCACGGATGAATGGATTAAAATGCAAATTCATTCAAATACTAGACGTAGATGATAATATGGAAATTGGTCAAAATAATTTTGCGCCGACAATGTTAAAACTGTTTAACCCTTTAACGCCGGGATGGACACTTTTTTTCGTTCATTTTCAACTTTAATTTTCTCGGCGATTAAGAATGTAAAAAATCCTTCACGAACCATTTCTTATGTATTTGACCTCGCTCTTTCAGAGTCTGCAAACCAATGAAAAAAAATTAATTTTCAAAAAGTTACAGGCATTTTTTTAAAGAAGAATATTTTGACAATTTTGGAAATGATTCAGCATCTTTCCTAAGGCTTGCTTTATTTGCCCGATATTATTAACTGATCATCAGTTAGATAACAAAATGGATCAACTACATCCATTAAGGTGATGTAAGTATGAAATAACTAATGGGAGATTAGTAGCAAAGGAATTCAAATTTAATAATATTCGATGTTTTTTATTCTGAGTGGTTTCCTAAAAATACTTGGTTCAAATAAAAAAAAAAACAGATCTCATCAATTTCTTTTTTGGTAAACTACACAATTCAATGCTAATTTCATAATACTGTGGTAAATTCTGATTTTCGGTCAGTTAAAAATAAAAAATGCTATTATCGACGAAATTGGTTATAATTTTAAACACTCTTTTTGATGTGGTTGTGTCGACCGATGAATTTGCCAATGGGATTAAATTTGGTTATTTCGAAAGCTTCTGATATTAAATTCTTGGTTAATTCCATATTAATTATTGATACCATTTCTTATTTATAACTGTTCGATATTCTGCATTGTATCACATAATGTACGTGCACGCACGAGCACGCTCAATATCCGCTGGAAACCAACATAAAACGTTTTAACGTTCTTGCCAGATCCGAGAAACGTGATGTTCTTCACATTCTAAATAAAATTTCAAGATTATATATGAAATGTATCCAAAACCTATAAATTTGAAATCTTCAGGCAACAAGTGCAATCCATTTATCCACAACGACTAGGCATAAAAGAGCTCTGACGGAGCACGGAATGTGACGACAACCCGTTCCTTCTACATCGGAGATTCGTCCCTTGACACTTACATTCTTTTGAAAGTTTTAAGGGGCAACAAAACCGCGAAGGGCGATGCGGAACGACCTCTCCGTGGATTCGCATGAATTTCAAAGGAGAGCCCCCGACAGGGAATTGTCACGCGTCCGGCTTCCACGCCCCTCGGCAAACACTCACCCTGACGGAACTCGTGTAATGCGATACCGACCGTACTTTTCTTCTTCGTGGAGAACATGCAGAGAGGTCGTCGTACGCCTTTTCAATTTTAAATGCATAGACATTCATACAAACACAGTAGCACCGATAAAACTTTCGCTCAAACAAGTTTTTAAGTTATAGGTACCGGGCTTCAACATACGAGACATGTGCAAAAAGAAATTGGCCTTCTTGAATGTATATGTTGCATTTAATTGTTTAATCAATTTATTTTAAAGAAAACGAATATACCGTAAAATTTGTTAATTAGGCTATAGCAGAATAACAATGGTAAAGTGCCCCTCGCAAATCGCCTACTTAACGTAGACTATCCGAAATGTAACCGAAGAATATTCCTGAAGCCAAAATTGAAACCCCCAAAATGTCACTGAAGTTAGCAGCCGATTCGCAGCGGCCGATTCGAATATCCCGAGAGCGATGTCAGTAGTAACAGAGGAGCGCGTGAGCCCCCTGCATAATCGATTACAGAGGTCTATAAAAAAGAGGGTCTTGGATGTTGTTGGGAAGCTCTGGGTCATTTCCGATGCAATTGTATGCGTAGAATCCAAACTCGATATCAGAACTGGTCCATCACATCAGGGTTTTGAGATATTTGAGGTCATGTACTCGGAAAACGGGATATTCTGCTATGTTTGAGGTTACGTACAGGACACAACAATGTTTTTAGCCTTCTATACTATTTGCATCTTTTAGTACTATCTTTACCCTTTAAAATGAGGTTTTATTCGATCACCTAAGATTTTTTCTTACAAAGTTACGGCCATTTTGAAATTACGAGATATATTCCATTAACGTTATAATTGTTCTCCAAGAGCATTTCAAGGCAAATTTTTATCATGTTTACATGTATATAGTAATTTCTAATGGGCGTATCTTGATGAAGAAAAGTCGTAATAGAATTCTCCGCATCCCACATTAAAGAAAAAGAGTAGTACCAAATGATCAAACGAAAGGAAAAACTCATAAAAATGTTCTGTCTTCTGTACATGACCTCAAAAATAGCAAAAAAAAACGCGTTTTTCGAGTAAATAACCTCAAACATCTCAAAATCCTGTCGTGATGAGCCACTTATGACTTCGGATTCTAATTCTACGCAAAACATTTCGTCTGAAATGACCCACAGCTTCCCAACAACAAAACCATGTTGACCTGTGTTATTTTTCTAATAAATAATAAAGTTTAGTTTTTTAAATTCATTATTCATATATCCTAAGGACTCGCGTATATTTTTTACTCGTTGAAAAAAAAAACAATACTACACGTTCTTGCAAACTTATAACGATTTATTCCTAAAAATTCCAATCGAATAAAAGACTTTATTAAATAAAAGCTCATTTTCAAGATTACTTTCTGCCACTAATTTAATTTTGTAAGGGTGTTAAGGATAATTCCACAAATTTTCAAGAAATTAACACCTTACAATGTAGACTTATAGCGGAATAAAGAACAATTTTACTATTTTTTTAAGATTAATCATTTTTTATAAATAGCTGGTGGTGTTCATTTTCTGGAAATGGTTTTTTATTGTTCCTTATGGCCTGCAGAATACATCTCCAGTGATTTTAAAGACATGAACACTTTTGTTTGCAAAGTTATAGCCTATTGTTTATTGTATCTCCCGATACACTATAAGCTGCTGGTTTATATCTATAAATAATAGGCTATAACTTTGCAAAAAAAGTGTTCGTCTGTGTGTCTTAAAAATCACCAGAGATTTTCTGCAGGCCACATGGAACAATATAAAACCATTTCCAGGAAATAAACACCCCCAGTTATTTATAGAAATTCATTAATCTTAAAAAATAGTCAAATTGTTCTTTATTCAGCTATAAGATTACATTATAAGGTTATCATTTCTTGAAAGTTTGTGGGATTAACCTTAACACCCTTACAAAGTTTAATTATTAGCAGAAAATAATCTTGTAAATGAGCTTCTATTTAATAAAGTTTGGTTTGGAATTTTTAGAAATAAATCGTTATAAGTTTGCGACAACGTGTAATATTGTATTTTACAGCGAGTAAAATATACGTGGGTCCTTAAGATATAAGAATAATGAATATAAAAACCTAAGCTTTGTTATTTATTTGAAAAACAATCGAGTATGAAGAGGGCTCACTCACTCCTCTGTTACTACTGACATCGCTCTCGGGATATTTGAATTGGCCGCTAACTTCAGTGTCACACCCCCAAAATCCTATATAAAAATAGTAAGGCTAAAAACTTCGTTTTTTCGATATAATTTTATTACAACGTGTCTTTACATTTACTTTATCAAAAGTCTTGTAAAATATCACGACAGTAAAGTTTTAGGTTACAAACAACCACAATTTTTTGCGAGGCACATAACTTCAAAATTGGGCGTGAAAAAAATCAATGAAATTTTTAGACAAAACTTTTGCACCGTGATTTTGAAGCTACTACATTTGAAGTAGGAGTTTTTAATGCATTTCCCCCACCCCCTTTTTACAGTAATAATAATTGTTTTTTATAAAAAATTATGAGTCCTTTTTGAGGCTATTGGCGGTGTTAAATAGAGTATACTACCTTTAGGTGACACAAAATAAAGTTGTTTGGTATCTTATTTCCTACTCTGTACGATCTTCCTAATAATATTTGGCAGCTGTTTTGGCTGCGAACGCAAAAAATAATCCTAAATAACACAGCCATTTAGCTATATTTTATTTTCGCGATTATGTTGCGATAGCAATTAATAACGAAAGTGTACTTTCCCATCTGTTAAATTATAGTTTATTGCTCCTGGGATATGGTTACGTCAAAAAAAAATATTATAAACAAAGTCGTTGATTATTCAAATTATTCACTTTTAATTTGTTGTGGTAGGACTAATAAGGTGTGCTCCTTTCGAAGCGAATCCACCGTCTTCCCTGTGGAATTAATGCATTTGGAATTTATGAAATCAGTTGATATATCCAGCCTCCTCCCTCCCGATATTTTATCAACCGCATGTTATTTGAAATCGCAAGCAGTCATGTTTTCGTCTTAATAAATAAAAAATGATGAAAACTAATAATGAGAAATTCAGTTGATTATAGCAGGTTACCTCAAAAACAAGAACACAGTTTAAGGTTACCTTGTCAGATTGGTAAGTAGGCTATGCTCTTCGTGGAGCGCAAATGTTTGTTAATAAGTAATCAATTCGGATTTAAGAAATGGAATATTAATATCTAACGAAACGCTTTTACAATTACAATCATTTTTTTGACAAATGAACCTTTTTCTCAGTGTACCACGTTAAATACTGTCATTATTATAAAATTCTACGCCAACAATTTGTAAAATATTGTAGGTCGTGCAATTTTAATGTACAATCCTAAAAAAATATCTGCATCCAACAATTAGTTCTAAACTTTCATTAATGCTTTTACCATATATTTCAATATATAATAAGTACTAAACAGTTAAATTTATTAAAATATCTCAATAATGTATTTATTTATTTCTTTACATTTTTATATAACATACTTCATAATACAGTTTTGCTTTTGGATATAGGATTATTTATGCTCCTGCATAGTGTTTATGTATTTCTGGGGAAACACAATAACATTGCGAATCTCGCATTGAGATCGATTCTGACGAATTCCTCAGGCGAAGACGAGTTGATAGCCACAAACACGAACAATTAAGCAATGGCTGTAGGCAACACGTACACTCAGGATGTAAATATTTTCGTTTGCAACCAAAACGGCAGAGGGAAGGGAGGGAGGTGGGATACGGCAACAATTATTTCAAGTTACTTCAGGTTTTTGATTTCCTCTACAAAAGTTTTACACACCAGTATGTGAATTCCCTATCTGGTTGCACATACAGTATTATACAATTTTCATAGCCTGTACAGATTGGCAATTCGAAACGTTGGAAAATTTATGTGAAACGACTCAAAAGCCAAAAAAACCGTGACGTGAAACTTTATTCTGTTTAACAATGTTATAAACATGGTGTCTTAAATCAAAATTTTCAAAATTTTCAAAATTTGATTTTACTTTCCTAAAATTAAAAATAAATGTCACTATATACAATTTTGGGATTCCATGTTATTTTCCGTTTATAAGAAGCTGGAACAGTGAACATTTCAGTGCGCAAGTAGTACCCGCGTCACTCGTCAAGATTAATTTAATTGCATTTTGGATACTCATTGTAATATTATTGCAACAAAAATAGAAAATTTACTATTTACATCAAATACGACAGATATAATTATTAAATTTAAATTACAAATTACTTATGATACAAAACTTTTGTAAATACACAACACAGGCTGACAAAAGTTGAACAACTGCATGTTGCCCAAAGTGTTATAGCCGATTCCTATAGGATTTTGTCTATAAGATCCGAAACTGACTTTGAAAATATTGGATTGGTTCTAGTTTATAGCGAATTTGGAAGGTTAGAAGTATAACAAACGAAGTTTTTGTGTTTTTTTGAATGTGTGTGCAACAATAAAGTGACATAATACAACTGTCTGCGAAGGGTGAAATAAAAGTTCAAGCATTGTCTTTTGGGACCCAAAAACAGAAATCTATGTATTTCATTCGAGGGCGCCCCAATTCTATTCAAGCTTTTATGAACATTTTCTAAAGCTCGTGAATAAAAAACTATTTAAAAGTGAAATTTTGTTATTTTTGTGTCCCCCATTTTTTTTTGACATTGGTGTGGAGATTCATAAGTAACAGCCCTACTTGCCCGGATTATCAAGTTAAATCTGATTGTAAACTCGTAATCGATGAAATCGACAAATACGCTACTAAATACTAATTTACTTCTCCCATAGTAATAAAAGGGCCTACATACTTAGATTATCTTTCGTGTATTAATACAACTGCTTTCATCTGTGATTTTTGTAAGAAACTATATTTATTATTGTTTATTTAATGCACAAATATTCATACAAAAATAGATGTCATATCTTTGACGTTTTTTTAGGTAAAAGACTACGTTAATGGAAAGTGTGTACTCGAAAATGGTAGACTTTCAAGTAAACATTAATCCAGTTTTCTGTTCAGAACGAAAACTGCCTCTTGAAAACTTTCGCTTTAATCCTTTAACGCCCAAATATGCAGAATTTACACACGCAATTCAGGGTAATAGTTCTTGCAAAACTAAAATATTAAAAAATTGAGATAACCAAATCGTACTATTTTTAGGGTTGCTTTTTGGAATAACGGAACGAAAACGAAAACCGATTAGTTTTGTTTAAATATCCAAAAAAACACTGATTTTTAAGTAACAATTTTTGGTCAATCGTAATGTTTACTGTGATAACGTTTTTCAGCCATTTTCTAACCTATCAGAAGCGTTCCCGATAGTTTTACTTTAAAAATGTGACTTTACGTAAATATGACTATATTTAGATTTTTACCGATTTTGATTTTTAAATGGCGCATGAACTCCAAAAAATTCGAAAATTTAGATTTCGTCAATCCTACACAGTAAAATCGTATAAAACCGTGCAAATTGGTATGATATGTAGTTTTCGACGTCAATGAATAGGAATCCGAGTTCCATATTTCAAAATTCAAAGGGCGGATCATCACTAAAAACTTGCCAGTTTTCAATATATCCCTCCAGAAAACTGTTACGCACCGAATGTGGTCCAAACGATTTTTTGTTTCAGTGGCGACTACAATTGACGTTATGTAATTGGAGGGGATGAAACGACCACTATTAATTTGCAGTTCATAGGGATCAAACGGTTACCGGTATAATTGTTCTCAATCAAAAAAGAAGCTGGTTGACTGAACGTATCAGCGAATACATCAGCTCAAGGTTAATTGCTAGCCATTGTTCATTTACAGGTGCCAATTACGTGATTCTACCTGTAAAACCATGGTTTTCCTGACGGGTGATAGAATGGAATTTCTTATTACATTATCGATTAACCAGTCATTTCAGTTTCTCAGAGAATCCGCCGAATTCGCTAACCAATTAAAAGTCGTTTGGGAGTATAAAGGATAACGATTATTATCCCCGAAGCATTTTCGCGGTATTTAATTGCGCTTGCTGGTATTTCAAAATTTAAATGGAGAATAAAATTCTATGGAGCTATATTAAGTAACAGAAATTCCATTTGATCACCGACCCCTGGTATTCGTCTTCCCGAAGATGAAGTTATGAGTGTTATTTATCAATGCTCGTGTTTGCAATTGCGTGAAGAGAATTTTATCAAGAAATTCAAAAGAGCACACCAAAATAAGAAAAGTACAGTTTTTAATATATACGTTATAGCAAACGTTCTTAGCATTTTCTATATCATTAGAATCGAATCAACATCAATTAATTGGTAATTTTATATAAGTGATACAAACAGTTGAAATTTGTTTGTTGAGGGTTTCTAGGATTGCTGATCATGAATGTGGCCAAAATTTAAAATGGCGAGTTCAAGATAGCGGATCAAAATATCAAAAATTATTATATTGTATCCGTCATGCTGAATTTACAAATTTTTCAATCTGATTCTTAAGCAGCACCCACAAAACCTCCTTAATACAAAGTTTCATCAGCCACATTGTATGCAGCATATTCAATTTTGAAATTCTTAGATGATATTCGTATTCAGTAATATTGAAAACTACATCATAACAATATTCAATTAAATGTGGTACACTGGGCTAATCTTGTCACACAAGTTTTAAAAATGGGTGATTAAACATAAAAGTAAATAAATTGCATTTGTTAAATTAACTATCCGTTACACTGACGTAAATAATAGTATTTTAGTAGTAATCAGCTGATAATACTTCATGAAATCACCAAAAAAGTCTGGGAAGTAAAGAAAGTTCCAACTTTTGTAGAGCAACCCAAGTAAGTATATTCATAAATAAACCTGCATTTTAATTTTCTACTCGATTGCAGGCATTACATGCTACATTGTGTAATATTCAAGCGATAAGTTAACGTATTGTAATATCTATTATTATGTGTATGTAATAAATGCAAATTAGATGCGTATTAACGCTGCAGCAACGTATTATGGTAATAACTGATGTAACTACATTATTTTCCAATATTCCATAGAAATTAGGTTAGAATATGAATAATCGATAATTTCTGAAACGATTATAGGTAAGACTTTTAATTTGCAAATATTTTCTCAGCATGCTGCCATATCATTAAATTGTACTTATTGAAAATATATTTGTATTATTAAACGTTTCCATGATATTGTCTGCAATAAACAGAGCGAATATATTTGTTAATCTTAACATGTCTATTATATTAATTATAGTTTTCAGAATATTCGTGAGGAAATTGTATCTTAAATTTACAGACAATTCTGTTAAATTTATAAATAAATCTACTTTTGTAGATTAATTCTGTGAGAATGACAAATATTTTCTTATCTCTGTCACATGTTTTGTTGAAGACCAGGATAACATAGCTTCTCACGTGGCTAAAAGTAATAGTATATTATGTAACAAGTGCGCCCTTGTAACAAAATTACTGATCTTCGACGAGTGCAAAATTTGTCCCACAAACGAAGCGAGGGTAACAATCACATTCATTGCAGATCGATATTTCGCCTGTGTTCCATAGGATTTTTTTTAATACGAGGGGGGGGGGGTCGATAATTTCAGTGCAGAGCGCAAAATCGAGTTCTACTCCCGGAAAGTTAAAAAATTTTTTTACACTTTACCGAGAATAGGGATTAGGGCTAAATGAATAGTTTCTTTAAAACTGTTATGTATGAGAGTTATAAATAACTGTTACATCCAAATAAGCTGAAATGCACGCATACTGATAGCAATATGTGGCAATAATATATCACATCGAAGCTTCATATGTCACAAAACTCGATTTGGCGATGACGAATCACACAAGTCATTTTTCAACGAATTATCATAAACATATTACAAAATCTTGAGGCTCAAAACCACGTAATCCAAAATAGCTTTGTATTATTCGTCTCAACTTTTAAAATATGTGGTTCTTCGTCGATAATCTTGAAAAGTGAGGTTCTTAGTGTCAAATTCTTTATTCGTTGCGTTTTGGCTCATAAATGCAAAGGTTGTTGTTCTTCAATAACCACCTTGATAAATGGTTATTTCAGCAAAATATTTATTGTAGTCTCTAAGCAGCAACTGTTGGATTTGTTTTATTAAATGTTTTTGATAACTTTTCTATTATAATTCATAGTTTCACTGAATTTTTTATTTATAACAAAAATTATATAACCATTTTTCTATATGAAAAAAATTACAGAAAATTAAATAAAGTTTGAAGTCGACATTTACTTAAGTATCGAAATTAAACACATGATAATTTTAATGCAATTATATAAAAAAGTCACTCCTTTCTATTTATTTGGAATAATTTCGAACATAATTTTGCGAATCTCTGATGTGCCAAATCAACGTAATTCCGAAGGGAGACCAAATGAAGTCGAAAATTAGTGCAAAAGCTAAATGGCGGTTGAGATCGATCGATCGCGAATGATATCGAATATCGAAGATTGGCTTACACGCAAAAGAGAGGATTATAAATCGTGGCGCTAAATCCCAGCACGTTATCAGGTGAACACCTGCTTCCGGGTGAGAGTCAACGACAGGGGTTGAGCGTAATCTGGTCTGCCAGATTTTGTCGGTATAGATGAGTTTCTACTTTGCCCTTGAATCCATTATGTTAAATATCGACTCGACTCCTTATCGACGATATGGCTTCAAATTGTCATGTACTCATTTCGACTGCAAATAGAGAATAAGAATTGTGACTTGAATTACAAAGTAACTGTTAATTGTCATTGTCATTAATATTTTGTAGAATCACAATTAACTAAAACAGTGGTTTTAAAATGATCATTTGCAGATTAAAGCCAATGTGGACATGAACATTTCAATTTAATTATTACTGATCTTGGCAGCCTTTAGTCGATCAAGAAGTAATCAAACGAAAGTGCAAAATGTAATCTTTCAAGTTCTTTTATTATTTCATAAATCTGTAGTCAAAAGACATAGCAACATAACTGACAATGTCACGATTTAATGAGGAAGTTAATTCATTAGTCGAGAACTAGAGAAAAAAGAGTACATTGACAGTTCTAGAAAAAACTTCTTGAGAAGACTGAATACTGAAGACCAATAATGCTACTCTCCCAAGAGCATATGGTTTGCCTGAAGTTCATAAACAAGGGGTACCATGACGAATAATATTTTTTCTGCTATTAACTAGCCTACATACATTTTGCTCAGGATTTTTCTCTAACATGGACAATAATATTGTTATCAAAAATAGATTTCTTATTAAAGATAGTTGGGATTCTAGAGACAAAATTAAATTCTTCAAAATATCGAAAAACTACAGGTTAGTAATTAAACTTAATGTCGTTTGATGTGATAGCATTATTTACAAAAATTTCGGTTCATATCATCTTACACATTATTAGAATCCGATGGCATGAAACATCTGCCTTTACATCTCAACCAATAGACGAATTTATTATATATCTAAAAGTGGTTTTAAATAATACAATGTTCACTTTTCAGAATAAGTTTTATAAACAAATATATGGGGTACCAATGAGTTCCCCCATTTCTCCAATAGTCGTTAATTTATATATGAAATTCAGTGAATCGATTTTGATTAATTAAGCTTTAAATTTTTTTTTTACTTTATTTAGAAATTACCTTTCTAGTTAAGATAAGTAGACGACATCTTACTTCCTGTCCCACGAGGAAGAATGAATATGTATCTACAGAAATTTTATAAATAAAGTAAAATTAGATGTAACTTCATTAACTTTTTAACTTTTCATTTAATGTATGCAGACCAATATTGAAACATGATCATTGATGTACATCGTCTGTAAAATTGTTATGCAAACTCATCCTATCGGCAAAGTGGTTATCATTTTTGACGATTGTTCTTTGAGTCCATTAAGAACGTTCAGAAAATAAAAAAGTAGAGATTCAGTATTTTTTTTAACGTAAAATAAAATTATAAGTTTTGTTAAAGAGAAGTTCTGGGGGCAGTCTGGCCAAACTGCTCTTATGCACGATGTCTGATCAACCACATATCTTTTCACTTATCACGTGCTTAATACCAACATTACTTTACGCGATGAATAAGTAGATTCAGAGCTAATTACAGAATCGAACTTTATTCTGATATTGAAACGTTCAGAGGATTTTGCAGACAATAAAATTCAAGGTCACCCATGAAATGTTCTTACAATCAGTATTCCCGTGAATATGTTCCTTATCGCTATTTTCACAACAGTATTTCTGGCAACCAGAGCCTAAAATAGGATATTCGCACGTATTTTTTGTATCACCACAAAATACATTACTAGGTTTTTGCAAGCGTACATTTATATTCCTGTATCAGAGCAGAAATGTGCAAAATGTTAATGAGAATGTAGTGTATTCGAAATGTCAGCTTTTACGTTCAGTTGCCATTTTTCATTGCCAGGCAGATTTGGACGTACATATTGTTACGATAAGATGCTATTTCTTGAACAAAATTCGTGTACCGTTCTGTATGTCTGAGATATACGCTCAAAAAGAATCTGTCTTTATGGTAAATAAATAATTGCAATGCTTTGACAAAATTTGTATTGTTATTATGGACATATTTGTAAATAACAATACCTTTTTTACAAAAAAATTGCGAGATATTTGCGTACGATTACCGTGGGTATAACCTAGATAGTCATGCCAATATTTTTAATAAAAATGTTCATAGTACAGTAATTTTTTTTCTGTAATAAAATCACGATCTGTCGAAAGAAATCCTCTGGTTGTACTTTTATCGGAAGATGACACTTGGTAGTATTGTATAGAAATGTGATTGAATAAATTATTTTATTAAGTACGTATTATTCCAAAACATTTTATTTTTATTTTTATATTTTTTTTTAAATAACTTCAGAGAACTCTTTCATTAATTCTATTTGACTGTGAAAAGAAATATATCATCCATAAAAATGGTCGTACAATTTTTAAGTCGAGTATGTAAGAGCATAGACGAAATACTTGAGTATTAAATTACAAATTGAAATTACTGAAAATGTTACTTAAAAACCTGGCAAATTCTAATATATAATTCAGTGATAACATTGTTATGAAAAATATTTTTCCTCTACGCAAATGTTTTTTGTAATTCTTATTAATTCGGAATGTGACTTTTAGATTCATGATATAAGATAATCTTAATCTAATATAATTTACAATGTAAAACATTTCTTCTGCTACTGTCCAGATGCATAAAAATAAACTTATTAAAAAACGTGATAATAAAATATTAATTTACACCGACGTTTATCATTTCATTGTATGAAATAAAATTTCATCTTGATTTATAAAACAATGACATTTTTAATAAGCTTATGTTTCAGATCTGCTCAGTTATAAATAACGTCTCTCGTGACTTGTCCTGCTCATTCGAGAGTACGGTGACAAATATAATTGGACTGCGGTAGGTGGTATATTTCTACTTCTGATTCGCCTTTTTCTTTAGTGTTTTTAATCCCATTTCTTTAATTTGATTATTTCACTTCGAAGGTTTTTTTATTTAATGAAATACATTTTTCCATCATCTTAATTTACTGAATAAATAATTTCCTTTTATGCAGAAATACAGTGTAGAATAATAATTCATGTTTGAGAGTAAACTAAGTCATTTTTTCACCAAATTAATCTTGTGAACGTATATCAAGTAGAGCAGAAGGCAGGTTGGAGGTTCATGATATACGATTCATTCCATGGTATTCAACGATATAATGCACCCACACGAGTAACATACTAACGTGTACAGCATAGTTAAGCTTAGATTAGATTAGGGTAACGTGTTAATCTTTTGTTCCAGGAAGTTGTACGTGAATAGTTATACGGCCTATTACCCACCTATTCACTTACTATTCTAAAATTTAAATTATAGTAAAGTTAGTTTACGTAGCTAGAATTACAAACATATCTTGTTTCTCAGATCGATTAGAGCAATTTATACCAAATCTCAAGAGACGTTGGCCGAAAATGCCCAGGTTTGAACTAAACTCCATTCTTCTACTAATGTATATCCTACATTCTATATAAAAAAATTATTTAAATAAAAAATTAAAAACAATGAAAGAAATGTGTATGTTTTCTAAACAATTTAATTAATTTATTGTACATAATTGAAATTTAATAACTAATAATATTATTTATTACTTCACAAATTTTAATTTTAATCAGTACCATTCAGATAGAATATAATTATAACAATTACAAATTTTTCAAAAATATCACTATTGTGATATATTTCAGTTGAAAAATAAGAGAATCTTCATTGAATTGCGCATTTCTTTCAAATGACGTAGACATTACATGAAAAATTTTAAATGAAACAAAATTTAATAATATGTAATTTATTTTTTGTAATATCAGTTAAACACATTCCTAATTCCGTTCAAATATAAAATAACATATTAATGATCAGAATTCTACAAAAGTTTCTGCAAAAACATAATTCTACACATTAAACCAATATATTCTGTGAATAAAAATGAGTTAATATTACATCAAATAGAATGCATATTGCTTGTATTTTTCGCTGAAAATTTATCATAATTCCTAGAATTTTTTTTAACTTAACCCTTTGAAGCATACACAGAGAGAAAAGAAATAGTTAACGGAACCTTTTTGTAATAGTAAAACGCGTAAATAAGAAAAGTTGTTGCATTAACTATTTCCATGGTAAACGGTACAATAAAATTGTTCCATTTGCTATTTTCCGATGGTTAAATGGTTCGTACATAACTTCAAATATCGACTCTAACCTTGCATATAGTTAATTCTACTACTTAAGAAGTTAAAATCGATTTTACTATTTTTTCGAGGTTCCATTAACAATTTTTTTCTCTCTGTGTAAATTTTTCTTTACACGGAGAATGACTGAAAATTATTACTGGGGGTTTTAGAGGTCGCTGATTACGAATCTGAACTCAGATTTTCAAAATTTAATATGCCCGATCCAAAATGGCGGACCGTTATGTTGAAAAGTTACTAGATTGATATGAAACTGGGCACCCCTGGGGTTTTCGGGGTCGCTGATTACGAATCTGGTATTAGATGGCAAACCAATAATAACTTTATTTATTTTCGACCAACAATCAGAACTAAATGACGAATACCAGTAAATTTTTCAGTCGCGATTTATGAAATTTTAACATTCCGATCCAGCATTTTGGATCCGCCTTATTCAAATTTCCAAATTCTGTAGTCAGATTCGTCATCAGCGACAAAGAAAACCCCCGTGTACTCACTATCAACCCGATCAAGAAACTTTTTGCATCTTGGTCGGCCATCTTGGATCGGCCATTTCGAATTTTCAAAATCTGTGGTCAGATGCGTTATCAGCGACCTTAAAAACTCTATTGTACTAAATTTCAAACAATTATATTAAAAAACAACGTCAATAATGATTTTTTTCGAAAAAATCGGGATTTTTTAATGTTTGTTTATTTATGAATCATATATCTTAATATTATATCTTACATTCTTGTATCACTATAGTAACATAAAATAGCAAAAACACCAATCGAAATGCGTTGATTACAATTTAAATGAGCAAAAATAAAAAAATCGAGGTGGTAACGTCGGTTACCACCATGCTTCTAAGGGATAAGTGATAATGGCAACGCTGGTCCAGTACTTTGCCACTTAGGGTCCGTAAAAGTTGCTGCCGTCAGTATCCAACAGGTTCCCTTTCAGCTGTGGGATAGTATCATTTAAGGATAAACTACACAGTGCCCAACAAGTAGACAATTTTCACCATCACCCAAAAAATAAATTACACAATCTATCAGGATCAGATCAGGACCTGGATTTACATTCAGGTTGTCTGATCGGGGTCTTATTCAGATTAAATTTCCAATCGGTTAATGCGCCAAAATATCAAGTTTATATACATTGTATGAGATGTTTCTAAAAAATAATTTAGAAAAAGTATGAAAACCATAATATAATACAAGTTAAATTTTCTTTTTAGTTCAATCTCGACTGTAGGATTTTAATTAATATGGAAAACAATCGATGCTAGTAAATTTCAAAGTATTTCGAAATCAAATTATGGAAAAGCTTGAACTTCAAGTATAAATTTTAATTTAAAAAATTGTACAAGCTTTACATCAATTTACTGTTGTATAGCGTGATAATATAAGGACGCCTATCTTCCTTTCTGTCCTTTGTAAAAATACCTCCAATATTAAAAAAGCAATAATAAAGATGCATGTTCTACAGAGGCAATTGGAAAACTTGTAAACCCCTCATTAAAATTCCGAAGGCATTCATATATTAAAGTTCGGTGCACTTAATTATACGGAAATACCGTACGTTTCTGCTTTCATTTTACGGACGCCATTCTCTTGCGACTCGGAACTAATGTACACTCAGGAAGAACAAATAGTTAGCAGACAAAAGCGCGAGCATGCGTCCGCCTAGGAGAGAGCATCCAGGCGAGAGTCTCGATATATTCAAGCGAGAGGTTGTGCACCAAGAATCGATAATGTTGTAATTAACGCGGTCAGGGCAAACTAGCTGCTAGTAAGCGTATCGTCGTTAAAGATGATAACCGGTCAAACAATACCAAGTCCTATTTTTCCTTCCTTCCCAATTGGAAGGTCAACAACGTTCATGAGTCTTTTTTCATTTTTTAACCGTTTAACTCAATCTTCCTTCCTTCGGCGAATAATTAATTATCTGATTAAGATTTCAATTAAGTAATGTAATTTTTCTTCTGGGAGCGTAATCTTTGAAACCATTTGTGTAAGTGGTTTGAATTTGGAGAGATTAAGCCTGTTAAAGAGGTCAATTCTTACAATGATATTTCCGAGCATTTCAAATTGATATAAATTATTTTTTAATCCAATTAAAATGATTCTTCAAAACTGGTCCATTTTAAGTATTAGTTTACTGAAAACTTTGAACATACAGAAGTTTGCAATCAATTCATCTCTTAGGTATGAAACGGTTTATTATTTAATTGGCAGATCCATAGAATGTTGCATTTAATGTTTTTGTACCACTCTGCTTTGTAATATTTTCAGACTTATTGACAATAATTTCGTATCATATATGTTATTCATATAGAATTCCATTAAACCTTTTATAGTTTTTATTCTAAAATTAAACCGGGACAACCCAATTAAAAGTAGACGCACAGAAACAGTGCTTTTTCGTCCTGTCCATTCATATTCTATCCTTAATTTTCTCTTTATCTCCATTTATAACATCTATTACTATGTTCTTAACCCTCCTCATGTAGAACTCGATGTATAACTAAACATTCGAACCCTCGCATCGCTCGCGCGACAAACTTCGCACTTATCGAAGATCGATTCGGTAATTGCGCCCTTGTTACTTAATGTGGCCGATCCAAATAAATTATCTTTTTTTTTTATCACGAATGTCTAACTTTTATAATTATATAAAAGAACAATGTCTAAGAAATTATAATTGATCTGATAAATTAGCCTACAATTTTTTCTGAATTTTTCTACTTTTTTTTCCTTTCTGTGTGTGTAATACATTTTGAAAAAGAAAAACATTTCTGATGGAGTATGCGGTAAGCAGGACTTTGACACGCATTTTTGAGATTTTTAAACGCAACCTTTTTTTAGAAATTTGAATGCCGACCTCGCTTATGACTCCACCGACAATCCTCGTATTCGCAGAAAAAATGTATCGAAAAATACTATTTTTTAACCCTCCTGACCACAAGTTTTTCTTTTCCCATATGCAAACAATGTAGTTGGGACGAGTATACTCGTCCTTGTGCACAGGAGGGTTAATATATAAAAATATAGTCTTTCGGAGAGAACATTTACGTCAATTAATGTTCGATGTGACTTTGTCCTAATATGGTATTTAACTTGTAACGAAATTTGTGTAATACATCTTTTATTGCACATTAAAAAGTTGCAAAGTCTTAAAATCGTTACATCTCAAATTAAGCACCGTAAGAGCCTTAACCCTCCTGGGCACAAGGGCGAGTACACTCGTCCAAACTACACTGTTTCCATATATGGGAAAAGAAAAACTTATGTTCAGGAGGGTTAATTTTAGTCTAAAATTGATTTACACGAACAAAAAATTTAGAGCGAAAACTTTTCAATAAACTGCAATTTCTTTTCTGAAGGAGTTCCGAGATCGTATCAGGCATCAGAATCCTGCGGCATAATAAGTTTTTCTAAAAGTTGGTCAATATTACGATTTAAATTACAAAATGGCGCGATTGATACGAAATTTGTTCGTCATTTGCGTTTCAGAAAAATACTTCTTGTATTGCATGCAATCATTGCATTGCATATAAATCAATTTACACAAAACATCGTATTTTAGGGTGACGTGCCGCACTTTTTTTGACTGATGTGCAACATTACTTTTTTGCTAGTTTATTAATATTTTATGATAAAAAATGTGTATATGAAGTGTTCCTGCGACTTTAAAATAGTTTAGATATTTTGCCGCGAAAGTACAAAAATAAAGACATGGTTGCGCCGCGCCGGTCAATTTTAACCGGATATGAAAGGTCGACTATATCCTAATTACATGTTTTTCATCAGATTTAGAATAATTGGCATTGGAGAATCCGGTATTTAAAATTTCAAGTATTTTACTAGTATTGTACATCATCCCAACTTTTTGAGAAAATTTAAGACTAAAAAACGGACGTTTTTGAAAATGTGAAAAATATTTAGTAAAAATTTTAAATTCTAATAATACAGGAATGTTTTATGTTAATTCCTTTAAATTATTGAATATTGAAATATTTAACAATTTGATGACCTTGATTGACCTTCTTTTTCAAGCAATGAAAAAAAACGTTGCCCAAAACCATATATTACGACAACCAAAGTGAGTCCAACCGAACCGACTTAGTACAAAATGACATGTATTTCTTTCTGTGCACATGTTATTTTAATGTAATGAGCGATATTTTCAATTTTAAATATAGAATTGATTTTTGTAATTTTGCTCCTTTGGGAGATTTCATTTATGATGAAATTTTTTTTTAATATATCAGTTGTACAAACATGAATGAAAACAATTTGATCTTTTAAGCTGTTCAGATGAATAGCAATAAAAAACATTTGATAAAAATGATTATGGCTCAAAGAGTACGCTATTCCTTTCAGTTTTCGCTATTTATTCGAATTATTCACACTCGATCGGATTCTAAAGAGGCAGATCCCATTGATATTTGCCTTTTAGCGCATTCTTCCGTCTTGTTTTTCTTTCCGTGCGATCCGTCAGACTTTCTTCCGAATAAAAGTTTCTTGGCTCAGTAAAGTCACCAGAGAACAGCGATGGCTACCGAAGGCTGCAGAAGGATTAGTCCGTCTCTCAGTCGCTTTTAATTTTTTTCGTTTCCCTACTTCCTTTCTTCGCGTCCATCTGAAAGTTTTGTCAGTCAGCTTTTAGTTCTGCAGAGCTTAGAGGCTTTGGAAACTTAAAGAGGTGCGGCGCATGTCGAGGAACTCAAGCTGAACTAACGGATATTAAATTTTCTTTTGAAGTGTTTGATGTTTCTGTCATAAACGGTATTTCATTATATACGGACATGCGTTCGTTAGAATCTGCAGCGATGGTCCCACTGAGGTCTTCCACCTGGAAAACATTTTCTAGAAGAGGTCATTACATAAAAATATAAGGCCTTCCTTTGATTAAATGAATAATTAAATTGGCATCTGTCATTAATTAATTGGTTACAATGATATTCAGGGAACACTTACTGATATATCGTTTTTTGTTTACAAATTTTCACTTTTTGACTGATAAAGCAATCCTGTCAAGTGCGTCACTCGAACTCGGTTCAAACTTTGCAAGACCATTGTAATTGATGAAAATAGGTCATTAAACTTTCTGCCATAAATTACCAGAAACAAACTGGTGGCTCAAATGTGGTAAAAATTGGGAAAAATAAAAATTCACCGAAACTCATTCGGAATAAAATGAAATAATGCACATTTGAATTAACCCCTTCGTGGTGAGGTTGGGATGAGTTTTCGGGGTCGTTGATTACGAATATGAAGTCCATTATTAAAAATTCACAATGGCGGATCCAATATGGCGAACATATTTTTTTGAAATCCTTGGATTCTGTTGAAACCTGTTACGTGTTGAAATTAAAAAAAAAATAAGTTTATTTAACATTTTATGTTCTGAGTTACGATAATGTATTCATATTTACACATAATTTAATAAACTATCATACATTACATTTTTTTCTGTTTTTAACACTGAATGTGTAAGATAAGAGCAACACTACCCGAAATAGAAAGAAGATTTTTGAACACCCTATTCAGAGAACGTAATTTGGACAAGTCATATTAAGAAGAATGTATGTGTGATGTAAATCTACTTGTTTTTTGTGCTTTTTATTAAGTTTTTCGAATGTACATCTATAGAGGTACTCTCACCCTTGAGGCGTTAAATTAATCATAAACTTTTGGAAAATCTACTGGTAAATTAATTGTATTATTTACATTTTTTATAAATAACAAAATTCTTGTACAATTTATATTATTCTGTGTACATTTTTCATATCGTTACTTCCTGTATTTTACAGATGTGGAGATTGATTAAGTCAGGACAAAAATTCTTTTTGTACTATCCGCACTTTGACATCCTTTTATTGATATATTTGCAACAGTTTATTTCTCTGCCATCAAAGAAAGAATGGATAGGATTTTCAAATAAATCGGTTCTATTTGTATTGAGTACAGCTTCATGCCAGATGTATAGAAATACTGCTCTGTATCTCGGTGAACAAAACTGATCGTAGACTAGAGCTCAGAGTGTTATCATATTATTTAGTTGGTGTAATATAATCTTAATATTGTGGAGAATACCTCTAAATATCCAGAGGTTACCCGAAAAAAGTTACTCTTGCTGTAATTTGCTGAATTTTGATATGTACGTAAACTGAAATTCAAGATTGTAAAGCAGCATCGAAACTGGGAAATAAAAGAAGAAGACATTTTCAAAATACGTGGGGTAATGTTGTATCTGCCACTTGGAATGTTAAACATTCAATATCATATTTATATTCAGCAAGCCTAAAATACTCGAGTAATTAGATTCAAGCCTATTATATCGATTCACAAGATATTGAATAAATCATATCCGCCATTTTTAATTTTGAAAATTGAACATCATATTCGTATTTAGAAGCCCCAGAAATTCCCGAGGGAGGAGATTCAATGAATTCCATGAATATTTATTTTTTTTTACGTATTTCAACCGCTATCTTGTATCTCGTAATTTATTGCACCGAGTTTAATGGACAATTTTCATCATGTATAATAACCTTTCGATGACTCAAGTTTTTGAACCAAATCCAAATGATGCATCTGTAAGGGTTCCCTTCTGCGCTCTACGCTTTTTATTTTCTTTTAGTTGGAACATTCATAACAGTAGCATTAATACTATACTTTAAAAATAAGAGAATTGTGTGAATGTATTTTGTATGTCTAGCGTAATTTTACTATTGAATTCTGTCAATTAATGTTAGGTTAGTGTATTTATAGAATATATGATGGAATAATAATGCTTAGACGTTGCAAGTTTATATTCAAAAGAAAACCTCGTTTATGCAGGTATGTTCGACCCAAATATCAACAGCGGCAGTATTTGCACGTCGGATGATTGCAGCAATATTTAGCTAGAGAATAATGTCAACAAATAGTCTGGGATTTGTACTAGCTGCCCCTACAACAATGGACAGAATTGGACGACAAAGTGGTGATTTTTCTATCCGGCTTTTAGTCGCTAAACAATAACCACATTCAGGTGTCAGTGTTGTGCGAACGTTTTTCATTCTGAAGGTTAACAGCCAAAATAATGTCAACATTTAAAAGGTATCAACTGAACATCGTTTACTGAAAGTATGAGTGTCGTTTGTTTATGAGAAACATCTTAAAGCATGATATTTTTTATTCTCTACATTTTTCTATTTCAAAGAGTAGTTAATTTTTACGAAAAAAACATTGACTATTTATTTAGTCATTAAACTAAAACATTTGGTCTTTAAAATCTGTTTACATTTTGATAATTCGGTACTGATTATTTACGACCCACAGCTTAAAGATAATAACTAATGCAGTTACTAAGTTAGTAACTAATTTCAGTAGTCCGAGTATACAGAGAAAAACAAGTTTTAAATTTGCTAAAAATGATATTTAGGTACATAAAATTATCCGATGTAGTGGGCATAAGCTTGTCTTTTTCTAATACACATTAAAAGCAACTTGTGAATATTCTTAAGTTCAAACCTTTAGTTTCATTGGATATGTAATTGTTTGTTGATGGTTTTATTCCCTCGGCAATATTACATAATAATTGCCTGGAATATTGTATATTACCATTGGCTCTCTGTCAATTTTGTTCTCAACTAAATGTTAAAACGATATGTTGCGACGTTGGAATTTACTCAAGACAAAGTACAATTTCAATAAATCTTACAAATTTCTATGCTGGGAGATATTGTACACTTTTACATAATTTTCAAAGCTGAAAATCTTACATAAGCTATCTTACTATTATATAATCGAAAATATAGTTTTGTAAGAAATTTATTTGTCACGAGTTACATGATTTATATTTGTAGAAGTTTTACGTAATAACTTTACAACTATATTTCATTCATGGCATTGCAATGACGTTTCTTTTAAAAAATGCTATTATCATTAATTTCACATAATTTTCCATCGGCAGAAATTTATTTTATTCTGGTGAAAGTTGAAATATTAATACATTTCTGCCCATACCACTTCAATAATTTTCTTATTTTTTATAATTAAACTCCTTTATATAATAAATAGTAAAAAAAATCATACAAGAACTAAAATTGCCAAATTACATGAATAAACGGAAGTAAAAACTAAGCTTTCTGCTTTAGGCTTTACGCAATCTAATTGGTTTCTGTCCAGTATTTCCACCAGTTGTACTGTAGTAATGTACTGTTCTTTTACTGATAGATGAGGCACTTTTTGGTCAACATCATTGCAAAAATATGATATATAATCGGCTGGTTCCTAGTCCTCATAACCAATAGAGGGAACTGGACAATTCGGTTCTGAACGTGAAAGTAAAGGCATTCTGTTTTAGAAACAAAAACTAAAAGAAACAAAATCAACAATTAAATATAAATTCAAATCATTCAGAATTCCAATCTAATTTTACAGTATCGAACATTTTATACGCATGTTAGTTTCCATCCGAAAGTATTTAAAAGTGTAAATCAATTGTTGCAAGAAGAAAGTACTAATCAAAGTAAATAGACTTTGACACTGCTAAACCTTTTTTAAGCAAGCTGCTGAAGCATTTTCTCGTTCTGATGTGGTAAGAGAGGTAATTAGGCGAGGAAGGCTACCAATATTGTAGGTCCAAGTAGGTTAGGATTTGTCATAGCAGGAACGTGGGAGAGGAATTATCCAGTAGAATGTCAACTATGATTCTACCATTTCGATTAAACAGTGCACTCCAAAATCTTCGAAGAATCGTCAATTTTTTCACAGCAGTGAAAATTAAATTTTGCTAGAAAAATTCACCATTTTTTAATGACGATAACGATGGAAACGTTGGATTGTTTTAAGATTTCTTGAAAAGGAATTGATAGTGCATTTGACCGCAATCGACAGGTCCCGGGTTCAACTCCCGGTGCATCAAGACTTTTCACTTTTCAAAAAATATTAAAACAATCCAACCTATCTAATCCAATCCATTGTTACCATCATCAAAAATTTTAAGTTTTTTCCAGCACAATTTGCATTAATATCTGTTGCAGCAGACGAGTTTCTGTCATCAGAAAAAAATTAAAAGTATGCATCATAAAAATATCGTGATTTGCTCGTCCAAGACGTACATCAATTGTTTATTAAAAATTATTATTAGAATGGCGAAAAAAAATATTCATCGATATAAGTAAAATGCTCAATTATACTTTTCCATATATTAACTAAAAAATATAGTTTAGGTTAACTAATAAAATTTACAACTTTTTTACCTTTACACATATATTGTAAAATTACTTAAGTAGAATAATCCTATTTCAATGTTA
The DNA here is from genome assembly GCA_030407085.1 of Trichopria drosophilae. Classification (NCBI taxonomy): domain Eukaryota; kingdom Metazoa; phylum Arthropoda; class Insecta; order Hymenoptera; family Diapriidae; genus Trichopria; species Trichopria drosophilae. The sequence continues at coordinate 160,151,849 of CM059583.1, forward strand.
TACATTTCTGTTTAAAACTTAATCCTAAATCTAGCCTCTGCATATTATTAAGTTACTGGCTACTAATCTTATACAATCCAAATCATTGTCCTTGACTTTAATTCTATGAAGTTTTTAGATTTCTAAAATAAACTTGAACTTTCAAATTAAAGTTTTCATGTAAGTACTTTTTTCAATATCAACGGCATTCACCACTGACGAATTTATTTTCTATATTAAGTTTAAATTTAGTATAAAACTTACGTACTGAGGTAATAAAGGTCAAGAATATAATAAAAGTATTTTTTTAGGAATAACCAAATTTTGAACAAAAAATAAAAATGAGAAAAAAATCCAATACTTCACAAGACCCTCTTATAATCTGCCGAAAAGGATTTATATATACATGTGATGTTGGGGAAAAGCTCATTGAGCTGGGTTAAACCAAATCGCCTAGGACGTTTGAAAAGGCGCGCGAAATGATCGAATCGTATGTGTTCCCGAGTTTTCTCTGGGTCTTGCTGCTCATGCATGGAATTTCATTTACTTCCTTTCCGAAGGGAACTTCGAATCAGTGCCGTATAAAGTTAATTTTCTTTTCTTTACAAAATATTTAATTTGATTTTAACGCTATGCTTTTATACAAATTAAGTATGTTTTTGTATACTGTTAAATTAAAATTAATGAAATTTTATGTGTTACTTCGCCTTTAGTTTCAATCTCACAAAATGTGTATTTTTTTTTTTGTTCCCAATAAACTTATTTTCTTTTTACCGATGGCCTAGTTTAATTCGTTTATTAAGCAGTTCGCTTGAGTCGTGCACTTTTTTCATCGAAATTATACTGATTTTTCGGACATGTCGATTAAATGAGTAAGAAATTAATTGGTATTGCACTATTGAAAGTCAAAATTTTTGAAAGTATGTAAAAATTATGTTAACTGTGAAGCAGAAAATAGCCGAATACTCCCGATTATTAAATTGTCTTCGATTTACCGTGGTCTCGAAACGGAAACGTCTGCTATTAAGCTCAAAGGTTTAAATGCAGACTCTTATACGTCGAATGAAACAACGTGTCTTCATATAAAAAAGCTAATAAGATACGTGTCTTTTATGTGTCTAGCTTTCTGATGGACACTTATCTGAAAGGGATCAAGATTTTCGAAAACTGTTTTCGAACCGATTCATAATGCATAAGCTTAAAAATGGTAAACTGTACAGTTTATGAACATAAGCTGAAAATGGCTTACTTCCGCCCGCTCTCTTAGTTCTAAGCTCACTACATTCAGGCAGGAAACTTCCAACTAAAGCAGAAATGGCCAACATTACGTCTAGTACAGTACACTTTGTATCAAGAATGGAACGTTGCCAATTCCTGCTGGAGTTGGAAGTTTGCCCCGTGAACGAAGTCAACAGTACGGACAAGGGCGCGGAAGCTGGCGCAAAATATATTCCCTACACATTAGCGAACGAAAATTGTCAATATTAAAAAGTAACGGTTCATCGACTATTAATTGTTCGGAAATTTGATTGTTTTAAACGATATTTTGCTATATTTATTTTATGTCATGCAATGATGCACGTAGATCAGATACATGATTTGTGTTTAGAAAAGTATTTATTAACAATTAATGTATTAAATTTAATAACAATTATCAAGAATATAACGTTTGATCAGATTACAACCAGGATCATACCAGGTTTCTTTCAAGGGAAACACAAATTTCTATCAATTTACGTAAAAGAACAAAAAATTGATTTAATGTATAAATTTTTTAAAATTGTAAAAAAACATTATTTTTGTAAAGCTTGCATTTTCAATCTAATGGCTCAAATAAGAATTTCTTACTTTGTTACTTTGAAATATTAATTATACTATTTCAGGCTTATAATCGCAAACATTTAACCCCCATACACACGAATTGTCCCGGACTAATACACTATCAAATGCCCTTTTTTCTTGGAAACTATATGTAGGGAGTTAGGTATCCTTTCTAATATGTTAGAGGTCGCTGATTCCAAACCAAATATCAATTTTTCGAAATTCAAATTGCATATTAAAGATTTAAAAATAATATACTTTGTCCTAAAAGTATTTACTCGGCGTTTTTTTGACATGATGAATATAGCAATATTTTTCAATTTTTATGCGAATGAAAGATGGCGAATTCAAAACACCACAGGAAGAATTTTAAAAATAACTTATATTTTTGTCCGAAAATGTTTCTGGGGGATTTTTTTGGACCAAGGAATGCATATTTGTAATAATTTTTAATTTAAAAAAATCTAAAATGACTATTTTAAAATGGTCACAAGTTCTTTTTCAAGATTTTTGAGATTCTGAAATACCGAAATTTTAAATAAAAGATTGTATATTAGAAATTGACAACTCTGAGTGCCTACCATTGGGATTCTTTTTTTCTTCATTTATGATCCTTTTTGTATATATAGATCCGTGATTTTGGATCCGTATTCAAAATTAAAATGTATGGTTAATTACATATTTTCATTAAGCATTATCGATTCTGTTTTGCAATATTTTGTAAACTGGGAATGCCATCATAATTGAGCAATATCTGTGAACACTTGTTTACTGATCAGGAATTAAGAACGAACGCTTAATAAGGCGCACCTTGTCAATACTGGATCAGGACTTGATCAATTTTCAGATAGCCTGAAAAGATTTCTGGCTTGAAAATATGATCGTGGCAGTAATTGTTATATTCCCATCGTTGCGCTGAAAGAGTGTTTAGAGAAATTTCTATAATGTGTGGTTTCAGAGGAATATACTCTTTAAATGAAAAAAAAATCCTATCTGGCAAGGCAAATGTTGTACAGGTATTCTATTTATTTCATAAAAATGAAGAAACTTCTGTATTTGCCGATTACATGTAGGTCCCATACAACATAATATGCTTAACAAACATAACAAAAACACAAGGAAAATGTAGTTAATGTGCTAAAAGTTTCAGTTATTTTTAAAAGGAATATGAAAAAAAACCTTGACGAATATACTGATGTTAATACAAATTAATTATTGCACTATAGAACCAATAGAAGGAAATATTTATATATAATTTCAATAATAATTTTTTAAAGACATAAAAATATTGCGATTTGTATAAAGAAATGGATTGTTTGATGTGCTGCAAAAACGTTGCAGATAATGCTTAGTAAAATATTCCTATATTTAGTTATACATGATGATAAGAAATACTTATAATATGCTCAGCTTTCTCAGTTACATAAGGTCATAAATATTATTATTCCAAAAGTCAATACGAACTACTTTAGTGTCGAAACTATCTGAACTTTGTAAACAAATTAAAAAACGAAGCGTAAAGTTTTTTGCAAGAAATTAATAACAAAGATTTCCTTGATTATTACTAAATATTACTCCTTTTTTCTAATTCTTAGATAAGGAATTATCACTTTCGTTTCATTCAATTTAATGCCATTATGGGACCATACAAAAAAAGTATAAAAACTTAAATGTTATAAGAACTTGAAATGTTCGAAACAAAGTACAACTTTCTGAAAGTAACTGCACTTAAATTACTGTTAATGCCACATTTTTTTCTACATCTGATGTACACCAATACAAAGAATGGAAAATAAGTTTAAAGTTAAACGCAATGAAGAAAAATAGAGAATAAATCGGATTGCCTTGACCTTTGTATTAATTCTTCATAAGTAAAATTGGTTTCTATACATAATAAATAAAATATATTTGTAATGCAAATTTCTTAAACTACTTTATTTATTGTAATTAAGATTTGCTGTTAAAAATTAACATTACATCTTGAAAAGAAGGAAGGAAATGAATTTGTTGTGAATTTGCGTGTGATATTAAAATGGATTTATTAGCGATACAACTAAGATCATTCCTGATTCAAGTGTGAAAATTTTTTCAAGGAAAATTTAGCCTGAAGCGATTTTTAGCAGGAATATGAAAAAAGATACCATGACAAATATACTAGTTGGTATTAAAATAAAACCAACAATTGCACTAGAAAACTAATAAAAAGAAATATTTGTATAAAATTGTCAACAGAATTGAATTGAAAACTGTTATGTATAGAAGAGATTTGTATAATTTTATAAATTCATAGTATTAACATTTATTGCAATTTCTAAAATATTTAATGACGATTTATGAAATAAAATTTGGAACTCGAGAAATGTTACATACAAACAGAAATGTCATGAAACTGCACTTCTGCGATGTAATTATCATCATATCCTCATTTCGGATGTTGAACTCGATATATATGCAACTAATGCTGAATCTCCAAAAGCGACGCTGACATGCCGGGACTTTAATTAAAACAGAGGAAGATTTATTTACGTCACTGGGTATAGTCGCTACTTAACAATAACTAATTACGTTTAATATAACGTGTAATAAAGGTGTATATTAAAGGGCGTTCTCAGCTAGTACGAAATCTCTTTCCCTCCCCAGGAAGTAATTGAGCATTTCTTTATCCGCAGGTTTCGAGTGATAAATAGCCGCGGTTGCTGTGTTTTTCCAGTGATAGTGGCGTTTGGGATATTAAAGTGCGATTGCTGCGTACCTGCTGTAAAGATAACTAAAATTGCGAAGATTAAGGATACGATTATGTCTCGACTCTAAGAGGAAATTGAATTGTTAAATTTAATATTGCTTGTACTATAATTGCCTACATTATTCTTTGCTGTCACAAAACGTGAAACAATAACATTTCTCGATGTTACTGCAAACAACAGTAATTGAGATATTAGTGATTGGTAAATACACTAATAGTGCAATAGGTTACTTACCCATGTTCATTAATTAATGCTGGACTCATGCGTCACGAATGCGTAATTTGCCGCAACAAATGTACTGAATTCAGCTTGTATTTTACATTGAATGTCGGTTTATCTGTCTATAATTCCACGCGATTCTCGAGCGCAATTGATTTCATACTGATTACCAGTAAACTTAGTATTTATAACATTTACGTCATCGTTTGCCATTTGCGATATGCTTTTATGCAATTGTTTCTAAACTGGACGCATTTACAAAATTACGTAATCTAACTACTCATATTCACTCCACAACCATGTTGGTGAAAAGGGTGTATTTGTAAATAATTATTTACAAATAATCATTAATGGATTTCGCTTAATATGTACAAAAAAAATAAATTATAAAATAAAATTTATAAAATAAATTTCTTAACACGGCTTGCTTACTTATCATTCAAATTTAATGCATACTGTCAAATATGTATTTATTTATCACAAATATAAATTGGTTAAATACAACTTATTATTGCTTGTGCATTAAATTTTTATAATTCTTATCTTCAATATACATTTTGTATGTTGAATAGATTATGTATAGATTATGAGTGCTCAATTCTACATATAATCTATGCATTCATGATTATGTATAAATTATGTATAATTTATTCATAATTTTTTTGCCCAAGTAGCAAAGTCATATTTCATAAATTATATAGATTCTTCTATATACAGTGCATATAAGAGCTGGACATACATAATTTGTTTATAATTTGTATATAACAAATATTCTGTTCGCGCATATAATCATTATGCATAATTTTTAAATATTTTATATTTTTATAGGACAACAAATTTCTTGTCTCATACTCTGAGCGCAAAATGAGATTTGTTCCCTATGTTGTGGGAGCAAAATAGCGCATGCTGCGTCTAGGGAGCAAAATGAATTTAGCCGGAGCAAAATGAATTTAGCCGGAGCAAAATAAGTTTCTCTTACTCTATTCCCAAAAAAATATCTTGCTCCCTAAATGGCGGGAGCAAAATAGCACGATCTCGTATCAGAAAATAATATGTTCAACAAGGGAGAACAGGTGTTTGCAGACTCATTCGAATTGCCGACCTCGCTTCGCTCGTATATCAAACTCGCCCTCGTCGGCAAACACCTATTTTGCTTCCTAGTTGCACAATGTACTATTAATAATTCTGACCGGTATTTGAATGTTTCATGGCGGAGATATGCAAATTGAAGAAAGAGAGAAATCAGAATCGACTGGTGCAAAATAACCCACAAAACGATTTTGCGAACCAGCCGAAAAGGGAAACGACGAAAGTATCACCGGCCACAAGCCATGGATTACCACGAATTTGCACGTGCCACTAAGAAAATCATCAGCAGTTAAAAATCTCAAAATAATTTGTAAAATTAAAAAAAAAATGAAAAATGACATTTGATAATTATTTATTCAATGACTTTATTTGATAATTTAGTTAGTCTTTTCATTATGACGTACTTTTAGGAGGTTCAACCGAAACTGTTTGATATGTTTGCGAATGTGATAAACATTTTTTATTTTTAAAATCAACATACCTTAGCAATAACGTTACTAACCATCCAACGATAAGAGGGAGAACGTAATTTATTTTTGACAGTTTCTTCCGAAATAACATTAAAGCAGGTATATTAACCCTTTTTTCCCCAAAATTATAGAAGCAGATACGTCAGCTTGTAGGGGATCATATCTATTGATGTCTTGTTGTTTATAATTTACTGTTATAATGTATTGGTAGGCCGTAGTCCAAGAAAGAGATTAGGTAGAGCAAGAGAGAGAAATCGCTTTGTGATAAATAATTCCAATGTATTTACGCGATCTATGCTGGACTATTTTGTATTCACCAATCAACGATTAGAGTTATGTCGCCTAATTTCGGAACACGCACTGTAGCTGAGTTTTCACCGAGCATGCGTGTTATCTTCAACGGGCAAACGGGACCACGCCGCGCCGCACGGTGTGCCATTTTTCTTAGCGGCGTAAATTTTTTTTCGAAATCGTAGAACTTTTGATCCAAATGAGCTAGAGGAATAATTCTTTCACCAAATTAAAGATAACGCTTTATAGAATAAGCGAAAAATAATTTTAACCCGAAAAATTAAGTTATTGACCGTTGAAATTAGCATGAATATTAATTTATTGTATGGCGTTCGACGACGTACTCTAGGTAAAAATATTCCTAAAAATACCATAATTTTTTCTCTTTTGATTGCCGTCTCTAGTAATTTGTGATCTGAAAATATTCTGAAAATGTTTGAATTATTATAAAATTTTACCTAATTTTTTAAACAAAACCCGTGAAGTATATTATATGATGGTGTCATATTAATTACGCTTTTTAAACTCACATTGACACAGAACTGTAAATTAAAAACACATTTGACTACAAACAGGTATGTTATTGTTTATCAACATTGTTTAAACAAATAATAATATACGGAATGAATGTGGGCATTCAAAATTAAAATAGGCTTCTTAAAATAATGGTCAAGACTAACAAATAATACTCTATTAAAAAATTTTAATTGTTTGATATTGTTGCTAAATTTTATAAACCAATCGGAAGCTTGATTCACAATGAGGTACCTATGATGGTTCATCTTAGGTAAAATATTCCACTGTCAATAAATCACTGTACTTTTTTTTCATTGGTTGCCTCCTCTAATAGTTCGTCATCAGAAACTGCTCAAACTACTGTAATATTTAAACTAATTAGTTAAATGAAGGACGGTAATGTAAATTATGTGAAATGATTTTGTCATACTTTTTGCGGTTTTTAAACTCATAGGTTTTCAGAATTGTAAATTATAAACTAATGTGACTAAATACGATATGTTATTGTTATTCAAAATTGTTTACACAAATAATAATATATGGAATGAATGTCGGCATTCAAAATTAAAATAGGCTTCTTAAAATAATGGACTAACAAATAATACTCTATTAAAAAATTTTAATTGTTTGCTATTGTTGCTAAATTTTGTAAACAGATCAGAACTATGATTCGCATTCACATGTTTATGTACTCACATTTTCGGTGAAATTTACTTCGGTTTTTTTTGCAATTAATAAAGTAAAATTGTTGACATAAAAACAATTTCAAATATTAATAAATTAAATGAATTTATTAAAAATTAACGGAATAAATTAATTTCTCGGTTTAATTCTCATTAAGTTAAGATGAAATCATTAAATTTCAAATATTATTTATATATCTTTTTAATAAATAAAATTTCATATTATTGTAACAAAGAATGTCTGTTTCAATTGGTGCTTCCTGCATTGTGAAGCAAAACTGCTAACCAAATCTTGTCCAATGATTTCTCTTCAACGAATGATGCGAATTGATTGATTTTTTTTCAATCGACGCGTTCTAACCTAACTTAGAGTTGATTAGATTTTGAAGAAGATCGCCTCTACAGTTTTCGAGTTATTCGTAAAAAAATAGTAAAAAACTGTGAAAAAAATGATACCATTTAACAAATTCTATCATTTTCCGAGAGGAAACCAGTGGTGCGAATTAAAAAGCCGACATGTCAAGAAACCGACAGTCAAAAAGCCGACACGGCAAAAAAGTATTATTTTGCTTACCTTATACCTATTTTTTGACGTATCTATCTTTTAAACTTGTAGGTTTTTTGGCTGTCGGTTTTTTGAACTGTCGGCTTTTTGATTTGTCGGTTTTTTTACCTCCACCCGACACTGTTACAGATTGATCGGGAACTTATTTGTTCATCTCGTTAAGGATCATACACAGCCGCTTTATTTTAAATTTCGGTGAGCCGTGTTGGGGTCCGCCATTTTGAATTTCCAAAATTTAATAAGGGATTTGGATTCAGCGGCAAGATACAAGAAATATTGTAATAAAATGCAAAAAACAAAAAAATTCCCCATCAATAGCGCCATTTTTAGGACACCACTTTGTAAATTAAATCGTAATATTGACCAACTTTTAGTAAAACTCATTATGCCACAAGTTTCTGAGCCCTGATACGATCCCGAAACTCCTTCGCAATAAAAATTGGAGTCTACTGAAAAAGTTTTCGAGTTTTTACCACGTTTCTTTTAGTTTAAGTAGACATATTCAAAAAATCAAAAGTGATATCTAAAAATGGTCCTCACATTCGAAAAGAGCATACCTACAGACTTTAGGGAACCTACATTTCATAAGAATATCTCAAAGATATCCATAAACTTATTGAGGACGAAAACCGGCGATAAATTTTGTCGTTTTGGGACAAAACGGGTTAAAGCATAAAAACAGTTCTTTTCGAATCTGAAATTTAATTCTTCGGTTTTTAGCTATATAAAAGATCCGGGCAAGACGGATATCCTCGGATAATATAATATATACGGGAAGTAGGGGCAAAGTTGGTGGTTTTGGAAAAACTTGTATACAAAAAATATGGGGCTTAAGAAAATTTATTTATTTATTTACCTCCTGAAAATTTACTCGGGGGTTTTCTTACTTTTGCCCCTCACCCTTTATATATATATATATATTATTATTATTATTACTTGAATACGAATCCTGTTATTTAGAGAATATAATTATTAATGAGATATTTTCTTGTTCAATATAAAAGTTTTTAATGTCCTAGAAAAATATCGTTTTTCATATATAATTCTACATACAATTAAATACAATTAAATATGATTATATATACAATTATGTGGTTTTATACATAATATGTAGCCTAATTATTTATTGTTTTATATAACTATATATTGTTCTATCTTCGCCGAGAACTTACCAGTAGGAAATATTACTATTTAATACGAAATTGAAATATTCGTTCAAAAGTTGGACAAATTCATATTATGTTTGGAGAAGTTACTACTGGATGTAGGAAAATTTACTTGTTACGTGGTACATTCTGACAAGATACTATGAAATTTTACTACCTGAAGTAACGAATATTTCATTTTCGTATTATAATAGTAAAATTTATTACAATACTATATATAAATAACATACTACTCATGAGTTCTCGATGTAGAATTATATACAATTACAATTATATATAATCCATTTTTCCCCGTGATATTTTGTCGAAGAGAGGATATCAGCTTCATGGTGTATTATAGGAAGATAAGATAAGATCCAAATTAAATTTGAGATTGGAAGGAGTGTTGCTTGATTCTCGAATATTAAGCGGTTTCTGAATATTATTAAGCAATAGAAATATCAGGCAGAATTTTTTTCAGTGGTAGCAGTTTTGCTTCACAATACACTATGAAGCTCCAATTGAACCAAACATTCTTTGATAAAATAACATATTTATTTATTTAAAAAGATATATAAATAATATTTGAAATTGTTTTTGTGTCAATAATTTTACTTCATTGGTTGCAAAAAAAATCAGAAATAAATTTAACTGAAAATGTGCATTCATAAATATGTGAATGCGAATCATAGTTCTGATTTAAATTTATGAAAATTAAATTTATGATGAAAAATTTAGCAACAAAAGCAAACAATTAAACTTTTTTAATACAGTATTATTTGTTAGTCTTGAACATTATTTTAAGAAGCCTATTTTAATTTTGAATGCCCACATTCATTCCGTATATTATTATTTGTTAAAACAATTTTGATAAACAATAACATACCTGTTTGTAGTCAAATGTGTTTTTAATTTACAGTTCTGTGTCAATGTGAGTTTAAAAAGCGTAATTAATATGACACCATCATATAATTTACTTCACGGGTTTTGTTTAAAAAATTAGGTAAAATTTTATAATAATTCAAACATTTTCAGAATATTTTCAGATCACAAATTACTAGAGACGGCAATCAAAAGAGAAAAAATTATGGTATTTTTAGGAATATTTTTACCTAGAGTACGTCGTAAAACACCATAAAATAAATTAATATTCATGCTAATTTCAACGGTCAATAAATTAATTTTTCGGGTTAAAATTATTTTTCGCTTATTCTATAAAGCGTTATCTTTAATTTGATGAAAGAATTATTCCTCTAGCTCATTTGGATCAAAAGTTCTACGATTTCGAAAAAAATTTTACGCCGCTAAGAAAAATGACACACTGTGCGCCGTGAAGACTGAGGACGACATGACAGATTTTGATACGATTTCGAACTGACAGGACGTCTCGAACAATAATTTTGATCGGCCGTCGTGTCCTCGTCCCAAGTCATTCGGGAATTCTTAAAATCAAGGTGTACCGGACGAAGTTGCTCATGGACAACTGTCGAGGAGTATCCCGGTGAATATTTAAGGATATTGTCAGCCGAAGTTTAGAACCTGGGACCGACGCCATCGAAGATTTTCATGTTCGACCACGTTGCTTCACCTTGACGTGTTCTCACGCAGTACGGACCCTTCATAATCTATTCCAAGGTGAAGGAATAAAAAATCATTTCTGGGCTGATGGTTGAATGATGATTCAAACCGATGGTTGAATGTAAATAATATACTAATAGAATATTTTTTAGAAACAATGGTCGATTCAAAATGGCCGTGGAACGGACCGAAATTTTTGAAAATTATTACTTACTTGAAATACATACCATAGAAAGTTTTATTGAGTTTTTATCACGATGATACAAATATTAACTGGTTATATACGAAAATGTACAATAATTTTGAGTTCATAAATTCAAAATGGCGCATCCGTAATGGCCACTGTAGGCAAATTACATCGCTTATATTCAACGTTATTTCATCAATCTGTTTCAAAGATGAAAATATGTGTTAGATAATTACGAAGATTATACATGCTCAGACCTGTCAAGATCAAACTGGCGAATAGAATATTTATATCATAATTATAAAACTCATAAAGACTTTCTATGTTTTGTATTTTAAGGAATTAATAATTTTGAATAAAGTGGATTCGTTCAGTGGCCATTTTGAATTGGCAATTCCTTCTAGAAAATACTGTAATAGCATATTCTTTTTGTTAAATAATCGGGATCACTTTTTATGCATGCATTTCAATGATTATAGCTCGTTTCAGTGGAGAAAATAGTGATCAATTTAAAAAAAAATTACCTAAAAATCATGGCATTTTTATCTTATTTTGCATAAATAATAGTTTTTGTGCAATTTTCGCAGAGAGGATCGATAGAGCATACTTGGAAATAGTAGGAAAGGTATCTTTCGAAATTAAAAAATCCTTTTACTCGAGAACTGGACTGAAGTTGACGTATCTGCTTCTCTCATTTTGGGCAAAAAAGGTAGAACAGTATTATCAAATAAATTAATTAAATAAATAATAGTAAAATGTGATTTCTACCCTTGTGTTATTGGTTTCTTTCAGCTCTGCATTTTCTTTGGATTGGATTTTCAGATTTGAAGCGGCTAACGATTTTCTTGGCTATATTTGACAGTTTCTGATAATCTGCTCGCGGGCATCAGTTTTGAAGTTGGATTTCGGTGCTTCTATTTTAGTCTTAATTAAATCTTCAGTTTTTCCAAGAGACGCACAAAAAAAAATAGCGCAGATATTGAAGAGGACTTTGAAAAGAGGGATTTAAAAAGGATATAGCAGTACACCCCCTGGACGAGGAATAAGTTTTGTTATAGACCCGAATAATAAATTGACTGTTATACGTTTTTTGTCATTTTTAATTGAGTACTCACCCGACGTTGTTAGTCAAAAAAGGAATACATTAGGATTTCATTCACTCGGTACCAAGTAAACCTAACAATGTTGTACGTGTTCCCACTTGAAGTCGTCTCGTGCACCAAAAATACAATTTTGCCAATCGGTGCGAGTTATGACACTTGATTGCAGAGCAATGATGGGTAATGTTGCAGAAGAGCTACCTCACCTCAAAAATTAATTGTACGACATGTTTCTGACGTATTTTGTGGCTCTGATTACGAATCTGGTAATAACATTTGGTGGTCGGATGTATTTCGTTCGCTATCTTCAAAAAACAGCCTAAAAAGGCGTTTTTGGGTTTTTTTTTGTATTTATATGAAAAAGTATGAATCGGACGAAAAAATGTTTCCAACAAAAGTTGTAGAGCGGAAAATTCTCTACAAAAAAAGGTTCTATACATTTCTTTCGACATCCTAACCAAAAGTGCGCAAATGAGCGACAAAATGCCCGTAATTGGTTTCTGCGGGGTATACGCCCAAAAAGACGATTTGTTTAGTTTTTTGTGTTTATTAAAGCGACTCTCGTCTAAAAATTGATTGTACAACATATTTCTGACGTATTTTGAGACCCTGATTACGAGTCGGATGATAGAATTTGGCGGTCGGACGTACTTCGTCCGCTATCTTGAAAAAATAACGAAAAAACACAATTTTATTAGGTTTTTTGCTTTTATTACTGGGACTAAAATTTCTGGTTGGAATGAAATCTATATTTCTTGGTTGGAGGCTAGGTTAGTATTAAAAAAGGGGGGTCTGGGGGCGGAGCCCCCCAGGACGTAGGCACCTCCTAGGTACACGTATAAACTTTAGTAATTATAATTCATTCGGTTTCCGAATCTGAAGGAAATAATTAATTATAATTTTTCAAGTTAATGCATGTACCTAGGAGGTACCTGCGTCCTGGGGAGCTCCGCCCCCAGAACCCCCTTTTTTATACTAACCTAACCTCCAACCAAGAAATATGAATTTCAATCCAATCCGTCGCGCACTGGCCACGACGCCCGCGTAGCGCAGCTTCATGATTTTACCACCGGGTGTTGCGGTTCTCGTTAGTGAACTTTAATTAATCCCTTCAGATGCGAAAAACAATGAATTATAATTACTAAAGTTAATGCCTGTACCTAGGAGGTACCTGCGTCCTGGGGGGCTCCGCCCCCAGCCCCCCTTTTTTAGTACTAACCTAATCTCCAACCAAGAAATATATATTTTAATCCAACCTGACATTCGAGTCTCTGTAATAAACGCAAAAAAACTAATAAAATTGTGTTTTTTCGTTATTTTTTCAAGATACCGGACGAAATACGTCCGACCGCCCAATGTTATTATTAAATTCGTAATCAGCACCACAAAACACGTGAAAAATGTGTTGTATAATTAATTTTTTTGGTCAGAGTCCCTGTAATTAACACAAAAAAAAGAAAACAACATTTTTTGGCCTATACCCTGCAGAAACCAATTACGGGCACTTTCGATGCTCATTTGCGGACTTTTTGTTTGGATACAGAAAAAAATGTATATAACCTTTTTTGTAGAGAATTTTCTCCTCTACTACTTTTGTTTGAAATATTTTTTCGTCTGATTCATACATTTTCATATAAATAGAAAAAACCTAAAAAAGCGCCTTTTTTGGTTGTTTTTTGAAGATAGCGAACGAAATACGTCCGACCACCAAATTCTATTATCAGATTCGTAATCAGCGCCACAAAATACGCCAAAAACATGTCGTACAATTCATTTTTGAGGTGAGGTAGCTCTTCTGCAACTTTACCATTTTATAAGAATGCACGAATTCATTACATACTCAACTTTGATTCAGATAATTTTCAGTAATAGTCGTTTGTTACGTACCTATATTATTACGTACGTAGAATTTTTTATTAAAGTACAAAAAACAGCAGATTTTCATAAGACACCATGTTGAATATGAAAATATACAATCACTCCTACCTTTCTCGTAAATACTCTGGCCTTCTAAAATTGCAACTACATATTTTGTAAATCTTTATGAATATGTATACCAAGTGTAATAAAACCTTTGTTATATGTTTTTTAAAATAATAAACCACTGGAAAGAAGAGAAACGACCGTAAAGTACGATTTTTACTGAATTTCAGAACGTACACTCCAACAATTTCATTTTGATATCACTAAAAAAAAGTAATTCTTATCCAATCACTCTGAAAATTTCAGAGAATCTTCGTATAATCTTAGAGTTTCAATAAAGAACATGCCAAGAGTGTGCTTATCTTCTAAAAAATTGTGCAGCTGAAAATGTAAGCGTCCACCGATTATTCCAAATTCGGGAATTTATTACTTTTTTCAATATGGAGAAAATAACGTTTCATTTCTTTAATTCTTAGTTTCATAGAATAATTCTACACTAAAAGCCCCCAAAAATAAGATGCACGGCATACGTGTGCCTCATGAACTAACTTTGTAGGAGGTCTCTAAAATTATCAAATCAGTGCGTAACTCGTTCGAATACACAACATTTTCGAGTGGCACACTTAAAGGGCGTTTAGGCACACTTAAAACTGCGTTGTAATTTCTTCTTTAAAGTACTTATAAATCTTCTATCATGTATTAGGCTATTGTTTAGTTTCAACTTTGACTTCATTCAACTTCATACATCTTTATTCAAACACGAGTTATGCCAACTGTTTCTTACTCTTGAAGTGCTGTAAAACCCAAAAAAATATGTCCTATTAGTGTGCCACGAAAATAATTTTTGATGATTTTGAACAGTGAAAAGTTCTGTAGAATTACTCATATACCAAATTTTCTTTTAATTACAGCAATATAGCAATAACGCCATCATCATTTTTACCAGCGTCATAAGTTCCGGCATGCTTTTAATATCCAAAACCTTTTTGACATGAAATTGCATTGGCCAACAAATATGTTCAGGTACGCGTATTTGTACGTCTGAATATTCCGGGGAGCAGATACTGAAAATGACATATATTGCGATTTTAATATACGTAGGAATATTTATAGCAGAATGCAATTTCTCGAGCATTCTTAGAGACAAAATTGGAATAAAATTCTCCTCGCGTATATTGCTAGTGACGAGTCTTTCGATATGTACAAGCGCTACACAGAGCAATGTGAAAAGTCGAGGCTCAAACGAAATGCGTCGGTAAAAAAGCTTTCAACTTGGAAATAGATACCACTGGCTTTCTAAGTATGCGTGTCCCGTTGAAGTTCTGTACATGTGGGTATGTACCATCGGAAGTTCGTGCTCATCATATCGAAACTGGCGATCTTGCAGCTTCGTCTATCTGGCCGCACATGCTTGACTCTTTCTACTGTGATCGGGCTGCCAGGAAATACGCCGACAGGCCACTCGCATTTTCAGACGCAAATATCTTGCCAGCATGGAACGGACAAATTTTCGCCAACCTTCCGTTTTCTCGTATCATATCTAAAATTGGGCAGTCGTATGGGCAACATTGTGTTCACATATTTATGAAATAGATAAGAATCGGCAGTTCCGGTCGAATTCATGACAAGATTTAATAACATTATATAACTTCATTCTACTTGCCATATATATTTTCTAATAAAAAAATATTTTATTTTACTTACTTTTCTTAAGTTACAAAAAAATCTCTGTAATTAAAAAAATGCCGAATTTGAATTTAACAAATTATTTGTTAAACTGGTATGAATGTTCCAAAACAATTTGTTGACCCTCCGGCCGTAAAACTCGATTTCTCGGCCCAGGGCGAAACCATCGGCCGCGAATTATCGAGTCCTACGACAGTTGGATCGAAAAATACATTATTGGTCATGGGCGAAATATTGATCTCCGACGAGTGTGATCGTTACCCTCACTTCGCTCGGGCGACAAACTTCACAATCGTCGAAGATCGATAATTGCGCCCTTGGCACATAATGTACTATTATTTTAATATTCATTGATATGATATAATAATGAATCATGAAGCGGCCGCGAAAGAAAGGAGTTGAAATTAAAAAATGCAGCAAAAAATAAAATATCTTTATAAATTGTTTTCTCTCTTTGGATAGTCCTTCTCTATAAAATCCTATCCTTTAGAGCTGGTAGACTAATGGAGCGTATAAATGAGTGGAATTTTTACAATTGTGACATTCAATCTAGTAGTGCATGTTATAAGAAAAATTGATTTTTGTTGGCATACATTGAAAATTATTGATAATAATGGATCATTTAGGAGAAAAATGTAAATAAGTGAAGTCAATAACCATGAAAATGACCACAACAGAAATATCTTCCAGTATTATGGCGACGTGCAATATTCATTTTCTCGTTTCCTTTCCTGCTAACAAAAATGTCACAATACTCATGCTTTCGGAGGACGGCGATTACGAGATACCGAGCCACATTTTGAAAGATAAAATTTTTTTTTTTGATAATTAAATGACATCGTTTGAAATTCTTAAACCTTGACAATTTTAAAAAAATTATACGAATTTGGAGAAAAAGGTAGTTAAATGTATAAAAATCAGCGTTTTTGCTATTACGCATTTTCGAGAGGATTAATATCGCAAAACTTTCGATTTTGACTAGATTTCGCACAATTGGGGAAAATCAAAGATCACTTCACTTGTTAAAAATGAATTCTCTTTTGCTAAAAAATAAACAAAAATATGGCCAAAACGCTGATTTTTATACATTTAACTACCTTTGTCTCCAAAGAGTGACGTAATAGCAAAATTTTGCTAGCGCCATCGTTTTCAGCATGAAAAAAGTCGGAACCACCATACCATAAGTAGGTTTTGAGACATGTTTTCGGATGTCCAAATAAAGGTTTTTAACCATTTTTAGCTGGATATCTCACATTCCGAGATGACTGGACTAAATGTTTGAAAGTATTTATGCGTTCGACCTATCAGTACTTCCTCGTGTGATAATTTTATATATATTGGTTTCCAAACAAATATGTAATTTACTATTGCATATTTCTTAACGATATTTCACGTTATAACACCCCTTATTATAATATATTTAAAAATATTTGAGTTGGGCTCATTTTCATTATTATTCATGATGTCAACGAGTCAATTTTCTCGCAAATAAGTCGATTTTATCGATAATTTCCAAAGCAGGCAAAAAAGTCAATTTTTTGCTGGCATTATGTCCGTTATATTCAATTCCATAAACGCAAATATTTTATTCATTTGTAAGTTAAATTTATCTTTAAGATCCAATGGAAAAGCTTAATCCAAATGGATTATCGATAGAGAGTAAAAGATTCGTAAAAAAGTTGTTTGATTTTTTCGCATCAATTTTAAACAGCCATATTAAAAAAATAATGTTTTAATATAAATATTAAGATTTTGGTGTTATTATTGCGAACAGAAATTCATAACGCTTTTGAATATGAATTTCATCAGGATTTGAAAATAATTTTGGTTTATCTGTGACTAGTGTAATCTAATGTCATGAGGATTGTAAATGAAATAATCTCGGTAGTACGCAGCGTATTCTGTTATCACCAGCATCATCCCAACACTTCATTTCTATCATGTCCATGTCATCAAAACAAAATAAATTCAACAAAATAATACATACTTTTGATAGATGTGAATCTTCATAATGGCAATGTTTATTAAAGCGGAAAGAAATAATAACGATTAATTAACGGAACTAAACTTTATACATGTCACGACGGTATTAAACTATATTTACACATTTTTTATATGTGGACGGAAACAAAAAATATCACCTTATTCCCTCTCGCATTAATGATTAGCAACAAATACATTTCTGAATAACGAAATGTTATTTAGCCAAAAATGTTTTCGCAATTGTATAAATAGCGATGAACACAATTTTTTCTAGTAACACTACGTAGTACATATGAACCATGTTCAATTTCCTTGTCATTGCACGTTAATGCTCTGTACTTGATGGAATTTTATCATAATTTTACATTGACAGAAATAGAAAAAACAACATGTTCTCATACCTGCATTCAGCATATTAAGTCATTCATGAATATATTTTTACATTTTGTGAAATTTATACTGTTGATTAATATAAAACTTGTTCTTATTATCGAAAAGATCATGGATAATTATTCTTCGCCGGAAGAGCAATTATAACATCGTACTAGGCAATTGAAAAATATAAAGAAAATTTACTAAGTAAGCATTTTCATTAAAACAAACATTATCCGATGGAACTGATATAGTAATTTCTTCTAATCCACATTGTGTCTGTTTGATGGTCTATTTACACATAGTATAATTGGTACTATAGTCAAGAGGAATAGATCTATCTATTCTTGTCTGAAATAAGGAAATAAAATACGGCTCCGACGCCCATTCGTGTCTAGCGATTATCATATGTATATTTAACACACAAAAAATGTACATGAATTTAAGACATAGTATTATCAAAAAATATCCATCAATCCATCAAGGAAAACACAGTATATCCGAACAGGCGGTTTTTCATTCCTAAGAATTTAATCAAAATATACTATTTAATTATAGTCACAATACTGCAACAAAAAAAAACAAAAGTATCATTCCTGTGACTTTACTATCTCCACGTAAGATTGGAAGACGTACAATTTAATATTTTTATAAGAAATATGTAGCAATAATCTAACAAATTTATAAATTTCGTAAAGCAGCATTAGCGAAGCAATTTATCATCGTGTATTACGCGTCACTCTGGATATACGGCAGACCGTACTGAGCCCTCTTTATGTATATGTTTGAATAAAGTGATCTCTATGTAGATAGCGCGTACTTCAAACGTGAAATCAGCATCCTCATTTGTAAATTACGAGAAACATTTACGGAATTTCCCATTATTATTGTACAAAACGTGTACGATGTAACTGTTGAGGTATAATTCATCTGGAATGTATACATAATTAATTACATATGTATATAGACAAACAATGTGTAGGTACTCGTATTTTAATTTTAATGGTTTTTATAAATTATAAAACACATTTTAATTTTAATACTCGTATTTTAATTGAAACAAAATTACATTGATTTAATAACAATATCGTATTAAAAAAATAAAGGTAATTCCTACGTATCTACAAATTTGTACTGCATAACAATTTGGATTTAAAAAATACATGAAATATATGCCGTACACTAAAAATACGCTGCCAAAAAACTTCCAGCAGCAGATGTGCATTAATTATTCACAATGTATATCGATATACATAATATATAGATATATACCATTAGAAAAGTTAATGTACTGTACACTAAACGTGCATTAAATTTCATGACATTTTTAACAGTATAGGCCACTAGAAGAATCCTGCACTTAGCGAACTGGATAGTTATTTGTCTAAACGTCTAGATTATTTCGAACTATCTGAAAAAATACACTATTTGTGGCGTTTTTTTTCAAAATTGCTCCTAACCACCAATATTTGTTAAAATATTCGTTAGCAGGAGGTAAAAATACGTCGAACCCGTATAAAATATTTGTTTCTTTTTAAAGTTATTATTGAAATAACAAAGCATTTAGAGAGAGCATTTAGAGAGAACTTTGAAAATTATTTAAGTTTATAAATGTAGTAATGAGCACTAACTAATAATGATAACAGGTTTGAAAAAACGCTTTCTAACTCTTAATATCTCAATCTGAAATATCTCTTAGGTGTTTAACTAAGCGGCGAATTCTTCTAATTACCGATGACACATATTTAGAAACTTTCTTAATGCGAAAACGCATGTCCCACACAATAATTAATTTTATTTCATTTATAAAAATTACTGACATTTCCTGTTATGAAAATGTTATTTACCTTGTCAATGCCCTTACCTTTTAAAATAATAGATTGTACGTATATAATTGAATAACTATCGTACGTCGCTTCCCATGATATGGGAATCATCTTAATATCTAAATATTGGATGATTTATATGTATAATTTTAATGGGTATAAATATTAGAGATAATTCTATTCTATTTTACATGGTTATCAATGTTCGTTATAAATTTAATGGTATCAATACTAAGATAAGATTAAAAAACTAAAACATTTTAAATTAACAATTAAATTAACAGCATTTTCACATTTACTAATTGTCTGAAAATTCAATGAATTTGAAGGGTAATTCGATTATACGACAATGTCGTCCGTCACAACTTGATTGACCCGAATTGTACTCAGCCATTTTCATTTGATATCGATTGATTAGGTTGTTCATGCATTTCTTACGAATCGTTCAAAAAAAATATGACGTATTTATCGCTATTTTTAACCCGGATTATTCTGTACTAAAACACTTTACTGACATAGTTTTTGCTTGACAAGTTAGTCTCAGTTTTATGTGAACTAATTCTTTCCGGTTATTATAGCCAAATTTCTATGTTTTTTGATAACTAATAAAATAAATCTTCTAAAGAGTAGTTAATTATATTTGCGTCTCGTGCACTTCACTGTAATAAATTAAATAATCTTCAATTATATCGACCCAAATACATCCATCGATAAATTCTTAACAAATTAACTGGAGATAGGCAACTAATTATATTTCAAGTTGTATCTCCTTGATCATCGTACTTGACATCTAATGATGAATGGAAACACATTCGCAATAATATAATTCTAGATCAATTTGTCGACATTAATAAGTGCTATGATAGCGCATATATACAAATTATATAAAAGCTATATGTATCACGTCATCGCCTAAATGAGTCTAACAAATTAATTAATAAGTATCATACATTAGGCCATTAAAACATTTAAGTGAGTACTCTTAGTGAATATAAAAGCTGTATACTACGGAAATAAATAATATCAATGCAATAAGTTATAAATATCTTATAGTAAGCCCCTTGGGCCCGAATTATTCTCGACTAAAACGTTGGCTTATGCACATATTTTTGGGCAACTATATGAAGGCAGTTAATATATCGTTTTGAATGTCTTCAGGCTCGCTGATTCTACATCTCGGTCAAAATTTAAAAAAATGTTTTGAAATTCAAAATGGTGTATAAAACGGTTTATAAAATTTGATCTTGAAATATTTATTCGGTTATTTTTTGGGTCGCTGAATATGATTATGCCATAAGTTATTACACAATTGCTATATATTAACTACAAGTAGACAACAGCATCAAAAATTCATAGTAATTTGTGTGGAAAGTGTCGTCGATCGATGATTATTTATTTCATTCAGTTTAACTCATGACGAAGATAATGTTTACCATTTATCATTTAACGAATTTGATTATTATCGTGTTTTCGATTTAAAAATATGTTTGATTAAAATTTCAGAGATACAAGAAATAAATTTATCGACTCAATTTATATAGTATTAAAATAAATTTACAGTATTTGTACAACACATTTTAGTCATAACCACCAATTGTAATTTATATAATAATTTTCAAACAGAATGTGGTCCAAATTTTCAGCTGTTTCATCGTAGTTATAAAGTTCTTGGAATGTTAGCACTCAAAATCATGGTAAAGATCTTCGGATGCTGTTGGAGGGTCGATAGAAAGGTGTGACCAATCAGTTTTAGCTGGAAATTATATTCATGCAGTACAAGACGTTGTACAAGTAGTAAGAAAATCATCAAGAATTCACATTTTTTCTGTAACTATGGGAATAAATAAATAAATAAATAAATATTGAAGCTATTGATGAACTTGTATATACGTCGACGTTCGAAAATTCATATCTTTTTTTGGGGTCGAGAGCACAGAAATATTTTTGCACGATCGATTAGTGTATACTTTAAGGAATATTTTCAAAAAAAAAATTTTGTTTTACGCAAGGAGAAGTCTGTTTAATAGTCATTTGTTTATTGCAAAATTAATTTGCTAATAATAAATTACATTTTTTTCCTGCAAACGATATGGTTTTCTATTATACTACTAATTATCAATATTCCATTCAATATTCATTAATTTTTATCAATTAGTTGCTGAGAAATTGTCATTTAAAAAAAAATTGCCTTAAAATTCAATTGTTGATAACTATTGAAAAAATTAATATTTTTTTTTAAATATTTGGGGATATTTCTTATAACATATGGATCTTCAGAAATCGTCAATAAAAAATAGGAAATTCGATGGGTCGATTTTTGGTGGCCCACTTCAGAAAGTTTGACTCATTGTATAGATGCTAATATTCATCTGCATGTATGATGCTGATATTTTCTAAATATTCATAAAAAGTACTTAACGTTGCTGAATATTCATAAAAAATGAAACTGATTTTCTGAATAACGGCCTAACTCCACATTTTTCAATTGCAATAAAAGTTATATTATTATAGAGATGCGAAAAACCTTTATTGATGTTCCTACCGATTACGAGCACTGTTGGTAAACCCTGTAAACAATTAAACAGTTATTTCTGATTTTCTCGTAATCGACTTTGTCGACTTAGGCCGTTTCCACGCAGCCCCTCAATTGTAACCCGCAAAATTCTTGAAAACTAATGTTGCGCGAAGCGATGGGAAAATTGAATATAAGTAAACTTTTTGTAAATTGCAGTTCATATATAGGACGCAGCACAATGTTATTAGTAGACCGTTATCTGCGAGAAATTACTGTACGAGATAGTATATAACCTCAAGAAAGGGAGTTTTTGTGTGCTTTTAGTTTCCGATAGCACAAAATAGTTATGCGATATAGAAAATGGGCGATCAGTTTTGGGTTCAGCGCATCGAAAATTGTCAGATAAGTGTGTCTGTCATTGTGAGTACATATTTCGTTAACTTTTGTAATCTGTTAGTAAATGTACAATTGTCGCATGAACTTTTTAAAATATTCGGACTAGAATGTACTTATTTCGATATCAGGTACAAACTGTAATACCAAACGCCGTGTTGATATCCGGAGTGGGTGACACAGCAACGCAATGAAGTAGCTGTAACTCTGGTATACACGTACAGAATTTCCTAGCTTTCTCGGTAAATTGCAATATATGTGCTGCGACAGATACGTACCAAAAGAATTAAAAAGCAAGAAAAAATCTGACTGATTCGATAGCAACGTGTTTCGCTTTTTAATCGGCAGAAAATAGCGCATCAGGCCAGTACGAAATGGCGAGTCGGCGGCTAATTTAGAACCAGGAGGTTCGCTCACGAAGGATTCTCATTACCCCACTGTGCTGTGTCAACGTTGTACAGTGGTTACAAAACCGTCTACGGGGCGGCTTGAGGTGCGGGAGAGCAGTATTTAGTTTTGCCGCGAGATTGCAGACCGGTTTGTCTGGTCTGTACAAACTCCCCATGACGACGGAAATTGTTCCAGCCTCCATTACGCCAATTGTACGTCGGATTAAAGTGTGATACTCGCAGCTGCGTAATTACTTTGAGTATTCAAACTATTAATAATGCCGTCATTTATGTCGGGAACGCTTCGTTTTCCACTTTCTGTGTCGATGTTGTATTAACGACTAATTGGTAGATTTACGTTCTGTCATTACTTGAAATCAAAGCGGATTCAAAAATATTAAATATTTGTAAACTTACTTTCGGCAAAATATCGTATTAACGGAATTATTCTCAGTAAAAGTTATCACTCAACGTGTGTATAGGTCAGATAGTCGGCCTTTTAATACATACGCTTTTTAAATTAATTTTATTCGGACTGCTAAACATTTCTAAAAAAATTTACAACGTGAATTTTCGGAATCGATAAAAAAACGACGTTGAATATAATATTCTACTTCATTTAGTAAATTGAAAAAAAATGTTTGAAACATTTTTCAGTGGTATATTTTAAATTGCTCTTTGAAAAGCGACTCTTTAAAAAACGTTTCGTTACTTTTAATTTCACATTTTTTACGTTGTATGATATATTGAAAACGGTTTTAATTTTCCACTCTTAAATTCATATTCACCATGTATGGGAGATTTTCAAATAACTGGGATATTTGATGTCTCTTGCTTTAAATACTCCGAAAATGAACTATAAAGTATTTTTGTGGAAATAAGAACATTATAACTGGTTTCATTTGATGCATAATATAGACAGATTTTATATTTTTTTACAATTCAGCTCAAAATGTGAAAAGAATGGATGGATAAGTTTCTGAGATTAGAGACTAATTAGGGACAATAGCGACATAACTTCTCTGAATGAATCCTGAACTTTCTTGGACGTAAAAACAATTTGGAAGAAAAGAGTAATATCAGAAATGATACATATCCGTGGTTTCATGCAAACACACCGAACAAAAAAAAGATACAGTCAATCTGCATGCTTCTTATACATCCACTTCACAAATTTAAAAAATATTGTCATGATACTACTCATTACGTATATGTATAACTTGATTGTATTATCAGCCTTTTAAATTTTATTTAGTGCATACTAGTTCCGCCCGACTGACGTAACGAAACTGACAATATACCGTACATGCAGTTTCACGTCATTTATTAATTATTTATTTATAGACATTTTTTAGTTTTGTTGTACCAAAAAAAGTGTTTATAACCTATCAGCGATTGTTTCACGTTTAATAATTCTGAATTAATAAAGTGCAATATTTATTCTACTTTCTAATGAGCAGCATAAAGTATTCGAAATGTCAAAATAACAGTGGTGTTAAAATACCTCTAACTCAAAGCATCGATAAATTCTTTATAATAATCAAACTTAACATTGTTTTCCTACTTACATGTTCATAAAACAATAATATTATTCTGAATCACCATGGAACGTAATATACATAATATAATATGGAATAGCAATCGTTTCATGTTGAAATTCATCGACTAGATTTTCATAAATACTGTTCAGACACTGTCGTCAATTTTTTTTCGAAATTGATGATTTTTATTGCAAAGGCTATTTTGTCCTATTGAATTATATTGTAGACCTCTCTTTCACTGGTATTGATAATTCTAATCTCTGAACACAATCAAGCAAAAATGATTCAATGCATTAGGTGAGAACAGGAATATAAACACTCTCTGCGTAGATAGGATAGGTCTTATAGAAATATTCTGTTGGTTCCGTGGGATAATAGTAATTTAATATAAAGTATCATTTTTCAAAAGTAGTAACATGGAGTAATAGAAGCCAGGAACTGTTCAATGTAAAAAGGAAGCAAATAAAGAAGTTTGAAAAAGGTAAGGTTAAAGTTGAGAGATTAAAGAAGGTATAATTTCGTTAATGATACCAAAATAATCGAATGACGAACTTTGAGGTTTTTTAAATTTGAATCTTGATAAAAGTTATCTAACTGACTGATTGTACGCCCTATAGTGTAATTACGTTAATACATGAGTGTTATATAATTCAACTAAGTAAACGCATTCTATTAATTGTACATAACAGAAATATATTAACTTATAGGATTAAATAAGTTTTATAGTCAACTGCAAAATATCTCAGTTATTTGAGAACTACCTATACATCGGCGCCCCATGTGTATAGAATACCAGTTCAAAAACTATTGGAATACTAACTAAACAATTATTTTGCAAAAAATTGCATGACGGCGAAGCTAATAGTATATTCGCTGGCAGTATATTGGGACCAACAGACTGTTACTACTTATATAGTACTGAAGATTCTCAAGTAGTAACAGTCTGTCGGTCCTAATGTGCTGCTGGCGAATACACTGCTACCTTACCATCATAAAAATTGCTCTATACAATTTTAATGAATGCACTGAATTTAAATCGTCTAATTGCATTAAACTTAATTAAACTGAGAATTCTGCATAAACAACGCATTGATATATTACATTTTTTTGAGCTTCCAAGGGTACGGGATTCAAAATTATTACATGTAAAGCTTAAATTATTATTTTTTAAACCAAATTTTATTTGTCGTATTCAATACAAAATTGATACTCATTAAATATTGAAAGAAATTGTATAAACAGAATTTTATTGTAAAATTAAATAAAAAAATATTTTACAAATCGGATATCACACCGGACCACAAAAAAAAATTATGTCATGTGCAAGAAACACAACTAGGTTTCTCTTATATTGGGGCGCTGAATCCGAATTCAGGCACAGAATAATTTCAGAGTTATTTTATATTTGAGGTTTAAATTGCGAAAAATTGTTTTTTTTTCAGGAAAATTTACACATTTACATAGGAAAAAAATTATAAGCTGTAAAATTGAACAAGACTAGGTCATTCTTATAGATTTTGAGCCACTGAGTTTCTTGCAGTGAATGTGTAAATTTTCGTGAAAAAAGCAATTTTTCGCATTTTAAACCTGAAATATAAAATAACTGAGATGTATCTGTAAGATATACCTGTTTGCGTTTCTTGCACATGACATAAGTTTTTTTTTGTGGTCCGGTATTATTAATTGAGTTATTCTCCATGTTTTTAGCAAGGGACATTTTCAAGGAGGAAGCAACGTGTAACCAAATATTTTAGAAATTTGATTTTAGTTCGATGTATAATATATGTATTTTTTTTAAATTGATAATAAATTTTGAATAAACAAGTTTTTGAAAGTACTGCTTTAATAATTAATATTCATAAATTGCAATAGCTTAACATAAACAAATGATCTGGAATAACACATCATGTCTTTGAGTACTACAAATGTGCAAGTAGACATCAATATCTCCATGTCCCTCAATTTACAATCAATATCCATTTTGCTATTATTCAATTATAATAATTGCTAGAATTAGACATGGAGCAATTATTTGTAAAGAAAATTGGACATTAATAAAAAAGAAAAGGAAATTTTCCAGATAATTTTCATGCGTATCGCAGGATGCAATGGGGCTGTTCATCTACGTTACCATCCTAGCGCAATCGTATCGGTACTATCGCGCTATAAAAAATAGAATTTCGATACGGGAAACCAGAGACATGCATCACTCTACTGATTTTCCCGAACCGCCTTGAAAAATGCATGGCCCTTGTTGTGAATACAAATCGGGCCATTTAGATTCCGAACGCGACGTGTGCGGCGCTTCACGACAATAGGAGACCTGCGTGGGAGGAGCGAAATTGACGGGGTAGAACGTACAAGTTCGACTCCTTGACGCGCTACATTCTCCTCAACATTTGCGCGTTTCCGTTGCCCCTCTAATTTCCGAAATTTGCCGATTATTCAGGCTTCGACTACGTAATGATAATGGGCTATAATGCAGATGGAATTGATTCCCGTACCTGACGTGCTCACCCATGCATTTCCGTATCGTCACTTGCAAATACCTATTATTGGATTTCTACCTAAGTTCGTTGGATGCACGCGCGACGATATCAGCGTACGTTAATCAACGTTACTTGGATTATGGGCTATGAAATGACTGTAAATGTTTAACTTGATTACGTCAGTCAAATCCTCAAGTACAGAAACTTATCACGAAGTAATATCGATAAAAACTATCAAAATAAAATCAAAATTAAACCTTATGTAATTTTCCAAACAAATAAGATTTCGTCGGCTTGATGGAAAACTAGATATGAAACCCTATTTGAGATATGTGTTATAAAACATACCATTCCGTAGATTTACTATAAAACGTACCTTTTTCTAATTGTGCGCCTAAAGTTAGTGCGTAAAGTACTTTCGATGTCTGTTTTTCGTGCGTAAAGTTCACTTTTACGCACTCCTGACGAAAAAATTCGTAAAGTGAACGGTCGTGCGTAAAGTTGTACTTTACGCACTCAACCAGGCATGAAAACGTTACGCACACTCTTTACGCACCCAATTACAAAAACTACGATACCTAACATGGGTGTAAATTATAACTATTACGCATCGGTCGGGATTTTTACGCATCACTCGGCGCCTTCGGCGCCTCGTATGTATAGTTCCCGCCCGGTAATATACTATTTCGACTAACCGTTATAAAACCATTTCGACTATAAATTTTTGTATTCTTCAATTTGAAGTTGGTAATACTGGCCAGGAATAAATAAAGTAGTCTACAATAAATAACCAGTGAATTTATCGGTAATCCAAACCAATAGTGTCTAAGTGACAAACATTTTGCCCGCCAATCAAATGGAAGCTCATTTTAGATGGAATGTGACACGAATTTTAAATTAAATTAAAGAAACTTAAGAATGATTCCTAAAAATGTGAAATTAAGATGATAATTAATAGAAAATTCAGAAATAACCTTATTTATTTATAGACAGTATAAGCCAACTGTAGAGCCCGAACATGTCTTGTAACCAAACCACGTAATTGGATATGTTGTAAAAAGTGAAAAGCTAAGAGATACGTCTGTCCTTTCAGCGGCGCAAAAACATATTTAGTTGGTAAAATAGCTCCACCAAAATTGGAGAGGAAATATTTCTAGTAGGAAAAATTGTTAGTAAGAAAGTATCTTCCGATAATAGAAGAAGAATTTTGGCTTAGATATGTTAAATGGAGGATGAAAATAAGGGAGTAAACTATCCCTAAAATGATGTGTGAGAGGAGGCTATTTCCCACCTTAAAAGTGTTTTTCCGCCGTTAAAAAGATACGTATATCTTGGTTTTTGATATTTTACAACTTATTCAACTTTTATATAAAACGGAGATTTACACATCTTATTTGTTAGTGTAAATGGTAAGTTTTATAACTATCAGTTATTAAATTTTTAACAACATAAGCCAACAAAGTTACAACCAGAAACCGGATTATACTTTTTCGAAGGTTTTCGTTGCGCTGAATCCAAATCTGTCCGCCGAATTATTCTATCGTGTCAAGATTTTGAGATATCCTATCCTTAAAGTGTAAAAACACGTTTTTACACATTTCCAGCAAGTTTTTGCCGAGGAATAAAATTGTTTTACCCAATTTTGCAAAAGGTAGATTAAAGTTCTATTCACCAGCTTTAAAAAGCTTTTTTTAATCATTCCGTTATGATTTTTTTCATCGAGTTATCAAAGTTTTTGTAAAGGTATAAATATAATTTGTATGCATTTAGTAAATATGTAATTCTATGAAAATAAGAAACAAAACGAGACCGACCTTCCTGCTCAGAATTGTTTTATAACGTCAAGATTTTGAGATGTCTTAACCTAAAATTGCAAAATTGTTGCCCATTTCTGTAAGTTTGTGTGGGGACAAAATTTTTGTTTGTAATTTGGCAAAAACCACATTAATGTGCACTCATCGGAATCCTGAGTATACTTTTCCCAAGGGTTTAGATGTGCTTACTCCAAATCGGGTTGCAGAATGTTTCTATCACGTCAAGATTTTTAAATATCCTAGCCTAAAAGTGCAAAAATGAAAATCACAATCGTGCCTTTACAAAAACTTGGAAAACTCGATGAAAAAAAATCGAATCAATTTACATTTTACGCCACAAAGATGTGTGTATATATAATACTTAAAATATTAACTTAGTAGTCATTTATTATGTAATAGTAATGAAATTCTATAGGTTTATATAAAAAAAGAAGTAATTACTATCAGTCGCTGCCGGTGAACGTAATTTTTTTTCATGAATCCGCTAAAACTGTATTGAACATTTTAAATTTTAAAACTGCGACCTTTTGTCGAATATTTACATGCCGTAGATTATAACAACATTCATACTTCTGAAAAAAAAAGATCATTGATAGTAGATAGATAAAGTGGTAGAGAGTGTTTTTCTCCCAAAAAAGCCGTTACTTGTTAAAATCCATTCATTTTTAAAAAATTCTCAAATCGCGAAAAGAATAAAATTTGAATCAGTAACAAAAGTCGTTTAACAAACTAATTTGGCCGGGTTCAATTTTTTCAAGAACAGTAAGGCTTTCTCTTGAAAACAGTGTAAGGAGCAGGAAGGGTGAAGGGGTGATTTTAAAATAGAGATAAATATTTTTTTATTTAGGTATTTGTCTATTCAATCTGACTTGTAGTTTTCAATTATTACTTGAAAACTACAAGTCCGATTAGTCTATAACTTTACAAAAAACTTCTTTGAACCTTCCTCGAATTTTCGGTGGGAAGGAAATTTCGATTTATTGAAATTCCCTCGACTCCCGAAGTGTTTGAAGCTTTCAATATCAATTTTGTGCAGTAAAACAAAGACCAATTTTTAAAAAAATTTCGTAATAACTAACCATAATTTGGAAAAATATGTTAGTTTGTAGATAGAATAGTGCATATTCCCTTAAAATTTCATTAAAAAATTCCAATTATTGTAAAAGATATGACGAGTTAAAGACAAAATAATTAAGTTATTTTATATTTCAAATAATTTCGTTTTTTGCGATTATATTAAAAACGTAGAGGGATAGAAATTTGTTATTTTAACAAAAAATTCGCGTAATTAATTTTCCTATTAAGATATCTAATCAAAACTTTAAAATGCGAAAGTCAAAAAATTACGAGCCGAGGGGCCAACAAATTCTCCGGCGTTTCGCGCGTATCTCCTTTTGATCGCCAGGGGTTCATATATATATTCGGAGACATGTAATATATAACACAATGATAGCGAGATTGAATTCCCAACAAACAATACCATTGATAATAAAAAATAATTTCTTCAAAACGGTATTAAATATTTTTTCCAAACATATTACATTTCGGAGTCTAACTACCTTAAACGTCGAATTTTCCGTTGATCCTAGGGGTGAGTTTAGAAAATGAGATGAGAGACAAAGTTTCTTTGAAACTTAAAACTGATTAAGTTAGCTTTTAACCAAGTCAGTCATTTAAATTTTACACAAGGTTCAATTTAGATCCATTTCCTTTTTGGATAACCACCGAGTGCAGCGTAATCATGGAATTAATCATCGATTGTGGATCAGGACCGTTAGTTATTCCCAATTCCTACGTGGCCACTACTCGACTGAACGCGCATCTGATGAACGAGTATTCACTCTCCAGCGGTTAACCGACCACTCGATCTCGACGGGATGTGGATCTTTCACGGAAGACCAGGACTGACTGTTACACCATGGGATAAAGTGCGGTGGTCTGTACAGCTGGAAGCGAAATCTCCATGAAAAAGTGACTAACACGACTGTCTGCATTTCCTGCCGGATTATCGTTTATGTTACAACGTTTTTACGTGGCATTATTCTGACACGAAATAAGTGCTTGTATTTTATAAAACTCGTTCGGCAACACCTAACACAATGCAGAACTTATAAAAAATTTTCAAAGAATTTTTGTGGTTTGTGAAGTTTTCATTTGACTTGTAAATTAATGTTCAACGTTGAAGACAGATACTTGTAAAATAAAACGTAGAATCTTGTAGATTTTATTTATTCGTTTATTCAACCACCACAGAATATGTCAAGAATAAACATTACTTTTGTTTACAGCGGGTAGAATCGTGACGTGAATAAAACATCGTTTGAAAAGTCTCCCCGTTCCATATGTATTACTTTCAAAGTAATGAAGAAAAAAGATCGGATTGAAATTTTCAACAAAACGACGTTTTGATAAATGTAAAACAAAACAAATATTTGTGTTATATTAAATGGCTGCATGTAAACATATTATATAATATCTTTAACTTCTATATTTCATACTAATACTTCACATAAATAAATATACAAACCAAACCAAAATTTGTGTTTACACTCAGTGATATTTCATGTAATTATTAAGTTCTTGTAATTAAATTATTAAAATTGTTGAAAAACTCGATATATGCAAAAAATGTGCATTGAAATAATTATGTCAAAATCATACAACAATTTTAAAAAATGTTCTCACCACCATTCGAACGAGCGGCCCCGAAAATGGTATAATCTGGTTGGTTTGATTTTTTCGAATTTCATTTTATGTAGCATATAAGTATTGAAGTTGGTGTACATTTTCGGTGCTTTGGGATATATATATATATATAATATGTTAAGAATCCGACATTCATTATACAACTTTTTTTAATATAATTCAATTTTGTTATTGAAACAGCAATCGCTGATGCAGTCATTTCAATCATTTCAAAGTGGAACTTGAATTGATTTGTGGATTAAAAAAAATCATAATTTAACAATTGACAAGATGAGAATGGAAATAAAAAATAAATAAAATAAATAATTTTTTTTACCACACCTTCCTCGAATTTTCGGTGGGAAGGAAATTTCGATTTATTGAAATTCCCTCGACTCCCGAAGTGTTTGAAGCTTTCAATATCAATGTTGTGCAGTAAAACAAAGACCAATTTTTAAAAAAATTTCGTAATAACTAACCATAATTTGGAAAAATATGTTAGTTTGTAGATAGAACAGTGCATATTCCCTTAAAATTTCATTAAAAAATTCCAATTATTGTAAAAGATATGACGAGTTAAAGACAAAATAATTAAGTTATTTTATATTTCAAATAATTTCGTTTTTTGCGATTATATTAAAAACGTAGAGGGATAGAAATTTGTTATTTTAACAAAAAATTCGCGTAATTAATTTTCCTATTAAGATATCTAATCAAAACTTTAAAATGCGAAAGTCAAAAAATTACGAGCCGAGGGGCCAACAAATTCTCCGGCGTTTCGCGCGTATCTCCTTTTGATCGCCAGGGGTTCATATATATATATATATATATATTCGGAGACATGTAATATATAACACAATGATAGCGAGATTGAATTCCCAACAAACAATACCATTGATAATAAAAAATAATTTCTTCAAAACGGTATTAAATATTTTTTCCAAACATATTACATTTCGGAGTCTAACTACCTTAAACGTCGAATTTTCCGTTGATCCTAGGGGTGAGTTTAGAAAATGAGATGAGAGACAAAGTTTCTTTGAAACTTAAAACTGATTAAGTTAGCTTTTAACCAAGTCAGTCATTTAAATTTTACACTAGGTTAAATTTAGATCCATTTCCTTTTTGGATAACCACCGAGTGCAGCGTAATCATGGAATTAATCATCGATTGTGGATCAGGACCGTTAGACCGTTAGTAAGAACTTGAATTGATTTGTGGATTAAAAAAAATCATAATTTAACAATTGACAAGATGAGAATGGAAATAAAAAATAAATAAAAGAAATAACTTTTTTTACCACACTACCCGATTGAAGACCGATAACTCGTATATGCTTCAATTTTCACGACAGTCTGCAGTTGATACAGACAACGCGGGAGACATATCTCTTTGCCACGATTCAAATATTACATTCAAAGAACAAAGTATCTCGTATCTACTGGTTTGTATTTGATACGCGAAAAAATAGTAGTAAAAGATTTCAAAATACTAGCAGAAGTTTCTATTAAAAAATTTCTGTTTAAAAATGAAATGAATTACTCCCTGAAATGTAAGTTGTACTCTATTTATAATTTAACTGCTCAAATACTCTGTACATAAAAATCAGAATCTGCTTTGTAAGATTTTGTTATTTTACTAAATAATGCAAGAAATGGTCTGCAATATATTGTAATGGTATTATGAAAATAAGAAAAGCCCAGTGTGAAAGGCGAAAAGTGAAGACAAAAAAAAGAATTATTTTGCTCAGAACAGGGGACGTTAGAAAAAAACCTCCTAACCGACTCTGACCAGATTTGCCTTTTTCACTTAATATTTCTTATGCTTATACCTTTTTCACAGTTCCTTAGCCCGGACGATATCGACGTTTCTTCTTAAAGATTTACAATTCTATATTCCTTTTTTTCACTCGTGTAAAGGTTACTTCTTTAAATGTCTTTTAAGTTACCGACGCCATTTTTGTTTACTGCTTTTAAGTCTATCACATAGTAATCTGATTTTTTTTCACATCATTTGTAAGATCATTAAAACTACCAAATAAAATATTGATTATAATTTATATTCGTATAGTAAATCAGTGATTTTTTCGTATCTTATGTTTTGAAGAGTTTTTTCATGATTATTATGTCCAAGATTCTGACATATATCTGTGTATGATAATGCTATCTCATACACTGTTAAAAGTGGTTGTAATTTTACAAGAAAATTACAGTGCGAAGATAATATAAAATTGCAGTAAATATTGCGATTTCAAAATATATTTTGTAAAATAACAACTTTTTATTGTGAATTTACGATTTCTCAATAATGTGTTGTAAAATTACATTTATTTTGTAATGACGGTGTTGCGGTTTTAATATACAGGGTGATCCAAAAGTCCCGGAACAGCAAAATATCTCAGCGGGAGTGCATTTTCGAGGAAAATGTTTCAGACAAAAGTTTCCAGGATTTTTCCCTGGCTATTTAATGGCGATATTGAATTTGACCTTGAACATGACCTTGAAGGTTATTTCAAGGTCAAGTTAATTTTTTTAAATGGGAACCCCTATTTTTTTTCATGGATTCTGAAAGAGCGGGAAATTCTACGTCCGAGTATGATATGATCGATTTTTCCGGCAAGGTCATTTCAAGGTGAAACTTAAAACTCCCGTAACGGCGAAATATCTCAGAGGGTGTGCATTTCTTTGGAAATTGTTTCAGACAAAAGTTTAAGGATTTTTCCTGGGATATTTAATGGTAGCACAGAATTTGACCTTGAACATGACCTTGAAGGTTATTTCAAGGTCAAGTTTGTTTTTTTTTAATGGAAACTGCTATTTTTTTTTCACGGATTCGGAGAGAGCACAAAATTTTACGTCCAAATATGCTATGGCCGTTTTTTTCGGCAATGTCATTTCAAGGCCGAACTTAAAACTCCCGGAACAGCGAATTAACTCAGCAAGAGGCACCATTGAATTTAACCTTGAAAATTACCTTGAGGCTTATTCTAAGCTCAAGACTATTTTTTTTAATTGGAACCCCGTTTCATTTTCGTAATGTTTCCAGAGTTTCCAGAGTGCAATGCATTATCATTGTTCCCGGATAAAAATATACATTTTTTTTTTACATCCGATACGTTTATAAATACCGTATGTATGGGTAACATTTTTACATTGTTTCCAATGCTACCGCCGGCTTTAGCATTACCCAAGATGTACCGCGTGGAGGTAGCACGGTCGGGTTTACACCTCTTCGGGGTGCTTTGTTCAGGTGGTTCCCCTCGCCGTCACCTGTGCGTGTGCGTGTGCGTGTGCGTGTGTGTGTGTGTGGGTGTCCCCAGACAGTTAAGGCAAGATGGGTATACTAAGATTTTGATGAAATTATGTATCTTACTAAAGCTTATGCTCAAAGTGATTGCCATGAACTTCTTGGCAATATCCCAAGCGATTATAAAAAGTCGATACGACTTTTTTAATCATATCTGGTTCTATAGCCGCGATCTCATCCCGTATTCGTTGTTTTACTTCCTCAATATTCACCGGTTTCGTTCGATACACTCTATCTTTGAGATAACCCCATAGAAAATAGTCAAGGGGCGTAAGATCCGGAGATCTTGGTGGCCATTCTATTACACCCCTTCGACCTATCCACCGTTCTGCGAATACATCACTCAAATAATTGCGAACATCTGTTGCATAATGGGGTGCTGCACCATCTTGCTGAAACCAAGTCTGATCGAAATCCTCGCCTACAATAACCTGAATAGCAGGGATGATGTCGTCCCTCAACATATCGTGGTATTTTTGACCAGTAAGGGTACCCTCGATGAAGAAGGGCCCAACTACCGCATTGTTTATAATACCTGCCCATACGTTTACTTTTTCGGGATATTGAGTAGAACGACTATCGACCATCCGATTAGGATTGGTTTCACTCCAATAAGACATGTTATGTCTATTGATTGCCCCATTTAAGAAGAATGTAGCTTCATCAGAAAATACGATGCGATTCAAGAAACCGGCATCAGCATCTATTCGATTCATCATTAATTCCGCAAACTGTAGGCGTCTATCAGGATCCTCTTCATTCAATTGTTGTACGAGTCTAACTTTGTATGGGTGAAATTTTAAGTTTTTAGTTAAGATCCGTTGTACTGTACCGTAACATAAGTCGTGCTGCTGTTTAACTTTCCTGATGGAAGTATGAGGATCTTCCGTTATTGACAGCGCGACATTCAACTCATTTTCTTCAGTTGATGCTGTTACTGGACGACCTGCTCTTGGGAGATCCTTCACAGTACCGTGAACTTCAAAACGATTTATTGTTCTGCTAACAGTAGATTTAGAAATCGGTTCTCGTCCCTCTCTAAATGATGCGTTAAATAAGGTTCGCACATTCTCTAAAGA
This sequence comes from Trichopria drosophilae, assembly GCA_030407085.1. Taxonomy (NCBI): domain Eukaryota; kingdom Metazoa; phylum Arthropoda; class Insecta; order Hymenoptera; family Diapriidae; genus Trichopria; species Trichopria drosophilae. The sequence continues at coordinate 160,188,237 of CM059583.1, forward strand.
TCGCTGGTTATCACCCCAGCCTCTCATCATGAGAATGGTTATTCTTTCTCGTTCACTTAGCGCAGCCATTGCTCTTTGTACGAAATATACGTATGTATTTTGTTACTGAAATGATGCTTAATACGTTTAGATAGGAAAGGCGTTTAGATAGGAAATCCATGTATCTCACAAAACGATAAAGTTAAGACCAAAATGTAACCTTATAAGACTGTACACGTATGTATAAATTCAATGTGAATGTATGTTGTTTATTTACTTCGCTGGTGACTCGTGCTCTCTGTCGCTGTTCGCGCGCCCAAGTTCACTTTGCACAAGTGTTGCGTAAGATGTATGTATACACTTTTTTTAAACAGTTTATTATTCTATTTACAAAATTAGAGGACAAGCGAGGGACAGGAACTGATTCCTAAATCGACTTTTGGCAGAACAATAAATTGTTTCGAAGTTTACGGCACTGTAAAGGATCTCCCTAGAGCAGATCGTCCGGTAATAGCATCGACTGAACAAAATGAATTTAACCACTCTCAATACCGGAAGATCCTCATAACTTCGTTAAGAAAATGAAACGGGGTTCCAATTAAAAAAATTAATAATCTTGACCTGAGAATAATCTTCAAGGTAATTTTCAAGGTCAAATTTTATGCTAGCATTAAATATCCCGGAAAAAATCCTGAAACTTTTGTCTGAAACATTTTGCCCGAAAATGACCTCTTGCTGAGTTAATTCGCTGTTCCGGGAGTTTTAAGTTTGGCCTTGAAATGACCTTGCCGAAAAAAACGGCCATAGTATATTCGGACGTAAAATTTTGTGCTCTTTCCGAATCCGTGAAAAAAAATAGCAGTTTCCATTTAAAAAAAACAAACTTGACCTTGAAATAACCTTGAAGGTTATGTTCAAGGTCAAATTCTGTGCTACCATTAAATAGCCCGGGAAAAATCCTTAAACTTTTGTCTGAAACAATTTCCAAAGAAATGCACACCCTCTGAGATATTTCGCCGTCGCGGGAGTTTTAAGTTTCACCTTGAAATGACCTTGCCGAAAAAAATGGCCATAGCATATTCGGACGTAAAATTTTGTGCTCTTTCCGAATCCGTGAAAAAAAATAGGGGTTCCCATTTAAAAAAATTAACTTGACCTTGAAATAACCTTCAAGGTCATGTTCAAGGTCAAATTCAATATCGCCATTAAATAGCCAGGGAAAAATCCTGAAACTTTTGTCTGAAACATTTTCCTCAAAAATGCACTCCCGCTGAGATATTTTGCTGTTCCGGGACTTTTGGATCACCCTGTATATATATATATATATATTGTAAAATTCAATGTTATGAAGTAAAATTACATAAGTATATGTAATATATGTCTATCTATCGCCTTCATCAAGATATGCCAGAGTTTAAAACATTATTGAAAAAGTATTTTTACTCCAATAAAAATGTTTAGAGACCACTACAATCCAGTTGGAAGTAAGGAAACCAAAAATATATCGAATTGAAGTAATGTGCCATCCATTTCGATCTACCGATAGTAAACTTCTATACATTGATTTTGGTCATATATTTTAGAGTAGGTTATGGTTTTTGCTGAATGTCGAGGCGTGCAGTTAAAATTTTAATAAAATTAAGTAAATGCAAGTTGATTGAAACTGTCTTTTATACATATAGATTAATATCTCTCTAAGAAAAAAATGAAAGTAAAAGGGAATCTTGGCAGGGAAGTCAGGTAATATTCTCTCTTTCTCATTCTCTCTCTTAGCGAGTCATTTAGGAAGGTATATTAGGAAGGTTTTGTTCGTAATATAGGCTAATAACCATATATGAATAAATAATATATACAGAACAATACTTCTCGATATTTTCGGTGCTTCATGAATTTTTATGCAAATTTTGTAACTTTATCTGTATCGAGTGGAAATCTTATATTTTGCATAGAATAATGACGAAACACTTCCATTGTGGTCATGAAAAATGCAAAAAGATTTACAAGACTGAAAATGAATTATGTTTGCCGGAAAATCCCAGCAGTTTATTTCGATCTTTCACAATTTTCTTTTAACACAATAAATTCAATGATTTTACTGTGAATCTACATTAAAAATATTGAAATTACTGAAAGGTACTTTCTAGTACTTTTTTACTGTATTTTCACAAATTTTGTTGTAAGTTTACAGTACTTTTATGATGTAAAAAAACGTCAAGCATTAGTAAGTTTACCATAGATATTTCTTACAGCGTACAGTATTTTGAAATATAAGGTGATAGAAACTAAATCAAATGTTGTTATAGATTCTGGATAAATATACAGTAAATTTGTTGTTATATTTAAGGTGCAAAATAGGTATAAAATACAATTTCGTTATACAGATTTAATGAAATTCATTACTGATGTCGTTGGAAAAACGTTTTGATTATCGGAAGTGACACTGAAAAGTAGTAAAATCGCCCTAAAATTAAATTGTTTTACGATACATACGATTACCAGTAATCAAGAAATTTCGTGTAGAGTATGCGAAGCGTTACAAAAATTCAAACGAGTCAAAGCAATGCACCCGTTTCGAGTGGAAGGACCTCTGTTTGCACTTTCCGATCGATATTCCGATTCACTCACCTTTATATTCATTACCATTACGCAAATTGTTTGAAGCGAGGCAACACAATAGAAGCTAGTGCCATCGTCCTCTGAATATGAGCTCAATAACAATGCATCGCGTACTTCATTAAGTGTCGTGTTAAATGGAAAAGTTTCAAAGTTAACGCATATTCCTCCTCTTTGTTATTCTTTTATTCATATTCATTCATGAAGGAAGACAGAATTAAATTCATGTTGCTTTCCACAGGTGATGCATTGAGCCCGAATTTCAAAATAAATATAAATGATTATTTTTCATATCGCTATTTTGGCCAATCGTCGTACAGTATTCGAGTTTTGCGACAATTTTTAATTGGGTATTGCTATCATTATTTCCCTGCCAGCTCGTATTTTACCAAGCGATAATACCCCTCTATCCTGTCAATTATTTTTAATTCGTTTGACAGACATTTTTAAAACGGGGATCGTTTTATAATGTTGTTTTACAATGAAGTTGGATATGAAAAATAATCTTTCGAATACCCCTCAACCTTCGAAATTAATTGTATATTTTCTTCAATTTTCTCTACTTATCAGCGATTGGGATATTTTCAAAAGTTTCAACTCTTTGGTCCCTACGCAACGAAGCAATCGGGAAATATTCGATAATTTCGAAGATCATGCGATATTACATCCGACTCTTCTCTTGCATTAGTTGAATTTTCATTATCAGTAACTTTGGACTAATCAGAGACAAAATTTAAACTCTTAACTTTAATATTATCGGCATTTTCCATATTTCATTTGAAAATGAACATGAAGTAATGTTTTTACAATATAATTGTAATCTTATATGAAAAAACTTGTAAGATATATATTTATATAGAAATAAAGAAAGTAATGTATTCCAGTTGCGGTCGATTTAGACAAAGGAAAATGTCCACGGTAATCAAAAAGATATTTAAAAATGAAACCTTTGCACAAGGGAACTATGACAAATTTCGCTTTGAAGAACCTTGTAAAGTTTTGTATATTATGCGTTTTTTCTTAAGCAACATTTTAAAGTGAATTTTAAGATGTGTATGTTCTGTGCAATATCCTTTAATGAATGTTTGACGAAAAACTACTATTATCACTTATCGTATATATTCTTTGTTTCAGTTATCAATATTAAATTAACATATAAAGAATCAGGTTTTGATACAAAATAGATGTTATTGTAATCGAACTCTATATTAGCATGTTTGAGCAAATCCACTTCACTCTACTGTATTTGATATCTAATTTTGATTCTAAGGTCTTTTGTTGAATTCAAGTATGATCAGAGGTTTAGGAAAAGGTTGTGTACTTAACTAAAATGTGGACACAAAAATCAAATGTCAGTAAATGTAAGTAACACGAATATTATCATATTATTAAGGACAAAGAAAATTGATGGCCAGCAAGTTCCTCTGCAGTATAACCACACGGAGAGACGAGCCTATTAGATCTTACTTTGACCCGAGCAAGATTACTAAATTGAATTGTTTCGCCGGACTATATACCATGTAGAATTTACTAAACGCGCAGTTGGAACAAAAATATAAATGATTCACTTGCTTACGCTTCACTTACAGTAATTTATTGTATTTAAATCAGATTAGTTACACAATTTTTGTAAACACGTTTAGTACGAAGTATTCCATCTTATCTCTCTGTATAATAAGTTGAATACTACTAATATTGATATTAATTTTACGTTCAAAAGGAAGACGACAATCTGAAAAATGATCTGAGTTCACATTGATGCTAAATGAAGATAGCCATAATAGACTCGTTTGCATATAATGTTCAATAGAATTTAGTACATGGAAATTTTATGAAATTTTCAATTTCGACCTACAAACCACACGTTAATTGCATCAATTTCACATAATTAACCTAGAAAGCAAATGCACTGTATAATGGATAGGCACATTTATCTAAACGATTTGCTATTACACGTACATGTGTTATATTAATGCGTTCTATATTTACGTGTGCTATGAGAGGCACACGAGGCCATCCGTCAATTAGAGTCACTAAAATAATCTCCTAAACGCTCGATCGCACATCCACTCAAGTGTTATGTAGATATTGCCCACGCTGACTGATACAAGTAATCTGATGAAGCGTCGTTATATATGTACGAATATTTGATGTTCAACTATTTTGCATTTATCGGCTTGACCGAATATAAAATAGTTATTCTTTGTTTCAATGAACATGCAGACCTCTGAAATAGTGTAAATTATCAATAATTAGTGCTTTAATTGTCGACTAAATGTATAATCTGAATTTCTTCTGGGTTAATCTAATATGAAGTAAATTATACGATTAAATTTTTAATACTATGAAAATTGTAATTTTACTTAACGAATATATACAATGATAGGATATTCTATATTAAATTTAAAGTTTTTCAAAATAGCTTAAGAAAGAGGGAAAATGAAAGTAATTTACGTTAGAAATGTTCATTTACGAAGCTCTATTATTATTTTGAAATTAGAAGAAAATGAAAATTAAAAAATTTCAATTGGTAATGATTTAATAATTCTGTGACGCATAATTCACTGATAATAATAAAATAATGTACTAGTGATTTATTTCTACTAATCGATTATCCCTGTAAATTACAAACGTAACTGCGTTGGATTATATTATAACGATAATTATATTCAATATTACGGAATTTCAAAGACTGATTAGTGATTTATTTAACAGCGTATCCCTGTATATTAGGTATAAATATATAACCAATACATTCACTAAGGTGACAGTGCGAACACAAGTATGCAGATTGAAACCACAAAGTTTGCATGTGGTTGTCTGAAGCTTTAGAACAACAAATATCGACGGGCTTTGTTGGTTACTCTATAACTAATTAGGGCGTTCATGTTACCAGTAATTATGTACTAATCTCATAAATTTTAATAAAAGTGTTTGATGCCTTTCTAATTTGCTCTCTGCATGTTTCTGAAAATGTTTCTGCCTTCCACTTTTAGAAATTTAAACAGAATTTTTTCCTGGGCATTCTCTGTTTTATTCTATTGTTCGATATATAAATTTTGAATGTATTTTATGCAAAAGTATCTATTTCACTTTGTTCACTAAATAGCATTGATTGAATAAATCCGTGCACAAACAATCGCTAAAAGCATAATTGAATCAATACACAAAAAAGTGAAATGAAATATTCAAATTTTATAAACCACCATTCATTCATCGGAATCAAAAATCCTTGAAAATATTATTGTTGCCAGTTTATCCTACCTGCTAATATTGCTTTGAAAATGGGTCTTTACAAAAGCCGAATATTTTATAATATCCAATATAAGTTCAATTGTATTATGACTTTAATTTGGAGTAAAACCTTCTGCTTTTAAGGCTACCCATAAATATCTCCAATGTACAATAAATGAGTAACAAATTTTAAAAAAGTACATAATATAAAAAGACCAACAGCAATACGTCAATCATCAGATGCTGGCAATTTCATTACTCCTGTACCAGTTCCTCTAATTAACCTGTATATACAAGAGGGACAATTGCAACCTCAATCAGCTATAGCAACAATTACTGATATAGTATATAATGACAATAGTATGGAAACCTGTTGAGTAATTAGCAATTAGAGTCAGGCGTTTACTATTCGCTGTCCTAAATTACTATTTACCCACACAAATGCCCTTGGAGGTGACGTTTCTGTTAAAAAAAATGCAGTTAGACTTTCGGGAAATAATGAATGAACTTCGTTAATTGCACTTTCTAAAATAATAACGATTGTTGTTCCATAAAATATTTATCGTACTATAAGTTTTGTAATTATTAAATTATTATAAATATATGTATGTATAAATAATGTCATTTATAATATTATTTATACCATCAATATTAAACTTATATAAAGTAAAAAATAAATAAAACTAAGCAAATATTATTCTCTGGTGTCGAATAAATTTTCAGTAAAAACTTGTTATGTATTTACGTCACTCCTAATATTGAATATATTAATGAATAACCGAAGCATTCACCATTCAGTGGTTAAACGTTTAAAACGTATTTTTATAATGGTTCATCGTTATTTTCCTAACGTGCATAATATTATTGAAGTGATTATTAAACACATCGAATTAAATAAGGAAACTAGACGCTTTGTGACTTATTTACTGCCGAAGTATCAGTCGCAGTATTTAACAGATTAGTTTGTTTGTGTACATTTCGTTTGACATTTTTAGAGTTCAAATCAAAAACACATCTTCGATAGTTAATTGTATTTCTTGTAATTATAGGAATTTCAATATTTTGATTATTTTGCCATCATAATTTTGAACAATCTGCGTCTGGTATTCGATAAGGTCACGTTATTGACTGCTTGCTACTATCGGTAAAGAGATCTTCAAAATATTTTTAGCACTAAATTAGCCACTGTGTGAAGTATTAAATCAATAAGTATAATAAAATATAATGAACTGTTTTACAGTGTACTTCGACAAGAAGTTACTCACACATATTAAGTTTTTGAATAGTCCATTACGCCTGATATGTACAATTTGTGTATGTATTATATTATTATTACTGCGTTTAAATAATTTTTCACTTACCGAATTTCCGTCGTTATGCAAATGAATTTAACCATAATTTTAGGATAGTCACAAATCATTCAGTTTAATTAGAATAAAGGTCGTCATTTTAGTATGGATCATCGGTATGATTTTCATTAAAATTCATACATATCGAATACAAAATATTTCGATAAATTTTTGTACTAATCTTATCACTTTAGTGCTTCTTTCGTATATTATTGTAAATCTGTATAAAGTGGTGGATTTAAAATATAGAACAGTGAAATATTTGTGATCAGGATACTAGTGTTATTTAATAAGTAATTTGAATTTGTAATTCACATCCAACATTTAATCATGGCGCTGAAGCTAGCAGCCAGTTCGTAGCCACCTATTTGAAATTTAGAAGTTCTATTTTATATTTCATTCAAAGCTACACATCAAATTGTCAATATAACACAAAATATTAATAGATGTAATTACTAACTGAACTTGTTATGAGGAGAATCTGAATTTCTTTAAATTGGTTTTTATAAATTGGCTACTAACTTCAGCTTCATCATTTCATCTAGTAGCGTGTCAGACTAAAATCATTTCCACAAAATAGAACTGTTATATATTAGATTATTCGATATCAAGGAGCTATTATTAGCATATAATATACCATTCTTTGTTCAATCGGAACATTTAAAAAACAATTAGAACACCGCTTAGTAATTCTATGAAATAGACGTTTATTGTATAAACTTTTTGAAATTTCTTAAATCAATTAAGGCATTTATTTTTCACCTCTACATACCATGAGAATTCTTCTGCTTTAATTAAAAGGATTGATAGTCAAATAACTCCTTTTTTCGTGAATTAAAGAGCTTGATGCTTTCTTGACATTATTGAATTGGAACCTGATATTGCAGCATTTTCATGAAATACCATTTTAATGAAAGATACTTTCGATTAATGGCAAAAGTTTTTCCAGAAATATTTGTTGCGTATCACTAAAGGTAAAGGAAAGAATTGTAGTATTAAGATATATTTTTTAAATGTTAAGAAAATAACATCGTGATCACATAATCGCGACGGCATCAGAAACTTCTTTTTAAAAGTTAACACATTTTTTCATGAAAATTGTAAGTTTAGAAAAAATATTATAAGAATAAAAATGTCTTAAAATGTGTCAAAGAATTAGGCCAAATTTTTTCAGAATGTATTGATATAATTTTTGCGTTTTCGAAATTTTGAAAGAAAAAGGAAAAGTTTTCATGAAAAAAATCAGTTAACTTCTAAAAAGAAATTGCTTAATGCAGTTGCCATTCTATAACCAGGATCTTATTTTGTTAATATTTAAAAAATGTATCTAAATACTACAACTATTTTGTTCGCCTTTAATGAAAGAATTTTCTCACGGAAAATAGAGTTTGAATGAAGTTTTTTCGATGAAAGAAAAATGCGTTATTCAAAAGTATACGTGTTTTTTTATATTGAAATCAGCGACCCTGAAAACAGCAGGATATATGCCATTCAACTTTTTAGAACTTAATTTTTATACTATATACTGAATTGAAATTGAAGTGAAAAATGTGTCCTTCCCAACGCGCGTTAATGGGTTAATAAAACAAATTTTAGATAAAAAAAGTCTGTTTCGATTCCATGTGTAAGTAATGAAAATTACAAATTGTTAGTTTTATTGGTTCCATTTGCTTTCTAACGCTTCATTAACATGTAGTTATTATTGCATTGAGTAAACTTAACGAAGCGAATATTATTTATGAATATCACGATACCTGAACGAATTACTCTTCTGTTTGAAAACAAATCAATTGTATAAATCGATATTACAGCTTGATAAATATCCATGTGACCGAGAAACACTTTATGTCAATTTTCTACGACCATAAAAAATCTTAAAATGGATGTCATAATGAAGGGTGACACTTGTAGTAACACCAGGCGGCTCTTTACGTCCATTTTACGATCATGAATAAACACTTCTAAACAGATGAAATGCGTACAGATATTGCTCGTCAAGATATGACATTCAAGCACGTACGTGTAATGAACAACTTTTTACATTTATTTTTTAGCCATTTTACGTTTATTTTACGCTCGTGAAAAGTAATTGTAATGGAGTTTTCACACTTTTATATATATTGGGCATCTATTGGATTTCAATTTTGAAAACCATAAAATATACTTCTTAAATATAAAACAAGTGGCCCTGCGGACTTTGGCTTATGTACTCATCGGTTGCATAGGGTTTGCGAGACCCTGTTATTTAATTGACTGCAGAAAGAAACTGACCATTTTCAAAACTTCAACCCCTCAATAACATTTATAATAAAAGGTTCATTTCTTCTTGTCTTTCTAGAGTTCATAAGCAGCACTAATTTATTTACACGTGGATTCTGGCGCCTTTCCAAATCACTAACATTATTTTTCACCTTCGATTTTCAGACTTTGCTATTAGAGAAAACGGGTGCGGGTCGAAAAACCGACAACTCGGAAAACCGACAGTCAAAAAACCGTCAATCAAAAACTGACAGTAACAAAGCCGCCAAATAAAAATTAGGCAAATCGACAAACGGACAGTCATTTTTTGAAGTGTCGGTTTTTTTACTGTCGGCTTATCGATTGCCGATTTTTTGAGTGTCGGTTTTCGTGACCTGTCGGCATTTTGATTTGTCTGTTTTTCGACCCGCACCCGAGAAAATTCTTCTTTTTTATACTGTTTGCTTAGTCTATTTTATAAATTCAGTATAGTTATACGCCGATCGAATAACCTTTCAATTTGTAGCGTAACATCTAATACTAGAATAATAATTTTTCCATGTTAATTAAATGGGAAAAACGAGTTAGCATGAGCTAAAACGATAGCACTCAGAGCTCGATGTGATCGGTGAGAATCTTGACCTCATATAATCCTGTTTTATGTACGAGATTAAATTAAAAAATAAGTCTAAAAAATGAATAGCCTTCGTGTATATATAAATATAATATCGACATTTCTCGGCGTTAAGTAAATCTATCAATTAAATATCAAAGCATTTTCAGATATCTCGGTTAAAAGTTAGCGGCCCTTGTTGAAATTTCTCAAATATATGTCATTTCCACCAGAAAATAGCCGAACAAGAATAGTTGATGAAATATGCAGTAGCAGAAATTTAAGCATGTCAGAGAATCTGAAAAAAGTGTAAAATCTCGTGCCCGAAATATAAAACGAGACCAAAGGCCCACGACCACAACATAGATTTATTCGAGACTCCGGATTCGTGCATTTTTAAAGGTCGTCTCAAGAGTGACCTCAGCAGCTCAAAGTACATCCTAACTTTGCCGACTGACGGGCACTAGAGTAACCATACGGGCTACGATAATGCCGGATTGGCCGAGAGACAGAACGGGGATGATACCGAACTCTGATAAAGAGTGGCCACCCCTTGTACTCTGTGTAGCTACGTGCAGGTTGGTCCAACTACTATTTTTCTCTTTCTATTTCTCTCTTATACTGCTTATCCCTTTCTCGTGCACTCTTTCTCTCTGGTCGACTCTTCTCAACATCCCATCTCCTTCATCCGTTTCAAGCGGATCAATACAACTAACACTGGAACGAGCTTAGCCACGTCTTTGTAAGTGCGCGTAGAACATAACGCCTGTAATTCGCAATACACACCCGAGAGAACTTTGACGTAATCCTTATATAAGTTTCTAAGTTTACAATAGGGAGGTTCTATACTCTTACATAGTTCAAATCCGATCGCTCGGCAATGTTCCCGATGCTGACTCGATCAATAATTTAACGTTTCATATATTTATTAAATTATATCACAATCCGAGCAACTAAACTAAAAATCTATACTTATTGATAAATACTAGAAAATTATATTGTTACAAATGTCATGGAATTTAAAGAACATGATTGAACCTCGATTTATGGACTGGTCATTAAACAGGGTGGACTTAAGTCTAAATGAAAAGTCTTCGCTTATTACACTGACCGACAAAATTTTACATTTTGTCTGCTTTTGTCAAACGAGGTATCACTTCCGACGTATTTTTTCGTGCTGAAAACGATAGCAGAATTTTGCTATCGCGTCATACTTTGGAGAAAATCGTGGTTAAATTTAATCTCATTTTTTAACCACATTTAACCGCATTTTTTTCCAAATTGTGACCTGATAGAAAAATTCTATGAGTGTCATCGTTCTCAGCAGAAAAAGTCGGAAATTATAGTTCGGCTGTAAAAAACTAATTCTCTTCTGCTATAAAGTAAACTGACATATAGGCAAAAACGCTGTTTTTTACACATCGAACCTCATTTTTCTCCAAAATGTGACGTGACGGCCAAATTCTTCAAGTGTCATCGTTTTCAGCACAACAAAAAATACGTCGGAAATGATACTTCGTTTGTTAAAAGTAAAAGTGGTTAAATATGTAAAAATCATGGTTTTTCGACATATTTCAGTTTATTTTATAACAAAGGGGAATTTAATTTTGACCAGCAAAGTATCATTTTCGAAGTATATTTTCGTACTAAAAACAATGGTGCTACTTTGTAGCACAAGAGAATTTATTTTTGACAAAAGAAGTATCATTCCCGACGTATTTTTTTTTGTGCTAAAAACGATGACACTTGAAGAATTTTGCTGTCACGTCACATTTTGGAGAAAAATGAGGTTCAATGTTTCAAAAATAGCTTTTTTGGCCGTATGTCGGTTTACTTTGTAGCAGAAGAGAATTTGTATTTTACAGCCGAAGTATTATGTCCGACTTTTCTGCCTGCTGAAAACGATGGCGCTGGCAGAATTTTGCTATCAGGTCACAATTTGGAGAAAAATGAGGTTAAATGTAGTTAAAAAATGAGGTCAAATTTAACCACAATTTTCTCCAAAGTATGACGTCATAGCAAAATTCTACTAGTTCCACTATTTTCGGCACGAAAAAATACTTCGCTTGCTAAAGATAAATTCCCCTTTGCTACAGAATAAACTGAAATATGGCCGAAAACACTGATTTTTACACATTTAACCACGTTTTTCTCCGAAGTCTAACGTGATGGCAAAAATATATGCTGGCGCTATAGTATTCAGCACGAAAAAGTACTTCGGTTGTCGAAAGCAACATCAGTGTTATCGCAAATATAATTTCTGTGACACCTATGGATAGTTTTAATCATAAATAAAAAAAACAATTTAGTTTACTTTTGTAAGTTAATGTCATATTTAGTGATTTTTATGAAAAAGTTACTGATTTTTTGTAATAATTTGGTTTCTACGAGATAAATAAAATCAATATTTAGGGGTATTTTGAAGCTCTTTTTATAATTCATCAGCAGTACACTTTTATTGTCGATGCATATTTCTCCAGTTATAGCAGGGCAAAGTCCAAAAAATGCGTGTATTTGTAGTTGTCTGTGTCTATTATTTTTTGTGAACGGATAGAGAAAAGTTACCTACAAATTATAACAAAGCTGCATCTTAATTTTCTGCATTGTTCAGGTTCGATAAAATTTATCTAGGTTTCGGCGGGCAAAATGGAAAAATTCCTATTTTCATGATTTTCGATGTCGGTGTCAGTATTCACTGTATAGCTTAAAAAATTTCCTGGTATTTATATAAAGAAATACGATTGTTATTAAGCATTTTTATAAACGATGTATAATTAGTAAGCCAAATTTAGTGCATTAATTAAACATGTTTTACAATTCATTACATTAAATACGAAATTTTTGTATTTTAACGTTCATTTTCAGTTATTAAAATAAACATATTCCAAATGATCCTTGGGAATTTTATACTTTTTAAACACAGCTTTCTGAATCTATCGTGAAATTCAGAATTAACAATTCAATATAGCTGATGAATATTTTCATACTATTTGAAGTTTTAAACATTTGCGCACAGGAGGTTTCGAAGTTGCTGGCATCGTGAGTCTGTTGTTCAATTTTCAAACTGGCTTTGATTTTGAATTGAAAGTTAATTTGAATGGTATTCCTCGTACGCAAAATTTTCTTCTTCTAATGATCTCCTTATTCTAGATTTATGTGAAATTGTCAATAAAAATATTCGGTGAAAAAATCCGATCTCCTGTTAAAAAAACGAACGATTCATTTTTGTATAGCAATTTTTTTTAGATTTTGAGGTCAAACTCGGAAAGTCGGATCAATTTTACATCATAGATAGTATACTCAAGTTGTTTAGGACTTTGAGAGTGCAAGATATCGTTAGCTAGAGCATGTGTAATGGAGCGCTTATAAAATAGTTAATTTCTTTTTATGTGAAAAAGGATGGAGATTGGTGCTTGTGATAATAAATGTATTATATATGATGTTTCTGCTCTTAGTGATTGTTTTGAAATGTTTGTAAGCAGTTGTTCAATAGTTATTTCAGGTACCTAAGGAATACTGCTTTCTGAATTCGCAGATGGCAAATAAGCAGTTTCAACGTCACTTTCAACGTCATCTTGTTTATAATATAATTACATTGATATCAAGTTATTTATAATCATAATATATTACCTTATTTGAATGAAAGCCGTCTGCATATTTAATGTACAAAATCAATCAAAGCGAATGTAATTCATTATTAATTCTCAAAAGATTAGTAATTACTAAATGCAATATTAGCAATCGATTTAATGTTTCATCATACTTGGCAAAAAAACCAAGGAATAATTTTATGATTACTCACCGGTGACTCACTCAGGTGCAGGAATTCTGTAATTTTACACGAGTCATGCAACCGTATCTAGAGTTTACTATGATAATCTCTATTTTTGAATAAGTAATTTTGATATGTTGAAGACAGAAATGACGTGGGGTTAATTTTTGATAACACTGAGAATCCTTTTAGAATTATTAAAACTTAAATACATGATTTATACACTTAGGCAATTTATCTTAATAAATACACATATTCAGTCTACTCGGAAAATAATCGACAGAGTAAATATAAAACCTACATAATTTTCGAAACTCGACTTCATAAAGAAAATAAAATTAGAATGTCAAGATAATCTTGACTGTATAGATTACTATAAAAACTAGTTAAACAGTTAGTAAAGTTTCATTACTTTTAGTAAGATACTATTTATATTATATTTAAAAAAAAACAACAGGCTAGCGTATCGCTCTATTAAATAATAAGAAAAATAAAAATTTGTTGTCATCATTTCATAGGGCGATATTAGAAATGTATTGATTTCTTTGCAAAATAAAAATGTTTCAGGTTTCTTGCATAATTTATATTTCTCGCGAAATTTGGACAATGTTTTTATGACTATCGATTTTCATGTTTCAGCAATTAATATACGGGGTTGTCGTCGACTTTAGAGCCAAAGTAGAACGTTATTTTAATTTCGTGTCGGGTTTTTTTAAACATAAACCCCTTTTTTTTATTACAATTATAGAAACCGGAGAAAGATTCATATTTCTTGTGGTTATGCAAGGACCAAAATGATCTTCAAGTAAATTACATAAAAGTTACACGGATTAAAGAAGATCCTTAAAAGCCAGTTGGAACTATTGTAGCTACTAAAGTAGTTGCACATTTGTGATGCTTATAAAAAAGTAATGCGTAATAGCCGATTCTCAATATTTACTATTAACACCCGGCTATACCTGCATTATAAATAGTAGAATGTCTTCTATTTCTACTCTCGGAACTTCTCTTTAGAAACATGATTTCTAAATTGCTTGGTTGTAATGTATTGTAGTTCAATGTAAATGCATTTTAATAAAGAAATAATGTTATATATGCGTAACGATATTATTGTAATTGTACTTATTTTAGAAGAGTCTGAATGATTTGAGGTTGTGACATACAAGATTCGCGGATCATCAACATCTTAACCATCTCATGATATTTGATATTCAACTACGTCGGCTAGAAGGGAATTTAAGTTTTACAATTGAAATTAAAGACTCTGATTAAAACCCAGGACCCCCAGACGAGTTTTAAACGGAATTCTAACGTCAAGTACAAAATTGGCATTAATTGACCCTACAACCTTTTGTCTTCGACATATTTCCCATTTGCGCCAGTCAATAAACATTTCGTGTTTTGACCGAGCATTGATTATATTGAACGTCATTTCGGCCTTTATAAACAACCACATAACTGAATATGACATCTTCCACGTTTTTTATATCCGCAGTATAAAATTGAAGTACAGCCTTTATATTGTACTCCGAAGTCACAACTTTTTATTTCCTTGTAATTTTTGTTTAAACATTTTTTCGATAGACGCATTGTTTCGATGACAGGTGGTACTTCAACATAGGACACCCTACACATTGTAATATAATTTTAGATAATTATGTGCAATTGAATCTTGTTTAAAACTTTTACCACTTGGATGAACATATTAACGATGACATGAAAAAATATCAAACATTGAATAACGACAAAATTAATTACTAAAACATTAAAATATCATATCCATTCGTAAAACATCACAAGATAATTACAAATTTATAAGCACATTATTGCTGTAATTTAATAACAAGCTTTCAGTTGACAAATTACTTTGTTAAATTGTCTGGAGTTTACATAATGCCATAATATATGAATAAAGCATTCTACATCAGAATTTCGATGTTGTATATTTAGTAATAATCGTTTTAATGCATTCGTTTACTCTTGACAATTAAATATTTATACTGCATTTGCTTAAAAAGCATGACAATGTAACTAATCTCACGTAGAATTCTGTTTTATGCATTCCGATGTGGAATATTTATTCAAAACTCTTTGTCATATTGTTGAATTCACTTTAATAATAGGTTATATTTTTGAAAATGAATTTTTAGTTCATTTTTATTGCAGGGTGTTACTTCTTCATTACGCACTTGTCGTCACTTTTCATTTCATTAACTCGGATTATTTGGTTATTCCATAATATGATTGACAAGGAGATTATTATAGTCAATAATAGCGCACGTATTCTTCGTAATTATCTCCTTTGTTACTATTTTATTTCATAAATTTTACTGTTTTCTTTTAACTATAATTTCACTGTTTTATTGTTTCTTTTATACAACCTCTACTTTTAATTTTATATTTAAATAATTTAACGATGTGGTAGGTAGTAGTACACCAGAAAAATCTGGGATTTCAACAGAATAATTATTTAATTTGACAGAATGTGATAACAGATTTCTGTAATTCTTACAAAATGTATCTGCAATTTCGACCGATTTAACTGTAACTAAGTCAATTGATTTTGAATGAAAGGATCATCTTTTATTCTGTAAAATCTAAACAGAAATTTTTCTATGTTTACTTTGAATTTTATCTATATTAAATTTATGTAATGTGAATGTATCTTTTCATGTAATCGACACGAATGTTAAAGTATTCTTCTTAATTTGGTTTAAGCAGTATTCTACACGGAGAAAAATTATCTTTAGATTTAACAGCAAAAATATGCCGTTTGTTTCTGTAAATCGAGCAGAATTATGCTCTTAAATTAAAATAACATTTTGTTAAATTTACGGATAATTTCTGTAAGAATTGAAGATATTTTTTTATATAATCTAGGGATTATTTGAATAATACTATAAAAGCCGCATATAGTATTAAAATATAGTAGGGGAGAACGGGGTAATTACGACAGGTCGGATAATTCCGACCCCCTGTAATATCTCGCTTACAATATGACATCCCGTAATGTTATTGAAATTTTGTGAAAACACTGACGAGTACAACTATTTTGATTGCGGTAGTTGTTTATTTACTTCGCATTGAACCATGTGGCAGTGATGTTATTGTTTCTTACTGCGCTAATTTAGAAATTGTAGTATAAACTTATTATATATATATATATATATATATATATATATATATATATATATATATATATATATATATATATATATATATATATATAGTATATACTTATTATAAATAAGTAAATATAGTTTGAAATTATTGTGCAAACGAATCAAACATAAGTAATTTAGAAAGCCTTAACCTTATATTTAATGAAATTAATTTGGTTTTCAGTGAGATGAGAGTGTGTTTTTAACTGCGTGTATTTTTTTTAAATAACGAACGTGCAGGGTAATTCCGACCCCTAATGTACGGGGTAATTGCAACCATCCTTTTTCGAGTTTATTTTCGCTTTTTATCACAACCATATTAAGCAATATTATGTATGCATTATATATAATGTATCACAAATGTGTTGATTTTTTTTCTTTCTACATTTCGACCACAACATTTGAATTTGCTTCGCTTGTTTTCTCGTGCGATATTAGAAGTGACTATTTGCGTTTTCATTTTTTACTAACAATGTAGAGTAGGTATGTGATCTATGTACGTAGTGTTGTACATAAACAAGTTATTGTGATAGCGAAATATTATCTTCTTTACTTATTATTAATAAATGTAAATTAAACCTATAAATCACTACGAAATTGTGCTGAAAATAAACGAGGTCGGAATTACACCTTTTGGGGTCGGAATTACCCATACTTTGACAGAATCTGAAGAATTGCAATTTTTTACTAATGGAGGTATAATCCTATAATAGACCAGAACAAGGTATTAATAATATCGATAAATGTTTACCCATGCAATACACTTTAAAAAAGCATAACGTAGAAATTCATTTAATCACATTCTCTACCTCAAAAATCAATTTTGCTTAGGTAGGTCGGAATTACCCCGTTTTCCCCTATGTATTAGGCTATTTCTGACTAATAAAAAATGATGAAAAATCTCAAAAATTAAGTTTTGAATAACCGTTAACGAATGATATTCAATAGATATACAAGTTTACTTTTTTAACAAACATATTTATTGAATTAATATTTTTAGATACTACACAACGCTTGGTACGTGATGTATGTTTAGGATTGTTCATTCGGTGCTTTTTAAGACTTTAAATACGTCAATACTATGGAATATGCATATTTTTTTAATATGAATGCCATAAAATCGTTGAAACTATACAATCGGTCTCATAGGGACAGCTTCTGGCGCTATTGCAGCGACGACTGTTTCTCGGGGTAGTTTAATTTATGCGAGAAAGTATTTCACATTTGTTATTTACTTACAGTAGGTCCCCTTTTATTTTAAGATTTCGAGTCAAGGAATATGGCGGCACCCCCTCTTATTTTAATGCTACTTCTCTTCCTCATCACCAGCAGCGTGAGAGAGAGGACATGAAAAAAAAATTAAAATAGAAGGGAGCGAATCTTTAAGATAGAGATGGAACTTAAAATAAGAGGGGTACTACTGTGTTAAGGTTAAATACAAATGCAAAAAAAATAGTAAAGCATGAAAATAAATGCAAAAAATATGTTACTTTGAAATTTATTTAAAAATCGATTTTTGCCGCCATTCTACATCCGACATCTTGAATCGAACATCTGACTACTGATTCGTAATCGGCTTCTCTGAGAAGTCATGAGTACCAAATTTGGTATAAAACAAGACAATAAATAATATAGAAAAGAAGGATACGTGTATATTCCAACATTGTGTGGCGCTACATTGATAGTCCATTTATTGGACGACACATTTTCCTAGGAAGAAAACGTTAAAACGTTTTTAGACATTTATTTCATATTGAAAATAAGCGTTGAAGTCGCAGTAAACTTTCTATGCATTTGGCCATTAATGGGTTAATTGATAGCAGTGGGACTCAAAATATTTTGAGAAATTTAAAATTTTCACCGTCTAGTAGAGTAAAAACCGCTAACTTTACAGTTTATTGTAACACTGATAGAAACTTTCTGTTTACATCAGTATTTGACGTAAAATTGATAAAGAATGAATTTATCGACCAGCTTGTTCCCAATGTGTATGCAATAGTGAAACATACATAAATTGAACGGATATTCAATATATGCATAAGATATTTCAAGAAACAGAGAAGTATTCGCTCAAGTATAAATAATGTTTCTTCTGTACAGCAAACTTTCATCCTGGCAGAGATATCGCGTATTGGACAAGCGTATCCGGTCGAATTTGATACATTTACAAACGACACGAGTAACAAATTCGCCAGTTTCAATCTGCCGCTGTTGGCTACATCTTCACAACATTCGAAATATTCCACCGCATCGAAAATTTATTTCTTCATGTCCGCTGGTTTTTGCCGAATCAGCCGCATTCTAGACGAGCTATCGGGCGAACTCGACTTGGAGCTATAAAACTTCCCCGTCTCGGTTCGTTTATCACGGTGCGACCGGGTTAAATTGGCGACGAATCTCGAAGCTGGAGGTCTTTCCCGAAAGCTAAACATTACGCTGGATATAGAGTAGAGCAATTTACACTGCGACAAGTCCTCCAACTTTTGCTCTGGCCACCATCTAGCGTTAAAGCTCTGCCGTGAATGAAATTACTCGACACGGCATCATTTGGCTTTGTGTGCGACGTTTCGCTCGGTTAGTTAATCTTCCAGGCTTTGTTCCGCTAATATATTTAAACGATGGATAACCGCGCCCAGGCCCGATGCCACCCTCTAAACTGCGAACGATATGCATGATTTTACCCACTTCCGGCTTTCATGGGAAAACATTATTAGTTTTGCGGAGGTAAAGCACTGTGAAGAATTACTGCTTATTAAAAGTTGGTAATTCCTATGAACAAGCCCAATTTAGATACCTACGATATATCAAATTTTCCGCTAGCTCGAATGTCTTCGAATTTTCGGCTGTTTTTAATGCTGGGAAGTAGGGAAGTAATGCAAACAAGAAAAGTTCAAACTTGCCGAGCAAAGTTGGATAAAGTTAACATCTCGTTAACGAGTATTGGCCAAAGACCGAAAGTTCTTAATTCCAGATAACCACTGCCAAATACTTTCTACTAATTATCAGTATTCAACAAATACATCGATTTTCTAGAATGACACGTTGTCCTGAGCTGTATGTTCTGGATTTATTAAGAAATTAAAAGTGAGCATTACATTAATGATTATTCAGAGTTTGATCATTAATGTCGTAAAGTTTTCAGTGGTTTTTATTAATATTACATTGCACTACTTAACCGCACAAACGCATGTAATTGTGTGTTAATCTTATTATTTTATCTTTATGAACAATTTTATGTTATTGATGTTGACTGAAATCTCTCAGGGACACAAAACAATATAAGCAAGGATATATCAATGTTGCAGTTCGTTCATCATTGACAGTATTTAAACGTTTAAACTCTGCAACAAAATAAAAAAGAAACATTTAGTAATTTGTATAAAAGATGCACATTTTCAGAATTTCTGCTAAATCGATATCATGAACACTATCGTATAATTCAGGTGAACAGTTTTCTGAACTGAAAGATAATCCGATCAAACCCAATGTTAACAACAAAATTACCAATCTCTTTCCGTTTTTCTAATACATGTCCCAATTTCTTCTCGGCATTTGCCCAACCCATGGTTCTTTTTCATCGATTCTTTTTTTATCAGCATCGAATTTAAACATATCTACTTTGTAGTTTCGAATCCTTTCAAGTTTTTAATTTTTTGAAAACGACACTTTTATGATGGGCAGACACAAATTGTTTAGCTTACATGCACATAGAGATTAGTACTCACACTCGTATCCATACATGCTCACGTGTATACACGACCAAGTCGTGTAATGAAATCAGATAAAAAAATGTAATTGTAGAATATTTCGAGACAAGAATAGGCTATGATTTCGGGATTTGTGTTGACGTTTATTATAAAAATTTTGAGAAAAATTTGTAACAAAAAAGACCTATTTTATTATTTCCAACCTATTTAGAGTTAAAAATCGGCGAGGATTATTCAATAAACACATTATAAACCCATAATTAATATCGTACTGCAGTTCATTTGTTTAGCAGCTAATTACAAGTTCTTGACTGCAGTTTAAAAATATCAAAGTTCACGAAACAATAAATGTACGGGTTCTTAAATTGAAAAAAGTATTTTGATATCAATTTTTATGGAATTTTTATTATTATATATATATGACTTTTTCGTAAAATGCACGGAAGAAAATTAGAAAGAAATGACTATATCAATAATTGGCTGTACTATGTATCCGTTAAATATTAATGACTGTCCTTTATTATAAAGGTTTATCAGCAGGGGCTCTCCCTTGCCTAACATAAAGGGTATAAACTGTGAAAACAAAATGCCTCAAAGTGTTTCATTTCAAGAGCATTAGATACCGAAGTGTCTAATTTGAAGAGAAAGTGTCTGATTTCAAGAGACTTTTGGTGTTCTAATTCTTCGCAAACCACTTTGGTGTCCAGTGCTCTTGAAATGAGACAAAATTTTAAGACATATTTAAAATGATAACTTATAATGATGACAATTTGTTAATTACGAAATATAAATATTTAAAACTGTAAATTTTTAACTTTATTATCCAAAAATTCTGAAAACTAGAAAAATGGTGATTTATGGATTTGGAGATGAATTAATCAATACATTACAATGGCATATACATTTTTATAAACTTTATCATCTTGAAACATAGTACCCTGGATCCGTTATGTTCCTACGACCATATTAGATGGGAAACATCTGAGATTCTAAATGGCATACTGAATTTGGTGGTTTCATTGGCGATACTATTTTTTACAAAGAACTAAATTTATGTAACAAATAATTCATCATAGAAATTCAACGGTTTTGAATGTATGAATTATTTCTGCAGAGAGCAATAATTATAAATTTTAGTACGATAATAAACATTAAAACAAATCACCGTTTTTTAATAATGCGGATTTTGTATCTATCATTAAGGTATTTATTTAATAGAAATTATGAAATATAATTTTCATTAAAAATAACCTCCATAATATTTATTGTAACAATTTAAAATCGAGCTGCTTTTAACCTCATTTGGATATAAACTTAACCTATAGTGATTTTAACAAAATTCATATTTTAGTTTATCCTGCATCATACATAATCTTAGAATCATCTAAAGTACTAAATGAAATTGTTTGAAGAAAGCCGTATCATAGTCGTATTAATTTAATAAAATTATAAAAAGTTACGTATTACTTACTATTTCCGGTTACTAAGATTAGACTGAAACTCACCTGAAACATAAAACAAAATATGATATTATTACTAAAATATGGTTATCATACAAAATAGAAATATTCGATGGAGTTTTATGAGTAGAATAAAGTACATATCTTGACATCGATAGTTATTGATAACTATGGAACATATTGGCAGTCTTCACCCGCATAGAAAAGATTGCGATTTTTATAATCACTTTAATTCGATATTAAACTCTCTCTTTATAAATTAGTAGCTCAAAATAAGAAATGATTCTGATACAAAATTTTGAAGACATTCGATTTATAGATTATGCATTCATTCCGATAACGAAAAATCCTTTTTAATGCACTCAATATTATTATTTTTTATTTATAATCTAAACCAAAATGTATTACTGATATATTTAATATATAAAGAATATTTTGAGATAATTTATATACTAACATTTTTGCATTATAATAAAAAAAATTCATGACTATTTTCATTTATATATCATGCCGATAATCAAGAACGTTAAGAAAATACACAAAATTTCATAAACTGAAACTAAATGCATTCAAAGCGTATAGAAAAAGTTAATGCAGAAACTCTCTAACACATAGTCGGTCGGATGGAAAAGTTAACTCACTAACGGATAGTTGGTCGGATGGAAAATTGTCGTTTACTTTGACGACTTGATTTTGTATGAAAAAGCCAATAAAAATATTTATAATAAAACGTTTTTAAAATAAAATTTACCATTTTTTTAAGAGGTCAAAATGTATTTATGTTACTTGTCGAAAAAAATATAAACAATAATTTTCAAAAAACACTAACTTTTCTGAAAAAATAACATCCGCATTTTTACAAGGAAAACGAAAGGGAATTGCTTTAAATTCTCGAAATATCGTGTACTTGGATCCTTCGCTACAAGTTCCTACAGCTACTTGTTTTGAAATCGAAGAAAGTAATCGACAAAATGGAGTCGAAGCGCCGAGAAATGTTCAACAAGAGCAATATAATGCCAGAATTTTGTTAAATTACTGAAATCGCTTGAACTGTGTTACTGGGCGGTTTTAGGATCGTCGATAATGAATTTCAATCCAGTTTTCAAAAATTAAAAATGGCGGATTTACATTGCAGGTCTAAATTCATTTTGAAATTGAAAAAATCGTAGCTCTACGAACTTGTCGATGAAAGTCGACGGTCTCGTCGATTACGTGTTTAAAGCAATCCTCTTTCGTTTTCTTTGCCAAAATACGGATAAAAATAAATTTGTTTCTGCAAAAATCGAATTTTTTGGAAATAATTGTTTACACCTTTTTCTCCGTTTAATATAAATACCTTTTGACGCCAGATTCTGAAAGAACATTAAATTTTACGTCAAATATGTCAACGGCAATTTTTCGTCCGCCCGGGCGTTAATGGTTTAATTCAATGTTTCCTCGAAATTTGATGAGAGCGATTAGAGGTGGACAGTTAAAAACGAACTTTTAAAATTTGTATGAATACATTGAAACGGCAATGATTATATATTCTCCAATTATTAATAAAAACGTAAATAAATATGTAACGTCAAGACATAATAAAAATATATTAACTGATACAAATAGTGCAAACAATAATTAAAGTTACGTCCATAGTGAACATAAAAAAAAATGATGTAACATGATGTATGGAGCATATTTACTCTGATAATTTAATTTTACAAGCACGTCCACACTTTCATGTTCAAAGTGCTTTATTGTTGATCGTATAGGAAGGTAATTAAAATGAAAATTTAATGGGAATGTTTGCAGAAGTTTATCTGTATGGTTTGAGTTATTTAACCCATTAACGCCCAGAAACAGAGATTTTGTAACGTCTTTTCGAGCCATATTCTTTTAATAATGCGAAAGGAATAATCAAACGGAAATGATGCTTCTTTATGTTTTTGACTATGCTCTTTCAGAATCTGGCATTACATTTTCATTTTTTTTACACGAAAAATAAATATGGCGGCTTTTAGATGAAAAAATACGGAAAAATGAAAACTGTTTTTTTTTTATGAATTTTTTTCAGATTGAAGCACAGATATAATCCCGTCGTTTTTTCACTAATCGGTGAATAAAATAGTTGTACTTTATCGGAATATTTTTGAAAATGGTTAGAAATATTATTTTCATTATCAAAATGGCGATTAACGTCTTCCTGGAGAGTGAACAAATTTCTGAATTGGTAATACGACAAATAGGCTGATGGATTTATATGAAACTTCGTTTCCTAAGGTTTTCGAGGGCGCCGAATACAAATGTGATGTCAGATTTTCAAAAATTCAAAATGGCGGATCCAATATGGCTGACATATTTTTGAAAAGACATTGAATTTGCATGAAATTTGGTACTCGAGGGTTTTTGGGGTCGCCGAATATAAATCTGATGACATATTTTCAAAATTCAAAATGGCGGATCCAATATGGCTGACATATTTTTGAAAAGACATTGAATTTGCATGAAATTTGTTACTCGGGGGTTTTTGGGGTCGCCGAATATAAATCTGATGTCAGATTTTCAAAATTCAAAATGGCGAATACAATATGGCTGACATATTTTTGAAAAGACATTGAATTTGCATGAAATTTGGTACTCGGGGGTTTTTGGGGTCGCCGAATATAAATCTGATGTCAGATTTTCAAAAATTCAAAATGGCGGATCCAATATGGCTGACATATTTTTGAAAAGACATTGAATTTGCATGAAATTTGTTACTCGGAGGTTTTTGGAGTCGCTAAATACAAATCTGATGTCAGATTCACAAAATTTCAAATGGTGAATTCAATATGGCGGACATTTTTTCCCAAATAAAGGAAAATTGAAATGTATTACTCCAGAGTTTTTGGGGCTTGCTGAATGCGTTTCTGACATCAGATTTTCAGAATTTCTAATTGCGGATACAATATGGCGGACATATTTTTCAATTCTTGATCCCTTTTTGTTTTATTTAATATTGGTGATCGAGAGGACTTATTTATCAAGTCTTGAACAGAATTATATTCATTATTTTCATCATTATTATTTTCGTTATTTTCATTATTTTCATTATTTTCATTTTTTTCATTATTTCCATTGTTTTCATTGTTTTCATTATTTTCATTATTATTATTTTCTCGACAGTCAGAGGACTTATAAATCAAGTCTTACTCCCAGTTATTTATATTTTCATTATTTTCGTTATTTTCGTTCATTTCATTATTTTCATTGTTTTCATTATTTTTATTGTTCTCATTATTTTCATTATTTTCATTATTTTCATTATTTTCTGGGGGTTGCTGAATGCGTTTCTGACATCAGATTTTCAGAATTTCTAATTGCGGATACAATATGGCGGACATATTTTTCAAAAATGAGTTTGGCTAGCTTGAAACTTGTTATTCGAGGGCACTTCTAGTTGATGAATACGAATTTGGCATTAGCTTTGCACAATGTAAAAGAATTCTATGACAACCTATAGTAGTTTTCGATACAAGTGGGAAAATGTTTCTCCATGTGTGCCGAAATGTATTTTTTGTTGCCAGTGTGAGTAAAATGTGTCAGAAAAATGTCAAAAATGTGGAAAATAGCATTTTACCCACACTGTAACAAAAAAATATTTTCTAATATGTAGGAACGTTTGCAAAATTAAATTCATCTCTTAGCCATTATTATACAATGTTGCCCAACATTTACCAGCGTGGAGATGGATGTAATCAAATGTCACTTTTTTTTTTGTTTTTTTTTATTTTTTTTATTTTTTTTTTAATTTTTAATTTTTTTTGTCATTTTATTATTTTTTTGTTTTTATCAGTTCTTTCCTCTAAACACCACTTATGATTGGTAGCTATTTATGATTATTTCTGATCTTTATGTTTTGCACCAAACAAGATTTGCAAAGATATTGATTGCATGTTTTGCAAAATGATTGTGTCCTGATCGGACAAAATTTTGTGAAACAAATTTATTTCACAATTTCGGGCATTTCATACTTCTGATGGACTTTTTGCTGGATTTGTAAGGTGGTAAAAATTTAAATATTGGTGACAAATTAGGGAAATGTGCATTAGGAACGAGAGTAGACTTGAAGTAACTAATCAATTTTTCAAAACCACGGGCTCTCGAAAAATACCATGATAATAATAACATTATGTTGTATGAATAATCTTTTCGTTAGTTTTGAACCGACGACAAAATCATATTCAGCTATCCTAAAACTCCCTAAGTAATAAATTTCATGCAAAATCAAACTCTTTTGAAAAATACGTGAGCCATATTAGATCCGCCATTTTGAATTTTGTGAATCTGATATCAGATTTATATTCGGCGACCCCAAAAACCCTCGAGTGCCAAATTTCATGCAAATTCAATGTCTTTTCAAAAATATGTCAGCCATATTGGATCGACCATTTTGAATTTTGTGAATCTGTCATCAGATTTATATTCGGCGACCCCAAAACCCCCCGAGTACCAAATTTCATGCAAATTCAATGTCTTTTCGAAAATATGTTAGCCATATTGGATCCGCCATTTTGAATTTTGAAAATTTGACATCAGATTTATATTCGGCGACCCCAAAAACCCCCGAGTAACAAATTTCATGCAAATTCAAAGTCTTTTCAAAAATATGTCAGCCATATTGGATCCGCCATTTTGAATTTTTGAAAATCTGACATCACATTTGTATTCGGCGCCCTCGAAAACCTCAGGAAACGAAGTTTCATATAAATCCATCAGCCTATTTGTCGTATTACCAATTCAGAAATTTGTTCACTCTCCAGGAAGACGTTAATCGCCATTTTGATAATGAAAATAATATTTCTAACCATTTTCAAAAATATTCCGATAAAGTACAACTATTTTATTCACCGATTAGTGAAAAAACGACGGGATTATATCTGTGCTTCAATCTGAAAAAAATTCATAAAAAAAAAACAGTTTTCATTTTTCCGTATTTTTTCATCTAAAAGCCGCCATATTTATTTTTCTTGTAAAAAAAAATGAAAATGTAATGCCAGATTCTGAAAGAGCATAGTCAAAAACATAAAGAAGCATCATTTCCGTTTGATTATTCCTTTCGCATTATTAAAAGAATATGGCTCGAAAAGGCGTTACAAAATCTCTGTTTCTGGGCGTTAATGGGTTAAGTGGGATGAGTATGGCATTTTTTCGAAAAATGTTTTCTCATGTGCTTCACCTATTTTTAAATAATTCATTAAAATTTTATCTCATCACTTGTGAGTCACAAAGTTATAGGTGCGTCCCCCCGAGACATGAATTTTGAAAGACTCTCTGCATCACATAAATTTGTAATGCGGAAGTCAACAAATTTTTCTTCGATGTAGTGGGAATTCCCTTTAAGAGAAGTTCTTTTTAAAGTCCCAGCATTGCAGTAGAAATTTCAATTTTTTATACGTATTAATATTGCGTAAATAGAGAATATTTTAGTCAATCAAGCAAATTAAATACAAAATGGTAAATTTTGGTTATTAAGCAATTAGTAATGTTTAGTAACTTGAGATCTGCAGTAAATTAAGCAGTTTAATAAATAATAGTTTTAAGTATAAATGTTTGAACTTTAATGTACAAATGCAGAATTTCTATTTACAAGGATTATTTTATTATTTGTCTATAATTGGCTATGAATGCAGTTCTGCTTTTCAATTTTAATGAGACTGCCTTTGTTGAATTCGTTCAATAGCATCCTTTCCATTCCTTTTATAGCAGAATCTTAACAAGCTCTATTCGACCTTAGCATGTTACATTGACCGAAATGTCATTGTTCCTTCCGAGACATATAGAATACGAAAGTGCCCATGCAGCAGGTTTTTATTTATTTAATGAAATTCAGAATTTTACTAGCAATAAAAATGCATGTAATTATTTTTGGTAAGAAGTTGTTGTAAACAAGAAAAATCACTATTTCTCGGCAATTGTAAAATTTAGTATGATGTATTTATTTATAAATGGACATAACTATTCTTTACATAAGAGTGAACGAAATTTGCAAATAACTAAAAAAATAAAATCATATAATTCTTCAAAGTAAGTAAATGTGACTACTTTTTATCTATACTCATTGTATTTAAGTTGGTATTTAACGAATGTTTATGCAGCTGTATCCACAGAGATTAATTCATTAAAAATATACTTAGAGCAATGGAAATTAGAAAATTTATTTAGCTAAATTAAAAAAAATGGAGTTTTAATTATCCATAAACGAAAAAGAATGGTTGCTCAATAGAGTACTTTTTTGTAAAATGACAACGTTGGGCATTTTATCACTCCCTGTAGTTTTAATTCTGAATCACTTTATTAAAATTTGCATTAAAATTAAATAAATATCTTTCTTTAATAATCTCAAATCTCATAAATGAGAATTCTGAAACCATCTTCGTATATCATTTCCTCCGTGCAAACCCGAAATTGACAAGTTTTCGACAATACAGCCACGTGCTGCGTGCGTAAGAACCACATCGATGAAGAGCGTTATGAGAAAAGTTGTCTCCAGCCAACAGCCCGGAAGCTTGCTCTGAAACCGCTGCAATATGAGCAGCTCATAGCGTAGAGTCTCGTAACGGAACGAAAGCTCAGAGCTTCATAGTCTTTGCCAGTACACCTCTC
This sequence comes from Trichopria drosophilae, assembly GCA_030407085.1. NCBI lineage: Eukaryota > Metazoa > Arthropoda > Insecta > Hymenoptera > Diapriidae > Trichopria > Trichopria drosophilae. The sequence continues at coordinate 160,216,987 of CM059583.1, forward strand.
GAAAGCCGCAATACCAGTTAGTTAACTAGTGTAATTTCGAAAACCAGAATTTCGAAACGAGAAGGCGGAAAACAAGTTGCACTTTGATATGAAATCCTCGTTGGCAACGAAAGTACGGGAAGCTCTAGTGGAGTGGAAACTCGCGATTTTTACGGCCGGCAAGCAAAACATTTCGTACGCGAACTACGTGACAATGCGGAAAAAGTTTATTTGGCAAGGGGAAGAATTATTCGGTGCGATAACCAAACGCGACATGTACGCTTTTACGGAATTTTTTTTTGGTGAAGGGGAACTCGGGTGGCGTGATTTTGTAAACATTCGGGTAAACGACGATGTTACTGTGGCATCCATTTCAACAGTGATAATTTATCTTCATCTAGCAAAGATCTGTTAACACCTTCATTGACAATGAACATCGCAATTTCTGTTTCTTTTGTAATTAAAAAATGTCTGTTATCTTCCAGAAAGAAGATCAACAAATTGATTCATGTAAGGTTGTTACCATTAACCCTTTGCAGCGCGTGGTCCTCTCAGGGACCACCTTTTTTGCCAGACAATTTCATTTATAAAAATTCAATTTAGAGGTATTTAAAAATATTGGTTGGTTTTTCTAGTATTGGAAACCCGACGCCAGATTCGTAATCAGCGGCCCCGAAAACCCTCCCGAGTTCCCAATTTCATCTCGATCAAGTAACTTTTTCCTAATTTAATTTATGTAAACAAACTGTTTGGATTTGTATTTTGTCAACTAAACCAGATTTTTTAAAATTTGTTATTCAAAGTCTCGGAATTTCCTCATTTTCACGCTTCTTAGTCGCGTCTGAACTTCTTTTGTCGCATTTTTTATACTTTCTAGAAATATGTCTTGAAAAATGGAAAATATCAATAACAAATAACTACAATTAATAAATTTAAAAAAACTAAAAAAAATTGTTTTCTCAAAAACCCTCATTGTTTTTCCAATTTTTTAAGATTTATAGATAAGCATACGTGCAACTTACCATAAAAATTTCATTCTTTATTTTTCGGGTTCTGCACAGAATAAAAACTATTTTTAATTTTTCTTAATCTCTTTAAATCCTCTCTTTTATGATTTCTAATTGTTGCATCTTGTATCTGTTCAAATTCAAAATGGAGGAACCAAAAAGAAAAAGAATCATTTTACACTTTCCTGCCTTTGAAAGAAAATGCATTACTAGGGGCTTTCGGTGTCGCTAGTTATACATTTTAATTTTGTGAATATTAAATGCGATAATATTAATGTCGGATTCGTAACTTTCCTCAAAACCTTAGAATAACAAATTTTCTTCAAATTGAGGTTTTTGTTTGACATATTGGATCGGCAGTTTTTAACTTGATAGAAATCATAAGGAGTAAAATGAAGACGTTTTCGAAATTTTTGTCGACCATAATTGATCCTCCATTTTAAAATACATAGAAACCCGTGAAACGTTAATATATTAATTTTTGTTTAAGACAGTGATCTTAAAAATGTATTCCACAAAGGGATGAATTTTGAAATATCTTAAGGGGTTTTGCATATTAATGTGGAAGTCATGCTAATGTAATACGTCAACAAAGAGTGAATGAAAAACATATTTCGGTCATTGCTCATGACAGTAAATTTTGGGGGCAGTTGAAACGGACGACAGTGGATTTCGCAGGTCGTACTGTATTCTAATAAAATTAATTACAAAAAATTAAAAACAATACACAGAAATACTCTTAAGCATGAAATAATATATGACTGCTCTTTATGAAAATCAAAAAATGCCATTGATTTGATTTGAAAATAACATGTAGGTATGTCATATCACAAACGCAACTCGTTCTATTGATCGCTGAAACCGAAGCTCGCCCTTGCCATAAATTGAAATTTAATATTCATATATCTAGTTTCCAAAGTATCCAAATGAGATTTTCCGAGAAATTCATGGTCTCATTTCTTTCGATTTGTACTTTATTGCAACATGAAGAGCGTAACTTTGGTGCTCAAGTATCACTCCTGGGAAAGGTGAAATATTCAGTTAGACATTCGCAAAGTGCTCGTGATACTTACGTAGTTTCCTTCTTTCTAGAAACTTACGTGTTACCGATTCCCAAAGCCGCACGTTCGGAATCTAGCATACCCCTTAACCATTCACCCCCTCTTTATGGCTATAGTGCGGTTTTGAGGTTATGTCAGTCGTTTATGACTCGGCCATTACGGTCGAAGTCTGCGGTGAAGCTAGAATGCCCAGGATACGTCGCCGGACCCTATAAGCCATTGGCGTGGTATTTATTCATAATGCCCGTGCTTCGGCTTGGAATATTGCTGATCAACTGTGACCATAGAATAGGCGGCGTAACGTCCGATAGATACCAATAACCATTTAGATTCGGGTTACGTAGTTTCTCACGGGAAACTAAACCGTTCTGTGTTACCCATATTAGTTACGAAACTATTATTATATTTAATAAGATAAAGCTGGCACGCGAGTATCTGCAGCGATATTGGTAATTGCCCCTTATATATTTAACACTGTATTTGCAGATTAGGAGATTTGAATGTGCTGGAGATTTATATTATATGTATAATTGATTATACTATTAAAATGATATCTACTTAATAACTGTGTCTCGTAAAATGAAAATAAAATAAATCGTTAAGTTTGAAACAGCGTTCCAACGTAGGGCATGTTAAAATATTCTGTAAATCAACTCTCACGGCCCATTTAAGTTCTCAACATTCATAATTTCATATTGCATGGTTCAACTTAAGATATCTTGAATTTATTATTCAACGATATTTAAAATTAACAAATATTACTAATATCATCATGTTAAGTTCTTTCAGTGAAATTGGTCTTACGTATACAACACGTTTGTCAATTTCGCATTAATCATATAAGTTTAGTTTGTGCAATTAAGTATAATATTGTTTTTTATCTTGTTATTACTGTTGTGTCAGTGGCGTAAGCTATTACTTTGTATTTTATATTCGATAAAACCGCAAAATCTAATTACATTTTAAATACTTTGAACAAATGATATTAATACTTAAGCTCACTATAGATCAGGTAGAGCATTCGACCGGCGATTGAAAGGTCCTAGGAACGGACCAGTACCGAATGTCCTTCCAAGTTCTCCTTTATTTTTTCGGAAGTTTTCAGACATTGCAGGTTTTTTCATGTTTATCATATAATTAGAATCAGAATTTAGCATTTTTAACATTTTTTGTAAAAATGTTTTTTAATAAATGCCGTTGAATAAAAAATATTTTCAACCATCTTGGAAATGTTTAATTGAGTCAATTACCACCAGTGACATTAGCAGGGTGTAAGCCGCGAAATTCAAATTGTTTAATTTACATATCAATTTTATCTTACAATAAGAAAAAAACTTGCGATAAAGATAGTGCGTATTCCATGATTTAAGTAATCTTCTATAGAACTATAAGATTTGTACAAATAAGAGCGCGTTTGCAAGTTAAGTTTCTCGGCTTCAATGGAGCGCGAAATTCTATGTGCTAAGTAGTTACGTTCGAGTATAGTCAGACCAGGCGCAAGCAACAGTAACGAATGTTGTCTTTCTCCCTCTAACTCGTTGTTTCACAGTTGATTCTTCTAGTCTATAATAAAACTATTGTACAATAGATTGTCATAATTATAAAATTTTTATACATGTTTGCGCATGAGATATTCTTTTGCAAACCGAATACTTTTTTAATATTTTTAACAAAAAAATTAAATCACCTTAAAATTTGTTTACCAATTCTTGGTATAAGAAAAAGCAAACACGTGTATCCAGATTTTGTTATTAAATTTATTTTACAAGAAGTAGGGATTTTAAATTTTGAATTTTTCAAGTAGTCCTATCTACGCCGTCTTTTACACAAAATCTTTTTTATTTATTTTAAACGTCAATACATCAGCTTTTTGATGCAATCGTGTTCATAAGGATCTTAAGAATAGTTAAATGTTTTTATTTACAAAGGAAATGAATGACCAAGATAATGTTATTTTAATAGCTATTCTGCCGGACCTGTTATACTGGACAGTTATACAGGAATACTAATTGAATGTCAGTGAAATGCTAGCTACAGCTGTTGTCTTGGCAACTGAAGGAATCAGTCTGCCGTAAACGTGACATATCCAATTTCTTTATAATTTCATTTTTTACAATAAATTCTCCCTTCGGGCTTACTAAATAATTTCCGCAGTTTAAATAAAGTAAATGGTACAGAACTAACGTTTACATTGTAGAGTTCAATAAGAACGAAACTTTGTTCAAATTAAAAAAGCTCGATTGTGTTGGGATAGCGAGGGAGTTCGGTGAATTACACTAGGGAGCATTTGCCGAGTGATATTAGATTAACAGGAGTTAAGAGAGTGCCGGAAAATAAGCGAACCCGACAACGGCAGTTTATTATCTGCCGCTCGTTATCGGCAGCGTCGGACTCTCACCGCTAATTATTCGAGAGCGAGTTACTATCGAACTTTCCTACCACTGATTGTGTACAATTAATCTTCCAAAGCCAAACTCCGGATGCAGCCTACGCCGATTTCCCGGGTGTGATAGTTAACGATATTTCGAATGCAAGGTAAGGACAAAGTTTCTGACCTTTTTTTTTAGCTTGGTGGTTTGGCCATCTTCGTCGATGTTGTGTACACGTTAAGCAATTGCACATTCCTTTCATTTGGTTCATCAGACTGTTTTTTCCCGTATTTGTTAAATTTTCAACATTCCGATAATATTTTATTATTGGTTGATTGCAAAATATAGAAATCACATATTTTTATCTCTCTTTTTCATGTATTTCTTTTCTTCTCCAGTCTGATTAATTACAGCTTCAAGATGGTGCCTGCATACCATAATATTTCATTTTCTTAGAAATAATAACTACTTGACCACGTAACTGCTAAGGACATGAAGGACTTGGATGAAAAAGTAATGATTGATTATTAATACCTTCCCGCAACATGGTTAATTTCTAATCTCAAATTTGTTGTGTAGCATCTGTTTTTATGTTTGTACTGAAGAGTACAAAGAATACAAGACATTGAGAAATTGAAAAAACATGATTCTACACAATGCGTTAAACTCCTTATGGCGATAATTGGACAATAGCAAAATAGATATTGATGACTAAAGAACCAATGGGAATAATTTGGATGAATGGTAGTTTGATAATATATTAAGCTTCGGTCGTTGGGCTTCAACATAAACTCGACAAAATCGTTATTACATTTAGTTTTTTAGGCATGTTACTGATAAAAAATATTATAATAATACTAAATACTGATGTGCCTTGCTCCAACTTGGTTAGAAACGAAATAAGCAATAAAACAAAACTAAAAATACAATAAATTTTGAATGCAAACTTCGTACTAACTAAGTAAGTTGTATTTAATATTAGGAATGAACTATTTAAAGACTCAAGATTTGACATAGTATAGAACGAAACAATTTAGATATAATGAAGTTGTAGCGCTGCACTCAATATTCGTTTTGTATTCCAGAGGGAAGCATTGTAAATTAGGAAACGTTACGGCAAAAGCAGATGGTAGATCCGTGAATATTCATATATTCAGTCGTTCACTCATCACGAGACAACGAGATATTACTACTTGCAGGCGCCATCTTTGAGACGCCATTTTATTTTTGGACAAAAAAATTTGCCCTAAAAAAATATAATCATTATGTATGTATTCTGTTCAAAGAATGTGAGAATATCTAGCTATATTGCATCTACATAAATGCACATCACAGGTAATGTTTAGTTTCTTATTAAAGAAATAAGAATTATACCTGAGTATCTTTCATGATTTATTTCTCGAAATCTCAAATTTTTTCAGAACAGTTTTATTACTTTAAATTTCTCGTATTTTTTTTTTTTTAATAAGGTTAATTTAAAAAATGATCCCCACAAGTATAAGGTATTTTCGCCATATAGATCGAAAAGCGATACATTTGGTAGAGTATCGTGCGAGTTAACATCTGAAAGCAAATTTGATTGTAAACCCTTTTAGGGCGAGAAAGCCGTTCTTTTTCTCAACTTTCAACGCCGTCTCTTTTAATCCAATTGACCACAAAAAATTCCTCGTATACCATTTTCGAAATTTCGAAGCCTCCTTTTTCAGATAATTCGTGAAAATTGACTTATGAAACATTATAAAAAAAGCTATAATACATTCTTCAAAAATATTGCCAGTATCTTTGCGTCTTTTTTTTAGTATCTCGCATTTTGAAATTGAAAACGCTTTGCTAGAATATCGTAACCATGATAAAAGGCGACATGGATATCTGTGCTAACAGATCACATTGCGTTTTCACAAAAATTCAATATTATTCGCGGACGGATGGATTTGCTATTAAATAAAATACCACAATTTATCGGGAAACGTATAAAGATTATTTATTAAGACGCTCGGCGACGATATTTTTTGTTACATTTGTTACAATCGCGAAATAACTCCGAAACCCGTCCAAACCAATAACTGTCTCAATATTAAGAACTGACTATTGACCATATCGATAATTGTAATCTAATTCGAACATAACTTTCCCACGTTGATCTAAATCAAATATAAATATCTTCGCCATTTCAGAAGGGTCCGTACAAAGTTAATCCTACATGCACCCATCTATACCTTTTGGCGAGTGCCCCCATTCGGGTGTGCAATGGCCTACCTACGCCGGGTACCGCACTTTAAACATCGATTCTGTCGGTAACAAATATGGCGCCTTCAAAATGGAGGCGGAAATTAATAATTCAATTTTTGTTTAACTTTTCTCGTTCTAATCTCATCAAATCTTTCTGAAATCTGCAACACTATGTGCTTTTACATTTATATGTATATACATATTAATACATGTATATAATGTTAATCAACTTTCATGCTACGAAAATATAAAAGAGATTGTAAAATATTACATTTGAAATCATTTTTCCGTCCTTGAAGGGTGAAAGAACAAAGAAAATATTAAAGGGCGCAAGGAAGTATCAAAAGTCGCGCAGTACACATAATAAACTGGAAGTACGGATTTTACTACTAGTTGATACACTATTAAAAAAATGGAATCAAACTTTACAAATCGGTTGTGATTTTCATTACTAAACATTTCATAATATATCCAGGCTGTACATTCCTACGTGATGGAATTTTTATTCTTCACAAACGGGGATTTTGCAATTGTATAAATCTTCTACTTCACGGGTGATAAAATTACAACGTGCATTATACCAACGACTCTATACGCCGGACAAAATCGAGCCTACGTTAAACATATCAATTTTACAAAATACTACAATGCACCAAATTTCTACGAGTGAACATAACGCCACAGGAGAATGTCTATTGTCGAAAAAAAATGTTCAAGTGTATTAAGACACATTAAATTGAATATTTAAAAATAAAAATTGTTTGTTCGTTGGCATCGAAAAACTGCGCCTAAATGTAGAACGTCAGACCAATCTATCTTTATCTAATTACCTTTTTTTATATTTATAATGTATTTTCATAATGTAATTTGGTTCGCGCACGTTATAAAGCTTACATATGCATGTAATAGTAAAACTCTGCCCCATGACGACCGTTATCGTACATGAGTAATTCTACAGAATCTTCAAATTTTATAGTACTCGTCTATGTATATTGCAAACAAATGCATATCGAGCGATCAAGATTCTTTTTCTACGATATATTAAAATGTTAGCCCTTATATGTTTTTTAAGATTATATACCACTGGAAAGAATAAAAACGAACGTAAACTATGATTTTACTGAATTTCAGAACGTACAATCCAACAATTTCATTTTAATATCACTAAAAAAAAGTAACTATTATCCAATCACTCTGAAAGTTTCAGAGAATCTTAGTGTAATCTTGAAGTTTCAATAAACAACATGCCAAGAGTGTGCTTATCTTCTAAAAATTGTGCAACTTAAAATGTGAGCATCCACCGATTATTCCAAATTCGGGAATTTATTACTTTTCTCAATATGAAGAAAATAACTTTTCATTTCTTGAATCCGTAGTTTCATAGAATATTTCTACACTAAAAGCCCCAAAAATAAGATGTGCGGCATACGTGTGCCTCATAAACTAACTTTGTAGGTTTCTAAAAATTATCAAATCAGTGCGTAATTCGTTCGAAAACACAATATTTTCGAGTGGCACACGTAAAGGGCGTTTAGGCACGCTTAAAAGTACGTTGTAATTTCTTCTTTAAAGTAATTATAAATCTCCTATCACTTGTTTAACTTGCCATTGGTTATCCTACACCGTGAAATCGATATTTCAATAATAAAAAATGTTGACAAAGTGTCAATTTTGACTTCATTCAACTTTATTCAAAAACGAGTTACGCCAACTGTGTCTTACTCTTGAAGTGCTGTAAAAATCAAAAAAATATGTTCCATTAGTGTGCCACTAAAATAATTTTTGATGATTTTGAACATTGAAAAGTTAAAAGTTCTGTAGAATTTCTCATATATGTTAATTTGCTAAGGCATGCATTATAATTGGAAGTAGATATAGTTGAATCGGTCAGACACCCTAAATCGAAGCTTCCCAGCAAAGAATTTGTTTTTCTTTTAAAATTAAATTAAATTTTCCCTTTTACTACAACTCATATTACAAAAGTTACACCTTTACGAAAATTAAATTAATTATACTGTTACGGACAGAATCGATGTTTTATCGACTGCGGTACCCGGCGTAGGTTTTTTCCACAAAGGTGGTTTTCCCTACGCCATTGCACACCCGAATGGGGGTACCTCTCAAAATGAAGCTGGCCTGTTAGGTAATTATGTAAAAGGCCCTTCGAAATAGTGACGATCTCGATACGAGTATTTGCAATTCGAATAGTATGATATCGATGTGTAATATGACGTCGTAGTCTATTTAAATGTTCGAGAGTTTGAAAAATCGAACGAAGGTGTGAAAAAGTGACGATCGGGTTAGGAGAGAACGTTCTGGAAGGTGAGAGGGTTAGGAGTTCGCGTCGCGATCGGATCATCACCGGTTGATCGGTAATAAATAATTAATATTTTCTTTCGGTCGATCAAATCGCGTGCTTTATTTAAAGCACTTCCACCAGTCGTTAACATATACCGCGGACATTCTCCTTTGTAAAGTTTATTTCCAGATTTGATAGCATGTAGGTAGACTGCTATTACTTAGTTTACTGAATTTTCCCGTACATATTGCGCAATTTCCCCACACAATAAAATCATCGAATTCCTCTCATCATATATAGAAGTTTTGAATAAACTAAATTTATCAAATTCAGATATTTTACTCTATGTTACACGGAGAGAAAATATAGTACCTCGGGGACTAGAAATGTTGTATCTAGTATAATTTTTTACTCATTTTTGTCAAACCCACACTTATATTAGGGGCAATTCGTTTATATTACGACTATATTCCGTCCTTCGAGCCTTTAAATATATGGGATACAAAGTCGATTCTACAACGAGAATAAATGAGAAGCTAGTTGGCCACGATTGCTCCTAGCGACGAGTATGCTTAGTACGTCGTAACTAATTTAACTTGTACGAGTCAGTTGAATTTGTAACCTGTGTAAAGAACATGCTTATATAAGGCATCATTGTGTCACTTGAATTTACAATATGAAGATTATTGATGGCTCAAACTATCGATATAGTACATTGTATTCGTAACAGTTATAATTTTCTTACAATTAATTTTTGCTCAAGAACGAACCATTTAAAGCCTTTTATGCTGTCACTCTATGCGACGGTTTATCTTTCCGAAAATCTTCAGCAACAACTATTTTTTACATAATAAAAAACTTGAATGGCATGGAAGTCGACCACAAATTCATTTTTCATTAATTTTCTTTAAGATTTCAAGTTTTACTTCTGTAATCATGTTTTCTTTTCGATTTTCTTTCGTGTAAAGTCCCTGCTTTTGTTCTTTTATTCTCGCTTACAAGCGCACAGCCATCACTCAAAATTTCTCATTTTTTATCTTTCCGTCGCCGATGAGGTTATTCATCCGGTAAACGCGATGGACGTTTCTTTTCCCCGCTAACGGATTTATATCGAAATAAACCAAGTTTCTTATACCTGAAAGAATGGAAATTGCGCAAAATTTTGAATTATGCATGCCAGGAGCCGAAATCTCACGGCTAAAGTCGAAGGGCATGAATTACGAGACTTCCAGAAAGTTCGCGAATTGCAAACTACGAATCACCCCTTCCTTTGGTATTTCTCGCGCCTGCTTCGTGCCCCCTTTCCACCGGCTCCTTTTTTCTTATCCCCCATAGTCTCGTTGGCCGGAACCGGAAACGAGAACTGAGGGAGTTTCGGATCCATCAACCTTTGGATAATATACTGAAAAAAAAGAGAGGAAGGGGAAAACATGAGAAAGAAGTCAGTGGCGCGGTAAAGAAGGAAAAGAACGAACAAAGTTAAGGATTAAAGTTCTTCGTTTCCTATGGTGCAGCACTGCGTTTCGTTGTTTTACTTTGTGTCTGCGAATATTTGGGCACCCGGAATCGTAGTCGCAAATCACAAGACCCGATTCGTCCTTTGCCGTTGCCCCCCTGTGTGGCAAACTCGTGACAAATAAGCGCCGGTCGCTGGAGAAACTTCGACATTCATGCCATTTGTACAGATGAGGTAAACGGTTTCACCGAGGATGTATTTGTTTTCCCAACTTTAGCCCAGCGGTATACGAGTACCTAGTGTGCGTTATTTATTTCCCTATTCGAGCGAAACACGGTAGGAATGAATCGACCTTCCGCGAATTGTTTTCTTCGTTTATGGAGCATACTTCAGTGAAGAGCAGATATGTCGGAAAACAATGCCAGTAAATCATGTTTATGCGGAAAAAACATTTTGTATCATTTTGAAAAATTAATACATCTCCGAAATATTTTTCAAAAATACCTTCCATTTAATTCATATTAGTACCTTGTTGCTTATAACATTATATAAAATTTATGTTTAAATTACACTACACTATGGAATTTTAGTAAATCAATTAGACCACTTAGAAAGACATATTCCGAATAAAATTTGTGGTAGACATATTGTTAAGTAGTAAAGATTGTAGCGAATGTTTAGTTTGGAGTCCAGACGATTTTAGACCGCATGTGGCAAATTAATCATCAGAGCTAACAACTAAAAGCTAATTCGACTATTTCACAACGTGGAAAAGTTTAAAATGGAGTATCTAAGTAGTAATAATCGTCGCATTTTATTCGTATCAGGCACGGACTATTACTACTTACATGACCACATTGTCCAAACAATCGAACTTCCTTAAGATGTTAGCTCTTACAAACCAACCGAATTTATCGGTTTCAGAAGTTCCGTGTCAAGGGAGCAAATTGCTTATAGTCACAGGAATTTAATATTTTGAACAAATAAGAGAGTTAGAGAAGCAATGGCAGAAAAATGAATAAAACCGTAGATAAAATACATATATTAAAAAACCAACCAATAGACTAAATCCTTGTAGATGGACAGTTAGTGACTTTTGGAACGTTAGCCTTTTTACTAGATACAATGATCACGCCAATTCATTTCGATTACAAAAGAAAACTCAGTGTGTTTGGACATACTATATACACAATATAATGTTTATTCCCGATCCAAAGCTGTTAATTTCCTGGAAGATAAACGAAGAGTTCAATACATGTCAGATTTGTAGATGAATGAAACTGATCGTCTCATTTTTTTTAAAATGTGCTTGGTAATAGATCTATATGGTTCTGAATCGAAGTCAGATCTTAATAATCATTAAAACTTTCCAAAAAAGAGATTGTAACAAAATGCTTATAAAGATAGAAAACATGAATAAAACAGCCCCTGTGTTTTCTCTTAATTTATTAGCTGCAAATTTTGTAACAGGTTTTGCATAAACGAAAATGATTATTTAATTTTTCTGAAAAAATGTTCGACTTTCTTAATTTTGACCTTATTTTTGTGTTTTGTATCTAAAATTGAGTATTTTTTGTATTTAACATTTTTTCTAGCGCTCTTAGTTTTCGAGATAATAAGAAAATAAAAAAAATAATATTTTTTTATAGGAGCGGTCAGAAAGGTAGTACAAAAATAGGCGAGCGATCATTTTAAAGGTAAGCCTTTAAAACCCCATTAGTTTCATTACCGGGGAACAAACTTTCGAAAATCAGCACACCTCCCGAAATACCAAAATTTCGATATAGTATGGCTCTAGCGTGATTTTCTTCACTTTTTCTTTGAAAAATTGACAAAAAGAAAGCATATTAAAATACCTTGGACTCACGCAATATCGAAATTTTAGCCTTTCAGGATTTGATTTTCGGAACTTCGTTCCCCGGCTCTTGTATTATTTCTTTCAAATTGGCAAACAATTTACTAAAGAAAAAAAATATCGTATTTTTTCTTCTTCCTTTTTTATCCACAAAAATCTAAATTTTGCGTTTTTTCAATTTTTTCTCTACTTTCATAAAGCTATTGTAATAACCTTTAGCATTTAACCCGCATAGATATTAAACTTTAAAATTTCATAATTTTCGGCATAGGTATCTGAATCTGAAATCAGAATCGTCAAAATAGCTCAAAATTTCAAAGTAGCTCTTTTAATTTTTAGAAAAACTCAACAAAAATGTTACTGAAAAATGGAGAATAAAAGCAATAAGGAATAGGTTTATTGCCAAGTCAAGGCCACGGTGTATTCTCATTTATTTTTCACATTGACTTCTTATCCAGACTTAAAATGACAAAATGGTTAAATATAATGCAGAAGCCTTAAACAGTTTTGCATGGATAGTCTACTATTCTAAATTCAAATGATCGATGCTGAATTTGTTTTTTACATTTTTGACGTTTACGTACACACGTAACATCTTTCTAACTTGTAGCAATACGGAAAATGCAGTCATTTCAGTAGTAATAGGTCGCACTGTTTGTTGTTCGCAGTAGGTGCAGACTGTTACTACTTAGAATCCAGCATTTTTCTAAGTATAATCCATGACTTTGACAATGATTTTTAAAACTTTTCTAGATGATAATACAATTAAATGTTCCATTCGGTGATATTTCTCATCATACTCTATCCGAATTCGTCAGTTCCGGAGGTTCCATCTCGAAGGCGGAAATCACTTATACTCCTGAGCATCATCCTCTACCAAACTGATCCAATATTTACACAAATTTTCGTTTAAAAAAATTTAAAATTTCTGAGGGAAATAACCGGTGATGTAAAGGTTGAGGATAGGTCATAATAATTATACCAGTCCATCAATTTAAACTCTGAATCATATTTTCAGTTTTTCTCACAAACTCAGGCCAGTTTAAAAATGTTGACTTCAGATTTGGATTTAACACGAAAAAATACGGAGGAATATAATATTAGCATATAGCAATGTTTCCTATTTCTGAAATGCCTTTCTGTTTTTCTGAAAAATCTGAGCCAGTTTGGCTATTCGGCTTTCAGATCTGCACCGGAGAAACTACATCAGAATATACTATTGCAGTATCTTCACAAAAATCGCTTTTATTTTTTCCTTCAATCACATTTTTTAGCAGTTTTTTTTAAATTTGTTCGCCAATCTGACCACTGTAATTTCGAATTTGCATTTATGGGACAAAAATACGTGGGAATTCATCGGTGGCGTCACGTCGCAAACCCGTTTTCTTTGCGTTTACTTTTCACTCATGGGTTTATGCATTTTTTTTAAGAGTTTTTTATTTTATTAAAACCAGAGCCAATTTGACTATTCTGTCTTCGAATTCGGGATGGGAGGGGGGGGGGGGGTACAGAGGAATACTTTAGTGTCTCGGCTAAATCACTTTTTTGTGCGGCTGTGTTATCGATAACAATTTAAAAGCTCTTTGGTTTTACTTAAAAAATCAAGTATAATGTATAGCAGCATATCTACCTATTTACCTGTGTAAATGCAAAACTGGTCCAAATCTTGTACCATTTAAGTTCAGTTATTTTAACGGATCTGGTTATTCTTTTATAGGTTGCCGTTTTGATCAATTACTCTATTTGGTACAGATATGTTCACTATTCATTACTAATGTTATCAATTCATATTCAGCTTGAAGAACTATAAAGATATGTTATAGGTATTTAATAAATGTATGTAGCACTCCACCGCGACCTTTTTCTAATTCGGAAAAAATACTCAATTTGAAACAATTATGATTCACTGATTTTCAGTAAAAAAGGAGTCACTGTTTCAAATTCAGAGAGTAGTTTTCCAAAATTAAAAAATAATATTTATAAGTCGCGGAAGAGTAGTTTATGCATTTATTAAATGCACATAACATGTACTTGCAATTCTTCAAGCCGAATATAGATTGACAATATCAGTAAGAAATAGTGGACATTTCTCTACCAAATAGAGAACTTTATAAAAACGGTAGCCTTTAAAATATTAACGTTATCGGTTAAATGGCAAGTATTTTCTGATAAAAGTGATAGATATTATTACTCTAATGTACCTTTTTGTAAAAAAAATGGTAATTGTCGATGAAGTTCGATGGACGGAGACTATTTAATTGCTCGTTCAAAGCATATCTAATTATGATATTAACCCTTCCATCCCACTGTGGGTCCAGTGGACCCACGGCTCAGTCGCGCTTCGATTTGACTGCCTTAATACTGAAATCGGGACTTGTGCCACCAATTGTCGTTCATTCGACACCTGTACTATAAAATCCAACGAAAATCATACCCGTTTAACGCTCAGAACGCGTCTGGAGGTGGCCCGAAATGCGTCGGGAAATTCACTGGGTCCAGCGGACCCATAAAGGGGACGGACGTAATTTTGCAAAAAAAAAAAAGTGCATTTTGTTTTCTTCGTTTTTTGGCGCCAGGAGGTACAAAAAAGTATTAAGTGTAGAAATAAATAATTTGGTAAAAAAACGGTGTCAACTTTGCCCAATCCGGTCCGATCGGATCACAAAAATTCGCTGTGTTCAATGCGCGCGTCTAATGTGCGATGAACACAGGTGCTACTTGTGCGTCGATTGCGTATTGCAGCAAGAGTAATAGTACATTACGATACGAGTGCGCAAAGTAGGTATTTCCCTACCTACGCAGCGCACGAGTATCGTATACTATTTTTCCTATTAAGTGCGCAAAGTTCGACACCTATATACAACATTTAAAGTGGCGGTACAAGGGCGGTGGAGAAGGGGGGGTTCGGGGGGGCTCCGCAAACAGTATTTGTAAATGCTTTTGTAATAAATAGACTAAATTTATAAATATCTATGTAATACATTATTTATTATCGTTATTACTGTTAATTGTTATTAATATTTTATATAAATTTTAATGAATTCAAATATTCATTCGCATTTGCGTTTTCGGGTACATTTTCAATTACATTACTATTTTAGATAGAATTAATCTATACCTATCGTTTTCCGTACTGAAGAACTGCGATTGAAAAGTAAAACAAATGAAAGTTTTGACAGGTCTGTTTTACATGTCTGTATACCTACAGCGCTACTTTACCGCACGCAAAACTGCATTACCGCACGCAAATTTTCTTTACCGCACGCTAAATTATAAGATCAGTAAAGTGTGGGAAAGTGGCACTTTGCACACGCAAATACGTGCGCAAAATCGAACTTTGCGCACTATAATAGGAAAAAGTATCTTTCCACTTCACATTATTAAAAAGTATGTGTAAATAAGCAATTAAAATTGTAATTCATTTATTAATATAGCTAAAATTTAATTAGACCTCTGCCTTATTCGTTTATTTTCTATACGCACGTTTTTTGTAAATCTGCCAACTTCAATGTTCAAAATAAATACCTTTTTTGCGATGGATGCTATTGCACAATTTTTTTCTTTATTCGGGCATATTTCAAGAGTATGCAGTTACAATTTTACCTAAAAAAATTGAAAAACAAAAAAGTCATGCTTTTTTAAGTGAAAAAAGTCAATTTTTCCACTTTCACACATTCTCTATTTTTTTAGACAAAGTTAATTTTTTTTTTTAATTTTTTTATGCCTTACATATACTTTCTGATACATCTGAGAATGTCCATGAATTTTTTTAAATCGATATAATTAAATGCGTAGCGAGAATCCACGTTTTTATCGCATGGGTCTACCGGACCCAGTGGGGGACGGATGATTGAAATAGGAAGTATGGGATGGAAGGGTTAACTTCTGAATTTTCAATTACTGGGATCAATGTAGAAAATAATTTTTGTAAAATTCATGAGAATTTCTAAATTTATTAAAATTACATCAATAATACATGTAAAAATATTAATTATTACGTTTCACTATTTATTATCCAGCATCAGAATGAGAAGAGTATAGTTACAAGTAAAAATACAATTTTTATAAAATCAATTACATAGAACTTTGATGACATTTAGTTGTTAGAAGTATTAAACTTTGATTTCATATGAAATAGTTCGGGTGAAAAAAATGTAATTTGTGATACCATGTTTCACGCTCGGGCAATGTCGGTGAACTTGAAATTGCAGAATTTCACAGCTTCAAGGCGCAAACAGGTCAGTGGGATGCTAGCGTAGTCCAGGGTAGATTTTCACACGGATTTTCGCTGTGGTGCCGGGAAACAGGATTGGGGTTAGAAAAGGAGGTTGGAAGGGTAGGAGGGGATGGCACAGGGACACCGGAGACCGAAAGGTTACTATCGTCACCACAACCTCGGATCACTAGCTGCAAATAGAACATTTTCAAACCAAACTATTCTTTCTAACCAATATCCTAAAATAGCAGCTTAAGTTGAGAAAAAAGTCAATAAACGAATAAATCTGACCTAATCATCTTGATTCGTGCAACGCACGCAGTTTCTATTGTACTTGCAGCCAATTTTTAAAGCCGCGTCGTAATCGTCCGGGTTTCGAATAATATCGGTCGGCCCTGCGCTTTATCCCGGGATGGCACTGACACCACGACCTACATTCGGGCCATTTTGCCTCGGTACATTCGATTACGTCATCAAAGCCGCAGCACTGAAGCGCTCTGCGAACTTGATTTTCTCCAACGTTTTACAGTTTCGCGCAAAGCGCTCGTAAACAAATGTCAACAAAGTGTTGCGAAATCGAAAGACATGGGTGTATACGTGTCGTTAAAGAATTTATGCTTCAATTACATTTCGTTATGCTTTAAATAAAATAATATATAACAATATTTTAAGGTTAAGATACTTTAAAGCTATTACTGAGTGATCTTCTTAGGATGAATATTCAAAATATAAGTATCAAATGCTCAAAGTATTCTTTGTTCAATATGATAATAAGGGTGTTAATTACAAAATTCGAAATTTTATACGATTCGGATGTAAACGAAATAGAAACACTGATGACTTTGAAAACTCTTTTTTAAAGGCACGTCTTTTTACGACATTTACATTATTTACTTATTTATTTACGGACCTAAAAATTGGTCCTTTTTAAGATATACAATATAATTTACAATAACAAAATATAAATCTAAGGCTAACAAAATGTACAATATTGAAGCCTAGTGTTAGAAATTGTATTTATACATATGTGATACAATGCGCTACCTTCGTATTTACCTAACACACACTTGTATGATTTGTGTACATGTATATTTCGGTTCAATTGAACGCTACAAGTCTCAGTCTGTTTTTCTCCTTTGAAACTGTAACAAGACGTTTTAGCCTACGATTGATACAATCAATAAACCTTTTCCGTCTATACGTGTTACACATTGAGCATTGTGGGCATTCAATTACCACCCACAATCTATCAGGTTATGGGCCCAGTATAAAGGTTTAAAAAAAAGAAAGGAAGGAATAAACGTGAATACGTGTCGCGAAAAGGAAGTTGTGTAAACGCCTAGAAAAATGAGTTCAATAAATACAGGAATTGCATTTTTAACGAAAGACAATTACGATACATGGCCAATGCAAGCAGAAGCGTTATTAAGAAAAAATGATTTGTGGTGCTACGTAAGTGGTGAAAATGTGAAACCTGAAGTTGACCGAAATAGTGCTGATAGTGTTGCAGTGCAACAAAAATGGATTAAGATGGATAAAAAGGCAAAATCGGACATAATCTTAAGTATATCACCAAGTGTATTAAAGCAATTAAAAGTATGCGATAGTTCTCGGGACACATGGCTAAAGTTGGAGTCAATTTATGCTTCGAAAGGTCCAGTTAGAAAAGCAACATTATTAAAACGACTAACTATACATAAAATGGAGGATACTAATGATGTTCGAGAACATATAAATACATCTTTCGATGCTATGGACAAATTGGCTACCATGGCTACCCTAATATTAAACAATATAAATAATTATGTATAAAACCGACACAATTCGAAAGACACACTCTGTCGAAACTCAACGAAAATGTCGCAATACTGTGTATTTATATTTAAATTATTCCAAATTCGCTTCGAACGAGAAATAGGATGATGGAATAAGAAATTATTTTTGTACGTAGCTTCTAATACAGATTTTTGATTTCGAATGGGATAAAGAGACGGTCTGATTGAGAATAATGATGACAAACCTGAGCCTGAGAGACATTTTAAAATACGGAAAGATAATAACGATATACAGAAGTAATGGACGGAAAATTGAATTTTACCGAAATATTAGGGTAACTGTGAAAGAATGGCATAGGTTGCTTAGATTTGTAGGCCAAAAATCTAAGTGCTCTACGCTGGACTGCTTCCAATAACTTTATGTCAGATTGCGTGTGAGGTGACCAAATACCGGACATTATCAAAAAAATATAGCCTTAAAATATAGCCGCGTGAAATGAAAATTTTTGCTTTGATTTTTAGTATTTCGTATCAAAGCCAAAGTTGAGAAAAATTTAAACGTATATATATCCCACTATTTTCCATGTTGCTCTTTAAAATTCCGAGGAAAAATTAAGATTCAACCATAAGAAATTTAATAATATCACATTTGAAACAAAAAATTAGGAAATTTTAAAAAATATTTATTATTATCAATTTATAATAACATACAATTATTTAATTTGGCATCCAATTTTACGAAAGAGTTATAAATTATGCAAATAGACGAATAAAAACTGTAAGATTGTTCCATATTCTTACTAGATATATGTCATACATATAATAGACGTTTCGTAATTTAAGTTTAATTTATAAATTCCGTAATTTCAGTAAGTTCACTAGAATTACCTTAAAGTAGAACCAACTTCATAAAAGTGATTTCTACCACAGTTACATGAAAATATAGATATTGTGAGGTTAGGATGACTACATTTTCACCATAAAATAATGTAGAACAATTAGAATGAAAATAAAATATACCAAATACCTAATATATGTTAATAGCGTTTTCCGTTCCAATATTTCTGGTTTTAAATTATTGAACTTATCTGAAGTGTAATATCTTATCATACTCTAACTAAATTTACTAGTTTCCAACATTCTATCAAGTGCGCAGAAACCATCGATGTTCGTGGATATCCTCCTAACCACGAATTAATATTCGTGTGAAATGAAGCAATCCTCTAGTCAATTGCGCTTGTTAAACTAATTAGCAAAATAATATTTATCAGAATCGATAGGAATATGCGTAACATTTTATTAGATTTTATTTTTAAAAGAATTATATTTTTGAGACTATACTCAAAGTAAAATATTAAATCTGGAATGCAAGTATAATTTTAGGCATATAGTGAGTATTCTGTTATCGTCAAAATATTTATTCGACTAAGTCGACTTACGGTACTTGATACGATCATGTGTGGGCAAAGATGAAACTCAAATGTGCACGTTTATTGATATATAAAGTGCATTATTATATAAAAAAGAAGCTAAGAAAAATTCCTACTCTAATTTAACGTTCTGCAGTGATTTTAAACAAAGTTGTATCAGTTTTTTTACGCTTCTTTAGAATCCACACTTCAAGCAATGAGACACTGAAAAATGTCTAGAAAATTGATTTCGTTTGATACCAGGGGAGGTAATCTAATAACAGTATAAAATAGTTTTTTGACAATGTTAACAAACAAAATATGGCGGACTGTTTTCTATAATGTTTTCCAAAGCTTCTTGATATTTAAAAGTGATATGAGTGTGTAGCATTCCCATACACTGAGAAATATCATCACATAACATTCAAGGTTTCATCAATAAAATTAATGACGACATGTATTATGTGGTAAATACAGGATTTACAATAAGCTTGGTTTCCTATATTATTTGAGAACATTCTAAGTAACGCAAACACTTGAAATGATTTGTAAATAATCTGCCTATTTCATTTCCATGGAATCAATGATAATAAAATATTTAGAATCAATAGTAAATATGTAATATTCGGTGTTTATTTTTGCGAAGATTAGTGGCTTATACATCTTCCCCTACATAAGTTTACAATATTAATAACCCTCCTAGTAACCAAGATTTAGCAAGCTAACTACGTAAATTCTGCGGCTACAGCATGCAAACAGTTAACAATAAGTTTTGACGAGCTTACGTCATCTGAGGATAAGAGTTTAAGTGTTCAATTTTTTCAATCTATTAGGAATATCTGTCAATAAATAAACTTTCGTAAAATTTAAGATAACAAAATCAACGTGCAATACAGTTTTTAAATATATCTCAAAAAATATAATTACATAGCGAACGGACATATCTGATCATTTCGTATTTTATGACAAAGAGGACGGAAAATTATCTTTTATCTTATAGGATTACGTCATGGAAGCGAAAAAGTGAATGGTCCCAGAGGGTGGAAAGTCCTTCACCTCGTTCTCGGGAAATGACCGTGAATAAAAAGTTCAAAAATTGAGTTAAAATCCGGATCTTACGATGGGATAAACTGGCATTTTTTTCTTCCAAAGAAATTAGATTTTCATGAATGCATTTCAAATACATACTATTCCCGACATTTGTAGAAAATGGTTATAAAAGAGCGATGTACCATTCTTGATAATGCCAATTGTAATAATATTATTTGGTAATGTTGTTCCTATAATATCAATCATGTTAATGACATAAGGCGTATGCCTCGGTGCAGATTAATGTCCTAATTAGATAAAATAATTAAATTAACCATGTTCCTAATGATTTTGTAACTGTTAGAAATATTGAGTGTACAAAATAATATGCTTGGGTGTAAGTATAGCTAAAGAAAGATTTGAGTAAATAATCGTAACTAAATCAAGAAAGGTGTTTTAACTAATTCATTACGGACATTGTCGACAATGTTGCACAACCCGATAATTTTTCTCCTATTGTTTGTCGCATAAAATTCTGATGATTTGCAAAATACAATGTTACTCTTGATGTTGACGTAATAAAGCTAACAATCTTTAAAATTAAAACTAGTACATACATATTTTACAAGAAAGATGGATTGACGATTTAAAAATTTGAAATACAAAGTTCTATGTCGGGAAATCACGTTTTATTATTTATGTATAAAAACAATAAATTATTAAAGACATAAAGAAATAATTTATTATCGAAAAATATGCATTAATTAACGAGCCGTAGTACCTTACGAAGCGAGAACCTGTTTACGCTTTCTCAAACATATCTTATTTTACGCATTATTTTATACTTTTCGAACCACATTTTCCTGATGAACAATCTTTCATAAAACTGGGTATGGGGGTTTGCGGTGGCTAATTACCAATTCTGAACTCAGATTTTAAAAATTCAAAATAGAAAAAATATAAAAAATGTAAAAAATTAAATGATCGAGATGAAACTGAATATTCGGGGATAGTGATCGTTTATTACGAATCTTAGCTCTGATTTAATAAATTCTTGAAAACCCGATATTTCATGATATTTGTCAACGGCTGCATTTCTTTACAAAAAGTACGATCTTCAGTTGTTAATTCGTTTACAAACAATAATATTAAATAAATATTGACTTAAATGCAATGTTTCAAACACTTTTTCAACTTCCACTTAAAATGAATGATTGGTAATCTTTCCTGCGTGGTGTAATAATTAAATGTCATTATAGGTGTAACATTTTATACTATATCCTATAACCGAATTTGTTTATGTCACTCTAAATCCCTTCATAACGACATCCCCTTTTACTTCGGTTCAGTTTTCAGAATTATTTATACTCGTAGACGAATACCTTGGCCCTGATCCATTTTTTCCTATCAATTTTCTATAACTTCAATGGTAAATTAATAATTTGCCGAATACTAAAGAGAGATACCTACATACTCTTTTCTTTTGAAATAATACGTTTATTCATAGCTGTTATTAGATACGACACAGCAAAAAATTTTTTGCAAAATTTGCTGAAAAGTATAGTAAAATTTTCAGTTTTCACTGATCAATATTATATTAATTTTAAATAGTTACTTCGGGAAATATGGCAGAGTTGTGAGTTCTAATTGCATCGTCGCATAAATAATAATCAGGTGGGTTTTACAGTTTTCTCCAATTTAGATTTCGTTACATAATTATGTATTCTGAATCAAGGTGATGCGTTATGCAATGTGCCTAATATAAATTGGTAACTTTTAATAACGTTTTACTAATTTTTTAAATGGTCTGCTTAAGGATCGGTGCATTTTCAACGATAAAATATAAACCATGATCTAACCATGTTGCCAATATAATATTATAATAATAGAAAATGATGTAAAATAAAATACATGTAAAATCGATGCATGTTGGCAGTATCCCCCATTGATTTGTATAGCAGATCAGACTGCCTTAGTTTGGAGAGCAGCTGTCTTAAATCCAAACAACCGGTGGTCCAATGGATTGGGACGACTGCCATACTAGGTGCAAATGAAATATTAGCGTGATAGCCGACTTTTGTTTTGTTACATCAGGCATCTTAAAAGTAGCGTGGTGATTGTCTTAGGGCATAACATCTTTGCTGCTCGATACCCATTTCGGCTAATGCCTTAAACTTCTCCCAGTGTACATTGGATACCTTTTTATTGCATTATATAACATCGTTGATAGAAAGCAGGTTATCGCAAGGGGTGTAAGTCAGAAAACCGGCAGTCATCACGCCGATAGTGAAAATATCGACACTGAAAAAAATGACTATCCACTTGTCAATGTGTCTTTTGTTTATGTGTCGGCTTTTTGACTGTCGGCTATTCGACTTTCGGCTTTTTGACTGTCGGCTTTATGATTTTCGGTTTTTTGACTAGTTAGCTTTTTTATTTGTCGGTTTTTCGACCCACACCCATCGCACGACCACATCGAAGAATGAAAACACAAGCCCTCGCAACTTCAATATCAACCATCCCAATATTAGTCGGAAGTATACCCACTCTATTAGCCTTTCCCTTCGATAAATGGTCTCCACCATTTTTCCTGTGGTATATAATTGTAATAAATTCAATATCAAATTTTCGAGGTCTCTCGTTCCATGTGCGGAGTGGGAGAACAATTGAGTGCCCGGATGCTAAAACGCCTTAGCCGCTCGGTCTGACTCATCGTAAGTAGTAACAGCCAGTGTCGCAGTTTTTTGCATTTATCTTATTTTGCTTAGAAAGACATATGAGTAATTCTACAGAACTTTAAACTTTTTAGTGTTCAAAATCATCAAACATTATTTTAGTGGCACACTAATGGGACATATTTTTTTGGTTTTTACAGCACTTCAAGAGTAAGAAACAGTTGGTGTTACTCGTTTTTTAATTAAGTTGTATAAAGTGAAATAAAGTCAAAGTTGAAACTAAACAATAGCCTAATGGTGGATGCAGGTGTACTTATATTATATATTTTATAGTTATATTTAAAGATAAGGTACTTGTTACGAGAAATACAGTTTTTTTACAAATTATTTGTTATCGCTAATAAAAATGTTAGAATTAAATTTTTTCAATTTTTATTACGAGAGTCTAAAGACATCAGTCGAAAAGGTAGTAATCTATGTTTATTTTCAACCTAAAAAAATGCTCAATTATTTCTTAGAATGTTTGTCTCCTATTATAAACTTAACAATGTCAAATAATAAAAATTAAAAAATGTCACCATTTTTTATTATTAAAATGTTAATTTCACGGTGTAGGTTAACCGATGGCAAGTTAAACACGTGATAGGATACTTATAAGTACTTTAAAGAAGAAATTACAAGGTAGTTTTAAGCGTGCCGAAACGCTCTTTAAGTGTGCCACTCGAAAATGTGTATTCGAACGAGTTACGCACTGATTTGATAATTTTTAGAGACCTCCTAAAAGTTAGTTTATGAGGCACACGTATGCCGTGCATCTTATTTTTGCGGCTTTTAGTGTAGAATCATTCTATAAAACTAAGAATTCTAGAAAAATGAAAAGTTATTTTCTCCATATTGAAAAAAGTAATAAATTTCCGAATTTGAAATAATCGGTGGACGCTTACATTTTAAGCTGCATAATTTTTTAGAAGACAAGCACACTCATGGCATATTGTTTATTAAAACTTCAAGATTATATGAAGATTCTCTGAAATTTTCAGTGTGATTGGATAATAGTTACTTTTTTTTAGTGATATAACAATGAAATTGTTAGATTGTACGTAGTGAAATTCAGTAAAAATCCTACTTTACGTTCGTTTTTCTCCTTTCCAGTGGTTTATAATCTTAAAAAACATATAAGGGCTAACATTTTAATATATCGTAGAAAAAGAATCTTGATCGTTTAGTTTGATATTCATTTGTTTGCAAGATACATAGTCGCGTACTATAAAAGTTAAAGGTAGAATTACTCATATGTGTGTCGTTCACCTGTTTAATAACAAGACCTTTCTATTTGTTCGCTCGAAAACAAATTTTGAAAAATGATGCAGCATCGACGATAGAAGCGCAGCACGGAGCACCTGGGTATGATTGCGCCGATGGTCGGGCTGAGTGTATGAAGATTGTAAAGGGAAAACAAGAGAGAACATGGGGCCGACAAAGCATCGGTTTTTACGGCAGAGATAGCCGTTGGCGGGAAACGAGAGGAAAGCGAGGAAAATGGACCACGCGTTGGCACAGAATTCAGATTGCAGCGACGCAAGAGTTGCAACGGGTAAAAAATCGCTTGCTCAGGCGGGCGCTAAGCATCGAGCCGGCTAGTAGTAAGAGTGGCGCAATAGTAGGCCATGGAAGTGGACGAGGAGCGCAGCGCAGCGCGTCATATTCCGAGCAATTATCCAGAAGTGCTCGCGGACCCAAATGAAACGAAGAAGCACGAAAAAAGGCGCTAGCGTCGACGAGAAGGCGAAACGAAACGAGTTCGTCGTCCAGAGCGAACAAAGAACCGACTGTAATTGCGTCCTTTGTGTGGACATCGGCCCGGAATTCGCCTCGTGCGTTTCACCTTTGTGATGACGCCCGTATTAGTAATCGAATTGTTGCGAACGGTAAATTTTCTCGCTTTGTGTGTCCTGTTTACTCACTCGTGGACGGCCCAACTCGGATTCGAGCCATTCGGAAGCGATGACCGCTCGGTAATTTCATTTCGTGCGCAGGCGCGTTTAAATCGTCCATCGAGCGCATATTTTAAAATGCCGCCGCCGATTTTCCACGGACGAGCGATTCAATTTTCGAAACGAATTATGCTCGCCGGTCGCCGGTAACTGAGCTTTTACTGTTTCTACCGGGCTTTGATGTTACGCGCGACGTACCACCTCATTTTTTGGTGTAAACGATCAATACCCGTAATTGCTTCGTTCAAAATAGTTATTTAAATAACCGTAAGCTGCATCAAACTACGAGACCAATACCGGTTATCGGTAACATACAGGGTGTATGTACATCACTTTGTATCTATTTTTACAAAATTAGTTATTTTTGTATCAAGGGCGTAAAATGGAGTTTTACGCCGCGACAATAGAACTCGAGAGACGGCAAAGCCGGCTCGAGGTTCATGATGGTGAAAATTCTACGCCTGAGATTCAAACATTGTTCTTCGATGCAGTAGGCGAAAAATTTTTTTTATGTTACAGTGTGCGTAAAATGCAATTCTACACATTTTTCACTTTTTTTGGGCCCATTTTACACAGACTTGCAACATAAAATATTGTTTGACGCATGTGCGAAAATGTTTTTTGTACCAATGTGAATGCGTAGAAATACGTAGAAAAAACTTGTACGTCCTTGTATCGAAAATTACTATTTATGCTCCACGAGGCGTCAAATAGACGTTTTACGCCCGCAAATGAGACTGCATCAAAAATAGTAGAGAGCAAAATAGGTGTTTGTCGATGAGTGGGAGTTTGACGCCCGAGAGAAGCCAGGACGGCATTTCGCACCAGTCTACAAATACCTATTCTCCCTTGTTGCACATACTATTTTCCTATACGAGGGCGTGCCATTTTGCTCCCGCAATATAGGGAGCAAAATAGTAATATGCGCTCAGAATGCGAGAAACTTATTTTGCTCTCGGATATATTTATTGTACTCCCTAGGGAGAGTATGTGCTATTTTGGTCCCTCAATATTGGGAGTAGAATAGCATTTTGCGCACAGAATGTGAGAAATGTATTTTGTTACATGAATACCTATACTTAACACGATTCGGAGCCACTACTGACAAAACATAAATTTATTTGAATCGTTGGCGTCGACAAAGAACTGCCAACTACGATGTTCGGATGCGAAGGATTACACCAAGCAGGTTGAAAGAATTAATCCATTATGATGATGATGATTATGTTGTTGCTTATAACGGAGCTTCGATGTCAGATATTCACCGACTAAGCGGTCAGAGACGATGGTAGCGACAACTACGGCGATCTCAACAATAATGAGTATGGATGATGTTGACGAAACGGCTCAAAAGAATAACGGAAAGATAGACATTAGTACTAAGCATTCGATTACGTCCACGAGAGTGGCACCAAGTTTTTTTTTTTTGTAGTTCTTTTATTCAGGCTGCGAACTAAATCGCATAGCGGCGCACCGATCACCTTGCGCCTCCTACCATGGTACCGATTCTCGTCCGTTTTCCCTTTCCGTCCTCTCGTACAACATTCTCAATAAGTTATGGGTAAATACGTGAATACTAAATATGCAAGCGTACATAGAAATGTAATATTTATTAAAAAAAACAAAAACATTTGATTATGTACGTAAGAAAAATCAATAACAATACTGTGAAAAATGTTGTAAGTTGGTCCTTAAAATTGCAGGTATATTTCATCTCAGTGAGATGTATACTTTCTGCGCCTCTATACTCAACAGCACATTAGTTGCCATTTTTATACATCTTTAATATAACTACGCATGTTTGAAGAGTGACAACAAATCTTAAGGTTGAGTGAACTGAATTTTACATAATTTTACTTATTTAACTACAAATCACTATTATACTATATATATTAATGAAAATAATAAAATTAAATACATTTACCTACTTACAAAAGTTTCTTTTTATTTATGCAACATCAAAGACTGCTCAATTTGTCACACTCAAAGAAAATTATAGTGTCTGTTACTGTAGGATTAAGTGAAATACAGATAGCAATATTTTATAATAAAATTAACTACGTGCATGGGTACAGTTACGATTTCTAGAGTAACATTAACTATATTAGAGTAATGGTTACCGTAAATTTGAGTGAAATACAGTCACAACTATAAAGGAGGATTCCCACGGACATGGATATTTTCCGCCACGGAAATGGATCTTCCGAAACTGATACATTCGGTTGGAGTATAATAGTAACTTACGTATTGAAGTCGTAGATAACGTTTAAAAATATCGCGTAGAAGTAAGCAGTAGTGTAAGTAGTAACAGTCTGTTTATACTGGCAACAAAAGACTGCGGACTATTACTACTTACAATTAGATTATTACCGTTTTCTATGTAAAACCCGGGACTTCAACAACGATTTTTTAAACTTTCACACATGATAAAATACTCAAATTTGGTATTAGGTGTTAGCTCTCATTATACTCTAACCGAATTTATCAGTTTCGGAAGTTCCACGTATACTCGTGGACATCTTCCTTTCTCGGATTACAGATAGCTTTTTTCAGTGTGAATTGCAATTCAAATAATATTGACTGAATCTACTAAATTAACCGACAAAATATTTTCAATAACCAACGCCTTTAACCTATTTTTATTAAATAATAAACTTCGTGAAAATTGACAATTTCAACGACACCGATATAAAGCGTACACTGCCTTCATTGAATTCACGAATTTCGACAGTTTAACAACAATATCGAAATCACAGCTGCCGTTAGCGCTCGAGCATTGAATTTATTCCAATTCTCGATGATGTTGAGATTCAAATAATCGATTTGTTTTCTCCTTCAAATATGAAATGTACATCACTCACTAATTTTGCAAATATTTAAACCGTTTTCGGTTGAATGCTATTCATTATATGATGCGAAATAGCTTCTGTAAATGATTGTTATTACAAGATGTTCAGTAAATAATTTATCCTTAACCCATTAACGCCGGGAATTACATTTTTGTCACTTCACTTTCAATCAAGTATTGCGTATCAAAAACAAAAAACAAAGTTGAAAAAATTGAAAGGTACATATGTTACTATTTCGAGGCCGGTTTTCAAGATTCTAAAGTAAAAATTGAGTTTCAGCTATTAGGAATTCTAATATTGCGCTAAATTTATATAAACATTAAAAATGTTAAAATATTAATTTTCATTAATTTTGTCTCAACATTCAGAATATTGGGATTCTATTAAAACTGTGAAGAAAAATGAAGAATATATTTTAATTTTAAGAACAAATTTTATTTTCATACCCTACGTTATTTTAACAACCTCAAGATGTCTGAAAAATTTCAAGACGTTCTAACAAAAAAATTATATATTAAATATAATTTTAATTTTATAAAAAAATTATATAACTATAACTTCTTTAAGAAAATGCTAAGAACGAAATGCTCTTACAATTCATCGAGGAATATTTAATAATTTTTCAAACATATACGAAAAATTCTGAAAAAATGTTGGTACATTCTTCAATTAATTCTAAGCATTTTTTGTTTTTTGTGATTTTTTTTTTTAAATTTATTGTTTGCGAGGAAAAAATCTTAATATTTGAAATTCCATTCCTCGAAAACTACGATGCTTTGGTGAAAATTGCATTCAACAAAAAATGATTAGAATTTTTCATAGAATGTATCGACATTTTCTCAAAATTTTACATAAATAATTGAATTGTTACAAAAAAAATCGATGAACCGCACTACCGACTGGTGCTGTAGTACAAAATTCACAGATTACCCATACAGCACAGAACGTCTTTATGATATTCTAAAATCGTACCGCGAATTCTATTTCCGTCCTGCAAATCCTCCAGACGTCAACTCGTTAAAATATTTTTCGTCAATCAGCAAAAAAATAATATTTTTTACAATTTTTGTTCTGTATATAAATAATTGTCTCTAAATTCATAAATTCATAAAATATGCATTGCTTCTACAGTATTTAAATTCATCCTGATAATCCTATATCTTTCCTGGATACTCTAAAGACGTCCTGATGATGTCCCACCGGGACAAAAATGTTTCTCGCAAATAAGCGACAAACCAATATTTTTTACGGACGTCTCAAACGTGAGACGAAGAACCGGAAATTTCAGAATTTGTGTCGAAGAACCGGACATTTCAGAATCTGCGACGTAGAACCCGACTTTTGACAATCTTGCCGCGAAGAACCGGACAATTCAAGATTTTCTATAGCAATTGATTATATCGTATCAACTTTTGAAATATTCAGTTCTTCATCGCACACCACGTAATAGTCGGCTTTAGGTCTCAAAATTTTAGAGCGTCCGATTCTTCATCCCAAAACAAAGGAGGGGGGGGGGGTTAAAATTCCGAAAATACATTTATCCCAAGGTAATATTTTCCGAATTATAATAATTCCGAATGTCAATTATTCGAAAGTGAATAAATCCGAAAGTAAATTTTCCGAAACAAAGTTCCGAATGACCAAGTTCCCCGAATGACAAAATTCCGAATTAATGTAGGCGCCACGTATGGTGATGTGGCCTTTTATATATCTCTAAATGAAATTGATTCGTATGTATCTTGGGCCCCTGAATCCGAATTTTTTGGGGAGAATGCCTGAAAGTGGTGCAGTTTATTGTTAACAAATTTTGTTAACAATTTAAAAATGTATTCTTCGGTCCGAAAGAATTTTGTTAGATTCTTCGGGTCATTTTGGACAGGAAATATCTCTTGCGAATTTCTCAAAAAATGCATATTTTCGGAGATAAAAATTGCCGAACATAAAAACAAATCCATTTTTGCCATATTCAACATGTTATGAATAAAAAACGGTTCCATGAAATTTAATAACAAATCAACTGTACCACTTTCAGGCATTTTACCTAAAAAAATCGGATTGAGGGCGCGCCTACATTAATTCGGGACTTCGTCATTCGGAAGTTTATACCTTATGGATAATTGACATTCGGTATTTTAAACATTCGGAAAATTTATTTTCGGATGATTTGCTTCCTGAAAATATTACCTGCGGATAAATGTATTTTCGGAATTGTTACCCCCCCCCCCCTAAAAAAAAACCGGCTTGTCCGGTTCCTCGCCTGACGTTTGAAATGTCCGGTTCTTCGCATCAGCCATCGAAATATTCATTTAAAAAATTAAAACATCCCATAAAGTACTTTTCTTTAAAGAATTATTAAAACATCCCTTTCTTATTACCGGAAGTCGCAGGACTGTTAATCTCCGTTATAAAATACAGCATTCGACATATTGGGTTGAACATATTTAAACGTATTCTGAACTCAATAATATAAGCTTTGTCCCGAACCCGTACACGAATATTAGATGTTGAATTCTGATTAGTATGGGTAACGGGACCTGAGCCTCTTATGAGGTATGCAGTAGAGTACAGACGCTGCGGTCAGACAAGCCTTTCATATCGAAATTGTTTAGAATATAATTAATAAATATCTTTTTCAGTTATATTATTCTGTAAACTCATTGTAAAACAAATATTAATCATAAATTTTAGTCTTCCATTGCATATACAAAATTTTTCTTAACATAAATAAGTAATAATAACAAAAAAATACTTTTTTTTATGGAGTAGGAAAAATAGTTTTTATCACATTAAATTTTAAGGGCCTAAACATTGCAATTATTATCGTCACCTTTCTTGATTAAAGAGGTCTGTTATTTTACACATCTATCCTCAAAGGATCATAGGTCTGACAAAAATGTGGAGAAAAACGGCTTTATTGTTTCAACTATTTAGCTTCAAAATTTGCAAACCGCGAAATCCCAGCTAATCGTTTTCTCAAAATATAGGTGATTATAGGTGATTTATTTTTTACAGCGATTTTTCGTTATTACCGGCAATTCACCTCCAATCGAAAAATGTTTTATAGGAATGTCGTAGATATAAAAAAGATCTACACTTTTTGTATACATCATTTTTCACATAACCTCAAAGTTTCAGAAAAATATCGAAAAACCTCGGTTTTTTGTTTTTAATATTTTTTGCGCTCAAAAATACTTTTTTTTCTTGAAATTTTTAGAGACTTACCTTTTTTGTTCCGTATAAGCTGTAATTTTATTGAGTAATTATATATGTTTGTTTCTTTTTTTATTGATTAAAAACCCATAAAACACCTATATTTTCCAGTGAAAAATCTAATGTCACAACAGTAGAGAATGGAATTTGTTCGTTGAAATATCTACTTTCAGATGGTATATGAATCAATTTACATTTCTATTCAAGAAAGTGTCAAAAACCTCGAAAAACTAAAAAAATCGATTTTCAACGTCAATATTAATTTAATTTTCAACAATAACATTTAAAAGAAAGAAACAAATGCAATTCTGCTATTGTAAAATTGTTGTTATTACGTAATTTATTTTATTGTGTAATTACGTTATATAATAAATAAATAAAAATCTAGTTTTTTAGATTTTCGTGTTTTTTTTTGCACTTTTTTGTTGGAAAATTCTATTTTTCACTGGAAAATATATGTTTTTTATCGGTTTTTATTCAATAAAAAAGAAACGAATAAATATTATTATTAAAAAAAATTACAGCTTCTTCGGGACAAAAAATGGTAAATCTCCTAAAAACAAAATCATTTTTGAGCGCGAAAAAAATTAAAACAAAAAACACGGTGTCTTCGTTTTTTTTTCTGAAACTTTGAGGTTGTGTGAAAAATGATGTATACAAAAATTGTAGATCTTTTTTATACCTACAACATTCCCATAAAACATTTTTCGATTGGAGGTCAATTGTAGTCGGTAATAACGAAAAATCGCTGTAAAAATTATAAATCACTTATATCGCCTACATTTGGAGAAATCGATTAGCTGGGATTTTGCGTTAAGCTAATAATATAATAATAATAACTATTAAGCTAAATAGTTATACAAATAAAGCCGTGAAAGCCGTTTTTCTCCACATTTTTTCAGACTTATGACCCTTTGAGGATAGCTGTGTATAATCAATAAAAATTAAGTTATATGGGTCATTCTCCAGAAAAGTGTAATTTTATGTCTCCAGTTGATATTTTATCCAAATAATGGAATTTATTCTCCAAACATTTTTTTTTACCCCTCATACTTTTATGTAAACATTGCACAACAGATAATTTGTTCAAATCGCATCATAAAATTTTCACATACTGCTAAAGGTCCGAAATGTAAGCCTCCTGGCTGTCCCCAGGTACAAATAACACGTTTTCGATCACTGTCATTCTCTTTCATGTGAATGAAAAAGTGGTTATGATCTGTTTTACTTATAACAAACAAATAGTGCTATGAAAATTTCACTATAACGTTTCTGAAAATTGTTATGGCTTTGTACAATATGTCTCCATATTTAAAAAAATAAATGTAATTATAGAATACATGCCATTTACAGTAGAAAAAAATTAAATGTAGATACAGACAATCTACAATTTCGATTACGTCATGTAAGCCTCCTGGACAATTGTAGTGATTTACAGAAATTCCGTTAGTGATAGAACGGATTTTTATTGAACTTAACATCAAGTTTCGAGGTCGCCGATTACAAATCTGATGATATATTTTGAAAATTCAAAATGGCGGATCCAATACCGCGAGTTAATGTTAGCCTTCCCCCGTTAACTTCGATATACAATATGTACTTACACATTTTACTACGAGGAGGTTGGAGAAAGGTCTTCAAAGTGCAATTTTTTTCTGTTTTTATACATTTCTGTTTAAAATTGTTTTTAAAATAAAAACTATAACATATTGAACTCTAGAAATCAGTGTTTTTCCCACATGTAACACGATAACTCAGGAGTACATAACAAAATTTTGAAATTTACACGGAATAATCTGGATAGATAATAAACTCTGTAAAATATCTACAAAAACTAAAAATATAGATTTGTAGCTGCAGAATCGAAGAATTTTTTGATAAAAATACAAAATTCGGTATAAATATTCTATAAATAATCACGAGAGTGTTTCTATTGCCAACCTGCCACGAGCAGCATTATTGACAAATGAATAACAAATTGCCGTAATATTGTACATGCAAAAACTGATATAAGATTCGTAATCAGTTCGAATTTTGATTATGACGTCCGCCATATTGAATCCGCCATTTTGAATTTTCTAAAAATGTAACTTTAGATTCGTAATCAGCGACCCCGAAAACCTCTGAGTAGCAAGTGTCAGCGGAATAATTGGTATTCAGAAAATTTGCTCGCAATATTGAATCTGCCATTTTAAATTTTCGAAATCTGACTTCAAATTCGTAATCGGCGTCCCAAGAAATCCCTATACATCAAGTTACAGTACAATCTAACCAAATTTTTTTTCCCGCATTTTGGGCACTTTTTGTGAAAATCTCGCTGCAGCGAAGGGGCTAAAAAATTAAATTACTTTTATATTTCACGCGTATCGATGACTGCTGCATTATTACTTCGTATTTACGTAATTAGCAAGCCAATGAATATATCTGAACTTTAAATTTTAATTTTTATAATCTTTTATTTTGTGGAAAAAAATACGTCGATTTTACACGTTTTCGAAGAATGACCCATATACAATTTTACAACCATCAAGCGGAGTATTGTTGATTTTCTTTATGAAGGCAATGAAATATTATTCTTTACATTACATTTTCGAAACTTTCTGT
Organism: Trichopria drosophilae; assembly: GCA_030407085.1. Taxonomy (NCBI): domain Eukaryota; kingdom Metazoa; phylum Arthropoda; class Insecta; order Hymenoptera; family Diapriidae; genus Trichopria; species Trichopria drosophilae. The sequence goes on from CM059583.1 coordinate 160,251,003, forward strand.
AATATCTCAAAATTCACTCTAGTGAAATGGAAATGCTTACAAAGCGAAAACTACCATTCGTTGGAATTTGTATTCATTCAATTTGGAAAAATCAAAGGGAGCTCTTACTTTTCGAATTTTCCAAGTAAAATCGCGCCCGCTGTCGCGTTACTTCCGTAGTCGTATTTTTCCCCGGCGACGAACCGTGAGGCTTTCACGGTAGGAGACGAGATTTTACATTTGATATATCGTGCGTAAATGCACAAGTATAAGTAGGGGTATTCCAGGTGGCGTGCTCCAGTGGCGCTAGGCGCGTACACACCGGACTGCACCGGGAAGGCCCCTTCCGGCTTCCGGCAAGGCGCGACAGCGTCGGGGCACATTACGCTCGGTCTATTGGAATAATTTGTTTACTTCTCGATTGCAGAGTACGCCGAGCTAATGTCTATAAAGCGCGTAATACGAGTCTCGCATGTCGCTATATGTACGTAACTTCCAGCGCTTTGACCCGCCGAGCAATTGCACGAGACTCGCGGGAATTAATTGGGTTCATGCTCTCGTAAAACGTGTTTTCATTCCCCGAAGTCGCCCGTAAACGTTCAAGGGTCGTTGCACGCTGCGCGATTGCTGACTCGAATCCAAAAACCGAGTTCGCCCGGGGCCTTAGCACTGGAAGCCGCCGATTTTCCCGTCTTTTGATTATCCCATTGACAAACGCGTCTCTGAATGTGTTTACAAGCCCATTGTTACGGTAGGAGTACTTTGGCGGAACTTCGTCGCCAGTTGTGACAATGTATTTTTTACTGCCTTTAATGAAAGAGGGGTGGGGAAATGGGTACTTGCTGCTACTGCACAATTTTTTAGTTCCATTGTAAATCAACGAATTAATGGCTATGTGATTTGTAGCTCCAGCGAAAGGATTTCCTTGCAGGTTTTCAAGTATACTTTCTAATTCAGAATAATCTGAATGATGTGAAATATTAGTATTCGCAGAAGAGAATATTTTTTTCATATTGTGTGCAGAAAGTACTCGAATTCCACACCGAAAAATCTACGAAAAATGTTCGATTACCGCGTGGGAATATTAACCCATTAAGAACTAAGAGGACGCAAAATGTACCACAACTTTGCGGCTCTAACTTTGTATGAAAAAAAAAATTTTAAAGTTGTTCAAAAATCACTTCCGACGTAAAAATGATTCCTCTCTCAGATTCCGAAGCCTAAATTTGGTTAATGTTCACTCAAAAAAAGTTTCGACACATTTTATGAACAAAAAACGCGATTTGTTTAGAAAGAAACCATTTTTAATCGCCATTATCACATGAAAACCGAGTGCAATTTGCCACGACACTCCGAAATATCGCGTTCTCGAATAGTCAGCTCCTTTACAATAAACTCTTGATTTATGGCATCCAAAAAAAATATAAAATTTGCCAAATATCTCGATTTATTTGAACTCTTGAAGAATAATTTTAAAAACTTACAACTTACAGGCTATATTAAAAAATTAAAAAATTTGTATCCAAATGGCTTACAGTTGTGTCCCCAAAGTTAGCTATAGAAAAAATATATCAACAAAATTGGATCCGCCATTTCATATTTCAAACAACCAACATCAGATTCACAATCAGCGACCACGAAAACCCCCGAGCAACGAGTTTCAGGCGAATCCGTTAAATTTGAAAAAATACGTCCGCCATATTGTATCTGCCACTTTTAATTTTCTGAAACCGACACCAGATTCGTAATCAGAACTCCTAATAATGTCCCTTTATCCAGTTTTATGAAAGTAATTGGAAGTTTTAACGTCAAAGAGCCTCATACAGTTTTTTTACGCTTGAGCGTCATTTTGACATCTGCCATTTTGAATTTCACAATGTCTAACCATGGCTTTTGATAGCTGACTATTCTGGGACACGATATTTTTGGGTATCGTAGCAAATTGCACTTGGTTTTCATATGATAATGGTGATTAAAAATGGTTTCATTCTAAAAAAATCGCGTTTTCTTTCATAAAATGTGTCGTAACTTTTTTTGAGTGAACAATAATCAAATTTAGGCTTCGGAATCTGAAGGAGGGATCGTTTTTACGTCGGAAATGGTTTTTGAAAAATTTTTAAACTTTTTTTTCATACAAAGTGAGAGCCGCAAAGTTGTGGTACATTTTCCGTTCTCTTGGTCCTTAAGAGGTTAAGTACGAGTTTTTTATTATTATATTTTTTAGCAGATCCGCGAGAAGAACCTACCATTCTTAATAAATGTATTCTATATAATAATTTTCGTGGATTTTATATAATAATTCTCGTGTAAGGTCTTTGCCAGATAAAAATGACTTTCAAATCAGCTCCCACTGGAGCCATGTTGCCATTTAAGGTTACGACCTCCTTATGCTCAACGTGCCCCCTTAGAAGTAGGGGGTAAAACCACACCAAAAATATCGATTTTTTGAAAAATTATTGGACGTGTTCAGCGTTTTTTTATTATCAATGGTTTTCGAAGTGTTTGTACGTTTCCAGACTAGTTTCGATCACTGTATACAGCAGAATGCTTTGCTAAGTCTGACGCCTTTGATGCAACAATAGAGAACTCACACAAAAACTTCATAGTTTACAGCGATTCACTAGAACCCTCCCAGATTCGATGAAACTTGGCACATCAAAAGGTCATCATAATTGATGACAATTAGCCTTTAAACTTGGTGCCATAAATCACAAGAAACAAAATGGCGGTTCATACATGACAGAAAATTAAAAAAAAAATAAAAATCGTCGAATTCGCTTGAAACTCGTTACTAGGGGTTTTTTTGGAGTCGCTGGATACGAATATGATGTTGAATTTAAAAAACTCAAAATGACGGACTCGACATGGCGACTGTACCAGCATACGGATGACGAGAAATGCAGTTGGTGCAAAAAAAAGTTTTTGTGCAGGTCATTTCTTTACTGATTTTCACATGTGCAAAACTTAGATTGAGTAACAAAAGAATTCTGTGAAAAAATGTAAATAATGTATGAGTTCCAGTTTACTTTTATTTTAATTTAAATAAATATCATTTCAATTTATTTCCAAATAGGTACTGATAGTTAATATTTTTTCAATACTATGTGAAGTCCATTTCAATTTTTACTTTCCTAAACATTTGGATTGGATATGTTTGATTTTTATATGATATTCATACATCACAGTGGAATTACATCTACATACGTTTTGTCTTCTTGACATTCAGCGTCAGTTTCGAATTCAACAATGCTAAAAATCCTCTAGTAACAAATTATAATCAGCTACTTTTAACATAGTCGTCCGCCATATTGAGTCCGCTATTTTGAAATTTAGAAAGCGAATATCATATTCGTATTCGCAGCGACCCCAAATACCTCCGAGTAACAAGTTTCAAGCGAATTTGACGATTTTTTTTTATTTTCTCTTATATATGAGCCGCCATTTTGTTTCTTGCGATTTATGGCACCAAGTTTAAAGGCCAATTGTCATTAATTATGATGACCTTTCGATGTGCCAGGTTTCAATCGAATCCGTGTGACACACCTGGGTGGGTTCTCATAAGCTTGCTATTAAACCTCAAGTCCACAGATTTCAATATCACAACAAATCCTCAAATTTTGTAAATTAAGAAAAAATACAATTGAATTGTTCGAAATAATAACCGACAAAATAATATAAAATTTATATAGATGCCATCGTACATAGACATAGTAGGAAATGAAAAAGCAGACAAAGGGGCAAACATTGCGAGCGATAAACACACCTACGACGGTATTGTGCTACCTTTCACTGATTATTATGAAGATTATAGAAAGGAAGTAAGGCAACAAACATAAATGTACACAAAAGACAGAGGGAAATTAAAAAAATAATAAATATACTTTGATATGTATTACCCCAACTCATCTAACCTTTGGTTGCACAATAGAAATCCAAGCCATCGCAATATATCGTTACCATAAATCGGTCTGGAGCAAATCATTACAATCTTTTGGCATAAAAAAAATCAAGAATTGAATTTTACACAAATATTTTAATCAGAATGAGCGTTGTAGTTCAAAACTTAAAAAAAAGTTCAAAATGACCTACGTTCCATCCTTCACAACGTTTCGATGAAAATAATTATTACGGGTCCTCCTGAAATGTTACATCTTAACAGATGAGGGTAATTCTACAATAACCGAGATAGTTGATAACCCTTGGAGGCCCCTTCAAGTAGTTCAAAATAGACTAAATCCGATATAGTTCTGTGGAAATAAGAACTTATTTTATTTGGTATATAACTTGAATATACTAACATGGACAGTTTTCATGGTTTTGTTCAACAAAATGTTTGCAAAATATCAGTTTCGTGACACGTCACGTTAGAAAATTTGATATGGTTTTCCTGCTTCATGTGACAATTCAAACTAAATTTACATACTATAAGTACGTACATAATGGAAGCAATATTTGATACTAAAATTCTAGATTTTCGTAAATACTAGTCACTCTGTCGTCAATTTTTCACGAAATCGATCATTTTTATTTGCAGCGGCTATTTTGCCCTATTGAATCATATTTTAGACTTCTCTTTTACATGTATTGATAAGCTTGAACTATGTATAATCAAGCAAAAATTATTTAAGGCAATGAGGAAGAACAGGAATGAAAAATAACATTCTTTCTCGTAGACCGTAGGTTTTCAATACGCTTTTTTTCTTTCGACATCATAACGACGATACTACCAAAGGATGTGATTTAAGTTTTATTCCCTTAGATTACATACTCATTGTTGTTTTCCAATCATGTTAACCGTTACTAGTAACAGGGAAAGATTGTAATGGTTTTCTCTACACCGATTGAAAATGCTGCATAACCTGGCAATTTTTTAACCTGTAGTGTTGCAGGTGACAAACCACACATACATTTTGATTAAAAACATTTTCTTAATTTAAATGTAAATTTAATGTTTATTAAAACAATCAATGCTTTTTAAATTTTAAAAGAGAAAAAACTGTACGACGAAACTGATCTACTACCATTGCATTGACGATTAGAAAATATAAACAGAAATTTGTTTTCTTTTAATTTGAAAACTAATTAATAACGGCATTCAGTTTTTTGTATAAAAATAGGCAACGAACAAAGCTCTGAATAAATTGTTTACAAACATATATAAACTAAAAAAGTAGAGCATAATCAAAGAAAATAATCAAGAAAATACACAAAGAAAGTTTCCATAAGAAAAGAATGAAATAGAACAAAAAGAAATTACTATGTAGGTAACGAGAAAAGTTGAAAGACGTAGAGACACAGAAAGTAGGTATGAAAGAAAGTTAGTGGTACAGCTAGGGGATCGTTCTCAAGGCCTCATCGTGCCTTCACTTGTCGTTCAATTACGCATTTCTCGAATATAAAGTAAGAGCAATGACATCAACAATAATCTGTATAGTACTCTTGGCATTTTCCTCACTTCCGATAAAGATATTTGATGTCACTATTTACCTTGTCACATATCAACCCAATGATTTTTGTTTGGTTATTAATTAGGTGCTAATCGAATATTGTATAATTGATTACAGTAATAGTTATTAACCGTTGTCAATTGAAGCCATTTAACATAGGGCTTTTCATTAATATTACACATATTCGATGGCCAATAATGGCAGAGCGATTGCGTGATTAATATATTGCGACGCTTGGTCGAGTCCATTTAGTTTCACCGATAATGAATGAATCAAGTATTCATGTAATATGTACAAGGCGTGATATCTCACGTAAATAATTCCAAAATTGAGTGTTCATTGCAGGAAATTTTTCGCTTGAGAACCGCAAAAAACAAGATGGAAAATAAACGGTGCTTTGTTATTTAATGAATCTGATATTGGAGGAGGGTTTTCCTTTAGTTTTAATAGTTTTTAGGAGAACGGTGATTCACTTACATACACACAATGTATTTTTCCTGTAATGTCCAAAATTGATTGAATAAATACCCAACAAGAAAACACACCCCTGCTCTTTTCTTGATAAATGGGAATGGGTGATTTCAAAATAAAGGGCTGCTTTTGTCTTTACAAGAAATATTACAGATCAAAAGTAAACTTAATTAATGTGTCATGTTTTATCTTGTCATAACAACAAAAATATTATTTTTTTATTCAGTTGGTGTAAAATGACCAATGTATTAAGATGGCAATTTTGCTGAGTCATCATTGTTAAAAATCATTGAAAAATGGTCGTTATTCACACCTACTGAATCAAAAAATTATGTTGGTATCAGAGGCGTAAATTTTTACACTCCCAAGGCGGTCGCTATTTGTTGTCACACAAGCACGAAAAGTCCTTCTTTCCGCCTGGAAATGGGGGCGGAAAGTGCCGGATTGCCGCCTGGGGACGTCATTCAGCGGGCGGGCACATGTTTTTTTCACGCTGTGAAGATCATCGAATGTGCTTGGCAGCCTTGGACCACTTTACACGCCCTAAAGATGAGTTTGAATTTTCTTGTTAGGGTGTGACAAAAAATAGTACACGCATCACGTGCGAAAACACCGTTCTTTTCCTTCTGCTCGGCCCACTCTTCGCCCTCGCTGCAATGCCTCTATTTCCGCCCTAGATGCGTAATATACTATTATGCCCTTGATACGAAGATAACTATTGTATGCGATTCTGCCACTTTGCGCACTAAATTTCAATAAGCAAAGTAAATTTGACCCCAGGAGTGTGTAAGCTAGACGCACAATTAATTTTCTTTGCGTATTAAAACTTTCGGGCGCTTTTCGTTTAACTTTGCACTCTAATTGAATAATATACTAATATGTTTATATACATATTAAAAAAACACTTAAAAATGAAAACGTTCCGTGGCTGAAGAAATTCATGAATTTAACTTTTGTTGACATTACTAGTAATTTTACATTGAATTTCTTTACGTGTTTGTGGAGTACGTCATTCTCAATCACTGAAGATTGACTATTTCTCGCAGAATGTTTTACACATTTCAGTTAGTAAAATCGGGTGATTTGCATTTAATTTTATTAAATATTGTGGTATATGAAAGCTCATAATCGTATTATTAATATACTAATTTTATATTAGGATTTTTAAATTAAACTTAGTGCATCTTTTTACATGCAGTTCCCGTGGCATGTCAGAACATTATAAACAACGGCCTTTCTAAAAAAGTATACTTGCAATGTTAAATTGTAAGCTTTTGTTGCAACTTAGTGTCATAATATCAAATTCTTTATTATTAGATTTTAAGATTAAAAAATTACGAAAATCACGGGTGTAACGTTCTGTGGCATTGTAACGTCCTGTGAATCACTGACGTTTTTATTTGCATCTCGGGAATGGAACGACAAAATACTCCGAAATGCTCTTACAAGTGACACAGGTATATGTCTATAACCATGGTTTGTAATATTTTCTCGTATACTCCAAACAAAATTCTGGTTCAAATAACTAGATGCGATTAGTTAAAAATAGTATGATTATGTTAATTAGTTATTCTGGTTCCTGTAACCGTAAAATATTACCAGAAAAATTCGTGCCACTTCTTCTAGTTAAATGCATTCCGATTATATTTTTCTGGTTAAATCCACTAGGCATGAAATGCAATTTTTAGGATTGCCTCGATTTATATTTTGAATAATTGGTCCCGCAATATAAAAATAAATTGTTTTTATTGTCTTTGGGAGGTCAGACGGATTACCAGTTCTTTTTTGAGCAGTGCAATTGGCATCCAAGAGAACAAAGGATCAAGTCATAATTTTGTTAGATTTGTGAAAGATTTCCGAAACATGGGAAACGTAAACGCGTTCAAAAATCATTTTAATATCATTTTTAAATTTGTGCAAATATTGCTTAACCATGGTTTGGGCACAACATACATTTATAGAATTTATTTAAACTAAAAGTTCTATTTATATTTATGAGAAAAATAGTAATTTTAACTTGAATTTGTTATTATTTTAAACTAGATTTTACAGTAATGAACAGAAAATTTTCTGGTAAAATACTCTCGTATTTATTTTATATTTCAATAGTAAATGTTTGTACCGATTACCGAAAAAATTCGTTCCGAGAAAATCGTTAACAAGAAATTTCTGGTTATTTTAACTAAAAAAATAATTAGGACCTATTTAATGCTATTTTCTAGTTTAAATAATCAGATTTCTCATTATTTTCTCCATACTTTTTTTTTAATGTACTTAACAGTTTCGTACCCAAAATGAGACCAATATTGTGCTCGACATAAAATTTCCCATACTCCATACAAATAAGGTTTCTGACAGTTTATATAAAATTGTTTTGATGCAATAATACGAAATAAAACGATGTCAAATGAGCATGTGTGAATTTTTCTTTTTTCTTTCACTGGCAGGTGAACTCTAATTAAGATTTGAGATTAACTTTCCGATTCGATATAAAGTACACTTTTTTATAGAGAATTTGATGCTCTCTTTTATTGGAAACACTTTTTGTGTGATTTTTATTTTTGATAATAATATAGTCTGTACCAAGTAGACAAGTATTTCTATTTAATTGTGTTTATTTGCTGATTACTTAATTTAATTTTTTTATTAAGAGACATTCGTATCGCTAATGCTAAACAAATGAGTACATAATAATAAACTAATATATAATTAATATATAATATATAATGATAAATGAAAAGCTCTACTTCGTACATGCAATCACATTCCCAAAACATTGTATTGTTTTTAAACTCTTATGCTATATTAATAAAACTTAAAAATATCAAAAGATATGAAAAGTTGGCATTCTAGCTTAAAGCTGACATTCCCTCTTACAAGAGTGTAAACCCTTGTACATTAAAATACATAGAAATTCCAGAGTCAAGAGATATCATTCAATGTTCAGTTGAGTTTACTTTTTATTTTTTTTTCAATATGTGAAAATATTGGTACTCATGAACCTGTCGGAATATAAATTTAAGTTCCTATTACAAGTCCTGAAGTTTGGTTATATCACATGTCACAGTTGTTTTAGTATATGAATTTGTAATATAATGAAAACGTGGTTCAGGACAAAAATAACAGAACTACCTTTTAACGTTGGAAATGGTAAATTTAGTCTATGCTAAAAGTTGATTATAATTGCATGTACGCGGTTTGAGATTTAATTAATCGAGCATTATATTAAGTACATGATATTTGGAGAAAGTTTATCCATTAAAATAATCTTTTAATCCTGAAATAATATATTTCTTTATTAAAATGCGTATTAATATACTTAAAAAAGTTGTTAATATACTTTGTACAATTATTGAACTTGCGTAGTAAAGAATGGAAGCAAATTTATATACATTCAGTATTAGAATATTACACAGCTTATTTTAGCAGTCTGTGCAATTGTAAGGATTTAAGTAAACACTTAAAAAATTAGCTCTGAGTAACTATAACTTTAACAGAGTACGTATAACCTGCACATTAATGAAACCTTTTTTTTGTACGTCGTTATATTCGTATTTTTTTTTTTAAATAAAAAAATTATAACTTGCTAGTGTCGATGTGGTTGTTAGACATTCCTGAATTCGGTCCAATTTGTTTCCAGAAGATTCAATGCAGTGGTAAATATTTTTTCAAATTGGTTTACTTTTAAATAATTCAAACTTTATTAGTTTAAAGTATTATCGCCTAACTTTTAATTGTCTACCGAAAGACTATTTGAAGTATGTATAATTAATCTCATGTATATTTGGTTTGAATATTAGCCAAATGAATAGTAAAATTTTACAATTTTTCATTAAAAAATTCGGAAATTCGATCCAGGGACAAATAATTTAAAAACCTGTATATGGTTAACAATGGAAGTATCTTTAATTAATATCTATTTAGTTACTATTTTTTCTTATATCCCTATTTTTATTTAATTTATTTACTGACAAACAAATGCAGAAACCTTTAGAAGCATCCAATCTGTCAGATTTTTAAAAATCTTATTAACTTACAAAAATCAATGGTTCAAGAAGCTTTCTTGTCTCCTCTTGCTATTTTCTTAATTCAAATAACTGAAAAGCTCCGGATATTCTAGAGTAAGTCACTTAATCTCCCCGATTTAAACGAAATTCATTAAATTGAATGTGGTTTCTTTATACAAGGTCTTAAAGAAACGTCGGTCGATTTAAATTTATAGTCATAATATAAGAGAAAATATACAATTAACTTGTCTGTTTTACTTGCCTGTTTAATAGGTTAGAAAAGCTAATTAATACTGAAAAACAATAAATGCAAAGTTCAGTTCATTTGAATTTGAAAGCTATCAGATTCTCGTGGTCGATTTGCTGGCGTCAGAATTATTGATGCGCAAGCGCAAGTATACAATGTTCGCTATTGGCGTCTTTTCTTGTGCGAGTGACGGATAAATGAGAGATGTTCTATTTGCGAGGGAACAGGACCGAGACAACGATGCGGTTGGAATATTAAATGACTCGAAGAGCGACGAAGGGAGCCGTCAATCGTACACAAGTTCACCGTTAAAGGTACATTGCATTATAGATGTAGTGGAAGATTACAAATGCAAATGGAAGAAATTAAATGGTCCAAGCTATTACGAAACCCACAAACGGAAATAAAAAGAAAATAAGGTAAATGAAATGTGAAGAAAAATAATTGTATTGAGTCTTTGAATAATAGCGTAATGAAGTAAAACTGGCAATAAATGTATTAACATATAAATCTTTTAAAAATGTAGGAAATTGCAGATGCTGCTAACGGCGGAAACGCACTACGACCGTATACTTAAGAAAAAAGTTTAATAGGCCACATCGAAGCCCGCGAATGCTCATTGGTGCATACGTTCGACTGCTTCTACAACCGAGGAGGAATATCGGAAATTATTATTCAACCGACTGGTTTCGCATACGGTGCTCTACAGGGCATGAAGCGTCGTGAACTTTAGGTGAACTTGTAACGAACTTAAGCCCTTACTTTCCATGATGCTCGATGTGATTTGTAGCTTTCGTAGAAAATGTTAATTATCGTGTATTTTGCATTTTGATCATTTAAAGTAAATTATTCTTTTAAAAATTTCATTATTTTCAGATTTATTGTTTATTATAAAACTAATAAACTGATTTAAAAATGTAACATTAATTATATCATAAACCTTCAAATAAGGACATGCCCAATTTCATTAAATGAAATAAAGGGTGATAAAATTAAAGTCGAACTGTTACTAAAGGGGCCAGACACAATTTAAGCCCTTGATTTATAAACGTCACACATTTGTAAATATTGTCCTTTGGTACCACTTTCTTCCTAAAATTAATGATATTTGGAAAAAAAATTCAATTTTTCTATAATTTTTTTTTTATTTATTCAAATATGTGATATAATAATAAATCCATGCGAGAGATTATTTCAAATGAAAAGAAATACTGTTACATATTTGTGTTACGGAAAATATTTAAAATTGTAGGAATAGGTAAATTTTCATTAGAATCTTTTATAGTCAAGATAAGATGATTTGATTGTGACGAAACTATATAGAATGAAATGAATGATTACAATAAATGAAGAACTAACTTTACAAATTTTTTCCATACATTTTCAGTCAACTGCTGTATATTTCGATACTTAGGTATTGAGTAGTTTTGTATGTTTTTGAATATTCATTCATTTTCTGGGAAAACTTTTGATACTATTTTGCAATATTCGATATCAGTGTTACTAAAGTAGCGTACACAACAATTTGATCAATATTGGATTGAAATCGGTCGGGAAATGATCTTAATGAGATCCTAGTTTTGTGACAATCCAGGACCAAATTAATACGACTTTTTTAGCAAAAAAAAAAACATTTTTTTTTATATTAAAAGAAAAAGTCATCCAATTTTGGTGTTGGGCTTTTTTTAAAGCTAGGATCTTATTTAGATTACTTTTGGATCCGACCGATATCGATCTAATATTGATCAAATTGTGGTCATCACTTTTTCTCTCGGGTTATAATAAAAGCAAAACGATATGACTGATCGTGAATAATTTCTATCACCATATTCATAATATGGCCTTTCAAAATACGTATGGAAACTTTTTTCATGGTGACTCAGCCACTCCAAAAATTGATCAATTTGCAAAACAAGGTCTAATCTCATAATTTAAAATATTTTCGATCCAAAAAAGTTGTACATTGTGAATATCTTTCCATTTTAAATAATCTCTCCCATGGATTTGTTGTTATGTCACATGTTTCAGTAAGTTAACATTCCAGATCCTAGACAAATATACCATTCATTTTAGGAAGAAATAAGTACCAAATCAAAATATTAACAAATGTGTGACATTTAAAAATCAAGGGGCCTAAATTACGGCTTGGGCCTCTCTTTAAGTATGATAACTGATCACAAATCCATTGGCAGCTTTAAAACGGGGGATATCAAAATATGGAACAAATGCTCAAATAGTTTTAAACTTTAAAATATTATAATTTCTGTTTCTTTTCAAATTAGAATAAAGATTTATCATTTTAAAGTCAGTAGAAAAATAGTTTAAAAATGAAATTGTTCAGAATTTTACACCAAATCCGTAAAATGCGTACTTTTCGTTTTGCAAAAAACTGCGCTTTTGGGCGTTCTTAAGGCGGCTCAGCCAGCTTGGGACCTTTAATATGTTACTTAGGGCCAAAGAATACTCCTTCCCTGAAAAGTCCTCACTGTTTCAAAACTTTTCAATAATTTGGCTGGACTATAAATGAACCCAGAAATCTAATATGACTAAATTTACTTCAAATCTTTTGAAAATTGAAAGTGTATCGTATCTAATTTATTCTAAGTGAATTTATTGCTAAGACGTTTGACACGAAAAATGCAAATAATAATAGATTTGTAACCATCGATTTTTCTCTGCGGAAGCGTTTCTGCAAGAAAAAAATATAAATGTAGAATGTAGATTGGCAATTCATTTGTTACCTAGTAAATGTTGCATGTGTAAGGAATCCTTTTATTGGAGGATAAATACAAACATAAACAATAGCAAATAATATTCAAGAAGTCGAATAATTTTGTACCGATAAGACAAATTTACGGACAGATTTGGTGTCTTAATTTTCTTGTACACTATACAGTATCAGAAGGTATAGGTTCATGGTTCTTAAATCTCCAAAGATTAATAGTTATTATACATTACTTTTGGAATCTAGATTATTATTGTTGATTTGTTATCAGAAAGTTATTGCTAAAGGTGCCCAATTTGCAAGATGCTAAAACTATTCACTCTGAACAGTAGTAGTAAGAAAGTATTTCATCTAGTATACATCTATTTTTCAATAAATTGTAGTTTGTTCACGTAGAGTATGTATCTTCATACATTATCATGCAGTTTAATTTAATAAAAGAAATAAATCATATGTCTGACTATAGTTGTCTGTAATAAATAATGACATAATTAAAATTGATATGGGCCGATTCTTTCGTCGAGAAAGAGTTTTCTCGTGAATATATTCAATGTCAGTGCGTTAATTGGCATGCCAAATATCGAACATTTTATGAACAGACATCCGAGGATATTCGCACGGATCATAACAATTTAAAATAATAGGTTTTAGTTTATTTTCTTTTAATTGTGGAACCAACAGTATTTGCTTCCTTAAACTGTATTTTTATACTCCAATAACACACTTTTCAGATGTGATTTATTGGTGGTTAAATCTCAAGGTACAATTTACTATATAAAAAAGAACAATGTTTTCGTTTGTAAAATAATACAATCTTTTTCCTTTTAACGTTTGTTCAAAAATATTTATTTGCTATTATTTTAATGTTTGAATCGTTTCGACATTGTAACATACATATTGATTATGGAGAAAATTTATTTAATTCTTTTATTACAAAACAAAAAATTGTACCATTGAAGTTTTTTTTAAAATAAAATATGTAATAGTCGGAAAATCCTTCCAGAAACGACTGTAAACGTCGACTGAGACCGTGCTAACGGATTCTTGTTATGGCGAAACCTGTAGGGCGGAATTCAAACTGCCGTATAATCTAATGTATTTATCCACGTTCTCTGCACTGGACATATCAAATTCAAGTCGTTTACTTAGGTCTGAATAGTATAACCAAGCTTGATTTATTAAATTAAAGGAAGGAAAATATTTTAAATGATATATCGTTTAATTATAATATATAAAAAGATTTATAAACGTAAATAGACACTAAATAAATGCAATATATTAGAAACTTTGTGATAAATAATTTCGGAATAGTTATTTATAACACGTGCATAATTAGTATTATTAGTTTTCGCTGCTTCTTGACGATCCAATAATTGCGGTATTTGAGGCAAAAAAAATGTAAAAGCACATCCAGATAATAATATAATAAGGCTTTTATATGCTCGAGATGCAAACTTAATTAAAATGCATACTAGAATAAGTAGATGAAAGAATGAAAAAAATGGATTTTAAATACATTTCATGAAATTAATGGCGAGGTCATCAGACGTCGCGACGTATTGTTGATTATGCAAGGTATAATAGAAATATCTGTGTCTAAAAGCATGAGTAAAAGAAGTTAATTTCGGCACGACGCGCAAAAAGTATTCATAGTGAAGAAATATGAAATTATTTCGAAAAACATTCACTTAGGATCTATGACAAAATAATATATTTGTTATACATCATTTTATAAAACACAAATTTCTTTTTTTTATTTCGTATACTCACGATTAAGAAGTTTACATAACGGACTCACCTGAAACACAAAAAGGAAACAAACTTTAGCTACATAATTCTATGATTTGAAAGATATTGTTATTTCAAACAATACATTGCGATCATTTATTAAAAGTCTGATAGAAATTGTTATAGCGGCTACGCAAAATTAAACGTGCAACTGCATCGAAAAAGTTTAATAAACGAACTGTACGTTCAGTAATTTTTATTGGCTATTCCATGACTAAAAATTTGCAGAAAAGTTGGGTAAAACTATTTCTGAAATTGTTAGCATTCATTGGAACTCTCACATAGAATATTCGTTATATAAATGTTAACAGAAATGTATCATGTAATCATTAGTCTCATACTAATCGAAAATAAAAGAATAGAAAGTAAATTTTATATGTTTATCATTTTATAAATCAGTATTTAACATTGCAACATCTCTTTCTTTAATACGTGTACATCCTCAATGCTACGTTATATAATCTACGTTTTAAAATCCTTCTATGATTTTAAAGCAAAAATAAATATTAATGATTTTCGATATCTCCACGAATTTCATTTATAATTTAATATTAATTTCAAAGATAATACGCAATTCTGCAAGCAATTTCAAGATGGTAATAGTCTCGCGATTTCATGATCACAGTATAAAAACAATATTACTTTGTGGCGTGATACATTTGAAGAACAATGACCCATATTCAATCGCGTGACTCTAATTGTAAGCAGAGAAATGTTCAATTCGAATATTCTGTAGCATACAGCTTTCAAACATCACGCTTACAAGTGACATGAGTGTTAAAAGGTAAAATATATGAATAATTTAATTGTATTTTTACTGTATGTTAATGCAACGGATTAAGTTTCATTTCTTGAAATTGCATATAAACATTATAATGGATTGCTTAAAATTGTGATTATAGTTAGGATTTGAGTTCAGAAAATGTTGACATGATATTTGATACTTTCGATATGTAGATCTTTTTATGCTTTATTAATTTATCTTTTATTTAAAAAGATACTTTATCTTTTATTAATTTTCCTGGCTATTATTGATTTTTTGGTACAAAGGTATATTTTTCCGAAAATTTTCAATTTTACTCGTTGAGTCAGAACTCCTTAAAAAAAGGTCAAACGTTCGTAAATATGCAGTTCATTTACACACAGGGAAAATATTTATTTAAACTTAAGAAATATTTTTTTTTTGTACTTTCATTAAAACAAAGTAGAAACTTGTTTAAGGGAGTTCTCTCTACATTATTAGTCGAAAGAATACAATAGAATTTTAAATTGACTCACTCGGTACCAAGTAAGTCTGACAACGTTATACGCATAATCTAAGTTTTATCCATTTAGACAGCTATGACTGGATCTACAGACTTACCAAAAGGTACAGCATTGGCAATCATTTGAAGCGATGATAACTGATGATTAAAAAAACAAATACGATGACTGTTTCTTGGAATTAATTAATTTCGTCTCTTATAGTTACTGAATGGTAATTTTGTTTACTACACGTGTTCAGCACACATTCAACTGCTTTGTAATTAATTTTCAGGAACATCTGTTTGAGACGAATCTCACAATATTATTAAAATACAAAAAAGCGCAGTTTTTCACGGCACATCACGTTAAAAACGGACAAATAAAATAACAAATACCTTTTTTCATAAGCATCCTAGCGTTCTACAACTTGTATTTTGGTTTATATAACTTTATGAAGAAGTTTACCAAATTTGATCAAAATATGCTTGTCAAATTATATTGCCGAGAGAACTCCCTTAGATTAAAAAAAAATGCATGCATGCGCAAACAATGAAGAATGAAGTGAACGCGAAAATGCGGTAATATCCATGTTTTCCAAGTATATAATTACAGACTTGTACGTTAGTGTTTAATGCTGTTAAAAATTTGAGATAAACGCATGTGTGTCGGCTTTTAAATTAAGATTTGCACAAACCATTCCGCTGTTTTTAATAAGACTAAAATGTTGGTACTAAATTCAATTTTTTGTTTAACGTAATTTCTTCCTATAACGGTGTGTTTGTATAATCGCAATAATGGTAAGCTACTGTTTATTAATGCAACTTGAAATTTCAATTTCTAGGTCTACCGAAATTGTACTCTTCTGTATGGTGTGCATAAGGTATAAATACACGAGGCGCAGTGATTCAGAACTCTCGAATTTAAGAAAATGGCGATTGAAACTATTATTAAACAATCAGTTGTTACGTATTGAATTATAAAAAGGTTTTAGGGTTAGTCCGGATCACTAATTAGGAATAATTTGTTAAATACTAAATACCATCAAACGATAAATTCATTTCTTCATTTGGAACTTCTAAATTAAAATAAATTCTTCAATTTAATCAAAAGCATCTGGGTTGAAAAATGATGAACAAAGCTGTAGCTGATTCCTGATCTAAGGTCAAAATGTTAAGATACTAAATGGTTGTAAAATAATTAATAAATAAAAAATTCTTTTTAAAAATCACGTTTTTATAAATGGACTAAAAAGGATAAAATAATTTTTCCCATCCACACAGGTCACTAATACCATGCCGAAATAAATACGCAATAATTTTTCATTTTATTAGGAAATAAAATATTTGTAAGACTTAAAGTGGAAAACGTGGGGCGCAATAGAGGTAACAGAAATGACTAGCATGTCTAAACCAGCGTGGCATATTGTTCATTTAAGCATAAGTTTCTCATTTGTTATTGTTCGTCGAGGAGTCATTTGACATACCTGCAAAATGAGACATTTTTTTCTAAGAAAAATTACCATAAGTTTTTTAAATACTTGCTATTCAGATAGTGAAAGTTACCAAAAAAATCAAGTAATTTTTACCAGAAATAATGGCAATTTTCTTATTTCTAAGTCTGTCCTAACATTACCTGAAATGGTAAAATTCTCAAGAAAATATTTTTTTGTGTAGACAAAATGCTAACTAGGCTTGTTTTTATTTCGTTTTGAAAGTAACATGTCAGTATACCTAAATTAACACTTATTTTGTTCATTGTAGTGTCTTCAGAACGTGTTATAAGTGCTGGTGAGATCACTGTGTTAGTGACAGAACACATCATAAATAAAAAGACTTCTATTCTTGAGAGACATTATTCACAATTAGTAATAATAATCATTTAAAAAAAAAAAGAAACACTTACGATTTTCAGAACGTATAATAGGTAGTGACAATAATGAATGAACAGAGCATATTAAAAATTCATGTATTCGATTAATCTTGTACGCTCTGATATTGTTGCGAATAATATTTCAATGGTAGAATTCTATGAGGTATCCCGAAGACCAAATAAAGCAAGAGTAGTAAAATAAAGTCAGAGGGGTGAAGAGAGAGGAAAGACGACAGACAGACAGGCAGACAGAGAACGAAGAAAGAACCGCACGGCTGGTTTCACTTGTAGTCTGCGTTCTTCCGGCTGGGTTAACCTTAGCGCCGTCTTGCCTTGCATAACCCACCTAATCTACAACTCTGCCAGCGAAGCGAGCTGCATTCCTTATTCCAGTGTTTTACTATAATCCTAGTCGTGATCAAGCTTTTCGTTACCAGGGCGCCTTCTTTTAGCTTTATGATGTTTATAGTTTTCAAGCATTACCGTTACCTCAAATTCTGTATGAGTTTAGGCTCTACACAATCGATCCTCAATTTGCAATTTTCTCCAGACTGATTCAAATACACATGTCTTCTGTAACTGCAGAGATCGAACTAACCATAGAGCACACAAAAAATGTTACATTTGTAACATTTCGCAAGGTTCATAGAATGTCAAATTGTGAAAATATTTGATTAAAACGAAATTACCACAAATTTAACGATGTTACTATTCAACCTGCAGCTGTAGAGTGCGTTATTTGGTTATTACGTGCCTGTCAACAGTACATAATCAACTTGGGAAAAAAACGCTTATTTGCTTCGATGCACAAATAAAAACAAGTGATCCTACATTTATGCACTGAAACAAATATGACTACTTAAAAATTAGAGTACTGTATTAAATATCTATTTAAATTAATCAGGAATAAAGTTACTGTGAATTCATATAATATTTGGTTAAAAATGCTAATTTTTACTTTCAGTCTAATCAAGTACTAACGAACATAAATTGAATATTTATGGTGATAAAGATAAACAGACATGCTTAACTATTCATAGACTTAATCCATTAACGCCCAAATTCACAGAAAGTTTACTGCAACTTCAACGCTTATTTTGAACATGAAATAAATTTGGAAAAATCGGAAACAACTATGAGATTCCGCCATTTTCTATGTCGCTCATTCGAATGTTAGTAACAAAAGTTTTAAAAAATTGAAATTTATATCTGATTTTGACATATATAGTGGAAAAACATTTTTCAGGACGCATTTTTTGCAAATATTGTGTTTTCTATACAATATCTTACTTTTAAAGAGCTAAAATATATTGCAAGGGAGCACCTGATAGTTGTACTTAAAAGATACACTGGTATATATTTGAAATTTTCTATGTTAGATTCAAAATGATCACTGTATTTACAAATTCCTTTTCAAAATTGAACCATTTTTTTTCTTGAAAACAATGGACTTTAGAGAACATTTTATATGAACAATTATCTTGTAGAATACGTCAAAGAATACCCTACAATTTTTCAGAATGTATTGTCACAATTTTTTATTTTTGAAAAATTCGAAAAATCGAAATTTTGAAAAAAGTCTCTAAACTCTGTAGTTTTCAAGAAAATTAAATATTAGTCTTGAAATCCATAAAAGTTTAATATATTTTTTTTAACTATAGACGAAAATGTCTTGGAATTGGTTAATGAATACTCTTTACTAATTTTCAATTACTTTTTTCAAAATTTTGATTTTTCAAATTTTTAAAAAATAAAAAATTGTGACAATACATTCTGAAAAAATTAGAGGGTATTCTTCGACTTATTCTACAACATAATTGTTCTTATAAAATGTTCACTTATCATAAAGATATCTTATAAAGATATTGTCAATACCGGGCATACCTTCGATTTTAAAAATACTAAAATTATTTGGATAGAAAGAAATAAATGTAAACGAAAACATATGGGAAATTTCATAAAAAATAATTCGAAAGCAGTTAATATTCGCTTTGACAAAATTGCGAAAAATTTATTTCCTATTTTTCAGCTTACTACTATAAACAAAAACAAAGTTCGATTACTATATATTCGTTAGTTTCCTTCTTTACATTCAAAATTTTCTGTAATCTACTAACTTTTCAGCATCTGTGGGTTCTGCAACTTTCTACACCATAATTTCTCTTTTTCAAAAGCATCAAATGTTTTTATAATTAGTGAACATTTTACTGAATATTTCGATATTCATTATTTTTTATTATTTTCTTGTACAGTTTTGGAGTTTTTTAAAATTTAGACTTCCGATTAGATTACCCTTTTTATGGACAACGTCAATAAGGGGCTGTACTTAAATGAGGATAAAGGATAAAGGATTTGGAATTTTCCCCCGCTTTAATGACTTAGATGCCTATTCGCGGGTCGGCTCTCGGGTGGAGAGGTATAGGATGGACAACACATAGACATTATACATGACGGAACAGGACAACACAACACCCACCCAGAGCCAGTCCCCCCTCCCCAATATCGGTACCACCAGCAGATTCGACGGTCTGTGCCAGGGTACGGAAACGGGCATAGGGGCCGAGCTTGTCGTTAAATTAGTTCCGACATTTTTCCGGGATTGTGTGTAGATGGCGTTGGAGTCGAACTTATGCAGGATGGGGGCAGGAGATTTCAGGCTGCAAAATACGTACCGTGTTTGAGGTAGCCGATCTCGGGGACCTCGTGGTTTAGATAGCTCGTCCCACATTTTCTTTTTAAATTATCTTGCACAATACGTACTGTAGGCGCTTGAGGGCCGATTATGAGGCGTAGGTAGTGTGTGCTACAGTTTTTCATCATTTTTACTGGAAAATATTGTCCAGATGTCGAAGGTCACCGATTAAGGAGTATAGGTAGTGCGCTTCACAGTTTTTAAACTTGTCTTGCAGAACCCTTGGTCCAGTTGTTCAGGGTCGTCGATTATAGAGTAGAGATAGCGTGCTCCATAGGTTTTCGTTATGTTATTTCCAAAACCTGTACTAGGTGTTCGGGATCATTGTCCTTGAGGTCAAACTTCAAGGTCACTTCAAGGTCAAATCCATTTGATCTCGGGAACAATTGTGAAGGTCATTTCAAGGTCAAACGAAATTCGACTTTGAAAAAAAATTTGACCTTGAAAAAAAATTCGACCTTGAAAAATGATTTGACCTTGAAATTTGACCTCAAGGACGATGGTCCTGTACATTTAGGGCAGGTTTTTGAAAAAATATTAAAAAAAAAAATACTGAGCGCATTACTTACACTCCGTAAATGGCAACCTGAAAGATCTGGAGTAAGTATTCTACGCATGATAAGATCAAAACCTATGGATGGCGCTACCTGAGCTTGGTAATCGGGGATCCTAAACACATGTATTGTTAGAACTTATGAAAATTACGGAGCGCACTACCTACACTTCGTAATCGGCAACCCTAAATACTTGGAGTAATCATTCTACATGACAATATCAAAAACTGTGGAGATCGGTACGTGCACTTCGTAATCGGCGACCTTAAGCACCCGAAGGACGCAATCTTTTGATAATTATAAAAAACCACGGGGCGCGCTACCCTTACCCTGTAATCGGCAACTTTAAACACCTAGAGCACGCTTGTGGTTATATTTTGGAATCAATTTTAATGGTGTACGTGAGATGTACAGGCGGACGTGTTTAGTTTCACAAACAGCGGTACTCTGCGTAGCTGGCGCTAGATGCGCCGAGCTTAAGCGTAGGGAAATTTAACATTGCCGTTTCCGTACCCTGGTCTGTGCCTTAGCGAGTACGACGCGGGGCTTATCCCATCTTTATCCGAGATAAGACCCACGACGTACCGACCGCGGATAAGACGCTGACGGTACCGATAACTGCCGACGGGGGTCGGCAGCGGTCCCAAATTCGTACCTTCGCCCAGCAAAGTTCCCCGGTTATTCCACACTGGACATAAGCAGAGAAAATTGCACGGACGGGGATTCGAACCCGGGACCTTCGCGACTGACGCCTTAGCCCGCACGACCATCACGCCGACGGCTGTACTTAAATTACGTAACGCAATTTTTTGGTATTCTGGACACCCTTAGCAATGGGTGTAACGCAGGCCTGGACCCCTCCCTCGGCGTTACGTAATTTAAGTACAGCCCCTAAGGTAAAATGTTGCTCTGATGAAAATTGTTGGTTTGTTTTTATCGTTATTAAACAAAACAAAATTAACGCATAATGTTGATAGATTTATTACAACGCCATGTTATTTCCTTCACAGTAAGTACAATTATTATCATTGTCGGAAAATTTACATTACATTATGAATTTATTTTTAAATTCCGAAATTACATAATATGAACGTAAATCAAATGATAGAATTCAAAACAGGATCTGTCTAAAATGAAAGATTAGATGCTAAGACAATTCATATCACGTATCGTATTTCTATATTTTGCTTTACTTAATGTGAGTTAAGATTAATTTATTTCTAATAGAGAAATAAACAAATATGTAGACGAGTACATAGAAATAAAATAATAAATATATTACCCAATATATACGTACAACAAAACGTATTATTACGACTTTTCAACCTTATTTAAAAGATTTTAAGAAAATAATATAAAACAGAAACTGTGCGAAGAATTTGAACCTTGAATATTAACTCTATGACTCGCGCAATTTTCGAAAATATGCAGAACGAAGTAAAAATTTACAAAACCTTTTCTGCATTTCACGATATAAAACGTTACTTTACGTGAATATTTTAGTAAACATCTGAAGGCGCAACGGGAACGTCTCGAAGTGAAATGAGGAGAAAAATAAAAAAGTAAGAAAATTTTGCGTTGCCTATTTCGAAAATTGAAATGCTTTACTTCTATACATTTCGTTCTTAAACGAATTCCGTAGGTGCACTGAAATCGTAAAGATTCAATCTCTTCTCCGTGAAAATACAACACTATTTTATGATTAATTAGATAACTAAATAATATTTATGCATTACAACTGTCCATGAAATGTAACGTAGTATAATTCTTATAGCTGTAGCCGACACAAAATTTGCTATTTGAATTTTCTATATCTTTTATAGCTTCTCATAGGTTTATATATCAAAATTATTATCCTAAAATATTTTTTAAAAATGTTATTTTTTGTAATAGTTATCAACAAGTGAAGTTTGTTACGTTTTCCTTTGAAATAACTTGTTCTCGTATAGTAATCAATTAAAATTAATAATATTTGGAACAGATGTCTACGGATGAAAACAAAACAAAGTACTACCAAAATTCTATTAACAATTATTTAAAAAAAATTAAATTTATAATAATTGAATTTTTAAGTGACTTCTGCCACCTATAGGGCTAACATATTTTTATTATATTGTTCGAAATGATATCCTTCATTTATATCAAATAGGTAATTTGAGTGCAAATAATTGTAAACTAAGTAGTGCAGGTTTAAGGTAGTTAGACCACGGGATATAGTCTATTTGAGACAAATATTCAATTTCACTTCCAAGAAATTAATTGTCATTATTAATGCTATTATTGACGAACAAAAGTATGACTGTTCTTAAAAAATGAAAACCCCCAAAACTGATTTGTTTAACAACTTTTATTAATAACTCATATTTACTTATATCGCCAGTTAAGAATGTTTTAAAAATTAATAGATTTTAACGAGTGACGGCTTATTTTTTCAAGAAAAAAAAAATGTTTAAAAATTTACCATGCTATTTTTGTAAATTCTTGACGCTAGGTCGAACATCACTATGATGTTAATAAAATTCGGACTTTTCACAATTTTTGAATAATTTTGAAAAATTCGTTGCAGAGTATTTTTTTCTCGAAAAAATAAGCCACCATTCGTTAAAATCCATTCTTTTTCAAAGAAATGTTTAAATGGCTAGACGAAGAAAGTTTCAGTTTTATTATTAGTTATTTTAACAAATTAATTTTGCAGGTATCAATTTTATTCTAGAAAAATAATACTTATTCCATTCAGTAATCTTAATTTTTTTGTAGAACAATATTACTTTTTCCTTTCATTATTAGTTAAAAAGAAATTTTTAGAAACGTTATTAAATATTTTTCTCAAACACATAAAATATCCCGGAGTCTATAAAATACCAGTCTGCTGGTATTTTATAATACGTATTAACTTACATCTTATAAATTTATACATCTTTTAGATTTTTTTAGTGATTGTTGGTGCCTCACTTTTGTAAATTTGACTCATTTATTAATACTTTTCTATTTTACTTCGACCCAGACAATAGGTCTGTACGAAGTATTGAATTTGGTTACTTCCCGACAAAAAATCCCTATAGTTTTTTTTTAAATGTCGACGTTTCAGACCAAAAAAGCGGCCGTGGAGGGGGGGGGTGGATAACTACGTCGACACTGAAATAACTGAAACAACATTTTTTAACACGACGGGCATGAGGGCTCGATAATTGAGATGGAGAAGATTTCGCCCTAGGGTGCGAAATCGAGCTTCGCGCCCGGAGTGTTAAAAATGTTATTTATTAATATTTCGGCTGACATAAGGTGAAGGTCGGTGTTTTTAAAACACTCATTATCACTTTTTACACATTCAAGGAACCCCCGCCTCCACTTCCCTTCTTTCTTACCTAAGTTACATAGGGAATGTTCTGATAAGCGTCCCTCTCTCTTCCAGTTTCTGGTTATCTTACATTGGGAATGTTCTCGCAAGGGTCGAAATTTCTGAGCGAGCGAAGCGAACGAGGCACCACGCCAACACTAGTTATATTGTTGTATTTTATTTTCCATCTGGTCAGATGTTCACTATTAAATTATATCAGTATCATATATTCTACAGCAGGTTTGTGTGTCAATAATATCCGTTTTACCAGTGTTATCAAACGAAGGGCATATCTGTACATATATATATATATATATCTACTATTTATAATACTGTGATTACAATAGCATCTACTTCATAAGAATTTTAGTTATTATACAATATTATTTTAATGAATTTTGTCTACGTCGTCTTAGTTACATTACATCTTACTTTTAGCCAACTTTCCTACTAAAATCCATATGTATTTTTATAATAATTCTACGTCTATTATTTTAATATTGGTGTGAAGCGCGAATAACTGATGTTTTATACGAATAACTTTCGATATACTGGTTAGGAGCTACCGGTTTCTTGACATCCTTCGCGCTCAACACAGATCGTTAATTGCGCCCTTGTTACATAATATACTATTAATTTGACGCATATTAAAAAATAAATGACAGACGCCAAAAAGGTTAAATTGACAAAAGAAAAGTAATTAAATTGTAAAAACAAACATTTTTCTGCCTTGTTCATGTTGTTCAATTATCCTGCTGACCCAACAAAAAGTGGTGATTCCGACTCAACATAATACGCGGTAAGTAAAGCTAGTGCTTCGCGTTAATCTGGGTACAGCAAGAAATACACGTAAGCAAGAAATTATCGTAGTTACTGAATCAGCACTATTGCACGACAATAAAGGTCGTACAACAGTTCGCTTCATTTATATCCAAGAGACAAATAAAAGTGAACTTTGCCGAACTATTATCGGCGGTCGATAGACCGAAAAAAACCTATCTGTTGAGTTGAGCGGAAGTGAAGTAGTAAAAAAAACTGGTATTGGATATGCGTAAATCTCGTCCACGTAGTTAATTGTACTATTTTTATTTTAGTTAATAAAAATAATAATTATATTCTTTCATATATGTAATTAAAATGTAATAAGTTTTTTAAATTGCTTTAGTTAACTTATACATTAACTTGTACATTCCACTACAAAAATGTTAGTTCATTGCCTTTTGTTCCACGATAAAATCTTTCGTAAACTAAAAAAAATTCCCAGTACATTATATTGCTTTGAACTACTCGATATAATTCAATAGCTCCTCGACTTAGCATTTAATTAATTGCAGTAACTATGTTGAAGAAGTAAAATAATTACTAATATCGTTTAGTAGAATTAACTGTAGAAATGAATTTAACTGAATTTAAGAATAATGTTAATATTTAACTAGATAGTTGGGTTAATTTAAATACTTTTTATTATCATAATAACGTTAGTAAAATGAACTATATAAACAGAATTTACCCAGCAGGGTATTATTTCAAGTCTGCGACCCATCGATAGTTAAAATCGACAGATACTATTTCAATGCTTCTGTAAATTTCAATATTTTATAATTATTATTAATCCAAGGTTATATTTTCCATACCAATACTGTTAAGCATTTCATGGAACAATAATATTTTATTTGGACCTATATGTTAATAAATATTCTATGCTACCTTTGATACCCACAAATTGAAGCATCGCACTAGGTTTATAACTACAGAATATTTCCATTATTTCATTGTTCTATTATTATATATACGAACTGTTCTCACCTTAACATTCCTTTGCAAGAAATTTTCTTCACCCATCGTGTTTCATTTTCCTTTTCCTTTGAGAATTCAGTTTCACCGCGAATTTCAGCCCTTTTATATTTAGTTCAGAGTTACTCTTTCTTTATTTCCTATATATTTTTCTGTAAATTTTCTCTGTTCGGTTCTTTATCCTGCTTCTTTATTCGTATGTATTTACTATTTTCTGTTTCTTCAACGGTGCTCTGTTCTCTATATATCTATTGATATCGTCAGACGAAACGGGTCGGCCCTGTAGTAGACATCGAATATTGTGTCTTTTTTCCATTTTTATTCTCTACATAAAGGACTATAACTGAGATTACATGTTTTGTCATACATTGAATGTCTTTCAATATACTACTTTTGCAACAATTTGTTCTCACAAAATCATTTATTGCGGTTCCATCAAATTTCTAATAGAAATCAACTCAGTTTAAGACATTTGTATATAATTTTTCCGATAACTGATCGCATTGACGAACCCATTTTCAATATTTTTATACGTAATAAATCAATGTTTGTTCGTTTAATTATGTTTATAGCACTCTAATATGATTAAAAAAGAAATTTTATCGTAGGCTCCATTCACAATCACTTTGCAATTAATGAAAGTCAAAATCAAAATTTTGTATGTTCATTCTTCAATTGTTTTTTTTTCGTTGTATCATGAATAAAAAACAATGTAGATTTTCTATATGATAATTTTGATACTCGAATTATTGTTTGCTAAAATGAATGATGATCAGGTAATATCAAGATTCTTCTGTACATCGGAAAAGTGAAATCTCTTGCCCTTTGGAACAGCTTACAAATCGTTGCAATAACACAGATCTTGAAGGTACCTTTTAATTATACATGTTCTTTGCTTGTAAATACCGGAAAAAATTTAATTATAATTGAATTTAAATACGCGGAAGAATTACTCTATGAGACTCTTTTTAATGCGAATAAAAGGAGGGTAAACTTCTTCTGAAAAGGAATTTTCAAGCTTACAAGCAATTCCCTACTCCAATTATAAGGCAAGCTTGCAAGGAAAAGAGAGAAGCCACGAGAAAGAGAGAAAGTTCTGAGGCGTTTGAAATTATCCGGGAACTACATCAGCAACGTCGTTCTTTCCATCTAACAAGCAATCCCATTATTGCGAATAATGCAGGAGAAGGTGGGTCAATCTTTTCTTTTCCATGCACTAATCAAAAGCACCCCTCTCATTAAGGATGTGGTCCCTACAAACTTAAATCCTCTAAAAGAAAAAAATGTCCTGCGATGAAAAAATCCTTGAATGCTTATTCAAAATATCGGTAATCGCGTCTCAATATTTCTTCAACTATTTTAATCAATATTACATTTCAGTAGAACATTAATTAGTATGGTTTTACAAGGCATGTAATTACAGGTACATTTCAAGAAAGTCAAGCTTTTATACTTTGGTCAGAATAAAAGTAATATCTAATACGGACTTCTAAGAGTTAAATTCATATCTTTTAAAATTTGCCATACATAGGTACATACATACATACATTGGTCAGATTTACTTGCCAACTTTATGCCATCTATGGCTAATCGGGCAAGGCTTAGTCATCATCCCACATAGGACGATACAAACAAATAAAGAATCACATTAAAACATTAAAAATTAAGAGACACGTATTTTTTAGCGATGAAAAACATATTTAAGGGGTACAACAGCTCTCCAAAAGATCATTTTGGAGTTCGCTATTCCTTATTTATCATCGTTCCGCTAAAAAAATACGTGCCTCTTAATTTTTCATTTTTTACAAGCAATCCAAATTTCATAAAAATAAGAGATTAGGACTTCCGTAGATTGACTTGTAAGTTACCATATTTTACCATCATAAAATAATTAAAATAGTTTGTAACTACTGACGATTAGAATCGTTCAAAATGACTTTGAATAAACTTAATTCTATGACTGAAAACGTAGCGTAGGTGAAATGTTTTCTTGTAAAATTTACAAAACATCATCATTTAATGAAAGCTAGAATTACTAATTTTAGTAAAATATTTGTAAATATTGTAGTAACATATAAAGATATGACATTATATCTAAAAGTAATTTGCATTTATTTGATTTCGTTTTTTAAATCTCGATCTTTAAGTTCATGTTTTGAGTTGGTATTGCCTTTATGTAATATATGAGATCAAAATGTTCATAGCTTATAGAAGGGAGAGAATTGTTAGTTTTATGAATTTTTTATCACCCATGTGACTTTATTTGGATTTTAGAAATGAACGTTTTGGAAATTTAATCATATTATTGACATTTTGTTTAATGTAACAATGTAATGTATTTATCTATGTTTTTATATGTTTTTATATATCTATCATTGTTCTTATCTAAAATGTGTGTCAAATAAGGTGACAACATGCAAACACGGATATCGTCAAAACGTCTCATTTGTAGACAGACACTTAGAGGTTTACGAATGTCTTGTTTTAGGTAGCGTCTTAATTAATCGTAAACGTCGCAAAACTTAAGACGTTCAGAAATTTGAGATGATTTTGCGGTCGTTATAATCGATGATTCGATACAAAAGTCAATAGTTTCTCGGAGAGACCGGACCGGTCTTAACATAACCGAGAATTCTGTCTATATACATTTTATGTACCTGAATTTTCCTCTTCGCTTTGGTATTTTAAAGCTCTCTACTTTGTAAACGTAGCACCACATCCGTTTAAAACATATTTCATACTTTCTCCGCTGTAGCTGCGTGAAATCGGTCCGATCTTAAAACGGCATTCAAGATATCTCGGGTCTGAATCATTTGAAATAAAAAAATGAACATTTTTCTTAAAATATAAGTTAGTAGCTATGTTGTGAACTAGAATAAACATTGTACGAAGACAAATAACGAAGTGGTTAACTTTTGAATTTTTAAGCGTGTTTTTGCAAATTCAATTGTTTATAAAATTGCTGAATATTAATAAAAAATTAAGATTCTAGTTCAGATGATAGCCATAAGATGAATGCGTAGAACATCCCCTTCAAATTTCAGCGCGATCGGATGAGTAGTTTTATTTTAATCTTGAATGCCAGCTCAAAAAATACTGTTTCGAGAAAATCGCGTTTAAAGTTTTAGGTCTGAAATAGTGACTAAAAAGCGACTTACCTTAATCAGCAATGCCAGGACCGTAGAATCCAATGAAGACATTGAAATGCTTACTAAAAGAAAACAAAACAAAATAGCATGCATGCCTAAACAGAACCCAGCCTGATAACAGGCCAGAGCACGCGGCGAGTACGCAAGTACGGCGTTTTTGATATATCAACCTTTTATTCGGATTCTGAGTAATTTTCGAAACAAAATCATTTATAGCCACTTTCAGCGTATTTCTGAATGTATATTCTATACAAAAATCATGTTTAAAAAAAAAACGATTTTTTTTATGAAAAAACCACTGGACTAGCCCCTTAAGCAATAATGTTATCCGGACAAAGTGTGCCAGATAGATTGAGATATTCGAATGCAAAGTTCGGATTTTTTGTTCAACTCAGCCAAATAAATAGAAATTAAAAACAAAACATTCATGCAGAATAATTATCTAATGTAACGTGCGTAGAGTATGTTCTTATTGTCGAGCATTTCAGTCGACCTTGTTTTTAGTTAGGATTTACACCTCACCTAGGTGGTGATTCCTTGTCTCTCGGGCCGGCTCGGTCGTCTCTCGGACGTGCAATGATCGTTTAAGGCGTGAAACTTTATTTTACGTAGTTGGTTTTTTTAAAAGTTAGTACATTAAATTATATTTGATTATAAAAACAAACCGAAAAAATAAAATAACAGTATTCAAGAATTTATCTACGATTTATGATAACATAGATGTTTTCAAAAAACTTTCCGACCGTTTTAAAATTAATGAAGAAGATCTTGGTATTTTTCGGTCATTATAATTAAGTATACAAAAAAAAATTCATCAGATCATCAAGAATCATCTTTGTTTTATGGTAGAAAATATTGTAAACAATAACTTTGTAAATAATTGCGTAACTGAGATATCAGTTCACACGACACTCAAAACTATAATTTTAATTTATATAGCCTGAAAAAAGCATTTCACTATTGAGAATGTTGAAAAATATCTCAGTATTATGTATCAATTATTACTATAAAACATAGATGAATTATTTACAAAGATATTGTTTACAATATTTACTACTATAAAACATAGAGGAATTCTTGAATTATTTTCATGACAACGCACGTTCGAAATATCGCACTTTGAAGTTCGTTGGTTTTTTTCATGTGTGTCGATATTAAAAAAAAACGCTGACGAACACCGGAAATGATTATTAAAAAAATTTACCTTTCGGGAGTTGCGCCCCTCCACCTCTAATGTAAAATGTCAAATATATATATAAAAAGATATTTTTACGATTTTGTCGAGGGAATAGTCTTATTTAAGTTCTATGCACAATATTTCTGACGTTGAAACGGTATCTGCTTGTACCGCTTGGTACATACTACATACTTTAGAGGTCTGACGAGAAAATCGTTTTAATTGCAGAACTTTTTGAGTAGGGTATGCCGAGAAGGAAGACGTTTTGCAGCGAGTAAGATAATATCAACAGAAGGTACGAAAACAAGTTCAGGAAACACGATACGCGTTGTAATATTCATTCTTTTAGGTGCATGTGACAAAGGTATGAAAAGGGACTGTTATATTAGAAAAAACATCTTATATCTTTTTGCTCTAATATTTTTCGATGTTTTTTTCATCGAGCCCAGAACAAACCGGAATAAGTATAATGAATTATTTCATGCACAAGTTAATTTCAAAAATACTTAAATTATATTTATTTTCTAGGTGCTTTTTTACGTGCTCGTTAAATGTTATCAAAATCTGGTATTGATAAATGAATACACACTATCATGAATTACCAAGAATATGTGCAATGGAAAAAAATTCTAAATAAACTTGATTATGTTTTTAACTGCCGTGAATAGTTTAATCTGTCCTCTACTGAGGTTCATCAGTTATAATAGCTACCGTAAATTAGTGAAAACATATAAGAAAGTAATTAGTTGAACGGATTTTAGAAGTGATCAAGTGAATATGAATAAATTTTCAAAAATTCCATCAGTTTAATAACATATTTCAATAAAGAGCATCAATTTTTTTCATTGGCTAAAATTAATTAAAATTGTGTCCGGTTTCGGTACGATGGAACAATAAAACTGTACAATGGAGTTTATCACACTCAAGTTCTCTTAATTTTATTGTTTGTTTTCTTTTAACTTGCTCTATGTAAAGTTTACGATAATAAAGATATGGAATTTGATAAACTACATATTTTTTTTTTAAATTAGAAGTTTATCCTAATATGGTTTAAATATTACCTATATTAGGAACAAGTTTTGTAGAATTTTTTTTTAACCTGCATTCGAATTTTTCGATGATATTTTTTACATAAGAAACCTTGGAAGTTATTTTCTGCATTCAACCTTTATGGAAATTTTATTTTTTCTGTAACTGACGTATTTTGAATGATATTTTGAATTGAATATCTAATTCACGTATTTTGCTCAGAACAGTCGATTCCCTTTGATTTTCTTTCACAAACGAGACATTTTTTTATTTGATTACAAAATATAAACAAAAAATTAGATTGGATTACTAATTCACGCAATAAAAAAATCGGCATATTTTTATAGGTTCATTAAATTATTTGATCAAATCACTAAAATAATTAATTATTATTTCTACATTGGCTTATCTACTGAGATGAATTGACTTACTTGCTGTAAGAAAATTATTTAACCATACCAATTAAGCGGGCTGACTTAATACATATGATCACTAATATACCCAAGTAAACACCAGTATCTAAAAAGTGTAAAAAAGACCATTATTGTACCAGATGTACAATGATCTATTTCAGATATAAAAATTACTCGCGCGTGTACCGAGAAATGTTTCCCTGTAAAAATGCCAAACGGATAAGTTATTATATTTTTCCGATAATTTTACGCTATTGTTTCAATTTCCCTGTTGTGATATATTGACAGCCCTAGTCGTCGAGTTTTGAGATATTTTCAACGAGTTTCGGGACTTTATCACCCTTTCCCTTCTGTACTCTAGTCTCTCTATCTTACCGAACAGTTTTGACAGGCAGGGATGTGGATGGCGTGCCTGCGAATGACACATATTGTCTGTTACCGTCTAACTTGGGTAGGGGAAAGATGGCGAATCCGCTTGCTAGAATCTTCGTGTGCTACTGATTTTAAGAAAACGTTTTTTAGGTATTTCCAAATCGCGAAATGGACATTCTTATTTATTTCATTATGCCTAAAAAATAACTTTCATACTGTGATAGTTATCGGATTACATGATTTATGTCGCCCTCCCTACAATATTAGCGTTATACAGGTTATTTAGTCATTTCTTGAACAAAACAAAAGTGAAAAAGGGATTTTAAAAAATGGGACTTACCAGTCGAGAGTTCTCCTGTTCGAAGCAAGCATTCGGAAAGGAGATTTATGATCTCGTGCATTTGGCTATTTTAACAAATTGGGTATATTGCACGAACCACGTAGTCTACCTATCTGTATATGGGAAAGGATCTAAGCCCAATTGATGTCCTTAGTTCTACGAGCTAAGTAAATAGTTGTAATAACCAACGACTATTATCGAACCAATTCGAAATTAGTTATTCCAACCAAAATATTTATCTCCTCCATCCGTATGGTTCTTCTGCAGGTTTCTCGAGCTACGACACGAATTTTATTTGTTCTGACTAAACTAGTATCAGAAACGTCGAAAATTTACACAAAATACGAATCATATTAAGTATAATTTAAACGATAATTATCTTTATGAAATTTTCTGCTACTTTAAAATATAATAGTGGATCAATTATCAATATAATTTTTAAATTATTTCAAGTACAAAACAAAGACAAGTTTTTCTCATGTTATGTTATATGATACAGGATCATTGAGAAAATTTAGTTTTTGCACGTCCTACATAGTTGTATGCACTAGATGTAGCACATATATTAATAAATAATTTGCAATAAATAAGAATTCGATTAAAAATATCTTTATTATATTACTACACTTAATACTATTTTGAGCAAGTTCATAAAATATGCAAGAACTACTTTATAGCTCCATAAATTGAAAGTGATTATATCAAGGGAATTTCAGGTACACACTCTACTAGAAAGTAACCCTCTTGAATTATAATTAAATTCGTTTGAAAATCGCTACGTAAAAAATTTACATAACTTTAATGTATACCTGTTGTGTCTTTTAGAATATGCGAGTGAATACAGAAAACTAGATATCTTTGTAATCAAATTTAAAACGATAATATCACCAGAGTGTAATGGTTTAATGCGTACAGTTATGTCTTTTACAAAATTAATAATACAAAAAATGTTCTGCCTTCTTAACTAGTGATACGCGAGATAGCCGGGTTCGATAATTAATACATTTAACTTACATTACGGCATTTACATGGAGTCTCTTTTCTTAATTACCATCAGGAAAAATTGAGTAATTAGTGCCGTTGCCTCGTATACTTTATGGCATTTGTATGTATGCTTTTAGCAAATATACTCTCGCACAATTTTCTATTTTATTTCAGATATTACTAATTTATTTTCAGTAATATTTTGTTTGCAACAGAAGTGAGCAATTGAAATTATGTATAATATGTATAAGCGTTTCAAACAAATTTTGAGATAATTCATTACTCCGCTGAAACGATTTATAAAACTGTTTTATGTAGTATGTTTAATATTTAATAATTTATTACGAATTATATGCTAGACGTTGAATGCTTATACGATGGTTTTATTTTCTTATTATATTATTATTGTATAAAGAATTACCCTTATCGAGCTATATTTTTTACATATTCAGCGATTAAATACGTAGAGATAAAACATCCAAAAATGAATTCTTTAAGGAATTTTGAACACCTGTACCAAATTTTCATTTATTTTCGATCTCCACAAGCACTAATAAAAGTATGCAGGTTTTTTATTTTACAAAACTATTTATAATATCATAATGCATGTAGAATAGTTTTAAGGTATATTTTTTTTAAAATTTGATACACAGCATTAACTAAGCTAACTAACTAAGCATTAGGATAAAGTAAAAAGGTTGAGTGAATGCTCATTCAGAGAGACTTTGAAAAATAATTATTTTAATTAGTTCTGTCTACAGCCAGATTATAATTAATTGAACAAATGATGCAATATACTTGAATGAGATTTATATGCAGGTTTGTTTTTATAAGTTATTACAAGTTGAAAACTATTCTTTTCGGAAGAAAAGTCTATTTATTTTCTGACCAATGTTATCCAGGCAGCAACATTGTTTGAAATTACAATATACTTTCGGAAAAAATCAATTGACGGTTCTTACACGCAGAAACGTCGGTTGTATAAAATAGCAATTTTTATCGTAAAGACATTCATCTTCCTCTGTCATCTCGAATTGTAGAGAATCAATGTCCATACTTTTCATTTGAAATACACCTATTATAAAATGCAGAGATGCTTTTATTAGGATCAACCAAATTCATAGAAAATATTGGAACCCTTCAGTCGACAAATAGTCGCATGTCAACAATCTGCATATATTGTTGTCCCCGGAAGAACTCATTTTTTTAATGCAATGTAAGAGTGTGTCAGCTGATCGGAACAGGTACTAAAAAGATCTTGTTACTGCCTCATTCGTAGCCGCCGAAAACCCATTTCCCATCTATTAAGCGACCTCGATTGTACTTTCGTTTCCCAAATTTGGCTTCATCTACTTCGACAACTGCCCCGGGCAGCCTAATACTTCAAAACGTATTTCAGTCCAATTAACGCATATTTCACGAAAATGGCTGTTTCAATTCAAAATCGTTTCTGATGATAGGTTTAAATCTTCCGAGATAAATCCGAAACGCGGAATCAACAGAGAAATAAGCCCTGCTGAATGTCAGATTTATCCGTATTTTGGGGAGTTACCGTTGGTAATATGACAAAAATGCATTAAACCTATTTTGGAAAGAACTTCGTGCTCTACATCTTTTGTTTAAAATATTTTTTGTCAGCAAAAAACTAAAAAGAAATCACGAATTTCCGTTCTTTTTTAATATGGCGGCCAAAATAAGGCCAGCTGTCAATGTTTATTACCATTTTCGTAATCAGCGACCCAAATATACCTTTCCCTGGTGGGGTATTCCTTCCGAAGATTTACCTTTTTATCCATTAAAACTATCACCCTTTGGACAAAAATTGTAGGCAACAGATAATGCTTGGAATTCATCGATGAATATACTTGAATTTTTTTCATAATTTGTCATAAATGTTTTTTAAATTTTCAACAGAAATCAATTTAAAAAAATCGTTCAAATTGTTTAAGAAAAGCCACTAGGTTGCAGTGCCATAGCAAAAACCGACTTTCATTTGTTGAAACTATGGTAAACATTAAGACGACGTTGCCGTGTTGCAAATGAAAAAAGTCGAAAGATCACGCAAAATTACACGATGAAAATCATCAACGAATTTGTTTATTGTGTCTTGGAAAGACGAAGAGAAAGGTATCAATACAGGGTAAACTTATGCTAGTTAATTCGAAAAACAAAAACAAAATTAGCATGATCAACTAATGATGTTTATTTGTAAATTAGATTAACGATTACTTTTTTACTTTTGTAATGAATTTCATACGATTTAAACATTGCACAGTTTCATTTAACCTGAAACGCATGGAATAAAAGCAATATTCAAAAATTCTTTTAATATTCTAGTTACAAATTGGTATTTCTATTATAGTTATTCTATTTTGGTGGTAAAATGGAAGTGTTAAACTGATAAAAAGTCATTTTTAAGGTATTATCATGAAATTATTGTAATTAAACTCATAAAATAACAAAAAAATCGTTTATTTTTCAAAAACGGCCCTAACATGTTCGTTAGACCTCCCAAAAGTGCAAACAGAAAAAAAACGCATATGCAAGACAATTTTGGTTAAAGTATATCCAGCCCCACCGTGCACTGAAAGAAATAAAACGCTGGCTATGCATAGATTTTCCAAGCCGGTCCTTCACACATGTGTCGAATACCTGGACAACTGAAAATATTTTTAATTTTAATGAAAATGAATTTATCGTTCGGTGATATTTTAATAAATAATCGATGAATTTATCGGTAATCCGAACCAATAGTGTCTGAGTTTCTTCAAATTTCACATTTTTTTCAAGTGGTTTTTCTTCATTTCGTTTTTTCTGAATTTTCTATTATTTATCATCTTAATTTCACATTTTTAAAGAATCATTCTTTAGATTCTTTAATTTAATTTAAAATTCGTGTCACATTCCATCTAAAATAAGTTTCAAATTGATTGGCTGGCAAAATGTTTGTCGCGCGAAATTCGAAAAAACTTAGACACTATTGGTTCGGATTACCGATAAATTCATCGATTATTTATTGAAAATATTTTTGTATAAAATTACTATATTAACCCGTCAAAACAGCTTGCCCTGCAGACATCAACTGACAAAATTTGCGATTTCGATTCGGTAAATACTTAATAAAGCTGTGCTCATTGTGTTTTCTGAAGTTAGTGTCAATTTTAGATGAATGATTTCACGGTCAAGAAGTTGCAAGATTGGGGCTTATCTTTTATCGAAAGTTTTATTGAAAGTAAGTTGCGTATCAAAAATCATAACCTAAATTTCGAAATTCGTTTCGAAAACGAATTTTCATGTTTGTGTAAATTCTAAACGGCCTCTAATAGTTGATACTACCGCTTAGAGCAAAGTCGAGTCAACATAACAGCTTCCAAGCCGAAACTACCTCGACTCCGAAAGCTGATATGACTCAATAAGTCTACTTTGAAGGTAAAAGCTGCAACAGCCTTTTTTCTTGCTCATTGCGGCGTTTTATTTATTTCAGTGTGGGCAGTATTCTGAAAGAACATGGAATTTTACATCGGATACCATATGTCCGATTTCCATTTGGTAAATACAGCATGAAAAGGAACTGTTAGAAAGTTCATGGCAAATTAACGACATTTGGAGATTTGCTGGGTTAAATAGATGGTTTCTCATTATTTTCCAATAAACTAAACATTTTATAATGAATTCCCAAACCGCGTGAAATGGTAGCCGTCAGTATCAAAAATAAATAAGCGAACGCAAATATCTGTTTACAATTTCACATGCATTTAATGAAGTATGCATTTTTCATTGGTATACAAGAAATGACAAAGCATAAATGAAGTGTTTATGAACAGAAGTAAAGGAGGTTAGGATACTATGAAAGAATGCAATATAAAGAATAGGACAATATAGAGGGGTATATAAACAGCCAGACAGAGCAAGGAGAAGGTGTTAAGAGGCTACCGTAGAAAAGGTGAGAAATAATGAGTTAATAAAGAGAAAATGAGGAAAAGTGAGAGGAAGTGCAAAATGAATTAAAAAAAGGAATGTGAGGGTGGACAGAAGAGGGGAACGAAGGGGTGTAGGAGTGTAGGGAACGACAGGGAGGACGGGGCGGCGGGTGTAGAGAGGTCATAGGTGACTGCTCGGGCGTGCTTACGATAACGGCCGCGTCAGCAAGCCTTTGTTAAGAACAACTTTACTTCACTTGGATTCAGCTCGGGCAACGGATGATTGATGGCGGTTCACTTGCTACAACCTACAATCAATCGTTGCCAGACCGCCTCGATTCAGATTTCATTCCGGAAAGAATGAAAAGGCAGAAACGTACTAACGCGAAATAACCGCGGTTATGAGAACATCGCATCGGCGAGCTCATGGCACAGGTTTTTTTCGAAATTAAAACCTTAAAGCGTGTACCCGCTCGGCAACTCAGCATGTAAATGAAAATGTAATTGGGCCGCGTTCAAAAGAAGCTACCCGTTAATTATGCAATTTCATGCACGGGCTTTACTTTGATATTTGAAATATACTCGCTCCTAATTCTGCAAATTTTACAACTTTTAAAAACTTCGATGATTTACAGTAGTCGCTTCTTTGACATACCTTTTATCTCTTTATAATTAGGGCTTACTTCATGAATAATTACCTGGCGATAAAACATTGAGTTCTTAAAGGTCTCATGATTTCAACATATTACTAATTACAAATTAATATTTCAAAAGAATGAAAAATATTTTTGATGTAATTTATTTGAGTATTTTAACAAACATTTGGATAAAAACTTTGGTTCTGCAATAATTTCACAATTCAACAAGGATCGGTATCTAGAAATATGATTTCAAAGTTTATTATTTTACGATATCTGCATGGACCAGATTGGGTATTGGACTGTGGAAATAATAAGAGTTTAGTATTTGCTAATTTAAGAAGCTTATTAGCAAAAATCAAAGTAAAAAAGTATTTATAAGGAACGCAATGGTTAAGTTGTTAGTATGCTCACCTCGTAAACTGAACGTTCCTAGGTCGTGAGTTCGAATCCCAGTCCGGCAACTTTTTCTGTTTATTTCCATTGCGGTTAATTTAGGACACCTTGCTGGACGAAGGTACGAATTTGGGACTGCTACCGACATCAGTCGGTAGTTATCGACAACATGAATGATTTTCGACATCGTGTTCGACGCTTCTTAAATATTGTCTTGAATGAAAATAAAACAATGTTTGCGATGGGCCTGCTACGGCGCGGGCGTAGGCTGCCGACTAACTGTTGACGGTGTCGATTATGTTGATTGTTTATTTGTTTGTATCGTCCTGTGTGGGATGATGACTATACCTTGCCCGATTAGCCACAGATGACATAAAGTTGGCAAGTAAATCTGATCAATGTATGTAAAATGTATGTAAAAATCAAAGTAACAATCGATACCAAAACGGATGAAAATAAAAATAGTTAATACCACAAATATCTCAACCTCATAAATAAATGCGGTCGAAACTAAATCGTGTAACGAGCCGTTTAACTCGTCCGCGCGCGGAAGAGAAAGAGCGACGGAGAGAAACAGGGCCGTTACTATATTTGTGTTTGTATTGTATCAATAATTAAGGAAAATGCAGATGACGAGACGCGCGCTCTTGCCGGCCGGTCGGCCATTATGGATCCCAAGCCCACGTGGGATCCGAGCGCGCATCAAGGGACGTGCACGCGGAATGATATGGCGCTGGCGCTGGTGCGCCTCTACATGCGCAGAAGAGGTGCAACGGCGCCCTGGCAGCGCAGTATAGAAAGTGGGCAACAAACGGGCCGAGTTCCTAGCTCGGAGCGCATGTGTCGCCGCAA
Organism: Trichopria drosophilae; assembly: GCA_030407085.1. NCBI lineage: Eukaryota > Metazoa > Arthropoda > Insecta > Hymenoptera > Diapriidae > Trichopria > Trichopria drosophilae. The sequence continues at coordinate 160,290,428 of CM059583.1, forward strand.
TGGGGCGCAGGCGCTCCAAATTCAAATGAGGGGCGGGCTGTCAAACTCAAATTAGATTCAAGTGTTTGACAGTTCGCGTCCGGATTCTCAGGAAAAATGGAACTCGGCGACACGAATGGACATAGGGATACTTACCGAGGTATTATAAGACCTGGTAAGTATCCCTCAAACTCTCTCTTCTTCCTGGACTCTACCATTTTGGACTCTTCGTGGACTCCTGGGGACGACTCGCTGCCTCCTCAACTCTGGAGAACCTGGCTGCTCCAGGTGAAAAGTGGGCCCACGAAATTCACAGCCAGCACCGAAATCACAATTACAATGGAGGCGGCGAGGATAGCAAATTAAAAGGACACCCAGAATTGACGACGGTACTCCGTTCGTCAAGGACACCAGGCTGCTGGTCCTCTCCCTCGTAGTCGCGAGGGAGTGCGACACCTAATTTGGTTCGCCAGGTGACAGCAGCCGAATTCATAATCGAGACGGATGGAGAACCCGAACAGAACGGAATCAGGAGAAGAATGACGCCGGAACAAGAAAGAAGACAAAAGTAAGCCTCTTTCTCTTCCGTTCGCATATTAAATAAAAATGAATGTGTATATAAATTATTATTGTTTTTGATAATGTCCTAAAACATGTTATGTAATGTATGTATGTATGTGTGAGCGTGTGCATTGAATGTGTGTCCGTGTTATTATTTAATTTATTACCGCGTAACTTATTTCGTTGACGAAATGATAGTTCTTATATACCTTGACTCACACGACTTACCGACGACTCGATAATGTTAATTAATCCTGACTCTTATTTTTTATATTTGCAATTGACTACGAGTATGTTTGGTATGAGTGTGATTAATTGTTTAATGACGAGTTCAATTAATTATAAAATTCAAAATTATAAATATACTTTAATTGAATGACAAAAGAATAATGACTTTTATTTCAGCACCAGCGATTCCAATCTATGATTTTAATTTATTTATTACAATATTGACTATAATTTGACTATATTTATTTTTATGTTTGGACGATTCTGAAAAGGTTTTAACTAACTGACTCCGATTCGTTTCAATCGTTTTTTCCGCATCGGCTATTGCTGTCAGCTGAAACGACATTTTTGCTTTGACGTCTCAACTTGAACAACTTTAAATGCGTTTTTCTTTAAACAACATTTTTCCACCTAGTGCAGGTGATTTCTCAAAAAAGGTAGGGAGTGACGACTTGAAAATTTCATTGCACCCGTAGCTCAAAGTTGTTGACAACTTGTTTTTAACCGAATAAGTTGGCATTTATTTATGGCGTAGAAAAGTGTACTTTTTATCTTTTTCGTGAGAAATGCCCTAATTTTTTTAATTTTTGAAATAATAAAAAAGTTGAGATATCCGATATAGTGTCGCCAACACAGATTGATAATCTTTTTCCATTTTTTGATTTAGATTACCAGGAAAGCTGGATTTACCTGCACCAGAGGTCAACAGTTTTTTCTTTATGTTCCGACAATATTGTATAAATGAGTAAATAAATGTTTTTTAGCGCAAAACTTATTGTATTTTATTGGATTATGCCTTTAAGGGGGAAAAATATTTATTCGATTATATATGCAGTCAACTACGTAAACCTGACAGCCCTACAGCCCTTATTTAAGAGCGGGCCCTTAAGGACAAATTCCAACAAATAATTTTTTAAATTTAAATATAACGCATAAATATGCACCGATGCTGAATTTAATGGCCCTTTATTTAAAACAAAATAACAACAATGCGCTGCCAGAGCAACCGTAAACCCATAAAGCAAGCTTCTATTAAGGCTGGCCCTTAAATAAGGGTTGTAGGGATATGAAACTATCGGATACCTGGAGCATTTAATGAGCTCCAAATTATGCTACAGGCCAAATTTTTATAGAAGCTTTCGTTATGGGTATTCCAGAATGGCGCCGCTAGCTTGCTGTAGAGCTGGAAAAACCATGTGTTTTCTTTAAATAATGGAGCGTAAATTTCGGATTAGAGCGATAAATTAGCACTAATTGAGCTCCAAATTATGCATTAAGAAAATTTTCGATTTTCGATTGTGGTCTTGCCAGCAGTCGTTCCTTAGAAGAAAATGAAAAAACAAGAGGTTTTTTTTAGAAAAAAATAGAATTTATTTTAGTAGTTATACCAAATATAGTATTCAACTTTTTTTTTCTATTTATAGTTAATAAGTGTAATTTTATATAACCGCATTTTTATACTCCCACAGAGTCGTTCTGATTCCTACTAATTGAAACAGGGATAAATTACAGTAAAACAAAAAATAGGACTAATACACAAAAAGAGCAAGTTAGTTAGGACCCCCAAGTATACATTAGAAATCGGATTTTACGCCTGCTGAGGTGAAAAAATATTATAACGAGATTAGACGGTTGGGCTAACAAATATTAATTTCGTATGACTTTTAGTCGGGCGCTATAATATTTTACGGGCAAAAGTTGTACCCAACCAACAAATTCAACAAACGAGTTTTCAGCAATAACCAACATTTTGCCAATAATTAAAAAGATAAAAGTAAATATTTAATTTCATGATAACGAATAATTTAGGTTGTCTTTAATTTTCGAAGCTGATGCGAAAAAACGGTATACTACAATGTGTATTTATATAAAATCTTGATGACATAATTAATTTTGCAATCAGTTACCTTTGGGCGCTTTAATTATGCAAAGTTTGTGGATTTACCCTATACTTATTTGATAAAGCTCTGTAATCAAACAGAGTGTAAAGTAAAATAAAGTGACTATTTAAACTCTTTAAATAGTTTAACAACGTGATTAATTACGTTTATGTAATGCTACAAGCATAAAAGTTTGAAAGAAAACTTTATTTCAATGTTAGAAATAAGTTTATGTACGGATGTTAATTGTGTAACTGTTTTAGTATAATATTCAACCAGGGAATTAATTATTGCCAGACATATTGCAAACTTTTAAATGAGTTTTCTTCATTCGATAGTTTTAGTAATTAATTTTCTGTTATTAAATGTTCTAATCGTTATTAGTGATTTCTGGGAAAATGTAGTTGGACATTTTTTTCTTTCGATCGTTTTTAACGAAAAAGTCAATCTATTGCCTTCGTAATCATTATAAAGCATACATTTTTGCATAATTCAATTAATGTGTCTAGTGTATATGTTTTACATGTGATAAATGGTAAAAAACTAAGTTAATTAGCTTAGGTTGTCGTTCGATATATATTAACACCATGAAACACTAATAGCAGAATACCAAAACTATTCTATACTTTTGTATATAGAAATGCATATAAAAAAAATTAAAAAATATGAACAATTTTTCGTAGTTATAGGAATGGGAAGGGAGCTAAGTTTGAATTTACTACAGTCACTGTTTTTTATTCGTCCATTCCCACTGCAGAGTATTAACAAAGGCTGTGAATATAATCTTGAAAAATGGATACGAGAGCTTATACTGTCACAATAGGCGTGATAACACTTATGGTCATATAAAAACCATCTGTAAACTATAAGGCAATGGGATCAAGCAGTGAAAAAATAATTTGAAAACATAATGTTATAGAAATAAATATTTTGTAGTTTAAGACGGATATCGTATAGGTACAATGGAGTATATTGCATCGCATTTCTTAAGGAAAATAAAGTTAACATGGGTGTATGTTGATACGAGATGGTAAATAACAGTTATTTATAAATGTAAATACAAATAATACAATTACGAACAAATCAATATGTCATTTATGCAATATTATTTTAATTTTTCGAAGTAATGTCCTCTAATTACAGTACTATGGCCGTTATATTAGAGGTATTGCGAACTTTTTTAAAAATTGAACAATTTTTTAAAGATGGTACCCAACTCGATTTGTTGGATTATTTTTAGAAAGAAAAATTGGAAAGATTCAAGTAAACAATCCAATAGATTCCTCGTTTTCCATCTGCAAAAAATTGTGTTAAAAAATTTTTCTAACGAAATTTGCAGAATCTCTAGTAGAACAAGCAAGTTTCTGCTATTCGAGGAAATTAGTTAGAAGAATTTAAATATAATTGCAATAATGTCATCTTTTTACATGGTCTTCAAATTACTTTTATATATATATCATAGTTCCATTTAAATCTATATAAATCCGACGTTAATAATATTTAAAAACAAATAATATTTAAATACATTTATATTTCAGATTATAATGACAAATGTTTATTTATCAAACAATGAAATCATTATTTTTTAAATATGCATAGTAGTTTGCATTCATTAAAATTAATACGAAGATCCGTTTCAAATATTTACCACATTAATGTTTATAATAAGATATAATATAATAAAAAATAAATACCACGGAATTCCGACACAAATATGTAACATTTGAAAGTTCAAACAAATATATTACATTTTATAAAAGTACTTAATTAAAGTTCGTGCGATTCATCTCAATAAAAAATATAAAGTACTCTTACTAAACTAAAATGAAATAAAAAATATGGTACGAAATTAAAAAAGTTAGAAGTATTCGACAAAAAAGTTATAACGCTTTGCAAAATATTTTTAAAAGAATGTCTATTGTGATATAGCATATGCATTACAAAAGTTACTGAATAGCTGCCCGTCCATTTTTGATTGATTTTACGTCCTACTCTACTACGTAGAGTGCTAATTGGAAAACTTTTTATAAAACCGTAATTTCTCTTTATTCAGCGGAAATTGCTTACAATAAGTTAACTCTGCATAAAATCCACTCTTAAAAGAAAGAATAGTGCCGTCAATAGTGAACTTGAATTAAACTTTACTTTTAAAATTCATTTATTTCTTTAGTTTCTTTGACAAAATTAATTAAAAATGTAGGTCAACAATAAACCGTATTAAAATAAATATTTCAAATTCTTTACTATTTACTGAATGTCTAATGTAGATGAAAATTAATATTTTGAATTCAATTAAAAAATCTTATATAGTGATCATGATTTTCATTACTATAATTTTTGTAGCGGTATTCACTAAACACGTGACATGTTCCATACATAACTTAACTCCTGTAGACGAATAAACAACATTCTTATGTATATGAAATGAAAAACATTTCACAAAATGACTTTTTTCGAGTGCATAACAAATATTGACAAAATCATTTAGATTTGAAATAATATAGAATATTTTGACAGTTCTATTGCATTCATATCAGAATAATTTCTAGACCATATATAGAACTCTAATGATGACCCGTACTAGGGTCGAATTTTTATATATACTTTTGACAAATTAAACTATTATTTATTTATTTAAGTCAATTTAATTGACAAATTATTATTTTATCTAATTTCAATTCATTATCCTAAAGATATAGCGATAGATTCGCAGTGATAAATACATAAAAGTAGGGGGTTCTAAATTTTCTTTCTGTCAAATCGATTATGAGGGTAAAATACTATTCATTAGAATCAGATTTTATTTCTAACGGTAGTAAAGGCTACTAAAAATCAATATTAAACTTGCACAGCACTGCCAAAAGTTAACAAATTATTCGCAGCAATAGATAAACAGTAAATGTGTAGATTCAATAAGGAGATACCACTTTTTCCTCCAATTTTTTATTGTAAGCAGTTAATACGTCCAAAAATCGATAATCTCGCAATTAGCGTAGCATAAGAAAGTTAATATTTTTACAAACGCCCGTTATAAAGGAACGATTCCATTATAAATCTAATTTTGTCAATATCTTTATAACTTTTTGAAATGAGTACAAATAGTCATCATAAGATAATGATTTTTTTCCTCTCTGACTCTGTGCACAATACAACGACATATTCAAGCCAATAACGCGACGTATATTTCAGAATTGACGGCGGTTGAAATTGAATTGTTGTCGATGATTTATCTACATCACATGTACCGAATCGGAAATCAAATCATTAGTAAGTGGAGGTGGTACTCTCTTGATAATATATATTGCTGTTGAATAGTATGCGTTGAAATTACACACCACCCATCATTTTACAGATAATTAAATGTATTAAAGCAATGCAATGTATTTTTATTTGTTGATAAATAATTTACAATTTAGAGTCATAATATTATTTATATTCTTGTTAAAAAACGTAACAACAATCTATATCATTATTTAATGTAATATAATTACGTATCTATTATTATTACGTGGTTGTATTTAACTTTGTTGACTGTGTAGGTTGATTATGAGTTTGGAAAATAAACCTGTAACTGTATTAACTATACGTAGCATTTAAGCATGTATTGTAATACGCCTACTTAATATTATCATTTTAAGCTGGGAATTGACGTAATCGACATCGTTACTATTAGACATATATATAGGCGCATAAGTAGTATTGGTATCTCACAATCGTTGGCAGTAGTAATACAAACCCAAGGATATATCAGCGACATCGTGAAGCACCATTGCGTACATAACTCAGCTTCAAAGGAAAAGGTGCTCTCTAAATTCTTTGGACTGAAAATTGAGTCATTCTTTAATGAAGAGTGAAATTTTCAATCTATTGAAAGTGGTATGTCATCCTTCTAGGATTAATTTTTTTCGTTCAATCTTGATTGAGGGAAATGGCACTCTTCATAGAGTTAAATTTTCACTCTTAATAAAAGAGTGGCTCCATTTTCACTCCAAGAAATTTAGATAGTGTTATAGCATTTGTTTCGTTGTTTTAAACCCATGACTTTCTAGAAATATAAATATTATTGGGTGCACCTCAAAAACCCGACAAATCATAAAACATTCAAAAACCAGACATTTCAAGATGTACACATTCTGAAAATGTAATTAATGAATAAATTCTAAATGTTCTAAATAAATAAACCGTGAGTCATGCTGATTCGACCTTCAAGTGACCTACATGATAAATTCTTTGGTAAAACATTTTTAACCTTACTCTCTCAATTTGAAACAATGAAAAGTTCACTATTTGAATCAGTGAATGGATATTCACTGCTGAATCAGTGGTTTACAACGCGTTTCACTGCATAAACAGTGAAATGAACAAATTACTATTTTTTTATCACCGAGGAAACAGTGAAACTTGGTACAAGGATGTTTAATAATTTTTTATTTCTATTTAGACGCATCATAGAAGGTATGTACAATAAATATCGTAAGGATTTGCGCAACAAAAGTTATTGGTTTACTGAAAACACTGCTCAGATTTCAGTAAATTAATTTGCAACTTCTGATAGTCGTTTGGAAGGGAAAACGACGTGCGTAAACTGACCTAAAACTTGGATAGCAGCCGACAAATATGCTGTAGAATCTCTGAATTACAAAATATTCCTTTGTGAAAACTTTTAAATTATTTATTATTACTTCGACCCAGATCTTAGGTCTGGACGAAGTATTGAATTTGGACACTTCGGGCATAAAAATTACCCTATAGTTTTTATCAAATGTCGACGTTTCAGACCCTAAGGACCCCAAATCAACAATACAAAAATTTGTTTCCGTGATCTTGTACGTACGTACGTCCGAACGTCCCGTTTTTTGTCTCGCGTTAACTCCCGTACGGATAAGCGTATTGACATAAATTTTTGTTTAAAATACGTGTCTTGGCGTAACTTAGATCTGAATAGATTTTAGCGCAGATGCATCCGTCCATTACTAAAAAACATTAGCCCCAATTAAGTTTCTTCGTAGTTTTTTGCATTTATTTTGTAAACATACAAATTTTATTAAAAAATGTTTCAAACAAAAAAGATAGAGCATGAAATTCTCTACAAAAAAGGTTATATGCATTTTCTTCCTAAAGTCAACGATAATGCCATAAAAACTGGTTTAAAATGCTTATGACTATTGTCTGAAAAAATATTGAATTTGGTCACCTCGGCAAAAAAAATACCCTATAGTTTTTCATCAAATTTCGACGTTTCGACCCCCTAGCCCCCAGGCCCTCGGGCACGGTGATCACCTACGGGCGCATAAGTTCTTTTACGCCGTTGATACAAAAATAACTATTTCGATATATCTAAAAGATGTCCGTCAGAGATTTTTTCGACACTTTTAAGATATCTTTGACGAATTATATGTATATATATATTGTATATATAAGATCATGATGCAGACAGTAATTAGTAAAACACAGTAAACATGTAATAGGCATCGAATAGTCTATTACAATACAAGTGCATGAAGTAAGTGTTTTGCAACATTTATTTATTAATACTGCAGCTGGCCTGTTGTCGGGGTCGAAGTTTTGAAAATGCTCATTTTCAATTTTACGTGGACTCAGGCCATAGGTCATAGTTGTAAATCATTTTCAATTTTCATATAGATGTAAGAAACGCTATATTGTTGTAACATATCTATCGAAGCCACTTGGAGCTAAATATGATTGGACCCTCAAATATCAATATCATTTTATAATATAATTGAAAGCTGTTAGTAAACGAACGAGAATTAATAAGGAATAGCCGACTCTACCCTGGGTCGAAGTTTCTGAGTGAGCGAAGCGGGCGAGCCACCACGCCAACACTAGTTTTAGATTTATCTTTTTCTATAAGAGAAATATCAGTAGCTGAGGAGATGACAGCTGTGAAACCATATCACTGATTCAAGCAATGAATTTATTTCACTGATTAAAGCAATGAATTTATTTCACTGATTAAAGCAGTGAACCAATGTCACTGGCTTAAACAGTGAAATTTCACTGATTCTCAGTGACTATTCACCGAGAATCAGTGAAGTTTCACTGTTTCAAATTGAGAGAGTATGATGACCTTCCAGTGAGACCTCAAGGTCGGAGATCGATATTATTTTTTTATGTTGTGAACGCACCAATAGGAGGTGTCTGCATTTTGAAAGGTCAGGTTTTTTAATGTCGGATTTTTTAAGTATCTGTTTTGTGACTTGTCGGGTGTTTGAGGTACACCCATATTATGGACTGATTTGAAAAAATTATTCGGGTGATATATCAAAAGTAGGCGGACTTAAGCTGTATAGGACAAATAATTGTTTTCGTGCAGTTGTGCATGCAGCATTGAAAGTGGTAACCCCTATCATCATTACGTTATCCGATACCTTATTTTCGTACCTTCTAAATTATGTTGATAAAAGACAACAAAAATGAAGAAACGGAAATAGATATCACTACGTGGGCTCCGGTAGGAAAGGAGCGAAAAAATGCACCCCAGATACCTGGAGCGACTTTCAAGAACGAGCTTCCGTTTGAAAGCACTTCCCTCCGATAACAGGAGGGTCTGGGCAGAAAAAAGGAACGAGGCGGACTAGTGTAATGCAAAGAAGGCCGACGGGGAACAGACCGTAAGTCGAGTGTAGCGCATAGGAATGAAGTGGAAACTGCGGCGAGCCGAAAAAAAGTGACGTGAAAAAAGAAAATAATCAGACGCGCCCTCTCGAAGCGTGGAAGGCGCTTTCTTAACAACGGGACGATTCTATAAAGCTTCGGCATAAATCACTCCGGAAATACGAAAACCTTCTAATGTCAACCACAAGCAACCCTCTTACTGAACGGCAAGAGAAATATGGATGACGCTTGGAACTTTTTTCTGCCAACAAGATTTTTTTAGACCCCAACATTTAATTGTTATAGGAATGAAAATCATCCGAAGTGCATGATTTCGTTTAATTAAACGCAGTTTTCAACGGTTCTACCAATACCGTACCCACAATTGAGATTTAAAAAATAGTCCTTGAAGTTGAAAGGGGTAGGTAGTTTTTTAATAAGTAAATAACCCATAGAGCACATACCTCTTAAAGAGGTCGTCCAGAACTCAGTGCAAAGATAATCTATAAAAGGAGCTCTTAAAGATGTCTTACTTAGGACTTCTTAAAATCGTAATCTCGAAGAGGTATTATGTTTGAGGTTTTAAATATATCTCGTTTTGGACGATCTCTCTTTTCGTAAAGGATTCCCAGAGTTGAGATCTGTACTTCTTCCCGAAACCGCTAGACGGTTGTTGAATCCGAAAATGAGATCGCGCGATATTTACTTCGTATGCTAACCGATAGATTATAACGCTACAATGGCAAAATAAGTCCTCTTACGATATTTAGCAAGCGTTATCACAATTTTGTACTATTATTGCATGATGCACATTCTATTGAATATTCACCATCCAATATATAACTATACAAACGGTAAAAAGGAACTGAGGTACAAATTATATAAATTAATAATTATTAAATTACAAAAATAGAATCTGTCATTTTCAGAAATTTGCTTTTCATTTATAGTATTTATTTTATATATCAAAGCTCTAAAATAAGACCTCTTTTCTGAAACCTCATATTTAAGAGGTCTTGTAGAGCTCTTAAAATCGACGCATAAGTCTTCTTAAAGTTCACTTTAAGAATTCTTTCTGATAAGTATGTAAGACCTGTTACAATTTTTAAGACTTCTTAAAGTGCTCCTCACGATGTCCTTTGGCTGTTTGGGAAATTTCATTAAAAACCCGTACTTTTAAAAAGTACATCTTTCCTATATTTTGCTATATTTCCGAGCTGTATATAGTAAACCTATCTACGATTTGGAACCTTTCAGATGATAACAGTATGCGATTACTTCACTTCTTTATTAAAGATAGTTGCTTTTTAGGTGTCAACGTTTTCCTAACTTACCGGATTACCAAACATGGTACAGGGTTGGCAAATACAACGTGTAATTGTGTTATTCGGAAAATAAATACATATATATATATATATAACTTTAATCTTCAAATATAAAAAAACTCAGATATATAGGACCAATTCTGTTCCCGAATTCGGATTCGACGGCCCATAATGTATAAGAAAAACCTAGTTGCGTTTCTTGCACATGACATAAGTTTTTTTTGTGGTCCGGTGTAATTAAATAAATTTTAATTTTACTAAAGTTGGTCAAATGAAATGAAAAGAAAACATAAACAGAAATTCATCTGGGTTTGGATGTAGAACTCGCAAAGATGAAATAACTGTACCAACATCAAACCTTTCATTAAGGCTGCTGAGAAGTTGAAGTGTAACGTTTTATTTAGATGACTCTCTGACGTTACATTAGGCTTGTATTCAAGTTACAGAGAGGTTACAGCATAACACTATATTAGCATTAACCTTGAACATTGTTTTAAACTTTTATCGTAACATTGTAATAAGATTACAAATTAATATTGCTCCTTTATTAAGGTTATAGGAATATTACTTGTATACAGAACATTTGCATTAAGATTACCGATAGGTTTCCGAATGTTGAGTTGAGTTCACACTTTAACATCGCTTAAAACTTTTATTTAATGTTATGTTAATATTATACATGTATATAATTATAACCTTCGGACGCATATTAAATTATTGCCAGTACAAACTCAGAACTTACTTAACCCATTAACACGCAAAGGACACTTTTTTGCTTCAATTTCAATTAAATATTTCATATGAAAAATTGAATGTATATTCAATTATTCTCAAGGTCGCTATTCATGTTTCCGAGGTCAAGTTCCAATATGGCGCTACTTGCCCTAAAATTGGGATATCTTAATTCTAATCAGTTTTTTTCTCGCTATTAGAATATTGGGATTCTATTGAAACTTTGTACAGGGGCGGTCAAAATATTTGCATTTTCAGAACAAATGTTAGTTTTACACTCCACGTCATTGTAACGACCTCAAAGTGATAAACAAACTTTATCTAGCCTGTGTTTTGTTATTGTTAACTAATTATTTAGTAACTACAAACAATTGGTTTATTACGCACAATAATACCCTAATTATTAAGAGGCGGTTTTTATGCCTTATTTAATAAGATTGTATCCGTTACAAAACCGTATTGTAGAGTATTCTGCTACTGACCACGTTCTACTGCTTTATTCGGAGAAAGAATAAAAACAGGATGTAAATATACTACCCTCCTCATATATGTATAATAAAGGTTATGCGAATGCATATTGATGCACAGGAACTTTTCCTATTAAACAGGTGAGTGAGAGAGCAATATATATGCAGGAATAGGTTAGGGTAAGTTCGGATGAAATGTGACACTTCAATTTTCAGCTGCTTTAACGCGCGCATTCCCGTTAACAACTGCATAGGATATTAAAGTTTCATACTGTAATGAAAATTCACCTACTCCCTTCGTCAATTTTCTATTATGTTCGAAATTATTAAGAGTTATTTTTTGGTCGAGTGAAATGGGACATACATACATTTTTGTAATTATTGTTTGGCAAGACTTTTAATCCAAATATATTTTGTGATGCAGTAGGCGTGAAATAGACGCTTTACGCCCGCAAATGACTAAAAAGTTGGATGCGTTATCTCACCCGCCAAATTCGGGTTTTTCTTTTGGCGGGTGAGTGGGTACAGGGTCAAATTTATTCGAATATTTTTAATGATTATATCATCAAATTCGACCATTCATTCGCGATCGTTTTACGTTGCCATGAACAAATACCAATATAATCCGTCTATACAGTGTACGCTTTGTAACATAAAGGCAAGCGAAACTTTAATACACATTCTGACCGAGTGCCCTTTGCTTGCTCCCCCCCACTGCACAGTTTTCCTATGCTTTAACTTAGCATCAGTTTCATTCGGGCGGACTTTTGTATTCTTTAATATGTAATAGCGATGCGCAGTCTGCGAAACTATTGTACTACCACGTTAGAGCCATTTTTGCGAAGAGAGCGTTCCTACTCGGCGGCTTAATTTCGTTCATTTAAATGTTCCGTCTTCCGTCTGTGCGTCAACTAAATGCGTTATATTTTGTTTATATTCTCAGCTGCGAAAAATTGTAATTTTGCTTTTTTGTACTCGGAAATCTCTCTCAATAGGGCAGTGTATCCTAATTAAGAGAGAAATATATATCTATTTATATCATCAAATTGTATATTTACACCCTATTTGAAATTGAAGAAAACACACTTAATATACTATATTAAGACAAATATAAGGAAATAATTTCTTTATGATAGTAGTAGTAATGAACTGGTATTTCTTTACTACTTGTATTTCGGAAAAAAAAACTTAGCAGAAAAAAATTAGCTGCAATTCAGATAAAGGATATGAATACATTGTGTCTCGGACAATGAATGCATATCCGATGTCTGCACGCAAATACAACGCAAAACTGAACCAATAACATCAGAGATTGCAGAGATCACTAAGGTTTTCAAGAGAAGTATTAAAAAGCCACTATATTAATGAACAAACAACGCACATTCAGAAAAAAGAGGTCTTAAACGATAAACACAAGCTGCACCTGTGAACTCACTAGTGTCGAAAATCGTAAAGATGGGAGTTTTTATTTTTTACTGTTCCGTTATTTCATATGTTTTGCGTTAAAATGATACAAAATCGAATAAAGTTGTTTATTTTTCTCGGTTCGGTTATTATTAATAAATTAGTTCAACACGACACTACTTTTATTTCATTTTTTTAATGGTGTCTTATATTATCCGACAATGTTTCTGTTTTTTTTTCAATTGTACTTTTGCGGATGAAAAACAGCGAAAACTGTTTAATAAATACTTTACTCCTATGTCGTAGATCTCAAATATACTCTATATGTACTGCGTACCCATGATAGATTGGCATGTACGATGTGAGAAATGATTTTGCAAAAAGTGTCGCATCTCACAAGAACTTACCCTATGCTTACATTATATTTTTTGCGGCAAACACGAATACAGAAGTGGAATTATTTTGATCTTTCTCTTTAGCAAAGTGAGAAGAATTATTTAGAAAATAACCCGAGCAAAAATTTATTCAGGCCCTGATCAAGGTGTAACGCTTTTGGTCAGGCCCTGATCAGGGCCGTAATAAATTTCTACTCGGGAAGCAAATGATCTTATATTTTATAATGACAAAAAACTAAAGTAATGACTGGTTGTTACTGCTTAATTAATAATAAATCGTATTGATGTCTCAAGGCTTACTATGCAGTTTTATAACGGTTAACAGAACTTCTTAAGGAGATAATTCTGAAAAAAATTATGATTTGCACAGGGTGTAATAGAGATAGAAGCATTCATTTGCAACAATGAATTTTAGAATACTAGGCAATTGTGTTGCAAATTCAACAAAATATTAATAAACAAGCAATAAAGGGACATGCGTTGATGTAGGAAAGGATACTTTTTTATTTGTTTAAAATACAAATACAAATGTTATTGCGGTACAAATACAAAAGTACACTTTCCTAATATCAATTGCAATTGATATTGATGAGGTACACTAATAATGAATTCGATTTAGTCTTTAAATACAAACTCATGCAAAAAATGACGTTCAACATCTCTCAGGGGGTTTCCGTTCACCCCAAATTAAGTACCATTCAATAGTTTGAATTAAAAATCTGACAAATGGGGATTACTACAAAGAACCGGATAAGACCCGATAGATTTTGTTTTCTATAGAACATTCCTGTGGAACATTGATTTTTTTTTTGAAATATGATTATATGCAAGAGTGTTGTATCATCAGAAAGAATGAACAGAATGAAAAAAGTAGAACAATACACAAGTAGGCAAAAATCTATAAATAGCGTAGGGAAAGCAGAGAGGGAGTGAGTAAAAGGTAGAAAATGGGAGAAAGCATGAGGGGATAGATAATAGGAATAAAAAAAAGAAGTCAGGGAGAGAAATGAGTAGAAACGCTTGAAACCGAGGCGAGCATCAAGGCAAGATGGGATGCGGGGGCTGTCGAGAGCGTAAAAAATCGTAGTTGGTGAGGTCGAACCGAGAGAATAGAAAAATGGTAATTGTGGAAGACGGAGAGAGAAATGAAGTTGGCACTCGTTGCATCCGTGTCGGAGTAAATTTACCGAGGCATTGGGAAACGTTATCGTCACCCGTTATTCCGCGTCGACAAATTATCCGCGCGAGAGCTAAATGACGCGAATCTCGTTTCCAAAATTATTCTAGAAATTTCTTAGCCATCTTCAATGTTGGTTAATTATAACCGCTTTAAATTACTAGTTGCCGCATCAAAAATAATTAATTATCCCGGAGGTAATAAAAAGCACTATCTTTTTATGGCCTTCGATAATTAATTAGTCAATTATTCAGAATATTATCAAGTAAATCGATATTTAATTACAGAATTTAACGTTCGTTGGATCTCGTTGCGTGAACTACCGAAACGAGGGTCTTTGTTCCTGCTTTCCATGCCAGCCTCGGAACATGATTACTCGGGAAATGACAATGAAATTTCAACGCGAAAACGTGCAAGGTTATCTTGTAATTTATACATAACATTAACTGACAAAAAACTACCAAGGTTCTGCCTATTTCAAAATTTGCAAAGCAATTAAGAAAACAGTTAACAGTGAGCAAGAAAACTCAATTTTAATCATTTCAGGACCAAATGAACAAGAGTGTAACAGTACTTTTTAGTATTAAAATGCAATGCCAAAAATACACCTACAATTTTTCAGATTTTTGTTGTGAAATTTTGAAAAATTTCCTAAGAATTCTAAAAAAATTATCGTTATCCAAGTTGTCAGTATTCGAGGAAAACAATCTAAAAATTATATACATCTTTATGTTTTCCTTGAAATTGATTCTTATTATGTAAAACTAATATGAGCTTTTAAGGCGCTTCTAAAGTACTCCGTTAATAAAGTAGGAATGCACGATGAAAATCAGAAATTAAAAATGTCAGAATCAATTTGTAAAAATTCGGGCTCTGTAAAGGTGATTACTATATACGGCCAATTAATGAATGTCAAAGAAGTTAATTAGGCATTGAACGAGAACAATTGAAAATAAATTATTTTTATTTATTTTTATTTATTTTCAATCACTCTCGATGATCATTTTTTGGCCTTGTGTAAGAGTCCATATTATAGAAAGTAGAATTACTCTTACAAAGCCCAAATTTTGACAAATTGATTCAAGTAGTTTGGTTTTACGTTATTTAGCACAAATTCCAACCTTATCGGCGACGACTTCAGTTCTCCCTTAACCCATTAGCGCCCAAATGAGTCTGGGGGTGGTGGGAGTGTGCCAGCACGGACCAATGTCCTTTGGATATGTCCAAGTCCTTTTCAGGACAGCTGGCACTGCCGTGGAATCCGTCCCATTTCATGTCTGCACGGACCAATGTCCTGGCGATCACTCTTGGCGGGTAACGGCCTTCGGGAGTCGAGCCGGTCGAGGTTTGGTCGGTGGATATGTCCATGTCCATTCGGGCAGCAGACATAATCGCGGAGTTGATTGGGCGCTCCGACCAGACGCGTCCCCGGGTGGTGGATAGGGGAATGCCGGTAACAGGTATCGGGGAAATAAAATACCCGACGCGAACCAAAACCAGTTAGTGGAAGGCCACCACGAAAAAATAACCTAGGGGAAGGAACCCCGAATATAAAACCAACGATGGAGAATTTCAAATTGAAAAAACCATTTACGGTGCAGGAGAGGGATACTCCAGTGCCGGCGCCGACGGGGAGTGAGCAAGCGGGCTCCCGGGCGTCGATATCCGGCGACCGCAGTGACGTGGAGGTGGACGACTTGGCCACCACGCCATACAATGCTACAAGCGAACCGAAGTTGCGCGAAGTCGCTGTTGGCGGACTAGCCGCGATCTTTGAAAAAGCTGTGAGCGGGTTGCGGGGAAACTCGAAAGAAATTAATAAAGTTTGCAGCTTTGACGCCAATCAGCGTAAACTGGAGAAGATGGAGGAAGAAGTTCGATTGGAGGACGAACAGGTTGATGCATTGAAGAAATCCGTCGAGAGCATGGTTCGTTTTTGTCACACCAAAATGAACATTTTCAAAGACATCAAAGATGGGTTGGAGATAATGGAAGCTACGCTTAGAGTGCTTCTCCGGCACCGCGGAAAATGGAAGGAGGCCTGGACAGACCATATTGCTGAAGAGATACGGAAGAACGAGAACAAGCTTAAATCTCCGCCGAAGGAGAAGAGAAAAAGGGATACCAACACTCCAAGCCCTCAAGCAAAAGGTGGAAACATTCCAAAAAAGAAAAAGACATATGCGGAAGGCAACGGCAAAAATGGGCGAATGTGGTGCGTCGCCGCCCTATGCAAAACGAAGACCCCCCGTTGGCAAAACTAAAAGCTACTGAAGCATCGAGGATAAAAAGAGCGGCATCGCGGGCTGATGCGATCCTTATCCGTCCCTTCCAAGGGAAGGACTACGCGTCAGTATTGAAGTCTGTACGACAGCAGGTTAATCCGGAGGTCATGGGGGTGAAAGTTCGTGGTATCAGACAAACCCAAAAGTGCGATATCTTGGTGGAACTCACTGCCGATCATGAGAAGCGAGACCGGTTCGAAGTAGCCGTCAGAGAGGCAGTTAAAGAAACTGGTGAAGTGCGACAACCCTGTCCCAAAGCGAGCGTCGAAATCTTGGATATAGATGCAGCAGCCGAGGAGGAGGAGGTAACAATGGCCCTAAGGATGGCCCTCGACGATAACAAGGCAAATCCTAGCCCCTTGATGATGAGAGTGAATATGACGAAGAAGTCATTTCGGGGCTGCCTCAAAGCCTACGTCGAGGTGGAAGCAGGGATAGCAGCGAAACTGGCGCGACTAGCCCACGTAAAGATTGGGTGGATCTACTGTCGTGTTAGACTTAAGAAAGAGGCGGTAAAATGCTTCCGATGCTTATGATTGCATACACGAGCCATGCTGTTTCCTCTGTTCGGAAAGAACAGATGGGACTAAAACGAACTGCATTGTGGGGACAATGCACTGCGCAGCATACCGAGAGGCCATTGGCGGGGAGCCAGGTAAAAAGTAAAGTACCTACAAGGCAACTTACAGCGTGGCATACTCGCCCAGGATCTATTGTACGAGAGAGCGCATGAACACAGCGCCGATATACTAATCATATGTGAGCAGTATATGAGAGCGCCGGGTCCTGGGTGGTTCTTTGATGAGTCAGCAACGGCAGCCATATGGGTCAGAAACCGAGATTTTGCGGTAATAGCCCGCGGAGCGGGAGATGGATTCGTATGGGTTCCCGTAAATAACACGACAATCTTTAGTTGCTATCTCTCGCCCAATGACCGAAGGACTTGCTTCGAGCAGAAACTGGCCCATCTCGAAGAGGCGGTCCGGTCAGCAGAGGGGGAGATAATCGCGGCAGGGGATTTTAACGCCAAATCTCAAGAGTGGGGATGCAATGGTCTGACTCAAGAGGGAATGACATAATCGATATGATCGCAAGACTCGATATGGTCGTCATGAATGTAGGCGACAAGCCCACCTTCGAGCGCACTGGCTGCCGGGGCACAATCATTGATATCACTCTGGCTACTTCAAGAGGCAAACCTAAGTGGAATATCTAAGGGCGAGGTAGAGAGGCTGATCAACGTAACGATGAAAACGATGACTGACGCGTGCGATGCCTCTATGCCGCAGAAACGTCAGATTGGGAAGCGGCAACCAACGTTCTGGTGGACAGATGAGATAGGTGAACTACGAAGAGCCTGTCTGCGAGCAAGAACACAGATGTTTAGAGTTCGACAAAGCACGCCAGATGGACCGGAAAGAGCGTCCTACAAAATGGCGAAGAAGGCGCTGGTGATAGCTATTAAAACCAGCAAGCAGCGGTGCTGGAAAGCTATTTGCGACGAAGTCGAAGGGGACATGTGGGGTAGGGGGTACGATATTGTCACTCGGAAACTGGGCCGACAGGTGTCAATGGCACCTATGGACCCAGTAATAATGGCGGAAATTGTGGACGAGCTCTTTCCGAGTCATGAAGAAAGAGCAAGGCCGAATTCGGAGACCATCATTGTCCCGCCGTTATTTTCAGTCCAAGAACTGCAAAAAGCAGCAGCAACGCTACCGATAAACAAAGCGCCCGGTCTGGATGGCATTTCAGCCGAGGTCATCAAGTTGGTGGCAAGAATGCAGCCCTTCCTGCTACTGAACATGTTT
The DNA here is from genome assembly GCA_030407085.1 of Trichopria drosophilae. NCBI lineage: Eukaryota > Metazoa > Arthropoda > Insecta > Hymenoptera > Diapriidae > Trichopria > Trichopria drosophilae. Next base: position 160,309,287 of record CM059583.1, read on the forward strand.
AACGCCTGTCTTATGACAGGTACGTTCAGCAAGAAATGGAAGCGCCAGAGACTCGTCCTATTGGACAAAGGCAAAGGCTCCCCCATAACTCCATCGTCGTACAGGCCACTGTGCATGATCGACGTAATGGGGAAGTTGCTGGAGAAACTGCTAAGGACACGACTTCGAGCAGCAGTCGAGCAGGCGGGAGGTCTGGCAGAAAACCAGCACGGCTTTCGCTGTGGTCGATCGACGATAGGGGCGATAAATGAGGTCCTTCAGGAACCCAAAAAAGCATGGAGCGGTGACCGCCGGACGAGAAGCGTGTCCATCCTTGTGACATTGGACGTTAAGAACGCTTTCAACTCGGTTCGGTGGACCGACATTCTATCGACGCTCGAAACGAAGTTCAGGGTCCCGGCATACCTTCAGTCTATCATCTCTGATTATTTGTATGACCGGGAAATACAATATGACACGTCAGAAGGACCTCGAAGCAGAAGGGTAACCGCCGGAGTGGCACAGGGATCTGTTCTGGGACCCGACCTGTGGAATATCGTGTACAATGATATTCTCACGATGGAGACACCCCCGGAAACTGTGGTGGTCGGGTTTGCCGATGACCTAGGTATGGTGGTCACAGCAAGAACGCCGGAACAGGCTAGCCGCAGAATAGCGTGGATCTCCAGTGGCATTGACAGCTGGCTGAGCCGACACGTATTCCAACTCGCAGCGGCAAAAACGGAGATGGTCGTCATGACCAGGCAGCGAAGCTTTCCAAGACCATTCGTGGCAGACGTGATGGGTGCAACCATAACAGCTCAAAGATCGTTACGCTACCTCGGAGTGACGATTGACGAACGACTGGGTTTCGGACTGCATATCCAGAAAGCCGCTGATAAGGCAAGTAAGCTTGCAGCTGCAGTTTCTCGGCTCATGCCGAACGTGGCTGGTGCAAGGAGCAGCAAAAGACGGGCCCTCATGAGTGTCGTTCACTCCGTTATGCTATACGGGGCGGAGGTGTGGGCGGCCAGTATGAGAGTGGAGACGTACCGCAAACGACTGGCAAGGGTGCAAGGTAGGTGTGCACTCCGAATAGTATCCGCATATAGAACCGTCTCGGAGGCAGCAGTGTTGCTCCTTGCAGGCGTCGTCCCCGTAGACCTATTAGCATACGAACGCAAAGGCGTCACAATGAGACAAATGTGTCAATGGACACAATTAGAAGACAGGAGCGTAGTCGTACACTGCAAACGTGGAGAGAAAGATGGACGGCGGAAACAACAATTGCCAAATGGACGAAGAGGTTGATGCAAGACCCAGGCAAGTGGACGGAGAGACCCGGGGAGTTGAATTTCTATCTGACTCAGCTCCTCTCCGGCCATGGAATGTTTGGCAAATACCTTCACGTGAGAGAGCTTAAGGCGACGCCAATGTGCGACTACTGTCCTGGTATGGTGGATGACGCCGAGCACACCTTCTTTAATTGTCAAAGGTGGACCGCCATGAAACAAACATTGGAGGGAAACCTGAACACCAAGATCACGCCAGACGATGTCGTGCCCACTATGCTGGTATCCCAGAGTAACTGGGACCGTATTGCTGGATACGTTGAGGATGTGCTGCGCACTAAAAAGAGAGAGGAAGGAACCAGGAGACCAGCTCCCCATCTGACTGATGGGGAGTAGTAAGTTATCTATGTATTTATATTTTTAAATGTCCGACGACCCGCTCCCCACTGGAACAGTCGGGGAGCGGTAGGCTATTTATTAAATTTCAAACAGTGACGACTTTGAGAAATCATTAGGCAATAACTGGACGACCAAGAGTGAAGATTATTGACAATGATGAACCGACGAGGCGGAACCCCTAATCCCGCAAGGGGAAGGGGGAGTAGGTCTGCTTGGACCGAGCTGGAGGCCCATAAGGGGGTAACAGATCATGACCCGACGTAATGCTAACGCGGTTCCGGGTCATGAATCTGGTGTCAGGGGGACCACTTGCGGACAGCGTGCTGTCCCTACGTCCCTTACAAAAAAAAAAAAGAAAAAAAAAGCGCCCAAATGAGACTTTTTCTTGCTTCTATTTCAGTCGAGTATTTCGTATCAAAATCGAAGTGAACAAAAATTGAGAGGAAGATATCTTACTGTTTTCGAGGTCGCTCTTCAAGATTCTGAGGTCAAAATTGAGTTTCAGCCATTATGAATGTCAAAAAAATATCCGAAAAATTGGGAAATGTTTATTCTTATCAATTTTTTGGAGCCATTAGAATATTGGGTTTCTATTGAAACTCTGAACAAATGCGAATAAAATACTTCAATTTTAAGAAAAAAATTTACATTTAAACCCTGCATCATTCTAACGACCTCAAAATGGCCGCAACAATGCAAATTTCTTTGAAATTTTCTAGACATTTCTTAGGATATTTTCTCAAATTTGGCGCCATATTGGAATTCCTTCAATTTTACTAATTCTTAGTCTTTGATATGATATAAAAAACAGACACAAAAGCTATTACGTTAAATTAAAAAAAAAGTTAAATGTACCTAAATTGCATTTTTAGACATATTTTAATGTTCTTGCCAAAGGAGAATGTTCTTTTGACAATCGAAACATCAATTCTGAAGTATTATTTTTAGAATCGAGCAATGCTGTACCTAACAGCGTTAATTACATACTCATTTTTCCTCATGAATTTTTTTGGCTGTATAACTGAAAAAATGTAAACTAGTCAAAGGTTATCTTTATGGTTTTAATTCAATACAGTACAAATCAGATAAAATCAATGATTACCTGCAGAGGCCAGCAGTTTTTTAGTCACTGATAATCATTCACTAATTCCATGGTCTATCAATACTTTAAACATCACAAACTTAAGTAATTCTACTGAACTTTTAACTTTTACAGTATTCTGAAATATATCGTGATCGCAAAAGATTCTTTTTGTATAATTCATAAAAAAATCGGCTCTTATATATATTTGAGAAAATAACGTGTTTATAACGAAGAAAATTGAGCACAAAATACGATTTTTTAAGAATTTTAGAGCGTTCGGTTCAGCATTTTTATATTGATGTTGTCATTTAAAAAATCCAATCACTCTGGAAGTTTCAGAGAATATTCGTATCATTAACCACACAATTTTAACGGAAAAAGGTACGAACTGTACGGCAATCTTTTGAAAAATCGTACATGCAAAATGGGAGGGTAACTCGATTATGAGGAATTCGAAAATTTATTTTGTAATTTCCATATGAAAAAAATAACTAGTCATTTTTTCATTTTTTAGTTCCATACGTTTATTCTGTACTAAATTCCAGAAAAAACGAGACGAAGGACATACCCGTACTTCGATAACGTACTTCGTTGTAACACTTTTAAAATGGTCTGACCACCATCTACTAACTATGTTATAATGTTTCCCGTATAATATTTCTGAAACTCCTGTACCGCGTTTAAGTCGCCATTGGTTAGTAGACATCATGAAATAGAAGGCTTTTTATGTTTAGTTTTATAAAATGTTATTGTTCAGTTTATAAAAGAAAACGAACAGTCAAAGAAATAAATTGCCATTAAATTGACATTTTTCTAGTAACGTAAACGTTTTCATTATAACTACAGAGCATGAAGAATACGTCGATCAACTAACCGATCAGCATTAAATCAGCATCTTATTCAAATAAAATTGTGCTAGTTATTTGAGTTGATGCAGATTCTGGACCTCTTCAACTAAAATCTGTATATTGGCATGTGTCTTTAGAAAAACACGTTGTTGCTGTTATTCCGTAAAACCAAATGGATGGCCTTTATGCAATTTGAATAAACTAAAACCTAAAACAACTGATTCAAGAATAAAAATAAGAATTATTGTTCACTGGTTTAACCGATTTTTGATTATTATTTCGATAACCCACAATGTATAGATGTCTTATTAAGGATGCATGTTGACTGACTTTTGTCTAATAAAATTGCGACTATATTATTGTCTAAATTATAAATACTTGATAAAAGATTAAGCATGTCACTTACGTCAATTATACCTGTCTTGTTATTCTATATTTCAAAGCTATAGTAGGGAATTAAATTCTTCAATATTTTCTGAAAAATAAAAAATAACTTTGTTCGAAAACAAGTTACGCTGTTATTTACTAATTACGTGTCGGAGAAAGAAATAAAAGGCGTTCCATTACTGTGTCACTAAAATAATCTTTGATGATTTTGATGATTATTGATATATATATATATATATATGGGACGTTCCGCGTCAAGTGGGGCAAAGCTCTGCCCAAAATTGGTATGGACGGATTTTCACGTATAAGGGCGGAAAATGTTCGTTTTTAAAAGGGCTATCGAAAGTCGTGTGGCATAGATGCATATTTCTAAATGGCGTCATAGTTATGGCGGCTTAAAGGTGTAAATATAAAATTTCGGTTCCATCAGAGGTTCACAAAACTGCGAAAAGTTGCTGAATTCATCTAAAACTCGTTATTTGGGTTGTTTTGGGGTTGCTGATTATGAATCTCGACTTAAAATTATGAAATTCAAAATGGCCGATCCAACATGGTGGTAAAAAAATTAAAAGTTGCTCAATTCATCTAAAACTCGTTTTTCGGGGGTTTTCGTGGCCGCTCGTTATAAATCTCAACTTAAAATTATGATATTCAAAATGGCGGATCCAATATATTTATATATATGTGTGTGATGATGCTAGAAAATAATTTGAATAAATTTGGGTTTCAATTAAAGAAGTAATCCTATTAAATAACAGCTGAGAAATATATAAATAAGAAACAGTAGAATGTGCTTCACAGTAAGGAAAATTTCTCTTTTACGATACTGGGAATATCCGAGCATTATTCGAGGATAAACGTATCGTATAAAATAGCGATAGATTTTCATGTATTTCTAAATATTAGGTAAAAAATATGTGCATGGTCCGAGGTCTCAATAAACGGATATTTATTAAACAGACGAATCTTCTGTATATTAACAAATATTGTACAGTGCAGTCACGTTTCAGTTTACCTATCAAAAATACACCAGAAATAACATGATTTATTCAAATCCCGATAGCAAGTTTTCGATATCATGCGATGAATCGACTTAATCTAGGGTGTGTTTTATCGATGTCCAGATATTTGGTTCCACAAAATATTTTCCTGTGAATATGATGTTTAATAATGTTTCTTTTTTTAATAAAAAATGTACTATTTGTGAACTACAAATCTGCAAATAATAGCAGTTTTTTCAACAATTGAAAAAGAGTTTCCCATACACAAATTCCATTATAATTCATGTTTTTTTTTCTTATGGTGAACCGATTTCATCTAACCTATACAATATTATAGTAAAATATTTGGTAAACCTTAGAATTAGATACTTGTTCGAAACTGAAAAATGTACTATACGTTTTTTTATGTATTTTTATCTCCTGATCACGAATATAACGATAAAAATTCGCGCTCCGACAAATTTTGGCCGCCATCTTCAAAATCAACCGCCAAAGAATGCGTAAACACTTTGTTTATACTAGTTCGATCACCAATTCAAAGGCGTTAGTGATAATAATTTCGACATTAAGTGTGTGCTCCTGTAATTATCAGTGCGCGGTGATAAGAAGGTTAAAATACGTTATAAATATTTGGCATATTCTGTGATTTCGAACTCGTGCAACATCCGAAGACTTACCAAATATTTTTGTGTAAATTAACCCTTTCAACCACTTTACTGAATATATTTTAGTTACAAACTCAATGTTATTACTACGCCATGCAACAAATACAAGGCCCTATTGTTAATATTCGTAATATTTTTTGACCCACTTTTATTACCTACAAATCAAGTTGAATTACGGTAATTCGGGATAAAAGTAATTTTCTGGTCCAAATTTCGTCGTCAATGTAGTTTGTACTCCAGATGTGAAAAATTGGATTTGCAGGAGGTTGAAAATTGATGGGTTTTGTCAAAATTTGTTCAGATCTATTTATATACTCCACCATTATTTTTAATTGTTATTATTCAGGTATTTGCTTGGTAAGCCTACATGAGCAGTTATATTTTCATAGACTCTTGGTATGGTAATACTTTAAATAATGTATAAATTAATAATCCGAATAAATACGAATTATAGTAAACACTGCTATAAATTCAACGGCATGAATGAGACCGGTGCGTAGCATGACTGTTATCGATAATAATTTTCACACCGATGAAAAGTTTCCAGAAATCCACACAACCTGTGAATATTTATTGGAAATAACAAAAAATACAATGTATTAATAACAAACGATGCATTATTCAAATTATTCATAATTGGAAAAAAACTTTTTTGAGAATTGGCAATACGAGAGCTATTTGTTATAATTGGAATGAGTGGAGTCTAATTTCACGAGTTAAATAAAATATTTTGTTTTTATGTCATAATTTAGAAATATGACATTTCGAGTATGAAGTGAGATACTCCAAATTCATATATTCGGAAGGGGCGTTGATACAATTTCAATTGAACCACTAGATAAATTTGTTTAATTATATAAAAGTGCACTTTCATATAAATTCGATGATGTTCCTAAATGAATTAAATCACGTTAACTATGAAAAATTAAAAATAGTCATAAAAATCTGTAGGACACTACACTGAGAGACTATATATACTACTAAATAAATCCAGCAATATCAAAAACTAATATACTGGCGTTTGAATGTTGGGAAACTCGGGATTTTGTTTCAAAAATTGATATGCTGCATTCTATCTTATCTTAGTAACACTGCAATTCTGATATAGTTATTCTAATTAGTAGAAAAAGTGTGACAGAATTTAGTATAAAAGTAAACAATATTTGGTATGCTGGATATCAATGTTAGAGAGTGACTGAAAATAATATTGATATACTGAATGTGAAAAACTGAAATGAATATTTCATTATTTAATAAGCAGGATAATAAATATTCTGACGTTTCGTTACAAAAATATTAGAGGAGAGGTGCCAACTGCGCATACAAATTATACCACACAACAGACTCTGCTGACCAACTCTACACGATCTGTAAACATTACACACCAGACAAACAACACACTATTACATTTTAAACCTAACTTAACCTAAGATATAAACGCTCGTACGTTTCGCAGATAGATTACTGCTTGGATTGGTGGTATGTGAACTTCCTTATATACTACATTCGGAAATATTCCTGCACATGATAAAATATAACTAGTCCAGTCAAATTAGATCACAATATATAAGAAATATGTATGATAGATTTATATAAAATTTAAAGAATAATAATGCCTGTACGATGCTCTCGATCGAGACAGCCGAATGTAATCGGAGACTGTCGGAAACACTCGGGAATATTCGACGAATGTTTAATAACCTAGCATATAAAAAATTAAGTATTGTCGTTTCACAATATCGTACGATTTGCTGTTTCCTATTGTTTTGATATTCAAGCATGTTTATTTTTCGAAAACTGTTTTTAGTTTATGTTAACTATTAAGCTAAAGATTGAAATAATCATTTTTTAATTCCATTACCTAGTATATCACTTTTTGATATAACGAATATTTGACACGACAAATTACAATTTTTCATTTTCAGCATATCAAATTTTAGTATTACTCATGTTAGAAACTCGTAATGTTATGTAAAACTTTGAAACTCTACTATCAATAAATATGATTTTTATCAAGATTTCCCAACTTTCATATCCTAGTATATTAAACTTTGACAAAGCTTTGTCATTTATTGATACAAAATGTCTCTCAGTGTAGACAAAAAAGCAGTTCAAAGCGGGTTTTTATTAACACTGTTTATATGTATTTTTTAAATACAAACATTTACATTATATTTTGGGCCATAATTCATAACCCAAAATTAGGTCACTATAAATTAATGGTAATCTTGCTATAATAAAGAAATAGGACAGTACGGGTATTACTTATATGATCTAGAGCAAGCATTGTAATGAAATTGGTACCAAATGACGAATAAACCCTTTTTTGTTTAACTTTGTGAAAAAGAAATTGGTATTTTCAATTATATTTATATTTTTCGTTACACCATACTTTTTATCATTATCAAACATAATTTTAGGACATTCTTAAAATGTGTTCAGAAAAATAATTATTTTTTTATATTGCAAACAAACATGAGACGTAATAAACTTATAAATACAAACAACAGGTACTTAATTTCGTTTATGTTTTAAGATATTAGTCACCGAAAAATTATTATAGAAAAATATTCTACAATTAGTATGAAATAAAATTTTGATACACGTGTAAAGTGCCTACTTTATGGACTCCTTTTAGTCCGTAAAGTGTGATTTTACGGACTGATCTCCGCACTATACGGACTAAAAACAGTCGGTAAAGTGCCTACTCTGCGAACAGTGTATCAAAAAATAGTGTTCGCTAGGACCGAAAAGTACTATTATTGCGAATATTTTAGAACGTTTTTTTTTTCTTATCATAAACTACAGATTTTCATGATTATTTCGATTCTAACCTTAATCGAGAATATCTGGTCACAGTTGACGTGGTTTGACCAGATAATGCAAAAAAATTGAATTCCACTAACGATTTTGCATCCTGCTTGTAATACGTTTCATGTGTACATAATAATTTAAAATCGACAAATATCATGCTTATAACTCAATCATGAGAAACATTGAAAATATAAGTCTTCCAACTTCTCATATTCTACGCGGCTGACACGATGAAATTAAACTCGAGAGGTGGTTTACGAGAAGTGAAAGCGATATTCGCAAGGTGCGTCTTCGATGCCTGGAGCAGCACAATTCTTTTATTTCATTGGTTTAACGTCAATTCGTTCCAGCATAAGCGATACTTGATGGCAAGACGTCGAGTCAACCTGCGCACGAGTCAAGGGAGAAACCGAGGCTTTAATCTCGAAACCCCCGTTTTCTCAGGGCAAAAGTTTGCTTCGATTTTCCCGCTTTGATCGGTCGATCCACAGATTTTATATTTCCGGAACATCATTCGTGTTATACTGCGCTCTAAAGTACCCCAGTGGAATTGGACTGGAAAATGAAAATCCATTATTCCTGCTCAAGAACTACCGCCGCACAAAATTGACTCGAATGTGCACCCTCTTCCGAAGAAATAACGCACAGCTGTTCACCAAAGCGACGGCGCGAAGATATTTATACCTTGAACACTGCAAGAAAATACGGGGTCATGGAAATGAATTACTTCATAGGCTGGCTTCGAGAGAAACTTAATTACTGCCCCTCAACTTACTAGATACATTATTGTGTCGGGATGCAGAAAAAATTATATCAAAATCATTTTTTGATTCTCTTTTCTATGCGCACACTATGGACTAATGCCTTGGATACGTATATGTACTTACTCATATGAATGCAAAATAAATATTCTAAGAAATGCTTATTTATAAAACTGAATTAAGTTCCTTTGCCGTTTTGCATAAGTTTGTTTTCTCGATAACTACAAGATTTAAGTTTCATATGGGCAAATCTCCAGAACTTTTCAATTTTTAAGTCAACATTTTTTTAAAATAAAGATGCAAGCACACTTCCTACTTTTTTGGTACCGTTGCTTGATACATTCAGAAATAGATATTTATTTGGGGGGGGGGGGGAGTAAAAATTCCGAAAACACACTTATCCGAAGGTAATATTTTCCGAATTTTAATAATTCCGAATGCCAATCATCCGAAAGTAACTTTTCCGAAGGTTTAAAATTCCGAACGTAAATTATCCGTAAGGTACAAAGTTCCAAATGACAAAATTCCGAATGAGAAAGTTCCGAATTAATCACCAACGCTTAAGCGAGTGCCACTGCCTGTTACATTAACATTAAATAGTACTAAAATATACAATACGTTCTGAAACAAAAGAATCAAACGGGTATCACCTTAGAGATTTGTTTTTAGATTTCGAAGCATATACACAGTGGACCATTTTCCAAATCTAAGAATACTGAATCACAGCGAATAGCAATGTTGCAAAGTACATTTTTATCTCTTTTCTTTTCGTTTCTTAGCTCTTCCTTTTTTCGGATTTCTTCTCGTTTTCTTCGTACATTTAACCATTTTAGTTCCTTCAAACGATTCATTTCGCCGGTTAATATTTTGAACTTATAAGACGATGACAGTTCAGGTTATACATTTATCGATTTGGGGCAATATATTCATATAGTCCCAGTAATGTCAAAATTCAGGATTGCTATAGCGACAGTTACATTTGCGAATTTTTATAAATAAAACTGTAAATATAAACCTTGTTGAGGAACACAAGCACCTATGTCTCAATAAGACATTTATATGCCTTTTGAAAATATTACTTTTCGAATTTACATTTAAATATTACTACACGAAGTAGACTTAATTGTGAAGGCTACATTGGATTTGTTCGCAAGTAATTTCGATATTATAAATTCGAAAAGATGAATGAAAAGCGATTCTCGTCTTTGTAGGCTTTCGTGCACAGATACACTGAAATAATACTTTGCTGTGCGTTAAAAAAAAAACATTGTTTTATTCTAATTTCATTGTGCGATGTATCTTACCACGGAGCATTTCGGATGCAACAAGAAAACTTGACTACATATTTTCGGTTATTTTACAGCTGATTTATTACAAAGAGTATGTAATTAACAAACGTAACATTCAATTCTTCAAACCTTCATGAATAATATATTTCAATATGAAAGTTATGTAGCGTTGTTTGTAAAAATAATATTAACTAAACCAAAGAAAAATGTGAAAATTACTTGCGACGGAGGCGACATTTTGACAAGTTTTTCATGCGTTGTAATGAGTTTCTGTGATGGAACATAATAAAAATATATGGACGATATACTTTAAGGATTACTTTGATATATATCATACTTTAAAAGGCATAGTACTTTGTCTAAGTGATAATAAAATGCAAATAACACTAAATCTAAAGGTTCTAGAGCTTTGCCCATATATTACACTTACAACAATTATAACTTTCTGAGTTATAGTTTTATAACCGTATTAACTGAGAATAGATGAACTCAGCTAATAAGGTCTCATTGTAAAGAGGATGAACAAGGAATGTCGAGATTATCACCGTTTATTATTATCTACAATAAACATAAAGTAATAAAAGTCCATCTCGCTGATATTAAAACGATACACAGCTAAACAACAAAAATCAACATACAACAGTAGTCGCTGGAAACTTATTTCTCTTTCTGGAGATTTCGATTACACAACCGAAGTTATGTTTCAATAATTCAAATTGGTGAATCCAATGTAACAGACTAAAATACAAAAGAAATGAAAGGAGGATGCCCACGAGCATACGTGGTTTCTGTCCCCGAGATGGAACTCGTGGTTGAAGCCTCGGATTTTACATAGAAAAAGCAGTAATCTTAATAGCAATAATTTATTTTTATATACGTGATGATATTTATCATCGAAAGCTTGATCGGAAGTTTTAGATTTATATTGATACTAATTAATAGTAATAAGTAAGTAAGTGGTAAGACGTCGGAGTTCGTAATCTGCTAAATCCGACAGATTACTGCCGCTTTGTTGCTCGCTTTTGTTTCCATGAAAATGTATTATTCAAAGTCAGCAATTTGTATGAGGTACTTAGCAATTCTCAAAGGAGCATGAATTAGCCTTTAATATCTTAATAACCTGTATATTTTTTAAAGTGTTTCTTGACTAAACGAAATTGCGGGTTATAATTTCACAAATCACATACAGTAATCTACATGAGATAAATGTGGTGACTTCTGTGAATTTCATCTACACTTTTTTAAGTATATTTAGTTATATACAGTGACGTAATTTTCATGTTAAGGGAATTTAGAATTTACACATGCATAAACTCTAGAAGCAACATAGTAATGACCGAAGTTTCAAAGTAAGTTAGAACTGAAAGTGATTAACATACCGAACAGTCAACATTCGATCAGATACAACCTTGCAAATAATGGTAATAGGAACTCTAATCAGATATACATGATTACGGTGAAAACTTAAGGAGATGGTATCTCCGTGGGTAATTTTTTAGAAAAAAAGCCGCAAGTTACGTTAATATTGACGGAAAGAATGCAATGCCGGTAAAAAGTTTTGAAGCAATAGAGTGCTTTATTACATTCTATAAAGGAGGCGAATTTATAATGGGATCCTGAGAAGAGTCGCGCGAAATCCGCACGAAAATCTCTTTCGTGCGAAAAAAAGTTTGCGATCGGCGTTTACAGCAATAACCGGCAATTTGCCGTGGCGCGTTTTCGCGTCGTTTCACGGGACAGGCGTCGATAAATCGATTAGAGCTCCGTCCAATTTTCTGGAGGAAAATGTGAACACGTGTAGCAAAACATTCAACGATTAGTTGGCTGAAGAAATCCCGAGCGCCCTCAGTGATGTGTCTTTTAAGTTCATTATTACATCCATAATTTGAAAAATTAAAGTTTTTCTTCAGTTTAAAGAAAAATTTTAACTATCTGAATTTGCAGAGAACTCTTCAAGCTCCTTGACACATTGACAGATAACAATTCGATAGGCGTTCTCAGTTGTCGACAATATTTCTGGGAAATCGGGTATGGCAGGATGTTTTTAGGTCAGTGAATTCGTATTCCAAGTCGGATTTGAAATGTTCGAAATGGGGATCAAAGTATGGGGATAAAACTTTTGAATACAGACAGAATCTAAGTAATTTGATGAAATTTCATTTTTTATTTGTACGCTATTCCATCAAATTCTTCGAATTTTTGAAAATTATTCTGACCGGAATAAACAGCCTTCAAGAAAATGAAACTATTAATTGTAATCAATGGATGCATGAATTCGTAAGGATACACTATTAAAAATATTGACATCAAAATTAATATACATGTATATAAAGTCATTTGCATATACATGTATACTAAATTTAATGTAGATGGTTATCATAAATTAATATACGCGTGTATTAAATTTCATAAAGTGTATGTAAATGTTATGATTGTTCGTGTGATTGGTCACTGAGAAAACGTAATACTCCGTTAAAACAACAGTTGGGATTTGCTCTTTCCCAATTGACCACTAAGGAAAGCAAGAACGAAATTTTAATCAAAATGTAATTTTCTGATCCATCAGAAACCAACTATCGAAAAAATGTAAAAAATTTTTGGAATTCAGGAGGATCTATATTATTACATATGTTTTTTCTGAATTTGTTCATTTTTTATGCAAGTAGCCTATTTCTATCAGATAATAAGACGTTGATTTTTTCGTCTAGGGACTTATATGTCACACAGGAATCTGTTGAAATTTAATGAAACATATTTCATAAATGTTACAAACTATTAAGAATTTGTCATGAAATTTAAGAAGTTTGTTCCTTAAAACATTTACATGAACTGAACACTAAATATGAAAGTTGCACCTCATTGGTCATAATTTTATATAGCATTGTAGGATGAAGAAGGGACAACAGCCAATCGCGTTTCTGTTCAAGTTTGGTCCCGTATCATTTACGCAACTATTCGTTGATTGGTTGATCGACCGTTCTTTCATTAAAGTCCGAATTTTACTTTCTGACAATTTAAGTTTGATAAAATGTTCGATCAACCAATCACTGAACACTCGAGTGCGATATATATGTATATTAAATCTATAATATTTGAGTACAGGGTGAATTCCTAATGACGGAACATAGGGCATCTCATGTTATTCCCCTCAGCCAATGGCGATCGAGGATTACTGTGAGTTCCATCTACGTCGGCCACTCAGATAGTCGCTGCGTTAGGGAGTCAAATGTTAATACAAACAGAATAAAGTATTCTTCCAAAAGTTATTTTCATTTCGTAATATTACATTTGCATGTAAAATGACTGTGCCAAAATAAATTATTTGTTAATAGTCAACGGAAAAACTTGTATGTATTTCGTGAACTGTTCGCCAGACGTTTCATGCGATTAAAAATTAACTGTGATGTGTAATCACAAGTTTTTCCTTTCAATTTTAAAAAATAATTCATTTTGTCACAGTAATTTTGCATGGGAATATAACATTACGAAAATAAAACTTTTAGAATTATACTTATTCTGTTTGAATGGACATTTTTTAACATAACGCAGCGTCGCATCTGATTGGTCGACATAGTCGGATCTCGCGGTGATCCTCCCCCGCCATTGGCTGTGCGGAATAACATCGGATGCCATATGTTCCGCAGTTAAGAATTCACTCTGTATATTCATTTACAATTAAGACACCAGATATTACAATTAATTTACCTATGGATATTAAAAATGTATTAAATTTAAGAACATTTTTAACAGTGTAACGTGATTGGAAGATAATTGTATTATAAGCTGCATGAGAAATGAAATGAAAAAATCAAACTTTAAAAAATCGTTGAATCTTTCTTTATGTCGAATTTGCCATTGAAATGCAAAAGTACAGACGATAGAGCAACAGTTCGACTATAAAATGCAACTGAACAGCACATATACTATTTATAAAGTTCACTGTCTGGCGCGATCAGATATAACTACTCCATTCACAAACTGTAAGCACCTTGTACTACTTACGGAGTTCGCGTCTGCGGTCGATTTATATCCGCTCTTACTACTTGTCCGAATAGATTTCTGCCTACTTTTAACGTACGGAGAATGATTGCCCATCAAATCGGAAATATTGAATTCCCGTCTACGAACACGTGCTCCATCCTGTCGAGAGGTTACGCTGAGGTTTCGCAGGTTTCTAACTTTTCTTTTGTACGGTCCTCTTTGAAAATATCCGACTTCGATTCACGAACATTACCTCGCATAAGAATACAAATCTACAACTTTGGTTCAACAAAAGTATACGGGCAGCACTGATGCGATAAGTTTTCTTTAACTTTCGAGCTCGTGGCGACAAAAGTTCGAAGCCAATATGGAAATTTATAAAAACTAATGTTTATATTAACAGTATACAGTAATGCGAACGTAGGATTGTGACTATATAGCAGCTGATCTAAAAATGTTCTATATATGAAAATGAAAAATCATAAATGTAACTATTTATGGAGTATCGCTTGGATATCTGAATCATTGATGCCAAATTGAAATGCAATTGTTATTGTTGCTCCTACACGGTTAAAAATGTTCGTAAATTTAATACATTTTTAATATGCGCAAGTAAATTAATTGTAATATGTGGTCTCTTATTTTTAAATGAATATACTCAAATATTAAAGATTTAATATACATATATCGCACTCGAGTGTTCAGTGATTGGTTAGTCGAATGTTTTATCAAACTTAAATTGTCAGAAAGTAAAATTCGGACTTTAATAAAAGAACGGTCGGTGAACCAATCAACGAACAGTTGCGTAAAGGATACGGGACCAAATTTGAACAGAAACGGGATTGGCGGTTGTCCCTTCTTCATCGAACAATTCTATATGAAATTATGACCACTGAGGTGCAACTTCCATATTCAGCTTTATGTTCATGAAAATGTTTTAAGGAACAAACTTCTTCAATTTCATGACAAATTCTTAATATTTAGCAACATTTATGAAATATGCTTCATAAATTTCTATTAAAATTCAACAGATTTCCGTGTGACATATAGGTCCCTAGGCGAAAAAAAATCAACGTCTTATTATATCATAGAAATAGACTATTTGCATCAAAAATGAAAAAATACAGAAAAAACATATGTAATAATTTAGATCTTCCTGAATTCCAAAAATTTTTTGTTTATTTTTTCGGTAGTCGGTTTCTAATTGGTCAGAAAATTACATTTTGATTAACATTTTTTTCTTGCTTTCCTTAGTGGCCAATCGGGAAAAAACAAAACGCAACTGTTGTTTTAACGGAGTTTTTCGTTTTCTCAGTGACCAATCACAAACGAACAATCATAACCTTTACATACAGTTACAATACAATTTAGGCGTATATTAATTTTAAAATAACCATGTATATTAAATTTAGTATATATGTATATTAAAATTAGTATACATGTATATCAATTTTGATAGCAATATTTATAACTGTGTAGCGACCCGACTCTGCCCAAAGGGCAGCGACTTTTACTTCAAAAGTAAAGTAAGAAAAACATAATGTTTATGGTGTATGGCTAAATATCTTATGGACCAATGGTTTTCTACTATTTTCAGTAAGCTTTTCTAAATTTGACAATTTGTTTTACTTTTGATATGCAATTTTTGTAATAACGTAGTTTGAAATTGAAAAATACGGAAAAAATCAAATATATGTCAATACAGTGGAGTCCCGGTATATTTACCCGCTCTGTGCCTCGCCTTCCCTTCCTACTCCTTTCTGTCCTGTTTTGTTCGTGACGTCACAGTAGACCTTTCCTGAGGCCCCAGCCCGCAAGGTGGGGGAAAAAGAGCGCGGCGACAGGTAAATATAACGAGACGGTACCAAGTAAATATTCTGAGACGTAAATATAGCGAGACACAATTACACCGGGATTCTACTGTATATTGAACCCTACTTGGATGGTGTTCATTTTGGTGATTACTCTAAGAATAACACTTCTCTTTCAAATGAACCGATTTCATTAACAATTTAACGCAAAAATAGTGTGTAAACAAGTTTTTAGTTTTCTTCTCATATTCTTCAACTCTAAACCGCTGCAGTGAAATGACGACCAACTCAAAACAAAAATAATTTACACAATTACGTTGGAAAAGGTCATCCAAAAATAGTAGAATCCCTATGGTCGATAAAATATTTACATAAATATTATTCGAGTTTCAAAATAAAAACATCAATAAAAAATATAATAATTTTAACTGAAGGAAAAATATCATATGGAAAACTATTTTATTGAGAAAAGAGAAGAAAACATTTATTACGATATTTCATATTTACTTGCAATTTATAACTTGTTACTTTCTTCATTGATATCATATTTTAAGTTAATGTATTGAACCGTATCTAAATTACTTGTCAGTTTAGTTTCATGTTTACCCATAATTAATTTACTCGTTTAATTTATTCTCATTGTCAGTAATAAACACATACCTACTGATTTTCACTTAAAATAAAGGTCATTCGAATCTCTTATGCTAACTTTTTCTGAAGTAGAAACAAGATTAGACACGTCGAAACGTTACAAATTTATTCCCATTATTTTTACGGTTTCTTTAAATTTTATCTTTATTTTTATTATTAGTTTTCAAAAAAGCTGAACTCCTTACATAATATAATCTTATTTAATTGGGCCTTTTTTTATATTTTTGAATTTTGTATTAATTTTTTGATTGTTTATTTTGTATTGTTTGAACCATTAAAACCCAAATATTAAAAACTATGTAATATTATTCTTAAAATATCACAACGTTCGGTAACAAAGTGAATCGTTCATTGAAATGTGTAATGTAGACTACTGAACCGGCCTTAACCTACGACTTTGAAACGTTGCTATATATAGATGGTATTGGTACATTATTAATTCCTGCATTGGCTGTAAGCAGATTCGCAAGTATCAGAACTCTTTACTGGTGGGTACGAACCACTTACATCACATAGAATTTACAGTGTTTTGCTATTCATTAAATAAGGAAATAATGAGAAATCACAGTATGCAATTTTGAATTCCTTTCATCTCAATGATATTATATTATTGCTTACGCATAAGAGTATACTATACATGTTAATACAAAGCAGAAGAGATGAAAAGAATGAACATAATTTATTGATTGGAGAAAGTATGGACAGAAAGGTTTTCGACATGTGTAAATAAATGACCGTTTAGCGCTTTATTATTTTAATCTGCGCGGTATTTTTATGGAACAAAAATAACTGAATTCTCTTATCGTGTTTGCCAGTAGTATACATCAAGAATGTTTATTAAATATTTGATATGATCTCAGACACAATTTTTTACTGGTATCTTCATTTGAAAATTTGTACTCGTGATATTTGGCGTTGCCAATTACGAAATTGAAGACAAGATTTTAAAATTTTTTAATTCAACAAGGCGAATTCAAAATGGCTAAATAAACAATAAAGTATAAAAAAGTTATCAAAAAATCAGTCACAAGATTGAAACGTGTTTTTAGTTATAAATATCCATATTTTTTACAGTTGTTTATATTTAAATAGGTTTCATGACAATCACCTTGACCTTGATCTCCAAGAGCATTTCAAAGTAAATTTGTTTACATATATATCGTAATTTCAAATTGGCGTATCTTGTTGAAGAAAAGTCGTAATGGAATTCTGCGCATCCCCTATTAAAGAAAAAGAGTAGTATAAAATGATCCTTAAAGGAAAAACTCCTAAAAATGTTGTGTCTTCTGTACATAACTTAAAAAATATATTAAAAAAAACGCGTTTTTCGAGTAAATAACCTCAAAATCCTGACGTGATGGGCCACTTCTGACTTCGGATTCTGATTCTAGGTACAAAATTACGTCGGAAATGACCCACAGCTTCCCAACAACAAAACCATGTTGTAACAAGCGATTTGTGTGCGTGTATAAAATTTGAATTGTTGGGCGAAATTATAATTAAGTGGCAATGGACAATTTGAGTAGAAGGGGCAGAAGGCGGTGTTCGTGACGAACGGAAATTCGGAAAGGTAGATCCTACTTAGTAATAGTCGTGTTCAGAGCTCCAAAACTTCAACTGTCTTCCCATATCGATGTTGTGCGATAGTTGGGTGAAAACATTCCAACTTGAAGATTTGAATCACCCGGGTGAAAACTGAGAAGAAATCCACAGCATTATCGACTTCCTGGCGCAGCATTCCTCACAGTGAATCTGGCCGAGTGATGTCTCTCGACGATGATCTCCAGGATGACCAACAGCGTGGATTCACCAAGTATTTATCTTTATGTTTATGAACACTATCGTGAAGTCATCACGAAAAGCCCATACGATATCATGGAATCGTACAATTGATATGGTGATGTGCAAATCAATTTAATTCGTAAAAGAAAAAAGAAGACGATAGAAAATTTATATCTTCAACCATAAATATTGTCTACAATATCAAGAGAAGGATAACTTCAACGATTTGATTTTCGTAAAGTAGAGACAATTAATGAAATTTGTGTAACCGTTTGTTTTCTCGTGAATTATGTATATGTATGACCTTCTTGCTTTGTCAATTCAAAGATACGATTAATTATTGATGTACTGGATGAAAGTCATGACTGATATTTGATAACATATTTAAATAAATTCATTTATCACATGTACCAACAAATGACGATGTGTAAATATCATGCAATGTACACCTAACCTAAATATTAAAAATTTATTTACATGCATAAAAAATAAAATGGTTACAATGTTGACCTGTGTAATGCTCCGGATGACATGTGCTGGGGGACGAAGTTTTGGAAATGATCATTTTCATTTTATTTTTATTGTCAATCAAATAGCTGGATCTACCCTACCTAATCGATGAACCAAAGGCCACAGGGTCGAAGTCACTAATTTGTTTTAAAATACGATTTGTAAAACACGTTTCTAGGTAAGAAAAAACGTAAGATAGATAAAAGATGACGTGTCATGTACTTGGAATTTGTCTCTAGAATTGAAATGTCAAGAAGAATAAATATTGTAGAATATTAAGGTTCGTTATATGGTGAAGCATCGTAAAAGTCATATTTCGTCCTTGTGCATTCTCGTTCCTCCGATGTTCGGGTTGGCTCTTTCTAGGTTTGGCTGGGGTCTTCTCCATCACTGTCTTGGTCACGTTCCACACATCCCTCTTTACTGGTGGGCTCTCAAATCGGACGATAGGGTGCATCGTGGAATCCGGGTAGCCTGCACGGGACAGGGCTGGACTGCGGTGAGTAGTTCATCTCGACAAATGGCGGGTGTTTGCCAATGTGGGTCGGCAAACGAAGTGGGTGTCGAGCTTAGCCAGCAGCCGCGAATGATGGGGGAGACGGCAGGGCGCCGCGCCCGCCGCCGGGGGGATGGATAGCTTTCGTTCCGCCGATATCGCTCGAGTGCGGCGCGGATCCATAAGTCATGAGGCGTATCCTGCACACGTACACTCACGCGAAAGCTCCCCGTCCGGTCCACCACCGACGAGAGCTTTCGGCCCTATACGTATGCAAGCACGTAAGCACCCATGACGGTGAATTGCTCGCTCGAGAAAGCGCTTGCCACGCGGCTGAAGAAGCACCGCACCGGTCCCCCCCACGAGGTCCCTCGAGTGTTCGCGCAAGCAAGGTTACCGAACTCACCAGCCGAGCCGCACGCCGACTTCAATTATCGGCCGATCTACTCACTCGACCTTTCGACACGTCCAAGGCATTAAGCGATGTCGTCCTTCGATGATTTTAGTGCTATTTGTCGCCGATTATCGAGCAATTCTCCAACTACGCTACCATCTTTCAAGCTAATTCTCGAGACCTCGAAGACCTGCCGCTTGCTTCCGAGGAGATGACGCATGACGTATATTGAGTTAATTTGCGTGAATCTTTCGATAAAGCAATTCAGATCAAACCAGTGCAGTCTGCACGAGTTCAATTTGGCTAATCTTTGTTAATCTCGAACCTAAGGTAAATGACCCTACGCGTGGTTAGTTAAGCCAAACATTTTGTGCAAAAAAGTAGTTTTTTAATGTTAGATACAGAAAAGGATATCCTTTGAAATAAAAATTTTCTATAATTATCCGAAATTTATATTTTTTACAATAAATAATTAGTTAGGTTAGGTTGCGAATTTATTAGCCATGGTTTTAAATCCTTTAAACCCTTTAAGGACCGAATGTACATAAATTTAACCTGAAGTTTGACAGTACCTTTTAGCATTAAAACGTCATGGAAAAAATTTCGCAATATATGTTTTTTATTATCCAAAGCCCGCTCTTTCGAATGGTGTATCGAAAAAAGCCGCAAAATTAAAAACAAACAAACTACAAGCATTTATTTAACAAAAACCATGATTTTTTAGGTTTTTTTTTTCACATTTCGTTATTTTTTTATCATTTCCCTCATTAGAATATCTCAGGTGGGTATAAATATCGTGACAAATATGTTTGGGCTATAAGATAGGACTAATGAAAAAAGTTAATTTTCAAAATGGCGGCTCAAAAATGACTACCAACGTCGATTTTTTTTTTCAAAATCATAATGGCGTATACTCAATCGACTGAGGCGAATGAAATGACTTGAAACTTGGTACCCGGTGGTTTCTGGGGTCGCTGAGTCCAAATTTAAAGGTACTTTTCAAAAATTCAAATTTCAATCGAATTTCGATTTCATATCGAACTACGGTGTTATTGACAATTATGGGAAGTATATAATAACTATTTAAATTTTTTAGTTGATGACTACTGCCTAATATAATTGTCTTCGTTTTTGCCGTATTTATTTGAAGACCAACATCTGATGCCCAATTTAGAGTGTTAATAATGACAGAGTTTAGTAAGTTAACAGTCGGTATTAAATTGCATAGCAAGCAGGTCAAATAAATTTGTAAGTCGTCAGCAAATAAAGCAAATTTTATTTTGGTTTGTTTAATACCTTTGCAAGAGAATTAACGAACACGAGAAATAAATGGACCAGGGGAAGAACCTTGCGGGATACCCGATGTAGTGTTCATACATTCGGTTGGTATACCGTTAACATCTGGAACCGTTTGACATATTTTAGATAAATATGATGCAAGAAATTTATTCGCGCTATTTGAGAAACTCAAATCTCTAAGACATTTTAACAGAATTTTATGATTTACGCAGTTGAAAGCCTTACTAAAATCGAAAAGAACTAGAACCGTTACCATACCATTGTTTATACCATGCTTTACTTAATAGTGATAAATCGGAAAGTTTCAATGGCCCTAAGCTCATTTACTTTTACACTTCCTCGTATCATCCATGTCCCTATTTTCGTTCTCTTGTCCCTATTATCATTGCGGGATGTAAGAATAAAATATAATTATATAAAAGAAAATATAAAAATCTAAATAGGATGCCGTAATTATGTTTTGATTACGCAGCGTCATCTCTTAATTAATTTTCCTCCCTTATTTAATTGATATATGGAGGATAATTGTAGGACGAGCTTAATCCATTTCGTACCAAAGAGTCGTTTTGTCCGTCAACGTTCAACTAAAAAAAATGAAGCACAGTTTTAAGTCTATTTTTTCAAAAAAGTGCAATTTTCAATGCCAAATACACCATAAAATTCAGTGAAATGACCATAAACAGGGCGGTCGAGGTCCAATATAAAGAGTTATGACATGTGCTTATTTTATTTGTTACATGTAAGCCTTACATGTTGAAAATCCACCCTTAACCAATAAGAGTCAAATGGAAACAAAACTGATGGATTGTCGTAAAATGGTAGACTTTTTAAAAACTTGTTGTTGAACAAAAAGTTCTTAGAATCGATCAAAGAATGCGCTGAATTTTTGTCCAATCCCATAATTGGAAAAAATTCAAAAAGTGTTCGAAAAATTCTGAAAAAATTCAGTGTATTCTCTAATCGATTCTAAGAACTTTTACTTCAACGACATTTTTCCGAAACTGCGCCATTTTCAATTAAAAAATTCCTGAATTTCTATTATTCCAGAAGTTCTATTTCGTCAGTGCTTTGTATAAAACTTTTTTTGCCAGTACTATAAACGTTACTGTAACCAATTCTTACCGTGTGAGTATACGTGCGTGCTTTTACGTGCGCGTGTGCGTAAATCTGAAAAATGAAGCATACAAATAAAATTTGCCATGCTATCTCATATAAGTCTTCGAGATTATAATTTTGAATTTACTATTTTTGTCATTCCCCGTTTTCCTGATTTCGAGTATAAATGTAACGCACCCACGCTCACACGGTAAGAGTCGGTAACAGTAACCTTTATAGCATTGGCAAAAGACGTTGCATATATAGCACTGACGAATTAAAACTTCTCCAATGATAGAAATTCGGGAATTTTTTATTTGAAAAATGACACATTTTTGGAAAAAAACGTCGTTGAATAAAAAGTTCTTAGAATCGATCAGAGAATACACTGAATTTTTTCAAAATTTTTTTAACACCTTTTTGAGTATTTCCCAATTTAGGGATTTTAAAAAAGCGTTTAGATATCAGATTCGTAATCAGCACCTCTGAAAATATAAAAAACTATTGTCTAAGGTATTCATTAGTAATCAAATTATTGATCCAGTAGCAATTGAAACAATCCATCTATAAACCATTGTTTATCAGAAGCAAAGAGTAATGTTATCTTCTTAAATTATTTTCTCATTTACATTATTGTTCTCAGAATAATATGAGAAGTACTCAGTTAAAATTACAGTTCAAAATGTTGATAATTGGCTGAGTTATAGCCAAAGAAATCCAGGGGCCAACTAAAATCCGTCAGGGTTCTACCACTCCGCCCCTCAATTGT
Organism: Trichopria drosophilae; assembly: GCA_030407085.1. Classification (NCBI taxonomy): domain Eukaryota; kingdom Metazoa; phylum Arthropoda; class Insecta; order Hymenoptera; family Diapriidae; genus Trichopria; species Trichopria drosophilae. Next base: position 160,332,594 of record CM059583.1, read on the forward strand.
TCAAGTGAATTATTTAAATTAATTGTAATTGTAACTGAAGTCCAATTCGATTTAATGTGCTACCACAAAAACATTGCAAAGTGTAAATAATACATCATTCACAGACCACTAAACTTCGAAAATGTCCAAGCCGTCGCTGAATAAAGAATTAAATATTCCGAAAGATACAAAAATAAAGATGAAAATGTGTTTTTGTTTACAATTAAAATAAAATATCGTAATTTATAATATATCAACAATGATATATTAATATTGATTTATAATATAGTTCAAACAAAATCTAAGCCCGCAAATGAACTATCTAACATTTCAATATTAGTTTCAATCGTCGGTGATGAGAGCTACTTATATGAAGAATCTGAACCTATGTCAACTGACTGTGCATATGTACTCAACGCAAATTACTGTGTCATATAGTTAGTCGTCTAAGGACTACTCAATCTACTAATACTACCTTTCATGCTAGGTACATACATTCAAGTTTCAACGATTATGCTGCTATAGACATGTACCTCAAACCATATACGAGGAATCACTTGGTATGTATGAGACATTTAGGGGACTTTATTGTCCACTGTTGTAAGCAACAAAAAATTTAAATATATGTAATTCTTTCAGAGAGAACAAAAAATAATGTTAGTTGAATCCTTCCAATTTTTTTTAATAGAAAAAAATACTTTCTCTTATACATAATTCATTATTTTCCTTTTTCGTGGTGAAAGTTAAATAAATAGTAACCATAATTAGTTTACTGAAAGGATTAGTAAAATAATAGTATATTACGACACTAGTGCGTAAAAGTTTCTTCTGCGAATGTGAGGGTGGCATTCACATTAGCACAAAAAACATTTACACACATGTATCGTAAGATAGTTTGTTATTTAAGTCTGTAAAATGCGTCAGAAAAATGTAAAAAATGTGTAAAATAGCATTTTACGCACTGCAGGATATAAATTAAATTACAGTCCAACCAAATAAGACTGATCTCCATGCCTAAAACCCTGAGTATACTTATCCAACAGTTTTCGATGCGCTGAATCTAAATCCAGCAGCAGAATTATTATCACATCATGATTTTGTAATATCATAACCTAAAAGTGCAAAAAAACATCGATTTTTCAATTTTCAGTCAGTTTTTATGACCGAACAAATTAGTATTTACAATTTGGCAAAATGACGATTAATGTGGCATTCATCAGCTTTAAAATGTTTTTTTATTAATTCCGATTCGGCTTTTTTTCATCGAGTTATCCAAGTTTTTGTTAAGGCACGTCTATGATTATCGTTTTTTGCACTTTTAGGTTAGAATAACTAAAAATCTCTATGTGATAGAGCAAATTTTCGACCAGATTTGTATCTAGTGCATTGGAAATCTTCGGAGAAGTATACTCAGATTTCTGATGAATGCACTTTAATCAGAGTTGTCTAAAAAAGTGCTCTTTAAACCCGATTAATAGCACTTTAATCAGTGTTTTGCTAAATTGCGTTTTGTTCCGCCAAAAAAAAACTACCCAAAACGGTTAAAACCGGTGTTTTTTTGCACTTTTAGGTTAGGATGTCTCAAAATCTTAACAATTTATTATAAGGGGTTATAATTACAGGTTATAAATTTTGTTGGCCTGTGTTATTATATCAAGAAATATTTCGATTTAAGATACAATACTTACAGTTAGTAGACGTAAAACACCATTTTTTTGGCGTTAATGCTTAAGTAATTCGATACATGGGTAGAAAAATCCAGAACAATAGTTATTGTAATGTAAAGCAGCCAATATTTGACTAGTTTAGCAAATGTTTTGGGTGCCTTTGAATTTTTGTTTCCCTGGTTAATATTACCTCACTAATATTTGGTAGTAATATCAAATCTTTTTGATAATGTAGGTATTTTCAAAATAGCAATTATCCTTCTGTTTAAATAGATCAAACACTTTTTCCAGATGCAATCTGCATTTAGAAAGTGTAAGCTAAAAAGCTTAGTTATATTGCATTTCATTAAAGAGTAATCGTACTTTTTATAATCTACATTTGTTTTATATCCTATTTTAGTAAGTGGATAATACCCACAATAAACATCATCAGTTTTACGATGAAAGTTATGCAAATTTTAAATTTACAGACTGACCAATACCATTATATAAAATCTAAAAACAATATGAAGTTAATACTCTTAAAGTACTATTTCGTCATAGTAGGCGTAAAGTTCGACTTTTACTCCTACTATGATAAAAAATTATGTTCGCACCGCGGGCGTACAACTTTTACGCCCATGATACGAAAATAGCTATTTAAACACATTAAATTTAAGAATTCTTATGTAGTATATTGTGAAATTTTACTTTAAGATGATTCATTTCACCTTTTTTAGATTTTATATAATTCCATGTGTCAGCCTGCAAAATCACGATTGCCGTAACTCGTATCGTAAAAATAATAATATTTACCGTTATTATTATTATTGTTATTAGTATTCAATAGTATTGTAGAATGGTATATTATACTAGTACCTTTAGTTTATATTAAGATTTTGATGAGAGCGTCGACCAAGATGTAAAGGGAAATTCTGTCGATATTAGTTCAATAACCTGCCTCATTATTTTCAATCTATGTATTTTTACGATCTATTGTCAATTACGCATCTCTTGTCGATGCAACGAGAACGACGACCCGGATAATATTCTATTTTTGCCGTCGTGTTTCCACCTCACATCTTCTGAAATATTCGCGCTCCATGCTCATGCCGTGATTATATCGTTACAAAATATACATGCGCTCCCTGCAACATCGATTCATTAATGAAAATGATATATAATTTCATAATAGCAACATTATTAACGTCATTATCAATTTTGTCAATCATTATTACAATTAAATTAAGAGGTGGCTTTAGAACGAATGATTTCAAAATTCGTAATAATCACAAACAGTATTTTGCGATCGCGGTGTATCTCTGTATTGACCGATGTTGCCAGAATATTGGGCAAACTACATAAGCTCTCCTCGCTTATGAATAAATATTGTGCTGATAAATTTAGTGTTGTAGTGTACATTATGATGCATAGATTATGTACATATTGGATAATCCTTCCCTCTGAAGTTCGCTTATTAATCAGCTTTTGTATCCTTTATATTCAATGCTCTATTGACACAGTTCCATGACATTTCGATATGTATTAAATATGATGTATGTATTTTCAAATAACAGTTTTATCTGTTCGTCGGGCATAACACATTTTTATTCAAAAATCTCAATTAAAATATGTTTTTACTTAATAATAATTCAGTGTTATTACATGTAGTTAAAATTACATTTAATGAGCTACAATAATGTAATTTTACAAAGACTACACTTTGGTATCACTGGGAAGGACATTATACTTTGTAAAATATGTTGTTAATTTCGAATACACACGCATGAACAAATTCAATTAGCAATATAAATTGTTTTCTGCTATGCATATGTCCCAAAATATTAAATTATCTGAAATAATAATTAACACGAAAAGAAAGAGCTTCGAAAAAAATACCAGGATTTCCTAAAGATATTATGTATTTATAAATAACAGATAGACTAAGAATTAATTTAATCGATGTTGAACTTAATTTTCAGGAGTTTTGAACCATACAAAAAATATCCTTTCGAAAAAATGTCTATCTAAGCTTGAAATTTTTGTATTCAAGAAATGTATATGGAAAATATATAAGTAACCTAATAAGGCTCGATATAAGCCAAAATCTTCATTGTAAAGTTAAATCGTGTTAATAAACAGGGATTTATATAAGCATTTCAATATTGTGAGTACAAGTTGTCGTTTACAAGTTTATCATTTTGAAGTTTTGAAAACATGTCACTTATTTGTTTCGGACAAATGGATTGGGAGATTGAAATCTCCCCTCCTATAAGAAAAATAAATGTACTAATACTTGTAAGGTAGGGTAAGCTGACAGAATTTTTGAAATAATTGTTTTTATCTTAAAGAGGCAAACAAGTTTTAAATTTTTCAAGTTTATTAAGAGTTACAAATTGTTCAGAAAATGGACGAAACAAGATTTTAGTAAAAAAAATTGTAAATAAATCATAGAGGAGGACCTCCAGAGTTATTCCGACCTTCACATTATCTTAATTCCAAGACACGATGAAAAATGTTTCCTATTGTTAAAAGTACTATTGAATACTAATGGTTTCTTTTACTGACCGTCGTAATGTTGTTTTATTTAATATTGGACCATTTATACGCTATGTTTGTGTTTAGTGCGTATTAACCTTTTCGTCGCACAATTCAACTAATAGGCAAATAATGAAAACCTGCATATCGCATATCAGTTTTGGGATCGCTGAACACGAATCTTGTGACAGATTTATATAATATAAAATGGAGGATCCAACATTGTAGATCGATATTGTAAAGGTTCGCAAATCCTTATAAAGAAGAAATTCTACAATTTGTAGTTTTGTATAGTCCTAAAGTAATTATTTTTGTAAGGATTTTCACATTTTAAATTTTGTATCCACACGAGTACAGTAACATTTATGAAGTTTTGCAAACATTTCCAATATTAGACCCGCCGCGCCGTGGTGGATCTCCCATTTTTAATTTGGAAATGTAACCCTTATTCGTTACCATCTCTGGTCTTCAAACAATCAGTATCAAGTGTCATTGTTTTGGGTTTATTATAAACTGTCTTTGTCTATTTGGAATAACTGCAAATAATTGTAAATTCAAAATATATTATTATGCTTCTAATATTTATGCATTCCTTAAACTAAAAGTGTAAAAGAGATCAGAACATTGCATGTATGATAAAAATGGCAAATAAGTAAGTAAAAGTTTGCCACAATGATGTTACGTGTCATTAGATCTATAAATTATTCATAAAATTATAGTGCAACTCAGAAAAGGAAAATGATTTGAACAGCCAATGCTAATTAATATAACGAATTTGCTAAACAATGAGCATAATTTTTAATTGACCCTGAATTTTTTCGAAATGAACATGCGCAATGAGGGACAATTACAATCTTTGTTCGTCTTCTTTTTGCATTTAATGAATATGGTATAATTTTATATTGATATAGTGTTGGAATGAATTCTGATTCAAGAGAATTAATTACATTTGGTCTTATAGGTGCGTATTTATTGCTGGTATATTTACTCGATTGAAATTGTTTATACGTTCAAAATTACGGCAAACTTCAAAATTCATTGCAAAATGTTCTGCAATATGTCCAAAAACTCTCTTTGCATTAGACTTCCTTTTAACATCAAGAATCGGACTTACCCAGAGTTATAAAGAAAAATAGCGATTTTTGTAATTCGTCTGTGGCCACAAAACCCAACATAGAAAGCTATTGATTGTACCGCTAAAAGTGCACTTAGAAAATATACTTTATAAAATCAGAGTACAGAGATAGTAATTTATGCTTTCTACGTTAATAATCAATTTTATTTAGGTACGTCGGATGGTTTATCCCGATTGCCCTTTATATTAAAGCGTTTTAAAAAGTGGAGAAAACCATATAATTACTGGTTTTTGCTAATATAGTAAATAATCCAACTCAATAAATTTATTTTTTGTCATAGTGCGCGCTAAATGCGATTTTGCACTTCGTTTTCGGGGCGCAAAATGCCATTTTGCGCACACCAGGGTGCAAAATAACAAATTTATAAATTCGCGTTTTAAACGCATTCATGAAAGTTTAGAATCATTTCAATCAAATTTTATTTCTCTCGTAGAATATTTTCATGTATCCCCACTCTTCATTCTTACGTTTCCACTATCTTTCGTCGCTCGTTCTGCACTGTCATAAATAATTGTAATATCAGTAAGTAGTGTGATTTTTGAAATCAATTGGTAAACACGTGAATTTTTCTTGTGATTTCCAACAATCTTTTTGATCGGGGGGGCTTCGCCCCCTTTCCCCACCTGATCACCCAACCCACGCCCAAATATCACTCTATACAAAATATATTAATATATAAACGGTTGGAGCATTTTGCGCGCACTATGACAAAAATGTCGTTCGTGTCACGGGCCGGAAATGTCATTTTGCGTCCTTGATACGAAAAATACTATTAAGTAACCATCATCGGAGGTAATTTCTCCTGAGGAGGATTAACAAAATATTGATTGCTTTAACCCTTAAAACGCCATGGTATGTAAAAATTTCACAAAGCGCCATTTGCGGTAGTGGGCGACCTCCAGAATAAAATGTCATCCTGCACAAAGAGTATATGTTGTTTCGTTTCAGGAAAGTTACTGGATACTCTTAATCTATCATTTTACCGCGCAGTTAAATTGTTTTCTGAAAAAAATTATTGGATCCCGTCATTAAAAACAAAGTGCTTAGAGAAACGTGGAAAATGACGTTTTTTACCAAAAAATCGTAACTCAGCCATTTTTCAATATTTTTATGTAAAATTTTAACCAGTTTCTCTTAAAATAAAACTTTTTAAGGTAAAAAATAGTAGGTTTAAAATATAGGAACCTGAAGTGGGGCTGTCACGAATTTAACATGTAAATTTTGTTTGTTTGGGTCTCGCTCATTATAGGGATGTATGTGTGTGTGTGAAAGCGACACGTTCTCAAAAATATTGTAAAGAATCAACGGTAGTTGGTTCTCGGGACGCGTGTATAACAGTACACAATTTTTCGCTCATAAAATGTTAAATTAGAATTATATTAAAATATATTTAAGTGTCTTTATAGTGAAATTTAGTTTATTTATTTGTAGAACTACCTTTATTCTGAAACCTAATTATAATAACGCGAAAATTTAATAATATAAATTTTCGTGGTCGAATCTATTTCGAGTAAACGTGAGACATTATTACGCTTTTTTTATAATAAGTTGACATTCTCACGCGGTTAAACAGGGGCAATTTATGAAATGTGTAATTAAATGATTATTTTATTATTATCTTGATCTGCGCTATTATATATACATTATATAATAAAATAGTGGGGTCATGGTACCTTTGCTGTTGTAGAAATAATAGGGATGTCTACAAATATGTTGTAGATAATGTGGATTTATTTAGTGATATTTTTTCCAAGCAGTTTTGTAATTCTGTTTGTTTAATGGAGTTGAATTTTGAACAACATTATTTAAATAAAACTCATTTATCTGTTAAGGGAGACTTCCCATATGAAAAGTTGGACCAATATTTTTTTTGCATTTTCAACTTGATAGTTTTACACCTGGCCAGTACAAATGTTAATAACTTATTTCTAACCTATATAATTTCGTGTAATTTCTGGTGCAGAAAACAGTACTTTTTTCTCGTTTACAAAAAAATTGTAATTTAGTTCATTTTTGAAAAAAGAAAAATGTTGAGGTTACTCGTGATATAGGGACAACAACATATAGATTAGGAAAATCTTTTCATTTTCTATTTTAGACCATCGTGAGTGCTGGAATCATCTGCGCCAGCAGACAACATTTTCTTTTGCAAATTCGTATTTTATAAATCAATTAATAATTGTTTTTCATCGCAAAAACATTTTTCCCTTGTTCTATTATATAACACCTTCAAGGAAAAAAAACATTTTGTCGATTTCGTGTTGTAGTGCCCTCGAAATAAATTGTAAAAAATATCCCGTTTTTTAACGTTCACATTAGAAAGCCTTCGTAAGCATCTAAATTGAAACTTCTTGAACAAACAGTAATACGATTTTATGATAGAGCGAAAAGAAACGCCAAATAAACTATATTTAAGGTCAAATTTCAATTAATTTTTCATTCAAATTGAACTTTAAATGACTTTTACAAACATTTTATTTAGTTGTACAGAAAATGATATATAGTTACTTTTCCATAATATTTGCGTTCAATGGTTTGTAGAGAAGTTATTTAAATAAAACGAAGAGAAGCTTATTTTTTATAATTATTTTCGTAAAGTTTCGGAATTATATTTAACATAATAATTTCATTATTAAACTAAATTTTGTTAATGTTTAAATATATATTTTAAAACAAGAAATAGTTTTTTCGTCGTTATTTTAAAGATATTATGCCGCAAAACCAGAAAAATCTTCAGTTTCACTTAACCCTTTAAGGACGGGAGGGACATATTTTCAACACCGATTTGAACGTCAATAATTTGTATATAAACGCCTTTGGAAAAATGTTATCTCTACGGTTCCTAACGTAAAATATTATCCTCTTTCAGAATCTTTTAATACAATTTTGATAAAATGAACCGCAAAAAAGTTATACAATTTTTGTTGCAAAAAACGCGGCTTTTTACATTTTCTTTGTTACTAAAATATTACTTTCACCACGAAATGGCTTAGGAAACATGTCTATGGTGAAAATATCGCGTCCGTGGACCCTCAGGATTAAAATGTACCATGCGCCAATTTATAATTCAAGATGGCGTCTTCGAAAATGACGCCTCGAAGCTCAAAATTTCTTTTAAAACTTAACAAATTTTTTTCTTGCGTATGCGTTTATATACAAATTATCGACGTTCAAACCGGCCGTTCTTAAAGGGTTAACCTATTATTTTCATTTTCATTTTATAATACCCATAAAACATCACCAACATGATATAAAAAATAAGCAGGAAGGAATCATAACTTTTGGGTTGAACTTCACCAAGCTCGGCTTGATAGTTTTATACTGATATAGTATCATATGTTGCATATAGATAGTTTCAGATACTATTATAAGTACGGAATTCTATGATATCAGGAGAAATAACTTCCGATAATGGTCACTAAATGTTCGAATCATTATAGATGTCACTATCCAACTCATTTTTTTGTAGCGCAAAAGAGGTTTAATAATTTTTATTTTATTTATAAGTACCAATTCACGTAACATGTCCTATTAATTTTTAACGGTATTTTAGTCACGTACTAATTAAAATGCTGAGTGTGTTCAACGATTTGTTGATGTTCTCTTCCGCATGCAATGACAAATGTCCAAGTTCAGTTCACCTATTCCCCCGGTAACACAGAAAAATCATTAAGCGAATGAAGAGAATAATCAATATAACGATCTGCAGGAAAATTAAGTCCAAGCCATACTCTTGATAGACACACGAAAAAAAATGACGTAGGTCAGTGCAATTTCGTTAGTACGGATTCCTTAAAATGTCGATTGGGTCGAGTAATCGATATATGCAAGTTGGCGGTTGAACTCTACACTTTGAACTTTCCAAGGCTGCGACTTGCAAGAGCCCGTAGGCGCCGGATGACACGAAAGTAGGCCACCGTGAACCAGAGCTCCTTTGCTCGCACTGCTCCAACTTTCAACTTTTCTCTCCTACATTTCTATCTCTCTCCAACTGTCACAGAATGTCTTTCTCCATCCCACGCGTTTTTCATTCTTTCTTGACTTCTTCGTATTTTCTCGGCATTTCCCGGCTTATTCCTTGGACACTGGCGCCCGCAATCTTCCCACCTCTGGGAGCCTTTGACAGCCCTAGGGCATTCCGTTGTATTAAATTTTGTTCCCCGTCCAAACGCCCACCTCTCGTTCATGCATTTTCACTTTCCGAAGTGCGACATGATTCCAGGATTGAATTTTTCGATTTTTTTACTATGAATTATTCGTCTTTTCGAAATATCTCTTTAGCGTTCTCCCCTCGGACGCTCTTAATAACCTTCCGCCCTTCGAATCGAGAGGTAATCGAATCTTCGCTCACAACGAGAGGGATATAATGTTTCACGATCCTGATAGAGTCGACTTATTTGGGGCTACTGACAAACTTCGAAAGAAAAAGTGCCCTGAGAGTTAAGTGTATTAAGGGGCGTAATTCTTGACCTAAATGGCCTACAAGCACTTTTGCATTCCTCACAACCTACCTATTATAACATGGATACGTATGGCAGGAAAATTTGTCTTAATCCCTCTAATGATGACAATACAAACTATTTTGATTTGCCATAAGAGTAGATAAAGTAATTTACGTCGGTGTTCCTGAGGTTTTCGTTGTCTGTGGAGATATTAACCAAAAAATATACATAAAGAAAGATTGGTGCAAATTATTTTCAGGCAATGAAATTAGGATATAAATAAAAAAAATAAAAAGATTAAAATATGTGTAACATTATTTTGCCATAATATATAATTATAATTTGATGGCGTTTTTTGTAAAAAAATATGTTTGTACACACCCAACGGGCACGAAGGACCCAAATGTTGCTAAAACGTTTTTAGAATGTTTCAGAAACGTTCCTAAAACGCCATATGTCTGCAACTTTTACGGAACGTTTTATAAACGTTTCATCCATGTTGCAGACATTTAACGTTTTAGGAACGTTTCTGGAACGTTCTAAAAATGTTTTAGAAACATTCGGGACTTTCGTGCCCGTTGGGTAGCTTATATACTAGCTGAAAACTTGATATGCGTCCATATACAAATATCTATTATATTTGGATTTAATTATTCCTTTAGGGAAAATCGCAGGAAAAAAACAATTTAACCATAGTTGGTCAACGTTACCAAGAGGGATAATTTAAACCTAAATTAAATTAACTGCAGGAATTCCTTTTTCAGCTAAATTTCATTCATTTTAAATGAACTTATAGCCAATAACTACAAATATATGAATTAAATAGGGAAAAGCGGAATCATTCCGACCTACCTCAAGAAAATTCATTTTTGGGGTAGTAGTAACTGCGGTTTAAAGAATCTGAGTGGTACATTTTCTCATAATATATTACATTGGTAAATGTGTCGTATATTATCAGTACCTTCATAAATTTCTGGTCTATCTCGATTTAAAAAAATCGCGATCAGTTAGATTTGATAAAATAGCAGGGAATATCGACCTCCGCTATTATTTTCATGTAAAATTATGTCTAAAGCCCTGCAACTGTACTCGTAATTTAACAGCACTTATAAAGGGTTTTAAGAGGTTTTTTTATCATTTAATTCGATTTATTTTCAAGCCCAGGGACAAACCCAAAGGGCAGCAATATATCATAGTGACAATTGGGTATTATAACTTATAAACTAATCAAACTAATTAAGACTGATTAAAACTAAAGTAATAAACTATTGATACAGTGGGTTCAACTATTGGGAAAGTACATAATAATATAACTTAGAGCTGGGTCTTCGGTATAAATGTTGTCACAACAGTATCATTCTTTAATAAAAATAAGGGTAGATCGAAATTTGTAATTGATGAATTTATTTAAACTGATCCAGTTTAATTTCCTTTGTATTATTTACAATAACATAATATGGTAGAATTTTAATGTTTTACGTATGTTTGTAGTATGAGGTATAAAGAATATTGTGTAAAAATTTCACATCTACATTCGAGCACGAAAAATGATATAACGCATATTTTAACGCACTATAACGCGAGTTACAGCACAAAAAAGGAAATTTGTAGTTGTATCACTCGGCTCGGCTGTATGAATATATTTTCTATTGTCAACAATTGTCTGCAGTAATTTTGCATTATAAACTTCCGTTTATGTCCGTAAGTAAATTTGACATGTTTTATTTACAGCTCCACGGTTTTGTTATTATTTTTATATACATTCAATTTTCATACTTAATGAGATAGAGACAAGAATGTAGAATAGTAACAGTTTTTTTGTTTGTTTTAGATTCTTAGAAGTGGCAATATTACTGCAACCACCTATGCAACTTTTTCTGGAGGCGCCAACTTTAGGGACAGCAGAGGAAAAATATTTAATAATTAATCTAGTTTCTCTGCTGATGGTCATTATAAACACTACTCTTTTTAGTTTTAAAGAAAAACATTTTATAATCATACACGGAAAAAAGAGAATAGCTGATATAACTACCTGAAGAGTAGCCGTTCCAAAAATAGCTAACACAACGAATTACATTGTAAAAATAAAATACCAACTATTATAGATCAGTGCACTATTTTAAATTAGTTAAATATTTAACTATAAAAAATGGTAAAATCCATAATCTTTTTTGATATATCTTAGTAATGACACATAGTGACTTCAAATATTTTTAGGTTGTTACACAATCTAACTAAAAAATAAGAATTATAACTAAAAAGTAGAAAATTTAGGGCTAGGTTTACTATTCCATGTTTGAGAAGAAGAAATAGACATGGAAGCTAATAATCGGTAGTATCCATCGAATGAAATATTAGTTCATAAAGCCAAAGAACTGACACAATATCCCATAATTCTTTTTTTGTGAGTGTTCTGACGCGAATAGTGCGTTAAAAAAATAGTTAAGTTGACTATTTTTATTTTTATTTAAATTATATTCAATAGTTGTGAGAGCTATTTTAATTTCAGGTTAATAAAGCAGGTTAGAACAGGACACAGCTGTTACCATTTAATTAATTAAAATACTTATAATTTTATAAGGAATTATAAATTCCATTTAGGAATTAAAATAGTTATTTCAACTATTTCTTTTAGATATAGAGTAACAAAATGGAAATAGTTGCGGCAACCAAGAGAAATTGTAAGGTATATATACACATTATTTTTAGCTAAAATTACTATTTTTTTAGTTGGCTCAACCATTTAGTTTTTCCGTGTATATAAAAATTATTTTGTAGTTTCGGGTGCCTTTGTAAAATATATAAAAAGAACAAAAAGTTTGCAATTGAGGTCAAAATGTCGGTCTTTGCGTTGGGAAGATACCTGAATTTCCATAAAGCATGTGATCTTATACTTAAGATCTTTAATCTTGATATGGATAATTCTGGGGGCCTCGGCGTTTTATAATTTGGCGCGCCATAATTCTGTTTCTTTATACATAATTTAATGGAAAATCATAAAAATATATAATAAACTATATATAATAATGTGTATTCTGTTTTTTATCGCCTTCGAACCTGAATAAATTAAATTTTTTAAATTTCGTTTTCAACCAAAATTAATTCGTACCGAAGATCCATCTTTTAACTCGCTAGATCAATCCCTAATGAATAATTTGAATCACATTTTAAGTAATTATTTTTACTCGTGGGATTTGCGTTATGCATTCGTATTTTTGTGTGCCGTATCAGAATAATTAATTTCTTTCATTGCAGCTAAAAGCATATGTCCCCAGAAAAATGAAAGAATAATTATTAATACGTATACCAGCGTACATTTTATAAATAAATAATATATATATATATATATATATATATATATATATATATATATATATATATATATATATATATATATATATATAAAAATATTAATTCAGATAGATGCCAGAATAAACGTAACATGTGCGCTAGTACACATATACAATTCGGTCAACGTTGCAATTCCCGGTTCGACCATGTTCCAAAATTACGTGACCGACGATCGTTTGAGAAATTGAAATTCACATATAGGACTCTTGCAATGCTTCACTCATGGCGAATTATTCACGAAAACCCGAGAATATAATTATTCATAAGATGGTACAAATTAACACTTATATCACGTCTTTAACTTGGTTATTTAATAATCCATAATGAAATACTGCTGGTTATACTGCTGTACTTCGGTTATACTTCATGTCCTGTATGTTAACCCTGCGTAAATTTTGAAGGCATTTGTACCGTCATTTATGGAAATGAAATTAGATAAGGACTCGAAATCGTTAATAAGTTTTCACGTTTTATTTTTGTGTAGTTGATATCTGGTTGTAGAATGGTTTACAATGAAAAAATAAAGAATCGTCGAATATTACTGATGGTTAACATATACTAATTTTATACTAGGTCTCTCACTGACTTTTATAAAAGTTTAATACAATCATGTTTTGACATACAGCGTTTTTTTTCAAAATAAATCTTTCATGCAAAACTTTCCCCTGTAGACCTATGTGGGAAAGTTATTATTTATACGTTTTTATTGTCACTTATTACGAATCCGAAGTCAGAATTTTGAAATCCTAAATAGCGGACCCAATAAAGCGGATAAAATTTGTTAAATTACTTTGAATTAGACAAAAATCTATATTTTATGATTTTTGAAATCGTTGATCAGGTATTCAAATTCATACTTTTAACATTAAAAAATAAAACCCCATTATAAATCGCTCTAAGCGTTACTAGGAACTGAAAATTCTGATTTCACATTCGTTATTAGCCAATTAGCCATTTTGAATGTCAAAATTCTAACTTCAGATTCGTAATCGGCGACACTCGAAAACCCCCAAATACAAAGCTTTGTCTAATTCGATGTAGATTTAAACTTTTTGGTCCGACATATTGGATTCGCCATATTGAATTTCAAATTTTTTACTTTGGATTCGTAATCCGCGACCACGAAAATTCAAGAGTACAAATTTTTAATCGATTTGGATGCAACCTGTAAAACGTGACAAAAAGGGTTATACTGAACTAAAGATGGAAATTGTCAATTTTTAATTTTTTAAGTCCAAGATTCGTGTGTACAATTCAGAATTTTAGTGGAGCATTCGAGCAGTAGTTAAAAGGTCCTCGGTTCAAATCCCGGCTCATCGGATCTCTAAAAAGTTCGGCTTTCCGGATTTTTTAAAAAATCAGAAACTTCCATCATGGACAAAAGTGTTTTCTAACAATAATCTGCAAAAACATTGAATAGCACAGACGACTCTATAACTTTACGGCGTACATATTGAAAAAAAAGCTGGAAATTTCAAAAATCGTAAAAAATAAAACAAAAAGACCTAAAAATCATAGCAATTAATATTATTTTAAAATCATAAATATATATTATCCTAAAATTATTTTCTTTTGCAAAATTTGTCTGAAAACAATCCTCATTTCTCATTTTTTCAGCGGGAATCGAGCACACCTGAAAATAATCGGAAAGGTATTTTTCAACAATTTTTAAAATAGTTATTTTTGTATCAAAAAGAATGAAAAGGACTTTTTGATTCAGTAGTCGCAAAATGGTCAATTTACGTATTCATTTGCGGGAGTAAAACGCCTATTTCACGACTCCTTGGGCATAAAATAAATTTTTTGTTACAGTAGACCTAAAATGGTCATTTTACACCTACTGCTCCAGAAAAACAATGTTTGAATCTCAGGCGTTTTCATGTCAGAATCCTCTGCGTACCAAGTTTCTTCGAGATCAAGCAACTTTTTACTCTTCGATCCGCCATTTTGGAACAACCATCTTGAATTCCCGACATTAGAAAGAAGACAGTGTTATAAATAATTGAAAAATCAATAATGAGCATAGAACGGTTGTTATAAATGGCTAATAATCTCGAAAATTATATAAAAACAACAAATTTGTCGAAAATCCCACCATCTTGGATCCGCTATTTTATATTTTGCATATCTAATTACGTCAACTTTTAGTCAAACTCATTTTGCCACCAGATCTAAGTCATCGGAGAGATCGGTCAACTCCGACCTACTTGTAAAAAAGTCGAAAAACCAATCGAACAATCGAAATTTTCCCGATCTTTTTGTATTTTTGCCGCCATAATTAGAAAATGGCTAAAAGGATCGCAGGTCAAAACGGACTTCAGATTTGGAAACAGCAGGATTGAAACCTATAAGAGATGCAAGCTCAGAATTATTCATTGCTTACTTTTATATGAAAAGTGATTGTTAAAACACAGTGGAATTTAGGGCATTTCAGGCGGAAACGGGTTAATTAAGAAATTCGAATTACTATGAAAAAACCAGCACTTAATAAACATTAACTGTATATAAACAATTTTTAAATTCTCCTTTCCCATAAGAAATCTCTTTTGATTGCACAGATAAAATATAAGTCTATAGTTGGTTTACGATACAAACCTTGAAAATCATTAAATCACACTTGACCATTCATTGCCAGACACATGCCAACGCCGATGAGATAAATATGACATAACGTCGTAACTTTGACCTCTACACTATTTCAAATCGACACGAGTAAAATTATTTCACGTTGGAAAATCTCATTCATAACGAACATTTCACAGAACCTGTAGGCTGTACAAAGCTCGGAAAAGTACACAATTAATTCAATTTCCGAAAGTCACTTTATGTTTATATTTAATTTAGAACAGCAGCGTTATGTCAGCAAATTTTCAGTGCCGCAATAAAGTTTGAAAACTTCTCATGGACCGGTCATGTTGCAGAGGAAATAAATTTAAAGTCCCAATTTCGCCCGGAGAAATTGGGTTTCGTGCGGCAAATGAATTCCCATAAAGTAGTTTTATGACGGGGAATTTGACGCAACATGAAATTCAAAACGACCAATGGAGGACGGGCGGAAGAAAAGCTACGGGTATTCCAAGTAGGTGGGATTTTTCATCTAGAGTAATACCACATCACGTTCTTTTTCCAGTTATAACTGGTGTCTGTTTTTGCACTTTTGAAACATCACAACAAGCTATATAGTTTTTGGTTTAGTAGCTGTAGTATTTCGGATACAAAAATATTATTGTCGACAAACCATAAAAATCTTTAAATAATATTTTGGATAGAATATGTGTAAATATTATAATTTATAGTGTTGAAAGCTGCAGTTTCTTAGAAGAGATTCGTTTTCATCGTAGAAACAAATTACCTCTTTGAAATGCAGCTTTTTATAAATTACTGCATCAGCAAAGTGAATGCAGAGTTAGAAATCTCATTCTTCGTTCTGGCTTCGAGTCGTGCCTCGGCAGTTGGAAGATGTAACGCCAGCCAAAGTTTTAACCGAATTGAAAACAAAAACGAAGGAAACTTGCATCATCCGCATCGCGTTTGGAGCTCTAATCAACAAGTTATGCGCGATATGATAGGCGAATAATTTTCTTGTTATCCACAGCAACGAGATTACCGTCGGGAACTTACCGCTAGCATATGTAAGATTTGTGTACGCGTACATACGGATGTAAACAAGTAGCTCCGTCGTTCCTTTGTTAAGGGCGCGGCGCCCAAGTTCGCTAATAATTAACACGATGCAGGAGGCCGTTTCCAAGGAATGGCAAAGAGAAAACTTTTAAGCTCCACTTAAGTTAAACGTAACTACGAAAGCATTACCCACTCTTATTCTGCTCGTCCGAATCGTGCTTCTCAACGGATTTCCGCACTCCGGCTGAGAGCTATGGGAATTCCGAAGCGGCCCCGGTAATTTCCGATTCCCGAAGAGTGCCAAAACTTACAAAAACGTTCGACTAGAAGAAAGGGAAAAAAGAATAAGTAAAATGTAAAAACGGACGCATTTATAGGAGCTGTTACGTCGTAAGTTTCAACTGACACGAAGTATTTGGCACGAGCGAAAAGCATTAATTTCGTGATTAAGAAACGCTTTGCACGAGTAATATTGGAACTAAAGTGAATTTCTCAGAATTTTTTTAATTGAAAATGAATATATATTATCGTCTCTAGCTTTGTCGTTATTAACGGGAACGGAAGGGGTAATGCAATAGTTACTACTCAAGTAGTAAGTTTAATAATGTGTTTTTTGACACTCCGGGAGTAGAACTCGATTTCGCGCCCTGCAGTAAAATATGCGGCTGCAAATTATCGAGTCCCACGCCCGTCATATTAAAAAATATCTTATGGAACACGGGCTAGGAATCAATCTCGATCGAGCGTGATTGTCACCCTCCCTTCACTAGTGCGACGAACTTCGCACTCGTCGAAGATGGGTAATCACGCCCTTGTTACATAATATAATAACATACTATGCGTACGTCCCAAAAAAAAACAAAATTGATCAATAATCAAAAGATGAAAATATAGATTTTTCATTGGTGGGGCATAAGCCGTATGTAATTTGTTAAAATTTATCAATGTTTGAACATTTTTGTATTAAAATGAATCATGTTAAGTGATAAATAAAAATGATCTAAATTAAATTTTGTCATTAGTTAGGGCCAAAAATGCACGAGTTAACTAAGAATAATATCGCGTTTGAACACTACCGCAGCTATTGCAGGGCTCCAAGGAGATTCACAGAGTGTTGTGTACATATGCTAATATGCTAATCTGTCGACTTTTGGTTAGGATAAGAACAGTAGAACCTTAGACTAGTAAACCTCACATCAGTAAAGTTCTCGCACTATTAAACACTTGTCCTTAGTGCGAACCTCAAACTAATAAACCATCAACTTAGTCCTTGCATCTGTCTGTGTACGTAGGTAGACATACATGCCGAAAAGTTCTATGTGTATTTATGTATTTACCCCGCACTCGAAAAAAAAACCAATAAATTTTCAAATCTGCGAGAAATCGCATAAATTTGTAGTTCATTAATGTGCGAGAAAAAAACTACAATCCCGACAGTTTCACTAGTGTGAGGTTGTACTGTACGCTAATCTGATATCAGGCATTTTTTATTAGGCAATATTGCAAAATTGTCAATATCAGTTCCTTCTTTAACAACATTGTGAGTAATATACAAAAAATTATACATCAAATCTCTACATGCTGGCTTTGCATATAATAATAGTTAAGATTGTACCTCTAATCGCGTGTGCACCATGCTCGAAAATTGACATACGATTTCAATTTTTCTGTTTTTCAAAAATTACAAAACTTTCATATCCTCCTCCTTTAAGAATGTTTAGAATATTAAATAAAAAATGATTGGGTCCAGATTCGCATGCTGCACTTAAGATTAAAATCGCTACTTTTACTGGCTCGCACGATGAATGGTGGTCAAGAATTCAAATGACCATCCATCCACGAATTTTTCACCGATTTGAATTACTGTTTTTTTTAATACTCGTATGGACCTCTAGATTAACTGACATGCGCATTTTTAAGAAACTCAAGTAGTTCACTAACAATTCAAGCCCAAAGTTTTTAATATCAATATTGTTGGTATATATCCTATAATAAGTTATGCTCAAATCGTAGCAATATGCTTATTTGGAGAGTATATTTTTTTTGTACTCATTGACTTAATGAACACTTGAATGATATTTACAATAAAAATATACTAATAATGATATTTTTTAAGTGAGTATTATTGTTTTTGAAAATAAATGCAGACCTCTAAAAATAATTTTTTAACTTTTGTTAATGATTTTTTGTTTCTTCTTATCGACAGTTACATATTTTTTAAAAATGAATGGGCATTGCCGAATGGCAGCTTATTTTTCGGAGAACAAAATTCTCTGAAACTTTACCGAACGAATTTTCCAAATTTTATACCTAATCATTAAAATTATTTACAAATTATGAAAGTTACTATTTTTTCTGTTTAATAATTATAGATATTTGACGTTAGCTTCATAAATTTGAAAAAATCGTACGTTAAACTTGTAAAAACTCTTTTTATCGAAAAAAAGCCGTCACTCGTTTAAATGCATTTATTTAAAAAAATTCTTAACTGTCGAAACGAAGAAAATTCGAGTTATTAATAGAAGCTGTATAACAAATTATTTTTGAAGGTTTCAATTTTTTTACAAGAAGAGAAATGCTTTTTCTCCTCAACAATGTCATTAATAATGAAAATTAATTTCTTGGAAACGATATTAAATATTTCCCCAAACATACTATAGCCCGAGGTCTCACTACGTTAATCATTTCTGTTGCGTTTACGGCCACTTTCAATTGTTGTGTAGGTGGGGCATCAAAAAGGATCTGTATTAAATATCACTGTGCAAATGTAAATGTATGAAGCCATTCCTGGTGAAACGTGCAATACCAAAATAACGTTCTTAGCAAAATTAAACAAAAATTGATGCTAATAGTTTATATTATACAATTACTTCCGGTCTGATAATTAAAAAATGACCACCATTGCGGCAGGGAAATACATTTAATAATAATTATAAATAATAAAAGACACAAATTGTCATTCCTCGTCGATTTGCATATATTTTCAAGAAAAATAACATCTCCCAAAATCCAAGCATGTTTTCAAATGATATTTCATATTTTCCTTGTTAAATATCATTGACTGTCGATGTTATTTTACTCATGATCGCCTGGAAGGACACTTTTTGCACTTCAATTTCAATTAAGTATTTCGTATGAAAATCGAACATCAACAAAATTGAATGATATCGATCGTACTATTTTCAAGGTTGCTCTTTCCAATGGCGTTATCAAAATTGAGTTATCATCATTAGAACATTAAATATAGCAATTTAAATGTAAAAAAAAAACGTAAAAAATCGGTTATATTTTTGAATAAAACATTTTTTACTCATCGAAAGAGTATTTTCGGTCACAAAATTCCTTCACTAAATGTGAAGAAAATAGTTGTAATAGGTGAAGAAAGTAGTATCAAGATAAATTTGTCAATGTCTATGTAGTATTAACAAAATAACATCGTGATCACAAAATGGCGATGAGAGTGAGTAATTTCTTTTCAAAAGTTAACAAATTTTTTCCATGAAAACTATAAACTTTATACAAAATTTTCTACGAATAAAAATGTCTTAGAATGCATCAAAGAGTATGCCCAAATTTGTTCAGAAAATATTAATATCACTTTTTATTTTTTAAATTTTCGAAAAACGAAATTTTAAAAAAAGTCGTTTAAAAAATCTAAAAAAATTTTAGTATATTCTTTGACAAATTCTAAGATAAATTTGTTCTAAGGAAATTTTGTCTAAAGACTATAGTTTTCGGCAAAAGAAATTATTATTCTTGAAATCTAGAAATGATTTATAACTTTGTTTCTCAAAAACTATAG
This sequence comes from Trichopria drosophilae, assembly GCA_030407085.1. Lineage (NCBI taxonomy): Eukaryota > Metazoa > Arthropoda > Insecta > Hymenoptera > Diapriidae > Trichopria > Trichopria drosophilae. The sequence continues at coordinate 160,353,109 of CM059583.1, forward strand.
ACTTTAGAGGAAATTTTTTTGGAACCAAAATATTTAAGAATTAGTCAAAGATTACTCTCCATTTTTTTCAGATTTTTTAAATGACTTTTTTCACAATTTCGGTTTTCTGAATATTCGAAAAATAACAAATTGCATCAGATTTTGAAAAAAGTTGAGAATATTCTTTGATACATTCTAAGAAACGTTTGTTCTCAAAACATTTTTTGTAGAGTTTGCAGTTTTCATGAAAAAAATTTGGCATGTTTTAAAAAGAAAAAAACTGCGGTGGCCATTTGTAAAATACCAATCTAATATACATACCATTTATAAAAATTAACATTTACTACATAAACTTGAAATTACCTTTTAAATATTAAGAGTAATAAAAGCAGTTCTCTACAAGGTTTTGTTACCATATATAATTAAATAGTTAATAAGATTACCACATCCGTAAATTAAAGATGTTAAAAATTTATCACATTAAAGTACCTTTTATTTCAATGGTACTTTACATTTAACTCATTATTAAAGTCAAAATTAATCTAACATAATTTATATTTATATTTAAGATATTTAATGACATGTTTCATAATTCGATGATACGAATTTGACAGGTTTATAAATTAAAATAGTTATTTATTTTTACATAATGGACAGGAGTTTATGTTATTTACTAAGGAGCTGTTCAGAACACCAATATAGATATACTTGTTTTCGTATACCGAGCATTGCAGTAACAATGCAATAATATGAAGTCACTACGTTTAATGTGAAATTTTATAGTTTGATTCGTCAGATATTCGGAAGATGTACAAAATCTGCATGTAATTAAATATAACGTGCGAATATACGAGCGAAGTTTCATAGTCCTGCTAGCGCGAATTCAATTACAACGACGTGGTTGGGCAATTTCCATGATTCGATTAAACGCGATACGCAGTCTGGTATATCTCTCAATATTGAATTTTGAAACGGAGATACCGTAAAATTAAGACATGACAACATAAGGAGACAGAGGGCTGTCCTCACTATTGGAGGGAACGAGATCTGATGCATAGAACGTACACGAGATTGAGGGAATATGCACGCGAGAGTGAGGGACGTGGAGAAGATAGGAAGAGAGAGAAGATGCATAGACCATGTACAAGTAACGGAAGTGAAGGAAGGGGCATCAGAGGGGATTCTAACGAAGCTCGCTAGGTACGCCTAATTTACAAGGAAGTAGCCTGACTTTCTCAGTGGATATTTCCAAGCAATTGTTCGGACGAGCTAATCAAATTTTGCTCAAAATAGAAAGGATGTTGGTATTCTATCGCCATTCCTACTAACAATATTCTTCTACTTTTGTACAACCTTTCAATGGGTACTTTTTCGAGTGGAGCTTGAAGCATTGAAAAATAAAAAAGAATAGAAAACATTATAAGAGGTGTAAAAAAGATTTAAACATTGAAGAAACTGAAAAAGAATAAGAAAATTTAAAAAAAGGTGTAAATACGTATATTAAATTTACTATTTGGTAATTTCATAGAAATCTTTAAAACCAAAGGTTTTTGGTGTTTAGCACATTCTTAAAATATATTCAAGTTATTTGATACCTTAAAATGTATAAGCTCGAGTTATAGGCGTCATTTTTTCAGTCAAGATATCGATAGACAATTTCAGGAATACTTGTGGTGAATAACTAATAACACGGTGTTTTTCAAAAAATTTGAATAAATCAGCCCAGCACCTCGAAACGACGTGAAGTAACGTATGCTAACGTATATAAAAAAATGCCTGTTAAATAGGAAAAAAAAGAAAATGTAGTTTTGCCTGTTAAATAGGAAAAAAATGTACTTTTTTTCGGTAAGCCTTATCTTCTCTTATTCTTATCTTTTTTTTCAATACTCATGTAATATAAAATTGTAGTTGAACTATATATCTTGTTGTATATGGAGGCATTTTAGATATTAACCACTTAACTGGTGATGACGTCTATAGACGTCATATCAATATCTTTGAAACGACTCAAGAAATCGTCTTGAAATTTGTAACTGAAGGGTTTTTGGGGTCGCTGAGTTCAAATTTGAGATCAAAATTTCAAAATTCAAAATAGCCAATCCAATATGGCAATCGAAAAAGCATAAAAGTATTTCATTTTCCGCAATGTTTACTACTCATAGGTTTTTCGGGTCGCTGAATTCCAATTTGAGGTCAATATTTCAAAAATCAAAATGGCCGAACCAATATGTCGAACCGAAATGCAAAATATTACTTGATTCTGCTAAAATTTGTTACTAGGGGGTTTTTGGGGTCGTTGATTACGAATCTGTCTTCCGCTGCTCAAAATTAAAAATGGCTGACTTAATATAGTGTGAAAAAATTTAATGAATTTAAAGTACCTTATATTGCTAAATTCAATATGGTAGATCTAAGATGGTAGATCAAATGTGGAAATTGAACTTTGACCTTATATTAGCGACCTCAATTTCATATATTTCATAAAATACGTTTGCCATAGTTTTGCGAAACTGCAGAATTGTACTAGTGATCTAATAGTGCACGAAATTACTATTAGTGAATACTACTAGTGCTGATAATTTGTCGCACTAGTAGTTTTTTTTTACGAGAGGAGCGGGCAAGTGCGCATATTTTTGCGCTGCTATGCCATTCTCTCTTTCTTCTGCTCAACGAAAAGAAGAGGACGGAGAGTATTTTAGACCCCAAAAACTCCCTAGTAACAAATTTCTGTTACATCAAGGAACTTTTTGCATTTTGGTTCGCCATCTTGGATCCGCCATTTTGAATTTTCAAATTCTGACATCAGATTCGTAATCAGCGAGCCTCAAAACCCCATAATTAACATTGTCATCGAAATTGGACGAAAACTGGCTCGTACCAGTTTTGGCACTTTTTATTTGAAAACGCCTACCAGTGAAGAGGTTAAAAAGATCTACAACTTTTGTATACATAATTTGTCACGTGACCACCACGAAACAACAAAAAAACCTTGTTTTTTCCGCCACAAAAATGTTTTTTTTTTTAATGAAATTAACAGGAGACTAAACTATAATAATAAGCCGTCATATATTAAAATAAAAATATGTATTCGTTCTTTTTATATTCCTTTTTTAATCGATAAAATTAGGTAGATAAAACTTGTAGATCGCTTTAATATTTAAAACATCCCCATTTAACATTTGTGCAAGGTAACTTTTCGCCGGAAATTATTGAAAACCGCTTCATACGTTTCTTAGTTTGCTGTTGCTAATTTTTTCCATTTTTTTATCGATATTAGAGTAACTGTACTGGTCTAACATTCAGACCATGAACAAAAGTTCTGAAAGCAGTTCAGCCGTTCTACAGCCGCCGTGCACAGATTTATTATTTTATAAATAAATTTCTTTATTGATACTGTTTGTTGACTTTGATAATTTAAATAAGAATAATATATTTTTTTAGTACTTTGTGAAGTTGTTGAGCTATTATCGAAATTAGTCAGCTTAACAATATTTTTCGATGTTAATTCGAAGTTATCTTTATTTTGTACTTTTCAAACGAGTACCAAAAGTTTTAAATACTGCATAAACAATTAATGGGTGTATTATTGAAAAACATACAATATTTTACCTTCCACCATATGTACACACTTAATTTTGGTTCAATTTAGAAAAAAATCAGCGAATAATACGCTACCATTGTTTTAAAGAACGAAAAACCCACTTTGCAGGTATTTTCTTCAATCACTCGTAAATGGAAAATATTTGAAAAAGTTGCAGGTTAAATCTAACTGATGTGACTATTTTAAAAATGATAGTTCCATATCATTAATTATTCAGTCTTAGTAGTATTTAAGTTGTTATAAAATAATTTCAATTAATGTCTAAAATGCTAAAAGTGAATAATGATAATGCAAAAAAGTATGTAAATAAGAACTCTAAGTAACTTCACTTCAGCATTTCGAAAGGAACGTGGTTAGTTACAAATAAACCTCTAAATTTAATTTTTAATTCAAAATATAATCCGTACTGTTAAAAAATACTTAAAAAATGGAATCTGAAAATGCTGTAAATAAAGTTCAAAAGCGCCTTAAAGTGTTTTTAAACGATTGCGAACGTGTAACACGCTCGAGCTTACAGAGTTTCTTTTATGAAATACTCGTTGCTGTTGAACTTTCAGCAAACTATTATGTGGTCGCCTCTACAACTACCTTGAAAGTACGAATCAACAGTTTTAATTTGCGCTTTTGTATTGTACTCTTGTATACATATAATGTATTGTAGAGTTTCAGAAACAAAATCCTAATGTTTAAAAGGACTTTCGTACGATTCGCAAGGGACGATCCACCTAAAAAAATGTAACTTTCCAACTTCTTTTATTTACATTATTGAAACTTGCATTTTTTTGGCTGTAATAATGAAACTAGTACCCATAAAGTTTTTGAGAACGAAGAGGTGAGAAAAGCTGTTACAGTATAGCTATTATGTAAACAACATAACACGTCTGATCCTTTTATAAACAAATAACGAGAAGTAAAAAATATGAACAAAAGTAACTGAATAAAAATTAAAATATTTGATAAAAATCTGTTATTTGTAAAGATATATTAATATTTTCAACATTCTTAGTACTGTCATATAAAATACTTAAATGTGGCCCATTTTAAAATACGTGAAATGGGCTTTTATTTCTTTAGTTAATATAACGAGCCACCCAAATATCGTTACATTATTTACATTATACATTTCAATTAAAACTATACAGAAGTTTACAATTGCTTTTGCAAGAAACTAATTGTCATTCGCACTGTTTATGCATATCAAATCTATTACAAAGAATAGCTCTTGCAATTTAGGAATTATAAATTTAAATTAAATTAAATTAATTTCTTTGCATCCGTACTCGAGAATAAGATTTAAAATAACTAAAAAACTATAAGAATACAGGTAGAAAACTGTGACAAAACTCAAATACAATTAATCCTTGTTATTAAAAAGTGGGTCGTTAAGGTTGGCTGCATAAAAAAGTTTTGAAGTCATATTCTCAAAAAATTAGGAATTCTTAGCAGTGAAAAGCTAGTCCGGTAATGAAAAGTTTTTAATGTGACATAAAATATAAAAGTACGTTTAAAGTTCTTGAACTCGTATTTAAAGCTTAAAACTTTCAATCGAAACATTTATAACTTATATGTATAAAATATTAATTGTTCAATATGTAATATAAACAAATTTAAAATATCGATCAGGATTTTTCAACGAAAAGCTCTGTATTTGCTTATATAGGAGATACAATTAAAAATAGTGCCAATTAAAAATCGACTATGAGAACTGACACTCGTATTCAATAAATATCGGACAGTGTCCATTATTTACTCAATAACAATAATTCCCCGCCCTTATAATTAAAATTATTTCGTTATTTGGTTATATAAAGAGCAGACATGATTTCGATTGTGGAGTTTTATTGATAGCTTTTTATGAAGGAGCTCACACAGGGAATCATTTTATTGAACGAATCAAAATTATTTCTTTCTATTTTTTGTGTTGGGTGAAGCCTTTTACTTAACAATGACATCCGAATAAGCCACGTAATAAAACAAAATAAATCTATAAAAGAACTTTATGAAAAAACTAGTGATTTAATTTAATAGCGCAATGCACAGATTCGATATTAAATAAATGCATTTGCATTGCATGTTTAATATAATTCAGAAAGTAAAAAATATGAATACTAAGGTTTAATAAGAGTTTTTAAGATATGATGAGTTATATAAGTCTTAAAATCATCGCATAAATTAATTTAAAGATTACAATAAATGATCATTCTAAAAATAAAATACTAAAAATGTTTACCTAAGAAGATCCAAATAAAGTTTTAGTAGATATGAACACACTTCATAAAATCATCATTCGACGTTGATGATAATCATGATGTTCAAAATTAACCCATAAGTGCCCAATCGCAAAAAATATTTACTTAATATATAAAGCTTATATCTGCTAAAACAAAAGTTGAAGGATTTACAATTTTTAGGATGACATTGAAAAATTAGAATTCATATTTTCAATAAAAACTGCAATTGATATATTTATAATTACATTATCATAATAATATAATGACCTAACCAAATTAGCGGACTATTCGAAAAAACGTTCTAATATTATGATGTGTTCAAAATAATCATATTTATGGAAAGTAATGGAAAGGAGAAAATATTGTATATAGTTTCCGATCATGCTGAATACGAATAAAGATCACAAATGTAAAATTAAAAAAAGGTGAATACATGATGAGGACCAAATGTTTTAAAAATCATGAAATTGTCCTGAAAATGGTGGATATGAGAAGCCCAACGCTTTTAAATTGTTGAGACCGAACTAAAAATAGGATGTAAATGTTGCTGGACCACAAAATTCATATTTAATATAATCGTCTTGTAAAAGCAAGATGCAAGTTTGTATGATAGATTGATGAACAGATTTTTTACAAAAAATTTCTTATTTTTTCTATTCATATTCATTCGTTGATGTCAGTTTCTTTTGTATTGTTAAATTATATGCATACTTCTGAAAATATAACTCATTAGAGATTAAAAAAAACATTCTCAATGATCATTTACCTATAAACAATTCGATATATAAGACTCGATCTGATGACTATAGATAATAAAACGCCCACCGTATTCATACTTGCATGAATGTTTTATAAAATTTGGACTTTTATGATTACGATATTAAATATAAGTTTTGCATCCAAAGGAATAATTTTCACTACAATTCAAAAATGTTAAAATTGGTCTCCATGATGTATCTAGACTTTCGAATCTTCATATTTCGCGATTCAAATTCAGCGACCCCCAAATTTGATGGAACTAAAAGCAATTCGAAAGAGCAACCAAAAATAGTAAAATCAACCTTTAATTTTTATTAATGTTTTTTACGTACCGAAAATAAACGAGAATAAGTTTACTAAAAAATCAGTGCATTTCAAAATTAATCAGTTTTATTGTTTTTATCTTGGTTGTGATTATATCTAACTAGACATTACTTTTATCATTTTCAAATTTTTAGTACGTTATACTTGAAGCGTTTATACTGCTGTGAGAGCCTGACTACAAAAAAGCGCATTACTTTATGACGTGAGTGTCTTCTTCTAAGATGCTTAATGCAGAAAATGTTTCGATAGAAGTATTCATCACATCATAGATTTCAAAGTACTTAAGTATAAGGCACTTTTACCTGTCAGTAAGATCCTTATTACAGCACAGAACCGAAATTTATTCTGGTCGTTGAAATCCAACAGCTGGTAAACAGGAGATTTATCACTGAAGAAAAAATGGAGAAGTTATTGATTTTTATCATTGATTATTCCCGGAGAAAAATAATCAGCAAAATCAGCCGAAAAATCCGCAGATTCTACCAATTTTATTCTATAGGGACAGCTGTTGAAATTCCGTTAGGGATAGCCGATAATTTCAGCTAAATTTACTGAAAAAGTCCGCAAATTTAACGGAACAAATCTGCTAATGTAGCGGAAATTTAGAGCTAAGCGCGAATTGAGTAGGGTTAAGGCTACATTAGCGGAATCAAAACAGATAAAATTGCATATATTTTCGGCAATTCCAGCCGAAAATTTTAGCTGATATGAATTAGCTAATCCAGCAGAGTCATTTTTCTCCGTGTTATTGGTGATTGTTACTGAACGAAATAGATTGCAAATAGTTTGAGCCGTGACATTGCCGATTTACTAATATCAGCATTAAATTTGTACTTCATTGGACTTTCTAATTTTTATTCTGAGAATACGAATATTCAAAAAAAAGATGTGTTTAATGTAAGAGTGTTGTAATTGTAGTCCAGGAACCGTAATATTAATTAAATAAATAAAAAAATGGCCAACACGGTTCAAACCTATTGGTTGACAAAAGGACCAAACAGGTCTTTTTATTTCACGCCCAACGTTTCGACCACTCTTGGAGGTCCTCCTCAGGGGCATCTATTAATAGATACATAGGAAAAAAAAACCAACAAAATATAACACACGAAAAAAATATGAACAAAAATATAAATTAAGGACATTTTCACTCATTACAATAATATAATCATAAAACAAACAACACGCACCTGACATGAGTAACTGTACGTCGTATACTAAATTTGTGACACAGATTACACTGACTTGTAACATACACACACACACACACACACACACACTCTTAGACTCGCAGTACAAACATAATACATAATTAAATGTGTCAATCCTATATATACAAATTCGTTACTTTTTAAATTACAATGTTATTTACAAATCATTAATTAAAATATTATAACTGTTACTTAATTTTTCTGTGTCCGTTCTAAAATTTATGCTCGATTTTTGTTTTTTAATATGGATAATTACTTTGATGTTACGTTTTTTCCAATGTGGTTCTGTTTCCAAAATGTCCACTTCAGCAAATTTAAAACTATGTCCTGTATTCAGCATATGTGATGTTAGTGCTGTATGACCAATTTCTCTTTTCCAATTATTAGTATGTTCATAGATTCTTTTTTCTAAATACCTTTTTGTTTGCCCTACATATGTAGCTGTACATTCACTGCAGTTAACAATATACTATATAATATATACGAATATATAATATATACTATATAATATACTATATACGAATATAATTTACAAGATAAACTGCAGTGAATGTACAGCTACATATGTAGGGCAAACAAAGAGGTATTTAAAAAAAAGAATCTATGAACATACTAATAATTGGAAAAGAGAAATTGGTCATACAGCACTAACATCACATATGCTGAATACAGGACATAGTTTTAAATTTGCTGAAGTGGACATTTTGGAAACAGAACCACATTGGAAAAAACGTAACATCAAAGAAATGATCCATATTAAAAAACAAAAATCGAGCATAAATTTTAGAACGGACACAGAAAAATTAAGTAACAGTTATAATATTTTAATTATTGATTTGTAAATAACATTGTAATTTAAAAAGTAACGAATTTGTATATATAGGATTGACACATTTAATTATGTATTATGTTTGTACTGCGAGTGTGTGTGTGTGTGTGTGTGTGTGTGTATGTTTACAAGCAGTGTAATCTGTGTCACAAGTTTAGTATACGACGTACAGTTACTCATGTCAGGTGCGTGTTGTTTGTTTTATGATTATTTTATTGTAATGAGTGAAAATGTCCTTAATTTATATTTTTGTTCATATTTTTTTCGTGTGTTATATTTTGTTGGTTTTTTTTTCTATGTATCTATTAATAGATGCCCCTGAGGAGGACCTCCAAGAGTGGTCGAAACGTTGGGCGTGAAATAAAAAGACCTGTTTGGTCCTTTTGTCAACCAATAGGTTTGAACCGTGTTGGCCATTTTTTTATTTATTTATTTAATGTAAGAGGTATACATACAGACCTCGTCATATCGGACCTCCTCATATCGGACACCCCTCATATTGGACGCCACCCCCCCCCCCCACATCGGACTTTTGAGTCCCTCTACAATAACCTCACACAGAATGTTTTGATATACGTTCAATATGTGAAGAGGGTGCATCTTTCGAAGTAATATCAGTTTTCCTTTATTTGTTAGCCTGCGTAAATTTAAAAGAATCCATTTTTTATTTCTTTTTTTTTATTATTTATTTTATAGCCTATACGTTCCACTGCCCTTTGCGCATGTCAAGATTTACTTGGTCTGAGAGTAGGGGAAGAGGGGAAAAAATAAACTCCGCCCTTACAGTCTCTATGTTGGGGGGAACTTAATATTCATTTTCACCGACCATGTCCGATGTGAGGGGGAGGACTTTAGAAGTTAATCCTAACTTCGATGCACAACCTATAAGAATCATAAAAATCAGAAGATACTAATGAGCGGTGTAACAAATGCAATTGCCACAAGCAATGACTATGTACAGTGTGTCGCAAGTAAGCGACATAGTTTGTGAAAACTTCACAGTTTAAATAAAGTTCACAAGCTTACAACAATTGGCTCGAAAAATTGTTTCAGATACAAGTTACAAATTTTCAGCCTATAATACCTGCAATTCATCATCGTGAAATTTTCATGCGTGCTTCTTCAAAGTTTTACAAATTCGAATACAAAGTGATGCTCTTGCAATGAATAATTCAATGAAAACCTAAAGTACAGGAAAACTTGAATATCAAAGAATTCTTTCGTCGCGACCTAGACGACGGTGTTTAATACGTGTCTGTATAAGGTCGGTAAAAAAAGTTAAAAAGTTCCAAGTATGTGCCGAGTAGCACGTGAAACGGTGTTAAGGGCGTAACCGCGACATTACGAGCGTTCAAGGTGGAACGTGAGTGTGCATGCTGTTGTTTTGATTTTAATTTTCCTCGAGCGCGTCGACGCAACGGCCGGCCGTTTCCGGCCGCATTTCCGCAAGCTCGCAGCTTGCGAACATGCGTCGCCATACCTAATTAGGTTATGCAAAGCAGCTGTTACCGGCTCGAAAACCACACGCGCGAGCACACCGGAGGATTCGAAATTCTCCCGACCAAGCGAATTCCGTGCAGTCACTAAATTCCCAGTTAATTGAAAAATTGCAGACAATTGTCAAGCGTCAAATTGTTGAAACGTCGTCAATTCAACACATTAGGTAACAACAAGATAGATTCGCGTTTTAAATGGATACAAAATCCACTTTATGCATAATAATGTTTAAAAAATAAAAAAACTGAGATAATCATATAATAGTACATTATGTTCTAAGGGCGCAATTATCAATCTTCGACGATTGTGAAGTTTGACGCCCGAGCGAAGTGAGGGTAACAATCACACTCGTCGGAGATCGATGTTTCGCCCCTGACCAATAATTTATTTTTTTCAACTGCGTGTGCGAAATTGCACTTCTCAGCACTGAAAATAGTGTGCGAAGTGCCCGATTCGCGCATAATAATAAACCGTGTGCCAATGTGAAATTAAAAAGTATTATTTAATTTCGAAAAATAAACAAAGCCAATGAAGGGATAATTAATGAATTTTTCCCAGAATTTGGAAAATGTAAACACAATATCAGGTAAATAAATATAATTCTTTTGTTTTGTTTTATAGCAATTTCTCCTAAAAGCGAAGAAAACAAAAATTCCGTATAATTCACTCTCTCCATTTAAATGATATATTTAATTATTATTTAAAAGTTGTAAAGCATTATGTTAATTTTCATTTAAAAATTGTAAAGCAATTACGTTAATTTTCATTCAAAACATTTGTTATATGAAATAAAATTGTTATCGTGAAAAAATTGTTATTCTTTATAAAAAATACTTTTCGTTAACGGGGGGGGGGGGGGGGCCTTCCGCTCCCACACCACCCTCCACGGCTCCCACACAAACATTCAAAACAAAATAACGTTTTAATTTATCAAAAAATTTCGCACAGCTTGTTAAAAAAATAGTATACGATACGCGTGCGCGGTAGGTGATTCGCGCCCGTGTGTCGTTGTCGCCGGAGCGTACTTCGCGCACTTGTATCGTAATGTACTATTTTCATCCGATTGTCGTAGGACTCGATAATTCGCGGCCGAAGGTTTCGCCCTAGGCCGAGAAATCGAGTTTTACGGCCGGAGGATCAAAAACATACATTACATATAGTTCTTTGAATGTTTAGAGATTGTATATATGCAAAAAAAAAATTTACCCTTTAAAATTGAGCTGTACATTTATGAATCTGCTATCTTTCCAATGTTAGCGGCAAACGCGTTTTTTCAAAACTGCATAGAACGGACTTGGCAGTTTTTTGCACCCCAACGCCCCATTTTCAAAATCATAAATTATATTGAAATATAAAATTTACATGGGTAAAAGTGTTGATGATGCCGCAGCACCGAAAGCTGTTGCTGCGGTACCGCGAAGGTACCGTGGTATTTTGTAAGGTTTGATTGTTCGCATTTTCATAAATCTGTGTATATTTTGGAAACAAATATATATTTCTGTCTAGATGAAATAATTTATATATCAGTATAAGTCTAAGTATAAGTATTTATATATTATAATCGTCGCACAACCGTTGGTCAAGGTGTAGATATTGCTTGACTTAATTTTGATTAAAGGAAGAAAGATCTGATCTTCTCCATGACTGATACAAATGAACGGTACACAAATACCGAACATAATCCTTGGGAATACACCGTTAATACCTAGTCTACAACCTATGCCATACTGACCTATTTCCGTTCAAAACATTCAAGAAAATAATCGCACCAACAGATATTTGAACTCGCGGCCTAGGGGATAATCAGATCGCCAAGTGACAATGATAACCACTTAACTATCGCGTTTCGCTATTAAGGATACAAGATAAAACGCTGATATTCTCAAAGTATTTCTAAATTTTTTAAAGTAGTAACATTTCTGTTATTTAATCTAGTATGAAATTCGCTCAGCTGCTGCTTCGCAGACGAACTGCTAATTGTCAGAGTAATATAATGGACCCACTTCATCGGCCAACAATAAGTCACGGACAATGCAAAGGACTTTTTTTGGAAATGTTCTTTCTCGACTTATCGTAAAATTGTTTTCGTACATCGGGTTTGACCAGCTATACTTGCCTGTTTAGGATTGAAAGATTAAGGTTAGCGTTTATTACAGTTTTAATCTTCTTTTACTAATTTCTTATATGTACCATCTGTGTTTTAATAATTTAAACAGGGTACGCAAAAATGCGTTCAGGTTCCCAAAACTTGACGTTTTCCTAATAAATTTTGATTCTATATGTTATTCTATTTGAGGGATAGAATTTGAGTGGTATTGAATTTTCTATTAAAAAATTACTTTTTTTGCAATAACTCTGGGTTTAAATTATTTCGACGAGTGAGTACTCATTTTAAAGTTTTTTTTAAATCCTACAATGTATCTTTATGATTTGTTATGAATTCACCGCTTAGTTTCTGCACAATCAGTTTTAGAAAATCATGATTTTGAGGTAAAGTTTACTCGCTCACGCCGAAACAATAATTAAAATTATTTAACAAACGGTTTAAGCTGTTTGGCGGAAGATTAATTTAATTTATTAAAAGGAAATTCTAGTATTTACAATGGTTGGATGCAAGTTCGCTACGTGAAATTGGGCTATGCAGAATTTTATATTTAAGTATGGGGAATTAATAAACAGAATAATATTTTTGGCCATTTTACTGCAAGAAATAATTAATTTAACAGTAATTTAAGAAACTTATGAAGTCAGACTCTATAGTAATATACATAGTATCTACAAATTGTAGATATTCTAAGAAATACTATAGATGATACTGAATAACGATAAATATTATATTTTAAATATAGTATACACAATTACTATAATATATTTTCCTAACTAATTTAATCATTTATTTGCTAGAATATAGTACGATTTCACGATGCATCTACGCAAATGTTTTGGGTACTCGTTTAACTCATATATATCAAATGATATCTAAAACAAACTTTAAAGGTTTAATTTTTATACAACCGAATTTTTTGTTTACTATTATCGTTTGTATTCATTTTATTCACATATTTCAAACTATCCAAAGATGAATTATCAATTTCACTGTCGTTTGTAACTAGTATCTATTAAATCATTCATTTGGAAATTATCATTACCTCACTTATGGTACATAATAATAATAATAATAATAATAATAATAAATTGTCTTTATTGGCCAATAAAATAATAAAACATATACAGATCAAGCAACCGTGTACATTGCCAAAAGGCGAGCCACAACTCAAAAAAGTTGTTTTACAGACTGACCTTAAAATAATATAAAGAACAAACATAATTGAGACCAAATAAATTAAAAGATTACATCAATAATATTGATACAAAAATACATTAACAGACCAACAATTGAAGATGTACACACAATATAATGTAGCGCTACGTAACATATTAATATTCCTATAGAAAAACTAAATATATATATATATATATATATATATATATATATATATATATATATATATATATATATATATATAGCGGACGGGTTAAGTGCGTAACTAAATTAAACAAAAAAGAATAAATACTCGACGCGATTTCAAATTACCGATAATCACGCATACAACAAATCACGATAAAAATATAAATATAAGATAAAACATCGAAGTAAATCGCAGTCTGGATATCAATTAACGTATCATACCGAACGTATTAAATGCTGTAAAAAAAAAAAAGAAAAGCAAAACAAAGGAACGACGAAACCAGATTAAAAACAACAATTTTTTAAATGAGAAATAAAGCAAAAGAATAATACAACCAATCGCTGCCGAAAAAGTTTCTTAATTCCACCAATGAATCTCAGGGGCTGCAACACCATATTTCTCAAATTGAAAGGAAGAGCATTAAATATCTTAGTTATAAATCGAGAAAAAGCTCCATTAAACTTTGATGTGCGACAACTAGGCATCCGCAAAGTAGAAGACATCACTCCTCTATGTAAGACACAATCTCTTCCCAACCAATTCAACCGGGCAAATAAATACTCTTGCGCACCGTTAGCAAGAACCCTACTCATTAACGAAAGCGTCCTCACTTCCATACACTCACGCATTCTCAGCCAACCTGACGTTTCATAAGCATGAGAAATGTGATCAAATTTTCTAATGCCAAATGAAAATCTTAAACATGCATTTTGAACAGCCTGAATTCGATTCATATCCTTGACTGTCACACATGGTCCATAGACTGAGATACAATATAATATATGAGGGAGGACCAGTGACTCGCAAAGTTTTATTTTCGTGGATGGATTTAATTTGTTTCTGAAAGGATATAACTGACGTAGTCGAGAATAGGAAACACTTGATTTTTTTGAAATATGATACGAAAAGTTCCAACCACTATCGATAAACAAACCTAGATTTCTTGCTTCATCCACAATGGGTATTAGATTTCCTTTCAATGAAATTGTGAACAACTCCATATCAACCTTAGAACGCATATTCTTACTACCAATAAGCAGAATTTTAGACTTAATAGGATTTATAACTGGCGCATTATCATCAGCCCATTTTTCGATACATGACAATTCAGAATTAAATAAGGAGACTGCCTCAGAGCAATTATCAGGATGAAAGGGCATCAAAATCTGCGAGTCATCAGCATAGGTCTTAATGCTGGCGTTGTTACAGCATTCATAAACATCCGATGTGAATATAATGAATAACAACGCACTAAGTTTAGCACCCTGTGGAACTCCACATTTAACAAATTTAGGTGCTGAAGTCACCGTTGAGTTACCCAAGCCAATAACAACTGATTGTGATCTATTAGTCAAGTAGGAGCTAATTAGTCTACAGGAACTCTTCGAAACACCATAAAAAGAGAGCTTTGCTATTAGTAACTCGTGGTTCAAGGTGTCAAAGGCCCGAGTAAAGTCAAGCAGGCCGACTACACTTAATAGATTATTATCCCAGTTGGTTAAAATATCATCTGAAATATCCAGGAGCGCAGTCTCGCAACTAAAAAAACGTCTAAATCCAGATTGAAAGACCGGGAAAAGATTGCAATCATTGAAATGTTTCAGCAACTGTTCATAGCAAACTTCCTCAAAAACTTTAGAAAAGAGTGGTAAACGACTGATCGGACGCAAGTCATTCAATGTTGTAGGTTTCGAATGCTTAGGTATTGGACGAACAGTAGCAATTTTCTCTCTTCTTATTGCTGATGTAGTAAAGTTACGAAGACTCTTATAATAATCAATATCCGCTTGTTTCATAGTTCTCCTCATTCTACATTGAGCTTTGTTTCTTTTTTTAATAAGAATTTTGATCACGTCGGTAATCCATGGTGCTTTAGGTTTCGAAACTCTAATTCTCCTTAACGGGGCAAATGCATCAAATAGATCAATTATTGCATTATTTAAAAATTCCAATTTTCGATTTACACAGTCAAAACGAGTTACTTGATCCCATGGAAAACTCATCGCCGCTAATCTAAACTGCTCAAAATCAAAATTCTTAAAATCGCGCAATTCCAAACATTTCATATTAATTGGCGACCTAGGGCAATCAACGATACAACCAATTAAGTTATGATCTGCTACCTTAAACCGGTCAGTAGAGAAGGAGTCAAGAACAATAACAGAGCTGGATACCAGTAAAAGATCAATCAGCGTGGACGAGTGTGGTGTAATCCTTGTTGCTTTATTTATAATTTGTCGAAGATTGCATTGGCTTATAAATTCAACCATTTTTGAGACATCGGTAGAGCTATGGCAAAATAAATTAATGTTAAAATCGCCAAGCAATATAACTTGGTCAAATGTACAATACAACGAGTTGATAAAAGACTGCAAATTATTCACACATTTAAGAGACACATAAGAGGGTCGATAAAAAACCCCTATTACAAAACGACTATTGTGGTGGTTAAAAGAACAAAATAGTTTCTCTAACCCATACTCATCATTAACATTATCAACTTCAGTGCATCTATAACAAGATTTATAATAGATTGCCACACCACCACCGCGTTTTCCAACTCTATCTGCTCTCAAAAGATTATAGTTACTAACAGTTAAATCAGACTCAGTAGTAACATCATTCAGCCACGTTTCAGAAATACATATGAAATCATAGTCTTGAGAGAGCAGAATATCTTTTATAATAGGAAAATGCGCTGTAAGTGATCTCACATTAATATGGACGCTGCTGAGCTTATTATTATAATCACAATTATATACATAAGATTTATGAACTACTGGATCCTGGAACGATGTAGAAGATGACGGATTAGATGATGTATCACTTTGGAGTGTTGAAGGACTTGATGTTAATTTCGCTGAGGTGTCTATAGCATTAAGATTATGAAGTCATGCAGCATTGATTTTGGATAAATCATTTTTAGAGGCCAATTCAACCGGCATAGCATTATTGTTCTCCTTATACCATACAGTTCCTTTCGATACATAAATGGATTTATCTTTCGAATCCTTGATAAGCTCCCTGGCTTGTTTCTTTATTTTTATTGCTTCTGGTGAGAGCCACTCATTAAGAAAAACTGCGCTATTAGGCAAATCATCGTTTATTTCATTCGCTGTCAACGATTTCCTCCTACGAATTGCGCGCAAAAAATCAGTCCTAAGTTGGAAATTCGAGAACTTTGCTAGGATAGTTCTAGGTCGACTGGAACTTGCAGCATTTGAAAACGGGGCTTGTTCACCATGATTAGCGATCATATTATCAGGTCGTTTTTGATGTAATCTAATGATTGATAGGAGATCCCTATCATCCATTACAATATTTAACACATTGCTTATTTTCATCAAGACTGATCGAAGATTTTCATTAACCACTTCAGGCATCCCCATAATTAAAAGTTCACAGCTGCGGATTTCATGATGAAGGATGGCCCTATCCGAAGTGCTTACATCCATTTGTTTCTGCAATATTGTAACAGATTTCTTTAAATCTTCCACCGTTGCGTTAAGCTGCAAAACTTTATCCATTTTAGCATTTAGTGCAGTAAATTGATCATGTTGTCTGCCGTAAAATAAGTCTAGCTTTTGGCACAGCTCGCGAAAATTCGCAGGAGGAATATCATTAACATCACATCCAGATTCGGTCTCTTGATTATCCAATGTCATCATTTCCAGAGCAGAAGCACTGTTCGAACGCGTTACTTTAGATGACTGAGAGAGGGCTGCTCCAGGGCGCTTTCGTCCTCTTTTTTGCGCAAGGCAACATATAAGTTGATTCTCGGTTGTATAAATAAAAGATAATAAATTACAGTCTTTATGAAAAGATGTAGAACAAACTACGCACTTAGATTCCAGTCCATCTTTGATTTGCTTTTGACAGATTGCACAATTCTCCATTCTGTCACAATATATAAGATTAATAAAATGACAAGCAGATTAGCATTCCTAAACGTCAAATTATAGAATTCGAATTAAAAGGACTGCAGATGCAATACGTCAAACAAGCAGTAGTAAACTAATAACAATACAAGCTTCGCAATATTTCTGCCCTCTTCCACAATTATAGTAAGTAAATAAATAGACTGATCGCAACACTATACACTATGTCGAACACCCAACTCCGTCTATGTTGACTGCCCAACAATAATACGTATGCATACAGGATCACACACAACACAATAACACTTCGCACTGGCGTCACTTGTAGTGTGGAATAATACTACAATTTAATCTAAGAATCCGATCTTGACGTTCTACTCCAATGCACTTTTCGGCGAACAGAGTTCAAACTGCAAATTAATATGTACAATGCTTACCGTGAACCGGTAACACATCAAATAAATTAATGACATGAAATAAAGTCCTCTTGAACAGAAAAATAATACGTCAAGAAACACAATTAAGATATTCACAGTCCTAAAAACAACGAAAAAGTCCTGCTCCCACAAAACTAGCACATAACGACAATAAATCCGTTCACACCAATGCTTATACGTCCGTTCTAAATGCGTGCTAGAACATTACTGATTTGGAAATTATCATTACCTCACTTATGGTACATAACATGAAGATAACAATACACTGACAATTTCCATTGTAGCAAAACAGTTACGTTTCAATATCTCATTTATGCTTATGCTGGCGTAATACTTTATTTACCTGACTCTTTGCGTTTCGTCGCTTTAGCTGCGTATTTTAAATCGTCAATATTGACTCAACGTTGACTGATTGTGCTTATTCTTGCATACTTTATTCCATCAATTTAACTAATTTACGTCGACCCAGACAGCTATAGTCGTTCGAACTGTTTAATTTACCTCAAACCGGAATGCATTCGATTTCAACTTTTCAATATTTATTTTATTCGTTAATACCTTAGATATATTGTACCCGTAACATATAATTGTCTACGAATTTTGACTTGGCATTGATACGTTATTACGTGCAATGTGCATTGGAGATGCAATAGCTCGTCAATGGAGAGATATCATAATGATTTTATTTATTTAAATCCATGCTTTTGACCAGAAAAGATCCTAATCTTAGGAAATATATTAAAGCAGAGTTATTAAAATAGTCACAATTCAACATGTATATCTTATTGAGATTGTACTGAAGAATCAACCTCAAAACTCGAGAGAACTTATGCTTTCATTCAATCGTCCATATTTATTGAATAGCTCAGCCAAATTTGACAAAAATAATGTTAAATATATAACAATGTATTTTGAAGTTAATTAAAATCTTTCGCAGTGAAATCTTTGGAACGTTCAATAAAGTTTTGTCTGGCAATATTTAATCGAGATGAGCTTTTAGTAAGTCAAACTTTCCCAATATTATTTTCGTCGTTTGTAGTACTTTTAAACTGAAATTGTCATTAAGAACATCTAAGAACAATTAAAACATCCTTAATTATATTACTGAAACCTCATCATGAGAATACTGGTAATTTTCGGTTTATTTTTTATGTAATCACCGGATATAATCTATCCTTAATGTAGTTTCTCATGGGGCTAAAATCAAGACCAGTGAAATATATAAGACTCACCTCTCATGTCGAAGAGTCGTTTCATCTCCGAACTATCGCGTGACGCGAAGTTTTGAATATTGAATTTCAGCGTGACTCGTTTCAGACGCGCGCCACGATGAGGTTGTAGGTGAGACTGCTACAGCAAGTTATTGTCACCCGAAATTTTCCCTTCAGCATATGTATCTTGTTAACCTGGCACTCACTTTACAGAAAACACGGAACACGTATGCTCTGAAACATAAAAAACATGTATTATTGTCATTTCGTAATCATCAATATTCTTTGTTTTTTATGTACACGTAGTTATTTATCATTAAATTTCTAAGCATCCGACGAAATTGTTTAAAATTAAGACCACGTTCTCTTAATATGGGTACAAGGCGGTAAACCTTATTTAGACAGAGTGTAAAGGGAATGTTTCTGTGTTGTACGATGTCCTCACAAGCAAACTGGTTAGAAACCGAGGCACCAAGAGTTCTGGTATTTCATTGTGCCACTTCGACTACATGCGTTGAAAGACTGCTTGTACGTGAACTACAAGCCAAACTAGAAAACCGTATTAAATTCCATGTTAAAAGTGCGTTTTCATAGTGTTGTACTGAGAAAACATTTAATGGAGCTAAGTGACGTTTATTCGTGTGTTTGATTTATTTATTATTACATAACATAATCATTTATTACAAATAGGAATTTTAAATTATTACTGAGTAATTGCATTCAGTAATAATTTACAATTACACTCAGTACTTTTACAATAACACTCAGAAACTTTGTATTGTAGTGAATGCAATTTTTTATAATTCATATTAAGACCAAGGTTTCTTCATAGAATCAGTTACTATACATAAAATATGACGTCCGAAAAGCAGATTTAATCTTCGCTGGTCAGACCTTCTAAAAATGCTAAGAACGACACACAAGGTCTACTGGACCCAAATGCTTAAAATTGTTCCATATTAGAAGCCGTAACAACGTAACAAGTTACAAAAATTCTGAGACGTTGTTCAACCATCCCAAATTATGACCCCGTTGTTCAGTTTGCATAAGTTTGCATCTAACATAGTAAAGAAAATCACAAATAATAAAAAAGTGCAGAAAATGACTTTATTTACTTAAAAAATCATAACTTATTATATTTTCAATATTTTTTAATGAAATTTTCCGGACATACTTTGCAGATTGCGGTCTTGTAGAAAAAAAATAGTCTATTGATGTACAATTTAAAAAAGGTATTTATTTAGATAAATGAAGTGCATTATCTTTAAAAAATAAAATATATCATTTTTAACTACATACTTTGTTTATTTATACGTAATTTTTAAATATAAGATATATAACTGAACAAGTAAAGTAATTTATGATAATCGAAAATTTCTGAAGCATCTCTGCCAATAGTTTCATCTTCTTCACTCTAATTGCTTGAGTATATTGGGAACTCTTAAATTGTAAGCCATCTCTAAAACTATAAATAATATATGTCTCATAATATTATTGACAGTCAAAAATAGATGTATAATACGCATTATTTACCGGATTATTTCGACTATTTATACTACATGAATCATGAAATAAAAGCTTTTTTATTTTCTTCAAAGCATACACCGTGGTCTCACTGAGATCCGCTAGAACCCGCCACGAAATCGATCTTTTGTAACGTACTACGAGTATACTGACGTTTGTCAGACAACGGCACTACCAGAAATTTATTGGTAGTACTTTAAATTACCGGTAGGTGTTCCAATATTTCCAAATTAAAACTAATAAAGCGAATTATTTACCTTTAAATTCATCGTGGGGTCTGCTGGACCCCCAGTGACCGGCGAAGGTTAGTAAAAAATATATTGAACGTTTCGTCCCTGAATGTGCGTAGGACTTAACAATAAGGTTCTGCAACATTCATCTTTAGAAGTTTAAAAAAATTAATAAAGATAAAAATTAACAAGTAAAAAATCATGTTTCATCCGGAAATATTAAAAGTTCATCAGGCGAAATTTGAACGATTTATTTTTCATTCAAAACCGCAAGACTCAAATAACGTCGATCATATGAAAAAACAATAGCAAATATTACTCGCGAGAAAACAAGTTAGAACAAAAAATACACAGTCCGTAGAATTTTGTGTATAACCGTGAACTATAACGTTAAAAGATGATTTTCATACATTTCTGCCTTCAAACATTTGCAAAACATTTAGAAAACCTTAAATAAAAAGAAAGTATATAACATAAAATTATGCAGTTTTAAATCCTTTCCATAAAAAATTGATAATAGTTTTCAGAAATATTTCTCGACCGCATATTGCAAAAATAATCCTAGAATTCTGAATCCCGATCCGTATTTTGATAATCGTTAAAATACTCAAAAACACTTTGAGGAACAGTGTACAGATTAAGTATTATGTGTATTATAATCAATCTAACAAAACACTAATAATCCTGTGACTGCTAAAGTTCGTGATCAAAAACTTTTCTTCGGAGTCGCGTAAACTTATAACTCATTATTTTAAATAATAAAATCAAATTAAGATAACACCTCATTGCAATTTAAGTTCAAAGTTGAATTTACCGCGGACAATATTGCTTAATGCTTATAGACTCGTCATACTAGAAATATTGAATTTCTCACAGTGTTGAATTGACTCGACCTCCAAGTATGTCAGAATGGCATTAATTAAATTTCATGCACAAACTAAAAATCATTTCTCATTCTGGTTGTGTATGATTTCTAGCCCGATTAAAAAATCCCGATTCTCTTGCATTCCATTATTATAAATGATTAGCGCTACATAATCGTAAATTATTCATTTTCGTTGTGATTTAATAGCGTACAGGTCAAGTACAACGTCTTCCTTATAATGAATCAATCGATGTATATAGTCTACAAAAATTTAACGCCGGTAATGACTTTTTTAGTTTAATGTCAATCAAGTATTTCGTATCAAAATAAAAAATTGAAAAGTACTTATCCTACTATTTTCTAACTCGCTCTTCACGATTCTGATGTCAAAATTGAGTTATAGCGAAAATGAATTATAGTATGCAGTCAAGTTTTAATAAAATTGCCAACAAATTTAAAAATATTTAGTATTCATACATAATGTAAATTTAGCCTTATACACTTTTTTCGATCAATTAGAATGTTGGAACTCTATTGAGACTGTGGACAAAGGAGGATAAAATGCTTGAAATTTAAGAAAAAATTCTACTTTTATACCGGACCTTCTTTTAGGAAGGAAAAATGTTTGGATGCAGTAACTACAAAAAATGAACTTGTTATTATTATTAATAATAAGTGGGAGTCATCGTGACATACATTGGGATTTTGTTAGATTTTTTAAATAACGTTTTCAGAAATATTGTATTTAAATATATTAACAAGAAATGTTCGACAAGATTTTTCACTTTGGCGGTATTTTAGGTACAAGGCATTAAAATATAAAAAAAATGTTTTCTGAAAATTAATTAAATTATCTTATCCACCTTTGTTGCGGCCATAGGATCAATAGAATCTCAAAATTATAATAGATAAAAAAAAATTCATAAGACTAAATATTTTTACATTTTTTGGTGATTTTCTGCAAATTCGATGCCACATTGTAATTCCTGTAGGCTGAAACTCAATTCTGACCTCGGAATCTTCAAGAGCGGCCTCTAGATTAGTAGGCTAAATACTTTTCTATTTTATTCAACTTTGATCTTGACATGAAATACTGGATTGAAAGTGAAGCAAAAAATATCATTTCAGGCGTTAATGGGTTAATAAAGTTAGAGTGCAAAATATTCGCAAATTCTCTAACGGTTAAGAAGATCATTTTAAAATTCATGACTCAGCATAAAAAATGAATCAAATAAGGAAATTTTGTTGGAATAGTAGATACACGATAGACTTGTAACAGGATATATGTAACTATACGGTCAAACGAAGTACGCCATAATTTTGTTCTTGTTACTGATCAGTTTGTCGGTGAATGTCTAGTTATTAACAATAAACTATGTTTGATTATTCTGTATAAATGAAATTTGAAAAAAAAATAATTTAGTATAATTAAAAATACAAAATACATTTTACGAAATTTACAGTTTTCTTATTTGTAAATTACGTGATAGTTATTAGTTTACCATTAATAGAAAGCACTTGAATTAATAAGATAAGCTGCGTCGTTAAGTGTGGGTAAATTAAACTAAAATTAACTGAGCGAGTAATTTTGATCGTCCTTACAATTTCTTTGACGTTCATTTCATCACCTCCTCATGATTGCGTATTAGTAAAGTTTTATTATTTTAATCTACTCCTCATTAAAATGATACGAATACTTAAGATGATTGAAACAAGCAATGGGAATTTACTATTTATATTTTCTATTAACAACCCCTGGTAGAAATTTGTCCAGTTTTTTGTTACATTGCCCAGTTTCCCTATACCTTTAACACGGCAAAGACAGAAACTGGCCAAAAAATGGACTCATTTTCTACCATGGACGTTTTAAACTTAATTTTGCTGCAAGTACTTATACTGGATAATTTTATAATAAACAAATATGAAATTTGAAAATTGAAATAAACTGGCGGAGTTAACAACACTAGAAATAAACAGAAAAGTATCCGCAGTATTTAAGTATTTATCCAAACAATTTAGTAATTTATTGTTCTACCTCAAAAATCAATTTTACTTAATCAGGATCAAATAACTTTGCATTCATGTATGATTTATTGCGTAGGTAAATTCAACATTTATAATATCGCGGGAATATATTGAATGTTTGGAAATAATCATCATATACTAAACGTTTCGTGATACTTATTCGTGTCGAAATATGCACATATTGAAATTATTCTACTTCGCATGTTCATTATTGCACGATAAATATACCACCATGACGACGTAATCCGTATTGAAAGTTCTGTTTATATCAAACATGCATACCAAATGCAATAAATCAGTAAGAAATGATGCAAGTAAATTTGATATATACATACATATTCATTTTCAATTCTTCCCTTTGAACCTTGCTTACAAAGAAGGTAAAAATATTATAAATGATACGCTTGAAATTAATTTATATACTTAAACGTTATTTAATTTAAAAAAGTATTAAAATAAATTTAACACCTCTCTCCTTTTAACAATGTAGGGTGTGTATAATTTCATAAAATGAATTCAGTTCATAAACCACAGGCAAATATTACAAGAGTAAACTTTGTACATATAAAAGATTGAATTTTTAGAACGATCTTTTTTAGTGATAGATTAAAAATTAATAAAATGATATTTCCAATCTACTCTACATTATCAATTTACTTAGTCAATATTTTATATGTAGCCTGCCCATTTCTCAAATAATATAAAGAAAATCTGAAAACACGTGAGCTTTTGACGTCATTTGTTATTGACACGTTGCACTTACCTTCTCATATAATCTTTGAGAGGAAAACATATTACCGCTTAAAATTAGGTTCACTGATATTTATAATAAGTTTTGCGTATCGTTTTTCTGCAGCATTAAAAAATATCATGTATTTTACGTGCGCTGAATTTCGGAAATATTTCGAATATCCGATATAGTCGATAATCTATTATGGAATGTATTTTCTGTTAAATTCAGAATTTTAAGTAAAATAAAGTTCCAATATTTCACCAGTGTTACACGGAAAAAGGTTTTACTCATTTATGTTTTTTTGAACTATTTCTACATGAGGCAATAAATTTTGTATCCCATTTTATTTTTTTTAAATAAGTATTACTGAAAATGCTGAATATAGAACCATGAACTTTTCTCAAAAAATATTTTCTTGCTTTTTGAAACTGTATGATGTAAAATTTGTTCCTCAATTTTCACGTCTATATTTTATGGATGTACGGACATAATCATACGCAATAGTTTAGTTTTGCATTATTTAATATTTAATATAAAGTTTCTTCTGTTGAGATGAACTAATTTTGACAAAAATTGCACTCTTTATCAAATATCTCGATATTTATTAAGTCAAAACCATAATGGTGATTGGAAATTACTAAATTAATGTATAACAATCGATTGATGATGTTTAGATAATATCGTCTTTATTGGTTCTATTATTTTGTCCACACATATTAAACTATCTTTATGCTGCATAAAAGATAAATTAGTTAATTTGCCATTTTTGAGTGAAGCCTTAATTCAACGCACATTGAAGATCTCACGGTTCTTTACGTACATCACTTTTATTATACTACCGAATATCTATGCTGCGCACACTATTTTTGTTACAGGATAAAAACATGGGTTCCACGCTCTCTAAATCAATAAATTTTACAATAATGTAGGAATTTTCATATGGCAAGCAGGTATTTTTAAATTTAATATTTCAACAACAATTAAGTTTGATACACAATCAGTTTTTCCTCAAAATGAATAAGCTGAGCATGATTGCGGTCTGAGGTTAAAATCAATAAAATTCGGATTTAAATAAAATTGTGACATTCAGTTTCTAAACCCAGAATATAACGATTGAGTGTTGTACATGAATGTAATGCTACGTAAAAAGTGATTTTATGTATATTGAGGATAGACTTTTTGTAACAAAAAATAAACAATTTTTGGGGAATTTATATCTGAATCGAAAAATATAAAACGTGAGGAAAGGCAAGTCGCCGGAAGGAGAAAGAAACACAGACGTCTTGACGCACATAACTCCCACGAGTTGGGGGTGCATCTTGGGTTTCTCCGAGTTATTTTTTAGCTTTCAGAGACACGGGGGTAGAGTAAGCTACGTCGTAAATTGGGGTCATCGAGACGAAAGAAGAATAAGACGAAGCCAAAAAGGGCGAGGAGAAAAAGCCGGTTGCCGAATGTCAGCAGTTTTCGAACTACGTTACACGTAAAAGTTGCATCCGCGTCAAATTTTATTTCTTGGTACCAACAAACCTCCGTCATATACTTCAGCTTTCAACAATTTCTGACACTTCCTTCGTCACGTCAGTAAATAAACTTGTGAAATTTTTAGCTTCAAACTACAGAACGTAACTTTTGCCTACATGAAATTAACTTTCCAACTTGTATTCCTGATAAAATCGATGAAAAGATTGGCTTTTAAAAGAATTTATATTTTTGTACGCGTATTTCGTCTAAATATCAATTTGAACTAAATATATTTTCAATGTACGTGAAAAAATTACAATAATACATGAATTTATATGGGCCTTACTACAGTAATATTAAATAAATGAAGCTAAATATACAAGGTAAAATATTTTACTACTAAAAATGAAACATATGATCAATAATTGTTATATATTTTATTTATCCTTCTTCTAAGTTGAAAGAATGATCTTTATTTTATTCTTCATAAACTAAATTTTACCGAATACAACAACCGCATTCCAATTTATCTGAAATAAAACTGTTGTACAATATTTTTTTAAATCAATTATTCAAATTTGTCTGGTCAATGTATTTTTAAGAGACGCTAATTTCGTTTTTTTTAATTTAATACTCCAACATTTGTTTGTAAGTATTATTTTTTATTTACTTAATATTTATATTTATCTCAACTAATAACGATGATAGTAAAGTAATCGTTAAGGACAGGAAAATATATTGAGATAAGTGACTTGGAATATGAATACCTAGAACAAATTTGTGCAAAAACTTAATTAAAATGTGACATACGTGTGCTATTTAAAAATGGTAAAATTAATGCACGTACTAACAAAGAAATATAATATATATAAAGAATATATTATGAAAACACATCAGCAACAAGTTGAATAGATTATATATAAACATATTTAGTTAATACAAATCGATGCACCGTACGTCAGAACCCGGTCTGACCAGTGTTGAATCTTACTACTTAAGTAGAATTGCCTAAAGTAGATAGCGCATTGTATAGCACTATGATAGTACACTGAAGTTTGAGGTAATTTAATGATAAAATAGAGTATATATAAGTGGATCTCTCAGTGTATATATAAGTAGAAAAAATAATCGGTGGAAAAAAGGTTAGTGGAAAAAATGGATTGGAGAAAATGGTGTACAATCCACAGAGTATTTACATTTTCTTATTTAATTATTTTAGCACATCGTGATATTAAAAAGAACCGTGTTTATATTTGAATGATTTGACATAACTGTCATAAGTTTAAAATTATTTATTTGTTAAAAAATAGAAGGATCTTACAGTTATTCCATTATAGATATATTCTTAAAAATTCAAAACAATTGTATACCAGAATCTTAACAACAAACGTTTTGTATTACCTTTATAGCATTTATACATACATTTAATGACTATTGGTATTTCACACTGCTCTGAATAATCTACATGCACTATTATATTCATGCTTTATATCATTTTTTAAAGTAGATAGATTGAAATCATGTTTCGTAAATTATAACAAATATTTGGCTATCCAAATTCAACGAAATTGCAGCATTCGACGATATATGTTATACTCTACATAAAGCAGAATTGAACATTTTTTTAAACTCCATCCAAATATGTTGATCAAAATTTGTATGAAAAATCCTGGAATACTCCAGCACCAAAATTAATGTGTTAAATCCCTTAAAACTCCTGTACATGTAATTGAATGCCGTAAGTATAAAATATATCATTTGAAATTATTTGTAAAAATAAATGGAAACACTCATCGATTATTGTTTTTTATATAATCGTCTTATGAAAATGTTGAACAGAATCTTTCCCGAGTGTCCGTTTCAATGGGAAGAATGTCAGATTTGTGTACAGTTTTAATTTTAGAGTAACAACAATTATATGAATTGTGAAATTGGTTATAAGCGATAACTTTTTATAGTATTATTGTTCAAATAAAAAGATTGCATTTCCCACACATCTATTTTCCCGCACTATTTTGATCCGTAAGATTTGAACATTTTAGAGATATATAAATGCCAGGAAAATAAACACAAAACATCATTGATATATGTAACTGCACTAATGGAAGACATATTCGTGTAGAAGAAATATTTATCTAAGTATCTAGAAATCTAGGTCAATAACGTATAATAAAACTACGTTTAATATAATCACTTTTAAGCCAAGATGAAGTTTCAAGTAGGTTAGTCAAGGAATTGTCTTCTCAAGTTTTCGTCCGAATTTAATGCGAAAATGCTCTATAATCATCATAATTTGTACGAATGCATTGTAGTTTCCTTATTATTGATGAAATCTATCTGCAGATTTAAATATATTCAAACAGTATTTTTCTCAAAACGAGGGTAAACATTTATTTACGAATATTAATCGCAATCTACACCTCCAAAATTTATATATTCAAAACAGAATGTGATTAAAGTTTATTCTAATTCAGAAAACGGTGTTATAAGGACTCAACTAGATGTTTGCTTGAACTAAATATACATTACTTTTTATTTCGGTTATGAAATTCCATATTTCATTATTATATCAGTATATACATATCATCTTTTGTTCTTTATATAAAAGTTTTTATACTTCATCTCATATTACAGCCTTCTTCCATCTGTGCGTTTCTCATCAACCCTTTTCGACATTTTGAAAGAGAGAAAACTCAACGAAAATTCCAGTTTCCGAGTATAAAACCCGATTTTCGCCCGATACATGATTGGCGAGCGGCTTTTCAACCTTTGAAAGGAAGAGTAACGAAAAAGGATTAGAGGGAGAAGTGTGAGTGAGGAACGCGAAGCATCCTTTTGAACCAAGAAACCTAAGAGGGAAAGGAAAAGTTCGATTTTCAAAAGGACTACTAAATTGTAAATCTTTGGATATTTTTAAAAGGAAACAAGATGTCAGTTACAAAATTCATGTATTTAATTTAATATTTTATTTTTCTCGTCTTCTTTAATCCGTTTAGGTTGATTAATGCTCGCTTGTACTGAACTGAAATTTTATTTACTCCTTTTCACATTTTTGGGTATTTATAAAAACCAAAAAAATTAAGATGACCCTAGGTATGAAAACCTCAGAAGTACTCCCCCGAAAACCAAACTTCTAAATGAATTCAGTTGGAGAATGATACCACACAAAATATTCAATTGTTTTCCAATGGAAAGTTTAAAACTTATTTTCTAAAACTCAACATATATTAAACCGTAGTCTCGATAGCAAAAAATGCACACAAGGTACAAAAAATATAGGAATATTAAAATCTTACAACTGCATTATATATAATTTTACAGTCCTCGTAAAAAGACTTATTGAAGTTAATATAAGACACGTTTCGCACAGCGAAAATAGACTAATTAATTTTCATCCGATATTTTTCAAAACAGTGAAACATATAGATATTTGATATGCACAAGAGTAGACGCGTACATAATATGATCCACTTATTAAAGGAAATATTCATATATACAACCTACGCCTTGCGGATATAGAATATTGAGAATACATGCACCTTTCACTACTCATGTGAAATTAAAATTTTCATATTTCAGATATTGATTAAACTATAACATGCATACCTACGCGAAACAATAATTTATATTATTTCTTTTTAATGAAATGCTTGTAGCAAATTAAGGAGAATATCAAATATGTAATTAGTAAATATAAAGCAAAAACTGATTTCAATTTATTACAAGCAGATTTTCTGAAAATGCTGAATATTTTTTTTGCTGAGTACTTTCTGAAGGTAATACATATATAATATAAATTCCTCCGTAATGAAAATTTTTCAAATGTATCATAGTAAATTTCTCTTATTTTTGTAATACTGAGTAACTACCTTGAACTATATTACTTTTATTTGAATTTAAAAACTTGTGTTGTACTCTAACTTATTTGTTTATTTAAATGTTTAAAAATATTTGTTACATTTTATCTTGTTATATAATGTTAACTTGTCGACTCAATCCG
This sequence comes from Trichopria drosophilae, assembly GCA_030407085.1. NCBI lineage: Eukaryota > Metazoa > Arthropoda > Insecta > Hymenoptera > Diapriidae > Trichopria > Trichopria drosophilae. The sequence goes on from CM059583.1 coordinate 160,383,374, forward strand.
ATATTAAACGAGATAGTAAGAAAAGACATTTAATTTATGGTAAAATGCGGACAGCTACAGGAAGAAAAGTAAAATAATTTAATGACAATTTAAATGTAAATATCATACGCCATACAATGCTGTACAAAATAGAAATGTAGAATTTAATCATCATAAAATAATACGGCGATATATAGCGGTTGTTGAAATCAGATCTGTTTTTTGCGATATGCCTCCCAGCATTTCCTTCCTTGCGTCTGTTCCATTTATTTATATTTTGCGAAATTTTAATTTTTAATAATTTACTGCCATATTAAATTATTTAATTATATCAATTTATTTCATATGTTAAACTTCAACATTTCAACAGACATCCTAAATAATGAAATTAAGAGTTCAGTTTTAAATTAAATAAAATAAAAATAATCAGTTTATTACCAGATGAAAAATGTTTTAACTAATAATGATAAAAAATAATTCAGAGATATTTAGATGAAAATTAATAAATATTACCTATCTATCTAAACACTTCAATCAGTTTAATAGCAGAAGTATACTTTCATACAGGTAATCATTCTCTTAGTGCAACAATTTCGTTACCCAATATTCGTTAGCAAATATTATTCTAAGTTAATTATATAATAGTTTGATTAATTCCTTTTTCATGTTATAATTATTATTATTAATTTTCCATTACTACACTTCTAAATAGAATGGATTATTATAGTTATTATAAGTAATTTTGTTAAAGTTATAAAATATTGATTTTTATATAATCAAAGGCTTGATCATGTATCAAAATACTAGCTCGACAATAATATCGAATTTAATGTGCGTGTGTAGTACATCAGACGTGTATTAATGCTACCAGTGCAATGGCAAGTTTGAATTGAGCATCGTATAACAGAACCTTGAAGTAACTCTGAATATATTATTTATTTATTTTTGTATATTACCATGTCTTAAAATACTTTAAAATGTCTGTATCTCGGTATACTACTGTGTATCTAGAACTGCTAGTAACAAACATGAAATTACTACTGTTTCGAGAGGATTTTTAATTTTAAATTTAAAAAAAAGTGTTAAATCGAATAAAGATTAGAGCAGTTACGAGTGATTCTTCACATGAACCTGCCTAAAAACTTTTTCTTTTTTGCTATAAAACAAGTTTTTGAGGTGTACAGAAAAATGAGACCTTACCATTTTTCGCAGTATGACTAGATTTTCATCGCGCCGGGTCTTGTTTACATACGATGACTTTTTTCCGTGTAGTCACTATAAAAGTGCGTGCAGATTTATTTTTTTTTGTAACACCGTGTCATCTATGTGAACAAATGAAACACTTTGTTCGCCTTTTAGACAAAATAAAAATTGAATGGGGGTCAACAATGGATATTTCGTCCTTTTATCTGTTGAACTACATAATCAGATATGTATGAGTCCCTAAATGACTATACAGCAGTGATTAAAAGTATTCTCGGCAATTTACTTATGCAAAACTACGATCAGAACCAATGCAATGCAATAACAAGGCTAAGTCCAAGGTCGAGATGTAAGGGTGAAATCAACATTTTCTGTGCAACTCTTATGAAAGATAGTGTGGATCTGGTATTGGTGTTAATCTTCAACAAGATAGCCTTTCACACCTAACATCACCTTATCTTGATCTTGGTTTTAATATTGGTTCATATATTAGTATTACATGAGTGTCATTAGATCTTTGGTCAGTGTCATGGTTCATACCGATAGTAGAAACTATTTTAAGACCGAAATTTCAGTCTTAATTGTGTTCTCAATTAGCAAGATCAAAAGTTATATACATATAACTATAATGCTGATTAGTTATATTGGTATAAACCAAATCCTAGTGATTACGACGCAAAGGGAAATAACATTAAATTTCACACCTTAGTGATGAAACTTTATTATCATATTCTGATAGCAATATCAGACTAATAACCTGAAGCATTAATCGAAATTATTCGTGAAAATTAAATAAACGTTCCATATTTCTCTGAAAAATACAGATAATTAGTTAAACAGCAAAGTTGTTTTTTTCCACTAAAGTCCATTAAAATGAACTTTTGGCGAATTTTTACTTTATTCTCTAACCTGATGAACTTTAAACATAAGTTATCCGCGTGAAAGTTGCCTTGCGACATCATATAGCACTTCGTTACTTGGAATGCACAAAGCAGCTTCTGTGTTTACACATTTTTACTTATACTACTTGATTCAAATAACTTACAAAAGAAAAAATCAATTTGCAGAAATCATATTATCTTATATTTAAAATGATGCGCTATATCGACAGGATTGTATTAATTTTTAATTAACACAGTGAAGTTTTACTCCACTTCCTAACAAGGAACAACACGTATTTAGGGAGAAGCTTAGTTTTTGAATCTGAAACCAAGGACTCCATCAAATGTGTATATGATTGAAATGTATACACAGGGTGGATGTTATAAAGAATCTTATTTTGTGGATAAAATCTCATAGGAGACTATTTAAATCAATATTTATACTGATATAACAGCAATGCTCGTAGCAGAATATTAATTACAAAAATTACCTTCGCTGCCACCTCGCGCCTTGTGGGGCCCAGGACGATCCCAACTTTGTAGATTCGAGTCCAGTCCCATGACATTTCACTTCGAGCACGATCTTAAGTAGTTTTTCACACGCGCAACACTTTATTCCCTTTTTCCACCCAGGCCGGCTTGCTTCCTTTCTCTCAATTCCCTCACGACGTACGTCCTCAGTCACTCGGCAAGGAAATGCAATTATTTCAGGCTCCAACTTTCCGTTGGGTATTTTGCACGCTTTAACATTTTTTTTAATCGAATGACGATGTCAGCACTACCGCACTTCCAAGCAACGTTTCCAGATCGAAGATCACGACGGTTAGTTGATCAAAGCCACGATTTACGCGACACGAGGACACTGGAACTTTGTTTTACGAGGATCGTTAAAGCAGAAAAAACAATGAACGTCCCAACTGACATTGAGAACGAGAAAAGTGCGCTAGTGACGAGAATAAGACTGCCTATTCATCCGGTGCGGAATGCCAATTTTTAATGGCTGGGGTGCACCGCTATTCCTTGCAATTAATTCACTGTCGTGTACTGTTTTTTGTCGAGCCACTTCATTGCCTTCAAAAGTGGAGAAACGTTGACCTACATACAATAAATTCCATTTTATTCACTTAGAAAATATATATTTTCTTAAATTTATTCCGTAAATTAATTTAAACAAAAATTAATAGTTAATCAATATCGAGAGTTTTATATTTGAGAGTTGTTTGCTTAACAGTAGATCAACATACATTTACGACTAATAAAATTAAAAACATGTAGTATCAACGTAAGGTAAGTAACTTGTTTTAATTATTGTTGTTACTTTAAGGCCTGATGTTTTATTAAGTTTAATCGTTAATAAATAAAGTATGTACGTAGTTATTGGATAGATTCCAATATCCATAGAAGGATGGATAGATTTAAATGTATATGCATTTTTTCCTAAAGTGTATTTTTTAATGCTTTGATATTTAGAACTCATTTCGAGTTCCCTTGTGGTGGGATAAATAGTATATGGAATAGATACATTATGTACATAAGGACTTTCAAATATCGATGCATTTTTGTTTAAATAGAAGGGAAAAAGCCGCATAAACATTTGAAAGTTTAATTGATATTAATTGTATCATAAACAGTATGTTTCTGGTTCTATTCTAGTTAGTTTTTAAGAGGCTCAAAGCTCACTTACAGGAGTTACCTGTTTAGAGGCATTTCTATTTTAGTTAGTGTTCATTAAGCGATGTCTTAATAATGTTTGTACATTTACATTAAATTTTGTTATATTTAAATTTTTGTAAATTTACTTAAAAAATGCACTTGCTTTTTTATTAATATTTAATTTATTATTACATATTTTTATTTTTAAATGACCTCAAAGGCATTTTAAAAACAATACGATTAACGTTATGTAATGTTCTTATGAATTTTTATTTGTTTTTTATTATAGTATACAAGGATAATGTGTAAGTAAACCATTCATTGGCGCAAAAAGACGGCCTTTGCGAGCTTTCTGAAGTATATATAGTGGGTTATACTAACTCAAATTTTAACAGATTTCAATAAAAAATGGTTTCGCCATGTCGAAATTGCATTTACAATGGAATCGTTCATTTTACCGGCTGTTTATTTGTTACTAATAATAGTTAACTTTTTTTATTTTTGGTAATACATATATATACATATATTATTGTCAGAAAAAATCACTTTACGCACTACTTTACGCACACTGTAACAAAAAATACTATTTATGTTTTTGAAATACATAAAGAAAATATAGGTATTATTTAATAATATACATATAATATATAACAATTATTTGTGTCTTTATATAATTATTTATTTGTTGTCATGGTCCAATTTCTGGTATAACTTTATCACATTTTACGATATTATTAAAATTTCAGATACAAATTTGATGAAGTTACTATGTAATCATGAAAAGATATTTATTATAACTATTCCCTCGCATGCTAAGAAGCTCTGAAGGCTTTCCTCTGTTCTGAATTTCCATATATTTACAAGATGAAAATGAATTCCAAGTGGTAATATTTCGTTTTCATAATTATTATATAATTGACTATGCAATTTAATAGTTAGTTCTAATCATTAAGATGATACTGAATTTACAAAATAAACGCACAACACACGCATTTCGTGTGCTGAATATTCGCACAAAGATATATATGTAGTAGTTGCAACTTTCTATGGTCATTAACTCGAATCATTTATTTTAATGAGATTTACCGCAAATGAGGTATTCATATCAAGTTTGTGTAATTATACTGAACGTAGGTTTATTTCGTGATACATGTTTCTTCAGAAAGTTAGCTATCCTCTATGTATTACATTATATTACGCTACATTCATTATAATTACGAATGTGTAAACAAGTTTACGACTTTGATGCTAGTTTTTCTTATTATGTAAAGAACGACTGGTACATGTACAAAAATGTTTCATAATATAACCTTTATATGCATTTAATAAACTTTTTCTCACTTCTATCAATAAATCTATTACAACGTTATCTTAATATTTTGTATGCGGGTAAAATTAAGCATTATTTCTACGGTAGGAGATATTTAAACATTCATAAATTTTTGTAAGAACCATTTAAAAGAACATCAAACAACATGTTTCCGGTATTAATTGAAATCGAAAGACTTGAAACAAGAATTTCAATGTTATTTAAATAAAAAGTTACTAAAAGGGTTTCTTTTCATTTTACAATTTACTTTCTTTAAAATGGAAAATTTAGCATGTAAATATTAACCAGGGGAATAGAAATAAATAGTTACATTGCGTTGAAAAATTACTCTGACGTTCTCATGGAATTAAAAAACTCTACAAAAAAAAGACTTTTATGAAAAACTGAAAAGTCCTCTTTTTTTCTTGGTAACTGCTTGCTAGCTTCTACTGTTAACCCTTTACGGACCAAATGTACATAAATAAAGTTTGACAGTACTTCTTAGTAGTAAAAATGCTGGAATCACCGTTTTTTATTGCTCAAACCCTGCTCTTTCGAATTGTGTATCGAAAAAGCCGCAAATTTAAGAATAAAAGAATGACCAGTATTTATTTAACAAAAATCTGGATTGTAGGATTTTTTTTTCACTTATCGTTATTTTTTAATCATTTTCAAAATGGCTACGAAATTCGATTTTTTTTATATCGTAGTCGCGTATACTCAGATGACTGACCCGAATGAAATCACGTCAAACTTGGTTTCAGGAGCTTTTAGGGTCGTTGACTCCCAATTTGAAGCTAGTTTTCAAAAATCCAAAATAGGGAATCAAACGAAATAACTTCATTCTTGGTACTCGATGATTTTTGGGGCCGCTGACTCCGGATTATGGATCCGCCAGTTTGAAATTTAATTTTAGTACTTCGAGGTATTGTAATGTGGGAAGTGATAAAAAAATAGGGATAAGTGAAAATAAAAACGTAAAAAATTCCTGATTTTTGTTGAATAAATGCTTGTAATTTGTTTACTTTTAAATTTGCAGCATTTTTCGATACACAATATGAAAGAGCAGCGTTTGGGCCATAAAAAGCGTCAATTTCAAATGTCACTTTATTTTAGTACTAAAAAGTATTGTCAAACTTTACGTTAATGTACATTCGATCAGAAATCATAATCTACATCTAAAGTATTATTCCTGTTCAGTTATCCCGCCTCAAATACAAATTATACACCAAACAAAAAACTGATACTCATATGTCGAAAATATATTCATATTTGGTGAAATAATATAGATCCATCGAATCTTATAATTTTACGATTTGATATGAATTTTGACTTTACCATTGAGAAATAATTTTTTACATAAAAAATATTAATTAGGCGTACAACTAATAAACATTTTTTATTCAACAGATTTTCATAATTTCAATAAGAATTATGCAGTAAAAGCAAACTGAAAACTGATATTTTGCGAGTACTAAAATATACTCTAATTTTTATCAGTCTGTGAATAAAATACGTCCACCTGGAATTACATTCCTAGCATTTTATGGTTCGACTTTTGTAATTAAATTCTTCGGAGCATAATTTGAGAGACTGAACCGAAATTTCGCTCTACTTTTTTGAATTAAATGAACTCTTTTATCTCCAAAGGATATTCGAGAAATTTAATTGATATTTACTCTTTCTTTTATATACCAGCGATATCGTCAACTTTGAGTATTTTCCTTTGTAACTTTCAACAGTTAGTAGATTCTGTTAAAAAGATTAACTTTTATTTTCTAATATCAAAACATCAATTATGTTATTATCCTAAATTTTGAAATAATGCACTGACGAATATTTTTAGGCATGAACTGGATGGAACTTTACTTTGTAGCATAAGAAACGTATGGATTATATGACATATAATGTGTAATATAAAACTTGTCAAGTATCGGAAATTTCACTTTTTAATTTATTATGGCATTAAAATGGGTCGAAAAAAATAACCCGACTGCAATGCTGCATCTCATATTCTGGGATTAATATGTACTTTAACTTTTACAAAATGCACATTTCTGTATATAGGTTGAATTACACGGAATTAATATAATATCCAAACAAAATTCATAATTTCAACAAACAATAACATTGCGCCTGTTTGTCAGTTTAAATATAAAATATTTTTAATATAGAATAAAGGTTTACATTTCACATCTTTGCATGATGTGTTATATACATTATGTGTAATATATGTGACGCCGGTTTGCCGTAGACAAAAGACTGCTCGAGGACAGCAAGGCGAAGAGGAACTTCGCAGAATGAGAATGTCACACCTCAGACGAAGTGCAAGTTACAAAAATTACTATCGCCATCGTAGCTTGGGAGTCGCCAACAAAATGAAGTACAATTACCAAATGGAAATATTTTCATTAATATAAAAATGAAACATTCATATATTACAATTCCTCAAATACGACTAGTAAGTAGTATTCGTACTGTGACAACATTATATTTTTTATTTTAAATTATTAGGATGAGCAAAATATAAAGGATTTGTAGTAAACTCGGCAAAGTAATTTTCGAATGTTCATTTTTTTCCATTTCGTCTTAGATAATTGCAGATGCATTTTTACTTCATTTTAATTTACAATATATTGTAAGTGTAAAAAATTTCAAAGGAAGATTTGAAAACCAAATCAAATAAATGTGCGTTAAACATAAAGTAAATAAAATACGTCTTGCCCGTATTGCCTCGAAAAGAAAATAATACGAGAAAGAAACAAGAAAAAACTGCAACCGAAGATGGCGTACACGGATGTCACAACAAGAAGATTAAGTATGAAAGATGGGAATTGTACCTGTAATTCCAACGCAGAAATGTCGAATCGACAGAATTGAAAATCGAGCTACGCTATAATAACTAATTATTATATAAATTAAAGTATTTATATTATCTTCTTCTATGTTAAAAATATGTCAAATATATGATTTACTGTGTAGCAAAAATGAAAAAAAATTTTAGTTTTCTGAGTGGAAAATTTATATTTTCAAAAGGGACACTTGGCAGGAAAATATTTTAGTTCTTAATCAATAAAACTTTAGTATTGAACCAGTTTATCGAGTGGACATTTAATGGTTAAAATATTTTTCATATTTTCTGGCATTCAATATTTAATTTCCTTGCAGCCATAAAATATCAAATAAAAACTATACCCGAAGAAAACAAGTTCCCGCATTGTGCGATCAGTTCACTCAGTGGAAAAAGATACGAGTTTGATAGTCGTGTGAGAAATTGATAAAATATAGACAACTTGGGTTACCACTCTGGTTAAGAAAAATGTCACTGGAGATAATGGACACAGACAACTTTATTATTGATACAAAATAGCATCACCTTATTTCATTTATATTTAAGAAAATATCGTCGTACACCTTTCTTGCTCTTTTTGTCTACACTTTCCCGAGAAAACTTAATGTTGAGTAAAGGTACGTAGTGGCAAGCAAGAATTTAATATGAAGGAAAATGATACATTATAGCCATAAATAGTAAATTGCATTACAATATTCTACACAGGAAAAGGTACATTACACCTTTATGTCAGGGGATGTATAACATTATCATCTTGATTTTTGTTTATGTTACTATAATTTAATTAATGTTTTAATTGAATGTAGATAATCGAATTTTCTATGCAATTTATCGATGCTTGTAGGCCTTGGCTACTAATTATCTATCATAAAAATTCTACAGTTACATGATATTTTAAATTACATTGCAAATCGTAGTTGAAGCGAGTAAATAGAAATGTAGTTAAAGTAAAATCAAAAGAAAATTTAAAATGTACCTATATTTTAATTGTACCGAAATAAGAATTAACTTGCATAATGAAATATTAATGTTTCTATTTTGATTAGGTAAGCCAATAAAATATGTTCCATGCATTTAGTTTAGGTTTTGGGAAACATGTTCTTACTTGATACAAATTCTTTGCTTTGTACATTTAATTTAAATAAATATTTATTTTCTATCATTGTCTGCATATCAGAGATTCTGATAAAGGATATTGAATATTAGGATAATTTTTTCAACATTTAAGTAAAGTTTAATGTAATTATTAATACATTTACTTTGTGCCCAGTATATATTACTTAATGTATGAAATTATTATTTAAAAATTTGTAACAATATTTTTGCTTAATGATATTAAATCTATACTAAATTCAAATAAATAACGATTTTTCCGATTAATTATGTAGTGAAATATCTTAAAACGATTTATCTCTTCATTTGGATACGATTTAAAACAATTTAATTCTGCTTTTTAACGGTTCAAATATGGACTGAAATGATTAAAAATCTGTAAAATCTTGATTTTATATTTAGGACAGTGACCGCTTTAAGCATCTTGCTTTTTTAAAATATTTATTTTGTTACTATTCAAATAAACTTGAATCAAGTAAATTTCATTTATGCAGGACATTTTTCTCTCAGTTTACAATATTTTACAGATAATATAAACAGGAATATTATGGCATACCATTACTTAAATTGTACAGTGTATTATTTAGTTATGTTAATTATAATTACAATGCAATTAAGAAAAGTATTTATCCAGATTTAAATATGAATTAAACTTAACTGCTTGCAAAAATATACAATTGAAACAAATATATACGCAAACAAAACGGAGATTAATTGATAAGGAACAATATGATTTTGTTACAAAACCAGAAACATTAAATTTGAGAGGAATTTCCGATTACTATCGTACGTTATAAAACTAGTTGCCTGTTTTATATTCAAAGCATTTACATTATGTCGGAAACACTCAGTATTTATATTTAAAATGAATAAAACAAAAATATTACCAATGATATAAATGTTAAAAATTGATTTTCTTAGTCCAACTATCCACTTTAACCTATTAACGCCTGAATAACACAAACTGAATAGCAACTTTGGGTTTTAACATGTTAATGCAAGATGTTTTTGGGTGTGCTCTGCAGTACTGGTTGCTGTCAAATAGTCCCTAAAAATCATTTTTTTACACGATTTCTTCCTAAAAAACGACCCATTCTGATTAGGAAAATGGGTTCTTTATGCGATACACGACTAAACGTGTTATTAATATTTGCACATGGAAAATATAAGGGTAGTTCGTTTTCAACATTTTTTTTTTCTGCAAACGCACAGAAAAAAATAATTAGTAGATTCTGCACAGAACTTAAGTAAAATTTACCGGAAAACTCAAATAACCATTGTTAATACAACTAATTAAACGTACAATCCTAATTTTCTGCTGTTTATTTGGAATTTACCTTTTAAAAGCTTGATAAACTTCAATGATGTATTAAAATCTTTTCGAAGTAAAGAAATTCAGATAATTTTTATATTTAATATAACTGGTGTTAATTTTCTTGCGGGTGCTATTATATCCTATAATTACAGGATATCTAGCCTAGTTTTTAGTTAATCTGTGATTAAACGTCATTTAAAAACTTACTACTTAAAGGCAAGCGTAAAATTTGCTTACGTTTTTGAATAAATTATTCTTTTAAATGAGACTCGGTAAATTTTACATAACTAAGTTTGGCAAATTCTACTCATGACTTTTTCCGTGTATGAGCCTAGCTACGCTAACAATCGAACATAAATTTAGATATTCTACTCATTTTATTAGAATGGTCTAGTTTATTTTATAATTCTCATGATGCTCAGTAATTTATTGAATCATATATTTAAGACTTTCGGGGAATGTTGAAGAATATTCTGCAATATGAACAAAATTCAAAATTAAATTTTGTAACATTTTTTACTATTTTTAGTTAAAAATGTTCAGTCGGGATTCTTTCTGGGTGACCGATTATGAATGTGATGTCAGAATTCGAAAATTCAAAATGGTGGATCCAATATGATGAAAGTGATTAAATTTGTCAGTGATTTTGAAAGGCTAGGATTTATATGAAAAAAATTTTGAAAGTATATATTAATAACACGTTTTTAGACATTTATTGTATAAAGAAACCATTTTCCAATTCAGAATAGGTCGTTTTGTAGAAAATAATCGTGTAAAAATCGCGATTTTTCATGACAATTTAGCAAAAATTTGTACAAGATGACATTTTGGGTTTTTTTAATGGTCGCATCATATATACCCAAAAACATAATAGCGATTTCATTAAAATTTGAGAGCCCGAAGTGGTCATTAAATTATGTGTTATTCAGGCATTAATGGGCTAATTATAGTAGCCTATATCATTTAGTTATCGAAACTTACGAATAGCACAATTCGTATTCTAATCTTTAACAGTCTAACCTGTTAAGTGTATAGTTTCAAAGTATTTTCTTAGTTTCTGTGGAGTACAAAATAAATTTAATAAATTATACTTTTAGCTCTTATTTAAGAATAAGATTAAATAATTTAATTAAGAAATTGCACTTTAGTAAAGTTTTGTTCAATCATTTCATAGTTTGATGAAGAATTTAAAGATAGGTATGATATCCATGTTTCTAAACAATTTCTACAAATATTGAGTAAGCTCAACGATTATTTAAATTTATAATAAATTTCAAAATCTCTACTAACAAGCATATTATTCATTTTTACGAATGTTTTTCACGCATAAAAAATTAACAGCAACCTGTCACTCGAAAAAAAAAGAAATAGTTGGTTCCGACAAAACTACGTTTATTGTTAGTTTTACTAGTTAAATAGTAAGCTTGACCAACTAATTTGTTGAAGTCACTATTTAGATAGTAACATTAACTAAAAACGACGAATGTGTCAAGACCTACTATCTAGATAACAGTTTTAACTATTTCATATTGTCATGTAGGTGGTAATTGCACTTCGTTGTAGTGGTTTTGTAGTGTATTCGCATAGACGAGAAAAAATAGTAATGTAACACGTAGCTTCACAAAATGTAGCAATCTTATTTCTGTCTTTTTTCTTTAGCTCTGTTACATTAGGTTTGCGGAGTTAAGCGAACTGCACAACGTAACTGCGGCTTTCACTGTAGCGTTTTTATGGGTCGCAAAAAATATTGGCCACTAAAAAGTTTTATAAGACAGGAAAAGGTAACAGTCAGATGTAAAATAACTGCAACTCAACATATATATTTTTCTTTAAATAAAGGAAAATCGTAAATGGTGGTTTTATTAGCTAAATTATTGTTGCATACAGAATTACCTAAAATAAATCATACGTAACACTGACATTAAAAGCATGCTTTTTATTCTTTTTACTCGAACTTCAATATATTTTATAAACTTAAGTTAATTTTTATTAACATTATGTACTAAATTGGTATTTATTAAAACATGCTAATAGCAATAATAATTCTGATTAAAACTTTCGCTTTTTTGTTTAATTACGTAATTGATACAAACACAAATTATTTATATTAATAAATAAAATAGTTACATATTATTTAACGTTTTAATATAGGGGCTGTACGATTATAGAATTGTGCTACTTGGTGCACCGCAGTAGAGGCTAAGCTCGCGAGTTCAAGGCTGTAATCTTGCACTCCAAAAATCCACTTTTCGAGACCTATTTTCCAGAATGAGGAAAGTTTTTAAAAATGATCAAGTACTGACAGATATAGAACACAGAAGCGCACTAATTACGAGCGAAGCACAGTACTTGATTTAAATCAATATTAGTCACTTAGTAAACATTTTCTTTATATTAATTAATATAAACTAGGAAGATTAATTTATCATGAAGAATGCATCGTTAAGGGCGAAATATTTGTAAAATGTAAAAAGAGAATATTAGTTATTAAATATCAAATTTTAATTAATAATTGATTTTTATAATTGATAAATGATTTCGCCACACATGTAAAGAATCCTTCTTTATGACAAATAAATCGTGTTTTGTACAGCAATTATATAATTCAATAATTTTATACGTTTTCAAATATTAATTTACTTTTTTCAGTCGAATAACAAATTATTCAATGTGCGACCGAAAATATCAACGAGAAATTGGTAGAATGTGTCGATATATTAATACTCTTTTGTATATTAAATTTACTGAAAAATTAGTTATAATTCTCATTTTTAAATCTGATTGAAACGTAATATAATGTTATAACGAAATACGTGGAATTTTCGATTATATTGTTATAATAATTTCACAAATTCATTCTATTTTTTAACTAGTAATTTCATAATATTGAAAAAGTTTCAGGTAAAATTAATTTTATATTTATTAATTGTATTTAGTTATTTTATTTTTATAGAATAAACAGTAATACACATGATGAAGACACACAAACATGAGTCGTTTAACTATGAAATTTTAAAATCATTTAGTAAGGGGGTAATTTATAGTAAGTTATATAATGTTATAACTAAATACGTGGGATTGTAATTATATTGTCCCAATAATTTAACAAATTCATTCTATTTTATAACTAGTAATTTCACAATATTGAAAAAGTTTCATTTAAAATTAATTTTATATATTTTATTAATTGTATTTAATTATTTTACTTTTATAGAATTAATAGTAACACACATGATGAAGACACACTAACATGAGTAGTTTAACTCCGAAATTTTAAAATTTATTAGTAAGGGCCTCATTTATAGTACGGTATAAGTATTTAGTTGTTGAATCAATTATAATGACATTTTTTAATTGTTAGCGTACTGGAGTACCTGGGGATTATTTAGTGTAAGATACATTTAGTATATTCGAATTTAACAATATATTAGTCACGGAAAATGTACTTAATATAAGCAAAAAATAGTTAATTTGGATAAATTAAATAAAATTTAATATTGGTAATCGGAGCCAAATATAAACTAATTAAGTTTAATGTCACTAAAAATAATTGTATGATGATCCAAGATTCGACTTTGAGAGAACACGTTAAATACTCCTACTGGAGTTTCGAACTACACAGAGCACATGTTTAGGGCTATTTACATAGAAAGTTATTGTTGCATAAACAATAGCATAAAATGATATTGAATACTTCAGTATTATTAATAATTCTTTTAACAATCGTGAAATCCTTGTTTCTACAATTACCCATTATTTTTTTGGAATTACATACACTTTTTAAAACTTGATGTACAGAAAAATACAAAATATTTTATTAAAACTGCTAATTAAAGGTTAATTATGTCAAAAAATTATTCGAAAGATTTTGAAACTCGTAAACATGGTACTATCACGAATGTTAAAAGCAAAGTATTAATCAGTGAAGCGAACACGAAGCTTTGCAACACACGCGGCCGGAATAATTTGTTAAAAATTAGTGGCATTACATCAAGTTAGGCGCGTATCGCATCCGACAGAGGCGCGATTATGACGCGAGATATCACCATCATTATATAATCCACGCGACTTTCCCGCGATTTTGCAAGTAGAGCAGGCGCCGTGTCTGGGAAGACGTCGACCGCTACTGGTCGAATTGCAATTGCAATTGCATCGGATGAGGGGGGGTCGCTGGGGGGTGTGCGAGGGGGGAGCTTGCGGAACTGGAAGATCGCACAAACAACCGCGCGCTTGAACTTTTACAAGCTTTTCGAAATGCGCTTCCGAAGACGACCGAAAGCTCGCGAAGCGAGCCGTGGCCCGTGCCGAGCGAGACTGGCAGCCTGGCGATGGGGCCGACCAAACGAGGGCTGACCTACTTCGCCAGCGCCGAGAGTGCGCGATTCGCGTCGCGCGCATTGCAAAAAGGTCCTCGTTAGATCCCTCGGCGCCCTTCGACATGATACATCCGCATCTGTATGCGTCGCTGCCTGCCTGCCTGCATGCCACCTATACCACGTGATGGGGTTCCCTTTATTCGTTTCGATTAAAGCGATCATTAATCCCATATGAAACTCGCACTGTCGACGCCAGGCAAGCTAGTTTCCTTTGTTTTTACGGACAATTGTATCGACGAGATCCGAGCATTCGTTCCTTGGAGCATGAACGTCATTTGTTGTTATTGTTATCAACATGAAATTTTTGACATTCTTGAACTTGTTTGTGATAGGGGAAGACTGGGCGAAGTGACGAATCTCGAATATTTCCATTATGATCCTACTGATTGGAAAATATCATATGTGGTTTCTTTGTTTACACCATTTTTCACATTTTGAGGCATGATATTTCATTTTTTGTTCTCTTACCTACCTTTGTGAGCGAGAAATGGAATTTTTAAACAACATTTTCAAGTCATTTTACTGTACTTTGTTCTGAGATTGGTCAATATTTTCATTTTGGCAGTTTAATAATCAGGATTTATATATTTATTCTAAAAGTATATTTTTTGGGCTTATTTATAAAACATGAATTGGTTCTTTTTTGTGTGTTCTCTATTCCGTGATTATTTTTTAATTTAGAATTCCCTTTTGTTGAATGCATTGAGTAACTAAAGACTAAGTTAAAATATGAGATCCTGATATAATACGAGTATTCAAAGCTTTCGAAGATGCAATTTCTTTTTTTACTGTTGTTGACAACTTTGATATCTCTGAAGATGTTCATTCCACCAACGTGGAAATTTTATTTTTAGTAAAACAAACAATAAAAACTTGAAAGATTATGACTTCCACTTAATTTTATGATTGTCGTCTGAGAGACCTCTAAAAATAAGGATTCGCCACTTCATCCCGATATCGCCGCTTCGCCCCGTGTTTTTTAAGTTTTTTAAATTGTCCATACTAGCCATCTGTAAAACATATACCGTAAGTAACATGCATGTAAAAATTGACTATGAAATTATCTATGAAATGGTACTTTGCATCATCCCAAATTCGAAATTCAAGGAGAGATATAATACACGGAAAAATTCCTCGCCGCTTCGCTCCGCTTAACATTCTAACATTATGGGGGAAATTCGAGTTTGATTTGATGACATTTCGGGGAGTACAAAATGTTTTCATCTGTGGTGGAAAAAAATAAACAGAAACTATTAAGAAAAACATCGTTCGTTAGTAGTGGGAGAAATGCGATAATTGACAGAACCCTCGTTCTTCATTTCTTGAAAGATAATCTTTCTCGCAGTATTTGAAAAGTATATTTTCGAACAAATCTTATCTTTGGGCGTTTTTTGTGTATAATTTTTGGTGTTCCCACTAATCATACCGATGCGATTCTTATTATCAGGTATTTGTGACGTGTTATTTTCCTGTTATTTTATGAGTTCTAATTTTAATTATAATTTTAATTTGCTTTGATTGTGTTAAAGTTAATTTTTATACAAAAAATAACCTCTAAAATTCAATTAATTAATTAGTCAATTATAAAGACATCTGTAATAATTCTGGAACATTTCATCTATTATTTTATGTACGACCATAATAATGCATTACCTAACAAGGGTGTAAAGTATATACTTTTATACACGGGCGGGAACTGCACTGACGAGGCGCCGAGTCATGTGTAAAGTTCCCGCGCGTGTGTACAAAAGCATATACTTTAACCCCATGTTAGGTATCCTATTTTTTGTAATTGCGTGCGTAAAGAGACTGTGGAAAGTTTTGAAGCCTGTTTGAATGCGTAAAGTAAACTTCACGTATGACCGATCACTTTACGAAGATCGTCGTCGGGAGTGCGTAAAAGTTTACTTTAGGCGCGAAAGATAGGCATCAAAAGTACGTTACAAATGCACGCAATTACGAAATAGTAATTTTCGACACAAGTGCGTAAAAGTTTTTTCTACGAATGTGAGTACATCCATAGTGAGATATGATACACGGAAAAAACATCGCCGCTTCGCCTCACGTTCCCCTACTAGTCCAGTCACTTTGCACTTTCACTTGCAAATGTTTATCGATGCAATCTTTTCAGCGGCAGATATTTTAGCATCATAATGTTTTGATTTAATATGGAGGTATTCATTAATCATGACCAATGACTTTACCCTTTAACGCCCTACTTTTTTAGAAAAGTGCAATTTTTTTCATCTTTTGTATTTAGGGATTTTTTGGGTCGCTATTACGAATATGAAATCAGTTTCTCAAAATTCGAAATGATGGTTCCAATATGGCGGATGAATATTTTTAAAATTGATCGGATTTGTTTGGAACTTATTTTTGTGAGGTTTTTTGAGTCGTTGATTACGAATGTTGGGTTTTCTTTTAAACCATTTCGTACCAAAGTGTCCGTTTTGTCCGTCAGCGTTCAAGAGCGTATTATTATATATTTTCAGCCCCTAAAATTTGCCATGCTATCTCATCGAAGTCTTCGACATTATAATTTTGAATTTACTATTTTTGTCATTCCCCGTTTTCCTGATTTAGAGAAGAGATGCAAATCGATGTAAATAAATGTTCATACACTCAAAAATTCTTCACTATGCACGCACATGCACTCGCTCGCACGCACGCATGCGAAAACACACACACACGCGCACACGCGCGCGCCTAAAATAAAAAAAAGTTACAAAGCACTGACGAAATAGATCTTCTCGAATGATAGAAATTTCAATTGAATTCAATTTCATGATGACACACTTTCGGAAAAAATGTCACTGAAAAAAAGTTCTTAGAATAGATCAGAAAATACACTGAATTTTCAAAATTCCAAAATTGGGAGAAACTCCAAAAGTGTTCAAAAAATTCTGAAAAAAATTCGGCGCATTCTTTAATTGATTCTAAGAACTTTTTGTTCAACAACAAGTTTTCAAAAAGTCTACCTATTTCCGACAAATCATCATTTATATTTCCATTTGACTGTTATGGGTTAAAGGTGGTTGTAAAACCCTTAGATGTAATAAATAAAATAAGCACCTGTCATAACTCTTTATATTGGACTTCCCCGGCCCTGTTTTTGGTAATTTCACTAAATTTTATGGTGTATTTCGCATTGAAAATTGCACTTCTTTGAAACAAAATAGCCTTAAAACTACCCGATATTTTTTTTTAATTGAAGAAATTAGGAGTAGGACAGTGTTTTCTAAATAACATAAATCGATAGAGCGACATCGAAAATAGAAGACTAGGGCTTTTTCGCCTTTTTAAGGGTTGAAAATATATAGTAATACGTCTTTTGAACGTTGACGGACAAAACGGACACTTTGGTACGAAATGGGGTAAACTACTTATGTAGGGTGGAAAAATATTTTTCCTATTATAGTGCGCAAAGTTCGATTTTGCGCACGTATTTGCGTGTGCAAAGTGCCACTTTCCCACACTTTACTGATCTTATAAATTAGCGTACGGTAATGAAAATTTGCGTGCAGTAATGAAGTTTTACGTGCGGTAAAGTAGCGCTATAGGTATACAGACATGCAGAATAGACCTGTCAAAACTTTCATTTGTTTTACTTTTCAATCGCTGTTCTTAGTTAAACGATAGGTGTAGGTTAATTCTATCTAAAATAGTAATGTCATTCAAAATGTACCCGAAAACGCGAATACGAATAATTATTTAAATTCATTAAAATTTGTTCAAATTAGTAATTGCATTGTAACAATTAATATTAATAACAATTAACAGTAATAGCGATAATAAATAATGTATTACATAGATATTTATAAATTTAGTCTATTTATTACAAAAGCATTTAAAATTACTGTTTTTGGTCGGGGGGGCTCTGCCCCCCCGAACCCCCCTTCTCCGCAGCCCTTGCACCGCCACTTTAAATGTTGTATATACGTGTCGAACTTTGCGCACTTAATAGGAAAAATAGTATACGATACGAGTGCGCAAAGTAGGTATTTCCCACACGGGAAGCTTCGCTCGGGTGACAAACTGCGCTCGTGTGGGAAATACCTACTTTGCGCACTCGTATCGTAATGTACTATTATTTATTACTCAACATTACTAAACATTTGATTTATACCTAGTATTCAGACGAAAAATAATTTTTCCGTAAAAATTATCGAAATTGTTCAGAAATTGTCTGAGGATATTTGGAAAATTTGTAATGGGCTTACAGTGAATCTTGTCGAACGCCTCCTCAGTAAATACGTAACAAAGCCCCGTAGGTTTCAAAACTACAGTTTCGTAATCCGAAATTCTAAAAACAAAAGATAAAATAAAACGGGATCAAAGTTCTATCTCCTTCTCACGGTTGATCTCGGCAACTACCAATAAGTAGGCTAATAATAAACACTCAGAAACATATTTTTATAAAAATCCATCAAGTTCTTAAAACTCGTCAACCATATTGAATCCGCCATTTTGAATTTCGAAAAACTGACTTCAGATTCGTAATCAGCGACCTCAAAAACCCCGGAGTAAAGTTTCAAGTGAATCCAGTCAATTTTAAAAAATTCGTCGGCCATATTGGATCCGCCATTTTGAATTTCGAAAAACTCACTTCATATTCGTAATCAGTCATTGTCATTTTTCTTTAACTCTTGCCATTAACAGTTTTTTTCATGAATGTCATAATTAATAGTACATTACGATACGAGTGCGCAAAGTAGGTATTTCCCATACGAGCGCAGTTCGCTCGCTCGCTTCGCTCGGGTGACAAAAAAGCGAGTGTGGGAACACCTACGCAGTATTAAGTGCGCAAAGTTCGACACCTATATACAACATTTAAAGTGGCGGTACAAGGGCGGTGGAGAAGGGGGTTCGGGGGCGAACCCCCGAAAACAGTATTTGTAAATGCTTTTGTAATAAATAGACTAAATTTATAAATATCTATGTAATACATTATTTATTATCGTTATTACTGTTAATTGTTATTAATATTTTATATAAATTTTAATGAATTTAAATATTCATTCGCATTTGCGTTTTCGGGTACATTTTCAATTACATTACTATTTCAGATAGAATTAATCTATATACCTATCGTTTTCCGTACTGAATAACTGCGATTGAAAAGTAAAACAAATGAAAGTTTTGACAGGTCTGTTCTACATGTCTGTATACCTATAGCGCTACTTTACCGCACGCAAAACTTCATTACCGCACGCAAATTTTCTTTACCGCACGCTAAATTATAAGATCAGTAAAGTGTGGGAAAGTGGCACTTTGCACACGCAAATACGTGCGCAAAATCGAACTTTGCGCACTATAATAGGAAAAAATTGTTAATTCTTATCGTAATATAAATTGTTTTCACAAAATAGAATAAATGTGTGGTGTTTGAAAATAAAAAATATTTTAAGTTTTTGGCAAAGTTATGAAGGTTGGTAGTCGAAAGTAGTTTCGATCAAAACCGCTGGGCGTTAAAGGGTTAAAAATGGTATAATAAAATAATGGTGAAAAAATTAGATACTGTTCAATTTATTCATTAGTAACTTAATCATGGTGTATTTGTTGATTTCGATAAAAAGAAATCGCGTAAGGTAGTAACGCGTTGAATAATCAAATTTTTAGGAAAAAGAGACTTCGACCATAAGTCATAGCATCGATTAACATTTAAATTACATTAAGTTTTTCTTAGAGTGGAAATTTAAATATTTAATTTTTCTGTAATTTTAATTAATCTTTATAGGATAAAAATTACATGTTTAATTTTTATAATAAATGACGATAATTGTTTTGTCTCATTTATTATCAACTGCGTATAAGCATTTGCTTCAATGCCATGTTTTATGAAATTTTAATCTTCGAAATTCTGAAAAAAACTGATTCTAAGATATAAATTAATAACATTGAAAAAAGTTAAAAGATTTTACCCAACATAACGTGTCTACACTGATACAGAAACATTTTATATGAAGATATCTTAAAAAATAGGAAACATTACTATTCTCCGATATGAATTTGAAGACAGACTTGCAGAATAGTAATCTCTCATAATCAAATACTAATGTTTACTATTACAGAATAGAATTAACAATTTCCAGAATAGGAATTTTTTTATTACACGAAAATTCCATATCTGGAAAAATATGGATATAAAGAATAATAAATGTAATATTTTTATCATAATGAAATATTTTTTGAAAACATTCTCTATGTTTGCTAATTTTTTTTCGTTATATAAGTAATTTAGACGAAAACAAAAAAATCGAAAAGTTCGATTCGGCATTGGATTGTTTACAGTCCAGCCGGTAAAAAATAGTATATTGTGTAGCTAGTGCGGAAAGGCATGTATTACGGCGCGGGCGATACTGCAGCTCGAGTCGTAGACGTGGGATTCAGCATCGACCAGGGGGGTGAAACTGTTTCGTTCATAACGGTCTCGCTGTGACCCCCTGGATTTGCGATCACTAGATGGCGCTAGTATACATGTGTTTGGCAACCAACGCACAGATGTTTTCCTGATTACGGTCTCGAGATATGACGATCCGCAGTTTTGAATCGGATTGGCAAAATACATACTTGCTCCAGGTCTTTAGGGTGGTCCTAAACACCTGGTGGACGTATTTTAGTTAAAGTGATGAAGAACCACGGTGTTCGATACCTAGACCCGGTATCGGCGATTGTAAGCATCTATAGTGCACGTATATTAGTTAAAAGGTCGTTACGATTATCACGCCGAAGTTCGCCGAGCACATGACTGCAAGCGCCGTCTGGATACATGAAGTTTTGAGATAAGTGGGAGGTCACGAAGAGAACCGACAAACCATAGGGAATATAGCAATAGTGTCACCCCCCCCCCCCCTGGCGTTACGCACGAACCCTTTAATTGTCTTAGTTGAATTATCTGCAGAGAAAGATAAATTTTTAATTTCATCTTCTAAAAAAACCGTCCTTAAAAATTCGCGGGTATTTATTAATTCGGACTACACCGACAAAGAGCGCTTTATGGCCTTCAAGGCCAGGGAAGCTCGCCGGGCTGCCATTGCTGCAGGCACTTCTTTCAGGCAAAAAGATAATATGATTGCCGTAAATAATGTCTGGCGGAGATGGTCCGAAGCTGACCAGGATTTCACGACTAACTGCGCCGGCCCAATTCGTGTCAGAAGACATTCGGCGGATGCTCGCCCGCCAAACGACGACCGGGGCTCGTCTGTCGCAGGTCAGCGCCTCTCTCCGTCTCCGGTTGTGATGGATACCGGCTTCTCTGAGCAAGTCTTCAATTCAAATTTTTAATTTGCCCCCGTCAGCCGCAGCGAAGTCTTACTACGCCGAAGCCCAGCATTGCGAGAGCGACCTCTCCACGCGCTACCGCGAGCGCTAAGCGCTCTCCAGATCTCTTAAAAATTGTTTTTTGGAATTCCCGCGGTTTTACTAATTTAAAGAATAGCGCTTTTCTCTCGCCCTTTAAAATTGTAAATTGCTCCGAAACCTGGTTGGATCGGCTGCTGATGTCGACGGTTTAGTTCCTGGGCATTCAGGAGTTTTTTCTCCAGCTACCCGCCATAGCAACTTCGGTCGCTGTAGCGGAGGGCTCTTACCCACCATTTATTCAGACCCTTTCAATGATTTCGCACAAATTTTCGACGGATCAGCAATCTGCTAGTCGAGAAGGTCACACGATGAACTCTGTTCGAGTCGCGGCTCCCTTCTGTACGAGTTTATGCAAATAAATAATTTTATACTGTTAAATGGACGTTGTCCGGGCGATCGCCCAGCACACTTTACTTTCCTTGGACAGAGGGGATTCAGCGTCGTTGATCTCGTGTGGGTTTCGGACATTCACTTGTCGTTCATTGCTGATCTACAAACGGATGTTGACCTCCACGTCCCTTCCTTCGGATCACCTCCCAGTAATTTTATCCCTTTTTTTGTATTCTGCGAACTCTGTTTCGAAGGCCTACGAGGCTCCGTCGGAACGCCGAGTTAAAATAAGATTTTCGTTGCCGAATGATGGGGTGCCTGATTTTCACAGTCTCTTAAATGAATGTCATAATTTATCTCCGTTGACGGATACTGAATGTCTAGACGTGGAATACGAGCGTTTTGTCACGGCCATCCGCGTAGCGGCGTCGCGGGCAGGTATGATTACGAGAACCGTTTTTTGTAACTCGCGAAAGTATTTTGATGGCTCGAAAGCCTGGTTTGATGGAGAATGTGTCTCTGCAAGGAGAGTTTTTCGCCACTCTCTCTACCAGTTGCGAAAGAAGGCGTATAGTTCAATTTCGACCCTTGCTTTTAAAACTGCAAAAAAAAACAATATCAAGATGTTTTGAAAAGGAAAAAGCGCAGTTATATCTCCACGATCTCTGAAAGGTTCGCGGCGGCTCGTAACTCGGCGGACTTTTGGAACGCGTGCCGTCAATTTCGAAAAAAGCCCGCCCCGGGTGCGTGGGTCTCTGAGGAGGCCTGGGGGGCATACTTTGCAGAGATTTTCCCCCGCGAAGTTTGTTCCCCGCAGACTTTTTATGGCACATTCGACCCTAGCCTGGGCTCTCCGCTCACCCTGGCCGAGCTTGAAGATAGCATCAGAGTGCTGAAGGTGGGAAAGGCCATTGGTCCCGATGAGCTACCGGCCGAACTTTTCAAATTTTTAAACGGTCCATGGCTTTCCCGCCTCCGCCACCTTTTCAACCGTATTTTTTCTGCAGAGGCGTTCCCCATGGGCTGGACCCTAGCTACGGTTTTTCCTTTATTCAAAAAAGGTACGCGTGACGATCCTGCGAATTACCGGCTAATTGCGATAACCAACGCGGTGTCCAAAATTTTTTCACAAATACTTTGTAAACGGCTCTCCGAATGGGCTTCCGCAAGAGATTTGTTACCCGAGGAACAGGCCGGGTTTCTGGCTGGGAGGAGCGCAGAGGACAATATCTTCTCGCTCCTCGCCACAATTCAGATATCGTTCAGACGACCCAAGTCAAATATTTTAGGTCTGTTTGTTGACTTTAAAAGAGCCTTCAATTCTGTCCGCCACGCACTTCTCTGCCGGAAGCTCTTTGGATTAGGCGTCAGCGCTAAGTTTATAAGAGTGCTTTCTGCTCTCTACCAGTCGGCTGCGGTGCGCTTACAATCGGACACTTCCGTCTTGCCTGAATTTAAAGTCACGAGAGGGGTTCTTCAAGGAGAAATTCTCCGCCCCCTTCTCTTCATTCTGTACTTGTCGGACATTGTAAGATTCTTTCGTGCGGGAGACGCGCGTGGAGTGGACGTTTCGCCCACTCAGGACCTAATGATGCTGCTGTACGCCGATGACCTGACTATCTTCGCGTACTCTCCAGCGGACCTGCGCAGAAAATTAGTTCTGCTCTCACAATATTGTCAGCAGAACCTCCTTACAGTCAAGACAGACAAAACGAAGATTGTTTGTTTTAGAAGGGCTGGTCAGCTGGATTCGCACTCCAGACTGTTCCACTACAAGGATGGTCCGGTCAAAGTCGTGCCCAGCTACAGGTATCTGGGTGTCCTATTCGCCTCCTCGGCGCGCGGCCTCCGACCCACAGAGGATGCTGAAGGCGTACAAACGCTGCGTCAGCCGCGGTTACGTCGTTAATTTTGACGACAAAAATGGATACATGGAAGGCTTTTTTCACTTTGTACAACTCCATGATACTGTCAGTCCTTCTACATGCGGCACCGTGTTGGGCTCTCCAATATTTGGACAGTCTGGAATCCGTGCAGATCGGCTTCTTTAAGAAGCTTTCTAGCTTGCCGAGGAACACCCCGGCCTACATCGTCCGTCTTGAATTTGGCATACCGCCCATCTCTGTTGAAATCTGCTCTAGAGCAATCAAATGGGTGGCTAAAACGCTTAGGCTGCCGGATTGCAGACTTCCCAAATTATTACTTTTGCGTTTAAGAGAATTGGCAGCAGCTGTTTCGTCAGACGTAACCTTCAACTGGACCCTTCAGCTGAAGGCAATCCTTGACAACGAAGGGGGGAGCGTATTATGGGACAACTTTAATGCGGATTTCTGGGAACGAATGGGACCGTCGGTGGTTGCTAGGTTTGCCGAGTCCTGCAGGAGAAACGATTTGAGGTCCTACTTCTCATCTGATTCTTTTCAACTACCGATTTACCGTCTTCCTGCGGACTCCGCTTACACTCTGTATCCTGCTCGTTCACCCCGGCGCTGCCTAAAAGTTAGGATGCAATTAAGACTAGCGACTGTTCACTCGCGTTCCTTTATGATTGCCGGACAACGCTACTTATATGATCCGACCTCGTCGTGCTCTCTCTGCAACTACAACGGGCAAGAAACGCTGCTGCACATTCTAACAGAATGTCCTCTGCTCGAGCCTCTTAGAGCAGTATTTACTAGGAGGTTAAATCAATGGCCGCTGCACCCAGCTGGGGTCCTACACTCACTAATTTGCGTTAACGACAACCAATCCGCGTCTTTATTATACAAATTTGTAGAAGCGAATTTCCGGAGGAGAGCTTTTCTCCTCGGCGAGTAATCTAACTAGATATCTGTGTTGTCTTTTATTACATCAGTTCGTGCCTGTAGGCAGTTGTAATTTTATCTGTAAGTCAGTGCAGTTCTACCCGTATGCCAGTCTATTTTTACCTGTATGCCGATTTATTTTTTTGCCTGTATGTCGGTCTAACTGTATTTGTATGGCGGTTTATTTTTTTTTAATGTATGCCGGTTTATTTTATTAATGCACGCCTTTTGCGCCACGCACTGTAATCCGAAAACCTCGGAACTCCCTCTAAATGGGCTATGTATCCCCTATTTATGAGAGAAATATATTATCTATCTCTCTAATCTCTCTATATTCCTAGCCTTTTGTTCTTGCACGAATTGACGTGAAAAAATTAATTGAATTCGTGCTCTCTAAATATTTGTTTTATTTCGGTTTTCTCGTAAATGGCAAGAGATGTTAATTTTGTTGATATATAGAAGAAAAATGATGCAAAATAAAATTGTCCATAAAGTATTGATAGGTAAAATTTTGTTTGTCTTACATACCGGCGACTTACCTAATACCTATTTGGTATTTATTTTCAAATCTGAGTTGGATTTCGTGCAAACGCAGTTCTCTGCAAAGAGCAGGAATTGAACAGAGAAATTAAATTTTATAAATAACAAACATTGAAATCATAGTATGCGTTTCAACACTAATTATTAGAGGACCGAAGAGAAGTGTACGTTTTTCAGATTGTATGTATGTTACCAGTTTTAATATTCAACAAATTCTCCTTTTATCAAAAATATTCATGCATATTAATTATTTTGCACATTAAGAGCATAATTTTATTTCTTTTGAGAAATATTAACGATTGTAAAATGCACCCAATAATCTAAAAATAGCTTTGGCTCTGCAATTCATTTTGGAACTGTCGGAATTTTTTTCAGGTGAAATCTTCACTCCTCATCTGAAATGAGCAGGGCGCTTCACCTAACAGGAGTTAAAGACCACTCTTAAAGAGTGAGATAAGTTAATGTGCTTACAATGGCAGGTATAAGCAGAGATATAGAAAGTGCAAGTACCTAAACTTCAAACATGTTTTAATACTTGGATTATGAAGTTTCAAATTTCATAAAAACAAACTAATATTAATTCAGAAAACCCTTACCTCAAGGTGCTGTTGAGTAAATTTGAAATTTTAATTTATTACATAAATTAAATACACCGATTGGTAAAGTGAAGCTCTTAAAAAACATTATAATTATGTCGATGTCATTGAAATAGCATTTCATTGCTGAAATAATCAAATTAAGGTTCAATTTAAAAACTCAGTATTGGCAATAACAGGGAATTTTAAGAAACTTTTGAGTATATTCCAATTATTGAAACGTTAAAATTAATATTATCTCTTGATGATATATATATTTACGTTATCGAAACAAAATCACGTCAGAAAGTTAGCTTAAAGATTTTGAACATGGTTTATCTTTAAAAACAATGAATTTTGTATAAAATATCATTCATGTTGTCTGCAATTAATAAGTACATACAAGTAAAATAAAAACGTTAATATAATACAAGAAATTAAAGAAGTAAATCACGATTCCAAAAGAAGTTCCTTGTCAGTTTTATTCGCATTGTACTTCTCTACTATAAAATGTTCAATTCTTATTCAAAGTTCGCCCCAATTGAAGTACCTAATATAATAATCATTCCATACACAGTGGCTCGCTCATCTTTCACTTTTCTTCAAGAGTGAAATTTCACTCCAAGGAATTTAGAGAGAACGTATCCTATGCTTTCAAACCGTTCTAATTTTATTTATTATAATTTCAGTTCATATTTCTGCTAAGTATGCTAGAGAATAAATATAAAATTATCAAGTTCCAACAAGAATTGCAGAGCTGAAGAGATTTTAGGCTTGTAAGATTAGTGTACTTATATATGTGGCGTTAGTATTAAATTTAGCGTTTATTTTAAATAGGATTTCAATTTAGTTTAATTTTCTTGTACATTATTAGTAAGTTTTATGGAATTTATTGTAAACTAAGTAACATGTTCTATGTAATAATCTAAAATCCGTAAAGGCACTTATAATCTGCAATACATGTAATATATTCTGTACTTTCAAATTTTGTTATTTGTGTTCAATGTACATTCAGTACGTATTCATTGTAACATGGTTGAAAATATAAAGCATGAAATATATCTCAGATTTGGGAAACAGGTTGTCAAGGCAGAAAGTTGACCTCAAGTCTGAATTTGGGTTTATCTTTCAAAATAAAATTGAGACTCACTGACACATTTTACATTTTATTTTATTTTTTCTGATCTTTTTCTTTTTTAAAATCATGTTTCAAGTGGCCGATGCACATTCAGGCATTAAATATATACGTATATATAATCTATATATTGTATATGGAATTTTTAAACCCGGAAAGTTTAACATAAATAAATTCCGTTAACTACTATACTATCGGGATCTTAGTGTACATATGACCGTATGAATTCATCATACGTGCAGTCTCCCGTATATGCGCATGCATCTCCGAGCCTAAACAAACTCGCTCGTGTTTGCGAGCTTATTTGTTTGCTCGTTTGTTCGATCCAACTTTTACGCAGGCGATTCGCGAGGGATCATATGTATTTTTTACTCTGAGATTTCATTACATTGTTTCGCAATTAATTACAAATATACGAGAGAAAATTAAATTAATTTTTTTTAATTTAACGAGCTAAAATTTTCCGAAATTAATGCGGTGAGAACTCGTATTGTTTTGCTCTGCAATCATACTACGAAATAATAATGCGCGGATAAAGAAAATTACGGTATAGCTATTTACGTGTTGTAATGATAGTGGAATTCGTGCGATTTTGCAGAGTTCGTAAAAAGATGGAAACTAACTTTGCAGTTACTGAATGTACCGCATTTGGGTCAAACTGGATCGATAATGCAACTTTTTCAACAGGAAAAAGTTTTTCGTATTCCAGTACGAAATCTTGACACAATGTTGCATTAAAAGTACCCAGAAATTCGCAGCGAGAACTCGTTTATTGTTAGGGGAAAATGTAGTACATTAGTGATGAAATACCTTTTTCTGTATTTTGAAACGTGCCATTCTTCATTTAATATTTACAAATTACCATTTTTATAAATGAATATAAGAAACTTAAATGGGGTTCTAGATGTTTAAACGTACATTAGTTCAAAAACGTAGAAATGGTAAGTTACACTTAAAAAAGCAATACTTAAGATAAGATATGTGACATGAATTAAGTAGGAAAATTGACTCAAAGGAAGGTATGTAAATCAGGCCACTTAGACAAGAACAGACTTATGCACTATATACACTGGCTGAGATTAAGGTGGGATAATTTTATGCATTTGTTTTTGCAGTGTACGCAATAAATAAATAGATACATCTTCGCATATCTCATTATTAAAAATATATGGGTCATTTCTGCTGTAATTTGTTGTTTGAATCTGCAACGCGGTAGTCATACCACACAAACAATAACCAAAGTCTTAACTAATAACGAGTATGTAATGACGTTATTATAGTACGTTGTCAATCTGGAGCCAACATTTTTTCAATTCATTTGTTATAATTTATCAAACAATTAACACACAATTTTATTGCAATTTTTTTTTCTTTTTGACAAAATATTTAAAAATTTAAATAATGTAATATTTTTCATCATTATTATGTTTAATTTCTGTGTCTTTTTTAATGACTCCAACATTGCGGACCAAAGTTAAAAAATGTTCTTGATCTATACCAAATATAATTCGAAATCTGCAAACCCCGAAAACTCTCGGGTAACAAGTTTCTGCTGTTTTCCATGTAAAGAGACGTTTATGCTTTAATGTACCGTTAAAGTAGTACGACCACACTCTTTGTTATTACCTATTACGAGTCCTTTGTTTGCGAGCTTCATTTTCAACATACAAAAATAATACTATTATCTTTAAAGTGTCCAATCCACCATTTTTCTAATGCTCTTTCCCATGGTTTTGTCATATCGCTGTTGAATTACCAACTTGGTATATTTTTTAGTTTATGCATTTTAACATAAATTTTGTTAAATAAACATTGTTTGATATGATATTGATATCCGGGTTCCAAAAATATGCTTTCTGATCGTTGAAATTTTTTATAAAAGTTTACCTTACTATAGCTGAGCACGCTAAATTGTACTTTTTATTTATTTATTCGTTCGGTTTTAACGGGCGAAACGCCCTTTACGAAAAAAAAATTAGGCGACATGTGGTTCCAAACGCTACGAAGGCGATCAACGACTGAATAAAAACCGTAATTAGATACATTATGAGATTCTAGTAAGACACGAGGCTCCCGAACATTATAAGACAATGAACAATGGCGAAACAGAGATACGATGTTTGCACAATTTACAAGATGATAATAAATTTTGAATGCATGCAAATGGTCGTAATAATCAAATAGTTGATGCAAATACATTACGAACTCGTGTAATAGGCTCAAAGTTGTGGTCAAAGAAACTCATTGGATTTCTGGATTTACTTGATATATACCTCAATACTCGATGTTGAACCGATTAAAAAAAATTAAACATAATATTAGTATGAGGAGACCATATCACCGACGCATACGTCAGGACATGTAAAACTAAGGTCTTATATAGATATAAAATTGTTTCTGGTTTGCGAAATTGAAACGAGACTCTCTTAATAAAACCAAGTAGTCTCAATGCTTTAACCGTAACAAAATGAACATAACTCGAAAAAGAAAGAGAATGATCAAACCGGAATCCCAAATCGCAAATGGACTCGACTGTATTAAGAGGCGTACCGCAAAGTAGATAGCCATATGCAAAGACATGTTTTTTCTTATGAAAAGTTAGGACCTGACACTTTTTCAGATTAGGAGATAGATCGTTATCCGCTGACCAAGCTAAAAGGTTGTTGATATCCATTTGCAAATTGGAAGCTTCCATTGGGCAGTTGATGTTAGCAAATAACTTGATATCATCAGCATACATTAGGCATTTAGCCGATCGAAGGCAGCCAGGAAAGTCGTTAATTAAATATATGAAAAATAATTGACCTACCCGAGTAAACATTTGCCTCCGGATCGAATCCGATACCGATCCGGGACCCTTATCTCGATTGAATTTCAGATCCGTGTCAGATCAGGATTGTAACGCTGCCGCACATCCGTAACGGATCCGGAGTCCCGGACGTCCGGCAATCCTGATCCGTCCCTGACCTGATCCGGATTTGAATCGGCGGTAACATTCAATAAGGTGTAAATACAGAAAATCTTGTCCAAATTTGCTGACGTGACCATTTAAAATCATGATTATACAAATGACAATGTGAAAGATAGTAAAAATCCTTTCCAATGCGTCGTTTGTATATAGGCCTTTGCTAATTTGTTATTTAGGTTATACACGAATAAAACATTTCTTTTTATTGACAGGTTAATTCTAACTATAATTCGAGGTTAACTTTCCTATTCGACAAAACTTATCTTCTTATTTTGTATATTATAATAACTATAGTTGTTAATTAAGCATACAATTAAATAATACACAACATAATAAAATAATAAAAACTGACAGTTCTTATATGCACAGAATATGAAGCCCTATACAACCTACAAATATAACATAACTATATCCAGTCAATGACGCATCGATTAAATTTTGCACAAATTTACAGAATTAGTGCAAATATATACACAAGAAAATTGTTCTGAACTTAACTAATAAATACAAAATTAATACAGCACATTAAAAAATTGAACACAATAAACTTCAAGTAATTTTTTAATCCGTAGTATATTCAAAATACATTTGTGGAAGAGATATAGCACATTGACGTAAATGGTGTTAACGCATTATCAGATTCGAATACGTATATGTATATGTTTTATATCACTATACAAAAATGTGATCCTTTATATATCCTTTCCTCTCAGATTAATTGCATATTATAATGTGAGCAGACCTGGGACAAAACACCGATCCATGTTTAATAATTTATATAAAATTTAATTATGCATTCAATAAAATTATCTATGCTCCATCAACCGTTTAATACAAAAAAATCGTTAAAAACTTCAACTCCAAAATCAACGTTTCAGAAGATGTATCCGATTGGACCTGGGTGACCGCTATAGAGAGCTTTATTGGTTAGGCTTGCAAATTCGATGTAAGTGAATTAAGATTAACAGAAATATCCCCAGGCTTCCGTTTTAAAGACTTATGCATGACTTGCATGACCCAGAGTTAAAAGATTATACATTATGTCAAATTTAATAAAAACCGTAGCTTAACCACAAATAGGACATTAAATATACAGTCCTTAATATTATGCACATGAAAACCACAATGTATTATACCACAATTCATGTCAGATAAAATCAAAGTTGTTGTAAACATTCACATAAATAATTAAACTCAATATACCGTGGACAAACGCGTAAGACCAGAACGAAGTAAACAGAATTTAAGGTAATTCAATATAAGAATAATTACTAATGACTGCACGAGCACAGCACATCACCTGACAATAGACCTATTGGCCATGAATCATAAAAGAATTTAGAACTATATACTGAAATACTGCATACAAATTGAATGATGAGTTCACAAAATGTTCAATAAAAATAAAAATATAGAGTATGCAGGCACTCCCGGGTAAAAATGATTTATATACGATCGTATAGCAATTGTATAGAATTGTATAGAAATCATATACAATTATATACAATTATATTCAAATGTATACAATTATATATGAATTTTGTCTCTATAGAATTGTATATGGCGGTATGTAAACGTATATGATTGTATACAATTGTATATAAGTATATACAAATATATACATTTGCATATATTTTTCTGTAATATCTGATTATCCCTTGTTAACCAGCAGCTATATGATTGTATATAGTTGTATATAAATATATACAGCTGTATACAGTTTTATAGAAATATATACAATAATATACAGTTGTAAATAAGATACGTAAAAAATATACAATTCCCGATATAAAACGATATTCTGCAGCCACCGCTGACGTATGTTGCTGTGTCGTTAAATTTACACCAGAATACTATAAATGGTGCATTTAAAATGGCATACGTTCAT
This sequence comes from Trichopria drosophilae, assembly GCA_030407085.1. Lineage (NCBI taxonomy): Eukaryota > Metazoa > Arthropoda > Insecta > Hymenoptera > Diapriidae > Trichopria > Trichopria drosophilae. The sequence goes on from CM059583.1 coordinate 160,415,656, forward strand.
GCTCGAGTTAGGTATTGATTGGGAGTGTTCGATTTAGGTGGATACGTATACCAATCGTATCTCAAACGTATCCCAATCGTATATACCGAATCCCGCATACCCAGTGTATCCATTCGGATCCGGTATACGATTGGGATACGATTGGTGTACGTATTCAATCGAACGCCCCCGAGTATCCGTATTCCGTATCCTTCCGTACACCCAGAAAAGTGAAAGTAAAATTACATTTCCGAGATTTTACAATTTTGATGACATATCCTATTAATTTCGTTGTAAAATTACATTTTTCGCGTAAATAACCAACGAAAACGCAAGGAAATTTACCAAAAACATGTAAAATTTACAACGGAAATGTAAATTTACAGCGTAACAGGTGTAAATAAAAATACCAGTAATATTCGTGGTAATTTTACATAGAATGTGTAAAAAAAAATGTAAAATTACAAGCCCACTGTATTCTGGGTTTCTCGTCAACTTGCGGTGGCGCTGTATGTCCACATTACAGTTTCGTGTAAACAGAACTGCCCAGCAAACGAAAACGATTAAAATAAATTCTAGAGGCTAAAAATGCACTAAAATTACTAAAATGAATACATTTAAACTGATATTTTTAATTTTCAATTCGTTTTCGTTTACTGGGTGATTCTTTCCAATTTACAGTGCACATGTAAAATTACATCGATATTATAGTAATTTTACTATAGCACTGTAAATTTACAACGATTCTATTGGTATTTTAATTTCCACTTTTCACTGCAAAATTACATCGACTTTTTTTACAGTGTATATATATATATATATATATATATATATATATATATATATATATATATATAGATCATATAGATACATATTTCCTTCATTGGCGTATCCATACAAGCTGAACGAGTGGTGGAGTACACCCACACGGAGAGAAATGAGAAAGGATGAAACTGTAGGTATTCCTTCGTCACTGTACTAAGATTTGATGCTGGTTCTGCACCATGTGTCGCGTGATATCAATCTAAGAAACCCACACTCTCAGACTGTGAAAACGCTTAGGATGAGACTGCAAAACTGCGATGCTTTCTTCGAGGTTTTCTCCCGCCTAAGTTTTACTTCTTAGACTAGGGCTCTCCGGGACTTTTTTGTAGGAAATTTCCTCCTCTACAAAAAAGGTTTAGTAAATTTTTACTCTATCTTGCACCGTTTTCGATACGGAAGCGATAGAACGAAGAGCATCGAGTTTTTAAAACAAAAGATAAACATGGCGTAGGACGCTGAATACGTTGTTTTTCATTCTATTGCTTCCGTATCGAAAACGGTGCAAGATAGAGCAAAAATTTACTAAACCTTTTTTGTAGAGGAGGAAATTTCCTACAAAAAAGTCCGGGAGAGCCCTAGTGTAAGAAGTAAAACTTAGGCGGGAGAAAGCCTCGAAGAAAGCTTCTAGTTTTGCCGTCTCATCCTAAGCGTTTTCACAGTCTGAGACTGTGGGTTTCTTAGTTTGATATCACGCGACACATGGTGCAGAACCAGCACCAAATCTTAGTACAGTGGCGAAGGAATACCTACAGTTTCATCCTTTCTCATTTCTCTCCGTGCAGGTCGGGCATTAATTCGTGCTGTCGTAAGTCGTATAACATGGATAAATTTCTTACGACTCTTGTTACGACAACGGTAAGTAATACAGCTGGGTGTACATATTACGGTAGTCCTCCCCTTATTTTAACTTCTTCCCTTATTTTAACTTGTTTCCTTCCTCTACATATTTTAACTTGTCTCCTTCCGTCCTACCACTCGACCTGCGCGACGTGTCTGATCATGCGCATAGACGCGGAACAGGAAGGCAAACACGGCTAACAATTTGTTATCTCTGGGAGCGTTCGAGGTTGGCGAATCGTTTCCTTATCGTCTCCTCATCGTACCAAAAATGGGAATCGCGATTTGCTCCCGCATTCTATCGTTCCCATTTTGGGTACGATAAGGAGACGATAAGAAGACGTGTAAAATTATATACACTTATATACAATTGTATACGTTCATATACAATTATATAGAGACAAAAATGCTATACAATTATATACAATTGTATACAAAATTTCGTATGCAATTATATACAATTGTATAGACCTCATTTTTACCCGGGCTGTAACTGTATGAATGGACTCTATGAGCCTTTTGCTGTACACTTGAGACATATACGCAGACTCAACTCGAAGAAACACGTGTGCAAGTAGCACAAACACAACACGGTAACGTTAAAAAAATAAATTCCTTTGTTCCCAATCCAAGATAAAAAAAACCGTAAACACAATACTTTTAATTAAAAATAGTACTTGATATACAAAAAGAGTAAAGTGCAGGGCCGTCGAAGACTGATTACGCCAATGGTTCACCAAGTTAAATAGTAAAGAATAAAACTTTGAACTGCGTCAAATCTCGAACAATTACGAGTATTAGTAAACACGTCTTAGCTGCTCAAGTGACAGACTGATACTGACTTTTGCAAAAATTATAATGTAAGAACAACAAGAGCCTCCGTAAATTCTTTGATTCGAAATGAAATATGACATTATTTTCTTCAAGATCCTGAATCCGATTTAAAAAATAAAATACACGCTCAATAAAAACATTTACACTGAAAAAAACGGATTCGGTCAATTTCTTGACAACATGAAACATTTGTTAAATTATTATATTTTTCACTAAATACACTTAATTAGATGAACAAATTACACGTAGCCTCGTTTAAACACGCTAATTAGAAATATAGGTATCGCAATCTTAAGAAATTCAGCAATCACGACGTAGCGGATGTCATTTTCAAAATTTTGAACAAATAGTTCTTCAGAATATTTTGCATATCTATATCTATCAAATATTTCATTTGCGTTATATTACGCACTTTTGTATTTTTAAAATGGAATGACTCAAATGTATATTGTAAAGTGAGTGCAATATTTGTAAATAAAATTGAAATGAGCGGTATATGTCAATCTTACAATTGATAATTTGTTAGCCTTTGAATGTTTACAACGTTTAAAACTCATCCTCCCTAATTAATTGTATTGATATAAATTTGTAATTCACACATTAATTTAAAAGCTTCACACTTGTTATTAACCATAATTATTCATATACTGTTGCTTATAAGTACACATTATTTAAATAATTATAATTTATAATGCAGCAAAATAAAAAAAAGTGTAAGAAATAAAATTCTTAGTTAATTGTTTTCAGGGAAGATGTAATCGATATTCGTGCAATAAAAATTGCAGATTATTGCAGCTCAGAATTACATGGCATCGAAGCTGAACTGACTATATTGTGAGGCAAAAAACAAACGCCAAAAGTTTACACATGCCGACGTTGTTCACGTCTGCTAGTCTGAAAGTCGTAAACGGTATATAGTAGGTTCGTATAAAAGGTACTGGAGATCAAAGTACCATATTGCACAGTTATTTAGAGCTTAAAGTTACAACGAAATTTTTAGTGAGAAATAATTGTTTCGAGCTTTTTATGAAAGCGTCTTTTATTAAAGTATTGCTATTATTAATTATTGTTGTGTAAAATAACAACTTCCTGAAGAAGTTATGAGTTTAAAACTTTTTCGTGCCGTTGAACATTAAGTGATAAATAGAGATACACTATTATCGAATCTTATCTTATGAAATATAACTATGATACGGAAAAAGGGCATAAATTCATTATTTCTGAAAAATGAAATAGCTATATTTTTGACACAGGAAAGCCTAATGTTTCTTTTGCAAGAGGCTGTGAAAAAAATTCAGTTTTGCTCATAAAAACGGCCATAATTTAAATTAAAATTTGTTATAAAAGGCACAAGTTCACAAAAAATGCAGTTCATAATTAATTAAATAAACTCCATTCAAGGTAATATTTCTATATATCTCATTTAAACGAAGAAACCAACAACTGTGTACAGCAGTGTAGATTTATATATGTTACAGTGTACGTAATATGCTGCTTTACACATTTATCACTCTTGTCTGGCTCATTTTACAAAAACTTACAATATAAAATGTTGTTCGACGCATGTGCGAAAATGATTCTTCCACTAATGTGAGCTACGTAAACCTGGCAAGACCACAATCGCAAATCGGAAATTTTCTTAATGCATAATTTGGAGCTCAATTAGTGCTAATTTAATGCCCTAATCCGGAATTTAATGCTCTTTTCTTTTTTAAAAAAAAATATGGTCTTGCTAGCTTTACCACAAGTTAACAGCGCCGTTCCAGAAAACCGATAGGGAAAGATTGCATCAAAATGTGGCCAGGGGCATAATTTGGAGCTCATTTAATGCTCGAGATATCCGATAGTGTCATATTCAGTAGGTGTGAAAAATTACCATTTTTCAACGATTTTTAACAATGATGACTCAGCAAAATCCATGTCGTAATACATAGGTCGTTTTACGCTCCGAAAACGAAGCGTAAAATGGCCATTTTACGCCTACTGAATCAAGAAAGTATATTTTATGCCCTTGATATGAAAATAACTATTTCCGGAATAACTTTATGTCATATTTTGATAGCAAGCTATAAATTATGATGGAACTCGTAATATAAAAAATTGTTTCGAAGACTAAATTATGAGAAAAATTTATGATAAGTAGTTATATAAAAATCAGTTTTAAAAGAAATTTAAGAATGTGAAATTATCCATTTGTTTAAATTTAATAATGTAGCTTATTCTTAGTTATTATTAGTCAACCTAATTAATTTTTTTAACTCCGTGCGCTAAGTGCCCACTTAGCACACTGTTTTCCGTGTGCAAAGTAGAACATTCGTGCACCGTGCGCTAAGTAAACACTTCTAAATTGCACGGAAACAGTGTGCTAAGTAAGCACTTAGCTCACACGTTAAAAAAAATGGTATACGATACAAGTGCGCGTAGGTGATCCCCGCACTCGCGTCTATGGCACCCTCGCTACGCTCCACAGTGTTTAACGGTTAGAACGTTGACGTCAAATATGTTTCGACAATTTTCCTGTCGATTAAAAAATACAAATTTTTTTTTAAAATACTCTGGAGGGATTGTACTTTGGAAGGTAGCTGCTATTGGAAGGTCACAAACGACCATAACCTCAAAATTGTACTCTCTATGTAAAACATAGGTTTTGGTAACCACTAAATTTGTTCGAGTGACAAGAAATGAATGATTTGTGCTTTAGGAATACATGATTATGTGCAGTTGAGTTACATTTAAGTAGAAATTATGCATATATGCATATATATATATATATATATATATATATATACAGGGTGATCCAAAAGTCCCGGAACAGCAAAATATCTCAGCGAGAGGACATTTTCGGGAAAAATGTTTTAGACAAAAGTTTTAGGATTTTTCACGGGCTATTTAATGGTAGCATAGAATTTGACCTTGAACATGACCTTGAAGGTTATTTCAAAGTTAAGTTTATTTTTTTTAATGCGAACCTCTATTTTTTTCATGGTTTCGGAAAAAGCGGGAAATTTTACGTCCGATTATGATATGAACGATATTTTGGTCAAGGTCATTTAAAGGTGAAACTTGAAAGTCCCGGAACGGGGAAATATCTCAGAGGGAGTTCATTTTCTGTGAAAATGTTAAAGATAAGAGTTTAAGGATTTTCTGCTATCGATCTAATGGTGATATTAATTTTGACCTTCACTATTATTTTGAAGGTCATTTCAAGGTCAAGTTCAATTTTTCAAATGGGAACCACTATTTTTTTGAGCGGAAAGGCTTACGTCAGAACACGACTTCACTTCACGACTTTCACAGAAAATAGACTCCCGCTGAGATATTTCGCAGTTCCGGAACTTTTAAGTTTCACCTTGAAATGACCTTGACCAAAATATCGTTCATAATATATGCGTGCGTGCGCGCGCGCGCGTGTGTGTGTGTGTGTGTGTGTGTGTGTGTGTGTGTGTGTGTGTGTGTGTGTGTGTGTGTGTGTGTGTGTGTGTGTGTGTGTGTGTGTGTGTGTGTGTGTGTGTGTGTGTGTAGGGTGGCCGTTACTTTGGTCATTTTTGAAATTCTTCTGTCTCTCCCCCGAAAAGTGTTCATGTTTATGAAAAAAAATATCAGATAAAATTTGGATCAATTCGACCAGATCAACACGAGCCACCCGAGGATTAAATGTAACATTGTTTTTAAATGGGGAAAAGAGGTCTCTTAGTTTTTTTTCACGTAACTTCGACCCGTTGAGTCTTATTTCTTTTTAAATTGACATATTTCACTTACAGGGGTTCTTGGATAACAGAATACGCCAAAAATGTTTTTTTTTTTAATTTTAAACCAACACCCGATTATCTTAGAAGATACGCATTTATTGAAAAAATGCTTGACACAAAAGTTGCACGGTTGAAAGAGGGTCAATCAAGGTTATTTTAAGGGCAATTATGCAAGTACTGAACAAACTGTAACATCTTTGACTATTTTGTAGCGCTCTCGATCTAGGCTGAAAAAATATGTAATAAAAGATAATGGTTTCGTTAGGAAAAATTGAAGGTAAACTTCACGTGACCAACGCGTGACTATTGACAGTCAAACGCATGACATTTTACATTTCCCAAGATCATTAAACAGTGTTTTATAAATCTTGCGATTCCTCCAATGTGTGTGCAGTAATCCAAGTTTCTTTTTCGTAATTGCTGTATATTACGTCATTAGCCAGTACTGTATCGGTGACTGTTACCGATTCTTACCGCGGGGAGGTAGACGTATATCAAGAATCATGTTTTTTTTAATTGATTTTTTTTTTTATTATTTTTTTTAATTTTTTTTCTGGTTTTATTGATTTTTTTTGATTTTTTGATTTTATTGATTTTTTTGGATTTTCTGATTTTATAGATTTTTTCACTGTTGAAGATCAGGAATTTAAGAAACTAGCATTTCTTCAGCTTCGGGGGAAAGCTCAATGAATTTCTTTTCTAATTTGAGGCTCAACGATGTTAGTACTGGATCAGAATACATTAGTAGGTAATGTATTATGTCTTCATTAGTGTTTTGGCGTGAAGACATGCGACTATTGGATGCCCGAGCTTTGCGGAAAATTTTGTTCGTTGCCTCTTGTGCCTCTTCTGACAACCATCCTATCGGAACACGAAAACAGTCAATTATCTTGCTACCATGACATAGTACTTTATGCACAGAAGGAGCCATTTTGTACCAAGGATATACCGCTACGCACAATTCCGCTGTTTCGTTACAGTACTTTTCAAATTGCGGAACATTGACAGGTTTACCACACGTCAGAACTTGCAGAATGTTATGGAAGCGTTTTATTATGTTGACGTCTAATCCTGTGACCTCCGCAACCGAGTCTGCTTGGGCAAAAAATGAACGAGCGACATTGCCTGTATTGCTTGTCCCAAACCCTTGTTTGACTATATCCACATAAATATTTATTTTCCTTAGGGATTCTTGAACTCTACGTTTTGTGATCTTTTGAGTTTCTTTATCAATTGGCAACTTCACCTCGGGTTTTTTAACGTCCATGTTGTACGCAATATGTAAAAGGTATTCCATGAAACGAATCCAGCAATGCAACGTGGATAAACCATATTCGTAATACTCATGATACCACTTAGTTGTTTTTATGTAATCTAGATTGTTCATGAGTTTAGGCCCGACTTTGCAAATATTGCAACTCCTAGTAGATCTTTGATCCGTAAAGAAATTGCAGACTTTGCCGTCAATCATCGTGCAGTGTAAGTGAAATTTAATGTCATACGTCGAATTCGCCATTTCAAAGGAATATGTCTCTACTTTCTCTAACAGTTTTTTATAGCGATCATATAATTTTTTAGCCAGAGATTCAGTTTCCTTGACAAATTGAAAACGAACTGGTCTACAGTAGCGAACTGAGGACGGAGTTGGATTAGTCCAAATGATTGATGATTTGCATTTCAGTTGCAGAGGGACGAATGAAACCGTAAAAACAGCTGCATCTCGATTTGCACGAGTTACATTATTATCACAATTTGCAGCCTTTTTAGGTTCTGCTCCTTTTGGAGGATTACCGTTAACATATGAGTCAACCCCGCCTTCTTCTTCTTCGAAGCTGTCACCATCACTGTGTTCTTGAGAGCCATTATGCATTCTTCCTTCACTCCAATTCTGCCTCGTTGTCTGTTGACCACCAGCACCATCCATGCCCCATTTCCCAATGAGAGTTAAAGTTTCACTACCAATTTCAGATACTTTATCATCACCAACAACCAAAAGTATTCTCTTAGCAGTGTGCACTAATAAAGATATAAAATGCACACTTGCTTTTGTTTCAGAAATTGTGATATGTTCTGGATAGCAATCTGCTTTAGCTCTTTGCAAATGGTGATAAGGTGGGAAATGGCCTGAATCACTAAACAATGAATGATGTTTTCTTGCCATCTCATACATTCTTTTACTATATCCTACATCCATATACATTGCAAGAACTCTGTTTAAGTCGACGGCATTTTCTTCCTCGCTAATATCAACCTCCATTGTATCATCCATGTTTCGTAGTTCCTCTTTTTCTTTTACTTTTAATGCTTTCTGCAATTCTTCCTTACTGTGAGTAGAAGCTAAGTCTCCAATTCGTCTTTGCTTCGTTCGTAAAGATGAGTTATCATAGGTTAGCCGTGGACGACCTTTTTTGAGGGAGTTACGATCTGTGATTATGGCAGCATCAGTGCTAGTAGTAGCAATTTGGCTGGTACAAAGGTCGACCTCAAAAAGTCTTTTCAAATAATTGTCGTATTTTTGTTTAAAATAATCTTTACGTCTTTTGACTTGTTGCCACATTTTATTGTACTGTGGTAAGAAATTATTGAGAATTTTATGCGAGATCATAGCGTATTGCTGATCTGAAAACGTAGTACATCTACGTATTTCATTCATCACAGCTTCAACTTTTTGATTATTCGAAGTCGCACCTGCATTCCATATCATGTCACAAATTATGAAATTTTCGACACTATACTTCATTTTAAATTTAAAAATAAAAATAAAATACAGAAATAATTTGAAACTATAAACCAAGTAAAATGCAACGAATCAAGTATATAGAATGAAAAAATACCTGAATGTAACTGACGGATTTTATTAAGCAAATAGTAGACACGCAATTTCATACATTTCTGCCAAGAACATTTTAAAAAAGTGGGTAGTCATGTTCGTTCCTCCCATCCTCTTAATATTGAAACGGAATGCGGTTCTACTTTCGTATTCGCTTCCACCTAGCGGACGCGGACGAAGGCCAAATTATATATTCGAAGAGATCATGTGTTTCTTTCTATTGTACTGTTTTAAAGTAGCATATGTACTTTCAAACTCCTTAAAAATGTTAGTCAGCGTTGTAGTTGTGAATGTTTAGAAATTTATCCACATAAGGTAAAATAACGGTGTGAAATGATTAAATAATTAATAGAATAAGTTTAAAAAATACGTAAGGAATGCATTTATAGTCGTAATACTGTAAATCATAAAACGATTCTCATTATATTTCGTTTGGAATGTTGAAACGTATGTCAGTTTACTGTTTATATCATTTGATGCAGACAAATTGTTAAGCAAGAGTTCTTAAATAGTTGAAATCAGATTAAGTTTAAAAATATTGTTGTAGAAAAATAATGAAGGTCCGAAAACTATTGCAAATGTGCTCTATCTATTTCCCTTGGGAAAATAACGAAAAATAACCAATTACTTGTAGAAATTTTATGCTAAATAAAATAAATACATAATTTTTTAGGATCAATTTGTTTTTATTCTTCGTGTTTTTTCACGAAACGTGTCATAATAAATGAAATACATATATACGATGTGATTCCGATAGTTGAACCTACCCTACTGAAAATGTTCGTAATATCATATGATAAATCATATGAGATTTTTAAAATATCAGACGATCCGGAAAACTTTTTATGTGATTTCTCATGTAATTATAAGAAATAATAATAATATGAGAAAATGAATTACAATCATCTGGATTCCTCTAAGATATTAAAGAAATTATAAAAATCTCTTATGATTTATCATATATGATTTTACGGAAATTTTTACCAGGGTAAATAATATGGCACTCAATTCTGTCAAAAGCAATGGCTCCAACAATGTAACTGAGATATGAAGTAAGTTACAGCAAAATATTATAAATTACAAATAAATAGCAGAATTTATATTGATTGATTTATGTATAATTGATTGCATAACGCATTAACATATTTACATATATGCGAATCTAGGCAATTATTTTGAAACTAAATGAAATATAATATTAACGAAAATAGTATTAACAATAGAATGAAATTTTGAGTGAGACTGAAGTCTTCATAGAGTGGATATTTTGGTACTTTTGTCACAGAGTGAATTATGATTTTGAACTTTTTGAAATAAGTTTTCACTCGTGAGAGAGAGGAGGTTCGCCAATAAGGAATGAAAATTCACTCTTTCATAAGAGTATTTCAATTTAAATGATATATATATATATATATATATATATACACACATATATATTTCTAAATTTACCAACTTTTGTGGAGGAATTTTACAAAATATATCTGGCATTATCACAATTACCAACTAACATTTTACCTATACATTTTTGCATTTTATATGCATGGGTCATTCTCTCAATAAGTACAAATTACGTCTTTAAAAAATATTTTCAATCAAATGATTAAAGCGAATAAAAGTGGTGCTAACCATACCCAATGAGAACATGGTTGTTTCATATACGTATATCAGAGGTATAAAAACGGTGTACGTATTCGGCATATACGTTTTCGAGATATACGTCTATACAACGGTAGTTTAAAATACGTCTAAGATTAACGTTTTTTTCTAATTATTTGCGTTTAGAAAAATTGCATAAAGTTAAATAACGTAATGCAAAAAATGTAAAAAATTAAAAAAAGGATATTTTAATATTTTTAATGTTTTTGTACTAAACGTATATATACGACTGTAATACTTTTAAGATTAACGTTTACAGCGCGTTTAAAAAATGGCATATTATTATGACGTTTTATAGACTGTCATCGAAACGAGAATTATACGTAACTTATAAACGTGTTATATCCCAGAATTATACTATAAATTAAACATCTATTGAACTATCGAGTTCTTATTATGTATTATAGCAGTTAAGATTATTCAATATTTACTTGATTCTTGAAAATAGATTTCACAAAATATTGTATTGTGTATGTATTTTTCACCATTAAAACAATTTTGTATGGCAATCTAAACTTCACTCTGTTAATACAGTAAAATTTGATTTTTTATTAGTAAATGATAAATATTATTGATTATTCTTACAAAAATCTTTTATTTGAATTAATGCCTACAAATCCTATTTACTATTTGGTTATATAATTAATTATTTTGAAAGCAATAACTGTTTGAATAAGATTTGCTTTGTGAACGGTTACAGAGTGCAGTTTTTCCACCATGTGAACATGGAGTAGAAAATTAGGGTTTCCATCTATAATTTTCAATTTACACTTTCAATAACCTTCAAATTTGACTCCAAAGGCAAAAGCAAGGTCAAGATTGATCGACCCCTTTAAACCCTGCGATTTTTGTCTCAGATATGTTTTTACTTTTCGCATACCATAAAATGTATTAATGTTTAAACGTTTTGAATTTGAATATTTGTCACAGGAAATCGTTACCTTTGCATGACTAGACATCTAAACCTGAAATTCTCCGCTCTTATCATATCCAGAGTAAAAAAGTACGGTTTCCGTTTAAAAATTTCGTTTCGCCCTTGAAATAACCTTGATTGACCCTCTTTCAACCGTGTAACTTTTGTGTCAAGCATTTTTTCAATAAATGCGTATCTTCGAAGATAATCAGGTGTTGGTTTAAAATTAAAAAAAAAACATTTTTGGCGTATTCTGTTATCCAAGAACCTCTGTAAGTGAAATATGTCAATTTAAAAAGAAATAAGACTCAACGGGTCGAAGTTACGTGAAAAAAAACTAAGAGACCTCTTTTCCCCATTTAAAAACAATGTTACATTTAATCATCGGGTGGCTCGTGTTGATCTGGTCGAATTGATCCAAATTTTATCTGATATTTTTTTTCATAAACATGAACACTTTTCGGGGGTGAGACCGAAGAAATTCAAAAATGACCAAAGTATCGGCCACCCTACACACACACACACACACACACACACGCACGCACACACGCACCCACACGCACGCACGCACACACGCACACCCGCACGCACACACACGCACACACGCACGCACACACACGCACACGCACACGCACACGCACACGCACACGCACACGCACACGCACACGCACACGCACACGCACGCACGCACGCACGCACGCACACACACACCCACACACACACCCACCCACCCACGGCAACATTTTTCAGACTTTGCTTGATTAACCTAGAAGAATTTTTACAGATTTGTTTGTACTACTTTGTTTTTTTTTTACAGCAATTATAACACTCCTGTATTCAACACGTATAAAATCTACAAAAAATATAAGGAATTGTTATCATGAAATCTGTCGTTACCTCACGGGTTTTAATATATTTAGATTAATTGTAACTTGTTTATTGTATTATTTGTTTTGAGTATTAAAAAAAATGCAGATACGTTGGTTTACTATAGAATTTAATGCTGGCGTGGATCTCGAAATAAAATTATGCAAAGGTAAGTACATACAAAAGTACAAATTTCGATCCATGTATATAAATATATATCGGACATTCAACAGAAAACCGCACAGCCACTTTTGCTTCAAATTTTTCAATTCGTTTTTAATTTTAGAATTATTACTCGTACAGAAAAGTGATATAGAAGTTTTTGTCTAAAAAACTCTCAACTTTCCGAAAAAAAAAAATTAAAAAATAACGTACATCAATTCCTTCTAGTCGAAAACGTCGCTTGTGGTAAAGCTAGCAGGACCATATTTTTTTTTTTTTAAAAGAAAAGAGAATAAAATTCCGGAGTAGGACATTAAATTAGCACTAATTGCGCTCTAAATTATGCGCTATATTTAAATTTAGAAAAATATTTTTTTATTTTCGTGCTGTAGGGGCCGCCCTTAAATGACAACTGTAAGGCTATGACGCTATCGGATATCTCGAGCATTAAATGAGCTCCAAATTATGCCCCTAGCCACATTTTGATACAAGCTTTCCTTTCGGTTTTCTGGAATGGCGCTGCCAGCTTGTGGTAAAGCTAGCAAGAACATATTTTTTTTTAAAAAAGAAAAGAGCATTAAATTCCAGATTAGGGCATTAAATTAGCACTAATTAAGCTCCAAATTATGCATTAAGAAAATTTCCGATTTGTGATTGTGGTCTTGCCAGGTTTACGTAGCTACTAATGTGAATGTGGATCTCGCTTTCAGGTCGGCCCGCAACCCTCATATTCGAAGAATTTGAAGTTTTTGATACAAGTGCCTAAAAGTTTTTTCTACGAATGTGAAGGTTGTGGACCGAGCTCAAAGCGCGGTCCGCATTTATATTGGTATAAAAAACATTTTCGTACATGCGTCGAACAATATTTTTTTATGCAAGTGTGCGTCAAGTGCACCTAAAAAATGTCAAAAATGCGTAAAGCCTCACTTTACACACTGCATCAAAATAGTATTTTTCGATACAAGTGCGTATGCGTAAAGAACTTTTCTCCCGACCACGTCGGAATGTCCGTATTCGCCGAATATGCGCACTTCGTTCTCATTACTCCCTGATGGGGACGGAAAGTGCCGCTAGCGGGAGTAATGGATGGGGTCGGGAGAAAAATAGCGTATGCCACACGGGAAACAAGCGCGCGCACCTCGCAGGAGTGCTGCCCTCGCATCGCTCGGGCAGTAAACCTCCCGCTCAGGATTCGCGCGCTTTTCTCCCTTGAAGCGTAATATACTATTACACATACACACGTGTGTCGAAATATTGTTTATGTACGTCTTTTCGGTGCGTAAAAGCCGTACGTAAACAATATTTCGGCACACGTGTGTATGTGTAAAGTTCTTTGCACATACGCACTTGTATCGAAAAGTACTATTTTGTCAACGTGGGTAAAATGCGGTTTTACTCATTTTTGACATTTTTCTTCCGCATTTTACAACCACTTGCGACAAAACAGTACATTACCTAACCTAACAAGGGTGTAAAGTATACTTTTATACACGGGCGATAACTGCACTGACGAGGCGCCGAGTCATGTGTAAAGTTCCGCGCGTGTGTACAAAAGCATATACTTTGCACCCATGCTAGGTACCCTATTTGGATGCCTGCTTAAGTGCGTAAAGTAAACTTTACGCATGACCGTTCACGTTACGAAGATCGTCGTCGGGAGTGCGTAAAAGTTTACTTTAGGCGCGAAAGATAGGCATCAAAAGTACTTTACAAACGAAGTTTACGCACGCAATTACGAAAAATACATTTTTTTAACTCCGTGCGCGAAATTGAATTTCGCGTACTATCGTTAGTACCCGAAGTAACCCATTTACGCACTGCCATTCGCGCACTGAAATGAGTGCGCGAAGTACTTTGCACACTCAAATCAGTGCGCGAAAAATTTCTCTCACGGAGTCAAAAAAAAATAGAATACGCAGCCACAAGCGAGTTTCCGTCGATGGCCGCAGTTGAGGAATTCTGGGGGAGCATCTACGAGAAAACATCTAGGCTTAATGCAGACACTCCAGGTATTGAAATCTTCACCGAGTTGTGCGACGAAGTCACACAACAAAGTGAAGATTGCCCACCCGTCAGTGCATTAGAGGTGAAAAATGCCATCACAGGAGCGAGGAATTTCTCCTCACCGGGCTGGGATGGAATTAACAATTATTGGTGGAAGAAGTTTACTTCTGTCCATCAACACCTAGCCCGGATATTCACCTCTTATATAAATGGAGACCAACCCATTCCGCACTGGCTGGTGGAGGGCCGAACGACACTGATCCCAAAATCGGGAGAGTTGTCCGATCCGAGAAACCATAGACCGATCACGTGTCTCAATACGTTATACAAATTGTTCACTAACATCTCGAACGAACGTATTGAGAAATCCGTGAAACCGGTGTGGCAACGAATAGTAGAACAACGAGGCTGCAAAATGGGTGTATCCGGCTGCAAGGACAACTTGCTTATCGACAGGTGTGTTTGTCAGGACGCAGTCCAGTACAAGCGTAACCTGTCGATAGCCTGGCTGGATTACATGAAGGCGTATGACTCAACATCGCACGAGCTTTTAAGCTTATTGCTCAAACGCCTCCATGTCCACCCAAACATAGTGAGAATTGTAGAAGACCTGATGCCTCTTTGGAAGACACGCTTTGTCATGACATCGGGCAAGCCTGGAACCATGTCTAGACTGGTTCAATTCCAAAGAGGTGTCTATCAGGGAGATTCTCTGAGTCCTCTGCTCTTCTGAATCTCACTATTGCCTCTATCCGTTGCTTTCCGGAAATCTGAAGGGTACATGTGTGGACCGCCTGGTGAACGTGTACATAAGATCACCCATCTTTTCTATATGGATGATCTTAAATTATACGCATCAGGGGAGGATCAGTTACATCGATCTCTGAACATCGCCCTCGCATACTCGAGAGATATCGACATGGAATTCGGATTGGACAAGTGTGCAGTCGTTCATTTGCACAGAGGAAGGTCAGGCTCCCATAACAACGATATGGAGCTCGTCAACGGAAATGTCATCTGCCACCTTAGCACCGAAGAAGCCTACACATACCTGGGCGTACCTCAAAGGCATGTCCAGGCTGTGCAGGCTGCTAAAACCACCATCATTAAGAAATACCAGCGCATTCTCCGTCAGATCTGGTCATCAGAATTGACCGGGAGAAATAAGGTGGCAGCCACGAATATGTTGGCCGCATCACCAGTGCTGTATTCTTTTGGAGCACTGAAGTGGAACGTTGACGAACTAAGGGATCTTGACCGAAGCACACGGAAGATGATTTGTATGCAACGCAGTTTGCATCCAAGATCTTCCGTGGAACGACTGTATTTGCCCCGAAATATGGGAGGTCGTGGCCTTTTAATCATGTAGTGTAGGCATGACCGATTGGTCCTCGAGACAGCTTGCGACGTGATTAATCGAACGGAGGATCCCCTGATGATGCTAGTTCATCAGCATGAAATTCAGGGGAAGGGGGCGTTTTTATACAACGCGGCGGAACGAGCGGCGCGAAACCTCGGTCTGGTTTTCAACGTGGGACGTAGTGGTGCACAAGAGGCTGAATCAGTCATCAATCTGTGCCCAGTGCGTCTCAGGGCTAACATACGGAAAGAACAACTGCGTATGTTGGAGGGAAGGCATATCGACAAGCCATTGCATGGACAATTCTTTCGAAATGTCCAACAACTTGGCTTGTCGGTAGAGATGACCTTCTCGTTCTTAAGATAAGCCGGCTTGAAATCCGAGACCGAGGGTTTTATCTTCGCATGCCAGGATGGGGTCATCAATAACTAAGCGTATCGCCAGAACATCTTACACCAGGCGGTACAGAGTACGATTGTGTAGATGTCATGCTGAGACACTAATGCATCTTTTGGCAGCATGTCCAATATATGCAGTTTCAGCATACATCCAACGTCACAATGCGGCTCTTCGAGTGCTGTATGTATTACCATCTTCGCAGCACTTATGGTATTGATGCAACCCCAGTTTTGCCGTACGTCCCCACTGATATTGAATCCGTAGTCGGGAATGAGTCGTGCCGAATATACTGCAATTACTCATTCCCGACGAGCAGGCAAATATCAGCCAATAAGCCTGACATCGTCCTTGTTGACTTCGATGACAAATCCATCTTCGTCATCGAGTTTTCTGCACCAGCAGAAACAAATATAGCCAGCAAAGAGGACGAAAAACGGATTAAATATCAGGAACTCCTGTTCGAGATTCGAAAGCTGTATCGAGGATTCAAAATCAAGCTCGTCGTGCTACTAATTGCAGTGCTGGGAGGAATGAGATCAACTTTCCTCCAAAACATCAAAAGCATTCCGGCCTGTCGAGAACATGCAAATTCCATCGCGGGCCGAATGCAGAAAGCAGTGCCACTGGGATCTCTCCGTCTACTGAGGTCACACGAGATCCTGTAACCACTTACCCAATGGTAGAGGGAGTGGTTACAGTTGCAAACGAAATGGCCCGGTGCAGTCTGCAGCGGAGGAGATGGATATCGGAGCCACTTTTCTGCTGCAGACTGCACACGTAGATTCTGGAGGGCCAAGGGAGGTTAGGGTTTTAGTCGGTAAACCTTGCCGTTAACATCAAAGGTGAGGGAGTCCGACACACGGGGGGTTACACAACATCTTCAACCCCCTATGGTGCCTAATGCATTTCCCCCTCCGTCAAAAAAAAAAAAAAAAAAAAAAATTTAGGGGCCCAAAGGGAATGATGCGTAACACAATGCGGCTATGCAAAAAGCTGCATCCTAGCCTATCTTCCCAAATGGCCTACTCTCACCTCCACGTGTCCTTATTAAAGCCGGTGGGCCCTGGACTCTTAGCAACCTTGTCAGAGATTGGGTAACCAACCCCAGTAGATGGCGAGGTAAGAGACAAACGAGAGAGGCATAACAACGGGGAGTAGGGCTAACCACCCTCTCCCTGTATTTGCGGTTACCACGAATGCAACGCGCAGGGCTCCTGACCATCGGGCTGCTTCGGATGCAGCCCAGTCCCGAGGTGGAGGAGCCGAAACAGGTGTCCCGGGACGACGACCAGCAGATGTCCACGGACGATTTCAGTGGACGGAGGATCTCAGGCAAGATCTAATGCGCTGCTACGAGGAGAGCGATCCGCAACAACTGTCGGTAAACCTTGCCGTTAACATCAAAGGTGAGGGAGTCCGACACACGGGGGGTTACACAACATCTTCAACCCCCTATGATGCCTAATGCATTTCCCCCCTCCGTCAAAAAAAAAAAAAATAATAATTTGTCTCTGTTAGCCAACAAAAGAAATGTACAAAACATAATCGTATACAATACCAAAAGGCTAGTGACAGCTAAAAGGAACTGTTTTATAGACTGACCTGAATAAATTACCAACTTTTGTTTAAGAAATGTCACGATGTAAACAAAAACATAGCAAGATTATACTAACAAAAATAATGAATTTTTGGATTTCGCTGTAATAATTTTTAAGCATTTTCTCGAGTATTTCTAACGCCCATTCTTCAAAAGAATGAAATGGCACATTCCGTAATGTGCCTAAATTAACCTTGTAGCTTCAGTAACATAAAAAATAATAATGAAGTTGGAATCAAGATAACCCAAATGCCATCGAGATTTCGATGGAAACTGTTTTAACTTTAAAAATTGTGGCGACAGTTGATATAGGAAATGAGATACTCCAGGTGATCTCAAGGAAAACGCTTAAAATACAATGTCACGCATTCAGTCAACTTTCTAAGTATAAATTTCTGCAGTATTTTATAGGAGTTTAGTTCTGTAGGTTGTTATAGTTAGTGCAGTTGCTTAATTATGTTTTTATAGTAAAGTGATGTACTTATAATAAAGTTGGTTAAATAATTAATAGTAAAATATTTATATCTTATTACATAAATCATCAGTTTTTGTTGAATGACATTAAATTGTAGGACGACAAAATTACCTAATCAATCGCTGCAAGTTCTATCAGAGTAAATACTAAATAACCTACTGAATAATGAGTTCGATGTGTTTGCATGCAGACCGCTAAATACACAAACTAATACAAACAATCTGGGATTTAACGTGGGAAGTTTCTGTATCCATAGAATATCAAATAACACAGCATTTAAAGTAGTCCATTTCAAAATACATGGGTATTTGTTAGTACTTGTTGCGTAGAATTTTTTTTATGTCGGTCAGAATTTCTTCCAGCATATGATTTGAAGTAAAATTAATTTTTAGTTTGTTTTAATATCCCATTATTTTAATTTGAAATGAATCTCGTGTAACATGCGTAATTAAAAAATAATGTAAAGCCGGTGATAATAAAATTAAATATTGTTTCAACTACTTCCGTTTATAGAAATTAATATCCAGGGAATAACATGTAGAAAGGAGGGAAGTTTTGCGTGAAATATAAGGTACATTAACGTAATTTACATCGGCGTACAGTTGCAATTAAGCGATCATTATAAAGGATCATAACGGTCCTGACCTCACAGAACGTTACTTGTAGTATTTTATGGAGTGTTTAGTTACATATTAATTTAATTTTTGGGGATATTTTTTAACATAAACTAAACAATTGCATTTCGCAAATATTCTAATATATTCAATTCTAATACCCAGCAACAGAGTCTTTGAGACAGTAAACATTTTTTTTCTTTTATATCTATTTATGTATGTTTTGTAATCATTATAAGTTTTTAATTGTAATTCGCTATTATGGTTTACTTTCTAAAATGTATTCGTATGTAACGCGGTATCAAGCATGCATTGGATTTTTGTCATTGCGTATTATATATAATTGTTTATAGCATCTACTAGTATGATGTTCCGAGAAAGCTTAGAATAGTAAGTTAGTTAGACTAAGATGTTAGATTATAAGGTTCTTAATGTATTAGCGTAAATCACTCATTAGTATATGTAACTATTTAATGTTATTACTTTTCGCACAGGGTCCGTCGGACCAGTGCGTAATAAAGATATCAAATCAAATTTCTTACATAATAGTACAAAACTTTGAAAACTTCTTAATTAAAACTGAGATATAAACTATTTTAGAGTAATAGTATTAAAATTGCATCTATTCTTGGTTTTTCGGTCCTTTAACTAAATATTAGCAAAAAATTTTTCCTAAAAGTTTCCTAAAAAAATATACTTTAAAAAACAAAGGAGGGCAAAAAAAAATATGTTTCGTTCCAGATCCTCTAAAAGAACTCTTCAGCAAGGTTAGTTTAGAGGATCCTGCCTTGTACATATTTTAAACGTATAACTGAAATTAATTAAGTGTAATACGGCCAATAATGCTGGCCCGTAAACAAATCGAAAAGTATATTTTTTTAGGAAACTTGAAAAATTTTTTGCTAATATTTAATTAAAGGACCGAAAAACCAAGAATAGATGCAATTTTAATACTTTTATTATGCAAGCGGTCAAGAAACTCTAACTAGTGTTAATTTTTTTTTTACTAAAATTAACATGAATATTACTATAGAGTACTATAGAAAAAGATGTTATTTCAATTCTCATATCGACATTATAGTCTCTGCGAATATTTTCAGTCTTTGATTGGTCGATAAATGAATCAAGAAAGAATCGATTGTCTTTTCGAAAGACATTAGAAGAAAGCAGTACTTGTATTTTTTCAAAGGGAAGAGTAAATTGCAAAAGTCGGCGGAGAAAAGTTGTTCGTTCTTGCGGGAAATGTCTTGTTGTACGAAAAGTGTGCTTTTGTGTTCAGATTGCTCTACCAACTTCAAACATTTGATAACTTCCGAAATTCGATGCAAGATCGTGGCGTTTCGACAATCATAACCATCAACTCGAAACTTTAACCTTTCAGCTGTCTCTTTATGTGATAGAAATGAATAGATTAAATCTTACATATCTGATATGACGACGTGCTGGTTGTCGCTAATATTGTCAAAACGTAGTTGACTGCGTTTGGTAATTGTATTTTTTTAAATTGTTTACAAATTATTTTTTTGGAGCTGTTTGTTTCTGCGTTTAAATTAACAAAATATTGTTCAAACTACTTAGCAACTTTTACGGAATAATAAATTACTCACTAAAAATATTAAACTTGCATAATATTTCATAAAATTTACTACATTTGATGTCTATATTTTAGAAGATGAGAAAATGAAATATAATTAATGCTTGTAGTATACAGAAAATTAATAGCGCAAAAGTTAAGACTACGTCGTTATTTTTTGACATGCAACATGTATCCAAGTATACCGGCTTTGATATGGGAA
The DNA here is from genome assembly GCA_030407085.1 of Trichopria drosophilae. Taxonomy (NCBI): domain Eukaryota; kingdom Metazoa; phylum Arthropoda; class Insecta; order Hymenoptera; family Diapriidae; genus Trichopria; species Trichopria drosophilae. Next base: position 160,436,553 of record CM059583.1, read on the forward strand.
AAAATAAAATGCATTTTAAAATGACTCCAATGACAACAAAAAACGTCCGACATCACTATTACAATACTCTTTATCACAAAATAAATGTGTCTAAATGTAATAAGGCGATCATATCAAACTCTAAAAATTGCATAATAAATACACCATTATCTTACATATCTGATATGACGACGTGCTGGTTGTCGCTATTAGTACTTCGATGAGTAGAGGTTAATACGTGACTACAGTACAAATTTATTCGGAATATAAAGTAAACACTTATATCTTTTAATATTCGTTCAAAAAATACCTGTGGTCATAATGGATGCTTCAAGTTTGTTAGATTTGACGCCTTTGAATTATTGTGATAAACGAAAATCTTCCCTTGCAAGATCTGATAATCTAATTACAATTTTCACAATACGTAAATCGTTGTTGCGGTGTCAAGGAGAACAAGTATATTATAAATTAACAAATCATAGATACTCTTCTTTCCTTTTTTTAATCCATTTTTATTCGCGGACGAAAAGGGGAACGGATTCGGTGCAGAAATGATCCAGACTTACGATGATCAAACTAAACTTTATTTAATTATTTTTGGGGCGGAATGGCGGCGATATTTTTGGGCGATCGAAACTGTCTCTGTAACTGAACTTACCGAAGCCGTGTGGACTCTTTTTATACCCATTGACAAACGAATGTTTGTTATTTAGAAAAGACCATCGTTGCTTAGACATGCAAATCCTTCTTTTTAACGTTCGAGTGTCGTAGCGTTCTACGTTACCGACCGATTCAAATAATGATATTATCCGTCCATGTCATTGTCCGTATTAAACTTCGAAATTCGATGTATCCAATTTTCGAATCGGAGTCGACATCGATAAATCTAGGTTTAAATGGTTTTGTTTATATTCGAATCGGAGTCGACATGATCTTCTCGATGCATGTATCCGATTTAGGTATTTTCCGTGTTACGAACCTTCAAACTTCTTGTTCGCCTGTGGCCAGCACAGAGTCGTAAATCGGAGTCCCCATCATATGACTTCCGGCGAAATCGATGGATCCGATCCCTCCGGCCTGGAACCAACAGGTTACATCTCCATTCGAAGGCGAATCATGCGGACATTTTCGAATTTGCTATCTTCCGTGTTACGAACCTTCATACTTCTTGTTCGCCTGAGGCCAGCACAGAGTCGTAAATCGGGGTCCCCATCATATGATTTCCGGCGAAATCGATGGATCCGATCCCTCCGGCCTGGAACCATCAGGTTACGTCTCCATATAAAGGCGAATCATGCGGACGTTTTCGAAACCTAACCGTATCGTCATTATTGGTAATTAAGCTTAAAGAATGATTTAGTAAGTAAGGAATTTACGTCAGCCCCCACGACTTCGTTAACACAACAATTCAATAATATCGTCGCCATTTCTAGGACCTTTACAATATATAGTTGCCTAACAGGTCCCCGCCTTTGGAGAGGTACCCCCATTCGGGTGTGCAATGGCGTGGGGAAAACCACAATGTGGGAAAAAAACCCACGCCAGGTACCGCAGATTTGAAACATTCGATTCTGACCGCAACATTCTCCCCCCTGTGTGGGATAATAATTCCACACATTAAGTTTACAGAATCGATGTTTCCATAACCCATACGCATTATTTAGCTTAGCATTCACACACCAACAACGCCGAACGATCAAATATTAATCGACAAATGATATTGTACAATTAATGGTAGATAAACTCAATATGGCACGCTCCACATAAACCGAATGACAATTTAACGTGGAACTTTTTAACACTTCTTAACAATATTACACACACAGTCATACATACTAGTTGCAAGATGGAAATACGTTAACTTTTATTAAACAAATGACCATACAATAATGGTCATCGAATGAAGGAATGCGTCGCCCGAAAGGCTTCCGGAATTTTTATGAACAATAATGAAAGAAATATTACATTGTTAATTCAATATATTTATGTTTCTTTCGCAAACCAAATTACTTTAGCTGCCGATCTAATTAAAGTCCCATTTGCCGTTCTAATTTGCACTACCCGTACCCGATTGTCTCGACCAGGGAAAATCTTCTCAATTACACCTTTTCGCCACGAATTGCGCGGAAGATTATCATCGATTATTAAAACATGATCGCCTATCGATAAATTCTCGACTTCGCGAACCCACTTGGTACGGGGAAGAAGTGTTGGTAGATATTCCCTGATCCAACGCTTCCAAAAGGCATCTGCGAAGTTTTGTGAACATCGCCACTGTTTACGAGGACACATTTCAATATTCTCATATTGAGGTAAATTCAATTGCCCTGACGAAGAACCAATCAAAAAATGATTCGGTGTCAGCGCTTCCATATCTCTAGGATCAAGAGATACATGAGTGAGGGGCCTAGAATTTACTGTATGTTCCACTTCCGTTAATATAGTGAGGAGCGTTTCCTCTTTAGGTACGTGATTTTTTAGAATAGTATATAAGGACGATTTTACTGAACGTACCAACCGTTCCCAAGCTCCCCCCATATGGGGAGAAGCTGGGGGGATGAAATTCCATTTCATAGTTTTATTTGTTGCATACCGAGTTAGAGCGTTTTCATCAATTAATTCGATAGCTTGACGTAACTCTTTATCCGCTTTTCTAAAATTGGACCCGTTATCGGAAAATATTTCCACGGGGTATCCCCGACGTGCCGCCATCCTGCGCACCGCCATGATGGCCGAATCGGAAGACAACGAGTGGGCCAGATCTAAATGAATTGCTCGAGTCGACAAGCATGTAAATAGTACACCCCAACGCTTTTCGTGGCGACGACCGATTTTCACGAACATTGGACCAAAGTAGTCGAGACCCGTGAAGCTGAAAGGACGGAAACGAAACGCGGTCCTAGCAGATGGCAAATCACCCATTAACGGTTGCGATGATTTTGCGCGGTTCATTCGACATGTCGGACATTTAGCCACCACTGATCGCAGATGCACTCTTAACTTTGTAACCCAAAATAACTGCCGAATTTCGTTAACTACCGTTTCATTTCCACTGTGATTCATCTTCTCGTGATAATATTTCACGAGAAGACGCACCTCAGGGCATGAACCATCTAGAATTGCAGGTTCGTTAGTGAATTCGTCATTTTCGAAATCTCGGACACGGCCTCTAACGCGTATAATGTTCTGTTTGTCAAGAAAAGGCGACAATTTTAGGATAGTGCTTTTGACGCCGATTTCGTGATTAGATTTTAATGCATGCCACTCTTGGCTGAAACTGAACGCCTGCATACCACGGATTCTTAATTGCTCGGCCTTTTTAATATATTCGCAGTCAATAGTATTACTTTTTTTGCCCTTAAACCGATCTATAGCCACCAATACAGCGGCGGTTGCGCGAACAAGTCGCAGCCATGATGAAAATCGTTCGCTTTTTGGAATTGAGATTTCGACTATTTTTAATACGTGACCTACGAAGGGTTTTCGTTTTTCTATCACGATCGCTTCCATTTCACCCTCTGTTACGCGAACGCGTTCGACAGGCCAATTCTTTTCAGTCTGTTGTAAATATGCCGGTCCGGTTAGCCAACGATCGCGATTCTTTGAGTCAAGGGGAAAATCTTTGGTAGCAATATCTGCGGGATTTAACGCAGATGGCACCCATCGCCACTCTTGTGGTTTGGTTAAATCCGAAATTTCCGATAATCTATGAGACACGAACGTTTGATAGGATCTAGCATCTGAATTTATCCATTCCAAAACTGTTTTGGAATCAGACCAAAAAACTCGACGTGTAATTTTAAAATTATGTTCCTTTTCGATGGAAACAGCAAGTCTACTAGCGATTAAGGCTGCTTGTAATTCAAGCCTAGGAATAGACGTTGGTTTTAAGGGAGCTACACGGGTTTTTGCGGCTATAAATGAAGTTTTTATTTTTGAATTGCTTTCGATAAGCCAATACGCCACGGTAGCGTAGGCCTTGGAACTCGCATCGCAAAACACATGAAGTTGAATTCTGGAGGTTACAACGCGTTCCAACGAATAGCATCTGGGTATCGATATATTTTTTTGCTACATTATTTAGATCCAAAACCCAACGCATCCACGTATGCTGTTCATTATCACGGATTGGTTCGTCCCATTTTACCGCGCTTATCCAAATTTCCTGCATTAAGATCTTTGCACGTACCATGAGGGGCGATAAAAACCCTAATGGATCGAAAACCGACATTATAATTCGTAAGAATTCGCGCTTGGTTGGTTTTCGTAACCCGTTACGAATCTCCGCTGGTATAAGTTTGTCCGTAATATTAAAAAAGAAAATATCCGTTTGTGTATTCCACTGAAGACCCAAAACTTTCTGTTTATTTGGCTCTCCGAAACCGATAGTAGTCCGATCGGGCCCGTTTTTAGAAATTGCCGCTATAACCCTCGGATCGTTACTCGCCCATTTATGCATCTCGAACCCTCCGGACAAATTAATTTCATTTATGTTTTTTACGACATCAATAGCTTCATTGATATCATCGGCACTATCCAACAGGTCGTCCATATAAAATTGTTTCGTAATTTTCGCGACGGCTTTCGGGTATTTACATGAAAATCTTTCGGCATTAGTGTTTTTTACGAAAATTGCACTGCACGGAGAGGATTTGGATCCAAATAGTAGGGTCGACATTCGGAAAATCTCAGGTTCTTTAGTACGATCACGCCCACGCCACAAAAAACGCTGTGCATCTCTATCTGTCTGTCGTAATTTAATTCGGAGAAACATATCCTTGATATCGCTAGTATATGCTATTTTACCTTTTCTAAAACGCATTAAAACACCGAGCAAGGATTCTAATAGATCAGGACCAGAATGTAATTGATCATTGAAGCTCGCCCCTCTAATCTTAGCTGCAGCGTCAAATACTAAGCGAACTTTCCCCGGTTTGTTTATATTAGTTACCCCAAAGTGAGGTAGGTAAAATACGCGACCTGATGATTTATTTTCATTCACCTTTTCCGCATAGCCACATTTAATAAATCGCGCCATTTCGTCGTAATATAATTTTGCGAACTCTGGCTCACTATCGAGGCGCTTTTCGAGATTCAGTAGCCGACGATACGCGTTGATTTTACTGTCCGGCAGATCTAACTTATCATCACGCCATAGTAACCCCGTTTCCCAAGAATTTTGATTAAATTTTGTAGTTGATTTTAAAATTTCGATCGCACGTTGTTCTCCTGTCGGTATTTTATCGACGGTCGATATTCCTAAAGCATCGATTTGAAAAGACGATCGAATAAGTTCATGGAGGTTATCATCCGATGACGTTTCACTCCTACTGTCTACATCCCGTGAAATGCATGACGTAAACGGAAATTGAGACGATTTATTGTTTGACATGCCATGTACGAGCCAACCTAAACGCGTTCGGGAAACATACGGCAAATTACGTGTACCGACACGAATTTCCGAAGGCGTAATTAAATTTACATTGTCTTGGCCGATTAAAATTGTTGGTACCGCGTCGCGATATGGCTCTAATTCTATATCGTCATTAGTAGAGTGAATTTGGCGAATCAAATCCGCGGTTAAATTTTGTCGTGGCAAAGTAAGGTTATCAATTATGTGAACCCCGGAGAGATCGTATAATTTTAAATCGTTTCCCATGATCTGTATGTTTGTTTTTTGACTTTTAACTGTCAATGAAGTTTCCGGAGCAATACCCGACAAGGACAAATACAAACATGATCCGCGCGCGCCAATTTGGTTGGCAATATTTGAATTTAGTAACGTGATTGTCGATCCGTCATCTAATAACGCGAAAGTTCGGAATTTAGATTTAGGACCCATTAAAGTTACTGGAATAATCTTTAATAAAACAGTTTCTAAACCTAGTCACAAATTTGTAACCGTCGCGCTATTCTCTTTATTTTTTGCAGCTAACCTATCATTCCGTTTTTGAGAGCTCTGGTTTCCATTTTTATTTTTGATTTTGAAAGCCGAACCAATTGATTTTCCGTGACTCGATATTGCTCCTTGTGAAGCATTATTTTTAGGAAAGGCTGTACAACTATTACGATTTCTATCAGTTGCAAATGGAAATTGAAATTTGTTATTAAATATTGCGCGATCATTTTGAAAATTAGACTGACAGAGAATTGGATGGTAATATCTTTTACCATTCTGTAAACAGTGGCGACGCTCGTCGTTACATGCCGAAGCACGATGTTTATCAGACAAACAAACATAACATCGGTTCGTTTTTTTAACCCAACTCCAGCGCTCCGGAGTGGGCAAAGCTTTCACAGCATGACACTCAGAAATATCATGATTGTACATCATACAAAATACACAGTATTTACAGGATTTAATGTTAGGCGCAACATTATCAAATTCGACACATTCACGACCCGGATTGGAATTTAAGTTCGCTGAGGTTAGGAAAACTCGACGAACGGGGTTTTTGTTTCTGGTCGGACAAAATGTCGTTTCTCGATAGTCGTAAAGAGCATTGGTACCGGCATCACAAGCCATTTCCGCCCGATCGTACAAAAATTCCGATAATGCCACTAATTTTGAACCCGAATCGTTTCTATTGCGCAAATACGTTTCGAATAATAGCGTTAGAGTATTGGGTAACTTCCGCAAAATATCACGTGCTAGTTCCGGGTTGTTTAAATAACCATCGTGATTTAACGAACGCATCGCGGATACGCCGCCTTTTAATTTAGTTGCGAACATCACTATTTCGTCACCTGTCGCGCTTATTTTAGGTAATTTTCGCAATTCTGAGGCAATTTTACTGACAACAACATCTGGTTTACCGAAACGCATTTGCAATAATTGAAAAATCGGTTTTGCATTATCCGTTCCGAACATAATCCCTTCGACCGCATCGCGAGCGGGTCCTTCTAATGATTCATATAAACGCGCTACATTTTCAGTGTCGGAAAACCCACCGAGATAAGTTGATAGCTCGTACGCCTGCTTAAATCTTAACCAATTTGTGGGATTTCCGTCGAATCGCGGTAGTTTCCCCATAGCCAGACGGTTAACAATTTGCGAATCATTTCGCGGTGTTACGGCTTGCGTAGCTCGCACGACCATTTGAACGAATTTTTCCGTCTCAAGCTCGTGATTTGAATTATTTAAACAACCAGTCGTTATAGATCCAACCGAACTTTCCGGAACCGTTGATTGGTTGTCACTCGAATTAAGTATTTGATTTAGTTTTTCCCGACCAGAAACAAGCACACTGTCGTGTAAAGGATTTCGAGGTTTTGTTGATTGACTCGAGTTTCCCTGGACCGTTGTCTGCTGAGCGTTTGAATTTATTACGCCATTCGAATTCATAATATCCGAAACAGCCACGTCATTAAGCAACGAATTTCGCGCATTAGATTGAATCGTATTCTTTGGTATTGTCGATCGAAACATATGTCCCGGCACCGTCAAAGGATTTGAATTTCCCGAATATGCCGATGGAATCGAATTTCGCGAACCTGACAATTTTTCGGCGTTATTAACCTCAACGAACTCTAGTTGTCGCTCAAGTTCTTCTAAATAATTAAAGTCGCGCTGCAAACGTTCGCGAAAGTTATTTATTTCATGCTTCAAATCTAGCGCATGATTTGCATTATTTTCGCTCACCAAGTTGGATTCGAAATCGGTAACCTCTGCTTGCTCCGAAGTTTGATGCAGATCTCCGTGACTCAACTGTCGACGATCAATTCCTGTCATTCCTGTCAATTGGAGGTTGAATTCCGTGGATGATCGGGGTTCTCCGTGATTGTCGAAATGACCCGTTTCCTCCGTATGGTGTGAAATCCCGTTTTCATCGGACATGTCGCATCCCGCCGTAGGTGAAAACTCATTCCATTCCTGCTGTTTGAATTGTACTCGTTTTCGCCCTCTTCGACGTCCTTGACAATCGCCGCCAATGTTTGAATTCCTTGCTGTCGCTTTCAGTTTCAGATTGGCCGGATTGGCACCTGTAGTCGAATCTGTAGTTGAAGCTGGAACAATAATTTCCACGTTGGTGATCCTCGGTAAATTTCTTTTCCTCCTCAAAGTTCCAATGGAGTTGTCCAGGTTATTCGTCAAAATTGTCTGCGTTGTTGATGACGGCTGAACTGGCCACGAATCTTCGGTATTCCGCTTTGTCCTTTTTGAAGTCGGTTCTCCACATTGTAAAGATCGAGCACGTAAATTATATTTCGGCATCTTGAATTTTTCTCACCGTATAATTGTAAGTCCTGCACGTTCTTCACTTGCAAATGTCCAATCGCGATGTGCGAATCCGCTCCACCCGGACGGTCCCGGGTTTCGGCACCAATATTCGCGGACGAAAAGGGGAACGGATTCGGTGCAGAAATGATCCAGACTTACGATGATCAAACTAAACTTTATTTAATTATTTTTGGGGCGGAATGGCGGCGATATTTTTGGGCGATCGAAACTGTCTCTGTAACTGAACTTACCGAAGCCGTGTGGACTCTTTTTATACCCATTGACAAACGAATGTTTGTTATTTAGAAAAGACCATCGTTGCTTAGACATGCAAATCCTTCTTTTTAACGTTCGAGTGTCGTAGCGTTCTACGTTACCGACCGATTCAAATAATGATTTTATCCGTCCATGTCATTGTCCGTATTAAACTTCGAAATTCGATGTATCCAATTTTCGAATCGGAGTCGACATCGATAAATCTAGGTTTAAATGGTTTTGTTTATATTCGAATCGGAGTCGACATGATCTTCTCGATGCATGTATCCGATTTAGGTATTTTCCGTGTTACGAACCTTCAAACTTCTTGTTCGCCTGTGGCCAGCACAGAGTCGTAAATCGGAGTCCCCATCATATGACTTCCGGCGAAATCGATGGATCCGATCCCTCCGGCCTGGAACCAACAGGTTACATCTCCATTCGAAGGCGAATCATGCGGACATTTTCGAATTTGCTATCTTCCGTGTTACGAACCTTCATACTTCTTGTTCGCCTGAGGCCAGCACAGAGTCGTAAATCGGGGTCCCCATCATATGATTTCCGGCGAAATCGATGGATCCGATCCCTCCGGCCTGGAACCATCAGGTTACGTCTCCATATAAAGGCGAATCATGCGGACGTTTTCGAAACCTAACCGTATCGTCATTATTGGTAATTAAGCTTAAAGAATGATTTAGTAAGTAAGGAATTTACGTCAGCCCCCACGACTTCGTTAACACAACAATTCAATAATATCGTCGCCATTTCTAGGACCTTTACAATATATAGTTGCCTAACAGGTCCCCGCCTTTGGAGAGGTACCCCCATTCGGGTGTGCAATGGCGTGGGGAAAACCACAATGTGGGAAAAAAACCCACGCCAGGTACCGCAGATTTGAAACATTCGATTCTGACCGCAACAATTTTAACTCAAAACGAAAACACATTTTTTAATATAAAAATTAACTTAAATGCATAATATATACGTCACAGTTTCTCTACCGTTAAATTTCCGGTATTTCCTAATATACTGCAATTAATGAAAATGCATTCTCTGTCCATTATACTGTTATACTTAGAATAGTTTTGAATATTGGCCTTCATGCGAAGAGTGAATATCAATTACATTAACTGCATATATTATGTGGATTTGCGTAACTGCCTGCTAGCACATACGCATTACATGTAATAATCGATAATCCGGGTTACACTGAATACCGCAATTACGCGAAAAATTGGAAAGTTAGCGATAATTATGATTAAAATTTTTGGCATATTCTGTTTGCTTCTAAAATTTTATAAATAACTCAATATTCGGCACGAAAAAGAGGTTTAATTCTGCTTCAAATATTGTTTGTGGAATTATGTCATGCACAAGTACAAGGATATACGGTTTCCTAAACACAGCCTGACTCGCTTTTGGTATCATTTTCATACTGTGCATCTCACATATTTGGAATATTATAATGTTATTATTATTAAATACCACTGTTCGCGATTGCAATTACAAACGAAAAGCTGGACAATTTCGTGGAATGAAATATTTACGAAATAGAATTGAAAAAATTTCATTAATTACCGGAAATTTTATCAAGGTGTTCCGAGATAAATTTATTTAGACATTCCTCATAACTGATTCCAAGATCAGAATAATATTTTAATATAGAAATTTATCACAGTATCTCGCTAATTTTAAGATAATTGTCTATGCAAATAACTATCAACTTCAATAAAGTTTGTCCCATAACTGACGTCTTTATTTTGGCTGAACTTTTTTACTCCGCTGAAAAAAAAAGAAATCTGTGATCGAGACGAACTTTTATTTCATATAAAGAAAGATAATCTTTTATTACCTTTACGATCCTACAAAAAAGAAGCCAATGAATCGAGTACAGTATGTATTACAGTAACCACGGTCAACAGGTTCGTATTTATATACCATGTCGCTTAAAGGCTTTCTTTTTTTTGTGAACTGTGCACGGTCCATTTTTCCCATACTTTTTCGGTCTTTATATAAAATAATAAAATTGTTATTAAATTGGGAAATTTGGGGATAGGTGGCTTTAACTGCCAGGCGAAAATCAGTTTTTCGTGTAATTTTTTTTATTTTTTATGGGCGGATAGCGCCATTTTTTACAGAATTTTATTCGCATATATCCTATTTCTTAAATAGGGAAGGAACAAACATCCTCGCCAGGTCTCGTCAATCTTACGTTGGCGAGGGAACAAACATCCTCGCCAGGTTTCGTTTCTGTTTACATTATTTTCGACATGACATATTGTTCCTATTCTTTTACATTAGACTGAAATGGTATAATAATTCACTATACTCTAATACGTACTCAATATCGGATGCATCGCCATATGCCATGTAACAATCGCACATAATTTGGCAAACCGTAATTTGAACCTGTCGGCAACAATGACATTTTTACTTCTGTTCCCAACAATATGATTGAGACTGTTCTAACAACTTTTAACAGCCTCCAAAAAATTAAGGGTTCCAATAATAGGATTTCCTTCACATTAGAAGAAGAAATTAATAATAAGTTAAGTTTTTTAGTTCTGGTAATCAATAAAAACAATACACTTTTTACAGATTGGTTTCATAAAAAACCTTTTTCAGGTAGATATCTGAATTACACTTCTAACCATCCTTTATGCTATAAATTAGGAGCAGCCTATGGTTTAATAGACAGAGATACAAAGCTCTCACATATTAATTTCGTAAAAAGAATTTAAACTCAGAGACATTTTATTTATTTATTAATTTTTTTATTTATTAATTAACTGGCGGAATCGCCCTTTTTACTCAATTGTTTTTGCCGTATTATTTACTATGATTTTGCGAGAGCTGCAGATCGACTTAGAAAGATGGCGCCATACTTCACATTTGTGTATGAAATGTAGGAGCTGCAGAAACCTACACCAAGTACAGCATCCGTCATTAGTCGATTTTCGCCAGGTAAACAACATGGCGGAACGTAAACAAACAATGTGGCTAGTCTTACGAGCTGCGAGCTGCTGCTTGAAAATCGTTTTCGAAATATTGTTCCCTGGATGGGGATCGAACTCACGACCTGCGACTCAGTAGTCCTGTGCGTTACCGCCTGAGCCATGAAGCCGGGAATTTTCATTGATTTTCCCTGTAATTTTAGTAATGGTTTAGGAGGTCACTGAAAACGAATCTCAAATAGGATTTCTAAAATTCAAAATGGCGGAAGCAAATTCTAATAATGGTTTGATCTTCAGAAAATGATATCTATAGATGTTCGTGATCGTGAATTTAGAATTTGAATCCTAACCCTAAGCATCTGAAGCTCGGGTACATTATGACGAATTATGCAGTAACAAATAAGTAAGTAAGTAAATATAGGTATATTTCTTGACCGCTTTAATTAAATATACAATTAAGTTTTTCACGGTAATACGGTCCTTTTACTAATTCTGAAAAGTAAACAAAGAAAAATATGACGTAACTGGGATATCAGTTCACGTCTCGCGCAATAAATCATTCGGTACTTATATGTAAAAATTTTGAATCACCTACTATTGGATTTAATATTTAAAACCATCCCTCTAGCGCTTAAAATTATGCAGTAAACCATTAATGAAAAATTATACAATTTAACAAAATTTTTTTTTTGTGTATATATCCCGCTCTCGGTCAAACTCGAAAAGTCGTATATTTCACTACTACGCATGGGTATAAGTATCATCTTCTTAATAAAAACTTTGAAACTGCATTATAATTATTCTATAAAAAGTGAGTGTGGGACGTAAATCGGGTTGAACCCAACCTCTCCTTTAGAAACCCCTAAACTTACAATGTTGAAGGGACAAAGTTTTATTGTTCTTGAAAACAAAAAATTGAGACGTACAAAAAGAATTTGTTAAACAACTTTTATTAATGATTCAAAATTACTTTTTATCCACAGTTCAATTGTTAAAAATTGATTTTTACAAATGATGCTTTATTTTTTCAAGAAATAGATTTTTCCAAATTTTTGACCTGATTACTACACTTATTCGGAAATTTTGAAGAGTAATATTTTTTTTAATAAGTAGAGCTATTTTGACGTTAGCTTTAGAAATTTGTAATAGTCACACGATAAAGTTGTGGAAAATTGTTGTCACTCTTTAAAATTCATTCATTTTTTTAAATTTTAATCTTTTTTTTAAGAACAATAATGTTTTCTCTTGCTAACAATATCATTAATAATGAAAATTAATTTCGTGGAAACGGTATTGAAAATTTTCCAACAACATACTATATCCCGGGGACTAGCTACCTTAATAATGTCTCAGCATGTCGAATGTGCTTTACTTACAGTTTATATTGTATACTTGGTATTTTATTACTATCCCGCGTAATAAAAATTATTCCAGAATATTTTAAAAATATATAAATATTTCATAGAATATTTTGGAACTATTATTAGAAATATCTGTGGAACTTATTTTTGCCAATTGTTGTGACTAATTCGTGTTTCTCACAAGAGTTACAGTCTTCAAATCCTGACGTATCCGTTTCTTTGCAATAGAGCTACCAGAAAAACTAGTCCGAAAATGTTAAAGGTTTGGAGTACTACACGAAATATTCTTTCAACATTCTGAAGGTATTATAAAGGTATTTTCACGATTTTTGATTAAATATTATTATATCAGATTGTTCCGTGATAATTAATTCATAGAATATAAAATCCGATGTACTTATTTTCACACGATGCAATTTTTCGTTTTCAACAGTTTATTAGACTTGAACCCGTAGTCGCTACTTTATAGGTCGGAAATTTTTTGTTACTTCCACCGACCACGTATTTTTACTCGCCCTTTTAAACCAACGCATTCATATAGAGGCTTTGAACCAAAGGTGATCCTTACATATGGTGTAATTAAATCTAGAAATGAGTACTTTCTAAAGATAAAGATGATTTTCGAATTCAAAAGGTTTTCCTTTTATGTAGTAAAAAAGTAGGTCAATAACCCTCGTATGCTTGCTACGCCACTATCACAAGTAAAACTGTGCGTAAAACGGAAAGAAGTAGATTCAAAGTCTAAAGCAAATAAATCAATAATAATGTGCTAATGAAAACATACAGTTCTAAAAACTGATTGTACATATCACAACAATTAGAAATGAAAATATCAAATGAATAATTGTTTCAAGGAAAATAACTTATAATTTCAGTGCACGGTTAAGAGATGTCTAGTATTTTTATTTAACGTTTTGCAATACTAAAAATATAAGTGTCTAATAACGGCAAAGCTCAGGTGATTCGGATTCCATCTTCAGAAACTTTAGGTCCCGTCGTGATTTAGTCCCATATGGGTTCCGAACAAAAAATTACTAGGTACTTATATCTTAAGATAAATAGTAAAGAACACGAAATTTACGAATACTGAACACTACGATTGCGCGTATTTTTTTACATATGTGTTTCAAGTGTCTGCTTCCCACATAAGGCCCATCTTTAGCAGTACTCCGTACATTCCGTGTCAAAATAGTACTTTATGATCCGAGTGCGTGAAATAGGTAATTTGCACATGAGTGAAACGAGTTTGAAAGAAAAATCCTTCATGCACTTGTGCCGTAATGTACTAGTTCGAAGTATGTGCGAAATTTTATTTCAACGAATCTGCATGTGACTATTCCTTCAGATCTAAGCTGCAACCGCATATTCGTAGAAATAAACTTTGACTCACTTTCATCAAAAACTACAATTTTTCAACTCCGTGGACGAAATTCAATTTCGCACGCTGTATTTAGTGCGCGAAGTGCCCTATTTGCGCCCTGTTCTTCGCACACAAAAAATAATACGTGAATTACTTCGAACACTAAAATCAATGCTCGAAAAATGTCTCTCACGGAGTGAAAATAAACAGTTTTATCGTTTCACTCGTGCGAAAATCACCTACTTCGCTCACTAATATCGTAATGTACTATTTTAACATTCTGTAATGTATTGGTATATTCATATATGATCCATAATTACATAAGTAAAACTATAAATAGATATATCAAACTTAATACTTTATTCACCTTTCACTATCATTATTATATCATATGCCCTTCCAGGGGATTATCACTATCACCGGTGGTGAAAACATTTCAGTTTTCATTATACTACTGTTAATTCCCAATGTTAGGCAAATGGTCCGATTGCAAATCTCACTTGCTTCAGACATACTCGTTGCACGCAAATGGAGTCAAGTTGCATAGGTAGAAAATCACAAGTAATTTTTATTGAAAACTTAATGTGTTCGTTTATATATAGAGGAACTTGTGGTATTTACCCGATTAATTTTGGATATCTACTTGTACAAATTAGTACAACGATTTTCAAAAACATCCCTGATAATACATTTCCGAGAATTGGATGAAACGAAGTTGATGAATTACTAACGAAGATGTACGTATTTTATGATTTTGAAGCACAAAATGTTTATTCGCGTGGGAACAAGGCCTATGTGTAAAATATCTCCCGGCATCCAGTTAAATTGGCATGCAGTTCGTTTTAAAGGTTCACAGCACGAATTGGAATTGCGGCTAAGCTTTAACCAGAATGCCATTTACCGGGGTGATCGTTTAGGTATAACTCATTGTTTTTCACACAAAATTTTTGTGTTTCTTTTATTTGTCGCCTAGTTTAATTCCGCAGATAAAATTTTTTCCGTGTTTCAATTTTTCTCACTTTGGTGGGCTTCCATCGAGATGTATCATCAGATTTGTGATGGAATATTTCATAGATATCAATATCTGACGGAAATTGATAGTTTCCATTTATATCTTAAAATTATTGCCCAATATTATAAGTCCATATATCATAATTGCCTAAGTAAATTGTAAAATTTGTTTACATTAAGTAAATAAATAAAAAAAATTAGTACTTAGTAAAATTTAAAATGTAGGAAGATTATCGATGTACGTAGTACTGCTAATGTTACTTCACTGCAGCAGTGACGGTATACATAGGTGCAAAAAATTACACATTACCCTCATTTATCTTGCGAAATAACAATCAATTGTCTTTACAATATCCAACACATGAAAATGTCATACAGTAGCCCCATAAAAAATGAATTTACATAAATTTGCAAGAATACATTATCGATCAAATAATGAAACGAGTTGGCCTTCCTTTGAAGAAATACTAAATTCAGCGAACAATTTATAGTTAGTGTTCGTCAATCATTAATTTGATAATTCAAGTAATTGCCGTTAACTAGCAGATGATCCGTATATTAATATGTATAAATATATTTACCAGGAAATTGGACAATTACTAACAAAATTGAGCAAGGTTAATTTTGATCAAATAACGAATTTTGTCGTTTCTTCTGCTACCACTTTAGCCGATGGTCTGAAGGTATACGACTGTAGAGATTCCTGAAATTTGATAAACTCAAATTAGAATTGAGCAATCACGAAACATTTGAGTAATCATTTCTTAGCTATTCCTATGCGTTGGTAAATTTGTCATATTACACGTAGTCATATTTACTTTAATTATTGAATAATTTTATCGGAAATATTATATTCCGCAATTTGCGAATGTGTATTTCAATGAATTTTATACCCGGAAAAAACAACACAGTTACAACCTAAGATATGGTTGTCTTGACCATATTATGTTGATAATTATTACCTTCCATATAATCTATGGCCGCTAGGATCATAGCTGTTTATAGGGTTTCCATAGGCAAAGTTCTCTTTTCAATAGCAATGGTCGACCTATCAATATTTTAATTCACAATGCTTCTTTGGTCGATATCTATTCTTTACGTGTAATAATTATTTTGAAGTAAATGTTGACCGTGCGTAAACCATTTTAGTTGTGATATCAAAAGAAGTTAATTATGGTCACGTAACAGATCGTAAACGATATTTGCTTAGTCATTAAAGATATTTTATTCACACTCTTATTATAATCAGTATGGATCCAAAGTTAATAATCATTACTCTAAAATATCAAATTTGTTTAATTAGAAAAACGACTAGATAACCCGAGGACAATTTAAACCTTCTTTAACATACATACGGTGAGCATATTTATCAGAAGTTATAAAAGGGAATAACACTGAATATAATTAGCCCCTACGTTATCCCGACAATGGACAGAAATGTCCAAAATTACCGTGTTAAGAATTAAAGTAGAATAATTTTGTATTAAAAATGTAAACTTAATTATAATAATACATTCTCTGGCTTGATTATTTGGGTCACGTAAAAGAACTCCAAAACAAAATATATGTTTCGCCCTCCCGGGCGTAAAGTCTGCTTTTACGATCCGATTCGTAAATTCTGATTTTGGGCCCTCGAAAATTACGAGACTCAAACTACAGTTCCCCACCCATCCCAGTTTATAATTCGGTGTATACATTCGAATGATACACCCGCTCGGTCGGAAAATATTGTTCGTATTGCGGGTATAAAACTACGCCCTTAATACGAAAAATACTAGTTAATCATATTGTAAACAAAAGGTAGAATGTCCAAACGGATAAATGTCTAACAAATAAAATGTTTTAATGTTTATACAAATCTATTCTTTTAAGTTACCTCAATATAAATAAATCTGCAATTCTCACTTAAATATAAAGTGCAACAATTCATTTTATTAAAAATTATAATTGACACTCTGTGAGTAGCAGTAAAGTAGGGGCGTCGAGTCGGAAATTTAAACCTACTGTAATGCTGCGTAGCGAAAACATTTATAACAGGTAGAGGATGCAAGTAGAATGAGTTCAAGCATTAAAAATGTTTTTGCAAAAAAATAATGTGGACCCAATAATTTTTTAATCAACATCTAAGTAGACTTAAAATTTTATCTCCAATAATACCTTAAATAGACTTCAAAGTTAAAAACAATAGCAGAATTCACTTTTAAAAAATGGAAACTGCCAATTTTGTTGTTATCTTTGTTATTATAACGATTATTTTAGTTAAATTATCAAATGCACCATCCGATTTTTGTCATCATTGAAACTATAATTGCAGAATTTAATTGGGAAATATTTTGAACCCTGAAAAAAGTCTACATACCAAACTCAACCACCACTGGATAACCAAACATTAATTTAACTTCTTCAATAAATCTACTGGAATATGTAATTAAACTAATAAAATTTTAGAAGATACCGACAAATTGATTTCTCAATTTTAATAAGCTAACTACTTTCTTAGTTATTTAAACTACTTTGGGGTAGATATAACTCATGAAATTCATTTAAAGGCCTATTGAATTACAACAGTTAAATGGTAGATAATTTTAATACGAATATTTTTTCAGTGAAAAGAAACTTTTACTTTTCACATTAAAGAAAATAAGTGTTGGCTGATTCTAACGGTTTTCAGATCCGCTGACATAGAAATAATATTAATAGCTGAAAATTCTAAATAAGCATTGAAAAATGAGTATGTTATATACATCAAACATACTATTGATTTATTATCTACATGAATCGATTTACGATAGCGTGACATTTGTCGCTGAAGCAAAGCGAGTTCGACGAATTCATTCGTTGAACATCGACATTTAATCCGTGAAATGCAATACAATATATAAGCTAATATATAAGCAGACGATGACAAGTTACTGACTCGTATCGATTTTATGCCCTTGGACAAAAGTTAATCAAATAATCGGCATCCCAGCAGCTATTAAAAAAAAATCTTCAACTTGTACAATTGTCATATTGACAGGAACGTCTCTCTTCTCAAAAATAAAAGACTCCGCACTCTACTAATGAAAGAGAGTTATTAACTCATGAATCTTTATTTTATTGTTAAAGTTCATTAAACACAGGACCAATATTGTGCCCCTTACATTATGTAGAAACACACGACAAATATGAGGCTAAAGGTTTACAGTGATATTTGCGTCCCAAATATGTTGATACTTTATTTAAACGTTTCAGTGTGCCCATTGATCTGCGCATAAAACAAAGCATTACTAAATTGTGCAAACACTACGATGCAACCGAAAAATTTAATTTTCGAATTGTATATGGCCTGAGGTGAAAAAGATTTCACTTACGGGTGCAATTAACTGAATGAATGACCTGTTCGATTTTTAGAGCAATTTATTCAAATCAAAACCGTTGAAATTTAATGTACTTCGTGATTCGTGCGATCATAATACCGTGCAGATTTTAAATTTACCTATTTAAAATGTAATCAATAATCCGATATTAAAGGAATGTGCAGAATACTTTATTGTTAAATATATTTAAAATCGAACATATCCTGATAAGAAATTAAATATTAACATAAAATCGTATTGTAGTGAGTGTAATGTTGTCTATGTATAGATTAATGAAATCTACATTAACAGTGTACAAGATCATCCCTGCAAATGAGCGTTTGCAAATTACGAATCGTGTATTCGTATAATAACCGATACCGAATATTTGCCAACAATTTAATATTAACATGTAATTAAGGAAAGACTTTTATTTCCATCGATGTGTAATGCAAAATACTTGCTAGATATCAATATTTGGTACATAACAAAAATGATCATTATCATTGCAGCATGCTTTGCGCACGAAATCGATTTATTGACTATATTTTTAACAAATTCGTTAATGAAAAATCATCTTGAATAAAAACCGCGATTTGCATTTGTTTGGAATATTATAAAGAAAGAATCGAAAAATCGTTCAAACTGTACCTTACATTTTAAAAACAGTTTGGTAGAGTCAATATTTTCTGTTGCAGACATTGCTAATATTTAATTGTTCCTTTTCTTAATGTTAGGTATTATTAGAGCATTTATATTTACCTCTATGTCCTTTTGTATTTTGGTAGAGGGATTTCAGAGGCCCTGCAATATCTTTTCTGTAATGGTATAAATTACGTAGTTTGCATATCGTACATACGTGAATCGGTTGTAAAGTGATTTTAGGGACATTAGCGATAATTAGAGCGATACCTACTGTACGATGGGCTCGAATAATATATGCACCTGTGCGTTTATAGAATAACTTAGAATATAAATATAGGACGCGGAAGGGTAAATGGCTTGTTTTGCTAAATCTAAAAAAATTCCTGTACAACGATGAACGTTATTGCATATAAATGTAGTAAACAGAAGTCGGTACATAGCGTTTACAAGAAACTAGTTAATATTAAGATCCCTATACTGTTTTTTTATATATAATTGTAATGTTGGAAACATTTTTTCTCAACATTAATTAAATAATTTCAGAGTTTCTATGTATTATTGGTAATATAATATGCTACATAACTCCAATAACTTCTGTCCCTAGTACATTTATATTTTTTCAACCATTTGTTTGTTGAATAATCATTGTAAATTTTTCTACGAAAAAAATTAAGTGCATTTAACAGTTAAAACAAATTATAGAAATATTGACGAAAACATGTAATTTTTGCATATAATTTTCGGAAATTTACCTTCCAAGATGCTTTTCTTAACCGTTTTATTCCTTGATAATTCACAACCATCAAAATCTAGTATTGCCATCGATTTTTATATACTCAAAATGTACATAGAATGAAGATAATCTCTGAATTGGTGACTTTGAAATATATCTGCAGTATAAAGTGGAATGACAAGTACTAATACTACTGTGCTTCGCATAGATATTTTGAAAAGGCCAGCTTTCCAATTTTATTATTTTTTAAAATATCTCTCATTCTTTTTGAAAATCTTTTCTGTTTAAATTAGCAATAGTTTGTTTTGTATTCCAATTATTAATTTGCCCGCTGAGCTGGAAAAGTCATACTTATCTTAGAAAACATTAACTTAAGCATGCGTCGATAGAGTTATGGAATCTATTATAGAGCTTATTGGTGATGGTAATACTAACTATGTTAAGCAATATTTCTTTATTTCAATCAGTGTATTAAGCAATGGGAACAGTGAGTTAAAAGGAATCATTAAAAGCTATCACACGGAGAAAAAGGACTCCGCTGGATAAGCTAATTCATATCAGCTAAAATTTTCGGCTGGAATTGCCGAAAATATATGCAATTTTAGCTGTTTTGATCCCGCTAATGTAGCCTTAACCCTACTCAATTCGCGCTTAGCTCTAAATTTCCGCTACATTAGCAGATTTGTTCCGTTAAATTTGCGGACTTTTTCAGTAAATTTAGCTGAAATTATCGGCTATCCCTAACGGAATTCCAAAAGCTGTCCCTATAGGATAAAATTGGTAGAATCTGCGGATTTTTCGGCTAATTTTGCTGATTATTTTTCTCCGTGCACAATCGTTAGAATTGAAAAAATTGCTATCACCAAATGAAATTATTCTAAATTATGCAAACCAGTTTCCGACTGCAGAATTGGAAAATATTAAAATGTAAGCGTTTCTAATCTAGTTTCGTTCATCATAAAACGAAAAAATAAGAGGGCACTGTTACATAGTGTTACATGAACGTACACAGTATGAATCAATGAATAAAAATTCTTTAATTCTTCTCCGTTACTTTCATAAGTGAAAATTTCCTTTTTGTGTTTTTTAAAACCGGAGTATGGACAAGGATGGTAATGAAAATTCCTTATTTACCACGTTTATTTACATTTCGATTGTTTTGATGCAGTCCTCATCAGAAAATATTTTTATTCTGTATAAAACAAAAATTAACAAAATAAAATAAAAGTATAATTACAATTTTAGTCAAAATTTACGCAATTCAATCATACATGAACAATTTAATTCCCCTAACTGAAAATCTTTATATTTTGAAGGATTTTTCAAAGTTAATAAATTCCGAAAAAATAGTTATTAAAAAAAACAAAAGGAAATGCGAAAAAATAGTTATTAAAAAAGTTTTTAACATCTTACCTAGATATATGTTATAGTCCGTTAGAGGCTGGAATTAACGAACTAACATCTTCTATACCAGCACTGGAAAAGTTTAAAAAGAAGTGTGAATAACATAAGCTATTCAGCAAGATATTAACAAAAAAATCGAAAAAATAAAATAAATGAGGAATACAAAAAATATAAAATTACGTTGAATATTCGATGGTAAAGACACAACTAACTGTAAAGTCGTTCGAAAGCATTCAAGAGTACAGACTAACATACATATATACATACAAGAATATATTAAAATATATACATACGTGGATGTTCTCGTATATAAAATATGAACATACAAAATTTTCTGAAAATCAACCGATGTAATTCGTTACGTAATAGTTTAAAATTCTAAAAGTGGAAAATATAATTCTGATAAATTTGATTTGTTAAATCTGATGTTAACTGCAAATTTGTTTTTCTTGATGTGATAATTTACTATGTGTTTTCTTTTGTTCTTATTTCTTTCTGTGGTTAAGAATTTAATATTTTCGAAATCAAACATATGTCCTCTATTTATTCTGTGTAAAGTTAAACCTGTGTATTTGTTAACGTCTTCAAAGATGTTTTTTTTTTGCGTTCATTAATTATATTTTTTAATAAGCGTCCTGTTTCACCTATGTAAATGTTATGGTTGCGATGGCGCCCGAACGTGGACGCCACCTCTCTGCCGTGAAAGGGCCAAATCGACTAGAAGGGTCGATTTGAGGATTCTTTTAGGGTGGACCGAGCTGCCGAATGTGTTCAAACGGAAAGGGGAAAGGTTAAAATAAATAAAACTCGATTTTCTTTTTTTTAATTTTTTTTATTTTGAGATCGCGTTACGGCGGCGATATTCTTCTAAGGCGATTTTTATTTTCTGCCGGGGAGGAGGCTGGTTATGGTGGGGGTGTTCACTGGCTGTCCTTCTCGTTGGGCGCGTTATTCCAACAGGAATTTATATAATTTGCGAGCTCGCTCCCGCTTTCGACGCCGGACACCCTTATTATTTCGGGCCATACTACCTCTCCTTCGATGACTCGCTGTGTCGATGGTCCCGAGTCCTCTTCGGAATCTAGACTGCTGGGCTGAAGTGATGCACTTGTCGAGCTGAACTAGCAGAACTCAAATGCTAGAGCTTAACTGCTCAACCTTAACTAACTTTTTTGGTCCAGGAGGTGCCATATTTATACTGGATACCGCCCGTGGTGCCCAGTTCCGTTTTGAAGCGTTGTGTCGTATCACGGTTTTCTAGCCTACCTTTTCTAGGTATTCATGTGAATGCGAGATTTGCAGCTTCCGTCCGAATTGAACAGAATCTTTTTACGCGTTTAGACAATTACGTTAATTTTAAGATTGTACAAAAATGAACGGTAGTTGCATCTTGTATAGAACTGGAGATATTTGTTTGTTAATATTAACTAAATTAGTTTTTTAATAATCCGATAGATTTTATGCAATTTTTATATCTCGTTGTGTTGTTTCAATAGTAAATTTGTATTTTTAATAAACTATTTTGCATTAATTGTTTTAATACAACTGTTGTTGATTTTTGTACAATTTAACAGTATTTTTATTGAAGGCTTGTAAGAGCAATTTACAGATAGTGATACAAAGCATGAATTTCGTACAAGACATGAATAAACAATGAGATATTCTTAAAATAATTGTTTGTTTTTATAAATTTTGTATTATTGTAACATTTGAAAACTTGATTATCGGGATGCTAAATTTTAAAGGATATATATATATATAAATAAAAGGTTCATTGTTTATTCATGAGATGGTATTTACAATGTTTTATACGCTAATGTTTGTTTATTCGATTGTTCGGTACCAGTTTGGAAGTTTGACTAATGAAATTTCGTGGTTGAATCTATTATAATAAAAGGAAAAAACGGAATTTGTCAGTTATTATAAATAAACGTTTCATTTTATTTTATAAATGTGTTTTCTGCAAAACCAGCATTTTATTTTGTAATAGAATTTGTATCTAAATATGGAGACTAATCCGGCCAATGTTATCATTCTATTGTTCGTTAGTTTTGGTTTATAATTTTTATATTATATGAAAAGCTATCTGGAAAAGAAAAGTATGTCATATAAGCGTGTGCATGAGAAAGCGGATGTACTTTGGAATTTTTATTACTTTTTTAGAAATAGATAGAGTTGGTCAAAGGTACGGGTTGCTAGTCCGGTTTGCCGCGCTTTCTAAAGATGCTTTTAGATTTTCCAGTACATTTTCCTTACTATTTCGGAAAGTTTATATAAAATAATTAATGATATCAGTAAGTATTCTGATTAATACAAACTGCGAAATTGGTTAGATATGTTGGATTTTATAAATGAAAATAAATCGTGGTGGTTTTGATATTATTACTCTCTACTGGTAATGTAGGAAACTGTACGTGGGAGTGAAAATTCCGGAATTATAGGGTTCTCTATTTTCGACCGGTATCGGTAAGTTATTTGTTAAGAGGTTCAGTTAGTATACGCCAGGCGCGCTATTGCATCGGATATTTGGCCGGTATTTTTGAAATTAGGTGCGTTACGTGTGACGTAACATAAACTCCATTACAGTTTTTACATCTAATTTCATAAACCATTTCTTTTTGATGAAGATTGTCTGTTTTATTTTTAAAAGGTTTTATACTACCTATGTTTGTATTATATGGTTAATGTACAATTCTGACGTTATTATCTTTTAAAATATGTTTATTTCCTTCAGAAATACCTTGAACGTAAGGGATATTAACTTTTTTTTTTAATTTTCATTTTTAGAAACAATTTGTAGAGGATTATAATAATTATGAACTCTTTTTCTAATGCTTTCTTCAATAACAAAATCTGGGTAATTATTTTTATATAAAACGGCTTCGCGGGTCAGGCGGTTAACGCACTGGACTACGAAGTCGTAGGTCGTGAGTTCGATCCCCGTCTGGTGAACAATTTTTCGATTACGTTTCCAAGCAGCAGCTCGCTGTTGGTAAGACGAGCCACATTGTTTGTGTTTACGTTTCGAAAGTATTGTTTATCTGGCGGAAATCGACTCATGACCGCCGCTGTACTTGGTGTAGGTTTCTGCAGTCCTACATTTCATACACAAATGTGAAGTATGGCGCCATCTTTCTAAGTCGATCTGCAGCTCTCGCAAAATCATAGTAAATAATACGGCAAAAACAATTGAGTAAAAAGGGCGATTCCGCCCGTTAATTGATAAATAAAAAAACAAATAAATAAATAAAATGTCTGTAAGTTTAAATTCTTTTTACGAAATTAATATGTGAGAGCTTTGTATCTCTGTCTATTAAACCATAGACTGCTCCTAATTTATAGCATAAAGGATGGTTAGAAGTGTAATTCAGATATCTACCTGAAAAAGGTTTTTTATGAAACCAATCTGTAAAAAGTGTATTGTTTTTATTGATTACCAGAACTAAAAAACTTAACTTATTATTAATTTCTTCTTCTAATGTGAAGGAAATCCTATTATTGGAACCCTTAATTTTTTTGAGGCTGTTAAAAGTTGTTAGAACAGTCTCAATCATATTGTTGGGAACAGAAGTAAAAATGTCATTGTTGCCGACAGGTTCAAATTACGGTTTGCCAAATTATGTGCGATTGTTACATGTCATATGGCGATGCATCCGATATTGAGTACGTATTAGAGTATAGTGAATTATTATACCATTTCAGTCTAATGTAAAAGAATAGGAACAATATGTCATGTCGAAAATAATGTAAACAGAAACGAAACCTTGTAATAGTTGTTTTATATGCAATTATCATAATTTTGTATTTTTCACGTAAGAAATAAAAATAGACTTTCTAAAGATAAAAATTATGAAGTTAAATAAATTATAGAGTCAAACAATTGATTTAAATCAGACTATTATTTATTATAATTGGAATATTCAACATAGAAAATATAATATTACGAGAAATATAAGAATCGTTATTATTAACATAGAATTTCGGCCTGTCCTTTTGGAATTCACCATATTGCACATTCTCATTTTTCACTAAATTGAAAATTGATACATCGGATCATACTTGAAATAATCATACATCATACTTCATCTCTCACTTAAATTCAAATTAAATAAAATTATAATGGGATCATCAAACCAAAAGAAAGTATCATTATCACTCATTCGAATCGCAATAACAAAATTGATTTTAAATATTAATTGTCACATAACAAAACATTATCTTAATTGTCCATATTATAATAAAACTGAAGATCAAAGTTTCTTCTGAGTCGATGCGATGATCGCGAGAGAAAGAGAGACTAATTGATGTTTTCAAACAAAATCAGATCCGACTTTATGTTTTAAAAAGAAATGATAAAAATGGAACAGACTTATCGTTTCGACGTCATGGATGCGTGTCTCAGAGGGCTTCTCGAGTCAATCACAAAAAACTGGTCCATGAATCTCCAAAAACGTCTCATCGGATTTGTCCTTGACTTGGTGCTCATTTTTCAGTCGTCTTATTGGTGAAGTGGCTTTTCTTTCCGATACACAGCATGGGACCGTGGTGTGGTCAAAATGGCGGAATGGCGTCTCTTTGGTCCTGATAAGAACGGAGCGTCGCTTTTGAATGGGAAATGAAGCGAACGATTTCGACACCGACTGAATCTCCAACCATGAATGCCGACGCGATAAAAAGCCGTTACCAGAAAATTATATAGGACGAGCGAACAAGTCAAATTTGATTTTTAAAGGAAATCCGAACGCGGAGACTAAACATCTAGACTCGAAGTGCTTCGATTGTCTAACTAGATAATATCGACTTATCGTTACAACGGCGTGAGCATAAATACGTGCATAAATATATATTGTATTACGAAATCTGCAAGTGCAATGTAAATAAATCTAACGTAAATGTATATATAATAGATACATATATATATTTATATGTAGCAGTTTGTAGGTGGTGTTGATTCATGATAATATATATACGTGCACGTGTATACATGTATACTACAAACATAACCTCTAAAACTGTTTTGAACTCTTGTTGAGAAACGCTTCATCAGTGTTGTGATTTGGACTGTATGTAGTGTTTGAACTGTTTTTAGTGCAATGGAATATCTGATGTGGGATCTTGTGTTCCTTTTTGAGAGAATGCGTCGAACAGAGCAACGTATTGAAAGGAGGTTGCTCAGAGATGCCCAAAATCCATTTGATCTCCCAGAAGATGAATTTATAGACTGCTTCCGTTTAACACCGAATACTGTACTATTTGTACATAATGCAGTAAGACATTTATTGATAAATGAACGAGGAACTGGTATAGCACCCGAAATCAAGGTAATGTAAAGAAAGATAACATTATAATGTTATACAGGGCTACGAGCGTCACTTTTGAAAGCTCACTTGTATAAAATCCAATTATACACCTAGTTAAAATTTCATTGGCTCTGAGACGTCCCTTTTTATGTAATTTTGACATGAGTATGACAGCGTCAAAATTTCAGTCCATCAGAAATTGCATGGAGACATCAGTAAAAGACGACAAATCGTGTATACATATCACGTATGCATATGTACACGTGTATATACACATATCCATAGCTTGCACGGAACATCGTATCAGTAGAAACGCCGGTACGGTAGAACTGCACACCGAAAATCGTTTTTAAGTTGGCAAAGTGTGCTGAATTGAATATTTTGTACTTACCGTCTATGTACATATTGTACTTCACTCGTAATACAGTCAGTGTGTATGCATCTTATGCACTGTCGATACAATTAACGTTGTCGTAACTCTTTAACGACCAATGTCACTATCGTTATCATAACGTACCGAATCGTTATAAACGTAACGAGTTACAGAATCCGGCTACAGGGACGGCACAAGCGATTTACACATTACAACCTGGCGAGGATGTTTGTTCCCTCGCCAACGTAAGATTGACGAGACCTGGCGAGGATGTTTGTTCCCTCCGCCAACGTAAGATTGACGAGAACTGGCGAGGATGCTCGTTCCCTCCGCCAACGTAAGATTAACGAGACCTGGCGAGGATGTTCGTTTCCTCCGTCAACGTAAGATTGACCAGATATTCAATAGTATGTAAATGATATATTACAAATTATATTATTTTCAGGAATCTAGGAAATCGCCTAAATTATAATGTGAATAGAAAACGGAACTAATGGGACAAGGGCTACTTAGCGAGTGGGAAACGTAGTCACAAACCGTATAAATACCGCTGCAGGGCCCCCATCAGTTAGTATTTCCGCCCGAAGGTCTATCATGCTGCATCACGGGGTTTTTATATCAATCGATTGCTGGAAATATTCTACGCCTAGTGCTTATAATCAAAATATGGAAATCGTGATATTTATATTTAAATTATATTTTTAAATGTTGCAGAAGGTTAAAATTTTTAAAATGAAAAGCCTTTAACTGCACAATGATTTGCACATTCCGATAAACTACACAGAAATATATATAAAATACAAATGAAAAGTACATTAGAAGCCGTTAAGCCCGTTTTTCTTGTAAAATCATTCGAGAGCGGAGATATATATATATATATATATATATAATTAATGGATATAATATATACAGGGTGATCCAAAAGTCCCGGAACAGCAAAATATCTCAGCGGGAGTGCATTTTCGAGGAAAATGTTTCAGACAAAAGTTTCAGGATTTTTCCCTGGCTATTTAATGGAGATATTGAATTTGACCTTGAACATGACCTTGAAGGTTATTTCAAGGTCAAGTTAATTTTTTTAAATGGGAACCCCTATTTTTTTTCATGGATTCTGAAAGAGCGGGAAATTCTACGTCCGAGTATGATATGATCGATTTTTCCGGCAAGGTCATTTCAAGGTGAAACTTAAAACTCCCGTAACGGCGAAATATCTCAGAGGGTGTGCATTTCTTTGGAAATTGTTTCAGACAAAAGTTTAAGGATTTTTCCTGGGATATTTAATGGTAGCACAGAATTTGACCTTGAACATGACCTTGAAGGTTATTTCAAGGTCAAGTTTGTTTTTTTTAATGGAAACTGCTATTTTTTTTCACGGATTCGGAGAGAGCACAAAATTTTACGTCCAAATATGCTATGGCCGTTTTTTTCGGCAATGTCATTTCAAGGCCAAACTTAAAACTCCCGGAACAGCGAATTAACTCAGCAAGAGGCACCATTGAATTTAACCTTGAAAATTACCTTGAGGCTTATTCTAAGCTCAAGACTATTTTTTTTTTAATTGGAACCCCGTTTTATTTTCGTAATGTTTCCAGAGTTTCCAGAGTGCAATGCATTATCATTGTTCCCGGATAAAAATATACATTTTTTTTTACATCCGATACGTTTATAAATACCGTATGTATGGGTAACATTTTTACATTGTTTCCAATGCTACCGCCGGCTTTAGCATTACCCAAGATGTACCGCGTGGAGGTAGCACGGTCGGGTTTACACCTCTTCGGGGTGCTTTGTTCAGGTGGTTCCCCTCGCCGTCACCTCTGCGTGTGCGTGTGCGTGTGCGTGTGCGTGTCCGTGTGTGTGTGTGTGTGGGTGTCCCCAGACAGTTAAGGCAAGATGGGTATACTAAGATTTTGATGAAATTATGTATCTTACTAAAGCTTATGCTCAAAGTGATTGCCATGAACTTCTTGGCAATATCCCAAGCGATTATAAAAAGTCGATACGACTTTTTTAATCATATCTGGTTCTATAGCCGCGATCTCATCCCGTATTCGTTGTTTTACTTCCTCAATATTCACCGGTTTCGTTCGATACACTCTATCTTTGAGATAACCCCATAGAAAATAGTCAAGGGGCGTAAGATCCGGAGATCTTGGTGGCCATTCTATTACACCCCTTCGACCTATCCACCGTTCTGCGAATACATCACTCAAATAATTGCGAACATCTGTTGCATAATGGGGTGCTGCACCATCTTGCTGAAACCAAGTCTGATCGAAATCCGCGCCTACAATAACCTGAATAGCAGGGATGATGTCGTCCCTCAACATATCGTGGTATTTTTGACCAGTAAGGGTACCCTCGATGAAGAAGGGCCCAACTACCGTATTGTTTATAATACCTGCCCATACGTTTACTTTTTCAGGATATTGAGTAGAACGACTATCGACCATCCAATTAGGATTGGTTTCACTCCAATAAGACATGTTATGTCTATTGATTGCCCCATTTAAGAAGAATGTAGCTTCATCAGAAAATACGATGCGATTCAAGAAACCGGCATCAGCATCTATTCGATTCATCATTAATTCCGCAAACTGTAGGCGTCTATCAGGATCGTCTTCATTCAATTGTTGTACGAGTCTAACTTTGTATGGGTGAAATTTTAAGTTTTTAGTTAAGATCCGTTGTACTGTACCGTAACATAAGTCGTGCTGCTGTTTAACTTTCCTGATGGAAGTATGAGGATCTTCCGTTATTGACAGCGCGACATTCAACTAATTTTCTTCAGTTGATGCTGTTACTGGACGACCTGCTCTTGGGAGATCCTTCACAGTACCGTGAACTTCAAAACGATTTATTGTTCTGCTAACAGTAGATTTAGAAATCGGTTCTCGTCCCTCTCTAAATGATGCGTTAAATAAGGTTCGCACATTCTCTAAAGATCGCTGGTTATCACCCCAGCCTCTCATCATGAGAATGGTTATTCTTTCTCGTTCACTTAGCGCAGCCATTGCTCTTTGTACGAAATATACGTATGTATTTTGTTACTGAAATGATGCTTAATACGTTTAGATAGGAAAGGCGTTTAGATAGGAAATCCATGTATCTCACAAAACGATAAAGTTAAGACCAAAATGTAACCTTATAAGACTGTACACGTATGTATAAATTCAATGTGAATGTATGTTGTTTATTTACTTCGCTGGTGACTCGTGCTCTCTGTCGCTGTTCGCGCGCCCAAGTTCACTTTGCACAAGTGTTGCGTAAGATGTATGTATACACTTTTTTTAAACAGTTTATTATTCTATTTACAAAATTAGAGGACAAGCGAGGGACAGGAACTGATTCCTAAATCGACTTTTGGCAGAACAATAAATTGTTTCGAAGTTTACGGCACTGTAAAGGATCTCCCTAGAGCAGATCGTCCAGTAATAGCATCGACTGAACAAAATGAATTTAACCACTCTCAATACCGGAAGATCCTCATAACTTCGTTAAGAAAATGAAACGGGGTTCCAATTAAAAAAAAAAAATAATCTTGACCTGAGAATAATCTTCAAGGTAATTTTCAAGGTCAAATTTTATGCTAGCATTAAATATCCCGGAAAAAATCCTGAAACTTTTGTCTGAAACATTTTACCCGAAAATGACCTCTTGCTGAGTTAATTCGCTGTTCCGGGAGTTTTAAGTTTGGCCTTGAAATGACATTGCCGAAAAAAACGGCCATAGCATATTTGGACGTAAAATTTTGTGCTCTCTCCGAATCCGTGAAAAAAAATAGCAGTTTCCATTAAAAAAAACAAACTTGACCTTGAAATAACCTTGAAGGTTATGTTCAAGGTCAAATTCTGTGCTACCATTAAATAGCCCGGGAAAAATCCTTAAACTTTTGTCTG
The DNA here is from genome assembly GCA_030407085.1 of Trichopria drosophilae. Taxonomy (NCBI): domain Eukaryota; kingdom Metazoa; phylum Arthropoda; class Insecta; order Hymenoptera; family Diapriidae; genus Trichopria; species Trichopria drosophilae. The sequence goes on from CM059583.1 coordinate 160,467,386, forward strand.
TAACAATTTCCAAAGAAATGTACACCCTCTGAGATATTTCGCCGTCACGGGAGTTTTCAGTTTCACCTTGAAATGACCTTGCCGAAAAAAACGGCCATAGCATATTCGGACGTAAAATTTTGTGCTCTTTCCGAATCCGTGAAAAAAAATAGGGGTTCCCATTTAAAAAAATTAACTTGACCTTGAAATAACCTTCAAGGTCATGTTCAAGGTCAAATTCAATATCGCCATTAAATAGCCAGGGAAAAATCCTTAAACTTTTGTCTAAAACATTTTCCTCGAAAATGCACTCCCGCTGAGATATTTTGCTGTTCCGGGACTTTTGGATCACCCTGTATATTAAATGGATTTCAATCAAGGTAAGAGAATTCTTCTGCATTATGGGCATATTTATAACAAATCATTTTCTCTATAGGTATGTAGAAAATCTCAAAATTTATATCAATTTTATAACCTCACTTTTATATAACCTAACTCAAAGAAAATTATTATTTCTTTCAAAGGACTTTTTTCTACTTTAATCCGCTTGCGCTGTAAGCAGCTCAATTTTGGTAGCCTAATTACAGCACTAGCACTACTCCTTATGTTTTAGGCAATCGGAATATGGATTTGAATAATTATAGTTACGCAAATTTACTTCACAACGAATCAGCAGTAGGAATCGAAAATATGGTTCCATATAATACAATGCCTGTGTTGCATACCGTTACAATTCAGGGGAATCCAGTTCATTATTACAATAAATTTTACGATTATGGTCTAAATACTCCTTCGAACCGACATATTCTGGAAAATATTGGAAATGGAAATCAAGGTTCCTTGAGGTCCAATCATCATTTTAGTACTGTTAATGGCAACGTATTAGGAAATCCACCAATAAGTCAAACAGCTGTCCATAACTATTCACCCCAACTCGATTTCTTCACCAATTCACCTCAACTGGATTTGTTCACCAATTCACCACAACTGGATTTGATTGAAAAAAGTAATAACGCTGTTTGTAAAGATAATTCATTAACTTGTATAAATAAAACGCAGGATAGTTTAGAAAGGCAAAATTCCATAACGGACAAAAATGTCAGTCCTTTTATAAAGGACAATATTCAATCGATATCTGATAATGTATGTTCCAGAAGTAGTGATGTAAACATAAGTATTGAAAATGCTAAAATCGATAGAAAAAGACGGAAGACTACAGTGAGCAAAGCTGAACAGGAATCATTGAAAAACAAAAAGCTCTGTGAAAGACATCCGGTTCTTGATACTTGCAAAAATTGCCGAATGAAATGTAACGAGCATATATCTTAGGCATCTCGTGAAAAATGTAATAATGTATTTTGGAAATTAGAGATGTTCCAAAGACGGATATTTATAACAAATCACGTGACAGTTTTAAACACTAAGCGACGTTACGAAAATTCAACTCGCCAGAGACAGCATCATTATTCTTATCATGTTGAAGATGATAAAGGCAAAAAACGACAAGTTTGCAAAGCATTCTTTACATCGATGCTGGGATTCAAAGAAGGCAATGATAAAATGATTAAAAATGCTTTGTCTTCGATGGATCCTGATACTTTAATACCATCAGCGGTTGAAAATCGAGGGCGAGCAAAAACTACGTCTACTGTTGAAACGAAGAATTTAATTGAATCTCACATTGAAAGTTACCATCCATGTGTTTCTCATTACAGAAGAGCCCATGCACCAAATAGACGTTATTTATCATCTGAATTGATAATTACAATTATGTACAAAGATTTCTTGGAAAAACATCAACACGAAATTTCGTATGAAAGTTACAGATCAGCTGTAGCTAGAATGAATATTTCCTTTACCAAATTAGGCCACGAAGAATGCGAAGAGTGCGAAAAATTTAGATTACATAATCCTGACCACACTAAGGAAAACTTAAATACGAAATGCAATGAGTGCAATAAATGGTCAATTCATAACAAAAACGCAATGCAAGCTCGTCAAAAATATCAAAATCACGTCGAAAAAGCTTACACTTCATCAGAAATAGGGTACTTTTCAGTTTACTTGCAAAAAGTAATAATGTTGCCAAAAATGGAAGAATATAAAGTTGCGTTATTTACTCGAAGAATTGTTGCCTTCAAAGTTTCGCACCATTGGGTTCTCAACAAAATACACGAAAACCAATTGCTGTGATATGGCATGAAGCTATCTCAGGACGAAAAAAAGAAGACATTATTAGTGCTTTTCATAGCTTTTTCCTACAAAATCGAGATAAAAAGCACTTTATTTTATGGCTAGATAATTGCTCAGCACAAAATAAAAACTGGTGTCTAATTTCGTTTCTAATATACCTTATCAATTCTGAGGAAATTGAAGCTGAATCTATCGAGCTTAATTTTTTCGAAAGTGGTCATACATTTATGTCTGCCGATGCCTTTCATCACCAAGTTGAAAGCTCTATGAAAAAGAAAGGAAAAATTTATGATTTTGTTGATTTTGAAGATGCAGTAGGACAAGCTAATTCAGGAAACGTAATTGTAAAATCGATGCAACCTTCTGATTTCAGCGTGTGGATTGACTATTCATCGGCTCAGAAATTAAAAAAACAGACAAACCGCCCTTATCTTCATGACATCAAACAAATTAGATTAAATCGAGGAAATTATAAAACGTCATATAATCTATCATATGAGGAAAAAAATGTTTTACCCGAATTGGATTTTTTGCAAACTAAAATTTTAAAATTAGGTTTCCCTGCATCTCAAGTACGCAACGGTTTCAGAGGAATCCCTGAAGCAAAAAAAGATAATATTATTCAGAAACTTTTACCTTTAATGCCACCAAGTAGACGCTTTTTCTGGCGCGGATTGAAAGTATCAGACATTTCTGATTTAACAACAAATTATGACAATGACTAATAAGAATTTCTAGTCAAAATTACTGTTGAGTATTCATTCTTCTATGCTATTATATGTTTCTGCTTTATCGTTAATAATTTAACTAAGTTACTGCACGCACACACGCACGCACGCACACACACACACGCACACACACACGCACGCACGCACGCACGCACACACACGGAAGGAAAAGTCCGAACGTCGCGTTTAGACGGCGCTTCGTACCGTATCGGTCGGATAGGGTTTAAACCACTGCGCATACAGGCCGCGGGCGTAACGTTAGGAGTCGTGTCCGAACTCGGCGTCTCGACTCTGTAACCGTGGCGGTTACAGGGCTGGAGACGCGCATAGGTCCGGACCGCCCGGACCGGCGAGTGGTGTGCGCATAAAACACATCGATTTTGACATAAAAATGTATGCAAAAAATTCGTATTGTTGTCAAAATCGATGTAAAATGTGTTCCTTTACACACTTATCGAGAATTCATAAGAAAAATATGCGAAATATTTTTAAAAGAACGAAAACATTCAAACATTCTATTTTTTCATTAAAATTGTATGTGACAAGTTTCTCAAAGAAAGGAAAAGTTTAAAATGTATTGTAAAAATTATAAATAAATAATTCCCATATAAAATTTAATTAATGTTCATGATAATACTGTACTTCAGAAAGTAATATGGAAAGTATAGTATAAATGGTCATTTTTTTTATGTTACTCTTTAAGGGGAGAGACCGGTGAGATTTCGACTCTATGAAATATCCCTTAAAAAAAATTTGAAAAAATTATTTGTTTAGTAATTTTCGACGTGGAATTCAGTGGTGCTAGGACAAAAAGTGTAAAAAATTTGTTTGGGCCTTTTATGAGAAAGTGGAATTTTTTAAAATCCATGCGTAATTGTTTAGAAAATGTATTATTACGTTCACCCTAATTTTTATAATAAATAAGACAAATATTGACGCATTTTTTCGAAAAAATAAATTTTTTGTTGTGCGTGCGTGCGTGCGTGCGTGTAGCTGTGTATCGGCGCATACGATAATTGTAAGAGATGGCTCAAGTCTACCCAAAAAACAGTTAACCTTCACTTGAGGCAGTCTAGTGGGTATAGCACATTACCCCTTCGCTGAAGGGCAGACTTTCAATCCCTAAGAACATCGAACTTTAATCAACAATGCGTTATCACCCGATAGATATGTACAGTACTTTTTGTCCTACCACAATTTTTCCGCAAGATTGACGAAAATAAATCATTTTGGAATTTTTTTAAGCATTTGGCTTGGTTGAATTAAAAAACCTCAGAAGTGACGACTGAATTTTTTGAATCGTTTGTACCTCGTCAGTTACAAAGTTACAAAACTTTTTCCGTTGCATTCACGAAAATAAATCATTTTCAACTTTTTTTAAGACAATTTCAGAGAGGTACAAACGATGGATTTAGCTTGGTTGAATTAAAGAACCTCAGAAGTGACGACTGAATGTTTTGAATCGTTTGTACCTCGTTAGTTACAAAGTTACAATACTTTTTCTGTTGCATTTACGAAAATAAATCATTTGGAAGATTTTTAAGGCAATTTCAAAAGGGTACAAACGATGGATTTAGCTTGGTTGTATTAAAGAACCTCAGAAATGTCGACACGATTTTTTGAATCGTTTGTACCTCGTTAGTTACAAAATTTTTGCATGCTGCCTTGATCTTCAATCATTCAGATTGAAATTTTTTTAACCTTTGCCGTTCTCTTTCCTATTTCCTGATCAGAAGTGGTAAACATGATTTCGCACGTGTTGTAACTTTTGTAACTTATGTACGTTCGCAAGGGATTGATGAGAAATTTGCTGGATGTTGTTAATTCCGTGACAAATTCGATGACACGATCTTCTTTCCCGTTGTCTCGTCAGAAGTCGAAAAAGGAAATTTAGATATTTTGTAACTGTTGTAACTTTTGTATCGCCTGTGGGTTCATAAAATAATTATATGAAATTTTAAATTTGCGTTTAATTCGCTCACAGTAATAGCTTTTGCCTGAAGTTCTTACAAACGGCGGAAAAAATAAATTTGTAACTGTTGTAACTTTTGTACCTTTGAGGTACAAACGAAAATTGGAGTGGTACAATCGGTTACAAACGATTTTAAATCAATACCATCCTACCCGATACGTTTATCTTAATGTCGGGTGCTGGCATTTTTTGTAACTCCTGTAACTTTTTCCCCTTCGAGGTACAAACAAAATGTTTTGTGGTACAATCGGGTACAATCGATAATCTTTCAAATCCATATTTGACATTTCCGATATCTTGAAGTCGGGTGCCAGGTTCACACAGGTCTAACAGCTTTCAATTATATTATAAAATTATATTGATATTTGAGGGTCCAATCATATTTAGGTCCAAGTGGCTTCGATAGATATGTTACAACAATATAGTGTTTCTTATAAGTATGAAAATTGAAAATGAGCATTTTCAAAACTTCGACCCCGACAACAGGCCAGCCGAAGTATTAATAAATAAAAGTTGCAAAACACTTACTTCAAGCACTTGTATTGTAATAGACTATTCGATGCATATTACATGTTTACAGTGTTTTACTAATTACTGTCTGTATCATTTTGATCTTATATATACAATATACAGGGTGGCCGATTTATCTGAAGACATCGAAATATCTCGAGAACTATGCACAGAATCAAAAAAGTTGTCGGATGAAAGTTGTTCGACACGAAGGGGGGCATCCAGGGGGCAAATAGGGACAATTTGATCCCTTTATGAAAATTTAATATTAAAAATTCTAACATTAGAATTTTTAATATTAGAATTTAGTAATATCAATTGCGAAAATTGTTATTCTGAATATGAAATTTTAATAATGTCCATTCGAAAAATTAAGATTATGAATAATTGATATTCTTCATATTAAAAATCAAAACTGATTACATAAAAATTGTGCATACAATATGGAAGCCATTTTATAAATAAGTTTTCTACCTTCAATAAAATTACATTTTAGGTTTTAAATTTATTATTTAATAAACAAAAAGAGGACATCCCGCAATCCATTAAAAAACGCGTCATGTCCCTTCACTCAGCTCATTCATTCTCTCTCTGTATGCTTTTTCCGAAATGAGAATAAATAAGCTGAGCATTGACGGTCAAATCAGCTTCTATTAAACAAAACGAAACTCTTACTTCATTTGGGGATATCGTCGCCATCTACCGGACCCCGAGAGAACTCACGTGGTTTCATACATGTACATCGCTTGCATTTCGGCCATCACCGGCGCCGGTTCTGTTACATAACGCTAGAGGGCGACATAACTCGAAAATAAAGTAGCATATCATTTTATACATAAGTTGAGTCACACGTAACCAGTTCACCTACATTTTTCTCTACTTTCCTGAAGGGAAGTAAATGGATATCGCGACTTTCTAATCCCCATATTAAAATTTGGTATTCACGGTCTCTCAGTGTAAGACTGTTTTTGAAGTCCATTGTATTGGTAGTAATTCGGTCGGAGGTCACTTTGCTTTTAGAATAACAACTTTCCGTTTACGCGACTATTTTTTGTCTACCCTTCATTGCTTAAATCGAATTGCAAGTTAAAAATGAATCCTGCTACAGTTCCCGAAAAAATCGAAATGATTCTTATTTATGGTGAATGTAAGAGGAATATTGACGATGCTGTTGCGTTGTATGCTGAGCGTTTTCCAGATAATGCTCGCTCGCGTTCTTTTTTTTACAAAGTTGTGAATGCCTTTCACTCTGATGGCAGCGTACAAATGAAAAAAAGGAAGCGAAGATTAACAGTTACAGGAGAAGCTAACGAAGTAGCTGTACTAGCAGCTATTCACCAAAATCCCCATGTAAGCACACGACAATTACATCGCGATTCCGGCATTTCCAGAGACAGTATTCAAAGAATATTGCATCGTCATAAGTTTCACCCATATCACATTTCACTGCACCAGGAACTAGATGGCGATGATTTTCATAACCGCGTAGTGTTTTGTGAATGGGCATTTCAAAAAATGCAAACGAACCACAATTTCTTTGCTAATGTATTATTTTCAGATGAATCTACATTCACGAACCATGGTGGCGTCAATAGGCATAATATGCATTATTGGAGCGTAGAAAATCCCCATTGGTTACGACAAGTTAATCATCAACGTCCTTGGTCGGTGAACGTTTGGTGTGGAATCATAGGAAATAAACTCATTGGTCCTTATTTCATTGAAGGTAATTTGAATGGAACAAAATATCGAGATTTCCTAGAACAAGAAGTACCATTACTACTTGAGGATGTTGCTATGGACGTCCGACGGACAATGTGGTTTCAGCATGATGGTTGCCCAGCACATTTTTCAAGAGTAGCAAGGGAAATACTAGACCGTGATTACAATGGTAGGTGGATTGGTAGAAGTGGCCCCATTAATTGGCCTGCGAGGTCACCTGATCTAACATCTCTGGATTTCTTCCTATGGGGTTACCTAAAAGGTAAGGTTTATGAACAAGTACCAACGACTCGTGAAAACATGGTGGAACGCATAAGAACTGCTTGCGCAGAAATTTCTGCAGATATGATTCTATCACGTATAAAGTCATTTGAAGAAAGAATAAATAAATGCATTGAAGTGGAAGGTCAACATTTCGAACACTTACTCAAGTAAGTGAACAGTGAGACAGTGAGAGGCAAGGGGACTCACGTAAAACAAGCACCCCAAAGGGAACAGAAAAATACTACGTCCACGTCGTTGTTCCTGGGTAACGCTAAATGTATTTTTTCCCGGCTTTGTTAGAATGACCGTATTCCATATCCGCTACGCGGGCGAAAATTGTCAATATTGGAGAATCCAAATCTGCAATAAAAACTGGGAGTTCCTATTTAAGTTTTATTGTTTTTGCCCCCACTCCACCCCCAGGGGATGGGGGAGGGGGTAAATTTCATTATTACTGGATGCCCCCCTTCGTGTCGAACAACTTTCATCCGACAACTTTTTTGATTCTGTGCATAGTTCTCCAGGTATTTCAATGTCTTCGGATAAATTTGGATTTTTATCGATTACAGCGCCACCTGTAAACCAAAATGCAATAGCTCCTAGGTCAAATTCGTGTACTTTTTTCCGGAGAATCCAAATCTGCAATAAAAACTGGGGGTTCCTATTTAAGTTTTATTGTTTTTGCCCCCACTCCACCTCCAGGGGATGGGGGAGGGGGTAAATTTAATTATCACTGGACATAGTTTTTGATCAAATTTCGACGTTTCGACCCCCTACTCCCCAGCAGTAGTTTTCGCCAGCCCCTCGGGCGCGGTGATCTCCTACGGGCTCATAAGTTCTTTTACGCCCTTGATACGAAAATAACTATTTCGATGTATCTAAAAGATGTCTTATAGTCTTATATCTGTCAGAGATCTTTTCGATACTTTCAAGATATATTTGACGAATTATATGTATATATATTGTATATTTAAGATCATAATGATACAGACAGTAATTAGTAAAACACTGTAAACATGTAATATGCATCGAATAGTCTATTATAATACAAGTGCTTGAAGTAAGTGTTTTGCAACTTTTATTTATTAATATTTCGGCTGGCCTGTTGTCTAGGTCAAAGTTTTGAAAATGCTCATTTTCAATTTTCATACATATAAAAAACACTATATTGTTGTAACATATCTATCGAGGCCACTTGGACCTAAATATGATTGGACCCCCAAATATCAATATAATTTTATAATATAATTGAAAGCTGTTAGTAAACAAACGAGTATTAAGGAATAGCCGACTCTCTACTGGGTCGAAGTTTCTGAGCGAGCGAAGCGAGCGAGGCACCACGCCAACAGTTTATTTATGTAATCTTATAAATATTCCCTTTGTATGTTAGAGTAAAAAATATCTGTATTTCGTTTTAAACAAAATTTGTTGGCAATTTTTTTTGAAAATCTTCTTTTTTCATATCAGACAAGCTTTTTCTACTAATATGCCTATTTATGTTGTTAATCCTTTAATTTCTGATTTCTGGAAAAACTGAATATGTGTTATTAATATTTTGTCTTTCAAGGGTTTTGATGACCTCAATAGCGTCGTGACTATTAACCCATTAAATCCCAAAAGGACAAATTTTTCTTGAACTTTCAGCTGTAAGTTCTGATGGGTTATCAGTGATGAAAAAATTCTGGACTTCATTTCTAATATGAAATTGATCGTACTTTCCCATTCTGACCTTTTTTCCTTATTTTTCGCGCCGAATTGGATGAGGAGGTCACTATAAAGTGAATATTTCTCGGTATGGGAGCCTAAACTTCAAAATATATGAACGCAAAAGTTAAATTTCAAAATGGCGATACCCAATATGACGTCCTGAAGCCGAGAATTTAATGATATCTTGGTATGTTTATCCAGTTCACTTGATGAATTCTTACTGAAAATGTATTTGTAAAAACTTTATACTAATTGTATGTCGAATTTGTGAAATTCAAAATGGCGGAATTAATATAGCGGACGAAAATTTTCGAAATGTTTCGGTTTATTATAACAATCGGTATACAGGATGTTTTAAGGGTATCTTATCACGAATCTGACATCAAATTAACGAAGTTCAAAATGGCGGTTCCCATATGGCGGACGAAAATTTTCGAAATGTTTCGATTTTTATAAAAATAGATATGCCGCGGTTTTTAGCGTTGCAGATCACGAATCTGACGTCAAATTTACGAAATTCCAATTGGCGGATCCCATATGGCGGACGAAAGTTTCCAAATGTCCCCATTTTTATACTTTTTATAAGTCTGTATTTACTGATTTTTTGTGTTGTCGATGATGAAACTGATATTACAGAATTCTAATAGCAGTTTATCACGATGCCCGTGATGCCGGTACATTTCTAAATTTAATAAACAATCACAATTTACGTTCGTTATCCGCCAAAATATTTGTCCGTTGTTCGACTCTTACCGCTTGACGGTCAACGCATGCGAGAGTCTTCTTTCCTTTTTTTTTATTTTTCTTGTTTTTAGTTTTTCTTTAATTTGGTGACAGCTTAAGAGTGTAACGACTCTTGTTACAGTGATCACGGACAAAAACGCCATTGTCGCGATAGATCACAGTCTTCTTCTCCTATAAAAATTTCTAATGAAATGCTTTGGCAAAAGTTTCAAGAATTAGAACAAAAATTACTGAAACCTACGAGCGTGTCTGATGAATTGCAGAATATCTCACTCCAAAATATTCCGCAACCTACGGATGCACTTCCAGAAGGTAAAATTTTTACACTTTACACGCCGAGCTTACACGGGAGGTAAGACATGTGCGTGTTTTCTTACGAGGGATTAGAGCTTGCACGTGAGGCAAGACGATACCCAAATATTTTCATTTATAATCAGTTTTTATTATAGATGTTTGTAACTCGAGTCTTAACCTCAATTCCGAATTGCCAAAAATTTCGGAAGAGTTAGAACCCTCTATGGACCCGGAAATTTTGGAAATTCTTGGCAAAAATCCAGCTGCTGATGAGACAAGAGATGCCGTCTTACATTCTGATGTTGCATCTAGATGGACACACTGGATTCTAAAAGGGGTTAATAAGACCGACAAAGCTGAATTATTGTCAAAATATGGAAGAAAAGGCAATTGCCCTTTGGAAGCACCTCTATTGAATCCAGAAGTCAGCGCTTCTCTTAAGGAGGTAGTCGTGCGACAGTACCCGTCAAAAGTCTACCCCACATAAATCCACAGATGCCACTTTGTTTCTTCAGTGCGCGTAATGAACGTTTTGGGGGAGAGTGTACTTGATGGACGCCTGTTACACACTAATTTCTCAAGGAATCGTGTCTGTGTACACCAACATCAGCAAAATTTCGAAACGGCAACCTCGCATTTTACGTTCACGTGCTACATTTTATGCTCAGGACATAATTTCGCTGTCTATTTATTAATATTATTACAAAACCGTACCGCTAGGGTTCTTCAATTTTTTTTACAATGTTCTTTAATATATTTTACACAACATATTAGTTTTTTATAAAAACGGTAAATACCGTTTTTCTGTAAATAATTAATATGTCATGTCAGCAAAGGCTTAGTATGGGGAACACGTGTTAAAAAGTGAAACTTTGAGGACGCTTATCTCCATTATCGTACGGACAGGCTTTCTGAAATTTTAACCACGTATTGATATCAACGTCATTAACGTTTGGTGAAAAAATGAAAGACTTCGTAAAAAAATCGTTTCACGCGACTACCTCCTTAATGAAGCATCTCGGAAGCGAGACGGTTATTATGTCGATGCGCAAAATAATATTGGATCCTCTTTAGCAGCTTTGGGTGATGGAATTTCCTTGGTTTTGAAGTCGTCAATAGATCCTGGTACCAGAAAGGAGTTATTGGAGTATTTGTTTGATGCTGGGAAAATATTAGCGGGTCTTCAACATCAACAAACTGTTGCCAGAAAATTTTTAATCTTACCTAGTATGGAAAGAAAAGCAAAACTTGTCTTGGAAAAGACAGAAATGGATTCTCTTCTTTTTGGGAAAGATCTTGCGGACAAGTTAAAATCAGCTAAAGCTGTGGAAAAATTGGGTGCGGATATTAAATTACAAGCTCCGAAGAAGATTATTCCTCACTCTTCGAGTTCGGGAAACTGGAAGGGCCCGCCGGTAAAACAGCGACCTTACCGGGCGGGCAATTACAAACTTCCGTCATTGAACAAGCAACCAATTCGTTCCAAGGTTCAAACATCTAATGTCCGATCGAATCTGAGGGCATGCAGCTCTCGAAAAAGTCCTCAGCCGAAGTAATTCAGGTAAGCTTAATGGCTGGTCGTTTAAAATCATTTATTGGAAACTGGTCTAATATAACCCAAGATAAAATGGTTTTGAAAGCTATTACTGGATTCGAAATAGAATTTTCTGGTCCTGTACATCAAGCAGGTTTGCCTAAAGTTGCATTTTTCAGTTCGGTGAATGATTTTAATGAGTGCAAAATTGCAGTACATAACCTATTGTCTCTAGGAGCAATAAGGAAATGTAATTCTACTCCAGGTGAATTCTTATCTTCCCTATTTTGTGGTACCTAAGCCAGATGGTTCAAAACGTTTTGTGCTATATCTGAAATCTTTAAATAAATTCATTCATTGTAAACATTTCAAGATGGAAGATATTCGTACAGCAAAACATATTTTACAGGAAGGAATGTTTATGGCTCGTTTAGATCTTAAAGATGCCTATTTTCAAATTCCGATAGGTTGTAACAGTAGAAAATACTTGAGATTCATATTCGATAATCAAATGTACGAATTTGTTTGTCTTCCTTTTGGCCTGAATGTAGCGCCTTTAGTTTTTACAAAAGTCATGAGATCAGTAGTCTCTTTTTTAAGAGAAAAAGGTTGGTTATCAGTTTCTTATCTTGACGATATTTTACTTTTTGGAACAACATTAGATGATTGCATGACTAATGTTCAAGAAACAGAGAATTTATTAACCAGCTTAGGTTTCATTATTAATGACAAAAAAGTGTTAAAATCCCTAAGAAAAGATGTCAATTTTTAGGTTTTGTGTTAGATTCTGATAAAATGATTTTGGAGCTACCTCAGGAAAAAAGGGTTAAAGTTTTTCATCTTTTACAACTTTTTTCCAAAAAACACAGCTGTAGTATCAGATAATTTGCGAGTTTTGTAGGTACTCTAGTTGCATGCTGTCCAGCTCTAGATTATAGTTGGTTATATATTAAAAGTTTTGAGAGACAAAAATACTTAGCACTTTTAGAGTCTAATGGTAAATTTGAAGCTGAAATGGAGTTTATCAGCTTTGTTAAAGGAGGATTTTGATTGGTGGTTAATCAACATTCAATCTTCAGTAAAACGTATGATAAGACCAAGACACGATCATGACTTATTTTCTGATGCTTCTCGGATTCGTTGGGGAGCTTCACATAATAATGAATCTATCGGTGGTTTTTGGTTAGATTCAGAACGTAAATTCCACATTAATATTTTGGAATTATTAGCGGCATTTTTGGCATTGAAAAGCTTTGCTAAGAATCTAGGAGATAAAGAAATTCTTTTAAGAATAGACAATACGACAGCTCTTTCGTGCATTAACCGCATGGGCAGTGTAAGGCGTCTAGAATTAAATCCAGTTTTCGAGAGATATTTGGCGTTGGTGTGAATTTAGAAATATTACTCTTTATGCAAGCTACATTCGTTCTGCAGATAATAAAGATGCAGATAAACAATCTAGAATTTCTAACATTGACACTGAGTGGGAATTGTCGAATGAAGTTTTCCGACTGATAACGAATCTTTATGGGGTTCCTAATATTGATTTATTTGCATCGAGATGTAACGCTAAATGCGATATTTATTGTTCCTGGAAACGTGATCCCGATGCTATTGCAATCGACGCGTTTACTGTTAACGGGAGTTCTTGGAAATGTTATGCATTTCCACCGTTTGTAATGCTCTTACGCGTGATTAATAAGATACGTCGAGAAAGAGCCTGTGGGATTGTAGTGGCTCCTTATTGGCCCTCTCAGCCATGGTTCCCACTCTGTTTAAATTTGTGCATTGAAAAACCTTTTATGTGCGAACCATCTGAATATCTTCTCCTTTCACCCTGCAGGTCTATTCATCATCCACTATCTCGTCAATTGACCCTGATGGTAGGTCTATTATCAGGGAGGCCTATCGAAGGAAGGACATCAACGACTCATCAATAGACATCATTATGTCGTCTCTGGCTGAATCGACAATGAAGCAGTACGCCACTCCTTTAAAGGAATGGTGGAAATATTGTTCAAGTCGGAAGATTTACCCTTTTATTGCTGATATTAATACGATATTGTCCTTATAAACAAACAAATTTGAGAAAGGGGCTGCATATGGGACCCTGAATACCTGCAGATCAGCGATCTCTTTAATTTCTATTAATAATATCAGTAAATCTCCATTATTAACGAGATTTTTTAGAGGAATTTTGAGATCACGCCCTACTATCTCAAAATATAGTGAAATTTGGGATATCGATCCAGTGCTTAGACAAGTTGGTATTTTATATCCTCTAGATTCTCTTACATTACCTATGATATCAGAAAAATTAGCGGGTTTGCTGGCAATAGGTACGGGTCAACGTGTTCAGACTCTTTCACTGATTAGAATAGAAAATATAAAACGCATACGTAGAGGATACGAGATTAGAATAACCGATTTAACTAAGACATCTCGTGCGGGAACAAGCCATCAATTATAAACATACCTTGCTTGGAAGACAAGAAAGAAATCTGCATTTCCTGCACGCTATCAAAATATTTAGAAATAACTAAGGATTTAAGAGGCGATATTAGTTATTTATTTATAACAACAAGAATTCCTTTCAAAACAGCAACAAAACAAACTTTAAGCTGTTGGATTCGTTGTTTATTGAAAAAATGTGGTGTTGATGACAAATTCACAGCACACAGTACCAGGCATGCTTCATCATCTGCAGCTTTAAAAAAGGGTTTAGACATTAATGTCATTAAAAAAGTTGCTGGGTGGTCGAAAGATTCCCAAGTTTTTCTAAAACATTACAATAGACCTTTAATTAGTGAACCATCTGAAATGGTTTTTTGTCTATTTGAGTAATTAATAGAGTTGTTATTTTATTAATAAATGTAACATTATCTTCTGCAAACGCCTTTATTATTGGTTTGATTATTATTACTATTTTGTTCTCAATTTCTCTAAACATCTACATTGTAAAATCATGAGAACGAGGCTCGAAGGATAATTTTACAATCAAACGAACATACCTGTGAAGTTCGATTGAAATTATCCGATAAGCCTCGTTCGAAATGATTAAGTTCCCTCCCAAATTTGTATACCCTACCCATTACCTAAAATAATAATAACAACAATAATAGTAATAATAATCATAATCATGATAGTTATCATTTGGTAACAGTATTTGTTTACAGCTTTAAACGTTAAGATTAAATGTTAAGTTAGGTTGGAATGTATGACGATTGTCAAACTTTTTACTCTGAAGTTGGTGCGTCACCCAGTATAGTTGAGCGGTAATACATTGTAAAATCATTTCGAACGAGGCTCATCGGATAATTCCAATCGAACTTCACAGGTATATTCGTTTGATTGTAAAATTATGGTTGTATTTTTTATTATTTTGAACAAACTCTCGCATGGATTTTAAAATTCGTTGCATTTTTGCCGAAAAAAAATTCGTTAAACCCCATAAATAATAATGTTATACATATTAAAGTCCTAGGTGCCAAAATTTCACCGGTCCCTCCCCTTAAAAATAACTGCAAAAATTACCTATTTCGCCTGTTGTTGCCCCACATTAATTTTGTTGTTAACTGAACCAGTAATAACCGATAACTACGAAATACAATATTCACTGAATTCATAAATGCGAATTGTAAACAGCTATTGTAATTTAATGCGAAAACATGTCAACAAATATTGCAAACATTACAAATATTAACTAGGCCACTCAATTATTAATTAACACCCAGAGATACACAAGCTCGTGCACGCACGCGAACGCGCACACGCACACGCACACGCGCGCAGGAATACGCCCGCACACAATTTAACAGTGTCTTTTTGTGTCTTAGAAACGGGAATTACTAGGGATAAAGATGAAGTACTATATGTGTACAAATTTTCTATATAGATGAAAAGGAAGTTTTAATTTTCGAAAAATCATATATATGGAACTAATGGACGTCTTGTAATGAATTTTTACAGAATTTTTTGCAATTTATGAAAAAAATCCCTATATTGTACAATTGTATAAAGATCACGTATTCTCAATAAATATTTTTATATTAGGCTCAAATACGTCCAAATATTATGATATAATGAAAATACGAAAAAAAAATGTAAAATTTCCTTGAACACATAATTTAAAGGAAAGCATGTAAAATAGCAAAAAATTAAAAAATTTAAATTTTTCGGTCCAAACAAATTTTTTTTTAGATTCTTTGGGTCATTCTGTATAAGAAATGTCTCTTATGAATTTTTCGTAAAATGCGTATTTTCGGAGATAAAAATTGCCAAACTATTAAAAATGACATGTTTTTGGATATTTGCCAATTTTTATCTCCGAAAATACGCATTTCAGGATAGAGAATAACCCAAAGAATCTAAAAAAATTTGGCTTAGACTGAAAATTTTTTTAATTTTTTGTAAAAAATGACACTATTTAGCGATTTTTCACGAGCTCCAGTAATTAAAAAAAAAAAATTTTACATGGATTTTAAAGATGCATACTCTGGGAAAAAATTCCAATAAAAAAAAAATTGTCGAAACTAGAAAAAAATGAATAAAAAACACCAAAAAATAGGGCTTTTGCAGCCATTGCGCGAATGTAGGATCTTTAAAATAGTAGTTTTCGATACAAGGGCGTATGCGTAAAGAACCTTACACACACACACGTGTGCCGAAATATTGTTTATGTACGTCTTTTCGGTGCGTAAAGTATAATCGAGTGCGTAAAGTTTACTTGTACGGAAAAGCCGTACGTAATAGTATATTACTCAACGAGGGAGGTAAAATAAAGAATGCCTCAGACTGCGTGTAATGTTTACCCGAGGTGAAGCCGAGGGTGAAAAACATGTAGTCTGAGGCATTCTTTTTTACTTCCCGAGGGAAGTATGCGAGTTTTCTTCATGACAGTGTGATGAAAACAATATTTCGGCACACGTGTGTATGTGTAAAGTTCTTTACGCATACGCACTTGTATCGAAAACTACTATTACGTACGGCTTTTTCGTGCGTAAAGTATAATCGAGTGCGTAAAGTTTACTTTACGCACCGAAAAGACGTACATAAAAAATTTTTTTTATACTTTCCGCGGCGATCTGGACCACTCAAACTATCGAAAAAACCACCGCCGTAACGAAGTTGCAAAGTTCACTCCACCCTAAATATATATATATATATACCATTTTTTTTTCACAGATTACCAAAATTTATTGGAATTTTTTCCCAGAGTATGCATCTTTAAAATCCATGTAAAAATTTTTTTTTATTATATATATTCCTATATATATATATTTGTATCAATTGACACAATAATTGCTTCTTAAAAATGTGATAATGAAAAATGTTCGAATTTATAATTAAATGGACTTAATTGCGCAGACATGTAAACGAACTGAATTAATTAACGGACAAGTAAATTTATATACTTTAGTTACCATTATTTTTTGACACATTTAATTATGTTGTTATGAATTGAGCGATATATTACCAATGGCTCATATTTAAAAAAAATGTTATTATATTATTGAATGACTAGACTGTGATAATACCATTAAAATTTGGCAGCCCAATTTTCAACGACATTTTATTTAATGCTTTGATCGTTACCGTGTGTAATTTCTTGAGTTCCATTTATTCGCAATAGATAACAAAGTGACCAATAGAAATCCAGTTAAATTATTTCAACTATAAAAATTGGCATTAACTGGCTGCTGAGTCGCCAACATCATGTCATTTATTATACCACAAATACATTTTTACTTCAATGGAATAAAATAATAGCAACAGAATGACTAATAACATGCCATTAATTGGTTATCATTGGCTAAATCACCGCCATCGTCATATGAATTGGCTGACAAATCGCCACCAAAACTATATTTTTTTTTAAATATCATTTCAATAGAAATCTTCAATATATAATTTTAGTATCGCCACCATGCAATTCATTTTAACTAACAATTCAATACTTCCTCCAAACCTGTGATGTATGCTCCTGGTGATATTGTGACATAAAAAAGGAATGTGGCATGTCGATACCTATGCGGTGATATGGGAAATCGACAAATTTATTTCTGAAACATTTGCGATATTTTGAATTATCATATTTTACTTCTATGTTTATAATCGGATAGTTCGCCTTCGGCTCGGGCCACAACACGCACATTCGTAGAAAACAATTTTACACCCTTGTATATTTTTTTTTGTAAAAAAGAATTTTACTGTAACAAAAACAATGTTAATTTTGAGGTGCTCGGACAAATGCATGTGTTCATTTCACGTAAACAAGGAGCACGTATTAAACTTCGAAAATCGACACTCTAACAACGAATATAGTGTAACGTCTATATTCGTGGACTATAAGAAACGCCAAACGCTATATATGGAATTGTTCAATAAGACACTCGATAATCTGGAATACTCCATGGTCACGTGCTTCGTAGATTATTGTCCATAAGAATTCATAATGTAAAAATTCTTTAATTATATTTATCAATTTGAAAATATTCACATCCATTATAATAGAAAAACACCGAATAGGTCACACTCCGAGCGAGCGTTAGCGAGCGAGGACATACAGCTGGTATTAAACAAATAAGTTTCGCAGAATTGCCCGAGGTGTTGTGGATGAACGTGGAAGTGTGTAACCAGTCGGCAACTTGTAAATATAACACCTCCAGCGGAAGTGCGAACAGCTCAAATTTCCAAGGCAGAAGACGAGTTACCTGGTGTACCTATGCGAGAAACGTGTATCAGTTAGATGTATATAGATGTTAATATTTGACCGGAAAACAGTGAGTAAATGAAACTCAGTTTCGTTCCGTTAAAAATTAAAAATTGATTGCTCCAGCTTTTGTAACTCGCAAAAGAAGGAGCATATTTATTATAATTTAATCGCCGGCTTCTGATCGCGGCAATTGATCAAAGGCGTCTAAATCTCTAAAGCGACCAAGGAACCAAACAAACCAAACACAGTTAGAATCTCTTGGAGTCATCGGTTAAATTCAACGGGCTAGGTTCCCGAGTAGAAATTTGTTCAAGCCCTGATCAGGGTGTAACGCTTTTGGTCAGGCCCTGACAAGGGCCCTAATAAATTTCTACTCGGGTTAGCTTTCTATTATGACTCTTAGACATCTTCTTCATCTGAAAACGATACACAGCCCCATGATAACAATCGTTTTTTGCACGATGAGGTACCTGAATTAAATGAAATATATAAAATCATTACCGGATAGCCAGACGTAAAATTCACTGACGTTCAAGCAAAACTTTCCTGTCCCCCTCAATCACACTTACAATGACTTGCATGTAACATTCGTTGAACACACTATTGATTGCCTTTCAGGTACCTGCATCCTAATCTCGAAAGGTTTGGTGATAACGAGTAAAGTTAACTTTGTTAGTAGAGATACAATCTTCACCAATTCCAGTAATTTTTTAATTTATTCTGACCATGGAATTTGGTAAATAACATTTGTTCAATCATCTGATGAGGAACGTACAAAAGTAAGTTTCTGTTAAGTTTTCTTGGGACATCATCACTAAATTCTAAAATTAAACATGTACTCGTTTACTATTCACTTTTTTTGTAGCGCTACTTGTGTTGTACTGAGTTTACGCCTAAAATATACTACAATAAAAACTATATTACAAGTGAAAATCACACATACAGTGCTAATTATACTGAATTTATCAGCATCTCGAATAAATTATTAAATCTTTATGGCATTTCATTGAGGCTCCAAAATCCCTTCAGAATATCTTCGCCTGCGACATTTGTATACCAAAACGTTTCTTATTCAGAGTTATACGTAAATTACAATTTGTTTTCTATGCATTGTTTAACTCGAAATGAACATTGGTTTCTTCGATATTTTTCGCTGTTCGTTTCTGAATAATTTGTATATAATGTTAAACATTATGGAGCTCGTGAAAAGGTAAAAAAATTATGAATAAATTATATATAAATTATACATAATCATCCATGTATACATTATGTATAGAATTGAGCATGCATAATCTATACATAATCTGTACATAATGTACTCAAAATGTACATTAAAAATAATAATTATAAAAATTTAATGTACAAATTACAATAATAAGTTATATTTAATCAATTTTATTTCTGAAAAATGGCTACATTTAACATAATCATTCTGCGACCTGTGTTGAAATTTCAAGTCACGGAACGAAGACATTGAAACATAAAGGCACATGAAAAATGGAACATTTCATTAAAAATAACGCAGCCACCGACATTGGACTTCAAAACTGATGTCCGCTGATCACTGGCCAAATTTTCCTGGATTATCACGAACATTCAAATTTCGCCAAGAAAATCGTCAGGAGCTTCAAATCTGAAAATCTAATCCAAAGGAAATCCAAATCCGAAAGAAACAAAAGACACAAGGAAAGAATTCACATTTTACTATTATTTATTTAAATAATTTATTCGATAATATATTTTTACTTTTTAATATTATTGCTTTAGTAGGGGTTCGGCAGAAACTGTTAAAAATAAATCTGGTTCTTCTTCTTTTTATTCGATCGTTTGTAACGCGATTGCTAAGGTTTGTTGATTTTTAAAATGTCCAAATTTTTCTGATAGTATGGGTCGAACCTCCATAAAAGTACGTCATAATGAAACGACTTAGGAAGTTATCAAGTAAAATCATTGAATAAACTAGTGTTGGCGTGGTGCCTCGCTCGCTCAGAAACTTCGACCCAGTGGAGAGTCGGTTATTCCTTAATACTCGTTCGTTTACTAACAGCTTTCAAATTATATTATAAAATTATATCGATATTTGGGGGTCCAATCATATTTAGGTCCAAGTGTTTCTTATATGTATGAAAATTGAAAATGATTTTAGCGAAGTATTAATAAATAAAAGTTGCAAAACACTTACTTCATGCACTTGTATTGTAATAGACTATTCGATGCATATTACATGTTTACTATGTGTTACGGACAGAATTAGTTCTAATTATTTGCGGTACTCGGTGTGGGTTTTTCTGCAGTTTTCCCCACACCATTGCGCACCGAATGGGAGTACTCCTCAAATGAAGTCGGCTGCAGACGCAAGAAGGGTGCCTATAGGTCCTTTTGTACGGGCTCTTCACAAATGGTAACGATTCGTCGATAAAGTAGAACGTTAAATGTAATGTAAGTCGATCATGCGTAGCTTGCGATGAATAATTAAATACGACAAACACTCGTAGACTAACAACGATTCGACACTTGGACGTTGACTTCCATTCTTGGGGGACGAAAGTCCTGCCTTGTTTTCTTGGGGGACGAAAGTCCTGCCTTGTATTCTTGGGGGACGAAAGTCCTGCCTTGTTTTCTTGGGGGATGAAAATCCTGCCTTGTTTTCTTGGGGGATGAAAATCCTGCCTTGTATTTTTGGGGGACGAAAGTCCTGCCTTGTATTCTTGGGGGACGAAAGTCCTGCCTTGTTTTCTTGGGGGATGAAAGTCCTGCCTTGTATTCTTGGCGGATTAAAATCCTGCCTTGTTTTCTTGGGGGATGAAAATCCTGCCTTGTTTTCTTGGGGGATGAAAATCCTGCCTTGCCTCCTTGGAGGATGACAATCACGAATTTCCCTCTTAGAGGATGAAGTGATGAACTTACTGACGTGAAGGACAGACTGCCTCTTGGAGGAAAAGAGACAGATTTACCCTCGTGGAGGAGTATATATATAATTACAAGTAACATGTATAGACGGTAGAATTTGAATATTTCGCGGCGACGTTGCCTAGCAACGATCTTCAATTTTTTAACAAGTCGTCCCAAGCTGCGCGCCTGCGCGTCGTCGACCCGGGTCAGAATCGAAAGAGCTTTCGGATCGGTCACACGTGAATCGTTACCGTTTCTTAAATCGAGAATAAAGCCGGTTTTACAATTTGGTCGTGAGATTTATTTCAGTCCCTCGGTGCACTCGTTAGTAACACTATGTTTTACTAATTACTGTCTGTATTATTATGATCTTACATATATAATATATATATATAGATATAATTCGTCAAAGATATCTTGAAAGTGTCGAAAAGATCTCTGACGGATATCTTTTAGATATCTATAAGACATCTTTTAGATATATCGAAATAGTTATTTTCGTATCAAGGGCGTAAATGAACTTTGCGCCCGAAGGTGGTCACCGCGCCCGAGGAGCTGGCAAAGACTACCCCTGGGGGGGTAGGGAGTCGAAACGTCGAAATTTGATGAAAAACAATAGGGTAATTTTTTTGCCGCGACCAAATTCAATACTTTTTCAGACAATAGTCATAAACATTTTAAACCGGTTTTAATGGCATTATCGTTGATTTTAGGAAGAAAATACATACAACCTTTTTTGTAGAGAATTTCATGCTCTATCTTTTTTGTTTGAAACATTTTTTAATAAAATTTGTATTTTTCAAAATAAATGCAAAAAACTACAAAGAAACTTAATTGGGCTAATTTTTTTTAGTAATGGAAGGGTGGATCTGCGCCAAAATCTAATCAGATCTAAGTTATGCCAAGACGCGTATTTAAAAAAAAAATGTATGTCAATACGCTTATCCGTTCGCGAGTTATCGCGAGACAAAAAAACGGGACGTACGTACGTACAAGATCACGGACACAAATTTTTTTATTGTTGATTTGGGTTCCTTAGGGTCTGAAACGTCGACATTTGATGAAAAACTATATGGTAATTTTTTTGCCCGAAGTGACCAAATTCAATACTTCGTCCAGACTTAGTCTGGGTCGAAGTAATAATAGAACAAAAAGGACAAAGGACAGGTTATTTTCCCCGCGTTAATGACGAAATATGTCTATTTGCGGGTCGGCTCTCGGGTGGAAAGGTACAGGACAGAAACAGACAGTACATGGCAGAACTATAGGCGGATACATACACAACACCCACCCAGAGCCAGTCCCCCTACCCCAATATCGGTACCACCAGCAGATTCGGCGGTCTGTGCCTTAGCGAGTACGACGCGGGGCTTATCCGAGATAAGACCCACGACGTACCGACCGCGGATAAGACGCTGACGGTACCGATAACTGCCGACGGGGGTCGGCAGCGGTCCCAAATTCGTACATTCGCCCAACAAGGTTCCCCGGTTATTCCACACTGGACATAAGCAGAGAAAATTGCAGGACGGGGATTCGAACTCGGGACCTTCGCGACGTTCATTTCGGGCGGACTAAGACTGACGCCTTAGCTCGCACGACCATCACGCCGACGTGAATCCCTGGTAGAAATTTTGCCCAGGATCTGGCCAGGACGGACCAGGCATGCCTGCGTCTCTGGACAGGCTCTGGTCAGGAAATGTAACGAAATGGCCGACCAGGTACCTGGTCAGGGTAAACTGAAACAGGGCATACTGTGCAGGGCCTGCACAGAACTTACAGGAAGCCCTGTCCAAGATATATTTTGCGAGAACATATATAGATATATATATACGGTCCACTCGCGTTAAGGTTACGTTGGTAGAGTGTCAACAGAGCCGTCCAGCACGTCAAGGCAACCATCACGTTCGAAGCAACCTCAAATAAGTTTTTAAATGAAATAAATGATACAATTATATATATAAATAAATACTTTGTGTTTTTAATTCCTTTTTGTTCCAGGTCAGCGATTTTTGTAATGGATATATAAAAAGAAAAACAGCCAGGAAATAGACCAGAAAAGAAAAACAGCAATTCTAACATTTCTAATATCAAGGGAATAGAAAAAGATTTTGACATAGTCGTCCCGTGAAACTTTCGTGCGCTTTTTTCTCCCTCGTTACATAAAATATCGTATGCCACACGTGCGAAAGTGTATTCGCCCTGTTAAGTCCGCTACGCGCGACTCCACCGGCGAAAAAATAAACTACTGAGATGGGGATATGTGACACTATTTATATGGGGAAACGGGCTTATTTTGCGAATAGCTTTTCCAAATGCCTTTTTCAGCAAACTGATATTTCCAATTTACTTTTAGTCTTTGAAATGCCGTACGATGAAACAGTAATATCAACCGAAAAATGTCTGTTTGTAAAGCTATTCGCAAAATAAGCCCGTTTTCCCATATGATTAGTGTCACACACCCCCATCTCAGTAGTTAATTTTGTCGTCGGTGGAGTCGCCACCCACAGAACTTAACATGGCGAATTCTCCTCAGATAAAACACTTTCGTACTAGTAGAATAATGTACTATTTAACTGTTGTCCATAATCTTTACTTTTGTTTTGCATTATTAAAACACTATTACTTACAGGGATTCACATCAATTAAGTATTAAAAAGGGAAGCTTATGAATACAAACAACTTTACACTTTGTTCAAGACAGTAACTCTTTCAAAAGTATTCTCATTATTTCTAAGATTTTTATTTAATTTTTTTATATATAGTTAACTTCTATGTAGGTAAACAGGCAATTTATAGCATGTTTGTCAGTGATAAACAATGTCAAAATCTTTTTCCGTCTCCTCGGCATAAGAAATGCAAGAAATTCCTTAAAACAACCCTTATTTGTTTTGCCAATAAAGAACATATCTTTCTTTATTCGTGGTGCATATGATATTTTATGTAACGAAGGCAGAAAAATGGGGTTTTACATCCCTGGCAAGGGATGAAAAACGTCTTTTTTGTGCATGTGTTACATCAAAAAATATATTACTCGGATCGAGGACAAAATTTTGTCATTCATTTTGTAATAAATAAGTCATGAAAGAAAAGTGTTTCCTTACATTGAATTTTTATTCCGTACAATTCTCAGTCGTTTCACAAAAATAAAATTACATTCAAACATGAACAGATTTAAGAATAATATGACATTACAAACAATATACATATCTTTAATCATTTTTAATTATGTAAAAGTAGAATTAAATATAAAATTAAACATCTTCTGGTGCTGAATTGCTTGGTTTTAACTTTTTTGCACCCCTGTGGCCATCCCAATCACGGGAGTTATTAAAAACCGACGGCAATTCTTTTATGAAGATCTCTTCACTTGTATTTAGTGTGTTTCTTAGAGAGTCTAAAAATTTGTATATTAAAATTATTATCCTAGTAGAAATTATTGTTTCAATATCAATATAAATATATATTATACACTTACTGCGTAAACATGTACAAAAGTTAGTTTCTGCGATTACCCTCTTTTCTGGCACTTTTTTAACGGCCGTAAATTGTTGTAATACATTCAATTTCAAACAATATTTCAAAATGGTCGTAATATTTTGTTTGGTACTGTTGTTCTTAAGAACAACTTGATCTAGGGCTCTTTCCTAAAAAATGAAAGCAATTTAATTCCTGTAATGCAATTCAACACAAATATTCATTATATAATTTGTTCAATAACTATTAAACTATTTACAATTTCTATTTTAACATTTTTATTCGTTAGTAAAGCTTCAAGTTGGTTGAACATTTCCATTGTATCAATCGGTAAAGTCTGATTATGTAACCTAAAAATATCGTCGATTGAAAGCCGTTGTTTTACGTTGTTGGAGGCTTTCATATGGTCACAGTAATTTGATGCGTTATCATTAATCAGATACTCGGCAGTGTTTTCCAGGCTTGTTAGCTGTCTACTAACGCCGTTAAATCTACAATTGATGTATTCCTTCAGTTCTACAAGTTGAATAAAAAAATATATTCATTAAGGGGTTATACTACCTTGGAAAAAAACGTTTTTTTCGAGTTATTTTTTTTTGCTTAAACGATGTATAAACTATTCAAGAATAATATCCAAAAGCAATTTTGGGTGAAAAGCGACTGAAAGTAATTATTTAGTCTGTTTTCGTAAGAGGCTTCGAGCGCGCTAAAACGCGTTGTTAAACTACGTTTTCAAAACTCGCGTTGCCTAGAACTCTGCCAATTTTCAATAGATTTTCTTGAAATTTTAACTGTAGCTTCTCAGATATATTATCGTTCGAAGTACGTATGGTTTTTTAGATTACTAAAAAATTACGTTTTGTATAAACAATTTAAGGTCGATTTTTACCCCCAAAAACGATAAAATACATTAAAATGTTTGCCAATTTGCGAATTTTCAATAAAACAACAAAATCATGTATACTTCCGAAGTAAAAGTAAGATATTTTTTGATACACGTGTGATACACTGATTTCTGCAATTTACGGACTAAAAATAGTCGTTAAAGTGCCTACTTTTGCGAACAGTGTATCAAAAAATAGTGTTCGCTCCTCGGCCGTAAAATTTTACGACCTCGATTTGGAGATAGTGCGATCCTCGGATCGGCTTCGCCAGTCCTCGGATGCACAATCTCCACTCGGTCCGTAAAATTGATCTTTACGGCCTAGGACCGAAAAGTACTATTAAGACAAATTTTTAATTTTTGTTCTAGATGCCATAGAAGTGCTAAAACAGACAACGCCGTTTGCCGCTTCATAAAAAACATGATTTCAACCATGACAGTGCCACGGCGCCATTTTGTACAATAAATTGACAATAACAATTCTAGGTAAATTTTTGATAATCGTTTCAGTCGTTTTTCATTTATATTTTTCAGCATAGGATACTATCTTATCGACTGATCTGACTGAAAGCCTTTAAGAATTTTTCATATAAGTAGTATTTTCTAGTAAGTGCAAAATTATTTACAGAATATTTATACGTACTTTCAAATTCTTGTTGAATTATACCCTGTATGTCGATTCTTTCTATAATCAGAGGTTCGCCTGAATCAATTTCTTTCAAATGTGAATCATCCAATCCCGATGATAGATAAACCTCTGTTGATTTTAATAAATTTTCAGTTACTATACTTAATTAGATTTGAGATTGTACAAACGATTCTAATAGCACTTTCCACTGGGGCACTGAGTGCGCACTTAGTGTATATCTATCTTTTTTCTATGCATGTAAGATTATGTGACAGAGATACATTCAGTGCGCTCTCAGTGCCCCATTGGGAAGTGCTATAAATTTAGAATAAAAAAAATGCATATACAAAGTGTAATTGATATTTTGGGAAAATTATGGTACATTTGAGCAGTATGGTACGCATGATATGGTACATGATACAGGGGATGAAATTATGGTACGATTCCATAATAGGGTTCACCGGTAAATTTTTTTTATTGCTTTAAATAATAATATGGGTTATAAATAATACAAATAAAATGTTTCAAAAATTCATTCTTCATTTTGATGATTTATTTGCCATTTCAACAATATTGGGTTTTGAATCACACTTTACACGCGCCAGTTTCGTGCGTTACGTCATTATTCGCCATCGACTACTAACCAATCCCGTTCACGGATTCTATACGCCTGTAGTGTAGCCGTGTAGCGAAAAAGCGAAAGTCAGAGTGATACTGAACAATGACGTCACGGCCAGTGGACTAATGAGGCGCACCCTTGACTGAGAAAAGTTAGCCGTATATATCGCGATTTTAAAATTGTTTCTGAAGAGAAATAAACATAAATAATTATTATTAACAATAACGCATATTAATAATTTCTATTGTTTTTAATAGGTATAAATATTATTAGAAACAAATTTCAGAGCATTTAAATTTTTTCCGGTGTGTTGGCAACACTGATCGGGAGCACCGGAACTTGCAATATATATATAGATATACTACAGCATGCGCTCCGGCGCGGCGGTCCGGCGCCGGCAGTCCGGCGAAGTGGGACGGCACCCTGACCTTTAGTCCACAAATTATAGCCAGAGATTAAGTAAGTAATTAAGCTTCTTACCATCCGTTTTCAATTCTTCATCTATCATGGTGATATCAAGGTTTAAAAATTCGACATTGCATTCTGATGCATTTTGGAGCTGCTCAATTGCTATTTCCTCTAAAATTAGTGTAATTGGAAATATGTAGTTCAAATATTATATTATAGGTAATTAAATGAATAGTAAGATACATACGGTTTTGACCAGTATAATTGTCACTTCAAGATGATCGTTTTAATGATAGTGCTTCTGAAGTGTTTTTCGAGATTACAGAAGATGGTTCAGCAGAGCGTACATAGTTACGAACATCTACAACATGTCAATGTTTACATTATTGACAAGAATTTAGAAAGTAATAACGTATTTGGACCATATTAAGGGTGCTCAGTCCTTTTGCCAGAAGTTAGATTCGACGGCGGTTTTTAATATTTGTGTCTCTACTCATAAAACATATTACACAAAAAGTAAGTAGCATCCCTTAATCCTGGTAAAATAAGCTTTCTAAATATGGAGTGAAAATTTTCCTACTTTATGAATTAAAGGCTCGAGAAGTAAAATACGAATCACTTCCGGCTTAGTTGTTTCTGATGGATATTCCAAACCGTATTTTACTTCTCAAGTCCCCATTTGTTATCATGGGAAAATTCTAAGTACATATTTGAAAAGCTTATTTCTCCAGGATTAGGGGATGCTTCTTACGTATGTACATTTTTATGTAAATTTTTGTTTAAGCCGAGAACAAAATATTGAATATTGCTGTTGAATCTAACTTCCAGTAAAAAGGACAGTACACCTTTAAATGAATAGTGTTTACATTACCATCTATTGACGAGTCGTTGTCGATTGTCTTTCTCAACTTTGGAACTTTCACTAACGTATTTATCATCGCTTCGCTTATATCAGTTTCTATTTTTTTGACGGAATCAGTATTTTTACTGAAATCTGGACTTCTTAAATCTACGGACTTTTCAAAATTTACAGATTTTGCCTCTTGACATGTATTTTTCAATTTTGTTTGCGTTATACAACTAACAGGTTTTGACATCTTATTAAATGTACCTACAATATTTTTTTAATTGTTATAATGATGATAATAAAAGTCAATTATTTTAAAGTTGTAATGGAATTGGTTTATATTGTATAACATGAAAATAGTTATTAACTCACAATTTTCTTTTTCTTCGTCTCTTTGATCATTTTTCTTCATTCGTTTCAGATTTGGTGTATTATGATTGTCATCAAATGTCTTATTATTAAACTGTTGTTTAATTTCTCGGATTCTTGTCTCGGCAATTTTAAAAGATGCTAAATAATAAATGAACAATAAATAATATGCGTGAATGAGAACTGTGTAAGAAAATAAGTATTTGGTGACTGAAATCGGTTATATGTGATATAAACTGAAAATTATCATTTTTTTATCACTTTGGTATTTTATAATGCAAATAGTCAAAGTCCAATATTTCAATGTCAAAGATAAACCTAATTTCTAAATATACATATTACTTGAACTAATTCAGTTGCTTGAACTGTTTAAACCGGCACAGCGTCATGTTTTTAATTGATCTCTAAAAGATATACATTGGGTCAATGAAATGTAACAAATACAGTCGTGTTAGTTTGCTCCAAGTCAACCACTGAAAATTTTAACTTTTAAGGGGCTGCTAAACCAACTCAACCGATAACGTCACTTCCTAACCTAAAAAGTCTAAATTCAACGGAAACAAAATATATTTTCAAGCATGTTAAAGGTATTTTACGTGTTTTTTATGAGTGCATTCTAAATTTCAGCGCAATCGGTTGAGAATTGGACAAGAGTTCTAGAGAATTAATTTTTGGAATGGTCGAACAGCTCGTCCCGATTAAACATTTCCGGAGCTGTCCCTCATCAAAAGCTTCGGACCGGATCAGGATTGTAACGCTACCGCAGATCCGTGTCAGATCCGGAACCCGGAGGTCCGGCCATCGGGGGCCGTTTCGGATCCGATCCGGATTTGGCTATATCTAACTTTTTCCAAGAAGTAAGGGGACCCAGATATGTTCCTGATCCGGCTCGTATTTGGATATCTATCGTACGGGTAACATAACCTTAAAAATATATATTTTGAAGAATATTTGTACAAAATGAATAAGGAATTGAAATGTCGCCAGAAAATTCGTCAAAGAGTTCAAAAACATAGATTGAAAAGAAAAAATGATCAGAGTAATTATACGGATAGTAATAAGGATAAATCTGAAGAAATGGAATTTGTTTCATGTGATTCTGGTACGCAAATATAAAGTCAGTTTTTTGTATTAATATTACCAACTTTTTATTAACAACACAGCCACGCAAAAAAAAAATTTTGTTTCCTGGGAAATATATATTCAGATCTGGTTGAGAAATTGACAAATTATTCGTTTTTTTTTGTAATGGTGGTTAAGGGAACTCAGGTGGCTCGGTCGATAATGTCAAATTCTACCCTAAAATGTTATCAAACTCCACTATATAACTATACAAACTTTATATACTACGACTACAAAAGTTAGCATTATATATAGTCACAAAACAAATTAAAGGATTGATTGAGAATTGGAGGAGAAAGCCTGAAAGAAAAAAAAACTTGTCATTTCATTTACTTGTCGTCATAACCTATTCGTCGATCATTTTTTGTGGCACGTTTTTCTCTGCCAATTCTCAATCAATCTTTCCGAAATTTGTTTTGTGACTACATATATAATGCTAAATTTCGCAGTAATGAGTCCGAAATTACGAAATAGCGCTCAGAAACTTTTTAACCTCATCCTAATACACTATGTATATAGGACGGAGATTTGTCGGTAAACAAGGTTCTCGGAAAACCCGTATGGTATTTGTCACCTAGCTGTATAGACCCCACATAAAAGTTTTTATGTATATGTATATAAGGAATTATAATTAAAAGCCCGATTTGAAACAGATCAGGATCGGATAGAGCTTTCTGACCTGCGGGACCCGGACCCGACACGTATCTGCGGTTGCGTTACATCCGGATAAGGTTCAGATGAGGCATTCGGATCTGGATCGGATCTGTGCTAAGGCTTCCGGATTCGTTCCTGATCCGACCCGTAGGTGAATGTTTATTCTGGGTGTTGTTAAAAGCATATAAAATAGCTTCAATTTGTATTAAAGCTACTTTATACGTTTTTTACGAATGCACTCCAAATTTCAGCGCGATCAGTTGAGAATTGGACGAGAAGTTAGGAGAATAAATGTCGCCCTCAACAATGCGAGCTGTTCGACCCAAAAATTTGTTCTCTAGAATTAATAGGAATATAATAATTATTAGGAATCTTGGAAAACCCGAATGTGTTTTTTCTGATGGGTTTAGCAGCCCCTTAAGTCATACATCTTATATACGTTTTTTATTACATTATACAATCCAAAAATCACAATTTCAATTGAAAAAATTTGACACAGGGTTCACTTTTATAGGGTGTACAACAAATATTAAACAAAAAAAATGTTCAAACGATATAAAAGGTACCTTCAAACATTTGTGTTTCCTTTATAATAGATAGGTCGAACATATTTTCGGCCAAACATTTGTCATGCACCCTTAAAACAACTGTGTACACTTTCTTTTAGCCGATGTTATAGTATAGCATTAGTAATATTCAAAAATGACTTACAAGCATCTTCTAAAATGCATATGGGATATTCTGGCCAGGATGGCATTGGATCTTTTCCTTCCCGTGCTAATGTCCTCAGAAGTAATTTGTTTGAAGCATCCTGAGAAGGTGGCAAATATTTGCACACCATTTTTCCTTTTTTGGAATCAAATGATATCCAATCTACTGGAACTGCTGCGATATTATTATTTACAGGGAATTTTGGATTATTAAATTGGATGATGACCCGAGAACCAATATTCGCTTCCATCTATTCATTGTAATTTAAACAATATTCCATGTACTTTCAATTTTATATTCGGATCAGATTTCTTCCCATACAGCACGGCCGAAAGAAGAGTTATGTTCCAAATACATAACAGAATTTTGGTTTCAGTTGTTATGTATTAGTTACATAATGGTTATGAAACTACATATCGTGTTAGGAACGCGGACATTGAAACCAATTTGCAACATATTAGATACGTGTTTGGTACATATTTGTTTGACAACCGTTATACATACTTAACATTTCCAGTATATATCTGTACGATTCCTGTTATATAATATTTTTGCATGACACCGATCGAAAAATTATATATTTGTCATGTAGCCGATACGTACATCGTTCATTTGTACTACATAATTACAAAAATATATTACTCGCATTTAATCTAACACAATGGTTTATCAAAACCGTCGATTTCTAAGTCTATTTTTAAATGTCATTATAATTTCACCTGCATGGGGTGGAAATACGTCCTATTTTTACAGACTTTTTTTAATACAGCTAAGGAAATAATTAAGTGTATTGTTATTTACTATTATATTTTTAGTTATTTATTTCCAGAATATTGAAGTATGTAAATTAGCACGTATGAGAAAGGAAAACAATAAAATATATAACGGCATTGTTATGCATGTATTATTTATAACCTATAAATTCCAGATTTTATTGAAATGCGTTTGTAATAGTATTTTACAGTGGTTTTATTTATCGCCGTATATTGAAATTCAAGCTTATATTTAAGTTAAACTTTGTGGAAGTCCTCGACAGTTCTTAAAGACTACATTTAAACTTATACTTTCTTTCTACGCTGGGTAATATATTGGAAACAACCCGTTTCTGATAGATTTTCAATATTATGTAAGTATTAATTTTTATAGATCAAGTTAACAATAATCGATATAAATTAAAATTTAAAATTACAATAAGTGAAAACTTGTGCACACGTGGTCCTGATTACTGATAAATTCACTTATTGTAATATATTAAAAATTAATAAATTCATATTTCTTAATTAAAATGCATTTCTAATTAATTTTTATGTTTTATTATGTATAATTATTTTGTTTTATTACATGCGTGATGTATTTAAATAATATGAAACATTATATCTGGAACGAAAAGGAAATATTCATCCTATACAAAAAGACACCTGAGACGCCTAATTGAGAAAGACACGCAAGAAGAGTTAGATAATTGTGGAATAAGCAGCTCATCATTACAGGAAACTAGTAATACAATTGAATTAATAACGCTATGTGTGTGACTATATATTGAGTCGAATTCAGTGTTGGTCTCTGTACTGATTTTAAGTATTCAATTTTCAACAATAATTAAAATTAATTATCTTTTTAATAGATATCATTCTGAGTAGAAATGCCGTTGAGAGTACCAATGATCCGTGTGTTAACGAAAATCTCAAATCCGACACTCCACAAATAAGCGAGGATGCCAAACATGTTCCCATCATTGACGATGTTTGTTATGACTCTGAAAATTTTCAGATTGTTACTAACAATACTGAGAACATTGGTTATGACGAATCTGAAAAAATAAACCTTAGCAATGAACTTGACGATGATACATTTTTCTATGATATCTATCAATCAGCTCCATTATCAGATGAGGATAGTGATAATGCTGGATTTGACGACGATGAAGAAGAAGATGATGAAACTGGTATGACTGTATCTTTAAGCAACCTGCAAGAGTCTCCTAAGGAAGGAATGAATAACTTCAAGAAAGATTTGAGACACTGGGCAATTAAGCATAAAATCACTTTAAGTGCATTACGAGATTTACTTCGTATCTTAATTCAATATGTATCAGCTCTGTCATTTTTACCAAAAGATCCACGCACTCTTCTAAAAACTCCACGGTCGTGTAATATTGTTAATTTAGCAGGAGGAAAGTACTGGCATTATGGTATAATTCCAATTATAACCAAATTAATTTCAGAATATGAAAAATTAGGAAAACCTAACAATATTATATATTTACTACTAACTGTCGATGGTTTGCCTTTAGCAAAATCTTCTAAAGTTTGCTTTTGGCCTATTTTAATATCCGATACAGTTTTAAAACATACCAATATGGTTGGCTGTTATTATGGAAATGATAAACCGAATAATGCAAATGAATTTCTAACTGAATTTATTCATGAATTTTACAAAGCAAACACTGCCTTGAATGTTCAAATTGTAATTCATGCAATTATTTGTGACGCCCCAGCCAAATCTTTTATTTTATACACAAAAGGTCATACTGGATACAGCAGTTGTTCTAAATGTAACATTCGAGCTTCCTATGTATCAGGTAGAGTTTGTTTTTTCAAAAATTCACCTTGCCAGCTTCGAAGCGATGTTGATTTTCTTAATCAAACAGATGTTGATTACCACAGAGGTGAAAGTTTATTAACAGCTATTCCAAATCTTGGTTTAATCACAAATGTCCCTTTGGATTATATGCATCTCATTTGTTTGGGTGTAATGAAAAAATTACTGATGTTATGGTTGAAAGGACCATTAACAGTACGGCTTTGTGCACAGCAGGTTCAAAAAATTTCAGAATCATTGGTTAATATTAGATTCTATACGCCAAAAGAATTTGTGAGAAAGCCTAGAAGTTTAAACGAAGTGATGTTTTGGAAAGCAACTGAATATAGGCAGTTTCTACTTTACACAGGCCCTGTTGTTTTAAAAGGAATTGTTAGAGAAGATATATACTTAAATTTTTTGACATTACATGTGGCCATTTCTATTTTAATTAGTCCAAAATTAATTAAGTATCCTAATAATATTTCATATGCACAAAAACTTTTAGATCATTTCATAGAGAATTTTACAACTATTTATGGAAAACAATATGTTTCTCATAATGTGCATAATTTGACACATATTAGTACGGATGTAGTTAAATTTGGTGCGTTAGATGAATTTAGTTCATTCTGTTTCGAAAATTTTATACAAAAACTAAAACATATTCTACGAAAATCTGAAAAACCTCTGGAGCAGGTTGTCAAACGCTTTGGAGAAATTGATGACTGCAGTTATACATTCTCTGTAGAACGTAGTGCGCCAATTATTTTAGAAAATGTACACAAATCTGGCCCGTTGTTAAATGACGCAAATCTAAACGATAACTTAGTTCAGTATAAAATATTACGAACCAAATCGTTTTATTTCAATATTAGAAAAGACAAAAATAATGTATGTTTATTAAAAGATGGCGGCATTATTTGCATAAAAAATATTGTGAAATCCCCAAATCAAGATATCCACATTATCGGAATTAGTAGTAGTAGTAGTATAAGTTTATTGACCCATAAGTGAATTACATAAAATTCTTGAGGGTAGAGTGCACCAAAAAATAATATAACTAGAACAAAAATGGTACACAACGCTTACAATAAACTGAACTTATGAAACAAAATCGCACGCAATTACAATTACAGACGAGTAAGACTATACAGTTAAAAAACAATATACTGAACTTATAAAAACAAAATCGCACGCTATTTCAAGTGCAGACGAATAAGACTATACAATTGAAAAATAATATACTGTTCTTGTAAAAACAAAATCGCACGCAATTACAATTTCAGACGAGTGAGACTATACAATCAAAAAGCAAGGATAAAAACTAGGCCTAATGTTATAAAACGACTGGACTGTGATTGCCATAATGTACAATAGAGAGAGAAACTATAAATCCAGGAGAAATTGTCTCCTAGCGAAGCATGAGCTGACAAATCCAAATAGGATTTTCAGCACACGAGGGTCGGCGGAGTGTAGTAAAAAGGCCACTATATTCTCTTCCGAACAGTTCGCCAAAATGCTACTACGACGGAGTCTGGATCTTGAAGGGTAGAAAGGGGACAGTTGCACAGGATGTGAATTAAAGTCTCCCTTACACCCGTGTTACAAATAGAGCATGGCTCATTCGGGTTATACGCATAGAAGGTACTACCGACATAAAACGAACGCGAGAATATAGTGGCTGTTCTCAACTGTATTTTTAGGCGCAAGTGGGATATCTGGCAACGTTCCGGAGCAAGAGAGGCCAGTCCGTCGTAGAATTGCCTATATAGAGGCATCTGGATCGAGTCCGATTCGAAATAGCGTTTAAGGTCACGATTACGCTGAAGGGAGGCATAACTTTCGCAAGTGGAGGCCACCTTGGACTCCCAATTTGCTGCCGAAAAATCATCCCAAAGATTTTCGTATAGAGGCGAGCCTAGGACCAACCTTAACTGAGTAAGCCAGTTTATTGCCGAAACACCATTGTCTCTGGTACTAAGTTCATAAAGCCTTATTAATCAAATATTGTGAAATCCCCAAATCAAGATATCCACATTATCGGAATTAAATGTCAGTTGAATGAAGTTTTATATTCTGAGCCATGTCCGTCAAGTATACTAAACATTTACAAAATTGTGAAAAATAGTGATTTATGTATTTGGCCTATAAATCAAATTGAAGCCAAAGTATATTACATAAAATGTAAAAATCATGAGCAAATTGCAATTCCACTGTGTCATGACGATGTTCAAATTTAAGTTGAAATAACTATGTAGTACAAATACAATACAATACTCGCAATAATCGACAATAGTCGTAACTTATCAGATGTAAATAAAAAAATATTAATAAATAGCGTGAATAAAGATTTGAAAGTAATATTTTATTTAAATATAAAACTAATCTGTTATAGGTATTCACAATTACAATGGATATCAAAAATTTTTGAAATAAAATTAAACCGTCTATATACTTTATATTAAATTAAATTAATAGTATTATATTATAGAAAGTATAGAAGTAAACAAAATAACCGTCAACAGCATTTACATTTATAAAAAAAATGTTTCTATTATATTAAAATTTTCATTATAGTAAATACGTATACTTCAATCATTAGGAATTTATTAATTGTCCAGATGGAACCAGAGATTTATATATTCGGATTTTTACTTGTTTAAATCTTAATTATAAATTTAATTCTTAAATTTATCTTGGATGCCATAACGAACTGTCCAACTTGCTAATTGTCCTACTCCTAATTTCGGGTAGAATGTAGGTATCCCAAATGTACTCTACATTTGGCAAATCTGACAGTTGCATTCCCACCCATATAGAATTCATACGTTTCATTATTGTTTAAACATAAAGAAAGACTTGTTACGTCTATTCGACAAATGTACAAATGTCTCATTTCAACAAACTATGAAGTACGCTTGTATCTTCAATTCACTAACATAAATTGAGGATCAAAAAAGGGAATATGATTTAAAATGTTAAATATAATGAACAAACCTGGAATACCCATATTTTGGGTCTTTTAACTTTTACAACTAACAAAAACATCGTTTTCAAAGATGTTAAGGATGTTACACACATCTAAAATTAAATTTAGTTAAATAGTTACGGTCACAAATGGGGAGAGGAATGAGTAACTAGGATTTGAGAGGGGTAAAAAGAAAGAAAAGTAAGAATGCTTGCCCTTTTCTCTAATTCATATACATATAAATTTTTATTTTATTGCAATGCCAATTTTTCTTCTCTCCCCTTGCTCTTACCAAAACAAGGTTTCACCCTCATTTTCAGGATTTCACTGTTTTTTTTTCTCTTGCACATTCCTTTTTCTCGTAGCTGTTTGAAGCAATAATTAAGAACATTTTCGGAACTATTTAGGTTACAAAAATATGAATAACATTGTTTAGGATGATTTTGGGAAAACATTGAGCACAAAAAACGCGGATTGCGCACCATAGGACATGCATACCATACATTCTGGTCAGCGCAGAAAACTGATATCTAAAGCTACAGCAGAAGTAACCAATCAAATATCATATATGTGTTTGGAATGGGCCAATCATACGCCTCTATGTCGATCTCCTA
The DNA here is from genome assembly GCA_030407085.1 of Trichopria drosophilae. NCBI lineage: Eukaryota > Metazoa > Arthropoda > Insecta > Hymenoptera > Diapriidae > Trichopria > Trichopria drosophilae. Next base: position 160,504,523 of record CM059583.1, read on the forward strand.
AAGGGATAAACAGCATCCTCACTCATATACAAATATATACTGTATGTATTATGTATACCGGGTGAGCTAAAATAAAGTGCAATTTCGTAGCCAATGGAAATCACCATTAGATTGAAACCAACCAATCACAAGCCTCATATATTCAACTTAGATTTCTATATGAGCGCTTTATTCAGATTCACTAGGTGTGCATGTGTATATGGACAACACACATACACCCATGGCCATCAATTCGTACCGGGAACCCCACGGTTTTCCTTGTTTTCCCCTATACATCTTTATGTGAAAGACAAAGAGAACAGAAGGGGTTCCGGGTATGAGTTTTCCTTGTACAGTCTTCAAGGTGTCCACATTTCAAAAAGCGACTACCAATCCGGCAAAAGCTGAGAGTAATATTTAAGTACAAGTAGAGTTCAGAGATATAAAATGTCTTTTCACGTTGTTGAATTTACCGATGGCTTGGCCTTGTTGCCAACAATTTGGTTGTCTCCATCCAAAACGACTTGTTTTTATCCAATGGGATATAAAAAACAAAAACAATTGCTCACGGCTGTGGAATCAGCAGAACTGCCAAATATGAAGAACATAAATGCAAAATGGCAAATGCATGATGTTGTTCGCTATTTTGTTTCAGCAGGTATATGTATTATTTTGATTATTATTTATTACCTTCAATTGTATATTATATATATTAAAGAGTTAATTTTGTAGAAACTTTTCAACGTGGTATGGAAAAATTGAAACATGCCGAAAGTTTTTCCGACTTCGAGTCTACAGGTGAAAATTCAAGGCAAAAAAGGACCTCATTTCAGACCGAGGACACCTCAGATGAAGATGACACAGTGTGTAGAAAAGAGACCGCAAAGTTGTCAGAATTTCCAAACCCAATTGAATTTGTTTCTGCTGAAACTGAAATAATAAATAACAAAAACAGTGAAACAAATGAATATACTATTGATTTTTCTGAATTATTGAACTCGTCGGCTGATGCACCAAAAGTTCAGAAAGACAATTTTCAGAAATCATGTACAAATGTACAGAAACAAATTTTTACAACGCCTGTGACTCAGACATTGCTCTCACAGAAAACCAATATGCTACCAGAATCATCAAACATAAGAAGATCCATTTCACGTAAAATATAAATAATAAATTTAATTTTTTCGTATAAATATCTTTTAAATTAAAATCAAAATTTTCATGCTTAATTTGTAGCATCCGAAGAATCATTAATCTATTTTTAAATTACAATGAAGTAGATATGTACTGCTTTTCCTATTCCATTAACTAGTACTCACCTGATACATGCGCACATAACAATTTTCTTTATGTACTTGTTTTTTAATAGATAGATTTTAAGATAATTGCATTACTAATGACCAACTGCAAGATGTGATAATATTGCCAGATATTGGAATTAAAAGTAAGTTAAAAAAAAAAAATTATTTAATTTTGTAAAAAAAAATGTATTTACCATTGTCTAATTTCAAATCACAATATTATTTTATTTGAAATCATCTGATGTAATAATTCGTTTTTATTGATTTAGATACGCTTGCTGAAATATTACGAAAGCAAAATAAGCTTTTGCAAGACAATAAAGTAATAAAGGAGGAATTAAATACACTAAAGCTATTACTTTCATCTTACCACACAAACGAAAAAAATCAGTCAGAGTCTCAACTAGAAGTACTTGATTATACATGTGTCGACGGAAACAAAATATTTATACAATGTAACGCTGATATGCAGAATTTGGAACAAAGTCTGGAATCCAATATTTTTTCAAAAACTGGTAATTATTTTGTATATATCTTATATATTCATACGATGTTCTCGTGTTTTGAAATAAATAATTTACTGAAATAATCTTCCTTTCATGAAATTACTTTATTACGTTGCAGTATAAATCAGCTACATTTGTAATTCTGCTACGGCTCCATAATCAGATTTTTACTACACGTTGAAAACTGTATTTGAAAGTTAATATTCAAGATTGCAATGTATATATAGTCTATATTCACTAAAATTATATACTAAATGGAAAACTACTATCGTACTTCTTCATTAAGAACTTTGAAATTGAAACATTTTTATTGTGTCATTAAATTGGATAATTTTTAGAAACTGTGCAATTTAAAAATTATAAAATAAAGTAATTTTTTGAAATAATTAATTTATATCACTTCAGAATGTTTTTGTAACTCTTTACTGTATATATTATATGTGTATCAAATTTAAATTATGTATTTCAGGAAAGAGCATTGTGTGATATTGGTGGAGACACTGTCACAAACATCGTGAGAAACATAATGTCCAAATTAATGTCCAATGACTTGGCATCCCAATTCAGCTGGGGAGGAGTACGGGGCAAAAAAGGTTTTAAAGATTTAAACATAACGAAATTAATAAAAGGTAAATTGTGCAGTACAAACAATTATTAAATATACATATGTACATATTTACTGACTATTTTAAATTTTAATTATTTTTTAGCGGTTGTTCAAAAAGTGGCATCCAACTGCAAGCAGTGCGAAGTTGATACGATTATCGCTAAATGGCTTGTTCAAGCTCCCAACGATGTAAAAGGGAGAGGTGAGTATAATGTAATATTACTGCATAGACATTTGCCTTTAAATTAGATCCAAAAAGTATATGAAAGGTGCCCAATGCTGGGGAAATTTAGTATGGACTGAATATAAGAAAAATTTCCTAAACGTAAAGATTCATCATTGATTATAATATCGTTTAAATTCAATTCAATTCAGTTCAATTCAAAATTATTCAAAAAAAGTCTTGTAAGTCTCTATGCTTTGAAAATTATTTTAGTTTGACATTTAGTCTCGATAATTCCATGCATTGCTGAAGAATCTTTCATAGGTAGTTGGTTTCACTTACTGAATTTAATCTATCTTTACTTACTTTGGTTACTTTACAGTGCAAAATCCGAAAAAAATACATCAAATACAAAGGTATCACATTTAGAAGTTGTTATGGACGATTTATCCGGATAATCGAGTGTCAACCAACATAATAGTTCAATAAGTGTTATATAGATTTGTATTAACTTTTTAATAACTATATAAATAAAATGCTTAATCAAAAAAAGAAGTTCATATAAAATTAACAGTTATTTTAGTTATTAAATCAAAAGATGCTTGTAAATTTATTGACCTACATGATTAATCTCACCTAACCTAATCATCATAATGAAATAAATAAATAAGTAAATAATCATACTCATGAAACAAATGTATACATATATGGGCAAATCCACAGAACTTTTCATTTTGGTGAAAAAAAATTTTTTTTTTTCAACTTCAAAGCACACGTTTTTCTTATGATACACATGTTTAATTGGTCAACTGAGACTAGGAATCCGTCCCTGTTACTCATTTTTAAAGGACGGCGTCGTGCACAGAGGGTTAAGAAATAAAAATTGTAGATTTTTTAAATGAATCATACTATTACATTTTAATAAATGATGTAAACCGAATGTAGGCCTATTCTATATAGTAATTACGTGTCTGGTAATAGAAACCTACTTAGTGGACAACTCGTGTTTAACAGCGCTGAAAATACATTCTACAATTAAAGTATACATGTAGACATATATTGTGCGTAAAATTAAATTTTGAATGGATTTTTTTTCATAAGTATGATACACGTCGTCTAAAATGCTTTTTTAGCGGTATTAAACACAAAGAGTTACCCGATATATAGACCACTAAGCCGGCATCATCAAAATTATTGTGAAAAATGGCCATTTCAATCCCTTGACGTATATTGTACACTTGTTGAACTAATTAGTTCATATTATATTACATTACGCAGTAAATATACAAGCGTATGACCTTTGATATATGTGCATGAGTTGTACATGATATTTTATAGGCACCCATTGCTTTACTTGCCGTAGAAAAGTAATGAAGAGAGCATAAAGTGTACTTTATACATAAGACAAAGTCGTTCATAAAATTAGTTAAGCCTCTGCAGCCTAATATTTAAATGTCTCACTAGCGCCACTGCGTTTTTATATATAAATAGAGTAAAGAAACCAATTACAATCTCAACTAGGCCCCCAAAGATAATATTCTTGATGTGCCCTAGGAAAAACTGATTTTTCTTTGCGAGTTACGTTTCGACAACCTATATTTGAAGTGATGTCATTTGAAGAATACTTGCAGCACACACTTCTACCACGACTCAAAATTTTCGTTTTCACGTTAACTATAAAGGTATGTTCATAGCTTTGAATTTAGAAAGACGGCGTGTTGTTAAAACAGTTAACTTTGCCAAAATTAAAAAAACTCAATTATGTTCTTACACATTTTAACAGTATCATAACTTCCGTCTGGGAAGTAGCACATCGATTTTCTGGCAGGTGAGATTGTATAATTTATACAGGAAGCTAATTCAATTGGATTTAGTTCGATAACTATTACGGCGTCACAGAAAAACTGTTAAGATTAGAAAAGTTTAGGCAACTTACAAGTCAAACTTGTCAATTTTTCTTCATTAGCCTTCCTGAAATCATTTCAAATTCGCTGCTATGAGACTAATACTTCATCGGTATCTATATTTACTACTATTATACTTGTTTTACCCCGTACATATGTTTCAATACAAATATAAACTAGTATGTCTTCACTTACACCTAAGTTTAAAAGTTCTGTGGATTTGCCCATATACCTACACTCCATGACTAAATATTTATTTAATTTACTCTTATTCACTTCGACTAGTTCTACTAGTGGTCAGAGATTCTGTCACAATTTAGGTGCCAGAATCTTTTGTTTTATGTGTGGATGCCAGAAGACACTTTACGTGTAAATATATAGAGAAAGATGACAGAATCTCTGATCGCTATAGTATACGTCTATTACGTGACAGATTTATTTTCCTTATGTGGCTGTTACAAATCACGTATGTAACAGGGATGTGTTCTGTTATGTATTTGTTATGTACCTGTTACTAATTACATAACACGTTGGGAACGCGGACATTGGAACGAGTTTCGATGGTAACGAATACATAACCGTTTGCTAGTAAATGCGTATTTGCAATGATAACCAAAATTATGATAGGTAACAGGTATATACCAAATATGTAATCGTTAAAGTTGTGCTGCATGGGTTTATATAAATAAAAGGATACATAAGATAAGATAAGTAATAATATTGAACGTAACTCACCTCTCTCAATTCAATCAGATTTGATGCCAGCTAAGTACAATTTCAAAATTTGTATGAAAATACAAAATGGCGGAACTATTTACATAACCTTAATATAGTGTATATATATAGGTAGTCAGGTAAACCTGACTTGGTAACCAGGCAAACCTGGTCAGAGTGGTATTTTAAATAATTGCTAAAATTTTAACTTATTTGCTGACAGGAAGATTATTATATAATGTACAATCTTGAATTACATCCATATGCCACTCTGTCAAAATAAAAAAAAGTTTGCAAGGTTCAACTCGTCATACCTCATCAAAGTTAACGACGTCTGAAAAATTACATCAGAGTTTTTCTTACTTACTACCCACTAGTGATAAAATTATAAGTTTTGTCAATATTTAATCAACTTACATTAATGCAGCAGTGGTATAATAAAGTTTTGTTCGACTGTCGAAGGGTCATCATGAAGCGTTAAAAAAATGGTCTTGCAAGAGATTGCTGATAATGTATCATTGATCATTTGTGACTCGGCATTCATGTCTACTTCCCACATATCCATTACTGATGATTGAAAGGGGTAATCAAATATTGCTTCTTTTAAACATATTGTTTTGCCTGTTATTTGTATGTTCTGTGGATCATCAAGTGCATTGTTAGTGTCAATGTATGACATGTTATCAATTCGAATAACAGTGTCACTAGCAAGCATCGCTGTATTATTTGGTGCCTTGCAAGTAAATATGTACCCTTTATATTTTAATTTCGTTATCTTTAATAACTTATTTTTGCAAATTGTTTGTTTAATTTCGAATACAGGTGGTAAATTTGGTTTTACTTTTTTTGCATTAACTGCTTGCAATTCACCATACCTACGACAAAATTGTTGTAAACATTTGTTGCCACTTCTTATAGATCTTTTCATTTTTCCCAAATAATTTTCGAAAGGAAATGCTGAGATCTGCGATATAGTACAGTTCATGTTTTTAACGTCATCTGCTAAGTGACATAAAATGTGCCAGTTTAATGTTGCAATAGTCGGACTATAATAAATAGATCCAAGAATTACAAATCTTTCGAGATATATTCTGGCTTCTTCGTTATGTTCGACTGCCATTTTCGGTGTTGATAAAATGCGACAGGCAGTATGTAACAGGGCGAAATGTTGATACAATTTTGCAGGCAAAATATCTTTTAAAGCAATTATTCCACAGTATAGGAGAAAAAATCTATATTCTGTTGCTTTCCAGAACTTTATATTTTTCAAGGATCGAGTAAGTCTTTGAAATTCAATAGGAATTTGAGGTCTAAATTTTAGTATACGCATGGATAATTTGGTTATATTTGAAGGGCTTAATTTCGTACCTGTCTTCGTATCAAGCCAACATTCTGTTAGAAGCTTCTTCATAACACCTAAGTAGCATAAATGCATGCTATCTAATACGAAGCTTGAAATCATATCAATTTCAGGTTCAATTTGCATGAAAGGTTATAAATTACCAACATGATGATCAGCGTCTTCAAAAGTTCTAAACGACTCATTTGTTCTTTTCGGACAATCTGTTCGAAGTTATATAACTTTTTTTTGTGTTATTATCTTCACTATACAATTCACCTTTTATAACACATCGTTCACAAGCACTATATCCACCATGTCCTTTTGTACATTTTAAGTGAGAACGAGCAGGTTTGTCGAAAATAAAGCACTTGATATCTACTTGAAATAATTGATTTTCAATCACTATTCCATTTTTCTTCAAATCATTAATTTCAGCTACAAATTTATTCAAATACTGTTCAAGTGGTTTAGGTTTTGACTCTCCGAAATAAACAAGTATAGGAAATGGTTCGTATATATCTGGATCAAAGAAGAGTTTTCCTAGTAGGGGCCAAAATTCCTTCATGCTAGAATGGAAAAGTGGTAATCCATCACAATTAATTAGCAATGTTACTTTCTTTTCATTATGGATCTTCACATTTACAAACTGCTCCAGCTGCTGCTTTATTCCAAAATAAACTAACTCGGAGTCATCATTTTTTTCAACATGATATTCAGTTGGCGTTTGTAAAAATGTTTTTGATGTCTTTGGTAATTCTGGCAAAACCCTTTTTCTTAAAATTAAAAGCAATTGATCTATTGCAATGTGGGAAATTCGATTCTCGAAGGCCCATTGTTTTAATTCAATGATTTCTGTATCATTTATAGAGTCAGAGTCCTCATTATCAAAAGTTCAATTTCATCAAAAACTTCATTCATCGGTTCACGTCCACTCATTTCATCTACGGATGATTCCAGTTCATTAGAAATAACTGAATCAACACTTACATCAATTGCTGCACGCTTCACTGGCACTTTAGAAAGACGATGTTTCTGTACACGTTTCCTACATAGTGTTTGTTTTCTTATCTCATTATCCATTTTGATACATTTAATATTAAAATAGATGTAACCTAAACCTGATATATAAGATTTTTCAGTATACATGCAGTCCCTGCACAGGACCTGGGCAGGCTTGTTAAGGAATTCCCATCATCAGGTAAGCCCATTTAGACCCTGATCAGGGCCTGACCAGGAACAGGACTGCCTGATTTCAATTTCTACCAGCGTAAATAATACTAAAATGTAATTTTCCAAGTTATTTTTAGATTTGTACTTGCTGATTTTCTTAGTATCACGTGATTATCATGGAGATGTGGCCAGTGATTATTTGGCGTCAGTGATGAAGTGAAATTTTGATGGAATCATTTCCTTTTTAATAAAATATACCTTTTTTTTGACGATGCTTCATCGTGTATGTATAGATTATGTATAGATTATGGGTGTTCAATTCTATACATAATCTATACATGATGAATTTATTCATAATTTTTTTACTTGGGAAATTATTTTTGGACTGCGGTTAACATGAGCAACTTGCATATCGACTACTCAATACTGCTACATTTAAAAAATTAGAAAATATCTCAATTTATCCGCTGGTATTCTATAACATCGCTATTAAGAGAGATCTTAACGTAATGCTTTATACGAAAAACCTAGGCTTCTAATTTTCTTAAAACTTCGCTTCATTTTTCAATTTCTGTATTGTTGTCTTTTACCCAACTCTCCTTTCTTCTGTATCGTCAGCATGGATTGTGATATTTCTCCAAGAGCATATATAGGTAAATTTACACTAGAGCCTTGGTATGATAACATCTTGCGAAGATGACACCTTAATAGTATGCCACCGAAGTTCCCCGTTAGTTTGAGCATTTCCCCTCAACATTACTGTCATAATATTTACTGCTGATACGTGCCTATTAGAAATCATGCTCATGATTTACAATTGAATTTTGATGATAATGTTTTGTTGTAATTTGACAGGTATACCACAATAACATGAACGATTTGATTGGATGCACATCGAAAAACTAGTTAATTAAACAAATGAACAAATACATGCAGCAGTTTTATTTGGAAGGCTTGCAAACTTTCTTTATTTATTATTTTTATTATTTTTATTAAATAAATTAATTAAGATTACATTTATTTTGCTACATATCATTCATTATTTTATGCACAAAAGATCGAAAATATTTAATAATAAGCTTTAAGCGTCACATTCTGCATTTTGCAATATTCTACTCTACATTCCCAAGCACATATACGACATGCTTTTTGATAAATGAAAAAATAGGGAGAAATTTTGGAATTAAGGAATTTATTTTATGTTGCAGTGTGCGTAAAATGCTACTTTACACATTTTTCACTTTTTTCTGGCGCATTTTATACAAACTTGCAACATAAAATATTGTTCGACGCATGTACGGAAATGTACTAATGTGGATGTACTCACATTCGTAGAAAAAACTTTTACGCACTTGTGTCGAAAATTACTATTATGGTCGTAAATAAAATAATGGATTAAATGTTCCAGAATTATTACAGATATCTTTATAACTGACTAATTAGTTAATTAAATTTTAGAGGTCATTTTTAATAACAATTAACTTTAACACAATTAAAGCAAATGAAAATTATGATTAAAATTAGAACCCATAAAAGAACAGGAAAATAACACGTCTCAAATACCTGATAATAAGAATGTCATCGGTATGATTAGTGAGATATACCACCGAGCCCCTCTGGAACACCCAAAATTATGCACAAAAAGCGCCCAAAGGTAATATTTGTTCGGAAATATACTTTTCAAATACTGTGAGAAAGATTATCTTTCAAAAAATGAAGAATGAGGGTTATGTCAATTATTTTACTGCGAGAAATCGCATATCCCACACTAGTAACGAACGATGCTTTTCTTAATGGTATGTTCTGTTTATTTTTTTTACCACAGATGAACATTTTGTACTCCCTGAAATGTCGTCAACTCAAGGCTCGAATTTTCCCCATAATGTTTGAAAATAGTATATTAGGCGACTAGTGCGTAAAGTGTCTCACGAGAAGCTGCAAGCGCCGAAAGACTTTCACTTTACGCACTGAAAAAATTACTTTTTGTAAGTCTTTTTAATTCGAATAGGCTCCTGATTAAGATCGATGTTCTCCACTTGAATTGCACGTAACGTTTGTATACGTTGCGCGGTGATCAAGGCCAATAAAGTTGCTAATTTTTTTGTTAACTTTTCGAGTGTTAGTTGATCATTCGGGTACTGTAATGAGAGGTGCTCTAGTACTGATTTGGGGTCCCATGTTACCTCATATCTGTAATTTTGCGGCATTAGTCTCGAAATTCCTTTAAAATATCTAGATATTTGAGGGTCTTTTCCTAGATCGTTTCCCATGATGAGGGATAATGCCGCTCTGTATATGTTTACTGTGCTGTAAGACTTACATTGTGGTAAAACTTTCGTAAAAAATCTCATTACATTTGTCACTGAGTATTTGAATAACTCGATGCGCTCTTTTTGGCAACATTCCCACCATAGTCTGATTGGTTTGGTGTATTGACGTAAGGTACTCTCAGTACTCGACTGAATCATAACCTCGGCTGCTTCCTCGGTTGCACCTCTCGTCTTGAATGCTGTCCTGATAATAAAGCTGAGCTGCTACTAGGGAAAGGTTGTGGTGCAAGGGATGAATCGTTCTGTGAGGAGCAGACAATAAGTTAATATGGGGGTCAAAATGAATCGGTTTCTCTACAACTAATGACATAAATAAAAGGTACCAAGGTTGCGTTGGCCACCAGGGTACAACTATAACTTCCTCCGCTTTATCTATCTGAATTTTCTGTAGCACTCGTAATATAACAGATAATGGAGGTAAAGCATAGAAAAAATAACTCTCCCACTCAATAGTGAACGCATCTATTGCAGCAGAGTCTGGATCTCTGTGCCATGAAATATATATATCACATTTCGTGTTTGCTCTTGATGCAAAGAGGTCAAGATCGAATGTACCGAATTTTCTTTTGATCTCTGCAAAAGCCCAAGGTGCCAATTCCCATTCTGTCTCCTAAGGGAGGAGTCGTGATGCTTCATCTGCTTCCTTATTTTCCTTGGATGGTAAGTAAGGAGCGTAGATCCACAATTCGCGTTCTTCACACCAATTCCAAATAACTCTGGAGATCTGTGTTAATTGTGGGTACTGGATGCCCCCCATTCTGTTAACGTAGGAGATGGATGTTGTGTTATCCATGCGAAGTAATATTTCACAATTGTGATCTCTTTTGGCAAAACACTTTAAACTCAAGTAGGCTGCAATGAGCTCTAATTCATTAATATGAAGTTTGGCTTCATTTTTGTCCCATAGGCCAGATGCTCGTTCGCCTTCACAATATGTTCCCCAGCCTGACAAGGATGCGTCTGTATATATCTCTTTCTTGAACTTCATTTCCCTTATTGGATTGTACGAGTTTTTTATTTTCTCCGACCACCATTGTAGGTCTAATTTTGTGAGCTTAGACAACGCGATTCGAGCTTTGTAATCGTTATTAGAATTTTTCAAAGCTAGATATTTTTCGCGTTCCAATCTCTTCGTGTACAGCCATCCATACCTCGTGGCAGGACACGCAGCGACTAACGTGCCATTAAGTTTCGCTAGCTCTTCAATTGTACAATCCTTACTTGTAATGAACTTTGCTACTAGCTGAGAAATGGAGTCTCTCTTTTTGTTCGTTAATTCGACGCAGAAATTAGTGCTGTCAATAATGCAACCCAAGAAAGTACATCTTTGGGTGGGTTTAAAGTGGCTTTTGTTTATATTAATTATGAATCCTAATGATTCAAGTAATTTCCGAACAATTGAAACATGTTCGTTGCATTCGTCCTCCGAGTGGCCGATTATGAGTAAATCATCGAGATACACGACTAAATTAATGCCTCGACTTCTCAGCTGTTGGATGATAGGTTTAAGCAGTTTTGTGAGTGTGAACGGTGCTGTGCAAAGTCCAAAAGGAAGACATTTAAATTCGTAAATTATACCTAAAAATGAAAACGGTAAAAATCTTCTGTGTTCTTTAGTGACAGAGACCATGAGATAAGCATCTTTAAGATCCACAACTGCCATAAAGCAATTTCTTTACACAAGACGCAGAGCCGTTTTTAAATCCTCAATCTTAAAGTGGGACGTATTTATGAATTGGTTCAAACACTTTAAATTGAGTATGAAACGATCATCTCCGCTGGATTTCTGCCTCAGGAAAAATGATGAAAGAAATTGCCTGTCACATGGTTCACAACGAGATAGTGCACCCATACTTAAAAGGTGTGATATGGCTTTTGAGGTTTTAATTTTATCATCTGCAGTTAATAGAGGCGTAGCAGGTAAATTTGATTGCCATGGTTCATAATCGAAAGGTAGTTTATAACCTTTGATACAGTTCACTATGAATGGGTCGGAAGTTAATTTTTTCCATTCTGCGAGAAAATATTTTAACCTGCCAGCCGTTTTGCTTACCTCTAGTTTTTCCTCTGATGGTTCCAGGATCTGCGTGCACCCCGAGTTTCGTGGTGGTGCCCCCCCCCCCCCCCCCCCCGTTTCGAACTCATGCGCGGATAGTTCTTCTTGGAGGGGCCCCTCCAGTTTAAATTACTCTTCGCCGTGTTTGGCCCTGGTGCCTCTGTAAATTTGTTTGTATTTTCTTTTGTCAAACTGGTTAATTTAGAGATGTCCTTGTTCGACCTCTCCACCTCCTTGGCTGACTTCAGCTTATCAACCAAGTTCACGCCAAACAGAAAAGTGTCAACACCTGTTTCATTAGCTATAGTTTTTAATCTCATGCTGACTGATGGAATAATAAATGATCTACGAGTTAGGGATAAGCCATGTTGTAGATCGGTGAGTATTCGGCCTACATCGCTTATTGTCTCAAACATTGGTACAAATTCCTTAAGCTCCATTTGTTTGTCAGCCTTGATGGTATACAGGATGTTTGTAAGGACTTTACCTGTCGCGCTGATGGCTGATCCCAGCTGCTTTTGAGCAGCCACTTGATATTCATCTTTTTTTATGGTTGCTGAACTCGTGCTGGATTTTAACTCGGGGTTTAGTAAAGGGGCACTCATAGTAGTGCAATTTTCTGCTGACTGGTACTTTTTTATTAAATCGCGCTTTGTTTCTTTCGGCAAACCAAATTTCAAAATTTTGACCCATAAAGTGGCAACCGATTCGTGAATGGAAGTACTAAATTTATTTTCTTCTGTACCGTCATCTCCTAACAATTTTAAAAATTCATTTTCGTTTGTTACCAACACAGTAGGGTTACCAGCCGTTAATTTTGGTTCGCTATCTTTTAGTATTCCGGCTTCTTCATCTATTTTTCCCGGACTTAGGGGAGTACTTCTCGACCTAGAACGATTTCTGGGATGACGAGACGTGCCTCTCCGACTACGCACTTCGTCTCCAGTTGCACTCGTGCTAGGATACGTTTCTCACAGAAGACGCTCAGACTTCGCCAGTCCTCGGCCGCTCAATCTCCACTCGGTCCGTAAAATTGAACTTTACGGCCTAGGACCGAAAAGTACTATTTTGATACACGTGTCCGTAAAGTAGACACCTTACGGACTCCGTTTAGTCCGCAAAGTGTGATTTTACTGACTGATCTCCGCCTTTACGGACTAAAAACAGTCGGTTAAGTACCTACGTTTGCGAATAGTGTATCAAAAAATAGTGTTCGCTCCTCGGCCGTAAAATTTTACGACCTCGGTTTGGAGAATGTGTGATCCTCGGACCGGCTTCGCCAGTCCTCGGACGCACAATCTCCACTCGGTCCAAAGGTAGGTTAGAGAACAAAAAATGAAATATTAAAATGTGAAAAATGGTGTAAACAAACAAACCACATATGATATTTTACAATCAGTATGATCATAATGGAAATATTTGTGATTCGTCACTTCGCCCGTCTTCCCCTATATATATATTCGTATATACATTCGTCCAAGCATGGTGAATTGTATATACTAAATATCCCCGAAAACCAGACTTCCAAATCGGTGTGTTTATATTTTAATTTTTTTCTAAATTTAGTTATTATTATTAGATATGGAAAAAAATGTTTTTTTTTTATACAGGTAAGAGAATTTTTGAAGATCAAAACATCCTGCCCGAACCGTCAAATAAGGTTTTGAATTTTTATTGTCTTCTGACCGTACTATAAAATATTGTCAAATTTACTCGAGGATTTATGTCCCAAACATTGAAAAACAAAATCTGGTATAAGTTAAATGGTAAGTTTATAGTTAGTAAATGCAGTATTAATCGGAAATAAACAAAGTAAAAATGTTTGAAAAGTACGTTCCTGGCGATGTGTAGGAATCTGAATCCAAACGAGTTACGCAGTAAAATCAATATTGGAATGTAAACGTGAAAAAAAGGTAAACTGGTGATTTACGGGCGGCGATGCGTTTTCTTTTTGCCACTTCGGCAAAAGCAGATTGATACATACTCGCAAAAAAGAGAGGGATAAGTGGACAAATTCTGCATGCACGTAAAGTTCCGCGTGTTGGTGCGACGCGGATGCTGCGGGATGCGCAGTGATCGATATGAAGTGGGGTGAACCAGTCGAACAGGGGTTGTTTTCGTGAGATGGCGGATGGCTCCTATATACGAGTACCAGCAAGAATGTCACCCGCCGAGAAGAAGCTGCAGCATGAAAACAGCAGATAATGTGGAAAGGGTAGACACGGTTTTAGGCGAAGGAAACCAAAAATGAAACTTCTTTGAGTATGCGGCTACCCCGTGCAAAATTGTGTTGTGTCGTTGACGTAACGGCTTTCGAGGAAAATTACATTTGCGTGGAAAAACCTCGCGCACGACGACGTGTGCGCTGTTACGAACGGTGATATCAGAACTGAGGAAAATTGATAATTTCTTTAAAGAACGAGGAAGTTAGTAAAGTTGCATTTCGCACATGTTTCCACATGATTGCAACGGTAAATCTGTTATACGTTTTAATTCCAAAAACTATTTCTTTATGTAAATCGAAAGTATCTTAAGATGATATTAGCGTAAATTAAATAAGTAACAAAAATTATGGATGTAATTCGCTTTATCAGGAACACAGATCGAAATGCGATCTATTATTACTTCGACCCAGACCATAGGTCTGGCGAAGTATTAAATTTGGTCAGTTCTCGCCAAAAAATTACCCTATAGTTTTTCATCAAATGTCGACGTTTCAGGCCCTAAGGAACAAAATGAAGTGGGCAAAATTTTGTATACGCAATATCTCGCGACTGGCAGGACGAATTTAAAAAGTACAAACGGATTTGGGTTTCTCTTGGCCAAACTTAGATTTGATTAGTTTTTGGAGACAATGCATACTAGATTATGGGGAGGTTTAACAAAAAAACGCTCAAAAAACACGTTTTTTCCATTTTTTAACAAAAAATACAAATCGTACAAAAAATGTTTCAAACAAAAAATATAGAACATCGAATTCTCTACAAAAAAGGTATTCATTTCTTCGTAAAATCAACGATAATGCCGTAAAAAACGGAAACCGAAGTATCCCACATATAAAAAAATTTATTTCCTGCAACCCGACCTGTCAAAAACTCGACTAAACCGCGTTTTTTTAAGCATCAGTGTGAACAAGACGTGCTCATTTATCAGTGCTTCGGCTGACCTTCGGTCGGGGTCGAAGTTTTTAAAATGCTCATTTTCAATTTTAATATAGGGTGAATATGCCAATGAATGGACGATTTTCTACATATTTCTATTTCTTATGAATGTATGATGCACAACATGCAACAAAATACATATTTTATGTTCTTTGAACATTCAAAACAATATTTACAGTACTATTGATCTTCCAGTGTTTATTATTTTGTAAAATCAAAGCAAAGTTTTAAAGCCATCCAAAACTGGTACTGAAAACGTCCCATTTGATTTAACCAGTCTATTCATTGGGGTTTAGCGGATTTTTTTACAAACGTATGAAGACAAGGTTAATAATTAAATAAAATCAAAGGTTGAACTACACGGTCATAAAGAGCAAAGTCTAACGATTCTAATGGTGGTATCATAATTAAATTTTCATAAAAGTATTCAAAAGTTACAATCGATCAAAGTGTGAAAAATGCTTAACCGTCCATTCATTGGCATATTCACCCTATTTAAGGAACAAGATATTGTTACAATATATGTATATAAACTACTCGAACCTATCGATGCTAGAACTACCCTCTGTCGCCTTCTTTCCTGGCAGTGTTAAAATGGGAATATTCCCGGAAGCATCAACCTTTCGTCAGGGAAATACAATACGAATTTAGCCAAAATTGTAGGCACCCGGGTCGAAGGCATCTAGTTTTTATTTTCAATTTTTTTCCAACGTCTTTGCCTCCGAGGTCACAAATTCAACTACATATCATGGAGTTATTTAGAAATTTTTGTTGGAAAAAATGTTTAAATGTCACAATGGTGAAAAATGAAAAATGAAACATGAAATTACGATTTTATGGATCATTATCTTTTTAAAAAAAATTAAGACCGATCGTTTATAGATTCGTTGCATGAGCTTTCGATCGCCGGTCGAATGCTCTACCATCATTTTTTTTCCAAAAAAATCTTGCAAATATACGGAAAATTTGCAATTTTGTGTCCCTTTTCATTTTGCACAAGTGCATGATATTTATATACATTTAAAATCATCAAAATAATTAATTCTGAAAATATATTTAAAAGTACATGGTACTGCTTACTAGTAATTCGAGTTAAAAAAACAGCTTTCCTTCATTGTTCGCCAATTCTCGGTGCAGTATATTTTTAATCATTACAAATAAAAAAGGACATTTTTCATTTTTTATTTGGAGTAATTTTCAATTCAAAATTGTATTCGTCATTTATCATGCGTCGATTGTACTGCAGTTTGTAATTTTGAAATAAATAGAAGCATTGTTTTCTTTTGGATCCTCCATTTTGACTTTTCATTTAATAGACTACAATTCTCAATCAGCAACCTCGCAAACTACATTACATTCCAAGCTAAACATAACTTCTTCAATGGAAAAATATGTTCACGAATCGATTAGCGAAAACTGTTGAGAAATTCTACACCAATGTTACAAAAGTGAAATAAACAGCTCCATCTGTTGCATAATAAACTATTTTATAACGTACATACATTTCAAGACAGTTTTAAACAAGAGAGACTTTGATACTTTCTGTTATCAACTAAGAGGTTTTAGAGAAGTACTACATTAATTTTATTGCCCGAAGAAACCAATACATTACGATACAAAGCGAGGCTTTTAAATTTCTCGACCATGAAACGAATATTATATTTCGACCGTAAGTTGATAATGTTTTTCATAATTTCTCAACTCTGAGGTATCAAAATGACTCAACATTTTCAGGGAATTCATTTTATATTCATATTAACGTTTAGTAATTTTTTCGCCAGAATTTGTTCATTATTTGTTAACCATACCAACCTCCTTAACACTTCTCGTGAAATTGACAACTTTCCCCGTGCAGTCGCACTTCCAGAAAGCTTCGTTATTCGTACAGAAAGCCTTCATACAAATCTTAAAATTGTATAAACTTATTACAAATAAAGAAAGAAAGTAATGAGTTTCTTAATAGAGAAGTAAGCCTGAAATTAGCCCCTCGTTTTTTAAATTTTATAATTATTCAAGTATTGTGATTCAGTTACATTTTCTCTTTAAAATTATGTTATTTAGTAAAAAAATATATATAAAAGTGATTTTTCTTCATTTAGCATTTGTATTTCCGGAAATATAAGACATATTAATAAATTCCCACTAGAGTTTGTTTAAAATGAAAAGAAACAGATGTAACAATTTGTTCATATAAAAATATTTAAAATTGTGAGACTAGTTAGATTTCAATGATTTTAATTTTTGTTTTTTAGTATAATATGGCTTTTATGAGCCTAAAAATATTAGTAATTCATTATTTTCAATAAACTTTCGTTTAAAAATGTGTATAACGTAAGTAAGAGATTTTATAATTTTTATTTTATAGTCCGGAATTACACTTATCAATGCAGTTTTATTGAACGATTAAATAAAACAGACCACAAATACCGAAATTTATGATAAGAAGACAAAACTTGAATGATAGGTTCCTCGAAGAAATATATTTACATATCTTTATCGGAACTCATTTCCATTCTCATCTTAGAAACATGGTGTCCACAAATTTAGTTTTCTGAGTTTTTTTGGTAGATGCAGATCAAAATTGTATTTAACGCAACGTGGGCATGGACAAAGTTTAAATAGCATTTCATCTTGACTTGAAAGCAGAAAGTTTTCGTCCAGAATTGTAAGACGTATATCTAAACGAAGTATAAAATACTGTTTCTCCATAAAATGTGCTTTAAACAACTGCAGTAATGTCAAGTTATTCTTATGAAATAATGTTTTTAGTAAGAATATTAAAATATTGTTTTCAGAGACCGCTGTACACGCGTCTAAAATTAAAATCGATGATTAATATAATGTTTTGTTGCGGGGCGATGCGATAAAAAACTGACAACACGAAAAAATGTTCGGATTTTACATATTAAATAAAAATGTAAATATGTAAGAATACGATTGTTTTTTAAACAATTTTTTTTTAATTTGGGCTGTCGTACGCGAAAGAATTACGCAAAAGCAATTCTATGACGATATATTTTTATTTTAATATTAGAAAGCAATAGCGCGGATGTCAATAGCATTCTTTTTAAGTGAATTTCACTCCTGACTGGGTTTAATGTTTAATATGTAGTCGAAAGAAAAATGCTTCTGGCATGAGAAAATCCTGCAAGTTTTAACCGTCACGTGGGCAGAATCAAAGAGTGGAAAATATTAAAATTAAAACAATGAGTTGATTGTGCTTCAAACGGGGTAATTTCTCCTCACTTCAACCATGCATGACAAACATATTTTGCATGTAGTAAGTGCAGCTAGCTGTTAATATTCAGATTTATGATTTAAAAGTATATTTTGTTACAATTTATAAAATTTTCCTTCAATAGGAGATTTCTGTATTATCTTCATTATGTCATTGTTGACCATCCAAAAATAATCCTTAAATAACGATAAAATATAATAAGTTTTATTCTAACTAGTACTTAGCATTATTCAAAATCACATACTAAGTTGGTAGTGGGTGGTGTACAAAACAGATGCAGAAAATGTTATCACTTTTTTTATGTTTACAACATTTTCTGTACTATACGGTATTCTAAATACCATTGATGCGAGAATAACCAATCGGGAAGTTTGAGAAAACGTAATATTATAATGTCTGACCTAAAAGGCATATATCTACTTGTACTACTACGTACTGGCGTACGTCGGAACTCCAGAGTAAATTTAAAATTTTTTACCGAAATTTAATTTGATATTGCATTTCAAATATAATATTAAATGTTTATACTTCATACGTTCAGTAAGTTGTACACAACTTGACTGCATTTTAAAGTGAATGATGACATATCTTCAAATTGAAGTGTTTGTTATGATGTATTATTGATGACAAAAATATTATTTATCCAGTGGGCTTTAAAAATTTAAGGACCGAGAAGATAACATGCTAAGAAAATAACTGAAACGAACATTTTCAGTAAAGAAAAAACGTACCATAATGTTCAAACGTATAATAACATTTATTGAATTTTGTCGCGACTTATAATCCATTTTTGTTAAAACAGAGCAACATTTTAATTATGGTATACCAGTAAAATAAATTTTTTATTTTATTTTTTATCTAAAACTCCCGCCATTAAAACACAGAAAGTAGAGCAAGTAGTTACAACCTGCGTAAAGTCATACGTTTCAGGTAATTTTTCGAATTTTCATCTCTTCTCCGTCATGCCCTTTGGTATTACTTATTATCGTTGAAAAATAAACCTTAATACTTAATAGTATTCGGTAATAGAAGGAACCCCTAATGAAGGTAAAATTGGTAACAATTCTATTATTTGTTCATGTTTCAAAACTGTTTTTCAAAAATATTCTTTCTTTAGCATTGTGGCTCATCTCATGCATAATTGCATCTATTCATAAATATTTTTTATTGAAGCAAGAACTATTTAGAAACCAATTTGTTGATGTTATTGCTCCTGACTAAAATCATTTCTACATTCGTTAAGAGGCATCCAGTTAATTATGTTACACAAATTATGACAAATAACTATTAAGTTACCCAATGTTATTTCTACGACTGGTTATTATCTGGACATCACTATCGCCTATATTCAATGAGCTTATGAACTATCTTCAGAAGGTTACATTAGTTTCCGTAAAGTGGAAACTTCACGGATATTAAAATGGTGAAGAAAAAAAATACATGTATTATTGGTGCGCAGAAATCATAGGAATAGTGGTAGTATATTTTCCTTCTGGATATTTAAAAAAAACATATGTCAAAATGTCAGCATCCTATAAATGTATGACTGATGATCTAAGGAACATCAAAGGGCCATAGCCGATGTGGTATGAACACTTCAAGGGACAATAGGTATTTTAAAAAGTGGACGAACAAGATAGATTATAATGAGCTTAACTAGGGGATCATCTGCCGTGAGCAATTCCACTTTTACCATTTTTTTAGTATATGTTTGTATTTAGATTGTTCTTTATATACATTTATTTTCATAGAATAAATAAATTTTCTAAAATAATATCTTTTAATAATATAAAATAATATCTTAAAATAATATCTTTTACGTTGCAAATCTGTCCATTAAGTCTTTTGGCAGAATAATAATATTTTAAAATCATTATCAAAAATGTTGACAATATTCTGCGGACATGATTGTAAGTTTGATCATTCTGTAAAATGGAAAAAACTGCTTGGAAATAGAATTTTAGTGACACAAAAAAATATTGCCTGTGAAAATTCCTGAAACGTTCTGTGATTGCGTAAATCAGATAAGTTTTTACAATTATCACGGATCATCTTGAAAGTTATGGAACTTTTTCGAAACATTTTTTATTTTAATTGTAGTTCGGTTATTTTTGCAGGAAATGTTTCATAATATTGTGTGATTTTTCAAAAATAGTCATCAGCATTTTTATTTCAGTTTATTTACTAATAAGCAAAATATATAATGATTCTTGTCTCCTAAGTTTGGTTTCGTAAACGTAAATTTTTTAATTAATGCAAGCAAATTCTCAACAACATCATCTACTTCATAATAGACACAATCGTACTGAAAATTCAGGAAAAACGCCAAAATTTGAAGAAGAAACGGCGCGAAGTCTAATTTAAACTATTTTTTACATTTCATCAGCGAGTTACGTAGCCCAAATCTAGTACTCTAAAGATTAATATGAGCAGAATTAAATTAAAATTGCAAGATGTTCTTTTTTGCCGCTACTTGGAACCGTGAATATTTGTAAATAAATCAAGAAAAGTTTATTTAGACATTTTTCGATTCCATTAATTAATTGTTTGGTCCTCATTTGTCACAGGATTTGGTGACCTTAACATTCATTTTTAGACAGAAGTCTATATATTCAGAAAAATTAATTTGTCATCAAACGATTGAAAGAGACTTTATTTATTGAAATTAATTAATGGAATAAAAAAATGTCCAAATAAACATTTCTTGACTTATTTATTAATGTTAGTATAAATCTTCGATGAAAAATACTATTTCATGACAACTATCAAGGGATTTAATCAAATGGCGACATGCCTAAATTTAAGGGTACCCTTCGGGTCTTTTTAACATTTTTTCACGAAATTTTTTTTCATAGTAAAATTTATTCAATTTATTTCAAGTTTTCACACATTATTAATCTTACAAATAAGAATATAAAAATATTTTTTTTGTAATTTTTCGCGCATGTGCGGCGACGAAATGGCGGCTTCAGTAGTGGCTCAAAAAAATGTGGCAGACACGATATCTCCAGTTCCAAACGTCTGAAACAAAAACTCCAAAAAGATTATTAAAATATACGTTCGTGGCTGTGGCAGGTAGTAAAAGTAAACGTTTTTAACGAAAAAAATAAAATGGCGACCGTTCGAGAGAGAGAGAGAGAGAGAGAGAGAGAGAGAGAGGAGGAGAGGGAGAGAGAGAGAGAGAGAGAGAGAGAGGAGAGAGAGAGAGAGAGAGGAGAGAGAGAGAGAGAGAGGAGAGAGAGAGAGAGAGAGAGAGAGAGAGAGAGAGAGAGAGAGAGAAGAGAGAGAGAGAGAGAGAGAGAGAGAGAGAGAGAGGAGAGAGAGAGAGAGAGAGAGAGAGAGAGAGAGAGAGAGAGAGAGAGAAGAGAGAGAGAGAGAGAGAGAGAGAGAGAGAGAGAGAGAGAGAGAGAGAGAGAGAGAGAGAGGAGAGAAGAGAGAGAGAGAGAGAGAGAGAGAGAGAGAGAGAGAGAGAGAGAGGAGAGAGAGAGAGAGAGAGAGAGAGAGAGAGAGAGAGAGAGAGAGAGAGAGAGAGAAGAGAGAGAGAGAGAGAGAGGAGAGAGAGAGAGAGAGAGAGAGGAGGAGAGGAGAGAGAGGAGAGAGAGAGAGGAGAGAGAGAGAGAGAGAGGAGAGAGAGAGAGAGAGAGAGAGAGAGAGAGAGAGAGAGAGAGAGAGAGAGAGGAGAGAGAGAGGAGGAGAGAGAGAGAGAGAGGAGAGAGAGAGAGAGAGAGAGAGAGAGAGAGAGAGAGAGAGAGAGAGAGAGAGAGAGAGAGAGAGAGAGAGAGAGAGAGAGAGAGAGAGGAGAGAGAGAGAGAGAGAGAGAGAGAGGAGAGAGAGAGGAGAGAGAGAGAGAGGAGAGAGAGAGAGAGAGAGAGAGAGAGAGAGAGAGAGAGAGAGAGAGAGAGAGAGAGAGAGAGAATTAGAGTATTAGAGTGATAGTATTACAATAAAGTGCCATTGGGGAATTCGCATAGGATACGAAGTTGGGAGCATTTTTCAGAATTTTCTTAGCCGATGCACTGGTCTGACTATTATCTTGTTCACTCGTATACTTATTACCACGAAAACGTCTTTTTTTTTAACGACCTGGTCTCACGTTTTTTTGTTTAGCACTTTTTCTATCCATCGTTATTGCGTTATCTTACTGTTATATTCGCCAGTACGCACACTTTTTACACATAAACAAATCTTTGACTGTTCTCATGGAATGCGCGAAACGTGTGAGAACCAAGTCTCACCTGTGAAACAGGCGGGAAATCGGAGGGAAACCTTTGTTTTCGCATAAAAATCTAACATACCCCCGGGCATTGGGAGCCTTGCTCACAATAAATATAATAATATATAAATTAACCACGCTGGCCATCGTCAAGTACGCTTATTACATTGTGTATGGTTCGAGCGTAAAAAATTAATAACAAAAAATAACACTTTTTTTTTTACATGATATTAATAAAATAACAATGTTTATATTTGCTGGTCACTTGGTAAAGGACATAATTTCGTCAAAGGTCTTGATAGATTTCCGGAAGAACTTTGTATCGATGCAACACGTACGATATTATCACTCCCTCGATAAGTCTGTATGACTCTTCCGAGTTTCCAATTGCAGGGAGGTATTTTATCTTCCTTCAGTAACACTAAGGAACCTATAGGAAGTTCCGGATAAGGTTGATGCCATTTAATCGTACGTTGCAACTCTGAAACGTATTCTTTGCTCCATCTACTCCAAATATGCTGCTGAAGTGCTTGAATTCGCTGCCATCTTGAGAGTCTATTTTCCTTTACATTAGATAATTCTGGATCTGCGACAGTAGCCATGCGCCTCCCTATGAGAAAGTGGGCAGGGGTCAAGGGTTCAAGATCATTTGGATCAGTCGATAGTGATGATTATGGTCGGGAATTCAAAATGCCTTCAATTTGAACCAGCATATAAAATTCTTCGTACAATAAATGAGCATTTGACATAACACGCTTCAAATGATGCTTAATTGATTTTACTCCCGCTTCCCACAATCCGCCAAAATGCGGAGAGCGGGCGGGTATAAAATGCCATTGGATTCCTAGAGATTCAACAAACTGTCCGATATTTTCACTATGAGCAGTCAAAAATTTACTAAATTGTCGTAGTTCTTTATTTGCTCCAATAAAACAAGAACCATTGTCGAAGTAAATGTCACTCGGTTTGCCGCGTCTGGACACAAAACGACGCAATGCAGAAATAAATGCTTCGCTTGTTAGATCACCTACAATTTCTACGTGAATTGCCTTAGTGACAAAACAAATAAAGAGGCTAACATAACACTTTACAAGTTTTGCACCTCGACCCTTTTTGTCTTTAATAAGGTATGGACCAGCGTAGTCTACACCTGTAGAAGAAAATGGCATTGTTGGAGTGACTCTAGAACTTGGAAGATTTCCCATATTAAATTTGGCTTCAGTAGGCTTTGCTTTAAAGCATCTTACGCAATTTTTAACTATATTTTTTTACAAACTTCTTCCTCCAACAGGCCAAAATCTCTCACGAATCATTGACAAGATAAACTGCGGTCCTGCGTGAAGAGACCTTTCATGTTCATGAAGCATAATAAGTTTCGTTAATTTGTGTTTGGAACATAAAACCATTTGATGCTTCTTATCAAAATTAAAACAGGGATTTGACAACCTCCCTCCGACACGTAAAAACCCCTCATTATCCATAAATGGAGATAAAGTTATCAATTTGCCTTTTAATATTCTTTGACCTGAGCGTAAAAGTTTTATTTCATTTGGAAAACTGTCTTGTTGTGCAGCCTTGACCAGAAATAAAAGCCCTTTTTTGAATTCGTTTGCCTTAATAACTCCCTTTTGAACGTTCTCAAATTTTCTCAGCTTATTAATGAAACGAAAAACGTAAGCCATTGCGCTAACAGCCTTCGATAACCTTGATACTCGCGAAATAATTGAATCTGTTGTGTTCATTTCATTATTTACACCAGTATAAAGTGTCACGGGACTCTTTATCTCCTCACAAGTCGTCAAAATATTGCATCGCCTTGGCCATTCATGTTTATCCGACAGTAAAAACGGTGGACCATTCCAACATAAAGACTTATTCATTAATTCACGCAAAGGTACACCACGCGATAGACAATCAGCAGGATTGAGACGTGTGAGGACATGCCGCCATTTATCAACGCCTGTCAATTCTTGAATACGAGCGATTCTATTCAAAACAAAAACAGACATAATATTAGGCTGCATCTTTAACCAGCTTAATACTATTAAGGAATCCGACCAATACGTTATCTCGTGGATGCTGCAATTTAATGCGTTTTTTACTTTGGACATAAGATTTGCAAGCAGAAGGGCGGCACACAGCTCAAGTCTCGGGATCGTTTGTACCTTCAGTGCAGCGACACGTGACTTGGAACACAATAAATTGACAGTTATTTTTCCATCGTTATCCTTTGCTCGAATATAGATGCAAGCGCCATAAGCATACTTTGACGCGTCGGCAAAACCATGAAACTGTAATTCATTGCAGTTTTGACAGCTAGCATTGCGTGGAATTTCTTTTCCATTCAACAAACTTAAACCATTTTTATAATTAAGCCACTCATAGTTCAAGCTTGCAGATAGTGACTCATCCCACGAAACTTTATCCTGCCATAGACGTTGCATCAATATTTTAGCGGTAACGATTACAGGGCCAACTAGACCTAGAGGATCAAAAATCTGAGAGATCTCTGCTAAGATTTGCCTCTTTGTAACTATGCGAGTTTCGCGACCTTGAACTGTGTAACTTAGCTTATCACTTGTAGGGTTCCAATTCAATCCAAGGGTTTCTACGGATTCGTCGGTTGCGAGGTTGACAATATCGTCAGTATTTATATTGTGTTGGATATCCTCAAATATTAAGGGCTTATTAGATATCCATTTACTTAATTCGAAACAACCTTTTGACAATTCAGCAGCCACGTTTTTTGCAATAAATTTAGCATCATCTATTGAATCTGCTCCTGTGAGGATATCATCCACATAAAAATCGTTTATAATTATCTTTGAAATATCTGGAAGATGATCGCTACATTCATATGCCAACTGAGCAAGACACCTGATTGCAAGGAATGATGCAGCAGCAGTGCCGTATGTAACGGTGTTTAATTCGTACACTTGGACCTGATCACTTGGATCAGAACGCCATAATAAATGTTGAAAAGGACGATGTACCGAGTTTACGAGCACTTGCCGATACATTCTTCTAATATCAGACACCACTACATACTTATGTTTCCTAAAACGAATCAAAATATCAAATACGTCGTTTTGAATTGTGGGACCGATCATTTGCAAATCATTTAAGGAATATCCTGTAGATGTTTTGGAAGAGCCATCAAAAACCACACGCAATTTTGTTGAGAGGCTTTCATCTTTGATAACGCAGTGATGAGAAAGATAATAAGATGGTTTGTGTACATCTTCCTCATTCACTCGAGTCATGTGTCCTAATCGCTCATATTCTAATAAAAATGCCTTATATTGAGATTTAATTTCAGGCTGCTTTTTAAAACGTTTTTCTAAATTAATTAATCGGCGCTCTGCATTGATTCTTGAATTGCCTAATATGTTTGGATTTTCCTTTAATGGGATGTCAACTATGAATCTACCATTTTGATCTCGAACAGTAGTGTTTTTAAAATTTGCTTCGCACTGCTGTTCCTCACTGGACATTAACCTCAAATTCGGAAGCTCCTCAATCTCCCAAAAGCGTTGCAATTTAAATTCAATTGAATTATTAATTGATCGTGCCAATTTACACTGAACCCGGTTAACTGAATTGGGAACAAGAGGACCGCTTACGACCCACCCAAGTTTCGTTTTTTGCATTATCAGTCCGCAATTCTCCCAATTCTCCCAATTCTCCGCTCCCAACAAAAGATCAACAAGGCCTGGCTTATAAAATGAGGGATCAGCGAGCCTCAAGTTCGAGGGAATGCCAAGCGATTGAAAATCAATTTTGGTGGCTGGCATTAAATCTGTAATTGTTGGTGTTACTAAACATGTTATTACAAATGAAAACGCATTGTGGTGCGCAGATATTTTTAATTCACACTTGTACTTGATATGCGACTCTAAACCGTTAATCCCACCAACACATTCACCGGGTACTTCTTCAATTTTAAAGAATTACATAAGGATTCCGAAATAAAATTAGACTGTGAACATGAATCTAGAATCATACGTGCAGTCTTTGTATTATTGCCCTTTCCTTGCACCATTACTGATGCAGTCGCTAGAATTACATTAATTACATCAATGTTGCTGGAACAAAGAGTAACAAACGACTGAGTATCAACGGATCGGTCGTAGTGGATAAGCGTATTATGTCTACCATTGCATTTATTGCATGAACCGCCTTTACAATTAGAAAGAAAATGACCCGAGCGCAAACAATTAAGGCACAGTTTAAATTTCTTGATTTTCTCAACTCTAAGGCGAGGAGTCAAATCAAGAAATTTTGGGAAATTTTGTATGTGATGTTCTTCCTTACACATATTGCACATTTTATTTGCTGTAATAAATGATTTTGTTTTTATTGGTTTCTTCTGCGAATTAAGAACTACGTTACAATGTTTGTCTGAAGTGTTTGGAGAAATTGAGCGCGCGAAGTTAAAAAATCACGAAGATTAGACAACTTCGGCGACTCCAACTTCGATTTTTCCTGTTCCCAGGCGCGAGCTGTAACGGATTCAAGCTTGTTTGAAATTAAAAATATCAATATGGAATCCCAAGACGTAGTATATTCTCCAACAACCTTTAATGCCCTAATATGTTTATACAACGTATCGATGATTCTTTGAATTTCTTGAGAAGATTCATTGTTCATAGTTTTAATTTCAAAAATTGCCTTGATATGGTTATTTATTAAAAGTTTTGTTGAATTAAAACGATCACATAAAGTATCCCAGGCAATACAATAATTTGCCACTGAAAATTCAAGAGATTTAATTACCTGAGCAGCAGTGTCCTGCAGAGCTGCTCTCAGATAATGAAACTTTTGAATCTCGGTTATTGAAGCATTCTTATGAATCAAAGATTCAAATGTGTCTCGAAAGCAAAGCCATTCCGTTAAATCCCCATTAAAATTTGGCAGTTCAATTGTAGGTAATATAACAGCTTGCGTATTATTATTTATTTGATTATCTAAAACATTATTTGTGGTTGTGTCCAGACTAGCCCGGTGCGCATGATGAACCACAGACAGTGGAGAAATTTCCTGTCCTCGCAATAATAAACCCTTGCCAACGGTTATTACCCCGAAATATTCGTTTTCAAAATTTGTGGGATAATCTAAGAGATTTGCTGAATCTTCTTCGAGCAAATCAATTTCATCTTGCAAATCGTCATATTTTTTAAAGACATCATGTGCTCTTTCTAATCGTACGCTAATTTCCGCAGAAGTCTCATCGTTTAATTTAACCGATATCTTGATTTAAATTTATAATATTTTGAAAGAAATTTTTAATAACAGTAATTTTAGTTTTTAAAGAACCCCTTTTTCTTTTTAACTCTTCCATAATTAAATATAAGAAAATCAATTTAGCATATAATTCGAAGGAAAATTTAAAAAAAATATAAAAATTTGAATTTAAATTTGATTACTACATAAAAAATTTATAATTCATGTAAATAATTTATACGCACAAATGGAACAAAATTAAAGATATTTGAAATAAAGGAATAGGTACAAATAAAGGAAGCCCACTTAACTTTTACTCTAATTCGGTGTTGTTGAATTCAAATTCCTTTATAAGCCGATGTTTATGTTGACGGTGTTGAATGGCATCGGGCACCAAACGATTTTCTTAATTGCGTAGATTCCTTTTGAAATTCTTATTCCGTTGGCTCGTCAATGAATATATTTTCAATTTAATAATTTTGTCAAAAATATGAATAAATCATCCAAGTAGCTCAATATGTTTTTTCACTGCTCAATATTGTATGTTGCAGGATACCAAGCAATAGTAGAAAGAACACGTGTTGATGCAATAAGTTCGAATATTCCTTGAAAATTCCAAAAAGTTCTTGAGACTTCTTGCAATAAGTTGAAACGTCTTGAATACTTTTTTAAAGAACTTGATAACGTGATATTCTTGAAAATCACAAATTTGATCGATTGAAGATTTCTTGATTACAATATTGTTCACAATACCACAGCTTGTTTCACTTGCAAAATTAAACAATTTTTAAGGCAAAAAACTTCTACATATCGCCTTAAATAATCCGGCTCGAAGGACCATAATGTTAATAAATTTGCATCGCTTTTCGGAATAAATTAAACACGTGTTCATTGAATGGTTATATTTGAGCTATTGAAGCAACGGATTAGTACAATAGTTCGCGAAACAAACGACAGTGAGTGGGCATGCGCAATTTATAGTTTGTACTTTACAAAATCGCAGATGATACCGTATATTTATATTTCGCATAAAAATCTAACAACCTGATAATCGACTTTACGACTTATACTCGGTTGATAATCGATATACAAGTATACCTACATGAACTCTAGATGTATATAGTACACAAATATGGTATTTTTGAAAAATCGAATTTTTCGAAAAAATATACCCGAAGGGTACCCTTAAGAAAATCTTTATGTAAGTAATTTTAAATCCTGTTGTTGCAATGGACTGCAACTACAGTATCGACAGTTACCATTTAATAATAGTTTGTCAAGTCTAGTAAAATGTCAAGGCATAACATGTCGAGGGGTCAATTGCCGCACCATTTGTATACGGTACATCATGCTTTATCCAAAAGCACGTCGGATAATAGTAGGACGCGATCTCGCATGACGCGACGTAACAGTTCCCGATGCCACCGATCGGTGCAATCTCTGCTCGAAGAAAAACCTGTGAACACTCTAGAGTTGTATGGAAATTCCGTTGAAAACTTGCGTTTTGCTTTCCACAACGGTACTTCCCGTTCCTTCCCGAGTTTTCTGGATCCATTGACGGTGTCGTACTTTCCGATTGAACGAAAACACGAGAAGGATCTTAACGAAAGAAGTGCATGCTCATTGCTCAGCTCGCAAGGTCTCAGTCGGCACTTGAAATTCGCAAAGTTCCTTTTCACGCTGCAGTCGACCCTTAAAGTAGAGCAGTACTTCGCTTTTTACGTTCAAGGAGGAACTTAAGTGATATTTTCGAACTGAATATACAGATGAGTTGACATTTCTGTAATTGCGTCTTACAAAGTGCTATTTATGTACATCGGGAATGACCTGAAGAGGTTTCCGAGAGAAACATATTTAAATATTTTTAAGACTTTCTTCATACTAGTGCTGTCTAATTTGATTTCATTTCCCACGAACGAAAATTGCATTTACAATTTTATAAACATTTTACAATATACGGTATTGATTTAAATACGACCACAAAACTTTCAAAAAGGCATCGAAATTCGTAAAGATAAAAATATAAAAATATATTTCTATTTTAATTACAAATTTAGTATTTTTTCTTTCATAGGGCGCAAAATCGCTTGCGGGAACGAAACAAGCGTCCACTTCCTTCTTCGCGAAATTGTTTTGTATCGGCTAATCCCCCCCCCCCCCCCCCCCCATGGCCCCGCCCAACCCACTGCCCTTCACCAAACCATATCATGAAATATTTTGCGACCGCTTATCATGTATTGTATATAATAGATTTTTTAAATGGAGAGAAGGAGGGGAGTTACTTGCATGTCATTTTGCGTCACACTGCGGCAAAAAAAAATTTTCAGTTGCGTTTATTTAGTACTTCGACCCAGACCCCAGGTGAAGCCGGAAACTCG
The DNA here is from genome assembly GCA_030407085.1 of Trichopria drosophilae. Taxonomy (NCBI): domain Eukaryota; kingdom Metazoa; phylum Arthropoda; class Insecta; order Hymenoptera; family Diapriidae; genus Trichopria; species Trichopria drosophilae. Next base: position 160,534,808 of record CM059583.1, read on the forward strand.
TCTGCGCGGATCCCGCTCGTGCGCAAATCCCACGCACGAGGCGCTTACAATATTTTTCCTACGGCGCGGGCGTGCGTAAAGTATGAGTGGGGAAATTATTGGAATGCATTATAAACGACGTAAAGAAATGTTGTGACCTAGAAGAAAACTTAAGGATGCAAGTATGTATAGAGAGGCGTAGAGGCGGGGAAGGGGGGGTTGGAGGGGGCCAAGCACCCCCCCCCCCCCACATTGAATTATTTTTATTATTGAGTACAATTTAAATGATCAATTTTATTTTGCATTCCATAATGTTTCGATACAAATGTTAATAATAGACATATTTTATGCAACTTAATTTTATGTTTATATCAAAGGAATTAATTCAAAATGAAAAACATTAAATGAATATTAAAAAAAGAACAGAATCCTGCATTTTGAGAAAGTTTGATATTCATTGAATATACTTGATAAATAACTTGCAAATTTGATTGAAAATATTTCATGAATAAGATTTAAATACTAGTGGATAGTGCAAGTATTATTAAGTGTAAGAGAAGTTGAAGTCGAAATCTTTTTCAATTTTTTGGAGGGTGGTTCGTTGCATTCATTCCCGTCATCACTTTGTTTTGAAGTGGATGCGTTTTCAATGGAATCGGTTTTTTTTTAAATTCTGTTTGCGAGTATGAAATGTGGGAGGGGCTATTTACGCCAGGTTGGTTTGTTGTCTTCTTTCGACTGGATTTTAACTGCGTGTGATTGGATATGTAATCTATCGGAATGAAGACAACGAATCGCCTTCCCGGAAATCACGCACACACGGAAAATAATGTGATGTATCTGCCGCCCTTTGCGCCATGCAGCTGTCTCCCATCACAGTTGGGGCGGCTACTCGCTACTGACCCAAACCATGCAGGTAACAGCGCCCTCAGATTATGGAGCGGTTCTACCTCACGAAAATGTCAGTAATCCTCTGGTGCGTAATGCTACTTACCCACCACGATAGCGATGCAGTATTCCCGATTTACGCGAAGATTTTCGCTTTTCAAAAATGACTGTGGTATAATAATAATAATATCAATTGTTCGGGATCTAATGTAAGCCGACAAAAGACAATTGCATTTTACTTGATTACTTTACTCTCTTTCTAGCTCTCTAACCTGACAAGTAGGTAAACATCATAGACTTAGAAGTTTAAGTAAATTTGTTTCGAAACGGTATTTCCATATTTCGGCCTCATTAATTTGATGTTAGAGATTATATAAGATAACCATAGACTCTTTACAAGAGAGAAAATTAATTGGCATTAAATATGTGTTTTAAACACAACTCCGCTTTTTGCACATTTCTGCAAAAAGTGTCAATGTAAGATGGTACTAACTATTCACCATTAAGTTTTGTTTAAACAAATATTTTAAAACTATTTATGATGTAAAATAGCACAAGAGAATCAATTAGATTATGAATCTGTAAGTCCGTCCCTTTCGCTTTAGTAGATAAAAATTGTTTGGCTCCATGCTAAGGCTAAAAATAAAAATATTGCCTTAAATTCGTCCATAACCATATTTCTGGATACGTTTTGATCTTACAAACTTGGAGAAATTTGTTTCAAATTGATTGGTTAAAGATATCGTTTTAAAAACTTCAAAACAAAACTAGGGTGCCTCCGACCCGGGTGCCTACAGACTGGGTGCCTACAATACATGTTCGTTTATGAGAATATTCCCTTTGCAGCATAGTTAGGAATTAATGGCGGTTGGGGGGCGGGGGGGTAGTTCGAACATATTTTAATATAGTGCAATAATGTTTTGTTTCTGCAATGAATAAAATCTGAAAATGAGCATTTTCAAAACTTCGCCCCGAACGCAGACCAACCGAGGTATTAATAAGGCAGCCATAAAAACAGGAATAAAAATAAGTTAGGTAATTTCAAATCCAACATATCAGCTGCCGCATTAACAAATAACATTTTATTTTTTTATCCCCCCCCCCCCCCATTAACATACGGATGCATCCAAAACATTGATCAAGTCTAGCGCCTCACTTGGCATCCCTCCTACTCGCCGCCATAAAAATCCTTAACTTTCACGAGCTTTAGCGAATGTTTTTGAATTATTACCACATTATACCAGTTGTTAAATAGTTCCAATAACATTACCTTCTATAAGTGGGGGGGGGGGGGGGGGGGGTTGGCTACCCGACACCAACATCATAACAAAAATGTTTATGGCCCCCCACCCGGACCCCCTCCCCACCACCACCTCCCCTTGGCTACTCCACACCAACATCACAGCAAAAAAAATTATATGTCCCCCCCCCCCTCCCGACCCCCGAAACCCCCTCCCCACCACGACCTCTCCTTGGCTACCCGACACCATCATCACAGTAAAAAAAATTGTCTCCCCCCCCCCACCCGGACCCCCTCCCCACCACCACCTCCCCTTGGCTATTCGACACCAACATCATAGCAAAAATTTTTTTTTGCCTCCCCCCCCCCGCGCGACCCCCCACCCGAGCCTTCTCTCCACCACTACCTCCCCTTGGCTACGCGACACCATCATCACAGTGAAAATTTTTGTGTGCCCCCCCCCCCCCCCCCCCTTTCGGGAGTATTATAATGCGACTTAAACTGAAGGAAATGCTTAATTATATATGAGTGATTTTTTTCATGTTTATTCGTTTTTACGACATTACTGTTGGTTTTTCGAAAAAAATGTATAGAACCTTTTTTGTAGAGAATTCGATGCTCTATCTTTTTTGTTTGAAACATTTTTTTGTGTGATTTGTATTTCAAAACGAAAAATGCAAAAAACTTGTTTTTTGTTGTTTTTTTAACCGACCATCCAGTAATCTTGTATGGATATACTCCAAAAACTAATCAGATCTGCGTTTTACCATGCCAAACTGAAATATAGCAGCAAATTTTAAATCGGCCTTACCGTGTGCGCGATATCGCGAGACATAAAAACGTCCGTACGTACGTACAAGATCACGGACACAAATTTTTTTTTTCGTTTTTTGGCTTCCTTAGGGTCTGAAACGTGGACATTTGATGAAAAACTATAGGGTAATTTTTTTGCCCGAGGTGACCAAATTCAATACTTCGTCCAGACTTAAGGTCTGGGTCGAAGTAATAATAAGAACAACAACAAAAACAATAATAATAATAATAACAGCACAATCTTTAAATACACTGAATGACTTTTTTAATACTTCGATCAAATTCTTCAGATGTGTAACACAATCCACACTGTTCAATATGAAACAACTAAAACATTTGATAATGAATGTAACACAAAGTTGGACAAAATTTAAATTAGCGGAACATTGTACAAAATTGGTACTTTTGTTGTTACTAATATCGAAGATAATGAAAAGGAATTTGGCGAAATAACACAAATTTCAAAATCAAATAATAATATTATATTTCAGACGAATGTATTTACTGAAATATCATTTGACGATCATGTTCACGCTTACGTCGTCGTTAATCGTAAAAAACAGAAAACTATAACATTTAGAGATTTCCCTGTTACTACGCCTTGCTTGTCCATTATACAGAACAATATTCATTTCATTGCGACACGATATATTCTGTGATTGTCTAAGATATACGTGATGTTATTTTAAGTAGTGTATTTTCATAATCTAATGTGTTCTATGTACAGAATAAGCAGTACTGAATTATCATAGACTAATATTTATTTATACACCTCTCCATTTTATTATTGTATCGGAAAAGAGGCATTCATGTTCGCAGTATTATTGTGATACTGATCGAACTATAAAAAAAATCATTCAGTGTATTTAAAGATTGTGCTGTTATTATTATTATTATTGTTTTTGTTGTTGTTCTTGTTTTTTGTTTTTGAAGTTTTTAAAACGATAACTTTAACCAATACTTTTGAAACAAAGGACCCCGCACACTTTAGCTTGATTTGCGGGCCCGGTTAAATTTCCTGAAACTTCGCTAAGTTGTAGTCCAGAACAGGCCGAACAAAAGTTCTATATGGTAAAAGCCCCAAAAATCAATAGTTTTCGAGATAAAGTACTATACGATATAGTCCGGGCGTACGATATAGGCCCCCGGATCCGAGACTTTCGCATTTATTTTTTATATGCGACAACAATATTCATAGGTTTTTTTGGTCGCTGATTACGAATGTGATATCAGATTTTAAAAATTCAAAATGGCGGATCCAATATGGCGGACAATTTTTGAAAAATTAAACGAAATCGCTTGAAACTCATTATTCTGGGGTTTTTGGGGTCGCTGATCACGAATCTGATATCAGATTTTGAAAATTGAAAATGGCGTATCCAATATGGCGGACGAGTTTTGAAAAATTAAACGAAATAGCTTGAAACTCATTATTCTGGGGTTTTTGGGGTCGCCGATCACGAATCTGATATCAGGTTTTGAAAATCTAAAATGGCGGATTCAATATGGCGAACGTGGTTTAAAAAATTGAACGAAATCGCTCGAAACTCGTTCTTCTAGGGTTTTTGGGGCCCGCGATGATGAATTTGATATCAGATTTGAAAATTCAAAATGGCAGATCCAATATTGTTGACAAGTTTTGAAAAATTAAACGGAATCGCTTGAAACTCATCATTCTAGGGTTTTTGGGATCCCTGATAACGAATCTGATGAGATTTTGAACATTCAAAATGGCGGATCCAATATGGCTGACCAGTTTTGAAAAATTGAACGAAAGCGCTCGAAACTCGTTACTCGGGTTTTTTTTTTTGGTCACTGCTTACGAATCTGATATCAGGTTTTGAAAATTCAAAATGACGGATCCCATATGGCCGACAATTTCTGAAAAATAAAACGGATTACCTTAAATAAAATTCACCTATCGTAGACCATTGTGATGATAACAGCAGAGTCTCAGGTCCTTAAAAGAATTGCTCTTTGAGTTTTTTTGTAAGCTTGTACCAAATACTTGCAGTGCTTGCAAATAATTTTCAAATGCTGATGACAGCAACAAGCTGATTGTGGTATGTATATATTTTTTATGACAAGAACTTATCAATAGATCAGTATCTTATTTAATACTCCTTTTCTTTGTTTCTGTATTTTATAAGTTTACGTTATCTATTTCTTACATTTTTTGTTTGAGCTACCCGGCAAGAATGTTTTATATAGAATTGTATACGTATACATTTATATATTATGTATATACTCATGTGCATTCGTATACAATTATATACAAACATATATATATGGATACAGTGCTATAGAGACAAAATTCATATATACTTGTATATAATATCATCATTTATGATATATATATATACATATATAATTGAAAATAATTCTCATGTAGAGAATAATTAATGTTATTTCTTCGCCGCTCGTATTTAATACAATTTAGAAATAAAATTCTTGGTTTGACGGCACATATATAGATTGTATTGAATTTCTATGTAATTATATATAGTTATATAATTATATAGTTATATAATTATATCTCATTTCTTTATAGTTTAATACAATTGTATATAACACGTTTTTATCTGGGTAAAGTAGATTCTCTGCAAATTCCTGGTTGTTTTAGGCTTTGACATTGAATAAGTACACCATATGTTCAATTGTTTCGGCATCATATATATATATATATATATATATATTTTGATACTACGCTCTACATTTCATTAGTTTTGACATCTGATTCGTATTTGCATTCGTTTCGTCAGTATTTTGTATATGTTAACCTAACGTTCCATGTGATATGTGATGCGTTATATCTTTTTGCAATCATACTGGATTCTCTGTTATTTCTCATTTGATCTGTAAGGGAAAATAAGTGTATTGAAGAGTATAGACTGACAATATATTATTAGAATGTATAACAATGGCAGCTCGAAATAGAATAAATTGTTAACATGTCTGAAAGGAAATAACTAATCTGCGTTGAAAAAGTACTGTACATAAATTAAAAATACAACAAAATATTATTAAGTCTATAAATAAAGTAATATTAATCATAAATTTATACAGAATGTTTTGTTCTTCGTATGTTCCTTGTATGTGATGTATGAAATGAAGCGTGCAGAATCGCCGGCATCAGCGCCCCACGCGTTTTTAGATAATAACGTATAATTAACGCATCTTAGTTTCAAAAAATTTGAAACTTTGCAAAAATCTTCGTCATACATTGACGAACAACTTTCCCACTAGAAGTTTTCTCTAACGTAAATTTTGTAACACACTTTTTCTCGATATAGCTCGCAAACAGCGAGTTTAATTTACTTCTACTTTTGTTAATTATTATTAACAATTCGGCAGATATTTTGTTAACTTAACTTCACCTATCTGTTTCACTACTATCTTGTGCATGTACCCTGAAAATTTCAGAATTTTGTATGCAGTTTTTGAGGAGATATGACGAGTTCAAGTCAACAACATTTATTGAATAAAGTCTCTCTTAGATTTCATTGTTACGCGTGGACAATACTTTTCCGACCGTTTGAGAGCGCGACCCCTTTTAAGATCCATGTCCTCAATTTCGTTCAATGTTTCAAAACTCGTCCGCCATATTGGATACGCCATTTTGAATTTTCAAAATCTGATATCAGATTCGTGATCAGCGACCCCAAAAACCCCAGAATATTGAGTTTCAAGCGATTTCGTTTAATTTTTCAAAACTCGTCCGCCATATTGGATCCGCCATTTTGAATTTTTAAAATCTGTTATCACATTCGTAATCAGCGACCAAAAAAACCTATGCATATTGTTGTTGCATATAAAAAATAAATGCGAAAGTCTCGGATCCGGGGGCCTATATCGTACGCCCGTACTATATCGTATAGTACTTTATCTCGAAAACTATTGATTTTTGGGGCTTTTACCATATAGAACTTTTGTTCGGGCTATTCTGGACTACAACTTAGCGAAGTTTCAGGAAATTTAACCGGGCCCGCAAATCAAGCTAAAGTGTGCGGGGTCCTTTCTCCTAGTTTGTAAGATCAATACGTATCCAGAAATATGGTTATGGACTAATTTAAGGCAATATTTCTATTTTTAGCCTTAGCATGGAGCCAAACAATTTTTATCTAGTAAAGCGAAAGGGACGGACTTACAGATTCATAATCTAATTGATTCTCTTGTGATATTTTACATCATAAATAGTTTTAAAATATCTGTTTAAACAAATAAAAACTTAATGGTGAATAGTTAGTACCATCTTACATTGACACTTTTTGCAGAAATGTGCAAATAGCGGAGTTGTGCTTATAATTCATATTTAATGCCAATTAATTTTCTCTCTTGTAAAGAGTCTATGGTTATCTTATATAATCTCTAACATCAAATTAATACGGCCGAAATGTGGAAATACCGTTTCAAAACATGTTTACTATAGACTTAAACTTCTAAGTCTATGAGGTTTACCTAGCATAGCATTACTGACATTTTCGTGAGGTAGAAGCCGCTCCATAATCTGAGGGCGCTGTTACCTGCATGGTTTGGGTCAGTTACTCGCCCAAATTTGAGCGAGTAGCCGCCCCAACTGTGATGGGAGACAGCTGCATGGCGCAAAGGGCGGCAGATACATCACAGTATTTTCCGTGGGCCTTACCAATACATTGAAATCGCAGCCGCCTCAGTTTGGGCGAGTAACTGCCCCAAAAAAAGCCCACGGGGGTTTCGAATCGTCAGTTCGTAACTGGCCTGCCGTTTGCAACACTGCAGCCCCAGTTTGGTCAGCAATTGCATCAAAATTTTTTCCGTGCAGTTACTATTTTATTGAATCCTTCAGTTTACATCTAGTATAAAAAAAAGTTACTTTTGCGCATTACTTTTGCGCACACTATGAAAAAATAGTATATTACTCAACGAGGGAGGTAAAATAAAGAATGTCTCAAACTGCGTGTAATTTTTACCCGAGGTGAAGCCGAGGGTGAGAAACAGGCAGTCTGAGGCATTCTTTTTTACTTCCCTCGTTGAGTAATATACTATTTGCGCATAGTATGAAAAAAAGAATCACTTTACGTACAGAATCGATGAAAAAAAGTGCTACTTTACGCACACCCGTAGGAAATAGTGCTTTTCGATACAAGTGCGTATGTGTAAAGAACTTTACACATACACACGTGTGCCGAAATATTGTTTACGTACGGCTTTTCGGTGCGTAAAGTATAATCGAGTGCGTAAAGTTTACTTTACGCACTCGATTATACTTTACGCACCGAAAAGACGTACATAAAAGTTATTTTCATCACACTGGGACGAAAGCAGCAACTTTCCTCCCGCTTGCGGGAGGAAAGTTACTTCCTTTCCTCCCTGTCATGAAGAACAATCGTATACTTTCCTAGGGAAGTAAAAAAGAATGCCTCAGACTACATGTTTTTCACCCTCGGCTTCACCTCGGTAATAAAAATTACACGCAGTCTGAGACATTCTTTATTTTACCTCCCTCGTTGAGTAATATACTATTTTGTTACAGTGTGCACAAAGTAGTGCGTAAAGTGATTTTTTCGATTTTTAGGGACACTTTACGCACCCTTGCAACAAAATAGTATATTGTGTATCCAGGGCGGAAAGGCATATATTACGGCGCGGACGATACTGCAGCTCGAGTCGTAGGCAAAGACGAGGCGAGCCGAAGGCAAGCAAACACACTTGAAATGCATGCCTGCGTAACACGCATACGAATGCATCCTTGTTGGTGAAACACAGTGAAACCGTGGTCCATCCAACATCCTTATGCAGCTTTTATCTTTGATATTTGATCAAATTTGATTCTTGCTCCACTGCGATTTGAAAGATAAGCGCCTTCGAATTTTCTGTTGAAAGAAGGTTTGTGTATTTTTTCTGCCGTTGATTTTTTAATTTCTGTTTGAGGTTATTGCTGTGGGTTCCGGCCAGAACAAGAAGGAAGTTAAAGGAAGTCTCGTATACGATAACAGAGAGTTTGCAGGCATCTCAGGAAAGTTAAAAGTAAACAGTTATATTTTAAAATTGATACGAAATATGATGTGGGTATAATAATAATAATAATAATAATAATAATAATTTATTGGACTGTATGCATGTACAGAATATTTCTAAAGTTGGGGCCCAAAGGGAATGATGCGTAACACAATGCGGCTATGCAAAAAGCCGCATCTTAGCCTATCTTCCCAAATGGCCTACTCTCACCTCCACGTGTGCTTATTAAAGCCGGTGGGCCTTGGACTCTTAGCAACCTTGCCAGAGATTGGGTAACCAACCCCAGTGGATGGCGAGGTAAGAGACAAACGAGAGAGGCATAACAACGGGGAGTAGGGCTAACCACCCTACTCCCTGTATTTGCGGTTACACATCGAATAACGCGCAGGGCTCCTGACCATCGGGCTGCTTCGGATGCAGCCCAGTCCCGAGGTGGAGGAGCCGAAACAGGTGTCCCGGGACGACGACCAGCTGATGTCCACGGACGATTTCAGTGGACGGAGGATCTCAGGCAAGATCTAATGCGCTGCTATGAGGAGAGCTGTCCGCAACAGAGAGGCTACATGGCGCGAATGCACAATCGGTTTGCATTAATGCATCCCGAACTGGCAGATCGCTTTTCTCAACACCAACTGAGAGATTATGTGGCCTATCTGAGGCGGACGGGTTTCGTTGTTCCCAGCTGTCAACCGGTACCGGATGTGCGGGCAATAACAACTGAGCCCGTACGCGGTGCTGGGAGAGATGCTCCACATTACGAAAGCACGACACTCGTGTTTAGGCAAAATTTGACAACAAAAATTTTGCCTAAACAACGAGAATTAGACAGAGCAAATCGCCTACTTCTGGATGCTCTTCCAGATGACTGCGACCTGTGGCAAGTCAATTGTGCCGTTTACGAGGCTGCAAGTGATCTGGTGACTCCGCGAAATCTGACACAGATATCGGGGAGTCGGCAGATTACAAAACGCATGTCTCAATTGAACGGCAAGATTCGACTGACACGGAAGCTCGCTTCCCGAGTTCAGTGTGTGATCGACTATTTAACATCTGGCCGTTCATTTACGGCAAAAGTCAAGAAATTCGCACAACAACTGCGGACGTACTATCACACACTGAACAAGCTGAAGTTGCTCAACATCAAGCAACGTTTGGCGGATAAAATTCGGGTTTTGGCGGATGCCAAAAAGAGGCTGCAAAGACGGGAGGATGGAATTCGACAAAATGCAATATTTTGGACGAATCCTTCCAACCTCTTCAAACATCGTATCGCAGCCTCAAGCGAGTTTCCGTCGATGACCACAGTTGAGGAATTCTGGGGGAGCATCTACGAGAAAACATCTAGGCTTAATGCAGACACTCCAGGTATTGAAATCTTCACCGAGTTGTGCGACGAAGTCACACAACAAAGTGAAGATTGCCCACCCGTCAGTGCATTAGAGGTGAAAAATGCCATCACGGGAGCGAGGAATTTCTCCAGCGCCGGGCTGGGATGGAATTAATAACTATTGGTGGTAGAAGTTCACTTCTGTCCATCAACACCTAGCCCGAATATTCACCTCCTATATAAATGGAGACCAACCCATTCCGCACTGGCTGGTGGAGGGCCGAACGATACTGATCCCAAAATCGGGAGACTTGTCCGATCCGAAAAACCATAGACCGATCACGTGTCTCAATACGTTATACAAATTGTTCACTAACATCTTGAACGAACGTATTGAGAAATCCGTGAAATCGGTGTGGCAACGGATAGTAGAACAACGAGGCTGCAAAATGGGTGTATCCGGCTGCAAGGACAACTTGCTTATCGACAGGTGTGTTTGTCAGGACGCAGTCCAGTACAAGCGTAACCTGTCGATAGCCTGGCTGGATTACATGAAGGCGTATGACTCAACATCGCACGAGCTTTTAAGCTTGTTGCTCAAACGCCTCCATGTCCACCCAAACATAGTGAGAATTGTAGAAGACCTGATGCCTCTTTGGAAAACACGCTTTGTCATGACATCGGACAAGCGTCGAACCATGTCTAGACTGGTTCAATTCCAAAGAGGTGTCTACCAGGGAGATTCTCTGAGTCCTCTGCTCTTCTGCATCTCACTATTGCCTCTATCCGTTGCTCTCCGGAAATCTCAAGGGTACATGTGTGGACCGCCTGGTGAACGTGTACATAAGATCACCCATCTTTTCTATATGGACGATCTTAAATTATACGCATTAGGCGAAGATCAATTACATCGATCTCTGAACATCGCCCTCACATACTCGAGAGATATCGGCATGGAATTCGGATTGGACAAGTGTGCAGTCGTTCATTTGCACAGAGGAAGGTCAGGCTCCCATAACAACGATATGGAGCTCGTCAACGGAAATGTCATCCGCCACCTTAGCGCCGAAGAAGCCTACACATACCTGGGCGTACCTCAAAGGCATGTCCAGGATGTGCAGGCTGCTAAAACCACCATCATTAAGAAATACCGGCGCATTCTCCGTCAGATCTGGTCATCAGAATTGACCGGGAGAAATAAGGTGGCAGCCACGAATACAGTCGAGCCAGACACTGAGATGCCCACGGATTTTCGGCAGCTCACCGCCGCTGTGTCCCCTCGCTCGACCGTCCCCACCGTGAATCACCCCACGAGCACCAATGGCGGTGAACCGGCTTTATGCTCCGCCTCCATCAGCGTCGGCAGCGCAGGGCTGCGTTCGTGCATCTTTCGCCAGTGGATTCCCCGCGCGCTGGTTGCGCCGAAAGTCCCTAGATGCGCGGGAATTCAAAATCTATCGGGCGGTTGTCCATTCGAAAACGTATTTTTTAACAGATTCGAATAATTAAAAATACTGAAATAAATTACTGATTTAATTTATACGATTCTGGAAATATATTCCATTGCGTATAAATGTAACATTTAATTTCCCTTTACTACTTAATTATTGTATCATATTCATTCATTATTATATACATTCTAAATTGATTCTAAATTGATTCTGAAGCAACAAAACGTTTCGTAATGTAATAATTTTAATTGTAATGCTGGATGTAACATAAACATAATTCTAGGTAATATAATACGTATATACGTTTATTCTAAATAATGATCTCTTCTTCAAGTAGCAAAGAGTTTGATGCGGTCATTTTCATAATTATATAATATTATGAACGACGCATATATTTTATATAACAAGGATCGAATAAATAGGGTAATGACAATTTCCAAAAATTACACTCGTTATATTTACCTGACCTAACCTAAATATTTATTTATTTCCTATTTGTATTACGCATACACCTGTAATAATTTTATTATTAATGTTGTTATTATTATTATTATTATTAATGTTATTATAGCAAAGAAGAGATTGCTATAACACACGTAATAAATAATTTATTATCATATTATAAGTGTGTTGTTCTTTTCTTCCTTTGTACCAAAATGTCCGTTTTAAATATTTTTGTACTTCGTCCCGGAAACACAATGTATAATACGGTAAGTTATATCAGTATAATGAAAGTATTTTGCTTTGACAAATTGTTGTTAGTAAATTGATATTTTCAGAATATTACGAGTAATTGACACATTACGTCGAAAAGGGCACTTTTTTCGCCGCAAATGCAATAGACAATTTCTTATCATAATTGAATATAAAGGAAAAGTACAAATACATATTTAAAGAAATGGCTCTTAAAAAATCATATGTTTTATATATTTGTACCTACACATATATATATAAATTTCTATTTCCGAAAAATATAGACCATACCGTTGATAGAGGCATCATTGACAATAGTGAGATATGTACCCGTCCATTTTTTTTAAATTTCGATTTTGAAATGAAAAGCTCTATTCAAATCATGGCGAGAAGAGTGTCTTTTTTGACGTTACTGAGTTAATGTAGTTTATTTAGAGGTTTTCCCAAATGTAAATACAATCAATGCGCTGTCCATTTCGTTTTTTCTTTTCATATATGTTTTTTCTGTTTTTTACTGAAACATTTGGAAAACGCATATCAGATATTCCTTTGTTTTCGGAGAGTAATTCGATTAATTTCCCCGAATAGCGCTTCCGGAAAAACAGACGAATGCACATTGAAGAGGCGAACTTGTGCATCGCGGAGTTGTGTTTCTTCACTCTTGCGTGGTTTAACAAGTTCTTTTGTGTCGTTTGCGATCCTCTTCTGTGTTGTCGTGTTGTTGTCCTTTTGTTTTAAAGTGACTCTTGTGTTATGGGCAAAAAACGGGCGTATGCACGTGGGTACCACTCGCCTCCTCCAAAGAAAGGAAGACACAAACCAATGAACAATGTGTTGGCGTTGAAAAGAAAAGATGGGCGAAGTTTCAATCGCCAAATGCAAGGCTGCATTTGGTCAACATACAAATTTTGCAAACCGGAAGCTGTACAACGGAAACCAATAATTCCGCTGAATAAAATTAGGTTAGTGTAAAAAATTCAAAGTGCATAAATAGCCATTGAACCTAAAGATGGCCCGACACTGATTTTGTCTTTGATATCTGGGTGATTTGTAAATAACTGTCATAGTCCATGTCTTCAATGATAAATGTTTAAGAGAAATAGTTTCTGTGTCAGTTACAGTAAAAAATAATGGCTGATAACGATGGCGCACACAGAATTTTCCTATCACGTCCCATTTTCCCGAAAAATGAGGTTAAATGTGCCAAAATATGCGTTTTTGGCCATATTTCCATTGTTTTTGTAGCAAATGAGAATTTACTTTTGTCCATCGCTTCATGATTTCCGAACGGATTTTTCGTACTGAAAACGATGGAGCTAGCAGAATTTTCCGATCACGTCTCGTTTTCGACAATAGGGAGGTTACGAAGGGCTCATTTCGCAAACCGCGTTAAATGTGTAAATTTTCTTTTGTTACAAGATAAATCGAAATATGGCCACAAATGCTACTTTTGACACATTTAACCTCACTTTTCTCTAAAATGGGACGTGATCGGAAAATTCTGCTAGCGCCATCGTTTTTAGCACGAAAAATCAGTTCGGAAATGGTACTGCGATTATCAAAGGCAAACAAAAAGTAAAATTTTGTCGGTCAGTGTTATCTGTCAGAACCGTGGCATGTCATTTTTATTTCACTGCAGTTGGAAAAATATTTAAGATATTATATAGATTCCTTTGAAAAATAAAGTATAAGAACAAAGATAAACTGAAACACGTCAAGAAAGAGAAATTCGGCTTACTTTTTAACGGGTCAAAATCTCAATAAAAATATGACAGTTATTTGAAAATCACCCATCTCCAACAACGAAAATTCATTTCTTTTACTGCTAGACTCGCTAATGTAGGTACTGAAAAATCGACACATCTCAGCAAACGGAAAAGTTAATAGTACTTAAGGTGGTTCCATCGAGCAAGACGTTGATTCACGGTATGCTTGAAACTTGGCATGTAGATCATTTAAGGCATAATAAACATCATACTAAAATTTTAGAGCGATTCACCACCTTGTTCGCGAGCAATCATTATTTCAATTTCGAGAATTTACACATATTATATATCTATATACAGGGTGAGGAAAAAATATGGAAACCCGGAAAATCTCAGAGGGTAGATGATGAAAAAGAAAATATAAAGGTCAGTTCTTATGTAACTTTCAACGAGGAATCAAATTGGGCATCTCCTTGAAGGTCATTATAGGTCAACTATTCTTTTTTCAATGCGAACTCATGCTTTTGACGTCGGGAGTCGAAAGAGCGTAACATTTTACGTTAAAGTATGCCTCGAGGTTCAAGGTCAACGTGACCTCTAGAGGTCAAATAACGATAAAATTACGTTTGCAAGAAAATCTTGCGGAACAAATGGCTAGAGAAAAAGATTAATGACAGGTCTGAAATATCTTTCAAGTAGTACTCCGGCTGTTGTTAATATAAAGTTGACCTTTAAATGGCCTTCAGGGAGAGGTCTAAAGTCGAGTAATAGGTCATTTCGGGAGTACTACTAAATCCAAGGTCATCACTCAATTCCTCGTTGAAAGTTATATAAGACCTGACCGTAATATTTATTTTCACCTACCCTCTAAGATTTTCCGGGGTTTCCATATTTTTTCCTCACCCTGTATATGGAAATGAGTGGATTTCGAAGATATTTTTATCAATATCTAATTTCCGTTTACTGGGATATACAGTCATAAAAATACCGCATCCAATTTTATTGCAAATAAATGGATTTACTTGAGTATTGTAGATTACGAATATCGAAAATGTTGAACATCAACCAGCGATCGGTTTCAAAATACGTGCAACGCGGTTTGCGAAATGAGCCCTTCGTAACTCCTGGAAAAGAGCGTCCAAAGCCGAGGACTGTAAGAAACGTGGATGAACAAACTCAGAACGATATTCGTTCCATTATTTACGAATACTGCCACGAACGTAAGCCGCACTTTTGTTCTTTCATTTCCTTAAATTGTTTCCGAAATAAGTTTTTTTTTAACTCGGTGCGCGAACTCCATTATCGCGCACTGTTTTTCGTGCATTTGCGCACTAATAGTGTTTTCTTTTTTTTGTATTTCGCACACTGAAAACAGTGCGCGAAATGGATCTCGCACTCGTTAAAAAAAATAAAGTACGATACATGACCGCGATTTAGGTTAGTTGCGCCCGACTGAATGGCGACAACTTCAGTCGTGCGCAAATAACGTATATCGCACACTTTTATCGTAATATACTATTAATTCCTGTACTAAATATTAAGACTGCACGTATCTTTGTAGGTCGATCAGTCACACGCTCAGAACTTTTGGAGGAAATAAGGTGAACGGGATTCATACATCTATAATAATTATTTACAACCAATCCATTTACCTTTATAGGCATTAGTACAAATTTAATGGATTTTAGCTTCAACGGCATTTTTGTTTGAAAACTAATAGTGTTTTGTACATTTTCATTGAAGGCAAAGAGGAATTGGATTCAATGGTGGTCGGGAGACCCTCCGAAAAGTTCTCAGCGATATTGGATTCCAATTCTGCGTAAGAAATGGTTCGCGATATCTCATTGAGAAGCCAGATATTGTGTTAAAACGTCTGCAGTTTTTAAAGGCGTTTGAAGAAAAAAATGTGGATCTGGACGTCATTTGGCTCGATGAAACATGGGTTTGCCGAAAAGGGAGCCAGAAAACCCGCGACTGGCAGGACAACAGTATCGATAGCTGCTCTGTACGAACAAACGACACAGGCTATCGATACATCATTTGCCACGCTGGTGGAAAAATGGGGTTCGTTGAGAATGCGTCATTAATGTTGTGCACGTCAAAGAAAATTCCGGAATTAGGAGACGATTATCATGGTGATATGAATGGGGTACTTTTTCATCGATGGTTTACAGAGCAGTTGCTTCCGAATTTGCACAAACCATCCCTAATCATCATGGATA
Source organism: Trichopria drosophilae (assembly GCA_030407085.1). NCBI lineage: Eukaryota > Metazoa > Arthropoda > Insecta > Hymenoptera > Diapriidae > Trichopria > Trichopria drosophilae. The sequence continues at coordinate 160,551,124 of CM059583.1, forward strand.
ATGCACCTTACCATTCCGTCCAGGTAATGTCCAGTTTGTAACTTTCTTGTATCTTAATATATCTCGAATGATAGGAATTTATAAAAAATTTCATGAAACATTTCATTTTCAGTTAGAGAAGCAGCCTACGTCTAGGTGGAGCAAACATGATATGCAAATGTGGCTAGCATCGAACGAAATTGCTTTTCCACTAGTTGCAACTAATAAAGAGCTGCTGGAACTGTGCAACAAACATGTGAAGCCAGTCAGATATTTTTTAGAAAGAATAGTTGAAGGGACGCAACATACAATTCTACGACTTCCCCCATACCATTGTTTCTACAATCCAATAGAAATGATATGGGGCATTGCGAAGCGATATTACGACAAACACGTCGGTTTAAACCACAAATACTCCGACGAAGATAATTTAAATGTCTGGAATAGGGCACTAGCTTCCGTATCACCTGAAGTTTGGCGGAAGACATGCGAGAAGGTAGAAGCCGATATACATAAGGACTACATTCGGTACATTTCTCAAAATGAAAATATTGCCCGTCTAGTCGTCAAAAGTGATCTCGACGAAGTTGATAAAGAGTGCCTTGGCACAGTTTCACTGTGTCTCTTAGACGACATGGCGGACATAGACGCGTGTAGGCAGAAGCTCTTCGGCGACGATGCCCCACAAGACATGGCCAATGTCCTGTTGGATATGCTCGGAGTACGTAAAATAAAATACCTTACGATTTTCTTTCACCGATCCAACGAGACGTTTTTAAGTGTCCTTTCATAGTTTCAGCAGAAAGATGAAAAGAACGAGGAATCTCAATCGATCTCCGACAATCTGCCGTCGGTATCCGAACCGTCATGTATGGAGCCTCCTGATAGCGTTGATATGTCTTCGGTGTATGAGAAATCTTTTATACAGACTCCAAACATCTTCTGTACCGGAAACGTGCCTTCCTGAAACTCCGAAAGTATGAGTGTGAGTTCAGGTACCTCAAAGTACCGTACAAAGCTAATTGTTTAAATATACACATGACCTCCATGTGAGATCCGCCATTTTTAACTTTTAAAAACTTACTTTAGATTTACAACACAGGTCGACAAAATTCAAGCAATTTAATGTTTCGGAGATGAAAATAGGTAATCTTTGTTAATTTCAGGTCGCGGACACCGAATCCGATAATGACTTACAAGCTTTATTTTAAAATTTTTCGGAAGCCTTTATTCCATATCTCGACCCCTCTTAGCAATATAATTATATCTCAAGCATGTTTCTGGATAACTCTAATTTGATGAATATTTCAATATGATTGTATTTCGGCGAAATTTCAGGATGATTGTATCGACAAAAAGATTGGACGACATACAATCATCCTGAAATCTTGCCTGAAATACAATCATAATGAAATATTCGTCGAATTAGAATTATCCAGAAACCTGCTTGGAATACAAATATATTGCTAGGAGGCGTCGATCTGTCAAAATATATGCCTCTTCAACATTGCAAAAAAATGTTATTATTTTGTATTCGTCATTTTAATTTTTTGTAAATTTGATTCCTGATATCTGATTCCTACTCAGCGACCCCTCCCCCCAAACGTCATAATAACGAGTGTCATGAAAGTTGTTTATTTTTTAAACATTTTATGGAGTAAACTTATGCTTCCCATTTAGCAATATTACTCCAACTTAGAGTTCGTTTTGAATCTTTTTAACAAATATCGGTATTTTTGAAAATTGCAATCCTTTGTAATATAGATAAATCTCAGTCTGTTTCCCTAATTTTTAAGACTTTTTATGCAGTGTACAAAATCTAACTCAAACGTAAATGAGTTGTTTTAAATTTCAGGTCCAATCGTGGTGTTCCCAGGTGGATGATGAGACGATTATTCTCTGTTCGGTTGGGCTAGATTTCAGGGTGAAAGACCTGAAGACTTTGGAACCAGCGACATGGCTAAACGATCAGGTGAAGTTAACAAGAATTTCTATGACGAATACACATCTTACAAAAATGATAAATATCTATGGAAAATTGAAATTAACGTTATAATCTAATGATACTTGTTTATTTCGTACATTGCTTTGGGGTTAATTATATTATTATTTTTTCTTCTGTAGGTTATTAATGCGTACTTCAATTTAATTGTCAAGCGTGGAAATGGCACCATATACGTTTTCAGCACCCTCTTTTTTAATAAAATTATTGACCTTAGCAGCTCTTATGAAGCCATCTCGAGGTGGACCAAAAATGTATGTATATATGTACTGCAAGTATGTATGTACTTTTTTATCCTATATGGTTAAATTTAACAGGATAAACGAAGACTAAAATTAAGTGTTGAGCCACAACTAATCCATTAATATTTTATGTTTTGCACAAATTTCAGTTTCATTATTCTGAGTATTATTGCTGAGATAAAGCAATACTGTATCTGAAAATATGTGATATTTGTTAAATTGAATTATCTAAGAACTCATATGTGTAATCGTTTTTTTCCTATTTATTTAAATTCTGTAACGATCAAATGTACCGAATTGGCACACAGATTTAAGCATCGTTTATTTTTGGATGCAATAACAATTTTTAAAAAATGGAGACCTCTATATCCGACTATTTTTAAGGTCGCTCTTTCGAATGGCTCAGTTACAAATTTCTGTCTTCACACAAAATGAGTTAATAAATATATATGTTATTATATAACGCATTTTCACAAACTTCAATTTCTGTCATGAAAGATCATCCATTTTATGTGCTAAACTAATAACGAATATACATTTGCTTCCTATTACTGTCTCCGTGCATCCTTAATACAGTTCAGAATGTTGAGTGGAATTAACTGATGTAGTTTTCAACATTTTTTTTTGTATTTCAGGTTGACATATTTAGTAAGGAGAAAATTTTCGTCCCCATTCATATCAACGGCAATCATTGGACCTTAAGCGTCATCGACATACCTCATAAAATGCTTTCTTTTTATGATAGCATGGGAAACGTTGCTGACTATGCTCGAATGAATGTTAGTATTTTTAATATTGTTAAAGGGGTTTTATTTTGAACATACCTCGTAGGAAAAAAAATTCGACGCTTATTAGTAGCGTTCACAATTGCACTGGCGGAAATACTGTTGTCAATTTCTCTCCAATTTACTGATAATGTAGTTTTTGTAGCATAAGCATTATACATTGAAAGAAATGTGTACTGAAAATATACATATGGTATAATGCTAACGGTACTAGCAATATAATATACTTGATACATCTGTAATGTCGCCTGTAATGACGTATGTGCCTTTGAATTATTTCTTTCAGTGCAGAATGTAGTGTTCACTGCAGAACTGCAGTGAAAGTTTTGTCAGTTAACAAAAAAATGCTCAATAGGATTCCCTCTTCCTTCGCCAGCTAAACATTAATACTCATATTTTTTTGTTGCAGATTTTGAAGGCTTACCTAATTCAGGAATTTCAGAGCAAGAAGAAGAGACCGTGGAACGACTACGGATGGAAATTCGTGGATGTTCCCGTAGGTATCAATTTATTCCACTGGAAACAGTTTATTTATCACTAGCTTCAAGCTCGTGGCTTCGCTCACTTAGACTTCAGGATCTGGTACACAGAAATCGTATTATATTAAATCATAACACAAATTTCCCTATACTAAATTTGAGCCACTCTATTAGAGTTAGTTAAGGGTTTAGGCTGGGCGTTAATTAGTTTATTCAATAAGTAGTCAATGAGTCAGGACTTTTCTGTCTTTATAGATATGTACATTATTCTTTATACAGTTCATCTTCAAAATATTTTCCCTTATTTCTTCGGTTCATCATAAAGACAACGCGATGTTCAAGGGTTTGGACTGCGCGTTGATGAATCAGTGAGTGACCGAGCGAGTCACGAGTTTTCTTTAAACCTCTAAGATTAACGTACTAAATTGATATCTCTGCTTCCAGGATCTACCCCAACAAAACAATTTCTACGATTGCGGTGTGTTTATCTGTGCATTTGCTGATCAAATAGCACTAAATCGTAAAATTGATGTTCGTGCTAACGAAATTCCAGAATTTCGAAAAATGATGCAGGAGGAGATTGTAGCGTCCACCTTGAAGCCAAGGCCGCTATTCCTCAGAACGAAGGAACCGGACAATGAAATGCAGCTGAATGTGGTGCAGGTGAAACCGCTAAATCCTGAAGATGGTTTTACAGGGGCGCGTAGTAAACATCGTTCATCAGCAGGAACGATTCTGCACCCACCTACACAAAGGAATGACACGAAGAGGAAATCACTTTCATCCATTCCAACTTCCGACTTGTTAGTAAGATACTTCTCAACTGTATTGAAACTCTGTTGAAAAAAATCTTAAAGAGATAAGAAAATCTCAATTCCTTTAAGTAGATATACCAAAATCTGCACTATAAGTGTAGTAAAAACAACGTCCATTATTTCAACGTCCATATCACCCCATTATCTGAATAACGATTGAAATAATGTTGAACTCGTTTTTGCCACATTCTAATTACATCGATCTTATATAAATTCGTGTGAATTCTCCTCAATTTGTTAGCGAAGAAAGCAACATAATCTAAAAATAAAATCTTATATTTGCAGCAAAGGACATGTGGTAATAAAGTTTAAACCTCCTCAACCTCATTTATATTTTAGAAATAAATCATATATTGTCTGTAATTAGAAATTAATTTTAATTTAACTTTAATTTCCGAACGATTATTTCTCAAGTTCGCTTTTCAAGTAAAACAAATCACATGTAATTTATGGAATTTAAGGTGTTGAAGTGAATTAGAAAAAATTTAAATGTAGTTAAGTTAATTCGAAACTGAACAAAAACGGACTTATAGATGCAAATTATCTTTTCTTTATCATTTGGGATACTTATGTGACTTTAATTATTTCAATTCCAGCTCACACGTTTCTTTAGGTCTGAAAAATTGTAATCCTTCTGTTTAGAAACATGTGTCGACGACTTCCGAGACCGGAACAGCATACGAAGGTGTGTGGCTGCTGCAGTCTGCAACATTTCACCAAGGCGATAAGCGCTTCGGGATGAACAGTAATTCCCAATGCACCGCAAACGCTGTTGTTGCCATCGTAGCCTTCACATTATGTAATGAAAAAATTACTCCTAAATTTCTCGACCGTATTTTGGTGCAAGGAAATGAATATTACATTAGATGCAAAAAGGCATTTAATGTGAAACATCCCTTCCTTGCGTCAGACGAATTATTGACTACGCTTCAATATGAACATTTCAATGTCAATATTCCCATCGAGGACTGCCAAATGATGGGAACGTTCGACATGCCGGATTTGACTACACAACTGTCACTCGGAATCGAAAACTGTGTTTCCACAAGCGACTATACTGGATTTTTCTTTGTTGGACACTCAAAGACAACGGCCTTCAAATTATTAGGGAGATCGATGTTCATTATGTTCAACTCTCATAATGTCGACGAAAACAATCGCCTGCCTCTTCGAAAAGGGAAGAAGGGGATGGCCAGATTATTTAAATGCATAAATGCAAAATCGCTGGCTGCATTATTATTGGCAGATTCTCCGCGCACCAACACCTACTGGCAGATCTATGCCGTTAGAATATTGACGTAAACATTTTAAAAAAGTTCGTTAAAATTTGTTTATGTTCATGTATTATACCTATAATTGAGATTTTATAGAGTTGTTTGTACCTATTGGTTATATAAGTGTAAAATTTATACGTATAGTTGGGATTTTACTACATGACCGTTAATGCAACGGAAATATTAATCGTATAAAATGATATATAAACTTTTTCTCTAAAAAATTGTACATTGTTTGAAACATAATTTTCCTTCAAATTCACACAAATTCCTTCTGGTCGAAAACGCGTTTTATATTTAAAAACTCATGATGAACAAACTCAGGTGTATATTATTTTTGAATTCAATAATTAATTTTAAATGATCCTACTAAGAGCATAGAATCTACATTTAGGATCTTTATTAATAGAACTTCAACGTTAAAAAAAAGTTTGTACAAAATAAAAAAGAATAAAAGATCACCTGATATGCGTTTTTCAAACGTTCCAGAAATTAACAGAAAAAACGTATATGAAAACAAAAAGTAAAATGGACAGCGCATTGATTGTACGGATGTACAACATATTTACATTTGGGAAAATATGCCACATTGTTATATGACATTTTTTGAAAAGTTAATATGTACAAAAAAATTGTGTACGACTTACATTGTTTACTCTGCATAAACTACATTAACTCAGTGACGTCAAAAAGAACACTCTTCTCGTCACGATTTGAATACAGTTTTTCGTTTCAAAATAGAAATTAATAAAAATGGAACGGTACGCATCTCGCTATTTTCGATGGTGTTTCTATCAACGGTATTTTTTGTTGTTTTGTAACGGGACCAGGGACGCTCTCTCTCTCTCTTTTTGGCCAAGACACACATTGAAACAAAAAAAATTATTCCGTCCCACTTATTTGGACGCGAGTTATCGCGTACACAAAAAGGAGCCCATACAAGATCACGGACACAAATTTTTTTATTGCATTTTTGGGATCTATAGGACCTAAACCGTCGACATTTGATTAAAACTACAGGGACATTTTTTGTGGACAACCCACATTCAATACTTCGTCCCTCCTTCGATCTGGGTCGAAGTAATTATGACAATTTTTACACTATATATATTAGTTACCATAACAACTAGTAACTATTTGAACAAATGATACTAAGGTAACGAAGAGCCACTTTTCGGCTATAATCAATATTTTATGAATTTTTTAAAATAATCTTTAATGGCATGGAAAGTAGTCAGTTTGAATATTTAAATGCGGTGGAAGTAGCAGAACATCATATGAATAGAATTTATTTTAATATAAAGAGAAGTAATTTCATTAAACATATGAAAGATGTGTAATTCGTACGACTTATATTTCAACATATTTTAAAAATCATACACTATCTTTTACACCTATTCTCTTCCTTAACGTCACCTTTCAAAACTCACCAACCGTAACCAAGATACCAATACAATACGTGAATACCACTTAAAGATTGAAACTTTTGAAAACTAATTTCAAATTTATAATCAGCGACTCAAAAAATACCATGTAACGAGTTTCAAGTGAATTCGATGCATTTTTATAAAATCGCCCTGCCATTTTGAATTTGTAGATATCGACTTCAAATTCATAATCTGCGACCCAGAAAACCCCCGAGTTATGAATTTTAACCGAATCCTTCGTATTTTCAAAAATTAGTACACTATATTTCATCCGTCATTTTGAATTTATTAATACCGGTACCAGTACACTTAATCGTATTCTATTTCATCGTACCCCACTTCATAGCCTTCCGTTTCATCGTGTGGACACTTCATCGTCTACGACACTTAATCGTCTGGACACATCATCGTCTTGGACACTTCATCGTCTGGGACACTTCATCGTCTGGGACACTTCATCGTCTGGGACATTTCATCGTCCGGGACACTTGTTCGTCCGGGGCTCATCGTCATCTGGGACACTTCATAGTTTCTTATGTTATTAGCTATTCTACGTGCACCAGGTCTTCAGGGTCGCCGATTACGGGCTAGGTGGTGGGATCCGTAGAATTTTATGTTATTAGCTATTCTGCGTGTACTGGGCGTATAGAGTTGCCGATTACGTGGTCTAGGTAGTGCGATCCGTAGCTTTTTATGTTATTAGCTCAAATACGAGCACCAGGTGTTCGGGGTCGCCGATTACGGGATCTAGGTAGTGCGCTCCGTAGCTTGTTATGTTATTAGCGCAAATACGTGCACCAGGGAATCGCAGGTATATATGGACTCGTAGAGCTTGAATCCACCGTTGTCCCTATGTCATGGGAAAACTCTGCACCCTAGACCCCCATCTTGTACTAATTGAACCTAACTAACCCCCTCAGGGTGTTGTAAGGTTTGCGACGGCACGTGCGACTCGAGGAGCTTGTAGTGCAATAAGTAGGGGAAAGTCGACCAAACCCAACCGGGTTGTACCTACTACCCCCTACTCTATATCTCCCATCACGGTCGGCATTGGGCCACCCTCCTCTACTTATTGCCCTCCATTGGAAAAAAAAAATTGTGCATACAATCAATTAACCATCCCAAGGTATATCCGGAGGGATGCATTTTTCACGTGGGTCTACTCACATCTATTGGTTGGAGGTTAGGTTATTATAAATAGGGGGTTCTGGGGGCGGAGCCCCCCAGGACATAGGGACAACCGTGGATCCAAGCTCTCCGAGTCGCACGTGGGTTCGCAAACCTTACAACACCCTGAGGGGGTTAGTTACGTTTAGTTAGTATAAGAAGGGGGTATGGAGGGCGGAGCCCCCCATGACATAGGGACAACGGTGGATCCGTTCCCTATGGCGAAATTTTTTCCGGGAAATTATATAGAATAGCTAATAACATAAAAAGCTACAGAGCGCACCACCTAGACCCCGTAATCGGTGATCCTGAACACCTGGTGCACGTATTTTCGCTAATAGCATAAAAAGCTACGGAGCGCACTACCTAGATCCCGTAATCGGTGACTCTGAACACCAGGTTTTTAGGGTCGTCGATTACGGGGTCGAGGTGTCGCGTTCCGTAGATTTTCATTTTTATAACTAAAAAACGTGCCCCGGTGTTTGGGGTTGCCGATCATGTAGTCTAGGTATCTACTTGGTGTTAACCAACGATGACCTTGAGGTCAAAGTTGAAGGTCATTTCAAGGTCAAATCAATTTTATCTAATAAATAACGGTAACCTTGTCCTTGACCTTGGGCCAAATTTGAAAAAATTTGAAGGTCATTTCAAGGTCAAATCAAAATATGTTCAAATTTGAAGAAAAATAAGCAATATTGATTTGACCTGGAAATGACCTTCAACTTTGACCTCAAGGTCATCGTTGGTTAACTCGAAGTCAATACCTAGACCACTTGATCGTCGACCCCAAACACCTGGTGCATATTTTTTAGTTGAAAAGATGAAACACTACGGAGCACGATTCCTAGACACCGTAATCGCCGACCTTGAACACCTGGTGCATGTATTTGAGCTAATAACATAAAAAGCTACGGAGCGCACTACCTAGACCACGTAATCGTCGACCCTAAATACCCAGTGCACGTAGAATAGCTAATATCATAAAAAGCTACGGAGCGCACCACCTAGACCCCGTAATCGGCGAGCCTGAACACCTGGTGCACGTAGAAAAGCTAATAACACAATAAAGTATGGAGCGCGCTGAAATGTCCCGGACGATGAAGTGTCCAAGACGATGAAGTGTCCCGGACGAAGAAGTGTCCCAGACGATTAAATGTCTAGACGAAGAAGTGTCTCAGACGATGAAATGTCCCAGACGATGAAGTGTCGTAGACGATGAAGTGTCCAGACGATGAAACGGAAGGCTATGAAGTGGGGGACGATGAAATAGGCTACGATGAAGTGTCCATAAATCATTAATACCAACTTCAAATTCGTAATCATTGGACCCAAAAATCCTAGTATAATGATTCTCGGGAAAAACCTTTCGGAGAAAAGGTCTTTTCTGACCAACACGTTAAACGAGTACCGAAAAAAACCTTCACAAAAAAATTTCCCAATAAAAAGATGGGGTTTTTTAGTAAATCTAATTTTAAGTTTTACAGGAAAATTGCCATTTTGTTAATTTAGCCACTTTTTCAAAGTTTTTAGTATAGTTTCCAAGGATATCAGATCCCTGCCCGGGATCAAAAAGAAAAAGCAGAATATTTGCAATAGGTATGAAAAAATGTGTTGAACATTCTTTGACATTTTACGTCTTGAACTGCGTAAATTGAACTATTCCTAATTTTTTACGGATTTTTTTTCCACAAATCAGTAAAATACATGTCTCCTCATTTTTCTTAAAGAATAACATATTTCGATAGCGAATAATTTGGTAACATCGACCTGCCAGTCTGCCTAAATCGTGATGGATTCGGCCATATGTATTTTTCCGTTACATTCAATTCTAGTAAGAAATTCTCTCTATAATAAACGTATATATATGTATTACATTACCTGGAATTATGTTTATGTTACATCCAGCATTACAATTAAAATTATTACATTACGAAACGTTTTGTTGCTTCAGAATCAATTTAGAATCAATTTAGAATGTATATAATAATGAATGAATATGATACAATAATTAAGTAGTAAAGGGAAATTAAATGTTACATTTATACGCAATGGAATATATTTCCAGAATCGTATAAATTAAATCAGTAATTTATTTCAGTATTTTTAATTATTCGAAACTGTTAAAAAATACGTTTTCGAATGGACAACCGCCCGATAGATTTTGAATTCCCGCGCATCTAGGGACTTTCGGCGCAACCAGCATGCGGGGAATCCACTGGCGAAAGATGCACGAACGCAGCCCTGCGCTGCCGACGCTGATGGAGGCGGAGCATAAAGCCGGTTCACCGCCATTGGTGCTCGTGGGGTGATTCACGGTGGGGACGGTCGAGAGAGGGGACACAGCGGCGGTGAGCTGCCGAAAATCCGTGGGCATCTCAGTGTCTGGCTCGACTGTATGTTGGCCGTATCACCAGTGCTCTATTCTTTTGGAGCACTGAAGTGGAACGTTGACGATCTAAGGGATCTTGACCGAAGCACACGGAAGATGATTTGTATGCAACGCAGTTTGCATCCAAGATCTTCCGTGGAACGACTGTATTTGCCCCGAAATATGGGAGGTCGTGGCCTTTTAAGCCTGGAGTGTATGCATGACCGATTGGTCCTCGAAACAGCTTGCGACGTGATTAATCGAACGGAGGATCCCCTGATGATGCTAGTACATCAGCATGAAATTCAGGGGAAGGGGGCGTTTTTGTACAACGCGGCGGAACGAGCGGCGCGAAACCTCGGTCTGGTTTTCAACGTGGGACGTAGTGGTGCACAGGAGGCTGAATCAGTCATCAATCTGTGCCCAGTGCGTCTCAGGGCTAACATACGGAAGGAACAACTCCGTATGTTGGAGGGAAGGCATATCGACAAGCCGTTACATGGACAATTCTTTCGAAATGTCCAACAACTTGGCTTGTCGGCAGAGATGAGCTTCTCCTTCTTAAGATCAGCCGGCTTGAAATCAGAGACCGAGGGTTTTATCTTCGCGTGCCAGGATGGGGTCATCAATACCTTAGCGTATCGCCAGAACATCTTACACCAGGCGGTACAGAGTACGCTTTGTAGATTGTGTAGATGTCATGCTGAGACACTCATGCATCTTTTGGCAGCATGCCCAATGTATGCAGTTTCAGCATACATCGAACGTCACAATGCGGCTCTTCGAATGCTGTATTACCATCTTCGCAGCACTTATGGTATTGATGCAACCCCAGTTTTGCCGTACGTCCCCACTGATATTGAATCCGTTGTCGGGAATGAGTCGTGCCGAATATACTGGAATTACTCATTCCCGACGAGCAGGTAAATATCAGCTAATAAGCCTGACATCGTCCTTGTTGACTTCGATGACAAATCCATCTTCGTCATCGAGTTTTCTGCAACAGCAGAAACAAATATAGTCAGCAAAGAGGACGAAAAACGGATGAAATATTAGGAACTCCTGTTCGAGATTCGCACGCTGTATCGAGGGTTCAAAATCAAGCTCGTCGTGCTGATAATTGGAGTACTGGGAGGAATGAGACCAACTTTCCTCCAAAACATCAAAAGCATTCCGGCCTGTCGAGAACATGCAAGTTCCATCGCAGGCCGAATGCAGAAAGCAGTGCTGCTGGGATCTCTCCGTCTACTGAGGTCACACGAGATCCTGTAACCACTTACCCAATGGTAGAGGGAGTGGTTACAGTTGCAAACGAAATGGCCTGGTGCAGTCTGCAGCGGAGGAGATGGATATCGGAGCCACTTTTCTGCTGCAGACTGCACACGTGGATTCTGGAGGGCCAAGGGAGGTTAGGGTTTTAGTCGGTAAATCTTGCCGTTAACATCAAAGGTGAGGGAGTCCGACACACGGGGGGTTACACAACATCTTCAACCCCCTATGGTGCCTAACGCATTTCCCCCTCCGTCAAAAAAAAAAAAAAAAAAAAAATTTATTGGACTGTATGCATGTACAGAATATTTCTAAAGTTGTGTTTAATAATTCCACATAATTATAACATCCTCGTGCTAAACTGGTTTATTTATTAATTGTAATTAAATTTACGTCTAAACGTACAGCTCCTTCTCATGTATTTCCAAAACATGTGAAAACATCATTAAAGTGGCAGGACCTTGTGAAATCTCCACGTTTGATCGGACTATCCACCACTGAACTACGATGTTACTGCGTGTGCCATGTACATTTTGGGGATGATTGTTACATCCCAAGCTATACAACTCGCGGACTACGGATAGGATCCTTGCCATCACTCCACTTGCCAACAGATAAAAATGAAGAGGTAATGTCATTTCAATTAAATTTTCAATTTCTCGACACACCAGGCTACAATGGTCTAGTTTACACCGATGACCCAGGCCACGACCTGGGCCTGAAATTTGTCTGAAAATGCATTAGGTCTTATGGTGTAAACAGCAGCACGCGACCTACCGTTCTAGGTACCGCCCTTGAATTCAACGAGTATAAAATATATAAATATATATTCTATTATTCAATTTTAATTCGAATTCGACTTTTCTATCCGACAGAAGCTGTAAAAACTAAATTACTACATATCCAAGTTAAGTTTATTTACAAGTCTCTATATTTTTACCAGGCTCGAGCCCAGGCTGCTATATAGGCCAGGACACAAAAATGGGCCTCGGTGTATCCTAGGCCAATGTATTGGAAATAAAATTACACTGTAGCAATACAAGAATTGCCTCCCCCCCCCCTATATTATTCTTCAATGTTTTAATATAAAAATTATAATGCGAATACTTCCCCACTCTGAAAATTCCAGCCGATTAATGTAAGAATATGAATTTTGGTCCGTATGGGTAGTTTCATCTGTTCATAGCACAGATGTTTGAAACGTTTAAAGTTTTAAACGCGAGCAAAACAAACATTCAATTGTTCTATCTTAAGATTTTTAAGACCTGTGTCGTCGCTCGCACTTCAATAGATCGCCCTGCACGAAAATCGATGATTACTCAGCGGTCATTTTGATGACGTTAGGCAACATCAAATCGCGTGCATTTTTGATATTATTTTAAATGGACAATTTGAAACATTTTAAGACTAGTCTCGATGTCCGCACTTGAATAGACTGACCTCCAGGGCCTGCTGAAGACTACTTATGCGATTTTGATAAAGCTTTAAACGCGAGCAAAACAAACCTTCAATTGTTTTCTCAAGTTCGCCCGATCCTTGACAGCCGTCAGAAGTGAGCATAACCAAATTTAGAGAAATAAAGTTAAGAAATAGTAAAATAATCGAGCTCAAAAGTAATCTGGCATTACTGATATTTTTGCAAAATAATGTATAAAGAATTTACAGACAGTCCCGATGCTCGCAATTGCATACGCTGCCCGCCACGGCCATCAGAAACTTACTGAAGCGCTTTTGATGATGTTAGGCAACATCAAATCGCGTGCATTGTTTATATTATTTTAAATGGACAATTTGCAACATTTTAAGACCAGTCTCGATGTCCGCACTTGAATAGACTGACCTCCAGGGCCCGCTGAAGACTACTTATGCGATTTTGATGACGTTAGGCAACATCAAATCGCGTGCATTTTTGGTATTATTTTAAATGGACAATTTGAAACATTTTAAGACCAGTCTCGATATCCGCACTTGAATAGAGTGACCTCCAGGGCCCGCTGAAGACTAATTATGCGATTTTGATGACGTTAGGTAACATCAAATCGCGTGCATTTTTGATATTATTTTTAATGAATTTTTTAACGATTTATAAGCCCTGTGTCGTCGCTCGCACTTCAATAGATCGCCCGGCACGAAAATCGATGATTACTCAGCGGTCATTTTGATGACGTTAGGCAACATCAATGGCAAAGACAATTTTAAAAATTTTAAGACCAGTCTCGATGTCAGCACTTGGATATTGCTATGTAATTGTGAAAATAAATGATTAAGTGCTACTAGTATAATAATTTATTGACTTGGTATTTGTACAAGTCATTGTATATAGTAATAGCATTTACTTAATGTCAAAGGAGAAATTATGGGCATCATGCTGCATTGACAGATGCACGGGCTTTATAGTAATAAATATAATGAATATTATTACTAAAATTGAATAATAATGTAATTGAACATAATAAAATACATAATTTTATTACCAAATTGATAATTTTAATATAATAATAATAATTAAAGAATTCATAATTAAGGACCTACAAACCTGTTATTTAGAGAAATCATTTTTTACTTGTGTAATTTAAACTACTACAGGGGGATATCCCATTGTTCTCAAGGAGGTACAATATTCTAGTAATAAGAGTATGCAATTTCATTGCGATAATTACAAAAAAATTACTCAAGCACATTATTTTCAAAAGAAAAACTTGTTTTATTTTATTTTATTTTATTAAACATCAAAATCGCATAAGTAGTCTTCAGCAGGCCCTGGAGGTCAGTCTATTGAAGTGCGGACATCGAGACTAGTCTTAAAATGTTTCAAATTGTCCATTTAAAATAATAACAAAAATGCACGCGATTTGATGTTACCTAACGTCATCAAAATCGCATAAGTAGTCTTCAGCGGGCCCTGGAGGGCGGTCTATTCAAGTGCGGAGATCGAGACTAGTCTTAAAATGTTTCAAATTGTCCATTTAAAATAATATAAAAAATGCTCGCGATTTGATGTTGGCTAACGTCATCAAAATCGCATAAGTAGTCTTCAGCGGGCCCTGGAGGGCAGTCTATTCAAGTGCGGAGATCGAGACTGGTCTTAAAATTTTTCAAATTGTCCATTTAAAGTAATATCAAAAATGCACGTGATTTGATGTTGCCTAACATCATCAAATCGCATCAGTACGTTTCTGATGGCCGTGGCGGGCAGCGTATGCAATTGCGAGCATCGGGACTGGTCTGTAAATTCTTTATACATTATTTTGCAAAAATATCAGTAATGCCAGATCACTTTTGAGCTCAATTATTTTACTATTTCTTAACTTTATTTCTCTAAATTTGGTTATGCTCACTTCTGACGGCTGTCAAGTATCGGACGAACTTGATAGAACAATTGAAGGTTTGTTTTGCTCGCGTTTAAAACTTTAAACGTTTCAAACATCTGTGCTATAAATTCTTTATGGATTCGCCGGGAATTTTTTTTTCAAACCTCTCTATCTTCGTTAAAATTCCATGTTTTAACATTCTGTTTGCTGAGATTGGTAGTGCTTGAAATGTTCTTCCATTGCAATTTTTGAATTTTGCAAAATTTCGAAAATTTACAAAATGGCGGCTATTTTTTGAAAAATCAAAAAACTCGATTTTCTCGTAAACATCATTTTTTTTTAAAATTTTTTTGTGAGTAGGCAATATAAAAAGGAAATGTTTCCAATAGGTTTCAACTGCGCTAAAACGCCGTGAGAGAGTCAGAAATTTTTTTTCCGAAAAAATAATGAGCGTTTATCCTGTTGATGCAGCACCGTCATTAGTTGGAAAAATACAATGAGATTTTTAAGTAATATATATATATATTAGGGTGGAGTGAATCGGAAAAGATTTTTTATAACACTTATTTTTTGGTAGTTTTTGATGCGCTAAGAATGAAAATGACCATAAAAAAATTCTAAAAAAATGTTTCACATTCGCCCCGACGTCCCAAAGATGCCGTTTTTGGGGTGTTTTTTTTTTATTGTCTGTAACTCCGTCATTTTTTTTAATTATTTTTTTTTTTTTGAAAACGTGCCCACATTATCCATCAATTAAATCCATATAATAGAAATTTTTATTTTTTTTTTATTATGCCTCTAAAAAATCGATATGTATGTCGATATTTCAAAAAATTGAATATTTCGATATTTTTCATTTATAACAAGTCAAATATCGGCAAAATCGAAGTGTGGCTACGATTTTTCGACGTATTTTGACCTCCTAAACATGAAAATGATCGTAAAATTTAGCTAAATGTCTTCTCTTAGTCGTTATTTTTTAAAAAGTTCTAAAAATGTAACCTGATTCTATTAAAAGCTATATTAAGGGATTACTACGGCCAAAAATTGTCAGAGTTTTAATTTTTTATTCGAAAGTACAAGATTTCAAGAATATTCTGGAAAAATCTCGCGTCAATCCGAGCAAAACTAACACAGACATGATTTTTTGAACTGTCCGACTGGGAGACCTAACGCGTAAGAGCTGAGTAACAAAATGACATTACCAAGAAAGAAGAGAGAATACGAAGAAGGCAGGAGCAAAAAGACGCATTAAAATCCCTGGATTATAGATTGACGCGAGATTTTACAGAAGATTCTTGAAATCTTGTACTTTCGAATAAAAAATTAACACTTTCACAATTTTTGACCAGAGTAAGCCCTTAAAATAGCTTTTAATAGAATCAGGTTACTTTTTTAGAACTTTTTTAAGAATAACGACTAAGAGAAGACATTTAATTAAATTTTACGATCATTTTCATGTTTAGGAGCACAAAATACGTCGAAAAATCATAGCCACACTTCGATTCTGCCGATATTTGACTTGTTATAAATGAAAAATATCGAAATATTCAATTTTTTGAAAAATCGACATACATATCGATTTTTTAGAGGCATAATAAAAAAAAATAAAAATTTCTATTATATGGATTCAATAGATGGATAATGTGGGCACCTTTTCCAAAAAAAAAAAAAAAAAATTTTTAAAAATATGACGGAGTTACAGACGATCGAAAAAAACACCCCAAAAACGGCATCTTTGGGACGTCGAGGCGAATGTGAAACATTTTTTTATAATTTTTTATGGTCATTTTCGTTCTTAGCGCATCAAAAACTACCAAAAAATAAGTGTTACAAAAAAACTTTTCCGATTCACCCCACCCTAATATACAGGGTGTATCTAAAAGCCCGCATAAGAGCTATATCACGAGGTAGGTTATATTTTTCTGAATCGAATGGTACTAGAAATAATTATTTTTGAAACTAGATTTTGTGTTTAAACGGACTTTGAAAATTTATTTATTATGGGGAGATTGCCTCAGTGAAACTATCGTCAGACAAATCACTGTCGACCTGTTGCCGTTGCTTCAGTTCGATCGCGCAAATTGTAGACAAGTGAACATCTGAATGTTCGTTCCCGCGAAGGAAATTTTAAATTGTGAATTCTCGGGAAGTCCTAACCAATGGTTACGAATGGCGTTCATACAATGTATCTACACAGAATACATTAATTATTCTCACATAATAAAGGGAAAATAATTAATACTGAATGCCACAGAGAAATTAAAATATTATTCAATGATGAAACTAACCTCAGCGTTTACATTATGGAATAAATAAGACAAAGTAAAAAAACCGAAATGTACAATTTTAAAAATATGCATGTATTGGTATGAAACATATGTACAAATCCGTATAATTATCTTGTACCCTAAATTCTTAAGATATTTCCTCCAGGTTACAAGTATGATAATCCACAATATTTAAAAATCGAATGCAAATTAATATTATTGCATATCATTTCTGTACCCTTTGGAAATTTTTATACGTGAAGGAACTGAATAATCTGTCTTTGAAAATCTTGCAAACAGTGCAAGCTAATAAGTAATTTCTTACAAGTTTATTACGAAATTTTCGGTTTGTCGTATTGCGTCGATACATTAAAGCATAACAAAACGACATACAATGAGAATACTTTAATTTAAAATAATTATGCATTGATATTCTTCTTAAAATCAGCTAATTAGTAATTGAACATTAAAAGCAGAATCAAGAGCAATAATATCCAACAATTAATCGAAAATGACGTAAAATACAACATACAAGCACGTTTCTATTCTTTTCGGCCAAGAACTTTCAGTTCATCAGATTGTAATTTAGAATTTTAGTTTCATTGTCGCAGTTTTATTTTCGCTGAAATACTAATTTTATCGAAAATCACTCAGGCTCATTGTCGGCATTTCTGCTGATAAAATAATACATTTTTACGTCCATTTTAAATTAATATTCTCCTAAATTCTTGAAGAAAACTAACTTATATTCTTAATGAATTTCTGAGTCTATTAATGGCTTCAAAACAGGTCAAAACTTATTTGTAGAAATAAATACGCCAATTTCCTAACGCACTTTCAATTGCTCGAAAAACAACTCAAATTTTATTTATCGATTTCATCGAATGAAATTAATATTCTCCCAAATTCAGAAACAGGCGAACTTAAACAATTTTTGAATTTCTGGGTCTATTAATTGCTCGAAAAATTACTGAAATTTTCTAAATGTTTGGGTCGCAATAAATATGCAAATTTTCTGCTGTACGTACTTTCAATTAATCATATTGTAATGTAGAAAATTAAATTATCTTCCCCAGGTTTATTTTAGTTCCTGAAATATTAATTTTACAGAAAATCGCACAAGCTTGTTCTTTTGCTTATCAGCCAATGAAAAAAAAAACAATATTTATCGATTTTATTGAATAGAATTAATATTCTCGAAAATTTATGAAGAAAACAAACTTAAATTCTTGATGAATTGCTGAGTCTATTAATGGCTTCAAAATAGCTCAAAACTTGTAAATGCATTTGTGGAAATAAATACTCCTATTTCCTAACTAAATTGAAATACTCAAACCACGAGGTACTTGCAGGTCTAAGAGAAAAAAGAACGATCCCGAGTACTTCAATCCTACCTCAGGATTTACTGGCTCATAGATTTTAATCTGCAAGTACCTCGTGGTTTGAGTATTTCAATTCCGGTTTAAACTATTTAGGAGCAATTCATAAACTCAGAAATTCAAGAAGTGTTTAAGAGGGTTCTAAAGTCATTTGATATATTATATTCTGGACTTCCAAGATTATTTTATTATGGACCAAGCAGTAGATTGTGTGATTTTCTGTACAATTAATATTTAAGAAACTAAAATAAACCTGAGAAAGTTAACCTAATTCTCTAAATTACAATCAGATGAACTGAAAGTGCGTTAGGAAATAGGAGTATTTATTTCCACAAATGCATTTACCAAGTTTTGAGCTACTTTGAAGCCATTAATAGACTCAGCAATTCATCAAGAATTTAAGTTTGTTTTCTTCATAAATTTTCGAGAATTTTAATTCTATTCGATAAAATCGATAAATATTGTTTTTTTTTCATTGGCTGATAAGCAAAAGAACAAGCTTGTGCGATTTTCTGTACAATTAATATTTCAGGAACTAAAATAAACCTGGAGAAGATAATTTAATTTTCTACATTACAATATGATTAATTGAAAGTACGTACAGCAGAAAATTTGCATATTTATTGCGACCCAAACATTTAGAAAATTTTAGTTATTTTTGGAACAATTAATAGACCCAGTAATTCAAAAAGTGTTTAAGTTCGCCTGTTTCTGAACTTCGGAGAATATTAATTTCATTCGATAAAATCGATAAATATTATTTTTTTTTCATTGGCTGATAAGCAAAAGAACAAGCTTGTGCGATTTTCTGTAAAATTGATATTTCAAGAACTAAAATAAACCTGGGGAAGATAATTTAATTCTCTACATTACAAGCTGATTAATTGAAAGTACGTACAGCAGAAAATTTGCATATTTATTGCGACCCAAATATTTAGAAAATTTCAGTAATTTTTCGAGCAATTAATAGACCCAGAAATTCAAAAATTGTTTAAGTTCGCCTGTTTCTGAATTTGGGAGAATATTAATTTCATTCGATGAAATCGATAAATAAAATTTGAGTTGTTTTTCGAGCAATTGAAAGTGCGTTAGGAAATTGGCGTATTTATTTCTACAAATAAGTTTTGACCTGTTTTGAAGCCATTAATAGACTCAGAAATTCATTAAGAATATAAGTTAGTTTTCTTCAAGAATTTAGGAGAATATTAATTTAAAATAGACGTAAAAATGTATTATTTTATCAGCAGAAATGCCGACAATGAGCCTGAGTGATTTTCGATAAAATTAGTATTTCAGCGAAAATAAAACTGCGACAATGAAACTAAAATTCTAAATTACAATCTGATGAACTGAAAGTTCTTGGCCGAAAAGAATAGAAACGTGCTTGTATGTTGTATTTTACGTCATTTTCGATTAATTGTTGGATATTATTGCTCTTGATTCTGCTTTTAATGTTCAATTACTAATTAGCTGATTTTAAGAAGAATATCAATGCATAATTATTTTAAATTAAAGTATTCTCATTGTATGTCGTTTTGTTATGCTTTAATGTATCGACGCAATACGACAAACCGAAAATTTCGTAATAAACTTGTAAGAAATTACTTATTAGCTTGCACTGTTTGCAAGATTTTCAAAGACAGATTATTCAGTTCCTTCACGTATAAAAATTTCCAAAGGGTACAGAAATGATATGCAATAATATTAATTTGCATTCGATTTTTAAATATTGTGGATTATCATACTTGTAACCTGGAGGAAATATCTTAAGAATTTAGGGTACAAGATAATTATACGGATTTGTACATATGTTTCATACCAATACATGCATATTTTTAAAATTGTACATTTCGGTTTTTTTACTTTGTCTTATTTATTCCATAATGTAAACGCTGAGGTTAGTTTCATCATTGAATAATATTTTAATTTCTCTGTGGCATTCAGTATTAATTATTTTTCCTTTATTATGTGAGAATAATTAATGTATTCTGTGTAGATACATTGTATGAACGCCATTCGTAACCATTGGTTAGGACTTCCCGAGAATTCACAATTTAAAATTTCCTTCGCGGGAACGAACATTCAGATGTTCACTTGTCTACAATTTGCGCGATCGAACTGAAGCAACGGCAACAGGTCGACAGTGATTTGTCTGACGATAGTTTCACTGAGGCAATCTCCCCATAATAAATAAATTTTCAAAGTCCGTTTAAACACAAAATCTAGTTTCAAAAATAATTATTTCTAGTACCATTCGATTCAGAAAAATATAACCTACCTCGTGATATAGCTCTTATGCGGGCTTTTAGATACACCCTGTATATATATATTTGAAAGTTTCGGCTTATATATGCATATATATATTATAAGCCGAAACTTTCAAATATAGACATTAATAAACAATTTTTTATATGAACCCAACAAAAACGTGATACCGTTTAACGCTTTTGCGGCTGGTGGGGCACGTGTCGCGAGAGCGGCAAGAAGTCTTCCTTGTGAAATAACGTTTTTTAATTGAGAGACTGGCCACTTACTAGTCGCCGCGACAGCTCTCGAGATTGTTTTTGGTTCTCGTTATAAAAATTTACTTTCGTTTGATATATACAAAATTTACTTTCGTTTGATGTATGGAGTCACTCGCGGTTGGCAGTACATATTCTGTAATTTCTGGTAGATTCGTGCAGTTTTTCTCCCAATTAATGTAAGTGTTGTATATTCTTAGTCTGAAATGAACACTTGAATAAAAAACAATCTTTCCCATCTAGAAAAGCATGTCCTGATTTTCGAGGCGTACATAAAAAAGTGATTTACAGAAATTACAGAAATAATGAGTTTTTCAAACTTGAAGGATTATCTGCGTTATTGATGCCACTGTATCCGAATCACAAAATCGCATATGATGATTTTGTTTTGTAAAAACTGTTTCACTATATTCACTTCGATGTTTCAAGTTCCTTCAAATATTGAGATAATACAAGATTATTATAATGTTCCTATTGAAAATGACAACTACATTGAAGATTTTGTTCAACATAACGTTAATGATCATGATGATGATGATGATCACGATGATGACGATGATGATGAGTTGTTTGATGGAAACCCTGAAGTTTTACGCGAAGACATGAATTGCACTATTAAAATATTTGGTATGAACGTTTCACCATTGAAAAATGTAACAAATATGGCTGAACATTTTAAAGTTAAATATGCATACGGGAAAAGAAAACAACTCGTCGATACTTTTACAGAATTGACAACAGCAAAAATATCAAAAATTTGTGAGACACCGTTAGCGAAAATCAATTGTATGCCATGCGATCAGTGGATAGACAATTTAAAATTGGCTTTGCAAAATTGTAAATCGAAGTCGGAAAAAATCCGCCTTCTTACAATTGTTCCAGAAACATTTTCAATGACTGAAATTTTATCAATGTTTTCAGGCATAACAATGTATATGATTAAGGAATCTAGAAAATTAAAAGTTAATAAAGGTGTATTTCAACCTCCCGATCCATATTTTGGCCATCCTATGAGTGAAGACGATGTAAAAATTGTTCAAGAATACTATCTAAATGATGATTTAGACTGTTCTAGACAAAGTCCAAATAAAAATGATGTTCGAATCGTCAATGAAAATGACATGAAAATAAAAAAAGTAAAACGTTTTTTGACACGAAGTATTCGAGAAATGTATAATATTTTTGTAGAAAAAAATCCTAATTTAAAAATAAGTAAATCAAAATTTTATTCGCTTGGACCAAAATGGGTTATGATTAGTCCTTATCAGGAAGTTTGTCTGTGTATTTATTGTGCTAATTTCGGACTTTGTATTACTGCTTTAAAAAATATCAGTGATAATCAATCTGATATGAAAGTATTACAAGAAGACTTGTTTTCGAAAATTATGTGTTCGTCTCCCAGTGAAAAGTGCAAACTTGGAGAATGCAAGCAATGCCCAGGTTTAAAAGGGATCACAGTTCAAACTCTCAATATTTCAGAAGAATTAGCCGACGAAGAAGTACAATATGCATTATGGAACAAATGTGAAATAGAAAAAAGATCTACAGTTGTAAGCAACTTTTTGAATGAACTTGCTGTGTGGACAGTAAAAGCTAATTGTCATATGTACATAAAAAGCATCCAACAAGATATTATATGAAATATAAAATCTGAGGCGAAAAACGATCTAAGAAAGCTTGTGTTACATTTTGATTTTGCAGAAAACTGGAGTGTAATATCAAAAAATGAGATTCAAAATGCATATTGGAAGACAAACCAGGTCTCAATATTCACTGCTGTTTGTTATAGTGGCGATTTAACAAAAAGCTTTGCTGTTGTAAGTGACGATACTCACCACGATTCTTCTCATGCACTTTTGGCAATTAATTGCATTCATGAATGTTTGAAAAAATTGGACAAATACCAGTTAGTACAGCACATGATAACTGTGTCAGACGGTGCAGCAGCTCATTTTAAAAATCGCTATCAATTCTATGAAATGAGCAAGTCACCAGTCAAAAAGAATTGGATTTTTTCAGCTACTGGACATGGCAAAGGCGCATGCGATGGAATCGGTGGTATTGTCAAACATTTTGCGACAAATCATAATTTGCAAAAATTACACTTAGAAGCAATAAATAATGCAGAAACATTTGTATCTACTGTACAAAAGTATACTGATGCGATTACCCTTTTATTTGTTTCAAAAGATGAAGTGAACCTTTTCAGAGAAAAAAAAGTTAAAGAATGGGAAACAGCACCTGCTGTTGAAGGCATCCAAAAATGCCATTATTGGGAAATTGATGAAAATGGCACATACATATCCAGAACTGCAAAACACCCTATGAGAAAAGTATATTAATTCAGGTTTTATTATTTTTTGTTATGTCTATTAGTTTAACCCTCCTTCAAAAGTACCCCGATCCGTGAGAGGCAAGGGGACTCATGTTCAAAAAGCACCCCGATTCGTGAGAGGCAAAGGGACTCGTGTTCAAAAAGCACCCCGATTCGTGAGAGGCAAGGGGACTCACGTTAAAAAAGCACCCCGAAGGGATGAGAACCCTATCACGTCCACGTCGTTCATCTTGGGTCGCGCTAAGAAGGGAATGCTTTTTAGGTGTATCATTACTTTGAAGAGTAGTTTACTCATTTATCATGTTTTATTGTTTTATTGCTCAAATAAAGAGACCCGTATTTTTTTATTCCGCGAAAATTTTGGCTTATAATATATATATATAAATTAAAAATCTCTTTGTATTTTTCTGCATCAAAAGGATAAACGCTCATTATTTTTTCAGAAAAAAAATTTGTGTCTCTCTCACGGCGTTTTAGCGCAGTTGAAACCTATTGAAAACATTTCCTTTTTATATTGCCTACTCACAAAAAAATTTAAAAAAAAAAATGATGTTTTCGAGAAAATCGAGTTTGTTTTTATTTTTAAAAAAAATAGCCGCCATTTTGTAAATTTTCGAAATTTTGCAAAATTCAAAAATTGCAATGGAAGAACATTTAAAGCACTACCAATCTCAAAAAACAGAATGTTAAAACATTGAATTTTAACGAAGATAGAGAGGTTTGAAAAAAAATTCCCGGCGAATCCATACAGAATTTATAAAAATGGTGAAATTTTCAAGTGCTCATAACTTTGCGAAAATTTTTTTTTTCGCGAAATAAAAAAATACGGGTCTCTTTATTTGAGCAATAAAACAATAAAAATCATAAAAAAAAATGATTTCGAATTTCCAACCTATTTCACCTAGTCGATTTGAGATGGAATCGGTCTCCTGTTGTGTGGGCCCGGGGAAGGAACAAACCACCTAGATGGACAGCCGACATAGGGGTGCGCAGGGCAGAGGCGAGGAAGCTCTACAAGAGAGCAAGATGATGGTGAACCCGATCATGGCAAGGCTTCTGTGAGGTGATAGAAAGCACAGCGGAAGCTGCTAGGCTCCGCACGCTTCTATCTAAGGATCCCAGCGTACCGGGACTCCTGCAAAGAAGCGACGGCACATGGACGGGAGATAGTCAAAAAACCTTAGACTTGCTGATGGATACGCATTTTCCAGGCAGCAAGCCGGTGCAAAGTAGGGAGGGAACTCACAATTATATTTTCCCACCCTATTTCGAAAACGATGAATCTGTAATCGGGGAGATTGTGGACGAGGAAAAGGTGAGGTGGGCACTGGGGTCCTTTAAACCTTATAAATCTCCAGGAGAAGATGGCATATATCCTATTATGTTTCAGAAAACGGTGGAAACGTTAGCACCCCGACTCGCGTTAATCTTTACCTCTTGCCTAAGACACGGGGTAATACCAGAAGGGTGGAGGCAATCGCGGGTTTCTTTCATACCCAAGGCGGGCAAGGCGGCACAGAGTACGGCCAAAGACTATAGACCCATCAGCCTGTCCTCGTTCATCCTGAAAACAATGGAGAGCCTCATCGATCTCTATATCAGGGGGATGCTTGGGAAAGAAGGCTTGTCGCCTAATCAGCACGCTTATTTGAGGGGGAATCGGTGGAAACTGCGCTGCACAGTATAGTGCATACCATAGAAAAATCGCTTCTCTATAAGGAGTACACACTGGCGGCTTTTGTGGACATTGAAGGAGCCTTCAACAACGTGCTGAGGAGCGTTATTACGGACGCGCTGGAGAAGGCAGGGGTACCGACCTTTATCACCAATTGGATCGACCATCTGCTTGTATACAGGACGGTTGGTTCAAAGTTGGGCACCGGGGACGCCAGGAGGACGGTGGGCAGGGGCACCCCGCAAGGTGGGGTACTTTCACCCCTACTGTGGCTGCTGACTGTCGACGATATCCTGAGATCCCTTGGCCGAACAGGGATGAGGGTGGTGGCCTATGCCGATGATATTGTACTAATGACGACGGGAAAAGATCTCCCCATAATCAGTGAGCTGATGGACAGGGCTCTGAAGAAGCTAGAAGCCTGGGCTCGCGAGTGTAGCTTGGCGGTGAATCCATCCAAGACGGAGCTGGTGCTGTTTACGAACAGGAGGAAGATACCCGACTTTACTTTACCGAAGTTGGGCAGTGTCCAACTTCAAAAGAAAATCAGCACCAAGTATCTAGGTGTAATACTAGACTCCAAGCTTAACTGGAAATGAAATGTGAAAGAAAGGATGAAGAAGGCATATTTAGCCCTCTTCGCCTGTAAGAAGACCTTGGGTAGGAAATGGGGTACCCAACCGTGGATCGTACATTGGATGTACACGGCCATAGTACGAGCCATCCTAAGCTACGGTGCGGTGGTATAGTGGATAGCAACACAGGTTAAGGGAAACCTGAACGAGCTGACCAAGATACGAAGAATGCCATGTGTGGGCAACACAGGCGCACTCGGATCCACACCGACGGCGAAAATGGAGGTAATACTAAACCTCCACCCAATGGACATACATGTGAGGAAAGTGGCTTGTTGCAGCGCAATCAGACTGAGGGACGCAGGATGGTGGAGGGACTTAACCTATGGACACGGCAGCATTCTGCAGTGTGACCCGCTGGGTCGGCTCATGCCCCCCAGAACGGACTGTATTGTGCCGCAGCTGGAGTTCGGGAGGAGCGTCTCCTACATCTCGCTGAAAAACGATGTTTAGAAAAAGGAGCTGGCCAAAGCAGAGGGGAGCTCTGTCTTCGCAGATGGGTCAAAACTGGGAGACAAAGTGGAGATAGGTGTATACTCACATGCACCACACCTGCGAGTTTGCAGGAAAGCAATTAAAGTAGCAGCCTAGAAACTGCTGGAGAACATGCCAATGCAGGCCGATCTTCAGTGACAGCAAGACTGCGTTAAAAACGTTTATGTCTAGAGAAGTGCGTTCAAGAACGGTTAAAGAGTACAAGGACATCCTTAATCGACTAAATGAAACATGCATTCTACGTTATGCTGGGTGCCTGGCCACCAGAACATTCCGGGGAATGAAAAGGCGGACAGCCTTGCCATGAGAGGACTGAGCATGCAGGTTACGGGAGAAAGCAGGATCACGTATGATGCAGCCAAGAAAACTCTATTTCAGGCCGCGACAGAGGAGGCCAACTTCAGGTGGATAACGAAAAAAACGAAACTTGTTGAAGATAATTTTATTGAAATTGAAGAGAATGGCAAAGGCACATATAGTAGAAGTTTTATCCCTAATTCTAACGATTCTGGAGATTCCGAATCAGAATCAGAACCATTCTCGAATGAAAACAACTTTCCCAAAAACTTCTTATAGAGACGTTTTAGATAATTATCAGGAAAATCAACTCAAATTAACACCTCATCATAACTATGAGTGGAAAATTGGAGAAAAAGTACATCGCGAGATACCTGTGAATGAGACTTTACTCACTGATAAAAACAAAAAGTTTTTAAGAAACTTAACATCAGTTCAACTATTCGAATTATATTTTTGTAAATCGTTAAAAAACTATATTTTAGAAAGCACACAAGATAACGGTCTCCTTCTGAGCACCGATGAATTCGACGTATTTTTAGGAATTATAATCACAGCTACGTTCAATGAACGTAAGTCAGAGAGAGATTTCTGGAGTACAAATTAATTGTTGCACTGCGCTCAAATTGCTTCTGCAATGGGCTGAGATCGTTTTATGAAAATAAAACGGAACATGAAGTTGAATAAGCCAGTAGATGAAAGTAGCAGAGATAAAGTATGGAGAGTCCGGAAAGTTTTTGAGATATTCAGGAGCAATTGTGTACAATTTGGGTTTTTTTCTACGGCTTTGGCCGTGAATGAAATGATGATCAAATTGCATGGTAGGGCACCAGCTCTTCAATTCATGCCAAATAAACCTGATAGATTTGGTATAAAAATGTGGCGAATTTATAGCGTGGAAGGGTACATATTCGATTGTGATATATATTGTGGGGCAAGGATCAAATATATATTCAAGTGATAATGAAATGAAATTGTCAAAGTGTGCTGTGGGAAGCCGTGTAGTCGTGTTGATGACACGAAAATTGCTTTCATCCGTTGGTCTCAGAAAAATAGGGAAATATCACTTATACTGTGATAACTACTTCAGTAGTCCAGATTTATTTCTTCACTTGAAAGAAGTTGGTATTTTAGCTACCGGAACAGTCCGAGTAGATAGAGTCAAAGAGAAAATAACACTAGATAAGAAAGCAGAGAGAGGTACATATGTCGTGAAAGAAGAAAGAAATAGTGGTGTGACGAAACCCATCACAGATCGGCACGCTGGCCAAACCTCGCGCCATCTCTTGAGCCCGGGCGTAACCCCGCCATGAAGTCCGCTCCTCCCGGAGGAGGAACGGGTTTTTACCGGAGCGCACCTCCACCCGTTCTCCCCTACTGGTCGTGCCGCAGTGCGGCTCGAGAGTTCCCGAGGAACGGGCCTCGGCCACCGCCACCGACCTCTCTCTATACATCTCCCTATCGCTCTCGCTCACAGCCGCGACAGCTAGCCCGAGACGAGTCGGGGACGCACGAAGCACTTTTCAGCGCTCCGTGTCGTCCCCTCCCACCATGAAGACCCCGAGGACGGTGCTCGTCATCACCCCGAGTACGTCCCCAAGTAGGAGCCCGATGACGAACCCCTCTCTCGCGCGGGTAGCTCGAGCGCGCACGCGCCGGTTCGACGGCGCACCGCCGCGGAGAAAAATAGCAGGAGTAGTCAGTTAGTCTCGAGCAGTCGCGATAACAAAGAGCATCGGTGTACCGCCTGTCTTAATTCGTCTTTCGTCAACCTGCGTAATAAAGAGTATTTTCGCGAAATTGCGGAGTGGAGCTACTTCTCGACAAATCCTGAAGGATCAGCCCGACCGAGGTCGACGCCACTGCCAGCAGAGGAGGACGCCAGCAGCCTCATCTCCGAGGAAGGATACCCCGCTCACCCATAAGTAGACCCTTTTATTAATACCCCGCGAGTGTCAGTAATAGAGTCCCGGTCATCTTGAAAGAAGTCCCGCCGTCGCGAGATTAAAACCCGCGCCCCCGTCCCCCTTTTATATTCACGGTAAATTTAGAGAAATCTGCCTCGTCCTTTTCAGGGCGAGGTTATAGTGGAATGAATTTTATTACGATAATGGATTCCAAACCCGTATCCATCTTATCCACAGCAGCCGGAGTTACTCCGCTTCATAACGTTCGGAGATATTCGAAAGAAAGTCATTCGAAAGATGAAATTCCATTTACAATGGCTTTTAGATTATACAACAATTACATGGGAGGAGTGGATCAACACGATGCCCTTTGTAGCAATTTGCATTCATGTATATCTGGAAAAAAATGGACTTGGGCCGTATTTTGCAGATTGCTACAATCATCCATCACCAACGCCACTGTTCTTCAATTTTTTTTACGAGGCTGCCCGTTTTCGGAAGTGTTTCGTCGGAAGCGTTCGCCGGAAATTCGTGTGCGGCCGATCGCTCTGGGACGTTTTCTGATTGGCTGCTATCCTTTCGTGGCCTGTGCGAGCGGCCGGTTCGCGGTACCTTTCTTGTGACGCTGGAGTCCCGCCATCGGGTACCGTGCGCGAATGTACGAGTGAGTATGCGCGTTCGGCGAATCTTCGGCGATGATGGCGGCTGATCGTGTCAATGCGATGCGAAACCTTGAACCGGATGCATCTCCGTGATAGTGCTCACGCTGTGTACGTTCGAGTTCGAGAATTCGGGATGCTAACGAATCCAATATTACAGACGCCTGGGCGTGTTCTAGTAATATTGCGACCTTTAAACAACATCGAAAAATTACGCTCACGCTCGCGCGCGTTCCAGCCTTGTAGACACCCGCGCGCGTTCGAAGGAAAGAGAAATTACGCTCACGCTCGCACGCGTTCGAGCCTTGTAGAAGCCCGCGCGCGTTCGAAAGAAATTCTATAGCGCCGACAGGGGCCCCCGGCAACGTTACCGATATTGCGTCAGGCATGTAAAACACAATCAGGGGTTTTTATGCCGAAAGGCTTTTTCCCCTATGAGCAATAAAGGATCATTTCCACGCTCGCTCAAAGCCAAGGATTATTGTTTTCCGACCTAAAATCTTTCCCATCCTTATACAATTCAAACAACGGACTCGCTCTATGTTAGTGCGGGTTTGTCCGGTACGCGTATAACCTTTTTTTGGAAATCGCACAGGAATTGAGTTTCTCGATACAAAAGTCTCCTTTCGTTTCGTACATGTGTAGGCAGTCTGCCTTAAATACCACTTCCCCTAAATTTCTCTTGCAGGTCTTGACGATCAGACGGGGGTCATTTTCCGTCCACTTCATCCCTTTTTGTTGATCTTTGCAGTAAATCATTTGCAATTGAATTCTGGTGCAATGAAACTGACTGGTGAATCTGTGCAGGGAGCATTAGCTTTCTTAATCCCAAATTTCCGATTGAATGATTTTTGTTCGCCACCGCTGTGTAAATGGCCGAATAAAGATGATCAATTAGGGATATGGTTTGAAGTGGCTGCATATCTGTACAACTACAAAGATCCCAGAGCTCTTAAAAAATACGCGAAACTATGTTGCCATACATTTCACTACAATTTTAAAAAAGTGAAATCCGTCTGTAAAGATCATGTAGTCGATGCGGAAAACGGTATTAAAGACAACGATGTAATTGTTACGGAAAGTTCATTGCTTTTCAGTAGCAATGTCGAAAAAGACAATCATTCAGTACATGCGGAAAACGGTAATGAAGTCAACAATGTAATTGTTACGGAAAGTTCATTGCTTTTCAGTAGCAATGTCGAAGAAGCCAATCATTTAGTACATGCGGAAAACTCTGATTTCTCGGCAGACAGCGAAGGGATGTGATTGACTTATCAATTACAAATGAGTCGACTAAGGGTAGTTCGCGGCAATTAGACGGAAGTGTACTGATTCCGTCAACTTTTTGGCATGAAAATATTAAAAGACGGAACGGTCATTTACGACTAAAACCAGGGTGGACATCCAAATTCAATGCATTCGTTGCTGCAAAATATAAGTATTGTGTCTTTGGTTTCGATTGGTACAAGATTTTTTCTGCTACTGATCGAAACCATGGACCATACTTCTACGCAAACGCTTACTGCAAGAACTCTAGTTGCGTTCAATTTCGATTCCAGAGTGACGTTCCCATTGACAATCCGTTTCAAAATATTGAAAAAAAGTTCTTACCACCGGTAAGGTATTTCATACGAAAAGCGAATCACGTAGACGATTTGTAGCAGGTAACGATAGAAGCAAAGTAAGTCATGCCCTTGATTCGGAATCACCCAGTGCCTTAAAATTAGGCAAGATTTCGAAAGTAGCCAAAGATATCCTCGAAGCCGTTAAATGATGCTTAAATGATGCACCAAGCTTGCAAAAAATCTCGAGCGAAAAGAATACGAGGAATGATTTAGACAAAGATTTTTCAAATTTTACAAAGAAATTATCAGATCAGTTCGAAGAGAGTTGGGAGGGGAAATATTGAAAAGGTTATATTCAGCGATATTGCGTAAAACCTTTCAATATCACGATGTATAACGAAAAAGTCATAAGATATATGTTATCTTTAAAAGATCCGCAGTACAACTTTGATTCGACGGGAAAAGTTATCGCCCAACCATCTGGTTGTGATAAAACTGTCCTGTACTATGCCATGGTACTTCCAGGGAGTGGAGAATATGGGCCCTTCCAGTGTGGGAAATGATTTCATCAGAACATCACGTTACTGCGATATCGTAGGGTCTTACCGACTTCCGAGATGTGGTTGCAAAGATCACAACGCGCAACCCAATATTTCGATAAAGTAAGGTTGATCTTGGGTGATGCTAAGAGCGATGAATCAACCGGAAATCACGCAAGATCAAAACGGTAAATTATTTTAGAGAAATAGGGCGTTATAAAATTTTACACAACGAAGTATGCATTTTAATGAACCACACAATATTGACGATTTCATTACATTTTACTTTTACAGACGTAGCATTCAGTATAGATTATGGCACAGGTATCTATTGGTACCAATAATAATCTTGTACTGAATTTGGAGGCGGAAGGGCTACGTCTGGCGGACTTGCGGAGGACGGAGGAGTCAAGTCCGCCAGAACAAATGAGAAATCGATCGCACGTAACTAACTATATGGTGTTGACTCCCATCATAGATTACCTACCATATAATTTTGATACACCAGCCGTTCCAGTCGGCCGAGGTTTATATGCCTTTCGAAAAATCCAAAAAAAGTAAATTTTGCAAATCCGCAGGGGTACCAAAATTGATTATAGAATACCTATTTGCACCTATACAAAGAATATGCCCTTTACAAATTTTAGACAGAATGGGTTTTTCACTGTTATAAATAAATTAAATTAGCGCCGTTCCCGTCGGACGCGTTTTATATGCTTTCCGAAAAATAAAAAAAAAGTATATTTTGCAAATTTGCAGGGTACCAAAATCATAGAATACATAATATGTAATATACTAATATTATTAGTATATAAAACAATATGCCTTTTACAAAATGTAGACATAATGAGAAAGGCGCCATTATGATTTTTTTAACAATCAAAAACTAATTCTGTCTAAAATTTGTTAGTGGGATGTTGTTTTATATATGAAAAGGTGTATTACACAAAATTTTGATAAACCTGCGGACATGCAAAGTCTACTTTTTTTGGATTTTTAGAATAACATATAAAACAGCCGATCGGCCGGCCGGAACGGCGCCATTATGATTTTTTTTAACAATGAAAAACTCATTCTGTATAAAATTCGTCAGTGGGATAATGTTTTATGTAAAAAGGTGTTTTACAAACAAGGTGTTTTACAAACAAATGTTATACATCTAGGCATTTGCAAAGTATATTCTTTACGAATTTTTCGAAAATTTTACTCCTTTTGATGACGACGCCCATATGCAATCAATTTTTCATTTATATCATATATTATAAATATTATTTCGTCTAAAATGGAAGTCATAAATATATTTAATTCTTAATGACATATTTTTTAATTTAGTAATGGTAATTTTATTACTAATACACCCGATTTTATATATTTTGTACGTTCTTCCTCGCGCGTAAGTAGTAACAGTGGTTCTCAGTCGGCCGGCTGGAGCGCCTGCTCCCGGCCGATAGCTTCAGTCTCATCGCACTCGCACGACCCGTGGAACGCAACAACGGGTAAGAAGCAGTCTACCTTACCGACATCAGTTACTCTAGTTAGTACTAATCTTAAATATAACAATTATAAAGTAATAATCAATCCCACACTCGGCCATCCGACGACATCTGCCTCAGATGTCCTAATGTTCCGTGTCGGAATCGTCTTCCAGCGGTTCACCGCGGAAGTCCACCCATAGTTTCATATGATCCGCTGCGGTTGACGTTTCACGAGGACCATCACCAATTCCTATTTTCTTTACCACATAGCGATCATTGCGCAGTACTTTCATCACTTGGTACGGCCCTAAACATTTTTCGCGAAACTTCATCCCAGGACCACCTTGGGTACGCTGTATAGCTACAAGGTCATCTTCCTTGTAAACGTGTGGTGACTTCCGTTTCTTGTTATATCCTCGCTTGTTCTCTGACTGAATTTTAGAGATTGCTTCGTGAGCATTTTCTTGCAACTCGTATCGCTTTTCTTGAAATTCAAGAATGGCTTCCTTTTCCGAGATCTCCTGTATCTGCAGATCCTCTTTCAATCTCATTTTGGTACCAAATTGAAGAAGAAACGGCGACATTCCTGTGCTTCGACTCGGTACATGATTGAGGAATTGTTGCGCGCGCTCTACGAATCAGTGCCATTCTTCAGGTCGAGGTGCTGACATTTTCGTTAGAAGCGGGATAAGAATCCTATTAACCCGCTCCACTTCACCATTTCCGCGCGGCACACCAGTTACGATGAAGTCATGTGTTATATTTACCTGCTTGCAGTAGTTCAAAAACTCGTTTGAAGTAAAGGCTGGTCTTTCATCCGATATGATTCGTCTTGGATTTCCAAAAACTAGGGACTATTTTGTCAAACGGTCAACGACTTCGGCTGTTCCAGTACTCCGTGTCGGGTATAGCCACACAAACTTCGTAAATGAATCAATCACCAGAAAGATGTGTTAATAACTTTTTCGAGTCGATGCCAATGGACCCATGTGGTCGATGTGATGGGTATCTATAGGCGCGTTCTTCTCGAGGGGATGAAGAAAACCATTTTTATTACCTTCTTTTCTTTCGGCAAGGATACACGCAATACAATTGTGGATTACTTTTTTGATTTTAGTCTGCATACCTCTATACCAGTAGTCGTTTTTTAATAATTGCATTGTTTTTGGAACCGAAACCGCACTCATGTGCTTGATGAATTACTGATCCTTGCATCGATTTTGATACAACAATCAAGGGCACATCACCTACCATCTTGTATAGTAAGTCATTGATTACACTATAGCCGTCGACTTTCTTCTAGCTGACTCGATCTAGAAGTGCCTTAAGTTCCTCGTCTTCGCGTTGATTCTTTCGAAGTGCAGCCGTCACTCCGGACTCACTAGCTTCCATTATCATCGTAGCTGGCAAGGGATTCCGGCTTAGGGCATCGACGTGACGCATATTTTTTCCCGGTCGATGAACAATGGCGTCTTAGTCTTCTAGTAGTGGTGCCCATCTTGCATTCTGTGCGTTTAGTTCCTTCATTTTTAATGTTTGCGTGAATGCCTTGCAGTCCGTGACAATAGTAAACGGAATCCCTAAGAGGTAAACCCGAAACTTCTTCAAAGCTTTGACGATCGCTAACACTTCAAGTTTACAGCTATCGTACTTCTCCTCAGCTGGTGTCGTTTTCCCACTGGCATAGTAAACTGGGTGGAAAACTTCGACTTCTTCATTTCGTTGAAAAAGTATTGCTCCGAATCCTAACGCGGAAGCGTCTGTGTGAAGTTCGGTTTCCGCGTTCGAGTTAAATAGCTGCAGAACTGGCCTTGCACAGAGTGATCTCTTTAATTACATGAAAGCGCGTCCTTGTTCTTCTTCCCATCGGAATGTTACACCGTCCTTCAGCAAATCTGATAGCGGTCGAGCAATGATTGCGTATTGGGGAATGAATTTATGGAAAAATCCCGTTAACCCAAGGAAAGATTGTATTCCTCGCGTACTAGTCGGCGTAGGGAAGTGTTTTACATCATCTGTATTCACGTCACCAGGTGAAATCTTACCTTCTTCAATGATGTGACTCAAATAATCAACTTTAGACTTAAGGAATTGACATTTTTTCCAATTTATAGCTAGACCATGATCGCTCGACGTTTTTAAGACTAATCGGAGTCGTTGCAACCCTGTTTCGTACTCGTTTGTTGCGATAATGAGATCGTCCATGTAAACGATTATGATTTCTGATTCTATCATTTCACGGAAAACTGCGTGTACGAACTTCGCGAAATACATTGACGTCAAGTTTGATTCGATGCACTTCTTAAAAGTGCAACGCATGTAAACATATGTAAACTACCTGTCAAAGGATAGAAATATAACCAAAAAAACGTTGGTCGCCATCAACGTGCAGGGTCCCGTGCTACACCAAATTGCAAATATCATAGTAGATATCTTCCTTGAACAATTTAAATACATTTAGCAACATTCCCGAGCGTGGGAGCTTAAAATAGGCCGAAATATAACCAAAAAACGTTGGTCTTCATCTACGTGCAGGGACCCGTGCTACGCCAAATAGGAAAATATCATAGTAGATATCTTCTTTAAACAAATTAAAAACATTAAGCAACATTCCCGAGCGTGGGAGTTTAAAATATATCTACTATGATATTTTCCAATTTGGCGAAGCACGGAACCCCGCACGTTGATGACGACCAACGTTTTTTGGTTATATTTCGGCCTATTTTAAACTCCCACGCTCGGGAACGTGGCTAAATGTATTTAAATTGTTCAATGAAGATATCTACTATGATTTTTTCCAATTTGGCGTAGCACGGGACCCTGCACGTTGATGACGACAAACATTTTTTGGTCATATTTCGGCCTATTTTAAACTCCCACGCTCGGGAATGTTGCTAAATGTATTTAAATTGTTTAAAGAAGATATCTACTATGATATTTTCCAATTTGACGTAGCACGGGACCCTGCACGTTGATGACGACAAAAGATTTTTTGGTTATATTTCGGCCTGTTTTAAACTCCCACGATCGGGAATGTTGCTAAATGTATTTAAATTGTTCAAGAAAGATATCTACTATGATATTTATCTTCTTTAAACAGTTTAAAAACATTAAGCAACATTCCCGAGCGTGTGAGTTTAAAATATAACTACTATGATATTTTCCTATTTGGCGTAGCACGGGACCCGCACGTTGATGACGACCAACGTTTTTTGGTTATATTTCGGCCTATTTTAAACTCCCACGCTCGGGAATGTGGCTAAATGTATTTAAATTGTTCAAGGAAGATATCTACTATGATTTTTGCCAATTTGGCATAGCACGGAACCCTGCACGTTGATGACGACAAAACGTTTTTTGGTCATATTTCGTCCTATTTTAAACTCCCACGCTCGGGAATGTTGCTAAATGTATTTAAATTGTTTAAAGAAGATATCTACTATGATATTTTCCAATTTGACGTAGCACGGGACCGTGCACGTTGATGACGACCGACGTTTTTTAAACTCCCACGCTCGGGAATGTTGCTAAATGTATTTAAATTGCTCAAGGAAGATATCTACTATGATATTTTCCAATTTGGCGTAGCACGGGACCCTGCACGTTGATGACGACCAACGTTTTTTTTGGTTATATTTCTATCCTTTGACAGGTAGTTTACATATGTTTACATGCGTTGCACTTTTAAGAAGTGCATCGAATCAAACTTGACGTCAATCGAAATACGCGGGCGAATTACGGAGTCCGAATGGCATTTTATTAAACTCGTAATGCCCTCCCGGAACACTAAAGGCCGTATATTTTTTACTGTCCTCCTCTACGTCCACTTGGAAAAACCTGTCTGTTAAATCAAGCGTCGTATATACCGTCGCGCCTAGTAACATATCAATCTGTTCGTCCACGTTTGGTGGAGGAAAACGGGCTTTTACCATCTTACTGTTCAATTTACGAAAATCAACGCGTATTCTCAATTTTTTTTTCTTTCGCGACAGAACTACCGGGCTTACTATCGCTATTCGCTGAACAATCTGCCGCAATATGTCCAAAATGACACCGAAAACACTTTACACCTTTCGAATTGTTATTGCACTTGCTTGATTTGTGTCCAAGTTCGTCGCAGTTGTAGCAGTGGAGACTATTTTGTCGCTTTGTAGATTTTGGTGCTTCGATCCCAGTTGCCTTCCTCTCGAGGACATCTCGTTGTTCTTTACGGTGTTCGTCCAAATTGTATTTCCCCCGATCGCCTCGTTCTTTCAGTTTACTACCTTCACTTGACGATTTTTTAATTTGTTCGTAGGTACGTAATCGCTCTTTGCGCACTTTGTAGGTACGCGCTCCGTACAATACAACTTTGTAGTTGCTATCACTCGCTATGCCATCAATAATGTACTGAATGACAGCATCTACTTCTACGGTTCCTCTGGACGCAAGCTCCTTCATCGCTAAATAATATTCCCGAACGGACTCGTTTCTCTTCATTTTTCGTCCGAGTATCTTGTGGAGTTCTGCACTGTTCACGTGTTCTTGGAACTCGTCGATTAAAACTCTTTTCAACTTGTTCCACGTTTTTATGACGCCTTCATTATGCAAAAATGTTTTTGCTATACCAGTCATCATTTTTTTCACAAAAATCAGTTTTTGTAACTCGGACCACTCAAACAGATTTGACAGGTCTTCGAAGTCCGCTATCCATCGACGAATTGGGTACAAGTCGGTTCCATCAAAAGGGCGGATTGAGTCTTCGACATCTTTAAAATTGAGTTCGAAGAGATGAGTACGTTTATTCCTTTGTCTCACGCCATCGGCGTGTTCCCCGTCGCTCTCGACGTTCTCAACGTCATTTTGGTGTCGTCTTCTTCGTTCTCGTTCTCACTTTCCTCGTCACCTTCGTCTTTTTTCACAAGCATGTTAATGTCCATAAGTGCGTGAATAACTTTTTGTCTTAAGTCTTATTTAGTTCCCGAGGAATCTAAACTTAGGAGATTGCAGATCGATGTCAAATCTCCAAGTGAGAGCCCCGTCTCATTGTTCAGCTTTGCCTGAAACTCGCTCGACCCTTCCGCAAATGTGAATCCAGAGAACTCACGTACATTTTGTCTACTTTCTCTGTCGCCTTCTTCTTCAAAAATCAGCTTGTGCAAAGCTTGAATTGCCAGACGAGTAGCAGTTCTGATTTTGTCTCGCACTTCCGGAATTTGGCCTAAACTTTCCATTATTGTAGCCGCGGTCAAACTTTTGTCTTTTTTTTTACTTTCCGTTTCACCACACAGGAAAAAATAGCGGAGAGCGTGGGGTCACTACCATCGTCGCTTTGCCGCGCGTTTTCTTTCTACTCCGCGACGCGTCGCTCTACGTGGCTATGGCCGGTTCTACCACAGAATTCTAGAAATTTCGCATTCGGCTTTAATTCCTATGCGGTTACAGGAATGCGTTTTAATTGTCACCTTTGTTATCACTTTCGACACTGTGAAACTCGCGGATATAATTCAAATGCGATCGTATTTTCACTCGTATAACGCCTTTAACTTACGTCGTTTTTTCGTCGAGCTTCTTTTCTTCCGTCTTCAATCACCGCAGCTTTGAAGTTTCGCACGGCTTTATTTGGTTTTTCCCGTCTTTCGAACTTTACCGTCTTACATCTTTGTAGGGATTTCCGTTCGCGTCTTCGAAGTATCAACTTTGCGATATTTTCTTTCGTCGTTCATCTTTCGTCCTTCGTCAGATCCCGGATGAGCCCCCAATTGTAGGATTAAATTAATGTACCCGACAAAGTTCTTTTAATGTATGTCTGCGTTTATTACAAAAGAAAACGTTAGAGGTTAGATTGACACGATGCGACCCGTACAAAAGGGGGGACGCAGTCGCAGGACGTAAGAAGCAGTCTACCTTACCGACATCACTTACTCTAGTTGGTACTAATCTTAAATATAACGATTATAAAGTAATAATCAAGCCCACAATATATTAACCCTCCTGTACGCCACGACAAGTATACTCGTCCAAACTACATTGTTCCCTTATGGGAAAAGAAAAACTGGTGCACAGGAGGGTCAACAAAAAAAGGAAACGGATATCGCGCACGGGGTGTTAACAATAAAATAATACTGGTGGATCCAAAAATTCGACTCGAAAATGAAGTTACTTTCGAAATGACCCGGATAAATTAATTACAAAAGAAAAATCTAAATTAAGTGCAAAACAGGTTGATATAAAATTACGCAATGGTTGGTGAACTTACGATAATTATTCGCCTACACGGTTCACTAAAATCTTTCGTACGCAAATCCCTAATTTCCGAACGTGTGCACACACCGTAATTACTAATAGAAAATAACGCAAACTCAAAAAATAATCAAAATCGAGAAAATTCCACTCTAATTAGTAATTAAATCAATACAATTGATTTCGAAATTTTTTAGATATCTATTCAACGCAAGCAAAAACGAAGTATAGTCCTCGTTGACACCCTGCACCTTGACCCCCAAATTTACCCCTTCCATTATCGCGAATATGTCCGAAATCTTGTTCGCGAACGTCGGCAATCCAAATAGGAAAGACGACAAACGGGTTAAAGCTAAGCAGTATCAGTATTGAAAATCGAATTAGCGGTTCTCAATAAAAAATCGAGTAAGGCATGGGCGCAAGCACAGGTGATAGCGTAGGAGGCCAAATGGCAACCGTTGAAATCCGACGATCGTCTCCGAGGTGCAACAAGAAAAAACAGGTGTGCGAGAGAGAGGACGACTCTACACCTATTGCATACGCACACTATTGTATCTTAGATAATTCGCGCCTTACTTCGCTGATCCGCCCACGATCGCCGGCACTGAACTGACTTGGATGGATGTGTGCGTCTGTGACGTCACGAGAGAGTGCGAGTAGCACCGACATATCGCAAGTGATTTACGGACACTTCATCGTAGCCTATTTCATCGTCCCCCACTTCATAGCCTTCCGTTTCATCGTCTGGACACTTTATCCTCTGGACACTTCATCGTCTACGACACTTCATCGTCTGGACACTTCATCGTCTGGGACATTTCATCGTCCGGGACACTTCATCGTCGGAGACACTTCTTCGTCTAGACATTTAATCGTCTGGGACACTTCTTCGTGCACCAGGTGTTCAGGCTCGCCGATTACAGGGTCTAGGTGGTGCGCTCCGTAGCTTTTTATGATATTAGCTATTCTACGTGCACTGGGTATTTAGGGTCAACGATTACGTGGTCTAGATAGTGCGCTCCGTAGCTTTTTATGTTATTAGCTCCAATACGTGCACCAGGTGTTCGGGGTCGCCGATTACGGGGTCTAGGTAGTGAGCTCCGTAGCATTGTATGTTATTAGCTCAAATACGTGCACCAGGTGTTCAGAGTCACCGAATACGGGATCTAGGTAGTGCGCTCCGTAGCTTTTTATGTTATTAGCTCAAATACGTGCACCAAGTGTTCAGGATCACGGATTACGGGGTCTAGGTGGTGCGCTCTGTAGCTTTTTATGTTATTAGCTATTCTATATAATTTCCCGGAAAAAATTTCCCCTGGAAAAAATTTCCCCATGGGGAACGGATTCACCGTTGTCCCTATGTCATGGGGGGGGGGGGGCTTCGCCCTCCATACCCCCTTCTTATACTAACTGATCGTAACTAACCCCCTCAGGGTGTTGTAAGGTTTGCGAACCCACGTGCGACTCGGAGAGCTGGGATCCACCGTTGTCCCTATGTCCTGGGGGGCTCCGCCCCCAGACCCCCCTTTTTATAATAACCTAACCTCCAACCAATAGATGTGAGTAGACCCACGTGAAAAATGCATCCCTCCGGATATACCATGGGATGGTTAATTGATTGTATGCACAATTTTTTTTTCCAATGGAGGGCAATAAGTAGAGGAGGGTGGCCCAATGCCGACCGTGATAGGAGATATAGAGCAGGGGGTAGTAGGTACAACCCGATTGGATTTGGTCGACTTTCCCCTACTTATTGCACTACAAGCTCCCCGAGTCACACGTGGCGTCGCAAACCTTACAACACCCTGAGGGGGTTAGTTAGGTTCAATTAGTACAAGAAGGGGGTCTAGGGGGCAGAGTTTCCCCATGACATAGGGACAAGGGTGGATTCAATCTCTACGAGTCCATATATACCTGCGATTCGCTGGTGCACGTATTTTCGCTAATAACATAAAAAGCTACGGAGCGCACTACCTAGATCCCGTAATCGGCGACCCCGAACACCTGGTGCTCGTATTTGAGCTAATAACATAAAAAGCTACGTAGCGCACTACCTAGATCCCGTAATCGGCGACTCTGAACACCTGATGCACGTATTTGAGCTAATAACATAAAAAGCTACGGATCGCACTACCTAGACCACGTAATCGGCAACTCTATACACCCAGTACACGCAGAAGAGCTAATAACATAAAATTCTACGGATTCCACCACCTACCCCGTAATCGGCGACCCTGAAGACCTGGTGCACGTAGAATAGCTAATAACATAAGAAACTATGAAGTGTCCCCGATGACGATGAGCCCCGGACGAACAAGTGTCCCGGACGATGAAATGTCCCAGACGATGAAGTGTCCCAGACGATGAAATGTCCGAGAGGATGAAGTGTCCCAGACGATGAAGTGTCCCAGACGATGAAATGTCCCAGACGATGAAGTGCCCCAGACGATGAAGTGTCCCAGACGATAAAATTTCCCAGACGATGAAGTGTCCAAGACGATGAAGTGTCCAGACGATGAAGTGTCGTAGATGATGAAGTGTCCAGACGATGAAACGGAAGGCTATGAAGTGGGGTACGATGAAATAGAATACGATTAAGTGTACTGGTACCGTCGCAAGTAGAGACCGATCATAAACAAAAGAAATTAATTGCGGGTCTATTAATTAGTCCAAATATTCTTTGAAAAGGGACACGGCTATATAATAGCAAAGGACAAACGAAATACTTTTAATTGCCGATATTCGCGAAGTGAATATCCGAAAAAAAATGGGATGTGATTTTTAATGTTTTTCAGGAACAGGACGGATTGGCGATATTTCGTCATAATATTATATACGTCTTAAATGAGCAAATCACGATGTTTCGGTTATGGTGGTAAAGACGGAAAAATGATTAGATCACATGACATATTTATTGAAAAAAGTAATACATATATTTTTTGTAGATTTTTCTTTATCGATGCATGTAGATTGTTCAACTCCTGTCAGAAGTTCTGTTCGCTGATTGGTTGGCCCCCAGTTTTCGTCTTAACTTATATCAGAATGTAATCTACGAATTTTTCTTCCGTATAAACACGGAATGTCCAATTATACTGGAACAATGTTAACTATGATGTATGTTTCATTAGCTGGATGTTATTTCAGCTAGATAAGATAATATGTTGTGTAATGAAATGAAATTTATAGTTTTAGTGTTATAATTGTCTGTTATAAAAATAAAAATAATAACATACAATAAAAAATAATGAACAATAAAAGACAATTTAAATAATAAAATTCCAGTAATTTGACGTTCCAACCCTAATTCGGGTCCTCTTCAGAAAGAGAGTGAAAAAAACCGCTGGAAATTGGCCGTATGAATACAATTCGCAGAACATAGGAATGTGTATGTATACTTTTTAATACTGTTAACAACTGGTGGAAGGGCTTTAAATCAAACACACGATTTGATCGGCCACACGAAAAAATCAATTATTTATTCCGATCAGTGCCGGTGACGATCCGATCGCGACGCGGACTTCCTAACCCGACGACGTCCCGAGACGTACTCTCTCAACCTGATCGTGACTTTTTCACATCTTAGTTCGATTTTTCAAACTCTCGAAGATTTAAATAGACTGCACCGTCATTTTATATATCGATATTATAATATTCGAATTACAAATAATTTTATCGAGATCGTAACCATTTTGAAGGGCCTTTTACATAATTTTCCTAAATTTCGGTAATGCTCGGTAATTTTCATCTCTTAATCATCACTTAAGTACAAGTCCAGCATACGCGCATGACCGAAAATTCTCTAAAAAAAATGATGGCGCAGTTTATGGGTGAACCCATACTGCTTTGCTATAAGTTTGTACAGCGAACCACGAACGGGGCGTGGCAAAGCGGCGGTTCCATTTCCTTTTTTTTTTTATTTTAAAAAAATTTTTTTTTATTACTTTTGTATTACTTTTTTTTTTGCGTTTTAACTTTTATTATTTTTTTTGCTTTTGTGGTTTTATTAATTTTGTTCAGTTTTCTTTTTTCCCCTCAGTTTTGTTTATGACGTGCTTACAATTGTGATTACACGGACTTCCATCATTACAATTTTCACAATATATTGCTACAATTATTATCTTATTACTTATACTATCTTATTATTATACTATTTCTTCTAAAATTTTAGTTATACCTAATTCAATATTTCAATTTCAATACATTCGTAACTTAGTTAACACACTTATTTCATACTGACCAGTTTTCGTTCATACCAATTTTCGCTCTCTGTTTATTAATTCTCAGATATCTACAGATACATTCATTAGGTTCTCTCTCTCTCTCTCTCTCTCTCTCTCTCTCTCTCCCTCTCTCTCACTGCTTCTATCATTTTCATCCATTCATACCCTCTTCCATCTTCATGTAAAACATCCACTCTCTTCTTCCCTTCTCTTTTCGTTACCTCACAATCTTCCATCATACGTTTTATATCCTCTCTATCTTTTCCGCGTACTCTACACTTTCTCTCTGCTTCATCCAACCAGTACATATTCCCCCTTTCTTCATTACCACATCTCCACCTCGCAATCATCAACACTCTCTTTCCCTCTCTCCTTTTACTTTTCTTTACTCTGGAGTAATTCGTACACGATTGTGAATTTCTAACCTGTTCCCCCCTTTGCTGCCGGTCTACTTCTATATATCTCTCTCTCTTAGCCTCTCCCATTTTCCTCGTCCACACTCGTTCAAAGCGTCCGCGCTTACCCCTCCTCTCCATAGATACTCCATTCTCTCTATGCTCTCCCTTGTCCGACATTCCTTTCGTCTTTCTCTTTCCTCCTTCCTCCGCTCTATCGTACTTTCTTTTCCTATTTCTCCTCCTTCTCCCTTCTGTAAACGCCCTTCATATTTTCCCGCCCTCCACCCCGTTTCCACCCTCATTGTATTCCTTTTCAATTCCTCTCTTACTATATATCCCGCAATACTGCTCTTGAATCCTAGTATCCACCTCAAATACTTTTCTTGTAAGGCCTCTATTTCTTTCCATTCCTTGAACCCCCATATCCACCCCATATAAAAATATTCCTTTCACAATACTGTCAAATAGCTTCAATCTCCATTTTATATCCCCCTTAAACGTTCTTTCACCGTAACTCCATATCCATCCCATTGCCACACTCGCTCTTCTAATCCTATCCCTCACATGTTTCCTTTCCCCTCTATATCGTGACACCCAATACCCTAAATATTTGTATTCCTTCACCTCTTCTGGCCTTTCCTTTCCCCACCACCAGTACCTTTCTTTCTCCCTTCCCCCTTTCTTTCTAAACACCACAACTTTTGATTTATCTGGGCTCAATTCTAATTTCTTCACTTTTAAATACGTATCATCGCCCTTAACCCTTCTTCTTCTTCCACTACCACTACAATGTCATCAGCATACTCCAACGACCACACTTTATCTCTTCCTACTCTCACCCCTCCTATCCCTTTTCTTAATTCCTCTTCTATATCCGCCATATAAATATTAAAAAGAGTTGGACTTAAAGGGCATCGGGTCTATTAATGAATTCCCATGCCTGCGCTTCTGTTGATATCTTTTCTATTTCTTCCTCCTCTCTTTTCTCTATGATCAGCTTCTTTCTGTTCTCATATGTCCCTATATTCCCTTCTTTTCTTCAGAAACTCCTCGCATCCTGACTTTTTCCTCCTATATTTCCTTCCCACCCTGTTTACCTCTTTCTTTT
Organism: Trichopria drosophilae; assembly: GCA_030407085.1. NCBI lineage: Eukaryota > Metazoa > Arthropoda > Insecta > Hymenoptera > Diapriidae > Trichopria > Trichopria drosophilae. The sequence goes on from CM059583.1 coordinate 160,595,943, forward strand.
TCTCCTTACATTCTCTATCACACCATGGTAGCCATCCTATCCCTTTCCCTCCCCCTCTTCTCTTCTTTTTAACTGCTCTTCTCAACCCTTCCTCCTTCCACATCATTTTTTCCCATACTATCCACTGCATATTTCTCCTAAAAGTTTCTATCTCATCTTCTGACCAATCCTGAATCATCTCTATCTTCTTTTCCTTTTCCTTCTCCTCCCTTTCATATCCTTTTCCCAACTTTATTATCATTGGATGATGATCCGATTCTACCCTGCAGCCTATTTCAAAGGACCTAATTTTCTCCTCTGCCTCCCAATTTACAATTCCGAAAACTAATACTGATCTCCCTCCTGCTTTTTCATAGGTCCATCTCCCTCTTCATCCCCTTCTTTCCACCTATTAAGTATCACACAACCCCTCTCTTCCACCACTTTAAACAACTCATACCCCTGTTTGTTTATCACTGCATCTTTTGGTCGCCTTTCTTTCCCATTTTCTACTTGTTCTTCCCCCCTCTGACCTCCCCACCCACCTTCCCACCCAATTCTGGCGTTACTATCATCAAATTATCAAATCATCCCCCTCTTCAATCATCATTCCCAATCTATGTAAATCTTCTGTACTTCCTTCCTTATTATAGACTGTTACAATTCTCCACGTTTCTTTATCTATAATCGCCTCCCTCTGCTGTATCCCCTCTACTTCCTCCCCACTCACATTTATCTCTTCTATTTCCTTCCTTATCCCCGTTATTACCCCCCCCCCCCCCCCGCCCCATTGCTCGACCCTTTTTCTTTTCTCTCCTCGCTGGCTGGCATTTCCATCTCCACCCTTCTGGCATTTTCTCTTTTAATTTCCCCCAACCTGCTTGTTCAGGAGAGTGAAAGGAACTTTTTTAATAAATTGATGATCAAACTGTTGAACTTATTTTTCTTTATTTGCGTGATCACAAACACGTGGCGCGTCACTGCTGTAACTGGTGTTTCCCGCTCAGACGCTGAACGAAGACTGACTGCCGAAGCATGCACGATTCGCGAAACCTCGAGAGACGGAGGAGGGGATTGGTCACTTAATATATATTCCCGCTAATTTCTTATGCATATATTTAATTACCCGTGATGCATTGTTTTCGTCGCTAGGATTCCATCGGTTGAACTGTAACTATCTAAACCCGAAAGGCCAGCGCTCCTCTCACGTGGGGGTCAACGAATAATCTTAGGCTATCACTCATCATTATCGGCAATCACGTGGACTCTTGGCCTGGAGTGTGCCTGGCATGGTCCGCACCTCTTAGGCTCAATCCATGGGGTATTAGGTCCATACCCTTTCCCACCATATAGTCGAAGAACGCCACTTCAAGCGAAGGAATCACTTGCGCTTAATAAATTAATATTTATTTTATTAAATTCAACGTCTAATAATTTCGCGTTACCCATCCTACTTCGTCGAACCACTGCTTCTTCTACCCATGTCTCCGTCAATCTAATCACGTCGTACTCTTTCACGAAGTTCCAGAAATCTACTTCTTTTCTTTTTAACCCTGCTATATTCCAGAAACCCCCCTTTTTAACCCTGCTATATTCCAGATAACACTTCTATTCTCCCCTTCTTCGGTCTCTCTTTCTATCTTTTTCCTCTCCTCCCGACTTCTTCTTCCCACTTTTCCTTTTCTGCTGTGAGCACGTTTCATTAAAAAGTTTTTTCATTCATACATTTACACACATCGTATACTCTTTCTCATTCCTCCATGCTTTTCCAAAACCCACGTTCACATGCTCAGCCCTCTCTTTCTGTCTCTTTACCCATACCCTAATCTCTTTCTGTCTTTCTCTTTCATACTTACTTAAATCGTCGTCTACATACACTTTCGTTCCTATCAATTTAATTTTATTCAACATGATTTATTTTCTGTCATCTAAACTATTTAATTTCACAATCAAAACACTTTCATTCATTCTGTTTCCAATCTTAAACGCTTCTCTTATTTTTATTTATTTGTCTAATCCCCCTAATTTTTTCAAAACCCCCACCGCAGCGTCTTTAACATTTCACCCCTCTACTTCTACCCGCCTCATAACTGCATTGAATCTTCTTTCTCGATCTTCTCTTCTTTTTTCTATTTCTTTTACTCTTCTCTTCAGTTCTTCATTTTCTTCTTCTAGCTTCCTCCTCTTTTCTTTTTCTTCCTCCTTGAATTCTTCAATTTCTAACTCAGCTTCTTTTCTAATTCTTTCATTTCTTCCTTTAATTCCTTTTTTATATCCTTGATCATTTCTTCTTTCTGCTCCTTTAGTAACTTTTTCATCATTAACTCAATTTCCTTTAGATTTGCCATTTTTTTGATAGACCAGTAGCTAGTGACCAAAAAATGTGACTGATTTCTTCGCGTATGTAAATTAAATGGGGAAGTTGTATGGGTAGTTCGTGAACTTTAAGCGAATAATTAATCCACATTCGACTGCAGCGATGTTGCTTTGCGTAATAACTGTTTGTAACAAAAACTCTTTTTTTGAACGATTAGTTAGCGTATGCCAAATTTTATTCTTAAACCAAGCAAGAACTAATTTGCATACGATTTCCATGTGCAGGAAATTCTGAATAATTTTTTTATCCTCGCGAAAAAAAATAAACATTTCGAGCAATGGCTTCGTGTATGCCATTTCGCAATCTTCTGTTTGTTGATATGAAAATCACGAAATAGTACTTTTCGGTCCTAGGCCGTAAAGTTCAATATTACGGACCGAGTGGAGATTGTGCATCCGAGGGCTGGCGAAGCCGGTCCGAGGATCGCACTATCTCCAAACCGAGGTCGTAAAATTTTACGGCCGAGGAGCGAATACTAGTTTTTGATACACTGTTCGCAAAAGTAGGCACTTTAACGATTATTTTTAGTCCGTAAAGTGCAGAAATCAGTCCGTAAAGTCTACTTTACGGACACGTGTATCAAAAAAGAACTTTACATACGATTTCAGCGTGCACATGTGTTTGTGGCGATTTTTTAAACTGCAAAATTTTTTCTAATAACTTGGAATGAATAATTCGTGTATGCCGTTTTCACTGACTGTCAGACATAATATATATATGTAAGACAAAGAATTGCATACACTTTGAAAATGTTTAAGTTATTGGCATACGCAAAATTAAATTATAAACTAGTGTTGGCGTGGTGCCTCGCTCGCTTCGCTCGCTCAGAAACTTCGACCCAGTAGAGAGTCGGCTATTCCTTAATACTCGTTTGTCTACTAACAGCTTTCAATTATATTATAAAATTATATTGATATTTGGGGGTCCAATCATATTTAGGTCCAAGTGGCCTCGATAGATATGTTACAACAATATAGTGTTTTTTATATGTATAAAAATTGAAAATGAGCATTTTCAAAACTTTGACCCCGACAACAGGCCAGCCGATGTATTAATAAATAAAAATTGCAAAACACTTACTTCATGCACTTGTATTGTAATAGACTATTCGATGCATATTGCATGTTTGCAGTGTTTTACTAATTACTGTCTGTATCATTATGATCTTATATACACAATATGTGACGCGTTCTGAAGAAAGGGACCTAAGCGTCCGAACGATAATTATGCAGGAGAGGGAAAAGATATGCTACCAACGGCTCAATTTTCAATATTTTGCGCTGAAATTTTCAGCATATCTTCCTAACTCGAGTTAGTAGTGTACAGAAAGAGAGTAAGAGATATCGGAAACACTGTGCCGCAGTATCGCCTCTTCTTTTCCCTCTCCTCATAATTGCCGTTCGGACGCTTAGGTCCCTTTCTTCAGAACGCGTCACATATATATACATATAATTCGTCAAAGATATCTTGAAAGTGTCGAAAACATCTCTGACGCATATCTTTTAGATACTATAAGACATCTTTTAGATATATCGAAATAGTTATTTTCGTATCAAGGGCGTAAAAGAACTTATGCGCCCATAGGTGATCACCGCGCCCGAGAGGCTGGCGAAGACTACCCCTGGGGATAGGGGGTCGAAACGTCGAAATTTTATGGAAAACTATAGGGTAATTTTTTTGCCGTGGCGACCAAATTCAATACTTTTTCAGACAATAGTCATAAGCATTTTAAACCAGTTTTTATGGCATTATCCTTGACTTTATGAAGAAAATGCATAAAACCTTTTTTGTAGAGAATTTCATTCTCTATCTTTTTTGTTTGAAACATTTTTTAATAAAATTTGTATTTTTCAGAATAAATGCAAAAAACTACGAAGAAACTTAATTGGGGCTAATTTTTTTTAGTAATGGACGGATGGATCTTCGCCCAAAATCTAATTAGATCTGAGTTAGGCCAAGACGCGTATTTAAAAAAAAAATTGTGTCAATACGATTATCCGTTCGCGAGTTATCGCGAGACAAAAAAACGTACGTACGGACGTACGTACGTACAAGATCACGGACACAAATTTTGTTATCGTTGATTTGGGTTCCTTAGGGTCTGAAACGTCGACATTTGATGAAAAATCAATATATAGGGTAATTTTTATGCACGAAGTGACCAAATTCAATACTTCGTCCAGACTTAGTCTGGGTCGAAGTAAAATGTGAACAGCACATGAGGTTTTACAATAACAGTTACAAAATTTCAGTGCATTTGTACAGTATTTTGGGCAAATTTAATTCGATTTAAACAATAAATGCATTTTTCATTGGTAGTGCATTTGCAATTTGTAATTTATCACACCTCTCCTCAACAAATTCAAGTGTAATAAAATTGACAACTCAAAAATGACAAGGCATATTTTCAAGTACACAAAAAGTAGTAGAATGCATTTTTATTTGAAATCCTAGCTGCTCCCCTTCTCAAAATATCAGCGAAAAGGTTAATTTTTAATTAAAAATTCAGTTTACTTTTAATTATATCCATATATTCAAATATTTCTCGATAACACTTATGTTTGTATATGTACTCATGCTTAGTATACGTACGTATAAGTATATATTTACATATTTATTCAATTGCGAATGTAAAATTCGATTTTACGCATGAAGCGCGCAAGAATTGCGTTAAAACGAATATTTCGAATAGAAGGTGTGAAATGAGTAGTTTGTCGAGTTCAACTATTATTTCTGTTAAAATAACTGAATTTTATTTAATCACATTCACCCTGTTTACACCGATAATTGACAATCGTACTCTTTAACCTTACTAAAACTGTCACGTTTAGGTTACTTATTATAATTATTTTAAATGTTATACGTTTTTATTACTATCTGCGAAATTGAGGTATTTCAAGATCAACAGCGATGGCGAAATTCTCATCCAAAAACACGTCGATAGTTCGTTCAAGTTGGAGGACTCGAAATATCCATTGGCTTGGTGCAATACCTGTCGTATTACTATTAAAGAATTCGAAAAAGGAATTACCAAGAGGCCCAAAATTCGAATACCCAATTATGAAGATATACAGGGTCATCGAAAAGTATCGGACCCCCCTAATATCTTCAGTTAGAATGCACTTAGGAGAAAATGTCCAATAGCAAAGTTGTATGGTTTCAAGCGGGGAGTAAGATGATGACCTTGACTTTGACCTTGACCATGTCCTTCAAGGTCATTTCAAGGTCAATCTTATTTTTTTAAATAGAACCCCCTACATTTTATTGCAAATTCTTATAGCTTATCTCGAGACCTTTCCAAAACACTATAATAAAATATTTTTTTATTAAATACTTTTTGAGTTATAAAGGTTTGAAGTTAACAATTTTTTGACACAAAATGTAGAATATCTTGTAAAATATTATTTAGTTTTCAGTAATCATAACCTTAATACTTTTGTGCGCGGAATAATGAGACCAATTAATTGGTTTAAAGAAAATACATTAATCGGATCCCCCTAATATTTTCAGTAAGAATGCATTTCGGAAAAATGTCCAATAGCAAAGTATTGTACGGCTTCAAGCAATTATGCTAATAGGCTCTGGCGAAAAACTGTCCGAACGTAATCGCGAGAAGCTGCTCGAATGCGTGATTTCCCAAGGCGTTAGCGGGAATCTGACCGAAAGCGTTGGCCAATCTTTATTCTCTCACTCTCGCAGGCACCAATGTACGAGCTCTTGAGCAAACAATATGGATCACTGATTTGAAACTTTGATGCAGTGCTGTCTTCTTCTTAGCGAGCAGCAGTCACCTCGTGGATGAAAACGAACAGCCTCAAAAAGTTTTCTGTAACAAAAGAAACCATTGCGCTTCAATTGATTATCCCAAACATCTTCATTTTGTTTCCAATAGCCCAGAAATTTTTCGTAAATATTATTAATTGATCTATTAGATTTTCAGTTGCTCAACGAGCTTTTTGCTAGTGCTGGTTAAAATAAACAAATCGATAGTTGGACCAACACTTAATAATTAGTATTTTTCTCTACTTAATTATCTAGATCAATTTCCTATCACTTACCTGATTAATTCTTCTTCGCTCTAATTAAGAATGGCGGAGCTTTCTAAAAGAGATCGAATAACACTGTTAATGATGCCAGGATGGGGAGATCAACAAAGAGGGTATAAAACAGTAACGCGATTATTTAATGAAAATTTTCGGAATGAAAATAATAGGATCTCCTAAAGTACTGCAATCCGTACTATTCAAAGTTTCGAGGCCATTGGTAGCGTTAAAAGCCGCCCAAAATCTGGTAGACCTAAAACAGCAACAAATAATGATAAGGCATTAGATGTTTTACAGTCTTTCGTTGAAGATCCCCATATTTCCATCAATCGCGTTGCACAAGAACACGAAATCGGTCATGCATCTGTCAGTAAAATTCTGAAATTGAATAAATGGCATCCATACAAACTCCATTTGGTCCAAGAGTTGTCCGAAGACGATTTTGATAGACGCATCGAATTTTGTGATCTTATGATGGAGATGATTGTCGACGATCCTCTATTACTTGATAATATTGTTTTCTCTGATGAGGCAGCATTTGAATTGACTGGAAATGTAAATAGACACAATTGTAGATACTGGAGTGACGTTAATCCTCACTGGAAAAGAGACAATCATACTCAATATCCACAAAAAGTTAACGTATGGGCTGGTATTCTTAATGGTAGACCAGTTGGCCCTTTCTTCATTGAAGGCAATTTGACAGCACAAGTATACCTAGTCATGCTTCGCGAACAAATTGTTCCAGCTATTCGAGACATAGCTGGTGGAAATATGGATGAAATTTATTTCCAACAGGATGGAGCTCCACCTCATTATGGTGTCATTGTCCGTCAATATTTGAATGAAGTCTTTCAGGACAGGTGGATAGGGCGAAGGGGTCATATTGAGTGGCCACCTCGGTCTCCGGACTTGACCCCACTTGACTTTTTTTTGTGGGGTAACTTGAAAAGTAAAGTTTATGCCACCAAGCCTCAAGATTTAGATGATTTAAGAGGGAGAATAACTCGAGAGATAGAACTAATACCGCCAGAAACGTACCGGAATGCGGTTTCGGCTGTTTATAACAGATTGGCACATTGCCAGGCTGTTGAAGGGCAACTATTTGAACATTTGTTGTGAATTGTTTGGTACAATTAAATATTTTTCCCAAGCTAACCAATTGGAATTAAATTTGCCTTAACTGGCCGGACTCACACACCACTCTTGCCTTAACTGGTCGGACTCGCACACCACTCTTGCCTTAACTGGTCGGACTCGCACACCACTCTTGCCTTAACTGGTCGGACTCGCACACCACTCTTGCCTTAACTGGTCGGACTCGCACACCACTTAACAAATTGTTAACTTCAAACCTTTATAACTCAAAAAGTACTTAATAAAAAAATATTTTATTATAGTGTTTTGGAAAGGTCTCGAGATAAGCTATAAGAATATGCAATAAAATGTAGGGGGTTCTATTTAAAAAAATAAGATTAACCTTGAAATGACCTTGAAGGACATGGTCAAGGTCAAAGGCAAGGTCATCATCTTACTCCCCGCTTGAAACCATGCAACTTTGCTATTGGACATTTTCTCCTAAGTGCATTCTAACTGAAGATATTAGGGGGGTCCGATACTTTTCGATGACCCTGTATGTTTGCAAAAAGAAACAAGACAAGTGAAAGGACCGTGCAACTGTTACATTTGCATAACAGCAAGATCAACCCAACATACACAACCTATTGTAGGTAGGGGAAATGTACGAACATTTGGAATCGAAATAAATGCAGAGACTGGCCTAAATACATCATCGAGCATACAAAATAGCTGTAAAACGTTAAATGTTTCAAAAAACTCTGAATCGAATAGCATTCAACTTTGTAACATTTGTTTGGGTAAAATTGGTAAAGCCGTACGCCACGATTGCAATAAAGAAAATATTTTAGTAAATAATGCACAAAGTATTGTAATGAACCTTCCCGAAAAAGTGCAAGACAAAATTGTGCTTTCTATTCTAAAAGAAAAGAGTTTGAAAAATGAGTCCTCAAACTCATCAAAATCCAAAACACTCAAATGGCATAATCAAGGCCGACATGACACAACGATCTATCTGAATCCCCAAGAAAAGAAAAAGGTTGTTTTTACCCCAGAAAAATTAGATAATTTACAAAATAATTTGAAATTATCGTCGAATAAAATGAGATGTCTGGAAAATTTCATTAGATGTAACGCCGGAAAAGCTGCAATTCCCAAGAATTACAGAGACCACGCGGACGAAAAAGGCAAGGTTTTGAAAGATATCTATAACGTAGATAGTCACATGTTTGATGTTGAAGGGGCTGATGTAAAAAAATCGAGACCAATTGTGTATGCGGATTGCGAAGAGATATTAGAAGCCGTCATAGATTACCGAAATCTTGTGGGAGATTATTATATAAAAATTATGCCGGATTCGGGTCAGGGGTTTTTTAAAATTTCATTGTCTTTGTTTACGAAAAATGAAGATGGTGTTGATGATGCTGATGCTTCCACACCGACCAAAAGATCGAAATATTCTGAAGGAGGCAGAGTCGGTAAGAACGCTTCATTAACCAGTGTACAAAAAGTTATTATAATTTGCATAGTACCGAAAATCAAAGAAACGTACGAAAACCTATTGTATTTATGCAACTTGATAAACTTAAACAACGTGCCCTTCAAGTTTGCATGTGACCTTAAACTATTATTAACTGTAAATGGTCAACAAACCGCGAGTTCTCTATATCCATGTCCGTATTGCTTCATTTCACTACGAAATTTAAAGAAAGGATGTAAAGAATTTGTTGACATCGATAATCAGGATCAGGTTGTTTTGAGTTCTTCTAAGCTGTCATCCGAGAAAACTGAGGCAATCAATCATTTGAAAACCTATGGTGATCTGAAAAATGATTACACGAAGTATGTGAACGAAGGTAAGACGAAGAAAAACGCGATGTACTGCCATAGCACTGTAAATAGTCCGATTTTTCAAGAAAACGAGGATGTCAAAGTAATCGAAAAATGCGTGGTACCAGAACTACATTTGTTAGAAGGGTTCGTCAATCATCTCTTTTGGAAAGGTTTGGTTCCGCTACTTGGTCGTGAAAAAGCACTTTCATGGCCTAAAAAACTAAAAGTAATACCGAAAAATTATCAAGGTGAATTGTTCGAAGGGAACGCTTGTAGAAAACTCCTAAAACGCGTGGATATGCTCTACAACGAAGAAATTGTTCATAGTGCAACGAAATTAAGACTTGAACCTTTTGTGTCATCTATGAAATTAATGAACGATATTGTTCATAATTGTTTCGCTATTACCAGAAAGAATAATATTGTCGAACTTGAGACAAGTATTGAAAAACTAAAAAAAGTCTATGATGCGACTGATGTATCGGAATCATTGAAAATCCATATCATTCTCAATCACCTTCTTCAATGCTTGTCATGTCTCGATGAGGATGAAGGTTTAGGTTTGTGGTCTGAGCAAGCCGGTGAGTCAATTCATCATGAATTTTTAATATATTGGAATCGATATAAACTCAACTCAATGGATGACCCATCATACGCTTCCCAGCTGAAAAAGGCTGTAGTCGAATTCTCCTCTAGACATCTGTAGTTATAATAAGTACCTATAGTATATGTATACAGTGTATAAATACATAGTAAACATGAATATTATCAACTAAAATATGTAGCATTTAATTTCAAAAGACGGTAATTGAATCGAATTTTATTTACAACTGTGGAATAAGTTAGTTGAACTGGGTCCATGCGCGCGCGCGCGTGTGTGTGTGTGTGTGTATAAATGTGTGGATGGTAAAATATTATGGAATGATCAGAGACATATTCGTTTCAACACAATTCTTGCGCGCTTCATGCGTAAAATCGAATTTTACACTCTCAATTGAATAAATATGTAAATATACACTTATACATACGTATACTAAGCATGAGTACATATACAAACATAAGTGTTATCGAGAAATATTTGAATATATGGATATAATTAAAAGTAAACTGAATTTTTAATTAAAAATTAACCTTTTCGCTGATATTTTGAGAAGGGGAGCAGCTAGGATTTCAAATAAAAATGCATTCTACTACTTTTTGTGTACTTGAAAATATGCCGTGTCATTTTTGAGTTGTCAATTTTATTACACTTGAATTTGTTGAGGAGAGGTGTGTTATATTGATTCTTTTGTGCACTATTATTATAAGGCAGTTGCACGTACGTAATGTTTAGCCAACAACATAAGTATGCTCTGTTTTATATTATTCCAAAATATTTCCCTCAGTTTTTATATTAGGTGGACTTTTTATTGGTAGTATATTTTTTAATTGTAAGTTATATCGATTATGTTGTAGACTATCATTATAATACCATTACACATCTTTGATGTTAAGTAAATAATATATGAGTATAAAAAGTTATAAGATCATACATCCCCTATAGTTTTGCAATCCTTATTGGAATGTATCCAATTCTTTTATTGTTTGTGTATTATAAATTCCATTCATTTCGTTTTTTAAGTATTTATTCCACTATTTGAAAGCAAATAAGAGTACGAATAGGAAAATTTAAATACATAGCATTCATTCCAATGTATATACTGCAGTGACGGAGTAAGTTTATGGTGTGGGTATTTTAACTCAACACAATTTACTCATTTGAATACTTGGCAAGTACTCTTTTTATGTAGAATTGTTTTTAAAAATAAAAGACTATATTTCTCGATTTAGTTTAAAGAATAAATTGAAGTGACCAAATTCAATACTTCGCCCAGACTTAGTCTGGGTCGAAGTAAAAAGTTAACCATTGCTGAACAATCGATTCATGTATGCAACTTACTTTCTCTTGAATTGTATGATTAACAATGATTTGACAATTTGCATACGTATTAAGCATGCACCAGACTTTATACAACAATAACAAAATTGTAAAAAAAATTATGTTTTTGAAATACCAGTTCGGGTATGCCATACTTACTACTAGTACATTATATGATAATATGACACTACTTTCATTTGCATACTTGTAACAGATGTAGTGCGCTCAGAGTTAGTTACTATAATCTTCAAAATCATAAATGTTCTTGTCACGCATTGCGTATGTAACATACTTATACAGAACTTTTGTGTTAAACATAAGCATAACCATGATTTGACAACTTGCACACATATTCAGAATGAACAAAATTTTATACAATTACAAAATTGCAAAAATGTATTACACATTCGATATAATATAATGTTTTCATGTGATTTTTATCTAAATGATTGTAGGACATTGCTTATATGTGAAATGATGAATGATGTGTAATGAGGAATTAGGATGTATAATTTTTTTATTTGCGATATGAATCTAATAGATATGGTTCTATGCGAAAGGTGGATGATAACCCAAAAATAAACGAACATTTTAATACGTAAATTTTATTGAAAGATCAAAACTAAAAATAAAAAATCAATAACTAAACGAAATAAAGAAAATAAACTATAAACTAAACAATAAATTAAAAAATTTCTTCAGCATCATCATTCTCGTCGCTGTCCTCTTCAAAATATTCATTAACATCTTCTATAACGTCATCCGCCGAATCGTAGTCCCCATCTTCGTTCTCCCATTCGTCGTTGTCGTTACTTGTATCAGCTTTAAAAATGCCATATAATAATTAGCTAAATATATACACGGAAAATAATAATCCAGTGAAAATTCCCGAACTCGTTCGGTTGTTGAGGATTTCAGTTTGCTTGAAAGAAGATTAGGAACTGTCTCGTTAGAAATATTCTAGACCCTTTTTCATGAAGAAGTCAAATTAATTCATGAAGAGTTCCCGAACTGTGAAGTAATATGCTCGAATTATATCTAAGATCTTATAACTAAGATTATTTTTAAACAGTTCGGGAATATTTCCGAATCAGTTCAAGAAAAATTCGAAGCTAATATAATGAAATAATCCGACTAGTTTAAGGGACAAAATTTGGTTTTCGTATGTATGTCTTTTAACCACCATTTACTCATTCAAGAACAAACTTTTCTAACATTTTATACACAAGGCCCATACATAGAAATACATCGCTAAACGAATTACAACGCAGACCTACACAATAATATTAAACTAGATAACAGTTAATATACGCACGCACGCAAACGGTATTAATGGAACGCTAACATAGTTACTCATTAGTAGACTGAGTCAGAAGTAGCATTTATAGATAATCTATCAGTTTCGCGGCGCTGGCGAGAAACGCGCCATCTGTGAATATCTGTGTAAGTGAATGCCCGCGAATATTTGAATGTAGTTATTCACAAATAACGTTCTTTATATGTTTCATACAATCGGTTATGTAGGTTTAAGGGGATTCCGTACGGCTCAGTCAATAAGGTAGAAATTTTCACAAAGATACTTAAATTAAAAATGATTTAATTGATTTTTCAAAATTCAGGCTCTGTATTAGAAACTGTAATGAATATATATGATGTCCCAAAAAATATGAAACCCGTTAGTTAACAATCCACTGAGAATCGTGCTAAATGGATAGCCGTCAAAAATCATTTTAAAAAATACAAAATTACTGTTATGAATAAAAACCGTATTTCACGAATAAGTGAAAATCGTAGAAATGTAGATACGACCTTTTCTAAGACACACAGCAGTATACTAGCATTTTACACTAGTTCCACTAGTACAGCCAGTGAAAATTGCTCTAAATAAAAATTGTCTCATCCCAGCTAACACACTGTCACATTCGTCAACGAAAAGTTAACGAAATATACAAACAGTATACAAAACATTTTGTATATTTCGTAACATTTTCGCACATGAACATGACCGTACGTCAGCTGGGATTGAACTAAAAGGTTTGATTATTATGTAGTTTGGAGTTTTACTACTACTATTAATAAGTTTGGCGTTTTATTTTGGTTTAAACATTTAAATAAATTTTTTTTTGTTTTTACCACATTCACTTCAGCATGATCGCAATGTACTTCAATAGCATTTTCTACAAGCTTGTCTGTATTATGACTGCCATCAAATTCCTATTAATGTAAATTAAGGTAAACAAAATTTGATAAAGGTCAAAATATTTTTCAAAAAATAACTTTCCTACCGGCATATTCTCCATTCTTTACCTGTTTTAGAAGAAACATATCGAAGCATAATAATCGAATAAATATATATATATATATATATATATATATATATATATATATATATATATATATATATTGTTTTGTTTTCATTCCCTGGCCGCCATGTGCGAATACATCGCCTGCGCAGAACGGCGGGGTTGGTTCGTTGGTTGTGTATATATATGGGGCATTCCACGCCAACTCACCCAATTTTAAAATCGACCATCACTAATTTTGTTCGTAATTTTTTTATAGATGCATTTCGGTAAAACAAGACTGGACAAATTTTTTTAGATTTTTAAAATCACTCGTTAACGTGTGAGAATTTTTCAAAATTTTGAAATTTTAGAAAATTGAAAATTTTTAAATTTCCACAATTCGGTTGCTACTTATCGTACAGTAACGAATAAAAAATGGAATTGTTCGTCTTGAAATGTACTTTTCTATAGGTATAATGAAAATTTAACTGGAATTTATTGACATGTGTATTTTTACGTGTTAAGTAAAAAATTCAAAATTTTTCCAAAATGGACATTTTTAATTTTTTTGAATTAAATTCACAAAAAAACTACTGAAAATAACGAACAATTTGCGAGGTCGTACAAGATGGCAAGTTGTTTCGTTAATTTTTTACAGATTTTTACATTCTTTTAAACAATTTAAATTTTTGCTAAAATCTCGAGATTTAGTTTATTGAATTCACAATTCACTGTTTTTCACTTTTTTTGTGTGTTTTTGATTTTCCGTGATTCAATGCATACATTGAAAAAATTAGAAGTTTTTAAATTGATTATGCAAATTTCGTTAATATTATTTGATACAGCTCTTTCCTTTTGTTTTAAATAAATCTGTGTGTCAAGGGTTTAAGAATTATACATGTTTCTTTTTCGAACTCAAGGCTCTTACTTGTCAGGTGAACATGTCGCTTATATCCATGTCGCATACAAAATCATTGGCATAAGCATTAAGGAATTTGTCATTACAATTATTGGCTGATGTAAATTTTGCCATCCGAATTTCTAGTATTATAATGACATTATATTTTCTCCGTACATTTTTCTCTGTATCATACTTTTATGTGTATCTTGTTTTTACGCAAAAGCTCTTAAATATATTGGGGCATCTTTTCACGATTACCGCTAGGTGTCGAATTACTAGCAATTAAAGCGTTCCCCAATTACATTAATATAGCCATCATCCGTGCAGGTTCTACATTACAGTCAAAATTCATTTCCCTGTTTTTTTTTCCCTATAAGAGTCATGTCCTTATATCATACATTCAGTGACAGATGTGTAAATCCTTTTCAAAAACCAAAACATGTTAAAAAAACTAATTTGAGACATTTATCGGCTGCGCAAATGTTACTATTTCCTGAATTGCCGAAAAATGTAAAAATTTGTAGTACATGTAGAAATGAGATTCAGACTTACAGAAATCTGAAAATGAAGTCACAAATATAGCGGGAAATACATATGAAGAAGTAGATCATGAAACACACAAAGTAATAGAAGAAATAGATCCTGAAATAGAGGAAACAACTCAAAAAGACTTCGAAACTGGCGACCCCAACTTTCAAACGGGGGACAGAAATCAATGTTATGATAAAAATCATTTAACGAGTCTCGAAGTCATGAATCAAATAAGATTTTTAAAATAGATTTCTAAAATAGATTATCCTGAAAGACGGAAAATCCTGAAAGTGAAAAACAGTGAATTGTTAATTCAATAAACTAAATCTCGAGATTTGAGCAAAAATTTAAATTGTATAAAAGAATGTAAAAATCTGTAAAAAATTAACGAAACAACTTGCCATCTTGTACGACCCCACAAATTGTTCGTTATTTTCAGTAGTTTTTTTCTGAATTTAATTCAAAAAAATTAAAAATGTCCATTTTGGAAAAATTTTGAATTTTGTACTTAACACGTAAAAATACACATGTCAATAAATTCCAGTTAAATTTTCATTATACCCATAGAAAAGTACATTTCAAGACGAACAATTCCATTTTTTATTCGTTACTGTACGATAAGTAGCAACCGAGTTATGGAAATTTAAAAATTTTCAATTTTCTAAAATTTCAAATTTTTGAAAAATTCTCACACGTTAACGAGTGATTTTAAAAATCTGAAAAAATTTGACCCGTCTTATTTCACCGAAATGCATCCATACAAAAATTACGAACCAAATTGGTGATGATCGATTTTAAAATTGGGTGAGTTGGCGTGGAATGCCCCATATGTACATGGTCTGGCGTATCGGTATTTGCGCATATAATATATATACATATAGGTAGAGAAGTACACAAAAGTTCGGGAATTTTCATAAACTGGATGCACAACTTCTCACAATCGTAATATAATAAAAACTATTTCATGTTAGATGTACATTTTCTTAAATACTAATGACATAAATATTGAACTGTTTCTTAATTTTATGTGAAATCATCTGTAATATTTACTTTCAGCGTATTTCCGAACCAAACTGTGAAATATATTTTCAGTTCGGGAATTACTCAGAAACATTTCGAACATATTTACCGATAATCGTGAGATTTTCGTCGAATTTTTCTCAAATCCTTAACATCCGAACAAGTTCGGGAATTTTCACTGGATTATTTTTTTCCGTGTATATGAGGCATTCTTGAATAAAATTTGTTACTTTTAATTTTATGCCTACCATTGTTTATTAAATAATAATCTTAATAATTACTAGTGTGCTCTTCTTTTACAAAATGAAAAAAAAAGTTTGGCGCGTACGGCAATCTGTATTGCCGTCAGCACTATACCGCTATACATAGGAAATAAAAATGGTTCAGGCTGCCTGAATTTTGATTATATTTATTTATTTACTTATTTATTTATTTAATAACTTTGGCTTGAAGTGGAGGCTTCTTTGGCCAACTACATATAATAATTACAAATAGTATAAAATTATAAACAAAATGTAAAGTACAATAGTAGAGTGATAGATACGGAATTATAATACATCATTATCTTTGATATAGTTCGAACAGTTTCTCAATGGTTTCGCATGCAACAAACTAGTAAGTTATAATATAAGGAAGCGCCAGTTGAATTTCTTTCGCCTTCAATACTGAGTAACAATTCAAATGAGGACATTTCTAGTCATAATTATAATCGCGCTCATAATCATCCTCGGTTAGAATGATTTATTCGCAAGTTTAGTATCACAACAAGGAATACTAGTGATTATGTATTAATCCTAAATAACGGACGGCCTGACATATCAGACTCCAAAAGGAGACGCATAAGCTTAGTACCGAAGGCGCTGTTGCTTGTACATTTTTTAAGATCTAATGGCAGAGCATTCCACAATCGAATGGATATTACACAAAAGGAGTTCGCGTAAGTCTCGGTCCTGTAGGTTGGAATCCTGAGGTCTTCGGAGCACGCTCTGGGTTGCCGATCGTTTATATTTTTACGCCATACATATTGGTTATATAGATACGGTGGGGTTTTACTTCTAAATATATTGAAGATCGCCATGCCGATGTAGTACAATCTCCTTGACGCTGCTGTAAGCCAACCAAGCTTGGTTCTATAGGGGGTGATGTGAACATTCTTTCTAATACAAAAGATGAAACGGATGCCTACATTAAGCAACCGCTCCACCCGTAATTTTTGAGTCCCATTAAGGTCGTTGTAGACGGAACAACAGTAGTCAAAATAAGGTAGTATAAGTGACATGACAAGCTGTCTACGCAGGTCAAGAGGAAGCGCATTTTGATTGGCCCTTAGCTGCCGGGAAATATTGTAGACCTTCTTAGAAATGTGTGTAATGTGCTCGTTCCAAGAGAGAGTGGCGTCTATGACAATTCCTAAGTTTTTCGTCGATTTTACCCATGGAATGGAACATCCCCGGACATGTATGGTAGTCAGAGTAGTTAGATCGAGTAACTTGATATAGTACGGGCTACCCACTATCAAGGCTTTAGTCTTCTCAAGGTTGATCTTAAGTTTGTTTTCAGCAGCCCAGTCACAAAAACGCTCAGCTTCAGCAGTGATACGTGCCATCGAGCTGTTGATCTCAGAGGGATGGCATTTGAGAAATATTTGCGTATCATCAGCATAAATCATGTGGCGCGAATGCTGGAGTACCCCAGGGAGATCGTTAATGAAAATCGAAAAGAGTAATGGTCCAAGAACAGAACCCTGCGGTATTCCGCCATTAGTCGGCAACCAAGGTGACAATTTTCCATCCTTGTGTAGGACAGCTTGTGAGCGACCCGACAGGTATAAGGTGAACCAGGCTAGGGCCGTGCTAGAAAGGTTTGCAGTTTTCAATTTGCGAATGAGCAATTCGTGATCCACAAGATCAAAAGCCTTACTGAAATCGAATAAAATAATGATAACTATCATCTTTTCATCAATGGCGAGGCGACAATAATCGGTTACCAAGAGCAGGGCGGATTGCGTGCTATAACCTCTTCGAAACCGAGATTGGTGCGAATCCAGCCAGTTTCTTTTGTTCAAGAAATCAGATATCTGGTTATATGCCAGGCGTTCCACGAATTTAGAGAATGCACAAAGGATAGCGATTAGACGATAGTCAGAGGGGCCCACAGGGTTTTTCACCTTACTTATAGGAATCAGTATTGATTTTTTCCAATCTGAAGGAAATGTGGCAGTACTAAAAGATAAATTTATAAGATCGACCATAGGTGAGGCGACTGCAGGAAAAGCTTTATACCAAAAACTAAGAGGAATATCATCCGTGCCTCTCGCTTCTGATTTTATCACCGCAATACATTGAGCCAGATCTTCGATACTTATATTAGTAAAATAGAAGTCGTTATCATTAAACTCTCTGGTAGAATAGAGATTGTTCTCTCGTATTTTGTTGTAATGAGAAGTTAAGGCTGCATAGTACATGTTGATCTCATTGGCAGTGCAACAGAGGGTTGACTCGTTTTTCAACTGTGACACTAAACCCAGCTTACGAAGCTCCCTCCACACCAGATTAGGATTTTTTAGCCCCGATAGGTGCTTTTGATAGTAGGTGGCACGGGCTTTCCTCCATTCTAGTTTGTTTTTCTTATTTAATGAGAGTAGACGAGCTTTAATGGAAGGGTCAAGTGTTCTACGAAAAGCACTGAGCGTGGAATCGCGTTCGTTCTTTAGTTCGCGAAGTTCTTGTGTGACCCACGGTGCGGGCTTATGTTTAGGAGTAAAAGTAATACAAGGATCGTGTGTATCAAAGACGCTAGAAATCCTCGAGGAGATAATAGTGTATAAATTATTAACGTCTGATGTGCTTGTTGTCGCTTTACCGAATTCTTCCCAGTCGTAGGCTTCGAGATCGTCGAGCATTTGCTGAGTGTCGAAATGTCGATAGTCTCTGCAGGTAATTGAGTTTACCGGTGTTTTCACAAGCAGTTCATAGTTAATGGCAATCAAATCATGACCGTAAATGAAGGGTAGATTGTCCTGGTGATGACTCACAATGTTGTCGGAATTGTCAACTAGACAGTGATCAATCCACGAGTCCGCAGTAGAGCTGTGGAACGTATTCAAGAATGGTACAATGTAAAGACTACTCTCTGAGGCAAATTGTTTTAGGCGGGATGAGTCATTACAGTCACGGTTCAAGTTGATGTTGAGGTCTTCCATGATAATAATTCGTTCATAATTTGGACTCATCTTCTCGAAACATTCTTGAAACTGTTGAAATGATTTTCTTGGTGGTCGGTAAACAACTGATACCAACACAGTAGGCAGGTGAGGCATTCGAACCTCCAAAAAAATGAATTCGGAGGATAAAGACGATTGACTATCAGAGGTTTCCAAGATTTTAAAATTTAGAGAATTATGTACATATATCGCCACGCCCCCACCCATACCGTAACCGCGGTCATTACGTGTAAGGGTATAGTTATCTAATACCAGAAAATCATTTCGAGAGCTATCCGTAAGCCAAGTTTCAGACAACAGTATAATGTGAAAGAAATTAGACCGAAAGTAATCACGCAGTTCATTTAATTTGTTCCTCGCCAACAGTGATTGAACATTAATATGACATACAGTGAGATTATTTATACTCTTATTATAATTCTTATTCATCACTGGGAAGCTTTGGTGTGTTGACATCGCAGAAGTTGGAAAATCAGTATTCTGTGGTTGATTGTGGCCAGATGGCGAAGTTTGGCGTCATTTTTTTATAGTGTCGAGATCGTCAGAATTTGCGATTTCGACGGCAGGAGCGCCTTTAGATGGACGATAGCACACTATTCCGCGATAAATATAAACCATTTTATTTTTATCACCATTTATGAGTGACCGGGCCTTCTTCAAAAGATCCAACGTTTGAGCAGGCAGATGCTCGTTGATATAGAACCGTGTCTCGGATAAGGAGCTGTCAATCACGGAAGCCTTAATTAGTTTTCGTTGACGAATACTCTGGATGATCTTAGTCCGAATTATGGGATTAGAAAGACGGGCTATAATAGTTGGCGGACGAACTGGCTGAGTCTGTTCCATGGCTTGCGAAGTAGTTGCGCCTGCTACCTTTCGTGGTTCCAATCTCCAAGCGTCGCGGTCTTCAAGTGAGATGTTTAGGCATTGAGCAATTTTTAGGACTGTTTCCCGCAAATTTTCATTGGGACGTTCAGGAAAATTCGAAATTACCAGATCACAATTACGAATTTCATAGCCGCTTTTCATATGATCAAGTGTTTGGCGACGTGACGATAGTTTCAAGTCGGTAATAGACTCCTCCATTTCTGTCATTTTGCATTGCATACTGAGGAGTTTGTCGAGCTTCTCATTGGTCGTTTTGTTTTGGCGTTCCTGAACATCTGCATAGCATTTAAACCAGGGCGGAACGTCAGTAAGCGACTCTGAAGTCTCGGTAGATCCGATCGATGACTGGCTACGAAGCATACGCGCGGGTCCAATAAGAGGTTCACCAGTTCTTTTTTGGTACTTGCGTTTAGCAAGACAGCACACAAGCGTGCCGTCCGCTGTGTTTCCGCTATTTCCGGGAATGCAACGCGAATGATAGTTGTTCTTACAAACTGCACAATTTACGCGATCATTTTCATCGGTGTCGACTTTGCAAGTTTTACAAGAGATCTCCATATTGAAGCAGAATTATTAGAATTTTGTCGATGACAATTAATTTGAAATAATTACTTTCAGTTCGATTACGTATTATTTCATGCATAAACTTACTAACGACAGCTCGCTTATAATTATTATGAACTTAAAAGTTACCGTGACGCACAAATTAAGCTATATACGCATGGAAGGGTCTCGTGAACCGTACGCGTCTCGCACGCCGCGCAGCCTGTCCCTCCTATTATAAAGTCTCACACACTATTGTGAATGTGTGTAGGAAGAGCTCGTGAGCGAATACGCCACGCAACCTATACTATCACCTATGCGTGTGTACACGAGGCGAGTGATACGGTGTTAGTACGAACTACTACACTGCCCGCGATACCGTATGATCGAGTCAAATCTTAAATACTAGGAGCGCTTTAGATCGAATATTATTAATTTAAAAGTTGTGGATGGTCCTAGCAACTACTAATTAAGAGTTCACCAACCTACTGGGCAATATACATTCTGCTTCAAGCAGACAGACGATGTCAATAGCGAAATCCTAATATCGATGACAGTGTCAGCGGCAAAGCTTAGTGTCGATGACAGCTAGCGGGCGGCGACATTTTGTGACGTACATGTGACGAAAGACGATGAAGTCGTTGACATGCGTAGTTCATGTACCATGCGTGAACACGTGCAACAGTCGAAAAAGCGGCAACGGTTATTCCTGTGCAATCGATTACGTACTTTTGCTTTTTCCTGCCTGATGTTGACTCGGTAACAAAAATCTCGATCAGTAATCGTAATCCGAGTCCACTCAGGATCAACTATACAGAGTTTGAACTCCCACAAAGGGATATTAGTACAGAAAAAGAGAGATTTTAGCGGAGCTCAGAAAATCGTGACTGCTTGTACTCACCACAACAACAATAATGTATTATAGGAATGAATTTGCCAGTAATATTGCTTATTTCAAAGGTGAGACATTAGAAATAAAATAGTATAAATGACTCTAACGGTTATTACACATTTGTGAAAAAAATACGTGGTATTCGCTTCGTGCATGGCGATGGAGGGGATATCGAAATCGACGGCAGCGCTCAGAGTGGAGATTTCTGACAACTCGCATCTGCAACGTCAGAGCTTTTCCATTAAAGTCAATTTAAAAATGCTCTTATTTATTCGTTAATTTGAGACATTTTAAAGTTTATTTCGATCTGTTGCAAGTGTTGCAAGTAAGGTTTATGGTTTAAAAAACCATTTGAAAGGGTTCATTTTATATTATACTGTGCTAAAAAAATGATTACTCCGAGTTCGAAATTGTATAGAATACAATTCATTATACAGCTGAAATATATTTATATTTATGTATATATTGTAATTTTCCATTATTAGTCATTTAGTTAATAGATAAACATGGTATTTTTCTTATTTCCAATGTAGTTTTGTACGGTGGAAGAGTCACTGAGGTTTGCCGAATTACACTGGAACGAATTAATTTATGCTCTGTACATATTCCAAATACTTCTTCTACACGAACTACATATCCTACAGCCAAATTTTTTCCCTTTTCTATACTTACTGGATTAAAGTTTATTGAGTTTGTGATTGATTCAAACCCAGTTTGGATTATCGTATTCATTTACGCCCCTTAACCTCGTTTTGTTCAACTCAAAATGATTCGAATTAAAAAAGTATAATATTTTGTTACAAACAAAAATGTACAAAATTTGGGCCGAATTTCAAACAATATACTCAAAGTACTAATGCTTTTGAAAACCCGCAGAAAATTAAAAAAAACTAAATATTTCACTTTCTCATATCACTCTCCATACAAATTGCAGATGCGAGTTGTCAAAATTCACCACCAGGCGGCGTGGCCGGCGTCTTGCACTAAGCGAATTGCTGTAGGAGCAAAACTTTTTTTTCAGTGTATATTACCAATGAAGAATATAATTATATAATTTTATGAATATTGCGCCTCTTTAAGATCGCTGTTAGAAGCTGAACAATAAAGGAAGCCAGAATGAAAACAACGTTCTCTTTATCACCACTATTTTTTTGTTAAAAAACTACAACTAAGAGAAAAAAAGAAAACTGAAGAAAATTAATAAAACCACAAAAGCAAAAAAAAATAATAAAAGTTAAAAAGCAAAAAAAAGTAATAAAAAAAAATAAAAAAAATAAAAAAAGGAAATGGAACCGCCGCTTTGCCACGTCCCCGTTCGTAATTCGATTCCCTTTTTTGGCATAAAATGAAAAGTTGCAAATTGAGCATTATTATATTTTCATTTTGTAATGTTTAGAGATGCATATAAAAAATCACTAAGGCCATGAGCGTACGCTGGACCTGTGTTTGGGAAAAATTAAGAGCGAGCGTCTAATGTCACGTCTGCGTTCCAATTTGCCCGTAACCCGAGTAAACATTTACCTCTGGATCGAATCCGATACTCATCCGGGACCCTTATCTCGGTTGAATTTCAGATCCGTGTCACATCTGCGTTTTAGCGCTGCCGCACATCCGTAACGGATCCGGAACCCGGACGTCCGGCAATCCTGATCCGGGTTTGAATCGAGGATAACGTTCAATTACGTGTAAATACGGAAAACCATATCCAAGTTTACTTACAATGTATTAGGTTATATTCAACCTCGCATACATTCTGTCCTATCATATATAATTTTCATACGAAAATTTGATGGTTATTCGCAGAGAATTTTATATACGTAAAACATTTCTTTTTTTGTCAGGTTAACACTAACTCTAATTCGAGGTTAACTTCACAATTCGACAAAACTAACCTTTTTATTTTGTATATTTCGGTATGTATAGTTGTTAAGCATACAATTAAATAATAAATAACATAATAAAAACTGACAATTCTTATATCCACCGAGTATGAAGCCCTACACACCTCATAAGTATAGCTATACCCTGTCAATGGCACATTCTTTAAATTTTGTTCAAATTTACAGAATTCGGGTAAATATATGGCTGAGTCTATATCCACGTATGGAATGACCCCCACCCTGCCTCTCGGCCCCCCTGCGGGGGGCCGCGCCCGATACTATCCGCTAACCTAACCGCGAGAGGCGAATCACGGAGTACGCGCGGTGTACGAAAACTGTTCTAAACGTCATTAACAAATACATGATTAATATAGCACATTGATAAGTTTCATTGACTATAATAGTATATTATGAAACTAGTGCGTAAAAATTCATTCTACGAATGTGAAGGGTTGCGGCCCGAGCCGAAAGCGCGGGTCGTAATCACATTCGCAGAATAAACATTTACGCACATGTTTCATACGATATTTTATGTCACTTGAGTGCGTAAAATGCGACCGAAAAATGTCAAAAGTGTGTAAAATAGCATTTTACGCATCGAATGGCATAAATGGAGTTTACGCATTATTAGATTCGAATACATGTGAATATATGTGCTTACGTTTTATATCACTATAAAAAATGTGATCATTTATATGTCCTTTCAATACAGATTAATTGCATAATATAATGTGAAGGGAGTTATATTATATTTGTGATCTAAAAAGGTCTTGATGGAATGTACTCATCACTTAAAAGAATTGTCACTCCGGCTTCGTGGTAACATGGGTTATTTATAGTTAATACATGTTGCACAGCACATTTAATATTGTGCAATAACATTAAAATAAATTATAACTAAATGCAGAAAGAGCACGAATTAAGTATAATAATTCAATTTTATAAATGTCAAAAATAGAAATCATAGTATGGGTTTCATTAATTATTAGAGAGACGAAGAGAGTTTACGGTTTTTAGACTTTTGTACGTATGTTATTCGTCTTAATATTCAATGAAAGCTTATTTTATAAAGAACTATCATCCGCAGTAATTCTTTTGCACACTACCCATATGGTTTTATTCCACTTATTAAATATTAAGTCTGTAAAATGTGAGCAATAATCTGAAAACATTCACTTCTTTTTGGTCCTATAATACTTTTTATACTTGGGGAAAGAACGGTGAAAAGATTGGGGGAAATTTTGAAGAGGGTGTGGGGAAGGGAAGAGTTTCCGGAGAAATGGAGGGTAGGAGTCGTGGTACCAATTTGGAAGAGGGGTGATAGAAAGGAGCCGGGGAATTACAGAGGGGTAACGATGACGAGCACGGGATATAAGTTATACGCAAATATATTGAACAGAAGGTTGGTGAAAGAGCTACATGAGAAGGGAGGGTGGAGAAGATCACAAGCGGAATTCAGGAGAGGAAGAGGGGCTGCGGAGAATATTAAGATTCTGAAGCATATAGTGGGAGGAAGGTTAAAAGAGAAAAAGAAAGTGTGGGCCTTATTTATGGATTTAAAGGCAGCTTTTGATAAAGTGGATCGAAAGGTGTTGTGAGAAATGATGCGGAAGAGATGGGTAAGTAAGTGAGGGTTTGATAGATAGAGTAAGGGAGGTATACGCGGAGAAGAGATGTATGGTGAGGATAGGAGAGAAAACGTCAAGGGAATTCTGGGTGGAGAATGGAGTAAGGCAGGGTTGCCCGATGAGTCCGATTCTGTTCAATATATATGGCGGATATTGAGGAGGAGTTAAAAAAAGGGAAAGAAGGGTTAGGGTGGGGAAAAATAAGGTGTGGTCAATAGAATTCGCCGATAATATTGTGGTATTAGCAGAGGAAGAGGAAGGATTAAGAGACATGATAAGGGGAGTGAGGAAGTAGATAGCAGGGAAAAAATTAGAACTGAGTATAGTGAAGTCTAAGGTAATGGTATTTAAAAATAAGGGAGGGAGGGAGAAGGAAAGATTCTGGTGGTGGGGAGGAGAAAGGATAGAGGAAGTGAAGGAATACAATTACTTAGGGTACGTGGTAACAAGGCATGGAGGGGAAAAATAATATATCAGGGAAAGGGTGAGAAGTGCTAGGGTAGCAATGGGATTGGTATGGAGTATCGGGGAGAGAAAGTTTAAGGGGGATGTGAGGTGGAGATTAAAACTGTTTGACAGTATAGTGAAGGGAGTCTTATTCTGTGGAGTGGAGATATGGGGGTTCAAGGAGTGGCAGGAGGTAGAGGCGGTTCAAGAAAAGTATTTGAAGTGGATTTTGGGGTTGGAACGGAGGACACCGGGGTACACAGTAAGGGAGGAGTTAAAAAGAAATAAAATGAGAGTGGAAATGGGATGGCGGGCGGGCAGGTTTGAGGAAAAACTAGAGAAAAGAGAGGGAGGAGAGATAGCGATGAAGTGCATAATAGAAAAGAGAAAGACTGAGAGGGAAAAGGTTAGGAGTGAATGGGCAAAAGAGAGCATTGAGAGGGGGAATTATTTATGGAGAGGGGGCATGAGTCAGATAGCGTTGAATGATTAGGGAGAGAATAAATGGGAACTGTTGAGAGAAAGAGACATAGAGGTTGATGAACAAGAGAGAGGGGAAAAGGTGAGAGTGCTTGGTATACCAACGTACATAAGAGTATGTAAGAGAAATGAGGGGAAAAGACTGATCACAATAGTGAGATGGAGATGTGGGAACGAAGAGAGGGGGAATATGTACTGGATGAATGATGATGGTAGAAAGTGTAGATTGTGTGCGAAAGGGAGAGAGAATGTTGAACACTTCAGATATAGTGCGAGTATGTGACAGAGGATGGAGAAATCGGTGTGGATGTTCTGAATGAGGATGGTAGAGGAATCAGGAGGATGAAAATGATATAGCGAGTTAGAACAGAGAGAGAGAGAGAGAGAGAGAGAGAGAGAGAGAGAGAGAGAGAGAGAGAGAGAGAGATTTTGATTGAAAACAATTTTATTAAAGCCCTGGCCACAAGTAGCCGTGGGCAAATAAACTAACATCCTGCTGTTACAATGCTTCGGACAGGATGCACGAATGCAGTACAAGTTACACTCTCTGCAATATGGTTATGTAACACGCATACAAAAAATAAAGATATATACAGAAAAATAAACTGCGAATCACGCTTATACAATTTCATACAACGCATTTTCCTAACTACAAATATATTTCACACTACTTCTATCCTTATTCTATTAAGAATGGTTGAATGCTTATCGTAGATGCTGACGAAAAAATTTTGTGCCTTATCATTGTTCTGCCCTGAACAAATGTATGAATAGATTGGGACGAAAAGATGAGAAGGAGGTAAGTAAATGTAGATAACGTGGGAGTGAGTTCCAAAATTCTATTGCTGTGACCCAAAATGAGCGCGCGTAGATGTTGGTACGAGAGGTGGGGAGAGCGAAGAGGGAAGAGTGATGACGTGCTGATCGGCGAATAGTCTCACTAATAGGTATGAACCTATCTGCCAAATAGGATGGCTGTGAGGTAGTGATGATTTGATGAGTTAGGTTACCAAGGAAGAATCGCCTTCTGGACGCGATAGTAAGCCAGTTCGCTTTCTGTCGATACGGCGCCATCAGAGGTTTGTAAAAAATGATTCCGGAGATGGTATCACCACTCGGCGAATTCACAACCGATCTTAAAATTTTTTTTTTTTAATGTTCAGGAGGGATATTGCTGCAACTGAGATTTGCTTTTTTTTGATATCTCAATTGGATCGCCGGCAATGTTCTTGCAAAGTTATTATTTATATATATATAGTAAAACAAACATTGATAATAACAAAAAATCAATATGAAAAACACCATAAATTGTACAAAAATGTGTGTAGGGGGTTTATGCAGTTGCTGAGTATGAATCTGAAGACCATTATTGAAAATTTAAAATGGCCGACCCAATATGGCGGACCGAAATTCGGAAAAACAACTTAAACTGCAGTTCAGCATACAAATATGCATGTATGGGGGTTTTTCGCGGTCGCTGAGTTTGAATCTGAGGACAATTTTTGGAAATTCGAAATGGCCGACCCAATATGGCGGAATAAAAATCAAAAAAATAACCGAAACTGCAGTTCAGCATACAAATATGCATGTATGGGGGTTTTTCGCGGTCGCTGAGTTTGAATCTGAGAACAATGTTTGGAGATTCAAAATGGCCGACCCAATATGGCGGACCAAAATTCGGAAAAACGACTTAAACTGCAGTTCAGCATACAAAAATGCATGCATGGGGGTTTTTCGCGGTCGCTGAGTTTGAATCTGAGAACAATGTTTGGAAACTCAAAATGGCCGACCCAATATAGCGGACAAAACTTTTAAAAAACAACTTAAACTGCAAAAGAAGCATGAATTTGAAGACAAATTTTGAAAATTCAAAATGTATTATTTTTATTAAAATGTATATGTCGAGGTTTTCGTGGTTGCTTTACGCAGAGGAAAACGGTGAAGTACCAATCAAATGTGGCAAATTTAATTTCGAATAAGTCTTAAAATTTTATGAATATGTATGTAAGAGGGTTTTTGCAGTTGCTGTGTACCAATTTGATGTAAGAATTAAAATATTCAAAATAGTGGATCCAGTAGGAGTGTATAAATCTTTCAGTAATAAGATCTCCTACTATAGGGAACGTTAGAAAATTTCGTAACTTCATGCACGAACACCATTCTGGGTCCGAAAGACAGCATCAGCGACATTTTATTTTAATAATATGGATACTTGATCTCATTCTCAATTGTTCAGTTCAATAATATGAATACTTGATCTCATTCTCGTTTGTTATAAAAATTTAGAGTATCATGTTGTTCGGTATTGATGTTAACGAAAAGTATAAAGTAATCCAATTTCTTCTTAGTTTCAATAAACAATGTGAAACATCTAACCGAAAATTAATGCGAAGATATGGCTTTCACTCTGCCGTGTAATATGCCGATATGTAATATAATCGATGAATATATTTATGCTTCTACAAGGTCAGTTATACCGCGTTAATTTAGTATAATATATTTATCCTCCGCTTCAATTTTGACACTTAAAAATTTATTAACATTTTGTATTCTTTAACCATTATATATACATTTTTATTTATCAATACATTTATTTATTTTTCATGCACGAGTAACTTACATTTAAATGTAATAGCGAAAAGAATTGAAGCGAACAAAACCAAATGTAATAAATATATGATCCGTCGGCGTGATGGTCGTGCGGGCTAAGGCGTCAGTCTTAGTCCGCCCGAACTGAACGTCGCGAAGGGCCCGAGTTCGAATCCCCGTCCTGCAATTTTCTCTGCTTATGTCCAGTGTGGAATAACCGGGGAACTTTGCTGGGCGAAGGTACGAATTTGGGACCGCTGCCGACCCCCGTCGGCAGTTATCGGTACCGTCAGCGTCTTATCCGCGGTCGGTACGTCGTGGGTCTTATCTCGGATAAAGAGGGGATAAGCCCCGCGTCGTACTCGCTAAGGCACAGACCGCCGAATCTGCTGGTGGTACCGATATTGGGGTAGGGGGGACTGGCTCTGGGTGGGTGTTGTGTTGTATATGCCTAGTTCTGTCATTGTACTGTCTGTCTCTGTCCTGTACCTCTCCACCCGAGAGCCGACCAGCAAATAGACAAATCGTCATTAACGCGGGGGAAATAACCTGTCCTTTGTATTCCTTTTCCTTTATATGATCCGTAAGGATTGTATGAAACAATAAATGAAAACCAGTTTTAACAAATTCCTTCATATATTTTGAATTTCACGCTAACTCCACCAACCCGTGTTTCTTTTATTTTATTGGCCTTAAAATTGTGAAAAGGACCCATCTAAAATATATAAAAAAAAATCATAACATTCCCAAAAAATACAACAAAATTGTTTGAAAATATTTTCAGTGTGATGTAATGTACCGTTAGGTCGTGTTTGGCCTAAAGTAGGTGAAAATTGTGGTAAAAAATGAAAATAAAAATCGAAAAAATGGAGAAATATTTTATAAATAATGCTTCAAAGAAAGTGCTTCAAAAAAGAAATTGCTCACTTTTTGACGTCACATTTTTTAAACTTTTCAAAATGTTGTTCCCTTCTCTTTTTATTTTTTACAAAATTTCTCCGACGAATTAGAATAAACAATTATCTAACCGTAAATAAACCATAGATTAGATGATACATTAGTAGAATTTAATTCCCAAATCCTACAGCTTTTCTAAAGGTACGCATATAAATACAAATATGAATCTTTTTAAATCTTAATTTCAATTTAAACACCAAGTGCATCATTTCAATTGAAATATACATACAAGTTTTATCACCTAAAACTTATCAGTAATTTAAATTACTATAAATTCGTCGAACATTTGAATATCAAATTCAAATTACCCAACACTCATCTGCATGGTGGTGTTTGAAATCTTTTCTTTTTACTGTTTCTAATATTTTTTAAAATTATTTTTTATTTAAACTTATATTTTTCATTTTTTTTTTTTGACAATGTAAAACAAATTATAGGACCAAAAATATACAAAATAAATCAAAAAATAAAAATGAAAAAAATATAATTATATAGAAACGGTTAAAAATTGTAAAAAAAATCAATTTGGTTTCGTCAATCTCTGAGGCCCGAGATTGAAACGCATCCAAGATATTAAAAAAATGTGGCCTCGATATTGGATTGGCCATATTGAATGTAAAAAATTGTGATGTCAAAAATGTTGGGCCAATTACGGGAGTTAAGTGCCACTAGACGGCTTAAACCGACATTTTGTTAATAAAATGTTAAAAATCATGATTTTGAAAATTTTCCTGTAAAAGGACAACTAATTACTTCACCGCTGATCGAGAAAAGCACAAGATTTTCCCGCGATGACGAGGTAAACATCAAATGATGGAAAAAATCTTTTATTGTTTTTTCAATCTTCTTATAAAAAACCGTCATATTTAATGAATTAATTTTGTGGCCGATGAAATACAAGTAAAGTCGATGCGTAAAGAGTATACCCAAAAGAGGTAGTCACCATAGTGTTCCTATAGATTCCTCTATCACAACCATGACAATGAGTCTGGGAAATAATAAGTTTAATTAATTGAATGCACTGAAAACGAATAAACATCTTTTGGAGTGAATACAAAATTGGTCATCATGTATTTATTTCTTTATGAGTCATTGTAACTTTTTAAATATGTACGTTTCAAATTTCCCGCTATTTGATTACTCTTTTGCATATGCAATGTTTATAGATAGCGCTGCATAAAAAAATGAATTAGGTTATTTTTTCCCTCGATGTACATTCGTCGCTAGTGAGTTTTTTAATACATATATTTGGAAAAAAATGCAATTTTTAACACGAAACGAAGTTCATAATTACATATTAAGTGAAGGAAAAAAATAAGTACTGATGAAAAGAAGAGCAAAATTATTGATTATGTGGCGGATAGATTGAATTCTTCAGAAAATGAAAAAGAAAGGCTAACAAATTTCATAAATCGGACTTTCATAGGCAAATATTTTACAAAATGGAACGAAAGCCACAGGTTGAATGACACATTTATATCTAAAAACAAAAAGTGGTTAGAAGGAAGAATTAATTTCAACAATGAAAATGACTCGTCATTTGATAAACGACAAACAACTGATTCAGGTCCAGCCAATGCAGGTGAGAACGTACTGACTATTTGCCGTCAATATTAAGTTTTAGTAATGGAAATCAATCAAGCTTTGACTTGATATTAAAAAATGCCTTACATTTATTTTGAGATACAACATTTGTACATTCACAATTGAAATCAGTGTACTTAGGAAAATTGAGGTTAACCCTTTGACGCTACAATTGCAGTTTTCGAGTACTCTTAGTTCAGTGCAGTGCCAATTAACTAAAACTAGGGATAAGCTTATTTAAAGTTCATATTCACCTGTGTTTTGATATGCTCTTTCGACTGGTGCAGGTTAAAACGCTTCAAGACCAGAAAAACATGCTATATTAATAGATATAAGTTAAAAAAACAATTTTGCGGGGTATTAGCCGATAATTTATTCAATTTATTATTATTATTAATCAACCTGCGATTTTCAATATTATTAATAAATTAAAAGAACACGATTTTTCGATCAATTTTTTATTCAAATGTCATTTTTACATGGAAGCGCTTTTTATTTTTACATAAAACCTTTTAAAATAGTGCAATGGGAACTCGAACTACAAAGTTATGAGTGCATAAAAATGAATTTCAATATATTGAATCCAATATGGCGTCCGAAATGACGCATTGGCACGGGAAACTTCAACGATTTTTAAACACGAGTATCATCAATTTTAAGAAAAAATGTTCAGAATAACTCGATGAATACGTCTGAATTTTGTCCAAAATTTTTTAGGCATTTTTGAATTTTTAGAAACATTGCCAAATCCACAAAGTCAAACAAATTGCCAAATATTCTGAAAAAAATTACATTTATTTCTTACTTGAATCTAAGTAATTTTGTATATACTTAGATTGCTAAACAAACATTTTTTTACGTGCTTAAATTGATCAATTGAAAAAATCCAAAAACGTTTAAAAATATTTTGAACAAAATTACATTTATTTCATACGTGAATTTCAATAACTTATTACCTACTTAGATTCATGTAAGAAGTAAATGTAAATATTGTCTGAATTTTTTTAGATGTTTTTGAATGTTTTGGATTTAGCAGTTTTTTTAAAAACACAAAAATAGTTAAAAAAATTTTGGAAGAATTGAGATGTATTTTTCAATTATTCCAAACATTTTTTCTTTCAGTTGTCGGTACTCGATATATGGAAATTATTTTTTAACATACTTAACAATTGTAACTGACAATGAGTATTTGTTTTTCCGTCAGTGTGTACATTATAAGCTTTTCAGCTATGTTCTGCCACCTTTTAGGCAAGTTAACACAACGTACTTATTAAAAAAAGGGAGCAATTGTACGAGGCTCTATATTAGTTACGTAATTTTTTAGCAACAAGTGAGCAACAAATAGTTGTTTAATCGATTTTTTGTTTATTTTCCGCTATGTCAGCTATGTTTTGTTAGCTTTTATGCAATCTACATGCTTTGTTTTTAGATATGGGAGCAACAATTTAGATACGGGATTAGGGCAACTTTTCAGCAACAATTGAGCAACACATGTTGGTCCGAGTTTGGTTCGGCTCTGTTATACGTGCTTTGCAAACTGTCAGTTCCTTGAAACTATGTAGTATAGGGTTCTTGGGACCGCTGATTCTGATGTTTTCATTGAGACGAATGTAATGTTAAAATTTTAAAATCCGAAATGGCGAACCAGTATGGCGGGCTAATTTTTGTAAAATGATTGGATGTTATTGAAACTTGTTTCAAAATCCAAAAACGAATCGAGTGTCGACAAATTTTTGCAGTCGCACCCTATTCGATTGGCTAAACTAGTGAAAAATTTGGCCGACCCGAATGTAGCAACCAAATTCCGCGGTGGCAGTGAATTTTTTGCTGAAATATCCAACTTCTTCTATTAGTATAATATTTACATCTTTAACATTTACAAAATGGTTCAATTTTTCAGAATTCCCAGCCCATAATGAAAACAAACATAAAATTAAGAATTATGATGAGTATAGCGACAGACACAAGCGCCGAAAAGTGCAGGATCTCTATGAGGAGAACACTCTGGATGCGTTACTTTCTGTTACGGCTAAAGCATTGCGATTATCTGGATATGAAGCTAGTGCTCAAGTTGTGCGAGAAATCGCGAAATCTCCAAAAGAAGGAGATGCTATGTTGCAAGCGTGGTCGACGACAAAGAAAAAAGGTGTCTCAAAGAAATACACTCCAGATGAGGCCTTGTGTCTCATTGTAGCAAATAACATGACCCGAAATACGTATAACCAGTTACGAATTGGAGCTCGTGAACGTAACCATGACATATATCCAGTATATAGTGATATATTGATTGCTAAGAAGGAAGCGTACCCGGACAATATCTTCATTAGTGAGACAAAGTGTTACATTCCTCTGCAATCGCTGTTGGACCATACATCTCGCCGGCTCATGGAGGCCATTGATTTGCCAGAACTCCAAACTGACGAAATTGTACAACTGGAATTAGTATGTAAAGCTGGGTTTGATGGTAGCTCCGGACATTCTATGTACAAACAAAAATGGACCGAAGAGAATGAAGGGGATGAAAATTTGTTTTTGACACCTGTAGTTCCCCTACAAATACGTATCAAAAATTCTGGGTTGGTCTTGTGGAAGAATCCAAGACCCTCATCTCCGAGGTTTTGTAGACCCCTGTCAATGCAGTGGGTTCACGAAAATAAAGAGGTTATTACAACCACAAAGAAGAAGCTAGACGATGAAATCGACCGACTTCTACCATTCAAGGGAAATAATTATGAAATCTCATATTCAGTTCACTTGACAATGGTAGATGGAAAAGTAAGATGTCATATTTACGTATATGCAAGTTGTGCAGTTTTTCTGATGATAGCATGGTTTTCTGATGGTTTAGCGGGAGATAGAAATTTTCATTAAGAAGAATTATTTGTTCTTAATACCGGTCTGTAACTGTCAAACTTCCATTAATCTACCTCTACCTGTTTCACTCTCTGCGAATAAGTAATATTTATTTATTATCTTTATTCTCCATTTATAATCTTTATTCTCTAAGATAGGAAGAGACGGGGAAAGGGTATCTCTGTCCATCCCATTCCATTTATATTATTGCAATGTAATTGCATGTAAACTTCCCTCAATTTAGGTATATCTGACTCAATCTCTCACTACAAGCAAAGATCGCACGATTTTTTTTTTCGAAGGTTTTGTTTGGTTACTTTCTGTTTATCTCTACACCTTTCAATCAAATATATCTTGTGGGATAGGAAAAAATCATCAATATTCATGAAAGAAATGATATAGTTACTTTAACGAAAAAATATTTATACTTATTAAAAAGATATTAAAATGGATACTTAAATATGCGTTTCAAATTGTATTGGAAGCTTCAACAGGTCAAAACGTGCAACGATTCTTGTGTTTGAAATTATAATTCAGCGCTCAGAGTTCTGTCATTAATAACAGTAATAATTACCGTCAGAACTGTAGTTAGTTTTTAGATAGTTGGTACAAATACTCGTTTCCGTGTAATCGAAATTTACAAGTTAGTAAAAGAGACAACTGCTTGTAGGTCGTGAATACCTTAACGGATACATCGTCAATGTGCTGCAGTATTTGCGATGCAAAAGTTTCAGAATTTAACAAAGTTGATGAAATGTTGAAAAAAGAAGAAAATACTGCAGTATTTAAATATAATCTTCCAATTACACACGCGTACATTAATTCGATGGAATGCTTAATTCATGTCGCATATCGGCTACCATTCAAATCGTGGAGAGTAAGTTACTGTATCACATACAATTTTTAAAATTCATATCGTAATGTGGCACAATTCTTTTGTAATTTGTTTATTTCCTGTTTATCGTTACTTTACTAGTGATTATGATCTTCATTGATATTTAAAGAAGAGATTTTTCTAAAAAAATAATTTTTATAATCAAACAATTAACTAGCGATAACATTTAATATTTATATTTAACAGGTGAGTGAAAAACAGGGCACAAAGGACAAAATGATAGAGCAAAGAAAAGTAATTCAAGACAAATTTTTAAAAGAAATGGGATTGCGTATAGATTTCCCAAAACACGGTTTTGGGTCATCGAATGATGGCAACACTGCAAGAAGATTTTTCGAAAATGCATTAAAACTTCGCAAATAACTGGTAAGGTCCTATATGTAAAAAATGTCCCATGTGCATTTCGATACAAATCCTTCGTCTGCTGGGTGCTGTTTAAATTAATAAGATTTAATAACTGTATATTCCCACACAGCGCCGAACCTTGTGATAGGATTATGTAAGGTTGTTATAAGGTTGGCAACATTATAACAACCTCACATAACCTTATCTTAAGGTTCGGTTCTGTTAGGGTTTATATCTGTATACGTAACCACAAAAAAGTTGCGGGATTTACGAATTAAATGCAACTAATGACATCACATGTATATCGTTTACTGTGGGTCACAAATAGAAATGCTTAGCAACAAGATTTTTCGCTAATTTCGGATTGGATTGTAACATTTAACGTGTTTTCGTACGGAATAGATCCAGAGACAAATGAGTGAAGGGCAGTGAAAATACTGTCTGGAATATGTAATTTTTTTTTTTAGAAGAAAGTATTTCAACAACTATTTCTAACAACGTCTTTGAACTGTTTATCTCACTTTAAGTTAAAAGTAGTATTTTTCTTATTAAAATAATTGCAGTTTTGGTTATTTCAATGAGAAAAATAGTAATAGCAATATAGTGAATATATAGTGAACTCAGCATCGTATATGAGTAAATTCGAAAAACAATCTAAAATTCAAGCTACTGTGCGGTAGCGTTTCATTTTATTATCGCACTGATTTTTGAATAGCCGTATGCAGACAAATTGAGACAAAAGAATAATTTTTGTCAATACTAACATTTATGTCAGTTTAACGAATTAAATAGCTCAGGTCTGACTATTGTACGAGTCGTAATAACTATTTTAGGCTGCTTTAAATGTCACTATTCCCATTGTTTTTCTTTGCTTAAGCTATATTGCATAAGATGATGCTCTCCGTTTTCAAAATAATAGCGTCAAAAACAAGATGCTAATACTTAAAAATGTAGTTTTTACAATTTCTTTAACAATCTTCGTCATGAAATGCAACAGCACTTTGAATCAAAGTATTCAATTATACATACAATATTAGTGACAACTTTTGAAACTTGTCACTCGGAGGTTTTTGGGGTCGCTCATTGCGAATCTGAGGGCAGTTTTCACAAATTCAAAATAACATTACTTAAAGAAAATCTTTAAAAAATATTTTAAACGTACATACTTTCTTATTATCAGACTATATCTATAACAGTCCTATTTCAGAAACTTACACTTTATGATTACATTACAAATGCGTGAAAAAAAAAATAAATGTATTTATAAATCGAAATTTCCTTCAGGAATTTCAACTCAAATTGTTACTCATTTAAAAATATTAACAAACTTCAGACAGCGTAAAAATTGGCGTATACACCATATATACACTATGCTATAGTATTCAAAATTAATGTGTGCAGAGTGATCATAAATGCACAAATTATATCATGATAAACCAGGTTACTGTCTGTTTTGAAAAAATCTAAGTTCCACCGAAAACAGAATCTATTTCTGATTTGCCATCGCTCTGTTAGATCAAAATTTGGAGTCAATATCAAATTTTAGAATTATTTAAAAATAAAAAAATCACATTTACACAGCTTTAAATGCAAATCTAAAACTAAACGCGTTTTTCTTGAGATTTCAAAAAATGTAGTTATCTGGATATTGCTGTCAGCCACAGATATGTTCATTAATTACATATCTACACCGGTAAATGACACACATCTTGCATTACTTTCCGGTTGAATATTTTGTGAGTGTTTAGTGAAACTGGGAACTACTGAAAACAATTTTTGGTATTAATTACTAATTTTTGTGCTTTTTCAGGTATTGACGAAGTACTGATCAAGCGATTAAGTACTGTGCTAATAACAATGGCCAGTGGTCGCTGTATAACGTACAATGAGTACAAAGTGTATTGCACGGGAACTGCCAGACTATTTGTCAACTTGTATGGATGGTATCACATGTCCCCAAGTGTACATAAAATACTCATCCATAGCCCATCCGTAGCAAGAAATGCCTGTCTTCCCCTAGGGCTTTTGTCAGAGGAAGTCCTGGAGGCAAGCCACAAAATTTGCAAGTTGTTTCGGGATAGGCATGCCAGAAAAACTTCTCGAAAGCAAACGAATGAAGATGTTTTTCGTAGATGGGCCATTTTTGCTGATCCGAAGATCACTCTCTCTGGTAGAATTCCATACAAACAAAAAACTGAGTTGCCCAAAGAAGCATTAAATCTCATCAAATCAGAAATAAGTGATGATTTAGAAGACCCGTTTTCGGAAGAAGAAGATGAATAAAGATTTATTCATATTGTATAGATATTTGTTGAATTTTGGTATGCTTGAAATAAATTTCTAAACCTCAAACTCTGTGCAATTTTATTTTCTTTGTATTGAATTTTTTATAGTTGATGCCTCCAGAATACTTCTAAACTCCATACATATCGTGTCAAAAATGAATTTGTTATCAGATAGGGAGTTTTCAAAGAAATTAATAATGATAATAATTTCCATACATTTTTGTGTAGTTTCGGTTATTTTTTCGATTTTTATTTCGCTATATTGGGTCGGCCATTTTGAATCTCCATACATTGTCCCCAGATTCATACTCAGCGACCGCCAAAAACCCCCATGCATGCATTTTTGTATGCTGAACTGCAGTTTAAGTCGTTTTTCCGAATTTTGGTCCGCCATATTGGGTCGGCCATTTTGAATCTCCAAACATTGTTCTCAGATTCAAACTCAGCGACCGCGAAAAACCCCCATACATGCATATTTGTATGCTGAACTGCAGTTTCGGTTATTTTTTCGATTTTTATTCCGCCATATTGGGTCGGCCATTTCGAATTTCCAAAAATTGTCCTCTGATTCAAACTCAGCGACCGCGAAAAACCCCCATACATGCATATTTGTATGCTGAACTGCAGTTTAAGTTGTTTTTCCGAATTTTGGTCCGCCATATTGGGTCGGCCATTTTAAATTTTCAAAAATGGTCTTCAGATTCATACTCAGCAACTGCATAAACCCCCTACACACATTTTTGTACAATTTATGTTGTTTTTCATATTGATTTTTTGTTATTATAAATGTTTGTTTTACTATATATATATAAATAATAACTTTGCAAGAACATTGCCGGCGATCCAATTGAGATATCAAAAAAAAGCAAATCTCAGTTGCAGCAATATCCCTCCTGAACATTAAAAAAAAAAAAAATTTTAAGATCGGTTGTGAATTCGCCGAGTGGTGATACCATCTCCGGAATCATTTTTTACAAACCTCTGTGCGTTGCAGTTTGATGTTGAGGTAGCCGGATAGGTCTGCGATGATAAGAGTAGCGTAATCAAGATGCGGAATGACTAAAGCATTTACGAGGGTGAGCTTTATGGATTGTTACGTACCAGTCCTGAAAAGGACTTGTAGTAACAATAAGGTATGAAATACACTGAAGTTAAAGTTTGAACTATTTATTTATTTATAGACTATGTTACGCGGGTCGTACATAAGAATACATTCGAGTCGATGGTGGTAGGTTGCGCGGAACCGTTTTAGTCGCGGTCTTAGTCCGAGATTTTAGTGGACTTTGTCATGGATGGAAATTGACTCATTGCCCTATGGATTTCATCGACCAGGTAACCTCGGGAAAACGATAAGATTTCCCGAAGGTACGTGGCTGTAGCTCGTGATGGGCCGCTGGACTCGAAGGGAGCCTGATAAGACTTTCGTAAGAAGTCTGATAAAGCTCTCGTGTCTCGAGACCGGATGTGTATTCAGATATCGTCTATTCGTTTGATGCGTCGCTGTCGAAAGATAGCGGTGCATCGAACTAGATCGATTAAATATTTAATTAGGCGTTTATCGCCGAAAATATATACACGTGATGTTCCGAGTGCCGTAAGCGGAAATCCTCCAACAGCCCATCTCGGTATCTAAGGCTGAAGTTTACGGAGGTCGTTGTTTGTCCGGAACAACTAAGATTACATTAAAATATAATAATCTACGTGCGCGGTGCCATAAGATATTAGAAGATGGCGCAGCCGCGTACGTAACAGGATGATGGTAGAAAAGCACCACGGAATTTTAGTTTGTAAAGAGCATTATGTACCTTGGATGAGATAGTGTTAACATGCCGATTCCACGTGAGATCGGATGTTATTATCAGTCCTAGGTCCTTAACTTCATCAGAATAGGATATTACATCATCCCCGACCATGATTTGTGGCATAGTTAAGTCTTTAATGGTAGCAAGATTTTGGGAGGACCCAAGAATGATGGCTTGTGTCTTACGAGTGTTCAGTGTGAGGCCAAAGTCTTGGGACCACTTAACCAGCTCAGCAATATCACTATTTATGCGTTGTACGGTTTCTCTCACACGACTTATTGGAGTGGATAGATAGAGTTGAGTGTCGTCTGCAAATATTACAGTAGTATCTCGGCAGTACTGAAGCCTGGAAAATAAGGTATTGATAACTATGATATATAAAATTGGGCCAAGACTCGAACCTTGGGGTACACCAGATGTAATGTACTCCGGCTCAGATGTTTGTCCATCTAGTCCAATGATCGTGTAAGAACGAGCCGTCAGGAATGAGTGTACCCATCTGAGCGCAGAGTCCTCAAAGCCTATGTCTCGCAGGCAAGTTAGTATTACGACGTGGCTCAATGAATCAAAGGCCTTCGAGAAATCGAATAGTACTAGGATGGTGACATAACCTCTGTCTATTCCCAGACGGATATCGTCCAAGAGATGAAGCAAAGCTGTTTGAGTGCTGTGAAATCTACGAAAACCACTCTGCTTGGAATTAAGTAGTTGATTTTCCTCCAAGAATCTAGTAATTTGCTGCGTGACAAGGGAATCGATGATTTTAGAGAGGTGGGGCGGATTAGCTATTGGACGAGTGTCGAAGGGACTTAGAGGATTTGCAATTTTCTTGAGTGGAATAATGAGAGACAGTTTCCAAATGTACGGAAAATAACCAATGGCGAGTGAATGATTGAAAATGGCTGTCAGGTATGGAGCTATGATTGGAAACTATGACTTTAAGTGTGTTAGACAGAGATGGTCAGAGCTTAACCCGCGTGACTTATGAATGACGAGATTAAGACTACTAAGGACTTCTTGACAGCTAATTGAAGAAAAGGTGAAAGATGTGTTTGAAGTAGGTAGCGGCCGCATTAGTATTGTAGTAAGAGTCGATGGGTCGCATGACGGATGAGATGAAGATACTTGAGCGAAATGACGATTTAGTATGGAAGAATGGAAATAATGTAGGGCTGACTGCGATGATTCATTTACAAGTCCACGCCTTCGAAGGCAGGACCAGAGTTTGTTCGGACTAGTTTGTTGAAGTACCAAATCTGCTAAGTAATGGTTCTTGGCTGCTTTTAATAGATTTTTAAGATCACGCCGCGATATTCTATATTGCTGTAGTAGTAACAGGTTTCTAGTTCGTTTTGCGCGAGTAAACAATTTGTCGCGTTCCGTAATTCTAGCTCGCAGGTCTGGTGTGTGCCATGGAATAGAACGTTGTAGAATACGTTTGGTAACAAATGGCGCATGAGTATTAAGTACTTCCGTTAAACATTCATATAGTGCCGCGAGGTTGGTCTCAAAATCTATTTGATCTGAGTTTGCTACGCGATAGTTTCGCTCAAGTGTAAGCACGTTAGGAAGCTTTTGACTAAGTAGCGCTACAAGGTCGCTTGTTAAAGACGTGTAGTCACAATTTGTAAAATCACGGTATGTTATAGTTTCCGGAACACGATTAAGATTAGTAAATTCATCCGTCGCGCCGACGATAGGGCAATTGCTGTCGGCAAATGTTTATTCGGGAATTCGATTCCCTTTTTTGGCATAAAATATTAAGTTGCAAATTAGGCATTATTATATTTTCATTTTGTAATGTTTAGAGATGTATATAAAAAATCACTAAGGCAATGAGCGCATGCTGGACCTGTATTTAGCAATAATTATGAGCGAGAGCCTTATAGCGCATTTGCGTTCGAAAATGGCCGTATTTTCGAGTCCCTATTGTGGCATA
The DNA here is from genome assembly GCA_030407085.1 of Trichopria drosophilae. NCBI lineage: Eukaryota > Metazoa > Arthropoda > Insecta > Hymenoptera > Diapriidae > Trichopria > Trichopria drosophilae. Next base: position 160,637,137 of record CM059583.1, read on the forward strand.
AAATAAAAAGTTGCAAAATTGGCATTATTATATTTTCATATTGTAATGTTTAGAGATGTATATAAAAACTCGCGAAGGCCATGAACGCTTGCTGGACCTGTGTTTGCGAATAACTAAGAACGAGCGTCTCATGGCACATCATCAGGCTGAAGTTGGCGGCTTGAGCTAGCGGCTGAAGGAAACTCGCGAATGAGAACCACTGCTTTTTTGAACTTGTTACTCGGGGGTTTTCGAGGTCGCTGATTACGAATCTGCTATCACATTTTCAAAATTCTAAATGGCGGATCTAATATGGAGGACAACGTTTAAAAATTAATTATATTTCCTTGTGCTCTGTTAGTCGGGGGGTTTTCAGCATCTCTGATTAAGGGTATTGAAAAGACATTTTGAAAATTCAAAATGGCGGATCCAATATGAAAGACTATTTTTAAAAATCAGAAATAAAAAAATTACTAGTGGCGGAGATAGTACGGGGGGGGGGGGGGCGATATTTTAAAAATCAACAGAATAAAAATCACGAGGTAGTTGATTACGAATCTCAACTCAGACCTTCAAAATTCAAAATAGAAATCAGATCTAGTAAAGTAGAAGGGGAAAAATTGTTAACCATCAAATGGATAGAGGGACCGACTATTATAACAAAATAAATAATCATTGCAAACTTATAAGGAATACTGGATATTGTTCTATAGGGATAACTCCGTATCCGCAACAATTACGAAAATTCTCCGATGATGCTAGCGAAAGCTATAATGACTTTTGTACCAAACTCGGGCCACGCCCATCTGCAGAGTTTTTTCGATTTTTTTAATGTAAACAATCATTGCACGTGTATAAACCATGCTGGATATTATTCTATAGGAGTAACTTATTATCGGGATCAATAACGAAAATTCTTCGATTATGCTAGCGAAAGCTGTAATGACTTTTGTACCATACTCGGACCACGTCTATCTGCAGAGTTTTTTCGATTTTTTGAATGTAAATAATCATTGCACGTTTATAAACAATGCTGGATATTGTTCTATAGGAGTAACTCATCAGATTTCTGTACAGTCAAACAACGTACAGGGACATTATCATGATGAGATATCTACAAAATCTGATAATGAGTCGGATTTGTCGATTGGGTTTGCACAGAAGACTCCTTTTCACAAACAGAGCTTAATGATAACATTGATATGTTAGATGATCCTGGCGTAGAAATTAGTATGTCTGAGAATTTTGCAACATTGGAAAAAACTATATACATGGTGACACTGATATAAAGAATACTTCTGACGGGGAGATTTCAGCCGGTATACAGACAATCAGTATGAAGTCCATTAAACCAACTGTTAATGTTGACGAACATTCTCTGCCTTATGAGCGTAAATAGTAGTTTTCGATACAAGGGTGTAGGCGTAAAGAACTTTACACACACACACACACACACGTGTGCCGATATATTGTTTACGTACGGCTTTTTCGTGCGTAAAGTATAATCGAGTGCGTAAAGTTTACTTTACGCACAAGTTTACTTTACGCACCGAAAAGACGTACATAAACAAAATTTCGCTGCTGTCCTTGGACTTTTGACGATGATATTATGATCCCTGACACATTTTGGAAAAATCATTATCGTGGACAAATTCGATTTAAAACTAGATGCCTTCGACCCGGGTGCCTACAATTTTGGCTAAATTCGTATTGCAGTTCCCTGACGAAAGGCTGATGCTTCAATATCTTGTTCCTTAAATAGAGTGAATATGCCAATGAATGGACGGTTAAGCATTTTTCACACTTTGATCGATTGTAACTTTTGCATTCTTTTATGAAAATTTAATTATGATATCACCAGTAGAATCGTTAGACTCTGCTCTTTATGACCGTGTAGTTCAAACTTTGATTTTATTTAATTATTAACCTCGTCTTCATACGTTTGTAAAAAAATCCGCTAAACCCCAATCAATAGACGGGTTAAATCAAATGGGACGTTTTCAGTACCAGTTTTGGATGGCTTTAAAACTTTGCTTTGATTTTACAAAATAATAAACACTGGAAGATCAATAGTACTGTAAATATTGTTTTGAATGTTCAAAGGACATAAAAATATGTATTCTGTTGCATGTTGTGCTTCCTACATTCATAAGAAATAGAAATATGTAGAAAATCGTCCATTCATTGGTAGTCGTCCATTCATTGGTATAATCACCCTATAGTAAAATGAGCATTTTCAAAACTTCGACCCCGATCGCAGGCCAACCCAAGCACTGATAAATGAGCACGTCTTGTTCACACTGATGCTTAAAAAAAACGCGGTTTAGTCGAGTTTTTGACAGGTCGGGGGGGGGGGGGCATACCCATCACGCTCCCCCGCTTCCTGCGAAGCCCGAACCCCCCTCCCCGCTACCACCTCCCCATTGCTACCCGACACCAACATTATAGTGAATATTTTGTTATGCCCCCCCCCCCCGCCCTGATACCCGCCTTCCTCCCCTGCTTCCTCTGTGTCTCTGCACTGAAAATAATTTTAGAACGCCGCGCTTAGACGGTACATAAACGAACTGTTAAGAGAGGCACCGTCAGCGGGGCGATTGGGCACTCAACGCCTAGCATGTTGTAAGTCTAAGTGACGTGTTATGATTCATGGTCTAAGCCCTGCGTCTCGGCGTTCATAAACTGACATTCTGAACATCGGGACGAAACCCTTCGACTTGTACTTTAACGCGTTGCCCGTATCTCCAAAGAGTGGCGCTCCAAGGTACTCGATCATATACCTTCGGTTTCATGTGAGCGTTCGTCTGATGCATCTGCAGTGTATGCCCATCAGCCCATGTGCTTATATACATATTTCATAATACATCTAAATTTTATTCAAATCTGTTTAAAACTGAACAAACCAGAACGTTTAAAACTGAGCAGTACCACAAATATATTTAATTTAAGATTATTTTTTGGTCAAAATTGTTGGTTTTTGGTGAAATCTGTCGAAAATGTTCAAAACTGAAATATGTTATTGATAAAAAACGTCAATATTTGTTTAAATTTGTGAGAAAGCATTTAAATTCATTTAAAAGAATTTTATGCGAAGCACGATAAATAACGCATTTTTCTGAATATGAAATTGTGCAATTTTTTGTTAAAAAATGTTTTTCACTTTTTAAAGATTTGTCTACAATTTACTTTTTCCCTGACCAATTTTGAAATTCCCTGACATTTCCCTGATTTTCCAGTTTTCCCTGACGGTGGCCACCATGAAGTAACATGTGTGCACGAATTTAGTGTTCGACATTTCTTTTCGTCTCTGCAAAAACCTTTACGAAGGTATCGTATTCATTACACCTTTCACATTTCTTTACAAATTTGTTTACTTGAATTAAAAAATACAAGGACTAGGCATTACATATGTAAACAATATAAAGAAGAAAATTGGGATTCAGATAGGGTCCATTCCGAAAAGTTTTACACAGACGAATGCAAATGTCACCGACTAGAAATATTTTTATACGTGTTACTAATGTACTGCGTTATTACTTTATTAAGGCCTTTTCTACATTTCCTTTTAATTCAGTTTAAATTTTACAGTGCATCTTTATTAACTGTCTTAGCTGCAAAGATTTTGTTGAAGACCGTGCACTTGCTTGCAGTTCAACTTTCAATCCGATGTGTTATTCAAGTGTTTTATGGATGACTGATGTAATAAAGCTGTGTTCTTAATATGCAAAAAATGTAAACTGATTTAATGGAAAGATTAGAAAAACTTAGTGAAATAATTATGAAAATAACACATAAACAATTCTAGTCAATGACATTTCCATTCGTCTCGATAAAACTGTTAAGGATGTACTGTATATGCATCCATTTTTTCTCATTATTATTGTGTACACGTCCAATACATAGTTATGATTTGTATGTATGCAACGAAGCAAATGTGAAACTAATTATGAAAAAATTAATGCATACCTCCCTAAAAGTTTCATATAGAGACGAAAGGAAATGTCGATCACTAGATTTCAGTCGCTGATGTTATTCGATTCTGTTTGAATATAAATAATCACGTATATACATAATCATTTTTGAATCACGAGTGCCTATAAGTAGTTGCTCTGAAACTGTACCTGTAAAAGTGTTTGTGAAAAGCCCTATTAATCGCAAAGTGGACGAAATTCATCGTCGCGATTTTCGAAAGAGCAGGCGAAAGAAACTTGGACTTCAGCTTTAAGCTCGAGGACCAAGTACTGTAAAATTGGAAATGCTTATTGCTGTTCCTGTAAATATCCTGCAAAGGTGGAAATAGGAATGACGCCCCAAGTCTAGAAATATTGCAGAAAATTTCCAGTGAAACGACGACACGCCATGATTTAGACTAAAATTTTTATGAATTTATGTTCAAATTAATAAAACAATTCGATACATCGTGGTCTGGTAAGCACACTAAAGGATATATACAACATTATTCTATAAAACCTTTGTATGTAGTTATGTCCACCGAAAAACAAATTCAATATTTGTTAACGCTTTCAGAACCAAGGCTGGGTAATTTGGATACAACGGGTTCAATAATTTGTCGACCTCTTGACGTGGAAAAAGCTGTGTTTTATTATGCACTTATAATATCAGGAAGCAAAGAGTATGGACCAATACCTGTTGCGGAACTTATCTCTTCAGCACACAAGGTATTAGATATTAGTTACTTCTTATCGTGTTTCGTTGAAGCAGTTAAAAAATAACATCTCGAAAACCAATTTTTCATAAAATTGAGACCGATTTCAATCTAGCTTTAATACAAAGCGTGCTCCAGGCATTTAATTCGATGACGATGTCCCAATATTTGTCAGAAATTTTCAAACACGGCGATAAATTGTACGGAAAACTGACATTGATCCACATGCTGAGGACTGTTCAGCGAAAAGCCCAGACTCTCTTTCGAAGCAAATCTCAGCGTACTATGGCCGCACATTTTATTGCGTCTTTAATTCATTGTGATAATATAGAATGCTCAAAAAAAATATTTTTTCACGGCATCATTGTTTTTGCGCTTCAATTTAAAACCCGTAATTTTGAAAAATCGCTGCAGGAGTTGCAACCAGCAATTTTCGAAATTAAAATGAAAGAGGATGATGAGCCAGTAAACGCAGATACAGATCATCAAAGCGTTGAAAATTCACGGCACGGGTCCCCGTACTATCAAATTTTCAACTCATTTCAAGAAGAAATCGTCGTAATCTACAATGATGAAACATCTGAAGAATGAATGCCTTAATGGAGATTTTATGCACTACATAGTAGAATATATTATGCCATATTTTCCATTATGGTCTTCATGTATCCTACGACCTTTCCATATTTCCAGAGACTCTAACGCGCCAGATGAGAACTGGTTTAAGATTGTGAAACAAGATATTTTTCAATCTAAATTGAATATATCCCTCCCACGATTCCTAAAAAAAAAAAAAAATGGAATTTTATTTACATGGACGTCTTTCAGAGCGGACATATTCATTAAAAACGGAAAGGTAAAGGAGGAATCAATCAAAAGCTCAAATTTTAGAGGAGTCAGTGGAAGAAATGTGGAAAAAGAAAAGTAGACGAAATACGTACTTCAAATTTCCAAAAAATATTCTAAAAAAGGAGAAAAGTGAAGTAACAACGAAATGTTACTTAGATGTAACTAATATAACAAACCACCACTCTGAAACACGTACTGAAATTAACGACGCACAACACAGTAATGGCCATGCACTAGAATCGAAAATGTGGATGTAGACAACATCAATGATGTTTTTACTTGTGATGAAAATTCAAAATTAATGAACACTGATTTCATTATAGGAAATCTTTTCAGGAAAGACTTATCATATCCTTATATCCCATGTGCGAATTGCCGATGCTGAACATACGTCCCAGTATTGGCCCAGCGTTGGCAGCCGACTTTCGGCTATCGATGCTCGCCCAACGTCGGTAACTTCACTGTGCCAGAATTGGGCCAGCATTGACAGCCGATACTGGCTATAACAAATTGCCAAACTTCGGTTGAAAACTGGCCAACACATTGGGCCAGGCCTGGCAAGTTAATGTCATGGGCTTTTTTCCCGTTTGTCGGCCCAAAATCGGCCCGAGTATCGGACCAATTCTGGCAATTTGATTGTGCCATATCTTGGCCCAGCAATGGAAATATTCAGGACAGAACATCGGACCAAGCCTGGCAAATTTATTTCATACAAGGTATTGCCGATTGTTGGCCCGCAGTCGGTCCAAAACTGACCCGAGCATCGGACCAACGCTGGAAAATTAATATGGCCCACTCTCGGCCCAGCGATAGAAACATTCGGCATCGAACATTGGGCCAAGCCTGGCAAATTTATTTCATACAAGGTATTGCCGATCGTTGGCCCGCAGTCGGACCAAAACTGACCCCTAGCATCGGACCAACTCTGGCAAATTAATAGTGCCCAATCTCGGCCTAGCGATAGAAACATTCGGTATCGAACATCGGGCCAACCCTGGCAAAGTTATTCCATACAAGGTATTGCCGATCGCTGGCCCACGGTCGGTCCAAAACTGACCCGAGCATCGGACTAACGCCGGCAAATTAATAGTGCCAAATCTCGTCCCAGCGACGGAAACAGAAAATTCCAAGTATCGAACCAAGCTTGGCAAATTTATTTCATACAAGGTGTTGCCGATCATTGGCCCACAGTCGTTCCAAAACTGACCCGAGCATCGGACCAACGCTGGCAAATTAATAGTGCCCAATCTCGGCCCAGCGATAGAAACATTCGGCATCGAACATCGGGCCAAGCCTAGCAAATTTATTTTCCACATAATATTGCCGATCCTTGGCCCAGCATCGAATCAAACCCGTCTCGAGTATCGAAGCAAGCCTGGACATGTGATAGTGCCGAATCTCGGCCCAGCGATGGAAACATTCGGGATCGAGCATCAGTCCAAGCATAACAATTTTATTTCATACAAGATATTGCCGATCGTTGGCCCGCAGTTGGTCCAAAACCGACTTGCGTATCGGACCAACGCCGGCAAATTAATAATGCCGAATCTCGGCGCAGCAAGGGAAACATACGGTATCGAACATCGGGCCAAGCCTGGCAAATATATTTCATACAAGGTATTGCCGATCATTGGCCCACAGTCGGTCCAAAACGGACCCGAGCATCGGACCAACGCTGGCAAATTAATAGTGCCCAATCTCGGCCCAGCGATGGAGACATTCGGGATCGAGCATCGGACCAAGCCTGTCAAATTTATTTCATACAAGGTATTGCCGATCGTTGGCCCACAGTTGGTCCAAAACTGACCCGAGCATCAGACCAACGCTGGGAAATTAATAGTGCCCAATCTCGGCCCAGCGATAGAAACATTCGACATCGAACATCGGGCCAAGCCTGGCAAATTTATTTCATACAAGGTATTGCCGATCATTGTCCCACATTCGGTTCAAAACGGACCCGAGCATCGGACCAACGCCGGCAAATTAATAGTGCTTAACCTCAGCCCAGCGATGGAAACATTCGGGACCGAATAATGGCCCAAGCCAGGTAAATTGAATTCCCACAGAATATTACCGAAGGTTGGCTCAGACCCGCCACAAAACCGTCCCAAGTATCGGGCCAAGCCTAGCAAATTTATATCATACAAGGTATATCCGAACATTGGCCCCCATTCCGTCTAAATCCTAAAATCTTGATTTCATAGTAAAATTCCCATTGACAGAATTTATATGGCTTACGTACCATTCTGTCACAGCCACCGGATATACAAAGTCCCAAATGTAATGTACCGAAATTTACAATTAAATAGTCATTTTAAATATTTGTAAGTAGTAAAACAGACATAATATACATTTCATAAACTATTTATATAATAAAAACAACTACTGTTTGGTATGTTTTTTTTCTTTGTGTATTCATGCTTTCTACATTTTAAACAAATTTTACAAAATTTTAAATAATTTGTTTTTATATAAATATATTATTATTACGTATAACCCGATAAGCTGTTTCAATTTGATGACTCCAAATATTCTGATACAATGTCTTAATATTTACAAACTTTTTTACATGCATTTTAATTATATAAAAAATCCTAATAAGTAATAACAAGTTCCTAAATCAACATTAAATTCTGCAGTAAGTTTTTTTAATTTCTAATTACATATAGTATTATTTTATTTATTTTTATGTAATGATCGGTTCTTTTAATTATTTGAATCAAGTTGCTATTAAGAATTTTGTGAAATGATAATAATCTTTAAAATGTATGCAGCAGTTATGAATGACGATAGTTTAAGATGCGACTTCTTGCACAAGAGCAAGTACGAATTTCACCATTCCTTTCAAAAGACAGAGATGACTTCAACATACTTATGAGGATACTGCAGATGTTGGTATCCAACATCAAATGATAAAAAGAACACTCTTTATTTCTTAAATTACTTACTTTATTTAGTAATGTTATTTAGTAAGTCCTTTGCAACAACGTACAGAAATTTCCATTGATGTTGTAATTGTCGAAAAATATATAAGATGTTCCCGAACTTTTTAAAATATTATAGAAGATATATATTTCAGTTCTGGAAATGTTTACTCAGAAGACTAGCGATTAAATATGCAACATTGTTATTAAATAAGTAGAGAATTCTAAATTTATTAATATACATTTTTTTGTTACTGAATAAATAGAACAAGATAGTTTTTTAGAATGTTCTCTTTCATTTGCAAAAATTCCAATTATATCTGAAGGTACTGGCTGACGAAAAACGTCTTTTGTTTTCAAAACTTTTCCTTCGATAAAAACATTATCTAAAGAAGTGCGCTGACAAAAAATGTGTTCTATCTGTATAAATTTATATTTAGTTCCTGTATAAACTTCGACAATGTTGTCGGGGTGTTGATTGCTAATGTAAAATGATCTGAAATGGATTCTAGAGTAGCTAATCCTTGTCGTGCATGTATATTTACATTGTACTCGCTCAGTTATAATGGCACATTTCCTTATTTCATGTTTCGTACCTGCTATTTCGGATAATCTTCTATAAATTTGGGCTACAGGATTTCGTGGGGTACGTATCAGCTTTTTAATTGCGCCTAGTAAATTTTCAAACGGGAAAGCTGAATATGACGTGAGTGGTAGCCTCATTTTGCGAACGTCATCAGCGACGTGAAATAAATTATGGAAGTTCATCACGTATATACTTGAACCGTACAGACTTTTTAGTTTTCGACAAAACTTGAGCAGAAGGTTGTCTGCAAGATCGGTATGGGTTTCAATAAGTATTGGATCACATAGAATTCGACACGCTATATTCAGTAAAAGGAAATGCCGATAATAGTCTTTTTTAAGGACTGACTTTAACACAACTGGTCCACCGTATAATAAAAAAAAAACGAAATTGCGTCGCTTTCCAATTAGCCAAATCTTTTAAATCGAATGACTTTCTTTGAAATTCTTGTGGCACATTTCCTTTTAAAGATCGCAATAAAGTTATTAGTTTTGTCAACTGTTGTCGCCCTAATTTGGCTGGGTTTCTTGTCGAACCAGTCCATTTTTCCAAAAGAGTTTTCATCACTCCATTGCACAATAGATGCAAGTAATCTAGTACCACTTGCCGCACTGGATCAAAATTAGGAATAGACAGTAGGGCGGATGTAACATTTTCGTGATGATGAAATTTTTGACGTTGAGTTTCAAAAGAATGTTTTGTTCTCTTCCGACAATTGAATTGTTCATATACTCGTTTTCCATTTCGAGTTTTTCCACGTATCTGCAATTATAATATACTTATGTAGGCATAAAATAAATACATATAAGTTCAATTAAGGCGTTGCTAAAGCAGCGGACAAATCACATTCAGGTTTTCCGAAACTATATATAGTCGGGGATATCCATTATTCGGATTCTGACAGGTCAATATTGACAAAAGCAAAAGATTGTTAACCAATCATGATCCTAATTCAACTGATTCTGCTAATCGCAGAATTTGTTTTTATCAATATCATTTGTCACCTGTCAGAATTCCCCTAGTGGAGACGCCCCGACTGTATATATTTTTAAGTTCAAATCTATTTTAAAGATATTTTACGCGTTTTTTTTATGAATGTACCTCAAATTACAACGACATCGGTTTAGAGAAGTAAAAAGTGTACATTCCTGAAAAAAAATTAACTTATTTAATATTTACTATGCATCAAACTTTCTTCATAAAAAATAATTAAAATTTTTTAATAATTGTAACGGATCTTAATCAATGAGGATTTACTTCCTCCCAAAAATGATTATTAACAACTTGTCTGAATAAAATTTTGAAATGCCAATATTTAAAGTTAAATATAGCAACTTATTTTTTTTAAATTACTGTTTTTGTATGATTTGTTTAACGATTGCACGTTACAAATTGAATTTAGGGAATTTCATTCAGAGAAGTTGGAGAGAATCAATTTCTCAAGAAATTAAGCCATCATTGATCGAAATCCGTTAATTATTAAAAATGTTTAACTATTTGTTATGGAGAAAATTAGTAAATAATAATTATTAATTAAATGAATTTAGCCGATTTAAAATTTTTCAGAAATACCGTTAATAATAATATTTGAAATTATAAATGCATTATAATAGTTATTTTTATACCAATGGCATAAAATGAGTTTTTACGCCCGCAGGCGATCGGTTGATTTTTTAATTCAGTTGGTGTAAAAATAGTCATTTTTGCGAATGATGACTTGAGAAAACGAGGCGTGAAGCGGCCATTTCACGCCTACTGAATCAAAAAAATATTTTTGAAAGAACTGATTTTAGGTTATCGACCCTTCTAGAATGCCCAGAAACTTATTACTTTAAAAAACAAGGCATGGAGATATTATCGTAAGTCAAGGAAGAGCTGATTTGTAATGCTACGTGATGCTAGAAACGAAATAAAAGCTGAGGGAGACTTAAATTTGAAGAGTCCCTAGTTGATCAAGGATTAAAGCATTTTTTGGGGGGACAGAGGAGTGGACAGCTAAAACGCATTACTAGAAAGTATCGTGGATGCAGATTCGCTGAATCAATTTAAGAATAATTTAGACGCTCACTTGTAACATTAAATGTTCCAACTGATATGATACAGATTTATTAAAACATTAACTACTAACTATTTGTTAATAGTAATAATAATAATAACGCTGATCTGGTAGAGATTTGAGCACAAAATTTCTCATTTTTCGGACAGATTGAGCGACATAAGAAAGCAATGTTGTTGTTTATGTTATTATTAAAATAATAAGAATAACAATAACATTAACAACAACAATAACAATATATTTCTCCGATGGTAGAGGGAGTGGTTGCAGTTACCACCGACATGACCCGGTGCAGTCTGCAGCAGAAGGGATGGATATCGGAACCACTTTTCTGCTGTAGACTGCACAAGTGGATTATGGAAGGCCAAAAATAATAATAATAATAATAATAATAATAATAATAATAATAATAATAATAATGGGCCCAAAGGGAATGATGCGTAACACAATGCGGCTATGCAAAAAGCCGCATCTTAGCCTATCTTCCCAAATGGCCTACTCTCACCTCCACGTGTGCTTATTAGAGCCGGTGGGCCCTGGACTCTTAGCAACCTTGCCAGAGATTGGGTAACCAACCCCAGTGGATGGCGAGGTAAGAGACAAACGAGAGAGGCATAACAACGGGGAGTAGGGCTAACCACCCTACTCCCTGTATTTGCGGTTACTCATCAAATAATGCGCAGGGCTCCTGACCATCGGGCTGCTTCGGATGCAGCCCAGTCCCGAGGTGGAGGAGCCGAAACAGGTGTCCCGGGACGACGACCAGCTGATGCCCACGGACGATTTCAGTGGACGGAGGATCTCAGGCAAGATCTAATGCGCTGCTATGAGGAGAGCTGTCCGCAACAGAGAGGCTACATGGCGCGAATGCACAGTCGGTTTGCAGTAATGCATCCCGAACTGGCAGATCGCTTTTCTCAACAACAACTGAGAGATTATGTGGCCTATCTGAGGCGGACGGGTTTCGTTGTTCCCAGCAGTCAACCGGTACCGGATGTGCGGGCAATAACAACTGAGCCCGTACGCGGTGCTGGGAGAGATGCTCCACATTATGACAGCACGACACCCGTGTTTAGGAAAAATTTGACAACAAAAATTTTGCCTAAACAACGAGAAATAGACAGAGCAAATAGCCTACTTCTAGATGCTCTTCCAGATGACTGTGACCTGTGGCAAGTCAATTGTGCCGTTTACGAGGCTGCAAGTGATCTGGCGACTCCGCGAAATCTGACACAGATATCGGGGAGTCGGCAGATTACAAAACGCATGTCTCAATTGAACGGTAAGATTCGACTGACACGGAAACTCGCTTCCCGAATTCAGTGTGTGATCGACTATTTAACATCTGGCCGTTCATTTACAGCTAAAGTCAAGAAGTTCGCACAACAACTGCGGACGTATTATCACACACTGAACAAACTGAAGTTGCTCAACATCAAGCAACGTTTAGCGGATAAAATTCGGGTTATGGCCGATGCCAAAAAGAGGCTGCAAAGACGGGAGAATGGAATTCGACAAAACTCAATATTTTGGACGAATCCTTCCAACCTCTTCAAACATCGTATCGCAGCCTCAAGCGAGTTTCCGTCGATGACCACAGTTGAGGAATTCTGGGGGAGCATCTACGAGAAAACATCTAGGCTTAATGCAGACACTCCAGGTATTGAAATCTTCACCGAGTTGTGCGACGAAGTCACACAAGAAAGTGAAGATTGCCCACCCGTCAGTGCATTAGAGGTGAAAAATGCCATCACAGGAGCGAGGAATTTCTCCTCGCCGGGCTGGGATGGAATTAACAACTATTGGTGGAAGAAGTTCACTTCTGTCCATCAACACCTAGCCCGAATATTCACCTCTCATATAAATGGAGACCAACCCATTCCGCACTGGCTGGTGGAGGGCCGAACGACACTGATCCCAAAATCGGGAGACTTGTCCGATCCGAAAAACCATAGACCGATCACGTGTCTCAATACGTTGTACAAATTGTTCACTAACATCTTGAACGAACGTATTGAGAAATCCGTGAAACCGGTGTGGCAACGGATAGTAGAACAACGAGGCTGCAAAATGGGTGTATCCGGCTGCAAGGACAACTTGCTTATCGACAGGTGTGTTTGTCAGGACGCAGTCCAGTACAAGCGTAACCTGTCGATAGCCTGGCTGGATTATATGAAGGCGTATGATTCAATATCGCACGAGCTTTTAAGCTTGTTGCTCAAACGCCTTCATGTCCACCCAAACATAGTGAGAATTGTAGAAGACCTGATGCCTCTTTGGAAAACACGCTTTGTCATGACATCGGGCAAGCGTCGAACCATGTCTAGACTGGTTCAATTCCAAAGAGGTGTCTATCAGGGAGATTCTCTGAGTCCTCTGCTCTTCTGCATCTCACTATTGCCTCTATCCGTTGCTCTCCGGAAATCTCAAGGGTACATGTGTGGACCGCCTGGTGAACGTGTACATAAGATCACCCATCTTTTCTATATGGATGATCTTAAATTATACGCATCAGGCGAAGATCAATTACATCGATCTCTGAACATCGCACTCACATACTCGAGAGATATCGGTATGGAATTCGGATTGGACAAGTGTGCAGTCGTTCATTTGCACAGAGGAAGGTCAGGCTCCCATAACAACGATATGGAGCTCGTCAACGGAAATGTCATCCGCCACCTTAGCGCCGAAGAAGCCTACACATACCTGGGCATACCTCAAAGGCATGTCCAGGATGTGCAGGCTGCTAAAACCACGATCATTAAGAAATACCGGCGCATTCTCCGTCAGATCTGGTCATCAGAATTGACTGGGAGAAATAAGGTGGCAGCCACGAATATGTTGGCCGTATCACCAGTGCTCTATTCTTTTGGAGCACTGAAGTGGAACGTTGACGAGCTAAGGGATCTTGACCGAAGCACACGGAAGATGATTTGTATGCAACGCAGTTTGCATCCAAGATCTTCCGTGGAACGACTGTATTTGCCCCGAAATATGGGAGGTCGTGGCCTTTTAAGTCTGGAGTGTATGCATGACCGATTGGTCCTCGAAACAGCTTGCGACGTGATTAATCGAACGGAGGATCCCCTGATGATGCTAGTACATCAGCATGAAATTCAGGGGAAGGGGGCGTTTTTGTACAACGTGGCGGAACGAACGGCGCGAAACCTCGGTCTGGTTTTCAGCGTGGGACGTAGTGGTGCACAGGAGGCTGAATCAGTCATCAATCTGTGCCCAGTGCGTCTCAGGGCTAACATACGGAAGGAACAACTCCGTATGTTGGAGGGAAGGCATATCGACAAGCCGTTACATGGACAATTCTTTCGAAATGTCCAACAACTTGGCTTGTCGGCAGAGATGACCTTCTCCTTCTTAAGATCAGCCGGCTTGAAATCCGAGACCGAGGGTTTTATCTTCGCGTGCCAGGATGGGGTCATCAATACCTTAGCGTACCGCCAGAACATCTTACACCAGGCGGTACAGAGTACGCTCTGTAGATTGTGTAGATGTCATGCTGAGACACTAATGCATCTTTTGGCAGCATGTCCAATATATGCAGTTTCAGCATACATCGAACGTCACAATGCGGCTCTTCGAGTGCTGTATTACCATCTTCGCAGCACTTATGGTATTGATGCAACCCCAGTTTTGCCGTACGTCCCCACTGATATTGAATTCGTAGTCGGGAATGAGTCTTGGCGAATATACTGGAATTACTCATTCCCGACGAGCAGGCAAATATCAGCCAATAAGCCTGACATCGTCCTTGTTGACTTCGATGACAAATCCATCTTCGTGATCGAGTTTTCTGCACCAGCAGAAACAAATATAGTCAGCAAAGAGGACGAAAAACGGATGAAATATCAGGAACTCCTGTTCGAGATTCGCAGACTGTATCGAGGATTCAAAATCAAGCTCGTCGTGCTGATAATTGGAGTGCTGAGAGGAATGAGACCAACTTTCCTCCAAAACATCAAAAGCATTCCGGCCTGTCGAGAACATGCAAATTCCATCGCAGGCCGAATGCAGAAAGCAGTGCTACTGGGATCTCTCCGTCTACTGAGGTCACACGAGATCCTGTAACCACTTACCTAATGGTAGAGGGAGTGGTTACAGTTGCAAACGAAATGGCCCGGTGCAGTCTGCAGCGGAGGAGATGGATATCGGAGCCACTTTTCTACTGCAGACTGCACACGTGGATTCTGGAGGGCCAAGGGAGGTTAGGGTTTTAGTCGGTAAACCTTGCCGTTAACATCAAAGGTGAGGGAGTCCGACATACGGGGGGTTACACAACATCTTCAACCCCCTATGGTGCCTAATGCAGTTCCCCCCTCCGTCAAAAAAAAAAAAAATAATACCTCGCATATTTCGCAACAGTAAAATCCACCCAAACATAGTGAGAATTGTAGAAGACCTGATGCCTCTTTGGAAAACACGCTTTGTCATGACATCGGGCAAGCGTCGAACCATGTCTAGACTGGTTCAATTCCAAAGAGGTGTCTATCAGGGAGATTCTCTGAGTCCTCTGCTCTTCTGCATCTCACTATTGCCTCTATCCGTTGCTCTCCGGAAATCTCAAGGGTACATGTGTGGACCGCCTGGTGAACGTGTACATAAGATCACCCATCTTTTCTATATGGACGATCTTAAATTATACGCATCAGGCGAAGATCAATTACATCGATCTCTGAACATCGCCCTCACATACTCGAGAGATATCGGCATGGAATTCGGATTGGACAAGTGTGCAGTCGTTCATTTGCACAGAGGAAGGTCAGGCTCCCATAACAACGATATGGAGCTCGTCAACGGAAATGTCATCCGCCACCTTAGCGCCGAAGAAGCCTGCACATACCTGGGCGTACCTCAAAGGCATGTCCAGGATGTGCAGGCTGCTAAAACCACCATCATTAAGAAATACCGGCGCATTCTCCGTCAGATCTGGTCATCAGAATTGACTGGGAGAAATAAGGTGGCAGCCACGAATATGTTGGCCGTATCACCAGTGCTCTATTCTTTTGGAGCACTGAAGTGGAACGTTGACGAGCTAAGGGATCTTGACCGAAGCACACGGAAGATGATTTGTATGCAACGCAGTTTGCATCCAAGATCTTCCGTGGAACGACTGTATTTGCCCCGAAATATGGGAGGTCGTGGCCTTTTAAGTCTGGAGTGTATGCATGACCGATTGGTCCTCGAAACAGCTTGCGACGTGATTAATCGAACGGAGGATCCCCTGATGATGCTAGTACATCAGCATGAAATTCAGGGGAAGGGGGCGTTTTTGTACAACGTGGCGGAACGAACGGCGCGAAACCTCGGTCTGGTTTTCAGCGTGGGACGTAGTGGTGCACAGGAGGCTGAATCAGTCATCAATCTGTGCCCAGTGCGTCTCAGGGCTAACATACGGAAGGAACAACTCCGTATGTTGGAGGGAAGGCATATCGACAAGCCGTTACATGGACAATTCTTTCGAAATGTCCAACAACTTGGCTTGTCGGCAGAGATGACCTTCTCCTTCTTAAGATCAGCCGGCTTGAAATCCGAGACCGAGGGTTTTATCTTCGCGTGCCAGGATGGGGTCATCAATACCTTAGCGTACCGCCAGAACATCTTACACCAGGCGGTACAGAGTACGCTCTGTAGATTGTGTAGATGTCATGCTGAGACACTAATGCATCTTTTGGCAGCATGTCCAATATATGCAGTTTCAGCATACATCGAACGTCACAATGCGGCTCTTCGAGTGCTGTATTACCATCTTCGCAGCACTTATGGTATTGATGCAACCCCAGTTTTGCCGTACGTCCCCACTGATATTGAATTCGTAGTCGGGAATGAGTCTTGGCGAATATACTGGAATTACTCATTCCCGACGAGCAGGCAAATATCAGCCAATAAGCCTGACATCGTCCTTGTTGACTTCGATGACAAATCCATCTTCGTGATCGAGTTTTCTGCACCAGCAGAAACAAATATAGTCAGCAAAGAGGACGAAAAACGGATGAAATATCAGGAACTCCTGTTCGAGATTCGCAGACTGTATCGAGGATTCAAAATCAAGCTCGTCGTGCTGATAATTGGAGTGCTGAGAGGAATGAGACCAACTTTCCTCCAAAACATCAAAAGCATTCCGGCCTGTCGAGAACATGCAAATTCCATCGCAGGCCGAATGCAGAAAGCAGTGCTACTGGGATCTCTCCGTCTACTGAGGTCACACGAGATCCTGTAACCACTTACCTAATGGTAGAGGGAGTGGTTACAGTTGCAAACGAAATGGCCCGGTGCAGTCTGCAGCGGAGGAGATGGATATCGGAGCCACTTTTCTACTGCAGACTGCACACGTGGATTCTGGAGGGCCAAGGGAGGTTAGGGTTTTAGTCGGTAAACCTTGCCGTTAACATCAAAGGTGAGGGAGTCCGACATACGGGGGGTTACACAACATCTTCAACCCCCTATGGTGCCTAATGCAGTTCCCCCCTCCGTCAAAAAAAAAAAAAAAATAATACCTCGCATATTTCGCAACAGTAAAATCCACCCAAACATAGTGAGAATTGTAGAAGACCTGATGCCTCTTTGGAAAACACGCTTTGTCATGACATCGGGCAAGCGTCGAACCATGTCTAGACTGGTTCAATTCCAAAGAGGTGTCTATCAGGGAGATTCTCTGAGTCCTCTGCTCTTCTGCATCTCACTATTGCCTCTATCCGTTGCTCTCCGGAAATCTCAAGGGTACATGTGTGGACCGCCTGGTGAACGTGTACATAAGATCACCCATCTTTTCTATATGGACGATCTTAAATTATACGCATCAGGCGAAGATCAATTACATCGATCTCTGAACATCGCCCTCACATACTCGAGAGATATCGGCATGGAATTCGGATTGGACAAGTGTGCAGTCGTTCATTTGCACAGAGGAAGGTCAGGCTCCCATAACAACGATATGGAGCTCGTCAACGGAAATGTCATCCGCCACCTTAGCGCCGAAGAAGCCTGCACATACCTGGGCGTACCTCAAAGGCATGTCCAGGATGTGCAGGCTGCTAAAACCACCATCATTAAGAAATACCGGCGCATTCTCCGTCAGATCTGGTCATCAGAATTGACCGGGAGAAATAAGGTGGCAGCCACGAATATGTTGGCCGTATCACCAGTGCTCTATTCTTTTGGAGCACTGAAGTGGAACGTTGACGAGCTAAGGGATCTTGACCGAAGCACACGGAAGATGATTTGTATGCAACGCAGTTTGCATCCAAGATCTTCCGTGGAACGACTGTATTTGCCCCGAAATATGGGAGGTCGTGGCCTTTTAAGCCTGGAGTGTATGCATGACCGATTGGTCCTCGAAACAGCTTGCGACGTGATTAATCGAACGGAGGATCCCCTGATGATGCTAGTACATCAGCATGAAATTCAGGGGAAGGGGGCGTTTTTGTACAACGCGGCGGAACGAGCGGCGCGAAACCTCGGTCTGGTTTTCAACGTGGGACGTAGTGGTGCACAGGAGGCTGAATCAGTCATCAATCTGTGCCCAGTGCGTCTCAGGGCTAACATACGGAAGGAACAACTCCGTATGTTGGAGGGAAGGCATATCGACAAGCCGTTACATGGACAATTCTTTCGAAATGTCCAACAACTTGGCTTGTCGGCAGAGATGAGCTTCTCCTTCTTAAGATCAGCCGGCTTGAAATCAGAGACCGAGGGTTTTATCTTCGCGTGCCAGGATGGGGTCATCAATACCTTAGCGTATCGCCAGAACATCTTACACCAGGCGGTACAGAGTACGCTTTGTAGATTGTGTAGATGTCATGCTGAGACACTCATGCATCTTTTGGCAGCATGCCCAATGTATGCAGTTTCAGCATACATCGAACGTCACAATGCGGCTCTTCCAGTGCTGTACTACCATCTTCGCAGCACTTATGGTATTGATGCAACCCCAGTTTTGCCGTACGTCCCCACTGATATTGAATCCGTTGTCGGGAATGAGTCGTGCCGAATATACTGGAATTACTCATTCCCGACGAGCAGGCAAATATCAGCTAATAAGCCTGACATCGTCCTTGTTGACTTCGATGACAAATCCATCTTCGTCATCGAGTTTTCTGCACCAGCAGAAACAAATATAGTCAGCAAAGAGGACGAAAAACGGATGAAATATCAGGAACTCCTGTTCGAGATTCGCAAGCTGTATCGAGGGTTCAAAATCAAGCTCGTCGTGCTGATAATTGGAGTGCTGGGAGGAACGAGACCAACTTTCCTCCAAAACATCAAAAGCATTCCGGCCTGTCGAGAACATGCAAGTTCCATCGCAGGCCGAATGCAGAAAGCAGTGCTGCTGGGATCTCTCCGTCTACTGAGGTCACACGAGATCCTGTAACCACTTACCCAATGGTAGAGGGAGTGGTTACAGTTGCAAACGAAATGGCCCGGTGCAGTCTGCAGCGGAGGAGATGGATATCGGAGCCACTTTTCTGCTGCAGACTGCACACGTGGATTCTGGAGGGCCAAGGGAGGTTAGGGTTTTAGTCGGTAAACCTTGCCGTCAACATCAAAGGCGAGGGAGTCCGACACACGGGGGGTACACAACATCTTCAACCCCCTATGGTGCCTAATGCATTTCCCCCCTCCGTCAAAAAAAAAAAAAAAAAAATAATACCTCGCATATTTCGCAACAGTAAAATCCGCCATGCCCTTTACAGCATTTGATGAAGACACGAGCTGGAGTATCACATACAAATGCCATAATCTTTACAGAGTACTGCTTCATTTCAATTTGCAAGTCCGTCTGGGAGCGGATCAAGAATACTTCCAGGGCATGCCTGCCTGTCGTAAAAGGCGACTAAACGGCTCCCTGCCGGGGTTACAGGCCTAGGGCGAAGGGCTAACTACCCAGCCCTAGTATAACGGGGAGTAGGGCTAACCACCCTACTCCCTGTAAATGCGGTTACTCATCAAATAACGCGCAGGGCTCCTGACCATCGGGCTGCTTCGGATGCAGCCCAGTCCCGAGGTGGAGGGGCCGAAACGGGTGTCCCGGGACAACGACCAACGAATGCCCCCGGACGATTTCAGTGGACGGAGGATCTCAGGCAAGATCTAATGCGCTGCTACGAGGAGAGCTGTCCGCAACAGAGAGGATACATGGCGCGAATGCACAGTCGGTTTGCAGTAATGCATCCCGAACTGGCAGATCGCTTTTCTCAACAACAACTGAGAGATTATGTGGCCTATCTGAGGCGGACGGGTTTCGTTGTTCCCAGCTGTCAACCGGTACCGGATGTGCGGGCAATAACAACTGAGCCCGTACGCGATGCTGGGAGAGATGCTCCACATTATGACAGCACGACACTCGTGTTTAGGAAAAATTTGACAACAAAAATTTTGCCTAAACAACAAGAAATAGACAGAGCAAATAGCCTACTTCTAGATGCTTTTCCGGATGACTGCCACCTGTGGCAAGTCAATTGTGCCGTTTACGAGGCTGCAAGTGATCTGGTGACTCCGCGAAATCTGACACAGATATCGGGGAGTCGGCAGATTACAAAACGCATGTCTCAATTGAACGGCAAGATTCGACTGACACGGAAACTCGCTTCCCGAATTCAGTGTGTGATCGACTATTTAACATCTGGCCGTTCATTTACGGCTAAAGTCAAGACGTTCGCACAACAACTGCGGACGTACTATCACACACTGAACAAGCTGAAGTTGCTCAACATCAAGCAACGTTTAGCGGATAAAATTCGGGTTATGGCCGATGCCAAAAAGAGGCTGCAAAGACGGCAAGAAGGAATTCGACAAAATTCAATATTTTGGACGAATCCTTCCAACCTCTTCAAACATCGTATCGTAGCCTCAAGCGAGTTTCCGTCGATGGCCGCAGTTGAGGAATTCTGGGGGAGCATCTACGAGAAAACATCTAGGCTTAATGCAGACACTCCAGGTATTGAAATCTTCACCGAGTTGTGCGACGAAGTTACACAACAAAGTGAAGATTGCCCACCCGTCAGTGCATTAGAGGTGAAAAATGCCATCACAGGAGCGAGGAATTTCTCCTCGCCTGGCTGGGATGGAATTAACAACTATTGGTGGAAGAAGTTCACTTCTGTCCATCAACACCTAGCCCGAATATTCACCTCTCATATAAATGGAGACCAACCCATTCCGCACTGGCTGGTGGAGGGCCGAACGACACTGATCCCAAAATCGGGAGACTTGTCCGATCCGAAAAACCATAGACCGATCACGTGTCTCAATACGTTGTACAAATTGTTCACTAACATCTTGAACGAACGTATTGAGAAATCCGTGAAACCGGTGTGGCAACGGATAGTAGAACAACGAGGCTGCAAAATGGGTGTATCCGGCTGCAAGGACAACTTGCTTATCGACAGGTGTGTTTGTCAGGACGCAGTCCAGTACAAGCGTAACCTGTCGATAGCCTGGCTGGATTATATGAAGGCGTATGATTCAATATCGCACGAGCTTTTAAGCTTGTTGCTCAAACGCCTTCATGTCCACCCAAACATAGTGAGAATTGTAGAAGACCTGATGCCTCTTTGGAAAACACGCTTTGTCATGACATCGGGCAAGCGTCGAACCATGTCTAGACTGGTTCAATTCCAAAGAGGTGTCTATCAGGGAGATTCTCTGAGTCCTCTGCTCTTCTGCATCTCACTATTGCCTCTATCCGTTGCTCTCCGGAAATCTGAAGGGTACATGTGTGGATCGCCTGGTGAACGTGTACATAAGATCACCCATCTTTTCTATATGGATGATCTTAAATTATACGCATAAGGCGAAGATCAATTACATCGATCTCTGAACATCGCCCTCACATACTCGAGAGATATCGGTATGGAATTCGGGTTGGACAAATGTGCAGTCGTTCATTTGCACAGAGGAAGGTCAGGCTCCCATAACAACGATATGGAGCTCGTCAACGGAAATGTCATCCGCCACCTTAGCGCCGAAGAAGCCTACACATACCTGGGCGTACCTCAAAGGCATGTCCAGGATGTGCAGGCTGCTAAAACCACCATCATTAAGAAATACCGGCGCATTCTCCGTCAGATCTGGTCATCAGAATTGACCGGGAGAAATAAGGTGGCAGCCACGAATATGTTGGCCGTATCACCAGTGCTCTATTCTTTTGGAGCACTGAAGTGGAACGTTGACGAGCTAAGGGATCTTGACCGAAGCACACGGAAGATGATTTGTATGCAACGCAGTTTGCATCCAAGATCTTCCGTGGAACGACTGTATTTGCCCCGAAATATGGGAGGTCGTGGCCTTTTAAGCCTGGAGTGTATGCATGACCGATTGGTCCTCGAAACAGCTTGCGACGTGATTAATCGAACGGAGGATCCCCTGATGATGCTAGTACATCAGCATGAAATTCAGGGGAAGGGGGCGTTTTTGTACAACGCGGCGGAACGAGCGGCGCGAAACCTCGGTCTGGTTTTCAACGTGGGACGTAGTGGTGCACAGGAGGCTGAATCAGTCATCAATCTGTGCCCAGTGCGTCTCAGGGCTAACATACGGAAGGAACAACTCCGTATGTTGGAGGGAAGGCATATCGACAAGCCGTTACATGGACAATTCTTTCGAAATGTCCAACAACTTGGCTTGTCGGCAGAGATGAGCTTCTCCTTCTTAAGATCAGCCGGCTTGAAATCAGAGACCGAGGGTTTTATCTTCGCGTGCCAGGATGGGGTCATCAATACCTTAGCGTATCGCCAGAACATCTTACACCAGGCGGTACAGAGTACGCTTTGTAGATTGTGTAGATGTCATGCTGAGACACTCATGCATCTTTTGGCAGCATGCCCAATGTATGCAGTTTCAGCATACATCGAACGTCACAATGCGGCTCTTCCAGTGCTGTACTACCATCTTCGCAGCACTTATGGTATTGATGCAACCCCAGTTTTGCCGTACGTCCCCACTGATATTGAATCCGTTGTCGGGAATGAGTCGTGCCGAATATACTGGAATTACTCATTCCCGACGAGCAGGCAAATATCAGCTAATAAGCCTGACATCGTCCTTGTTGACTTCGATGACAAATCCATCTTCGTCATCGAGTTTTCTGCACCAGCAGAAACAAATATAGTCAGCAAAGAGGACGAAAAACGGATGAAATATCAGGAACTCCTGTTCGAGATTCGCAAGCTGTATCGAGGGTTCAAAATCAAGCTCGTCGTGCTGATAATTGGAGTGCTGGGAGGAACGAGACCAACTTTCCTCCAAAACATCAAAAGCATTCCGGCCTGTCGAGAACATGCAAGTTCCATCGCAGGCCGAATGCAGAAAGCAGTGCTGCTGGGATCTCTCCGTCTACTGAGGTCACACGAGATCCTGTAACCACTTACCCAATGGTAGAGGGAGTGGTTACAGTTGCAAACGAAATGGCCCGGTGCAGTCTGCAGCGGAGGAGATGGATATCGGAGCCACTTTTCTACTGCAGACTGCACACGTGGATTCTGGAGGGCCAAGGGAGGTTAGGGTTTTAGTCGGTAAACCTTGCCGTTAACATCAAAGGTGAGGGAGTCCGACACACGGGGGGTTACACAACATCTTCAACCCCCTATGGTGCCTAATGCATTTCCCCCCTCCGTAAAAAAAAAAAAAAAAAAAAATGGGCCCAAAGGGAATGATGCGTAACACAATGCGGCTATGCAAAAAGCCGCATCTTAGCCTATCTTCCCAAATGGCCTACTCTCACCTCCACGTGTGCTTATTAAAGCCGGTGGGCCCTGGACTCTTAGCAACCTTGCCAGAGATTGGGTAACCAACCCCAGTGGATGGCGAGGTAAGAGACAAACGAGAGAGGCATAACAACGGGGAGTAGGGCTAACCACCCTGCTCCCTGTATTTGCGGTTACAAGCAATGCAACGCGCAGGGCTCCTGACCATCGGGCTGCTTCGGATGCAGCCCAGTCCCGAGGTGGAGGAGCCGAAACAGGTGTCCCGGGACGACGACCAGCTAATGTCCACGGACGATTTCAGTGGACGGAGGATCTCAGACAAGATCTAATGCGCTGCTACGAGGAGAGCTGTCCGCAACAGAGGGGCTACATGGCGCGAATGCACAGTCGGTTTGCAGTAATGCATCCCGAACTGGCAGATCGCTTTTCTCAACAACAACTGAGAGATTATGTAGCCTATCTGAGGCGGACGGGTTTCGTTGTTCCCAGCTGTCAACCGGTACCGGATGTGCGGGCAATAACAACTGAGCCCGTACGCGGTGCTGAGAGAGATGCTCCACATTATGAAAGCACGACACTCGTGTTTAGGCAGAATTTAACAACGAAAGTTTTGCCTAAGCAACGAGAAATAGACAGAGCAAATAGCCTACTTCTGGATGCTCTTCCAGATGACTGCGACCTGTGGCAAATCAATTGTGCCGTTTACGAGGCTGCAAGTGATCTGGTGATTCCGCGAAATCTGGTACAGATATCGGGGAGTCGGCAGATTACAAAACGCATGTCTCAATTGAACGACAAGATTCGACTGACACGGAAACTCGCTTCCCGAATTCAGTGTGTGATCGACTATTTAACATCTGGCCGTTCATTTACGGCTAAAGTCAAGAAGTTCGCACAACAACTGCGGACGTACTATCACACACTGAACAAGCTGAAGTTGCTCAACATCAAGCAACGTTTGGCTGATAAAATTCGGGTTTTGGCGGATGCCAAAAAGAGGCTGCAAAGACGGGAGAATGGAATTCGACAAAATGCAATATTTTGTACGAATCCTTCCAACCTCTTCAAACATCGTATCGCAGCCTCAAGCGAGTTTCCGTCGATGACCACAGTTGAGGAATTCTGGGGGAGCATCTACGAGAAAACATCTAGGCTTAATGCAGACACTCCAGGTATTGAAATCTTCACCGAGTTGTGCGACGAAGTCACACAAGAAAGTGAAGATTGCCCACCCATCAGTGCATTAGAGGTGAAAAATGCCATCACAGGAGCGAGGAATTTCTCCTCGCCGGGCTGGGATGGAATTAACAACTATTGGTGGAAGAAGTTCACTTCTGTCCATCAACACCTAGCCCGAATATTCACCTCTCATATAAATGGAGACCAACCCATTCCGCACTGGCTGGTGGAGGGCCGAACGACACTGATCCCAAAATCGGGAGACTTGTCCGATCCGAAAAACCATAGACCGATCACGTGTCTCAATACGTTGTACAAATTGTTCACTAACATCTTGAACGAACGTATTGAGAAATCCGTGAAACCGGTGTGGCAACGGATAGTAGAACAACGAGGCTGCAAAATGGGTGTATCCGGCTGCAAGGACAACTTGCTTATCGACAGGTGTGTTTGTCAGGACGCAGTCCAGTACAAGCGTAACCTGTCGATAGCCTGGCTGGATTATATGAAGGCGTATGATTCAATATCGCACGAGCTTTTAAGCTTGTTGCTCAAACGCCTTCATGTCCACCCAAACATAGTGAGAATTGTAGAAGACCTGATGCCTCTTTGGAAAACACGCTTTGTCATGACATCGGGCAAGCGTCGAACCATGTCTAGACTGGTTCAATTCCAAAGAGGTGTCTATCAGGGAGATTCTCTGAGTCCTCTGCTCTTCTGCATCTCACTATTGCCTCTATCCGTTGCTCTCCGGAAATCTCAAGGGTACATGTGTGGACCGCCTGGTGAACGTGTACATAAGATCACCCATCTTTTCTATATGGATGATCTTAAATTATACGCATCAGGCGAAGATCAATTACATCGATCTCTGAACATCGCACTCACATACTCGAGAGATATCGGTATGGAATTCGGATTGGACAAGTGTGCAGTCGTTCATTTGCACAGAGGAAGGTCAGGCTCCCATAACAACGATATGGAGCTCGTCAACGGAAATGTCATCCGCCACCTTAGCGCCGAAGAAGCCTACACATACCTGGGCATACCTCAAAGGCATGTCCAGGATGTGCAGGCTGCTAAAACCACGATCATTAAGAAATACCGGCGCATTCTCCGTCAGATCTGGTCATCAGAATTGACTGGGAGAAATAAGGTGGCAGCCACGAATATGTTGGCCGTATCACCAGTGCTCTATTCTTTTGGAGCACTGAAGTGGAACGTTGACGAGCTAAGGGATCTTGACCGAAGCACACGGAAGATGATTTGTATGCAACGCAGTTTGCATCCAAGATCTTCCGTGGAACGACTGTATTTGCCCCGAAATATGGGAGGTCGTGGCCTTTTAAGTCTGGAGTGTATGCATGACCGATTGGTCCTCGA
The DNA here is from genome assembly GCA_030407085.1 of Trichopria drosophilae. Classification (NCBI taxonomy): domain Eukaryota; kingdom Metazoa; phylum Arthropoda; class Insecta; order Hymenoptera; family Diapriidae; genus Trichopria; species Trichopria drosophilae. The sequence continues at coordinate 160,663,472 of CM059583.1, forward strand.
AACAGCTTGCGACGTGATTAATCGAACGGAGGATCCCCTGATGATGCTAGTACATCAGCATGAAATTCAGGGGAAGGGGGCGTTTTTGTACAACGTGGCGGAACGAACGGCGCGAAACCTCGGTCTGGTTTTCAGCGTGGGACGTAGTGGTGCACAGGAGGCTGAATCAGTCATCAATCTGTGCCCAGTGCGTCTCAGGGCTAACATACGGAAGGAACAACTCCGTATGTTGGAGGGAAGGCATATCGACAAGCCGTTACATGGACAATTCTTTCGAAATGTCCAACAACTTGGCTTGTCGGCAGAGATGACCTTCTCCTTCTTAAGATCAGCCGGCTTGAAATCCGAGACCGAGGGTTTTATCTTCGCGTGCCAGGATGGGGTCATCAATACCTTAGCGTACCGCCAGAACATCTTACACCAGGCGGTACAGAGTACGCTCTGTAGATTGTGTAGATGTCATGCTGAGACACTAATGCATCTTTTGGCAGCATGTCCAATATATGCAGTTTCAGCATACATCGAACGTCACAATGCGGCTCTTCGAGTGCTGTATTACCATCTTCGCAGCACTTATGGTATTGATGCAACCCCAGTTTTGCCGTACGTCCCCACTGATATTGAATTCGTAGTCGGGAATGAGTCTTGGCGAATATACTGGAATTACTCATTCCCGACGAGCAGGCAAATATCAGCCAATAAGCCTGACATCGTCCTTGTTGACTTCGATGACAAATCCATCTTCGTCATCGAGTTTTCTGCACCAGCAGAAACAAATATAGTCAGCAAAGAGGACGAAAAACGGATGAAATATCAGGAACTCCTGTTCGAGATTCGCAGACTGTATCGAGGATTCAAAATCAAGCTCGTCGTGCTGATAATTGGAGTGCTGAGAGGAATGAGACCAACTTTCCTCCAAAACATCAAAAGCATTCCGGCCTGTCGAGAACATGCAAATTCCATCGCAGGCCGAATGCAGAAAGCAGTGCTACTGGGATCTCTCCGTCTACTGAGGTCACACGAGATCCTGTAACCACTTACCTAATGGTAGAGGGAGTGGTTACAGTTGCAAACGAAATGGCCCGGTGCAGTCTGCAGCGGAGGAGATGGATATCGGAGCCACTTTTCTACTGCAGACTGCACACGTGGATTCTGGAGGGCCAAGGGAGGTTAGGGTTTTAGTCGGTAAACCTTGCCGTTAACATCAAAGGTGAGGGAGTCCGACATACGGGGGGTTACACAACATCTTCAACCCCCTATGGTGCCTAATGCAGTTCCCCCCTCCGTCAAAAAAAAAAAAAAAATAATACCTCGCATATTTCGCAACAGTAAAATCCACCCAAACATAGTGAGAATTGTAGAAGACCTGATGCCTCTTTGGAAAACACGCTTTGTCATGACATCGGGCAAGCGTCGAACCATGTCTAGACTGGTTCAATTCCAAAGAGGTGTCTATCAGGGAGATTCTCTGAGTCCTCTGCTCTTCTGCATCTCACTATTGCCTCTATCCGTTGCTCTCCGGAAATCTCAAGGGTACATGTGTGGACCGCCTGGTGAACGTGTACATAAGATCACCCATCTTTTCTATATGGACGATCTTAAATTATACGCATCAGGCGAAGATCAATTACATCGATCTCTGAACATCGCCCTCACATACTCGAGAGATATCGGCATGGAATTCGGATTGGACAAGTGTGCAGTCGTTCATTTGCACAGAGGAAGGTCAGGCTCCCATAACAACGATATGGAGCTCGTCAACGGAAATGTCATCCGCCACCTTAGCGCCGAAGAAGCCTGCACATACCTGGGCGTACCTCAAAGGCATGTCCAGGATGTGCAGGCTGCTAAAACCACCATCATTAAGAAATACCGGCGCATTCTCCGTCAGATCTGGTCATCAGAATTGACCGGGAGAAATAAGGTGGCAGCCACGAATATGTTGGCCGTATCACCAGTGCTCTATTCTTTTGGAGCACTGAAGTGGAACGTTGACGAGCTAAGGGATCTTGACCGAAGCACACGGAAGATGATTTGTATGCAACGCAGTTTGCATCCAAGATCTTCCGTGGAACGACTGTATTTGCCCCGAAATATGGGAGGTCGTGGCCTTTTAAGCCTGGAGTGTATGCATGACCGATTGGTCCTCGAAACAGCTTGCGACGTGATTAATCGAACGGAGGATCCCCTGATGATGCTAGTACATCAGCATGAAATTCAGGGGAAGGGGGCGTTTTTGTACAACGCGGCGGAACGAGCGGCGCGAAACCTCGGTCTGGTTTTCAACGTGGGACGTAGTGGTGCACAGGAGGCTGAATCAGTCATCAATCTGTGCCCAGTGCGTCTCAGGGCTAACATACGGAAGGAACAACTCCGTATGTTGGAGGGAAGGCATATCGACAAGCCGTTACATGGACAATTCTTTCGAAATGTCCAACAACTTGGCTTGTCGGCAGAGATGAGCTTCTCCTTCTTAAGATCAGCCGGCTTGAAATCAGAGACCGAGGGTTTTATCTTCGCGTGCCAGGATGGGGTCATCAATACCTTAGCGTATCGCCAGAACATCTTACACCAGGCGGTACAGAGTACGCTTTGTAGATTGTGTAGATGTCATGCTGAGACACTCATGCATCTTTTGGCAGCATGCCCAATGTATGCAGTTTCAGCATACATCGAACGTCACAATGCGGCTCTTCCAGTGCTGTACTACCATCTTCGCAGCACTTATGGTATTGATGCAACCCCAGTTTTGCCGTACGTCCCCACTGATATTGAATCCGTTGTCGGGAATGAGTCGTGCCGAATATACTGGAATTACTCATTCCCGACGAGCAGGCAAATATCAGCTAATAAGCCTGACATCGTCCTTGTTGACTTCGATGACAAATCCATCTTCGTCATCGAGTTTTCTGCACCAGCAGAAACAAATATAGTCAGCAAAGAGGACGAAAAACGGATGAAATATCAGGAACTCCTGTTCGAGATTCGCAAGCTGTATCGAGGGTTCAAAATCAAGCTCGTCGTGCTGATAATTGGAGTGCTGGGAGGAACGAGACCAACTTTCCTCCAAAACATCAAAAGCATTCCGGCCTGTCGAGAACATGCAAGTTCCATCGCAGGCCGAATGCAGAAAGCAGTGCTGCTGGGATCTCTCCGTCTACTGAGGTCACACGAGATCCTGTAACCACTTACCCAATGGTAGAGGGAGTGGTTACAGTTGCAAACGAAATGGCCCGGTGCAGTCTGCAGCGGAGGAGATGGATATCGGAGCCACTTTTCTACTGCAGACTGCACACGTGGATTCTGGAGGGCCAAGGGAGGTTAGGGTTTTAGTCGGTAAACCTTGCCGTTAACATCAAAGGTGAGGGAGTCCGACACACGGGGGGTTACACAACATCTTCAACCCCCTATGGTGCCTAATGCATTTCCCCCCTCCGTCAAAAAAAAACAAAAACAAAAAGGGCCCAAAGGGAAGGATGCGTAACACAATGCGGCTATGCAAAAAGCCGCATCTTAGCCTATCTTCCCAAATGGCCTACTCTCACCTCCACGTGTGCTTATTAAAGCCGGTGGGCCCTGGACTCTTAGCAACCTTGCCAGAGATTGGGTAACCAACCCCAGTGGATGGCGAGGTAAGAGACAAACGAGAGAGGCATAACAACGGGGAGTAGGGCTAACCACCCTGCTCCCTGTATTTGCGGTTACAAGCAATGCAACGCGCAGGGCTCCTGACCATCGGGCTGCTTCGGATGCAGCCCAGTCCCGAGGTGGAGGAGCCGAAACAGGTGTCCCGGGACGACGACCAGCTAATGTCCACGGACGATTTCAGTGGACGGAGGATCTCAGACAAGATCTAATGCGCTGCTACGAGGAGAGCTGTCCGCAACAGAGGGGCTACATGGCGCGAATGCACAGTCGGTTTGCAGTAATGCATCCCGAACTGGCAGATCGCTTTTCTCAACAACAACTGAGAGATTATGTAGCCTATCTGAGGCGGACGGGTTTCGTTGTTCCCAGCTGTCAACCGGTACCGGATGTGCGGGCAATAACAACTGAGCCCGTACGCGGTGCTGAGAGAGATGCTCCACATTATGAAAGCACGACACTCGTGTTTAGGCAGAATTTAACAACGAAAGTTTTGCCTAAGCAACGAGAAATAGACAGAGCAAATAGCCTACTTCTGGATGCTCTTCCAGATGACTGCGACCTGTGGCAAATCAATTGTGCCGTTTACGAGGCTGCAAGTGATCTGGTGATTCCGCGAAATCTGGTACAGATATCGGGGAGTCGGCAGATTACAAAACGCATGTCTCAATTGAACGACAAGATTCGACTGACACGGAAACTCGCTTCCCGAATTCAGTGTGTGATCGACTATTTAACATCTGGCCGTTCATTTACGGCTAAAGTCAAGAAGTTCGCACAACAACTGCGGACGTACTATCACACACTGAACAAGCTGAAGTTGCTCAACATCAAGCAACGTTTGGCTGATAAAATTCGGGTTTTGGCGGATGCCAAAAAGAGGCTGCAAAGACGGGAGAATGGAATTCGACAAAATGCAATATTTTGTACGAATCCTTCCAACCTCTTCAAACATCGTATCGCAGCCTCAAGCGAGTTTCCGTCGATGACCACAGTTGAGGAATTCTGGGGGAGCATCTACGAGAAAACATCTAGGCTTAATGCAGACACTCCAGGTATTGAAATCTTCACCGAGTTGTGCGACGAAGTCACACAAGAAAGTGAAGATTGCCCACCCATCAGTGCATTAGAGGTGAAAAATGCCATCACAGGAGCGAGGAATTTCTCCTCGCCGGGCTGGGATGGAATTAACAACTATTGGTGGAAGAAGTTCACTTCTGTCCATCAACACCTAGCCCGAATATTCACCTCTCATATAAATGGAGACCAACCCATTCCGCACTGGCTGGTGGAGGGCCGAACGACACTGATCCCAAAATCGGGAGACTTGTCCGATCCGAAAAACCATAGACCGATCACGTGTCTCAATACGTTGTACAAATTGTTCACTAACATCTTGAACGAACGTATTGAGAAATCCGTGAAACCGGTGTGGCAACGGATAGTAGAACAACGAGGCTGCAAAATGGGTGTATCCGGCTGCAAGGACAACTTGCTTATCGACAGGTGTGTTTGTCAGGACGCAGTCCAGTACAAGCGTAACCTGTCGATAGCCTGGCTGGATTATATGAAGGCGTATGATTCAATATCGCACGAGCTTTTAAGCTTGTTGCTCAAACGCCTTCATGTCCACCCAAACATAGTGAGAATTGTAGAAGACCTGATGCCTCTTTGGAAAACACGCTTTGTCATGACATCGGGCAAGCGTCGAACCATGTCTAGACTGGTTCAATTCCAAAGAGGTGTCTATCAGGGAGATTCTCTGAGTCCTCTGCTCTTCTGCATCTCACTATTGCCTCTATCCGTTGCTCTCCGGAAATCTCAAGGGTACATGTGTGGACCGCCTGGTGAACGTGTACATAAGATCACCCATCTTTTCTATATGGATGATCTTAAATTATACGCATCAGGCGAAGATCAATTACATCGATCTCTGAACATCGCACTCACATACTCGAGAGATATCGGTATGGAATTCGGATTGGACAAGTGTGCAGTCGTTCATTTGCACAGAGGAAGGTCAGGCTCCCATAACAACGATATGGAGCTCGTCAACGGAAATGTCATCCGCCACCTTAGCGCCGAAGAAGCCTACACATACCTGGGCATACCTCAAAGGCATGTCCAGGATGTGCAGGCTGCTAAAACCACGATCATTAAGAAATACCGGCGCATTCTCCGTCAGATCTGGTCATCAGAATTGACTGGGAGAAATAAGGTGGCAGCCACGAATATGTTGGCCGTATCACCAGTGCTCTATTCTTTTGGAGCACTGAAGTGGAACGTTGACGAGCTAAGGGATCTTGACCGAAGCACACGGAAGATGATTTGTATGCAACGCAGTTTGCATCCAAGATCTTCCGTGGAACGACTGTATTTGCCCCGAAATATGGGAGGTCGTGGCCTTTTAAGTCTGGAGTGTATGCATGACCGATTGGTCCTCGAAACAGCTTGCGACGTGATTAATCGAACGGAGGATCCCCTGATGATGCTAGTACATCAGCATGAAATTCAGGGGAAGGGGGCGTTTTTGTACAACGTGGCGGAACGAACGGCGCGAAACCTCGGTCTGGTTTTCAGCGTGGGACGTAGTGGTGCACAGGAGGCTGAATCAGTCATCAATCTGTGCCCAGTGCGTCTCAGGGCTAACATACGGAAGGAACAACTCCGTATGTTGGAGGGAAGGCATATCGACAAGCCGTTACATGGACAATTCTTTCGAAATGTCCAACAACTTGGCTTGTCGGCAGAGATGACCTTCTCCTTCTTAAGATCAGCCGGCTTGAAATCCGAGACCGAGGGTTTTATCTTCGCGTGCCAGGATGGGGTCATCAATACCTTAGCGTACCGCCAGAACATCTTACACCAGGCGGTACAGAGTACGCTCTGTAGATTGTGTAGATGTCATGCTGAGACACTAATGCATCTTTTGGCAGCATGTCCAATATATGCAGTTTCAGCATACATCGAACGTCACAATGCGGCTCTTCGAGTGCTGTATTACCATCTTCGCAGCACTTATGGTATTGATGCAACCCCAGTTTTGCCGTACGTCCCCACTGATATTGAATTCGTAGTCGGGAATGAGTCTTGGCGAATATACTGGAATTACTCATTCCCGACGAGCAGGCAAATATCAGCCAATAAGCCTGACATCGTCCTTGTTGACTTCGATGACAAATCCATCTTCGTCATCGAGTTTTCTGCACCAGCAGAAACAAATATAGTCAGCAAAGAGGACGAAAAACGGATGAAATATCAGGAACTCCTGTTCGAGATTCGCAGACTGTATCGAGGATTCAAAATCAAGCTCGTCGTGCTGATAATTGGAGTGCTGAGAGGAATGAGACCAACTTTCCTCCAAAACATCAAAAGCATTCCGGCCTGTCGAGAACATGCAAATTCCATCGCAGGCCGAATGCAGAAAGCAGTGCTACTGGGATCTCTCCGTCTACTGAGGTCACACGAGATCCTGTAACCACTTACCTAATGGTAGAGGGAGTGGTTACAGTTGCAAACGAAATGGCCCGGTGCAGTCTGCAGCGGAGGAGATGGATATCGGAGCCACTTTTCTACTGCAGACTGCACACGTGGATTCTGGAGGGCCAAGGGAGGTTAGGGTTTTAGTCGGTAAACCTTGCCGTTAACATCAAAGGTGAGGGAGTCCGACATACGGGGGGTTACACAACATCTTCAACCCCCTATGGTGCCTAATGCAGTTCCCCCCTCCGTCAAAAAAAAAAAAAAAATAATACCTCGCATATTTCGCAACAGTAAAATCCACCCAAACATAGTGAGAATTGTAGAAGACCTGATGCCTCTTTGGAAAACACGCTTTGTCATGACATCGGGCAAGCGTCGAACCATGTCTAGACTGGTTCAATTCCAAAGAGGTGTCTATCAGGGAGATTCTCTGAGTCCTCTGCTCTTCTGCATCTCACTATTGCCTCTATCCGTTGCTCTCCGGAAATCTCAAGGGTACATGTGTGGACCGCCTGGTGAACGTGTACATAAGATCACCCATCTTTTCTATATGGACGATCTTAAATTATACGCATCAGGCGAAGATCAATTACATCGATCTCTGAACATCGCCCTCACATACTCGAGAGATATCGGCATGGAATTCGGATTGGACAAGTGTGCAGTCGTTCATTTGCACAGAGGAAGGTCAGGCTCCCATAACAACGATATGGAGCTCGTCAACGGAAATGTCATCCGCCACCTTAGCGCCGAAGAAGCCTGCACATACCTGGGCGTACCTCAAAGGCATGTCCAGGATGTGCAGGCTGCTAAAACCACCATCATTAAGAAATACCGGCGCATTCTCCGTCAGATCTGGTCATCAGAATTGACCGGGAGAAATAAGGTGGCAGCCACGAATATGTTGGCCGTATCACCAGTGCTCTATTCTTTTGGAGCACTGAAGTGGAACGTTGACGAGCTAAGGGATCTTGACCGAAGCACACGGAAGATGATTTGTATGCAACGCAGTTTGCATCCAAGATCTTCCGTGGAACGACTGTATTTGCCCCGAAATATGGGAGGTCGTGGCCTTTTAAGCCTGGAGTGTATGCATGACCGATTGGTCCTCGAAACAGCTTGCGACGTGATTAATCGAACGGAGGATCCCCTGATGATGCTAGTACATCAGCATGAAATTCAGGGGAAGGGGGCGTTTTTGTACAACGCGGCGGAACGAGCGGCGCGAAACCTCGGTCTGGTTTTCAACGTGGGACGTAGTGGTGCACAGGAGGCTGAATCAGTCATCAATCTGTGCCCAGTGCGTCTCAGGGCTAACATACGGAAGGAACAACTCCGTATGTTGGAGGGAAGGCATATCGACAAGCCGTTACATGGACAATTCTTTCGAAATGTCCAACAACTTGGCTTGTCGGCAGAGATGAGCTTCTCCTTCTTAAGATCAGCCGGCTTGAAATCAGAGACCGAGGGTTTTATCTTCGCGTGCCAGGATGGGGTCATCAATACCTTAGCGTATCGCCAGAACATCTTACACCAGGCGGTACAGAGTACGCTTTGTAGATTGTGTAGATGTCATGCTGAGACACTCATGCATCTTTTGGCAGCATGCCCAATGTATGCAGTTTCAGCATACATCGAACGTCACAATGCGGCTCTTCCAGTGCTGTACTACCATCTTCGCAGCACTTATGGTATTGATGCAACCCCAGTTTTGCCGTACGTCCCCACTGATATTGAATCCGTTGTCGGGAATGAGTCGTGCCGAATATACTGGAATTACTCATTCCCGACGAGCAGGCAAATATCAGCTAATAAGCCTGACATCGTCCTTGTTGACTTCGATGACAAATCCATCTTCGTCATCGAGTTTTCTGCACCAGCAGAAACAAATATAGTCAGCAAAGAGGACGAAAAACGGATGAAATATCAGGAACTCCTGTTCGAGATTCGCAAGCTGTATCGAGGGTTCAAAATCAAGCTCGTCGTGCTGATAATTGGAGTGCTGGGAGGAACGAGACCAACTTTCCTCCAAAACATCAAAAGCATTCCGGCCTGTCGAGAACATGCAAGTTCCATCGCAGGCCGAATGCAGAAAGCAGTGCTGCTGGGATCTCTCCGTCTACTGAGGTCACACGAGATCCTGTAACCACTTACCCAATGGTAGAGGGAGTGGTTACAGTTGCAAACGAAATGGCCCGGTGCAGTCTGCAGCGGAGGAGATGGATATCGGAGCCACTTTTCTGCTGCAGACTGCACACGTGGATTCTGGAGGGCCAAGGGAGGTTAGGGTTTTAGTCGGTAAACCTTGCCGTCAACATCAAAGGCGAGGGAGTCCGACACACGGGGGGTACACAACATCTTCAACCCCCTATGGTGCCTAATGCATTTCCCCCCTCCGTCAAAAAAAAAAAAAAAAAATAATACCTCGCATATTTCGCAACAGTAAAATCCGCCATGCCCTTTACAGCATTTGATGAAGACACGAGCTGGAGTATCACATACAAATGCCATAATCTTTACAGAGTACTGCTTCATTTCAATTTGCAAGTCCGTCTGGGAGCGGATCAAGAATACTTCCAGGGCATGCCTGCCTGTCGTAAAAGGCGACTAAACGGCTCCCTGCCGGGGTTACAGGCCTAGGGCGAAGGGCTAACTACCCAGCCCTAGTACAACGGGGAGTAGGGCTAACCACCCTACTCCCTGTAAATGCGGTTACTCATCAAATAACGCGCAGGGCTCCTGACCATCGGGCTGCTTCGGATGCAGCCCAGTCCCGAGGTGGAGGGGCCGAAACGGGTGTCCCGGGACAACGACCAACGAATGCCCCCGGACGATTTCAGTGGACGGAGGATCTCAGGCAAGATCTAATGCGCTGCTACGAGGAGAGCTATCCGCAACAGAGAGGATACATGGCGCGAATGCACAGTCGGTTTGCAGTAATGCATCCCGAACTGGCAGATCGCTTTTCTCAACAACAACTGAGAGATTATGTGGCCTATCTGAGGCTGACGGGTTTCGTTGTTCCCAGCTGTCAACCGGTACCGGATGTGCGGGCAATAACAACTGAGCCCGTACGCGGTGCTGGGAGAGATGCTCCACATTATGACAGCACGACACTCGTGTTTAGGAAAAATTTGACAACAAAAATTTTGCCTAAACAACAAGAAATAGACAGAGCAAATAGCCTACTTCTAGATGCTTTTCCGGATGACTGCCACCTGTGGCAAGTCAATTGTGCCGTTTACGAGGCTGCAAGTGATCTGGTGACTCCGCGAAATCTGACACAGATATCGGGGAGTCGGCAGATTACAAAACGCATGTCTCAATTGAACGGCAAGATTCGACTGACACGGAAACTCGCTTCCCGAATTCAGTGTGTGATCGACTATTTAACATCTGGCCGTTCATTTACGGCTAAAGTCAAGACGTTCGCACAACAACTGCGGACGTACTATCACACACTGAACAAGCTGAAGTTGCTCAACATCAAGCAACGTTTAGCGGATAAAATTCGGGTTATGGCCGATGCCAAAAAGAGGCTGCAAAGACGGCAAGAAGGAATTCGACAAAATTCAATATTTTGGACGAATCCTTCCAACCTCTTCAAACATCGTATCGTAGCCTCAAGCGAGTTTCCGTCGATGGCCGCAGTTGAGGAATTCTGGGGGAGCATCTACGAGAAAACATCTAGGCTTAATGCAGACACTCCAGGTATTGAAATCTTCACCGAGTTGTGCGACGAAGTCACACAACAAAGTGAAGATTGCCCACCCGTCAGTGCATTAGAGGTGAAAAATGCCATCACAGGAGCGAGGAATTTCTCCTCGCCTGGCTGGGATGGAATTAACAACTATTGGTGGAAGAAGTTCACTTCTGTCCATCAACACCTAGCCCGAATATTCACCTCTCATATAAATGGAGACCAACCCATTCCGCACTGGCTGGTGGAGGGCCGAACGACACTGATCCCAAAATCGGGAGACTTGTCCGATCCGAAAAACCATAGACCGATCACGTGTCTCAATACGTTGTACAAATTGTTCACTAACATCTTGAACGAACGTATTGAGAAATCCGTGAAACCGCTGTGGCAACGGATAGTAGAACAACGAGGCTGCAAAATGGGTGTATCCGGCTGCAAGGACAACTTGCTTATCGACAGGTGTGTTTGTCAGGACGCAGTCCAGTACAAGCGTAACCTGTCGATAGCCTGGCTGGATTATATGAAGGCGTATGATTCAATATCGCACGAGCTTTTAAGCTTGTTGCTCAAACGCCTTCATGTCCACCCAAACATAGTGAGAATTGTAGAAGACCTGATGCCTCTTTGGAAAACACGCTTTGTCATGACATCGGGCAAGCGTCGAACCATGTCTAGACTGGTTCAATTCCAAAGAGGTGTCTATCAGGGAGATTCTCTGAGTCCTCTGCTCTTCTGCATCTCACTATTGCCTCTATCCGTTGCTCTCCGGAAATCTGAAGGGTACATGTGTGGATCGCCTGGTGAACGTGTACATAAGATCACCCATCTTTTCTATATGGATGATCTTAAATTATACGCATAAGGCGAAGATCAATTACATCGATCTCTGAACATCGCCCTCACATACTCGAGAGATATCGGTATGGAATTCGGGTTGGACAAATGTGCAGTCGTTCATTTGCACAGAGGAAGGTCAGGCTCCCATAACAACGATATGGAGCTCGTCAACGGAAATGTCATCCGCCACCTTAGCGCCGAAGAAGCCTACACATACCTGGGCGTACCTCAAAGGCATGTCCAGGATGTGCAGGCTGCTAAAACCACCATCATTAAGAAATACCGGCGCATTCTCCGTCAGATCTGGTCATCAGAATTGACCGGGAGAAATAAGGTGGCAGCCACGAATATGTTGGCCGTATCACCAGTGCTCTATTCTTTTGGAGCACTGAAGTGGAACGTTGACGAGCTAAGGGATCTTGACCGAAGCACACGGAAGATGATTTGTATGCAACGCAGTTTGCATCCAAGATCTTCCGTGGAACGACTGTATTTGCCCCGAAATATGGGAGGTCGTGGCCTTTTAAGCCTGGAGTGTATGCATGACCGATTGGTCCTCGAAACAGCTTGCGACGTGATTAATCGAACGGAGGATCCCCTGATGATGCTAGTACATCAGCATGAAATTCAGGGGAAGGGGGCGTTTTTGTACAACGTGGCGGAACGAGCGGCGCGAAACCTCGGTCTGGTTTTCAACGTGGGACGTAGTGGTGCACAGGAGGCTGAATCAGTCATCAATCTGTGCCCAGTGCGTCTCAGGGCTAACATACGGAAGGAACAACTCCGTGTGTTGGAGGGAAGGCATATCGACAAGCCGTTGCATGGACAATTCTTTCGAAATGTCCAACAACTTGGCTTGTCGGCAGAGATGACCTTCTCCTTCTTAAGATCAGCCGGCTTGAAATCCGAGACCGAGGGTTTTATCTTCGCGTGCCAGGATGGGGTCATCAATACCTTAGCGTACCGCCAGAACATCTTACACCAGGCGGTACAGAGTACGCTTTGTAGATTGTGTAGATGTCATGCTGAGACACTAATGCATCTTTTGGCAGCATGTCCAATATATGCAGTTTCAGCATACATCGAACGTCACAATGCGGCTCTTCGAGTGCTGTATTACCATCTTCGCAGCACTTATGGTATTGATGCAACCCCAGTTTTGCCGTACGTCCCCACTGATATTGAATCCGTAGTCGGGAATGAGTCTTGCCGAATATACTGGAATTACTCATTCCCGACGAGCAGGCAAATATCAGCCAATAAGCCTGACATCGTCCTTGTTGACTTCGATGACAAATCCATCTTCGTCATCGAGTTTTCTGCACCAGCAGAAACAAATATAGTCAGCAAAGAGGACGAAAAACGGATGAAATATCAGGAACTCCTGTTCGAGATTCGCAGACTGTATCGAGGATTCAAAATCAAGCTCGTCGTGCTGATAATTGGAGTGCTGGGAGGAATGAGACCAACTTTCCTCCAAAACATCAAAAGCATTCCGGCCTGTCGAGAACATGCAAATTCCATCGCAGGCCGAATGCAGAAAGCAGTGCTACTGGGATCTCTCCGTCTACTGAGGTCACACGAGATCCTGTAACCACTTACCTAATGGTAGAGGGAGTGGTTACAGTTGCAAACGAAATGGCCCGGTGCAGTCTGCAGCGGAGGAGATGGATATCGGAGCCACTTTTCTACTGCAGACTGCACACGTGGATTCTGGAGGGCCAAGGGAGGTTAGGGTTTTAGTCGGTAAACCTTGCCGTTAACATCAAAGGTGAGGGAGTCCGACACACGGGGGGTTACACAACATCTTCAACCACCTATGGTGCCTAATGCATTTCCCCCCTCCGTCAAAAAAAAAAAAAAAAAAATAATACCTCGCATATATCGCAACAGTAAAATCCGCCATGCCCTTTACAGCATTTGATGAAGACACGAGCTGGAGTATCACATACAAATGCCATAATCTTTACAGAGTACTGCTTCATTTCAATTTGCAACTTCGTTTGTTGGAGAGTAATGTATTCATCTATGAAATCTTTTAGAAATTCATTTGCATCCGCTGGCTTGGAATCCCCACAGTACATGCCAACCATTGTAGGATGACAGTGGTAATCATCAAGGATAATCTGAATTAGAATGGGCCATAACTGTATCGCTGATTTGTTATATAACGGGAGACCATCAATGTTGACTAATAAGTTCAAAATGTTTTCTTCTAAGTTAAGATCAGTTTTAATCTGGGATCGTATAGCAGTTTCAATACCAAGGTATATATATTTTCCGTCAGTTCCTTTCTTAATTTTCATGTTTCTGATTTCATTGTTTGTTCTTTTCGTTTGCAACCAAGTTTCACAAGTCTTAGGAAGATCATTATGTCCAAATTCTTGCAGGATACTTAATAATTGATCTACAGCTTGTCTCGTTATTGTATTGACATTATTATTAGCCCATTCTTTAAGGTATTCTTGAAGTGTTCTTGGAGTTTCGCCTCTTGTGCCACATTGTGTTGTCCAATTCATCATGCAATTATCGTCTGTATTTACTGTCACATCAGTGTCACATTCTGAAGACGACGGGTCTTCATCTATAAGTTCTTCGATGCTATGAATAATTAAAAACAAAAATTTCTAGTTTAAATCGAAAAAATTGATAAAAGAATACGTTAATTTAATTGCACACCAAAACTGTTACCGAAATTTCAGTTCACAGGAGTGGAAAATTAATTAGGTTAGATACGACTACATGTTCTGTTCTTGTATAAATCTACGTTCCGACACTGGATTGAACTCTCTAAACCTGAATTAGTTAAAAACTACTAATGAAAGAGTGAAAAGGCAGCCACTAACTGAATTAGTAATGACTTTTACTAAGAAATAGTAAAGAATAACTACTTATTAGTCAGATTCTACTAATTCGTTAGTCAAATTCTACTTATAATTCACTTTAGTAATAAGATGTAAAAAAATAAAATTATTAAATTGAGAGTAGTAGAATTTAGCTTTGATTAAAAAAGTCTGAAATAATTCTACAATTTTTTTAGGCTTTTTTACTAATATATAAAGATATAGATATACTACATATCGTTGACTAAAATATATATATATATATATCGGTTACTAAAAGGCATGCATATTATCCACAGACAGTGAATTTTAAAATTTAATGTTTTGTACTACATATCGTTTTATTCAGTCAACGTATTTTCTTTTTATTTGTTTCATTATATTATTATACCACATTAGTATTCTGAGATTATGTAACATTTTTAAAAGTAATACATGCATTAGGTGGTCGAGGCTACCGGATTCTTCTCTAATTCTGTTTAGTACAATTGTACTACAGATTAATAACAGACCGCTAAAGGTCCCTCTAAAAGCGTAGCCGTTCTTGCAGTGTTTCAGTTACCGACCGTACTTGCAACTCGCTTACAATTATATTAGTATCCTTGAATGTCAATGAATAAAATATCATAAAACAAAAAATATTTGATAAAAAAAGAATAAATAAATCAAACTCATAAATCAAACGCGTTTCATTTTTAAAGTCAAAATGTGCATACGATCTAAAGGATTATCTTGCACAAGAAAAACAAAGAAATGAAATATAAAAAATATGTGATCCAGTCAGTGAGTTTTATTTTTTTTTGGGAAGTTAACCCACATTCAGATGTGAGGTTAACTTTCCAAATTGATAACCTTTTCCCTAAACCTCAATTGTGTCTTACGCTTTTTTAGATCCCGCAATAAAAGCAATAAAAGTGTTAAGAAAATTAAACTAAATTGAAAATCTATTTAACATTAATGTTTATTAAATACTAATGCTAATAACACATGTAAGTAAAGTAATGTGACAATCATCGTAGGATAAATTCAGCTCTACGACTCTTGTTAGAACTTGACGGTGCTTTCACTCTTTAACCATCGAATTTTACCTTTATTACCTGGCATATCTAAACGGAATATGAATTGAAATTACAATAAATGCAATTAAAACAGTTTTAAAGCATAGGATAAGTTCCGACAAGAATTACAGAGTCCGAGTGCGAGGTTTCTACCCAACGGACACGAAGAACCCAAATGTTTCTAAAACGTTTTTAGAATGTTCCAGAAACGTTCCTAAAACGTTATATGTCTGCAACATGGATGAAACGTTTATAAAACGTTCCGTAAAAGTGATTATTGACTGGGTATAATTATGTTATATTTATGAGTTGTATAGTGCTTCATATTCTGTGTATATAAGAACTTCAGTTTTTATTATTTTATTATGTTATACGTTATTTAATTGTATGCTTGATTAACTCGAATTAGAGTTAGTTAACCTGCCAATAAAAATAGCTGTTTTACGTGTATGAAATTCTCTGCGTATAACCACCAAATTTTAGTTTTAAAATTATATATGAAAGGGCGGCATGTATGCGAGGTTGAATAAAACCTAAACGATGAACTGGTAAAGGATTTTTACCATCTGAAATTGTCATCTGCATATAATAAATAAAAATGTGTTTAAGTAAGTCGTCAGCAATAAGTTTTAAGCAAATTTTGACAGTTTTCCGTATATGCACCTTATTTAACGTTACCGTCGATTCAAATCCGGATCAGGTCAGGAACGGATCAGGATCGCCGGACGTCCGGGTCTCCGGATCCGTTACGGATGTGCGGCAGCGTTACAACCCTGATCTGACACGGATCTGAAATTCAACATAGATAAGGATCCCGGATCGGTATCGGATTCGATCCGGAGGCAAATGTTTACTCGGGAATGTTCGTTCTCTGCATTGTCTGCATGTTCATTTTCACTTGTTGAGGTACTGAAATTGAGGTTATTAATCGAGTCCACCTCTGCGAAAGGCTCACTTTTTGTCTCTTGGCAGTTATCATTATGTTCATCTTTTCTTAAAGCCCTGTATTTACGTGTCCTATACCAATTGGTAGGTTGAGCCATTGCTTGTAAATTAAAAATCACTACTACACTCATGAGCGAAATAATCACGAGGATTCCCTACTGACGAGGATTCAGAGGATTCCAGTCAGGTACAGTAAGGTAGTAATTTTCTCAAAGAAAGTTAAATCAAAAATCTTTTGAATCAATTTTTCAAAATTCGAATATATACAATGTCCTAAAAAATATGAAACACGTTCGTTAAAAATTCATCGAGAATATCCTGGAATAGATGATTTTTCTTAATTCGGGATAATTTTCAATGAATTCTTACTCAATTTGTTATACAGGGTCATCGAAAAGTATCGGACCCCCCTAATATCTTCAGTTAGAATGCACTTAGGAGAAAATGTCCAATAGCAAAGTTGTATGGTTTCAAGCGGGAAGTAAGATGATGACCTTGACTTTGACCTTGACCATGTCCTTCAAGGTCATTTCAAGGTCAATCTTATTTTTTTAAATAGAACCCCTTACATTTTATTGCATATTCTTATAGCTTATCTCGAGAGCTTTCCAAAACACTATAATAAAATATTTTTTTATCAAGTACTTTTTGAGTTATAAAGGTTTGAAGTTAACAATTTTTTGACACAAAATGTAGAATATCTTGTAAAATATTATTTAGTTTTCAGTAATCATAACCTTAATACTTTTGTGCGCGGAATAATGAGACCAATTAATTGGTTTAACGAAAATACATTACTCTTGCCTTAACTGGTCGGACTCAACTAATTGTTAACCTACTAATAAGATGAATTCGAAATTTTATCTTTAAATTATCTGCATTTTTATAAAATTCTATTAAAATATCCATCTTATCCATAATCTCTTTTTCCAGATCATAATTTCTTTGCACACTGTAAAAAATTCCAGTGTATTTAAATTCTTTTTAGGCTAAATTACCTGTAATCAGTACATTTCGGTAAATTTGTATCATTGCTTATGCGTTGTTTAGAAAGGTTGCAAGGTTTCTGACTATTCGATAGTCGAATTCCAAGAAGGAAGTGAGAACGACAAGAAATCAGTCGACCTGATTCCGTCAAAATGGTTAGTGACAGAAGGGGATTCATCTTTTTGTACGTACCCTCAAAAAGGAAGTTCTCAATTTGACAAATGGGTTCGATTAAAAATTGACCTATTACCGTCTTGGAAAAAATATGAAGTCCACGTGATTAAAGAAGCAAGTAAGTATCAATTATTCTTAATTATTTATTATTTACATGTATATTGACTATTATGACGATTTTATTTTTCATTCAGCCCATACATATCAACAATATCTAGTCGTTTGAATTCAGAACCAAAGTTTTTCTTAAATATTTCTAATTCATGTAGATATACATATGATAATGGATAAGACTATTAATTTTTGTTTCAATTAACAAAAAATTGATATCAAATAAAAAGTAATACAACTAAATTAAAGTATTGTAACTAATTTCTGTTAAATGTAATTCATAAATTTAAAGGATATAATTTAACTGAATTTTGACAATCGATTTAACAATACAAAAAAATGGGGTTTAACACAACCCAGTAAACGAAAACGAATAGAAAATTAAAAATACAACTTGAAATGATTTCAAGTGAATTAAAATTAAATCAAAAGTGAATTCGATTAATCATTTTCATGTGTTTCAATTCATTTTAAATCACTTGAATTCATTTCAATTCGTATTTTTAACTTTCTATTCGTTTTTGTTTACTGGGAAATTAAAGACAATTGTATATTGTGCTAAACATTCTAATATTACCATGAAATGTGGTAAATTTTGCTCTTCTGAAACTATTCCAAATAGTTTGATATCAATCAGTTGCTTTTAAGGTAGTGAAAAAGTTAATACTGGTGAAATTGGGCTCCGAGTAGACTTTCGACGAAGAAACAAAAAATACATTTTTTCTTGAAAAGAAGCAACAGATGATTACCAAACTAATCATGTTAGTTTTAAGAGTGCAAAATATCATTAATAACATATCTATATCACAATTTGCAGTCGAAATTTTATTTTTGTCTGAATCACGGAATAAACAAAATTTCATAAGTTTAATTTAGTTAAATTTAAAAATTTAATAAACAAGATTTCCATTTTTCTGTTGTGAAGTCCCTTTTTCAAATTCCTTATTATATATATTAAAAAGTATTTAAGTTTATTAAGAGATGTCAAATTTGCCCTCAAAATTTTGTGCGTCTAAAACAAATGTTAAATGAAATGTTGGAAAAGTCGAGTTCGTCCTTAATTTAGATTTCTTTTTTATTAAGCATTTTCTCGGATTACAAGTTTTGACATTTGATCCAATCAAATATTTTCAGGGAAATGAGAATCCGGCATAACTCGAGACAAGGTTATAAAGTAAGTTTGAAAATAAATTAGAAGAGATATAATGAGGACAAATTCTGTCATTTTTTCATTAATTTTATTCTTCAGCATGAGTTTTATATTTATTTATTTTTCTTTAATTTTATAATTGGTTTGCTGTGAGCATTTAATACTAGCAGTTGAACTGGTTCAAATCTACTATACCTTAGAAAACTAATTTAATATGCTTTGAATAATATTGAAAACATTAAAGCTTATACTGCAATTAGAGAAAAATGCCCCAATTTGTCATCATTGTATCTCCTTCAATTTTTCGTAAAAATGACCTTATAGCCTGGTCTCGAGTTATGCCAGAATCTCAAAAGCCTGAAAAAAATTGATTGGAATAAATCGCATAACTTCAAATAAGAGATAATGCTAATGAAAAAAAGGTCCATTTGAATGAATTTCGTTATGCACATTTCTTATGGATTAATTATTTAAGGCTAAATTCATTACAACTTGACTTGCAGTAATAGATTTTGGTAAATATGTACAAGAACTGCCTCACCCCAAAAATTAATTGTACAACATGTTTCTGACGTATTTTGGGGCGCTGATTACGAATCTGATAATAAAATTTGGCGGTCGGGCGTATTTCGTTCGCTATCTTCAAAAAACAGCCAAAAAAGGCGTTTTTTTAGGGTTTTTTGTATTTATATGAAAAAGTATGAATCGGACGAAAAAATGTTTCCAACAAAAGTTGTAGAGCGGAAAATTCTCTACAATAAAGGTTAGATACATTTCTTTCGATATCCTAACGAAAAGTCCGCAAATGAGCGACAAAAATGCCCGTAATTGGTTTCTGCAGGGTATACGCCCAAAAAGACGATTTGTTTAGTTTCTTTGTGTTTATTAAAGCGACTCTCGTCTGAAAATTGATTGCACAACATGTTTCTGACGTATTTTGAGACGCTGATTACGAGTCGGATGAATTTGGCGGTCGGACGTACTTCGTCCGCTATCTTGAAAAAATAACGAAAAAACACAATTTTATTAGGTTTTTGGCGTTTATTACTGGGACTCAAATTTCTGGTTGGAATGAAATATATATTTCTTGGTTGGAGGTTAGGTTAGTAGTAAAAAAGGGGGGTCGGGGGGGGGGGGGAGCCCCCCAGGATCTAGGCACCTCCTAGGTACACGAGACTTAACGAACACACAACAGTTAACGAAAAGAACATTGCTGTTAACGTAATATGTTAACAGTTAAGTTAATTTCTCTCAGTGAAGAAAGTTGTCAAATGAGGGAATGGATTAGTACTTTTATGTTTTTAGGGTTGATTAATCTGATGCACAAGTTATAATATTCAAAATGGCCTATTTAAAAAGGCGCCACTAAATTTTATAAATGTATCAAAATGTCACTAAATACCATTAGATATATATACGTTTAGGATTATGACAATTTTTCAGAATTTTATATAAAAATTGAACAATTACAGTTAGCGAATATAGTGTGAATGTAGTGTATGAGAAAAATGAATTCATTACATAAAATTTAAGCACAATGTTTTAATTGTTTCTATTTAATAAAATATTTTTGAGAAAAACATTTTACTTAAAGCATATATGTATAATATTTATTGTTACATTATTTTTCTTTCGATATTAGGACGATCTTTGTCCCTCAATTCGACTAAATATTGAGCCATGCTCCTTTTGACAGTCTGATCGTCCATCGGTTTCCAACCAATCTTCTGTGCATGGTATCTTGTGAATGCTATAATGTAATATATATGGATTGATTTAAAACACAGCATCGACATAAGTTCAATAACATAATGTTTACGAGAGACAAAGATATCTACGAAATTTTAGCCTACATATATGAGCAAATCCACAGATCTTACGTTATTTACTTGTAGTCGTCGTTCGACAGAAACAATTTAAGTTGTAATAAAAATCGTGATTCCATTTAAATTTCTAAGTTATACATGCATTTTTACTCGATCAAACAGAACTATCCATGATCGAAATGTTGTGTTGCAAATATTTAAGGGGACCGGATCCCGAATTTTCAACCATGTAAAGTAAAGATTGAAAAAATAAAATTTTTTTTCTTATACGATGTTGGTTGAGAAATCATATGAAAAAGTACAAAATTTGATTTAAACAAAATATCTGACAAGTATTAATTACCAACTGAAAAAATATAATTTTCTTTCAAATTTCATTTGCTTGAAATTTAACGGAGATAAATATTCGTATGTAAATTAAAATGATTTGAATGAAATTTTTGCAGGTTTTTTTTTTTCGGAAATATTTTAAGATTTACGCATACATGCAAATATTGTACAAGAGTACGTACCTTATTAAACATTTGAATGGTAATGGATCATATATGTGCTATGTAATATGTTAACAGTTAAGTTAATTTCTCTCAGTGAAGAAAGTTGTCAAATGAGGGAATGGATTAGTACTTTTATGTTTTTAGGGTTGATTAATCTGATGCACAAGTTATAATATTCAAAATGGCGTATTTAATAAGGCAGCTTTCGTCCCGTGTTTCGGGGATGGAATACGGATATTCTGACGCAGTCGGGAAAAAAAAACTTTTAAGTGTTTTTTGTCACATTATTTGCAAAATGAAAAATATTTTTAAAGTACAAAAGCCGTTTCTTCTTGCACAAATTTCAATATTTTTTGATAATTCTTTCTTTGTTTTGTTTCTCACACTTATCTTAAGATGGATCTTAAGGGTATGGATTTTCCAAAATTCTAACTTTGCGAAAAACTGGAATGTAGAGAAGAGAAACTAGAGTAGAGAAAAAATGTTTTTAAACAGTACAAAAAATGCTCTTTCTTACACAAATTCAAATATTTTTCGATAATTCTTTTTCTGTTTTGTTTCTGGAACTCTGCCTAAGAAATAAGAGTATGGATTTTGCGAAATTTTAATAATTTTGTGAAAAATTACAATGTCAAAAATGCAAAAAAAAAAACGCGAAAATTTTTTTTTATTTTTCATGTTTTTACCAACTGAATGAGGTAAGGCGGAAAATTAGTGCAGAAGAGGAATGTCTTTACAAATTTTATAAAATTTTTTATAATCGGCAACCGACTATAATGTAAGTAGATAATTCACGAATCAGAAGACAAAAATGTTGTACAGATTTGATAATAATTGTACACTTTTAAGTTTATAAAAATTACATTACAATACATTACAATTAAACATAACATGTAAACATTTTATATGAAATAATTGACATGGATTTACGCTAGTCTTGAAGGTGTTTACTATATGTTAGAGATATAGAGAAGAAATTAATTAAACGAATTGTACACATTTTTCACATTTTGTATAATGAATTGGTGATTGCATATATATTATTTTTTATTAAAGTATTATGTTTTAATATGTTGCCTCAAATGAATAATTTTATAGTGTATGCCAAATCGCTGAAAATTCGACACGCCTTTGTTGTAAAGAGACATATTTGCATCAAATAAAAAATAGTAGAAACTGTAAATGAATGCGGCAAGAATTTGAACAATCTTTAAGAATTTTTATCCAAGACATAATTATTGAATTGGCAATTAAAAATGATTGTTAATAAAAATTATATTACATTTTGTCAATCGAATTTTGTTTTAGAAAATATTTTGGGTAATTACGCATATATGCAAATATCATTTGAGTACGTACCTTATTAACCACTTCAGTGTTAATGGATCAGTATTTCAAGATTTTTAGGGTCGACGAATTTGAATCTCAGGACCAAGTTGTACTATTTAAAATGGCGTATCCAATAAGGCGCCACTAAATTTTATACATGTTTTAAAATGTCACTAAATAACTTTAAAACTGTACGTTTAGGATTATTACGGTTTTTTCACGATGATTCAGAATTTTACATAAGAAATGACCAATTAGAGATGTCAAAATTTTAAAGAAACAAAATTTGTTAGATAGAAATTACAAACATTTTTGTATTTTATTGTATATGTACAAAAATTACAACCTAAGATACAACCTACGATTGTACAATACATGTGTTATATATATTTTGATGTCCCTAATGGAGTGCATTGCTTTCTTTAAGATATGAATTTACTAAATGATTGATTAAAATATCATTTTAAAGATACTTTAAAAAATAAATAATTTTCTAAACTATCTCAAATCGGTGGAACTCCAATTTACAGTATGTTGGTAATTTTATATATATGGTGCATTCCACGCCAAAGGTTACCCCTTTAAAAAAAAATACAATTGTACCGATTTTAAGATTTTGAAAACGTTCACAAAACTACTTCTATTTATACGCAATATAACCCCCTTTACCAAATTATGGGATCTCGATTAATCTTTCAGAATTATAAATTCCAATATAATGGGAACAATTTTCACAGAATCTATGTTTCTTAATTGCACAATCTTGAGGCATTGGTTCGTTGAGATGCTTCATTAGAAAATATTTGCTTTTTGGAAGATTATTAGGTTTAGGTAATAAAAATTGTAACAGTCCTAATAAATCGCTTAACGTTTTTTTAGTTGAGTAATTATTTAAAAAAAAATCCAAAATTTTAAGGACACAGTTCCCAACAGATACTTCAGAATTTTCGTAGATTCTTTCTTGCATCCATTCATGCTGGTTTTCAAAATTATCGTCATTCCGTTGAAATTAAAGATTCCAACTCGTCCATTTGTTCATCGACCAAGTTCTACATTATAATTAAATCGCATTATTACAAACTTGTAATTTGTAATTATATAAAGAAATATTTGTTTTATATATTATTTCCTAGAATTCAAATATTCTGAAAAAAATAAAACAAGCCTAAAGTATACTTATCATTTCTAAAAACAGAAATCCTTTAAAATGTAACAAAATTAGGATTGGGAAATGAATAAAAAGTTATGCGTTTTTAATACGGGAAAAAACGAGTGATAAAGGTAAGTTTTTGGCGTTACTGATTGATTGGTAGACTTTACTATTTAAGTAGAAATTTGGAGAATGCCCACGGTATAGAGACATAAATCTATAAATGTGTAACTTGAAAAATATACGTAGAATGAAAGAGGACAAAATGCCGAAGAATTACAAAAAAATTTCTGGGTCTCAGTTGAGAGGAAGTTTGAAAAAATCTCCCCTAAATATTAAAGTCTAACCATGCATAATATAACTATTTCTACTTAAAACGTATAAAGTAACTTTTTTTATTGAAAATTACTTTGTCTTGAGCTTGAGATTTATATAAATTACCCCTACAGAATTTTCATTGAAATCATTACCTTGAACGCACTTAAGTGTCCCGAATGCGGTTCATTTGTAAGCTTATTTCAAGAGGAATCAACCCGTATTTTAAAAAATCGGTAGCGTCTTTATTAACAAACCCTAATGCCCCGTATTCGAGATTTTCAAAATTCATCCCTGCAGTAATTTAATCTCGATCAAAAGGCACAGGTTGTTAATTTTCTAAACAATTAAGCTGATATACCTCTTGAAATAAACTTTCAAAAGGACTGACAGCAGGGCACTGCAGTGCGTGCAAAACTGATGATTTTAAATTTCATCGGGTATGGTAAACAAATGTAACCTATAATATATTATTTTAAGGATAATGTTGATTTTTTACGGTGTTAACACATAACTGTTTTCTTCTTTCAATTATATGAATAATAAGCCATGCTTCGACGGTCCTTGTGCACGAGGATCGCCCCACGTGCAAGATTGCCACCCGAGCCGAAGGCATGTATTTGGCTGAAAAACTATTTGTCATGTGCACAAAAAAGTTAAAAAAAATTGAATTCTAGTCAAAGAATATAAGAATCTTTTAAATAATATTAAAATAAAAACTTTAAATTTGAATAAAATATATTTACATTTATGCATACGTCAAAAATTGATATATTAGAAAAATCTAACCTATAATTTAGACAAATACATAAGTATTATTAAATGATATGTTCATAAAAGATGCAAGTTCTGAATATATATTTTTAAAAAATTGTTAAAAATGTTCAAAAAATTGCGTTACATTGAGTTCAAAAGGAATTAATTATTCTGAATTTGAATATTATTGATACAAAAATTGAACATAAGTTTTTTGTTTGCTTAAATGAATATTTTAACACGAGTAAATCTGACGATTATAAATAATTTATTCCCATAAATTTCATAGAAATTTCGAAATTCTTGAATGTTATGCGTATAACATGAAGAGCAAAATAAACTTTTTTAAATTAATAAATTCTCCTCGAGTTATGACACATGAAAATTAACTGTTAATTTTATAGAATGTTTCGCCAATTTAATTAATAGTCAAAGACAGAAGTATACTTTAAACCCTAATAAAACAATTTTTTTTAAAAATAAATATAAAATATTTATATTCCTACTTTCTTTGTTAGGTATGTGATAGAGGAATCTAACCTGTACATTATTTGGCAATGTTGAATAAATATGTACCTCGGTGCATTCTCCCGATTCCACATGATCTGATTCCATACTCTCTAATTCCATTTCCATAGAAATTTCATCATCTTGTCCAGTTTCTTCTTCTAGCTGCCTACCCAACCTCGCCCATCGTCGAAGTGTTACAGCAGGAATTGCGAGGAACTTTTGCCACAATTAATAAAAAATTTTAGTTATTATTGCACGACAGGTTTTAATGTAACTAAGTCTGAACATACTTGACACTAATAAATTTTAAATATAAATTACGTAAACTGCGATCTTCTTAATTACGCCGTTTTAAACGGATCCTCAACATTTGGCGGAAAATTCAAATGAAAATATAATTTTGCTTACATATTTACCTCATCGTCTGCTATATTAGTTCGAAAATTCGGCATTGTACAGTTTGTAATATTTAATCCATGAGTTAATACATTATCCAGAAAATGTAGGTTAATTCAATGACGTAAGGCATTAATTCATTCAGAAGTTGGCAATGTACATTCCAATGTTTTATTCAAAAAATATGACATTCAAAAAAATTGAACGTAAAGAAAAAGAGTTTAATTCATTCGGTTAATTTACTAATCCTCGGATATGGCTGACGTACAATATTTAATAGAGTGCGACGATACTTCATTATGCGTCATTTACAAATCGTCAATAATATTTGAGAATTGTGCCAAGGTATTGAAGGAGGGTGAAAAAAATTTCTTTTTTCTGGCCGGAAAATAAAAAAAACCTAAGATTTACCACGGGAAAATAGTTGATTTTTCAAGTAAGTCAAAATTTGAATTTCAAATGTTAAATACTCGTTTCTTCAATAACTTTTTATACAGCAGAATTCTATAAATTAAATCCACTTTTCCAATATTACAGAAGACGAATCGAAACTTTCAGACAAGATGGATAATCTATACCAAAAGAATAAATCAAAATATGAACTAGGGAAATCCAAAATAACTCACGAGATAAATGAGAAAAGGAAGCAAGAAAACGTTGAAGTTAAAACATCAAAGGTAAGAATTTAAATGTAATAATAAAATGTCACAAAACTACTTAAAACTATAACATTCTTAACTTTACACTATTACTAACACTAACAGAACAATACATGTCTTTTTTACAGACGAATACCGCTGAAATGTATAGGAACCGTATTATATCTCTAGTGGACATGGGAAACTTTCAAAATGTAGGTACTGAAATAGACAAACAAACCAAAACGAAGGATTGCGTAACTAAAGATAGTTTAGGCGTAACGATGGTGCAAACAGCTAAAACATACAAGGTATGGTTATATTTTGTCAATAGTGACGTTATTAAAAGAAATCTTTATTTTTTTATTTAATAAGTTTTATCAATTATTTCGATATATTAATTTCATGTATGAAAATATCATGTCTAAGTAAAACTAAAACATATTTTAATACACTTAACCTGCAAAAATTTCATTCAAATCATTTTAATTTACATACGAATATTTATCTCCGTTAAATTTCAAGCAAATGAAATTTGAAAGAAAATTATATTTTTTCAGTTGGTAATTAATACTTGTCAGATATTTTGTTTAAATCAAATTTTGTACTTTTTCATATGATTTCTCAACCAACATCGTATAAGAAAAAAAATTTTATTTTTTCAATCTTTACTTTACATGGTTGAAAATTCGGGATCCGGTCCCCTTAAATATTTGCAACACAACATTTCGATCATGGATAGTTCTGTTTGATCGAGTAAAAATGCATGTATAACTTAGAAATTTAAATGGAATCACGATTTTTATTACAACTTAAATTGTTTCTGTCGAACGACGACTACAAGTAAATAACGTAAGATCTGTGGATTTGCTCATATATGTAGGCTAAAATTTCGTAGATATCTTTGTCTCTCGTAAACATTATGTTATTGAACTTATGTCGATGCTGTGTTTTAAATCAATCCATATATATTACATTATAGCATTCACAAGATACCATGCACAGAAGATTGGTTGGAAACCGATGGACGATTAGACTGTCAAAAGGAGCATGGCTCAATATTTAGTCGAATTGAGGGACAAAGATCGTCTTAATATCGAAAGAAAAATAATGTAACAATAAATATTATACATATATGCTTTAAGTAAAATGTTTTCCTCAAAAATATTTTATTAAATAGAAACAATTAAAACATTGTGCTTAAATTTTATGTAATGAATTCATTTTTCTCATACACTACATTCACACTATATTCGCTAACAGTAATTGTTCAATTTTTATATAAAATTCTGAAAAATTGTCATAATCCTAAACGTATATATATCTAATGGTATTTAGTGACATTTTGATACATTTATAAAATTTAGTGGCGCCTTTTTAAATAGGCCATTTTGAATATTATAACTTGTGCATCAGGTTAATCAACCCTAAAAACATAAAAGTACTAATCCATTCCCTCATTTGACAACTTTCTTCACTGAGAGAAATTAACTTAACTGTTAACATATTACGTTAACAGCAATGTTCTTTTCGTTAACAGCACATATATGATCCATTACCATTCAAATGTTTAATAAGGTACGTACTCTTATATAATATTTGCATGTATGCGTAAATCTTAAAATATTTCCGAAAAAAAATTGCAATCATATTCTATTGACAATTCAGTAATTATATACCGTGTCTTGTGTACATATTCTAGAAGAATCTGATAAATTCGCAAAAGATTCTTAAATTGATTATTTACCGCATTTATCTGCAGTTTGTACTATTTTTTATAATCCGATGCACATGTGTATTTTTACACCTATGGCATATGTGTATCTGAATATAGACGAAATTATTCATATTTTATGAATTTGAATTTATAACGATTTGTAAAACTTTATAATAGTACATTATTGTACTAGGACGAAAGTTTTTTATCTGAGGACGTGAATCATATCTAAAGATAAAACACTTTCGTACGTGTGCAATACGAAATTTTACGTAACGGGTGAGAAAAAATCGCACGAAAGTGCGGTTTTTGTTTAGTAGTGATATAAAATTGTTTCTTTGAAGTAAAATATTACAATATGGTATTTTATAGTGTTTTGATAAATAGTAACAATAAATAGTAACGATATATGCAATCACCAGTTAACTATACACACTATTCATGTAACATGGTAAATATGTAAACTGTATAACATTTAGCTAAGAAATGGATTTATTTCTACTAGAGACTGTAGAAACAATTTTCTATTTTCGCCATAATTGATTACAATTTATACAGAAATTCCTCGGATTCGTGAATTATCTACTTACATTATATAGTTGGTTGCTGATTTTAAAAATTATATAAAATTTGTAAAGAAATTCCTCTTCTGCACTAATTTTCCACACTGAACTCATTCAGTTGATATAAAATTGTACAAATTATGTACAATTTGTGTAGATTCATTTTCTGTTACAATTTTTATGAACTTAAAAGTGTACAGTTTTTATCCAATTTGTACCAAATTTTTGTCTTCTGATTCGTGAATTATCTACTTACATTAGATTGTAAAAATTATATAAAATTTGTAAAGAAATTTAAAAGTGTACAGTTTTTATCCAATTTGTACCAAATTTTTGTCTTCTGATTCGTGAATTATCTACTTACATTAGATTGTAAAAATTATATAAAATTTGTAAAGAAATTCCTCTTCTGCACTAATTTTCCGCCTTACCTCATTCAGTTGGTAGAAAATCATACAAATTATGTACAATTTGTGTAGAATCATTTTCTGATACAATTTTTATAAACTTAAAAGTGTACAATTTTTATCAAATCTGTACAACATTTTTTTACTTGGGGAAGTACAACCGAGGACGCCTAATTACGGGAAAGTGGGTTTTCGGCGGTTACGAGAGAGGCACAAAAAAGATTTTTATTATGCCCGTGGAAGATCGTACAGCTGAAACACTTTTACAGTGCATCAAAGAGTGGATTCTCCCTGAAACAACAATCATGTCCGATTGTTGGAAAGCCTACAATTGTTTAGACAGGGAAGATTATGAGCACCTTACTGTAAATCACTCCATTAATTTCGTTGACCAAGACACAGGCGCACATACCCAAGGCATCGAACGTACATGGCGAGAAGTTCGAAGCAATATACCTAAGTACGGCACAAAACAAGTTCATTTAATTTCGTATCTTGCAGAATACCTGTTTAAGCGATCTCATTCGCATACCGAACGGATCTCCGCTTTCTTCAATCTGATGAAGGAATTTCAAAATGAAATGGTCGAAGATCATATTTTCGATAATCAAAGCGTTGATGATGATGATGATGATTGAAATTCTTCATACACACAAACACGATCGGCCCTTTTCAGGGCCAAATGATGTGCAAAATCCGACCGTGCTTCCTCCCCGTGGTGCACATCGGGTAATGCTAATGCCGGCGGTACACTTCCATGATAGTTCACTCCATGATAGTTTTTTGGAACGAATTTCAGGTACTAGATTTTTCGCCAGATTTGGAGTTTTCGAAATAAATGCAAAAACCTCGTTATCAACAAACAAACAAATTTCACGTGGGTTCCATTCCCACTCATACATTTTGGTTGGAGGTTAGGTTAGTAGTAAAAAAGGGGGTCTGGGGGGCGGAGCCCCCCAGGACGCAAGCACCTCCTAGGTACACGCATTAACTTTAAAAATTATAATTAATTATTCCCTTCAGATCCGGAAAACAATGAATTATAATTACTAAAGTTAATGCGTGTACCTAGGAGGTGCCTGCGACCTGGGGGGCTCCGCCACCCAGACCCCCCTTTTTTAATACTAACCTAACCTCCAACCAAGAAATATATATTTCAATCCAACCTGACATTTGAGTCCCTGTAATAAACGCAAAAAACCTAATAAAATTGTGTTTTTTCGTTATTTTTTCAAGATAGCGGACGAAGTACGTCCGACCGCCAAATTCTATCATCCGACTCGTAATCAGCGTCTCAAAATACGTCAGAAACATGTTCTACAATTAATTTTTGAAGTGAGGTAGCTCTACTGCAACTTTACCTAGATTTTCAATCATCAAAAGACATAATAGATTTCAGCTACCGAAAGTCGAACATAGGTAAAAATATTTTCTATGTAGAATGTTTTCTTTCATTTCTGCATTGATACAGATCTTTTAAATTATAATAAATATTTAAAAGTTAAGAATCAAAATACATTATACATTTGTATCATATTATAAATAATGTTCATGAAAAATAATTAAATTTAAAAAACTATAATTGACATGTAATGACTTTGGAAAAAATCAATTTAATGTATTTCATTGACCCAGCTTATTACCGTTTGTTTGATAATAGTGATATGAATATATGGTTTTATAAACAATGTGATTTTTTATATTTTATTACAAATTTACTTTTGAATGTTTAAATACAAATTCATCGTAAATGATCACTACTGAATTCAATTACAAGTGTTGGCTTACATGAGCAAAAATTTGAGCCGACATTAAATTTTGTATTATTTCATTTTACCTTTTAAAGATGATATTTTAAATGAATGTGTTTGAAATAAATTCCTTCCACTTTCTTTGGACAAAATGTATCCAGATTTATTGTCGATTATGGTTTCATTAATGCACGGGTATTACTTACCTGTAATACCTATTATTTTTTTATGGTTCTACGCTATCGCCTTTTAAATCCGAGTATGTTGGATACTCACATTATGATTTTCTCGATGCTTAATAAAAATATTAAGGCAACTTGACTTACACATTTCACTATATTAGAAATATGATTACAATTTTATTTATTTTTTTTTAATTGCATGAATATAATAATAGAGAACACACAAATTGAAAAAATGTTCTCACTTATAAGTAATAACGAAATGTAAAGCTGTGAATAATATTTATAAGGCAAACTTTCAATGAAAATTATACATATTATACGTTTATAATATGTTTATATATTATATAAACATAAATAAATAGAAGCTACGAAGATAACTTTGGACAGTTAGTTTTTTAATATATACGTGTTCATGGTACTCATCTTGTTCACATGATTCATCTAAATTTTTTTGAACTTATTTTAGCATTAAACAGGAGCGGGAATGTATATAGGAAATTGGGTTTTCATTTGACTCAGATTAATCTGAAAAGCGGAGTCGAAACGCTTAAGTATCGCTTCAAAAGGCACCTGAGAGAGCGCCTCGTGAGTTAAAAAGTCACTTAAGCGTATCTTAAGAGTGAATTTGAACATTTTCACGCTTCGATCACGCTTTCCATTTAATAGCATAATTCGATTCGAGTCCATTTAAAATTTTAATGAAGTGTTTGTTAATAGAATTTAATTCATGTCTACATTGTCAAATTAATTATTTTAATACAAACTAATTGGTAACAATCATGAATTTTGCTTTCAAATGGTTATGTCATTACCCACATGCTACATATGTCTACATTACAAAACCGAGTGGTTCCGATTCTGTGATAAATATCTTTGACTGTAATAAGAGTACATGCAGTTAAAGAAATTGTGATATCTGCTTCATTTAGGTTCATATGAACAAGGGAAGAGAAGACTTGCTAGATCCTATGCAGAATCGAACGTCGAAAGCACGGAAAAGGAAAATTCAAATGACGAAAACTCCAATCATGACGACAAATCGGATGATGACTACTCAAGTGGTATAATATACTTCATATAATGTATTCCATATGCACAACGAAAACAATTATTGTTATTTATATACTGTTGCATCGTTCTCAATATGGCTGCATTAATATAAGAAAATGCAGATTTATACACTAAAAAGACATTCTTACACCTTATAAACCATTAACAAGTTCTATGCAATCGTTCTGAATTACAAAATAAATCAAGTTCTATTAACAAAACAAATATCCATTTCAATTTACACTTGCAAATTTGATCGCATCATGACCTGTTGTTTTGTTCCTACACCATCACAAGGCAACTAATATTCAGTGTACTTTATTTTAGATAATACAAAACATTTCAGAAACCTTGCAAATTTTAAATTTACTGAACTGTTATACATAACATAACTTTCAAATTGTCTGCACTGCTGTGTATTAATTAACATAAAATACAGTGAATATCATATATATCACGAGTAAAGTCGTCTGACTTGACCATCTGTCCTAGTTTTACGTAAAGTTCAGTAAATTCTAATTAATTCTTTTTCTCTGTGTATCATTCTCCCAGCAAACTAACCATCTTGATTTTTTCTCGAATAACAATCATAATAACTTTACAATCATAACGAAACAATCATATCCTTTAGTGCAGGTCAAAAAATTTTAGTTTGCAAGCAGCCTCATATGTAGAATGAATTTTAAAAGAATTTTTTCCATGTGTATGAAATCATTAATAATAATTATAAATATAGTAATTTTACATACAGGGTCATCGAAAAGTATCGGACCCCCCTAATATCTTCAGTTAGAATGCACTTAGAAGAAAATGTCCAATAGCAAAGTTGTATGGTTTCAAGCGGGGAGTAAGATGATGACCTTGACTTTGACCTTGACCATGTCCTTCAAGGTCATTTCAAGGTCAATCTTATTTTTTTAAATAGAACCCCCTACATTTTATTGCATATTCTTATAGCTTATCTCGAGAGCTTTCCAAAACACTATAATAAAATATTTTTTTATTAAGTACTTTTTGAGTTATAAAGGTTTGAAGTTAACAATTTTTTGACACAAAATGTAGAATATCTTGTAAAATATTATTTAGTTTTCAGTAATTATAACCTTATTACTTTTGTGCGCGGAATAATGAGACCAATTAATTGGTTTAAAGAAAATACATTAATCGGATCCCCCTAATATTTTCAGTAAGAATGCATTTTGGAAAAATGTCCAATAGCAAAGTATTGTACGGCTTCAAGCAATTATGCTAACAGGCTCTGGCGAAAAACTGCCCGAACGTAATCGCGAGAAGCTGCTCGAATGCGTGATTTCCGAAGGCGTTAGCGGGAATCTGACCGAAAGCGTTGGCCAATCTTTATTCTCTCACTCTCGCAGGCACCAATGTACGAGCTCTTGAACAAACAATACGGATCACTGATTTGAAACTTTGATGCAGTGCTGTCTTCTTAGCGAGCAGCAGTCACCTCGTGGACGAAAACGAACAGCCTCAAAAATTTGTTCTGTAACAAAAGAAACCATTGCGCTTCAATTGATTATCCCAAACATCTTCATTTTGTTTCCAATAGCCCAGAAATTTTTCGTAAATATTATTAATTGATCTATTAGATTTTCAGTTGCTCAACGAGCTTTTTGCTAATGCTGGTTAAAATAAACAAATCGATAGTTGGACCAACACTTAATGTTTAGTATTTTTCTCTACTTAATTATCTAGATCACTTACCTGATTAATTCTTCTTCGCTCTAATTAAGAATGGCGGAGCTTTGTGAAAGAGATCGAATAACACTGCTGATAATGATGCGAGGATGGGGAGATCAACAAAGAGGGTATAAAACAGTAACGCGATTATTTAATGAAAATGTTCTGAATGAAAATAATAGGATCTCCAAAAGTACTGTAATCCGTACTATTCAACGTTTCGAGGCCATTGGTAGCGTTAAAAGCCGCCCAAAATCTGGTAGACCTAAAACAGCAACAAATAATGATAAGGCATTAGATGTTTTACAGTCTTTCGTTGAAGATCCCCATATTTCCATCAATCGCGTTGCACAAGAACACGAAATCGGTCATGCATCTGTCAGTAAAATTCTGAAATTGAATAAATGGCATCCATACAAACTCCATTTGGTCCAAGAGTTGTCCGAAGACGATTTTGATAGACGCATCGAATTTTGTGATCTTATGATGGAGATGATTGTCGACGATCCTCTATTACTTGATAATATTGTTTTCTCTGAAGAGGCAACATTTGAACTGACTGGAAATGTAAATAGACACAATTGTAGATACTGGAGTGACGTTAATCCTCACTGGAAAAGAGACAATCATACTCAATATCCACAAAAAGTTAACGTATGGGCTGGTATTCTTAATGGTAGACCAGTTGGCCCTTTCTTCATTGAAGGCAATTTGACAGCACAAGTATACCTAGTCATGCTTCGCGAACAAATTGTTCCAGCTATTCGAGACATAGCTGGTGGAAATATGGATGAAATTTATTTCCAACAGGATGGAGCTCCACCTCATTATGGTGTCATTGTCCGTCAATATTTGAATGAGGTCTTTCAGGACAGGTGGATAGGGCGAAGGGGTCATATTGAGTGGCCACCTCGGTCTCCGGACTTGACCCCACTTGACTTTTTTTTTTGTGGGGTTACTTGAAAAGTAAAGTTTATGCCACCAAGCCTCAAGATTTAGATGATTTAAGAGGGAGAATAACTCGAGAGATAGAACTAATACCGCCAGAAACGTACCGGAATGCGGTTTAGGCTGTTTATAACAGATTGGCACATTGCCAGGCTGTTGAAGGGCAACAATTTGAACATTTGTTGTGAATTGTTTGGTACAATTAAATATTTTGCCCAAGCTAACCAATTGGAATTAAATTTGCCTTAACTGGCCGGACTCACACACCACTTTTGCCTTAACTGGTCGGACTCGCACACCACTTAACAAATTGTTAACTTCAAACCTTTATAACTCAAAAAGTACTTAATAAAAAAATATTTTATTATAGTGTTTTGGAAAGCTCTCGAGCTAAGCTATAAGAATATGCAATAAAATGTAGGGGGTTCTATTTAAAAAAATAAGATTGACCTTGAAATGACCTTGAAGGACATGGTCAAGGTCAAAGTCAAGGTCATCATCTTACTCCCCGCTTGAAACCATACAACTTTGCTATTGGACATTTTCTCCTAAGTGCATTCTAACTGAAGATATAAGGGGGTCCGATACTTTTCGATGACCCTGTATATATGACATTACAGAAGATAACAAAACATTGAACTCGGAAGAAACAGATGATGAATCTAATTCAGATAGTTCTTCAGACGTTAACACGCTGCTGAAAAATAAAAAACTATACAAAAAAGCGATCATACCGGAATCAGAAACAAATGATTTGTCGCCAGATGCAACACCAAGAAATGGTGCAACATCATAAAATGGAAAACAAAATGCAAATGGCTACGGTTC
Source organism: Trichopria drosophilae (assembly GCA_030407085.1). Classification (NCBI taxonomy): domain Eukaryota; kingdom Metazoa; phylum Arthropoda; class Insecta; order Hymenoptera; family Diapriidae; genus Trichopria; species Trichopria drosophilae. The sequence continues at coordinate 160,698,969 of CM059583.1, forward strand.
GAGGAAGAATACTGTAAATAATACATGTACGTACAAGTATATTTTTTAAATTTCGAAATATACTAGTAAGGGCTAAATTATAATGCAAAATTATGTACACCACATAGCAGTTGAATTACTATTTAAGTAGTAATCTTTTATACTTGCCATTATCACTTAAATGGTTGGCTTTAGTATCTAAATAGTAACAGCACCTACGAAAGATGTCCGTTCCTTATTTTACTATTTAAATAGTTACCTTAACTTCCTATTTTTTCCATGCTCAACTTAATATTTTTCGACATCCCAATATTTCCCCATTTGCATACATCTGTCTTATGATTCAACCGAGGAATGAAATATAAGATGAAATATAAGATGAAATTGCGTAGACCGCAGCTTCTTTAAGGTATATCTCCTAAAACCTCTCAATGTCACTCAATATTCCCGACAATTCGAGACATCGTCCAATATTTTTTAATACTTCTTAACACATCTCAACATTTCCAAATATGTTCCAACATTACCCGCCATCTCTCAGCTTGTATACACCACATCTGCCTTATGACTTTATCCCTCGTATACTAGTAATACTTTTATAAAGGAAATTACACAGTTTGTAACTTGTCACTCTTTAAATGTTTCAGTAAATACTACCAAGGAGTCACTACATAAGGTCACAGACAAAGGTATGTCATCCAAAATATAATAACATTTGTCTAAATAATAATTAGTTAGGAATTTTATAAGCCTCTAGCAATTCTTTAGATATTTAATGGAAAGTGACCGGTGTAAAGGACCGTTTTTTAGATTTTTTCTTATAAACAGAACATAAACATAATATTCGCGACAACCAGTGGAGGAGACTGGGGCATGTGTGTAAATGGACGATATGATATTTAATTTCCTAAATTAGAAAATTTTTCAATTACATTTACACCGTGAAACAAAAAGAAATTGTGCTAATCAATCTAATTTTCTAAATTTTTATTTTGTTCATAAGATATTATTAAGAAAATTATGTAATAGGGGTAAAAAGTGTGTGGTGCATTATTAAAGTACACTTACCTATAATTATAAACCATGTAAACATTGATCAATTGAAGCATTTTATTAAAATAGTTATCTAAAGTAAAAATTGGCTGGTGGGGCAATCTGGCCACTTTTTGATACTGTTACATTTTCCTAAATTCAGTTAAAAATTTCAAAAAATTAGGTAACATAAAAACACATTTTCTGAATAATTACGGATGGATTTTAAAAAATTCCATTTCTTTTGAAAAACAAATTTTTTACGGGTCAAGAAAATGCTGATATATTATGAGTGTTTTATAAAATTTTTAAAATTCAAAATGACCGATTGAATATTGCGGACGAATTTTTAGAAATTCATCGAATTCACATGAAACTCGAGGTGTGCTTTGGGGCCACTGATTACTAATATGAAGTAAAAATATGTCCAGCAAAGGACAAAGGTTGTCCGTTAAAAAGCCAACACCCTTTAAGAAAGCAAATTAAAAAATCGATAGACAAAAGCCTACTGACTGCTTTGAACGAGGCAGCTTTTGCCTCTTGATTTATCACGTGATAGCTTTTGGATTTGTTGATTTTTAACGTGCATACTGTATAAAGGTTCTTGCATGACTCCGGCTCTTTTTTTTTTAATTAAGTATATAACCATTAATAATACATATTCTAAAATAAAAGTATATGCATCTTTTTGTTTAAGGAAAAACAAATCATCTGAAAGAAATGGAGGAAAATTTAAAATCGTTTATTGCTAAAGAGGTGAAATCAGCCAAACGTAGTATTTTATATGATATGAAACAGAACATGAGATTAATTGCTAACTCATTATTGACAACTGGAATCGGAACACGACTCAATACAATCGAGGATGAAAAAAAGAAACTCGGCGTCGAATTACTGATTACTGACATACAAACATTTAAGGACTTTGATCATGAATTAAAAAATAATGAAGAAAAGCAAACGTCGTTGGTAAGTTTTTTTTAACAGAAATTAATCTTCGCGAAATTAGGAATAGGGTTAACGCGATAGCTATCGGCTACCTAAGACTTTTATTTCAATGAATTTGACTTTAAATTCAGTTTAACAATATAAACATAAATTAACAATGGAAATTTTGTCATCTGTCTGTTGTCTAGTATTAGTGTACACATGTTATAATAAAAAAATAATTTTTAAGTTATAAAAAACTTTTTGAACATTATTGACACACGGTCGGCCCGTTAAAATAACTCGGTCAAATTAATGTCAGTCGTGCAACAAGTATTGTTTTTTTTGTTATTTTATCAAAAGTACATTACTAGTCAGGGTTATATTCGCCAAAAAGTATTTTTTCTTAGTAAGAAGGACGTTTTACATAAGTATAAAAAAAGATAGTAATCGGCCACCTTTCAAAATATTAAAAGACCTTTAAAAAAACAATATTTCGCGTATTTAATGAGATATAATAAGACTAAATTACCTAAACCGTAATTGTATATGCAAAGTGGTCGACTACTGTCCTGTTTACCCTATTTGTAGACGCCCGCATTAAAAGGGCCCACTTTGTCGGTTTCAGTTTCCGAGATAATTGAAGTTAATTATGGTTCAAATTTCTAAAAAATTTGTGCGTGTATAGAACGATCTGTAGGGTCTCTTAATTTTTTTAACTCGAATTACTCGACATTCAAATTTTATGTTTCGGATGCAATTTCAATATACAACTTTTTTGTTTAAAATGTCATGAAGAATATGTATGTCCAATACTGCCCTACAGTTATGGGATACTCTGTATATTATATACACGGAGAAAAATAATCAGCAAAATCAGCCGAAAAATCCGCAGATTCTACTAATTTTATCCTATAGGGACAGCTGTTGAAATTCCGTTGGGATAGCCGATAATTTCAGCTAAATTTACTGAAAAAGTCCGCAAATTTAACGGAACAAATCTGCTAATGTAGCGGAAATTTAGAGCTAAGCGCAAATTGAGTAGGGTTAAGGCTACATTAGCGGAATCAAAACAGCTAAAATTGCATATATTTTCGGCAATTCCAGCCGAAAATTTTAGCTTATATGAATCAGCTAATCCAGCAGAGTCATTTTTCTCCGTGTAGGCAGCGAATTGTCAGGTGAAATGTAAACAATAAGATTCATAATTAAATTTCAGATGAAAATAATCACATGTTACGCCCAAGATGTCACTACTATTAACGATGGGATTCAGAAATCGGTTCCTTACGTCATTGGAAAAAATGTTCAATTGCAGTACTACCTGTGTGAACTTAGCACCCCAAACTCAAAATACGGTCATTTTTTTTAGAGTTCTCATCGAACCCAACATAGTTCTAGAGTTCTCAAACAATTTTATTAAGAGTTCCGCGATATAAGCAGAAAAAAATTGAAATAAAATTTTGGGGTGCTAATTTCTCGTCAGCACCCCATATGACAGTAATCATGCAATATAAAATTTTTCCAAGTACATTTCGAAGAGTTCTAGAGTTCTTCACTACTAATATGAAGAGTTCTGTAATGCAAGAGGGACAAGAAAATATTCAAAAATAATTTTCGACAATATTGAAAGCCACAGAACTCTTTCAATTTTTGTCCTACGGCAAAACACTATATAACACTTTTTCTTCATTTCATAAGTACCTAACAGCACCACAAACAATTTTTCGGAAAAAAGCATGTTTTTGTTTTTTTTTTCATAATTCATCATTTTTTAAAAAATTGTGAATTTCGAACCTCTGTAGCTTCTCGGTTTCAGGTCTAATCGAAAAACTTTATAAAAGAAACATGAAAAAACCAAATTTATGGCAAGTAGAATTTTGATCCGAAGATTTATTCGCACGTAAGTTATTAGAATCAATTTTTTTTGTTAGCCTGAATATTAATTTCCGTTCATTATCGATCACGATCACGACTTATATTTCCGAGGAAACGTTATAATTAATTTTTAGGAATACACGGCATCTTAACGGCGGCTCAAATTATTCTCACCAATGAAAATATTATTAAATTAGAGTGATTATTTTTCCTTTCAAATTCAATTAAATACTTTCATTTGTTTTTGCGTGGATGAGAAAAGTAAAGCCCGCCCTGTAACACAAATAAAAAGGAAAATCCAACATTTAATTATTTTTTGAAAATAAAATTTATGAATAATTATTCCCCACGTGTTCGCGCACTCTCTTACCTCCTCTCCTCAGCCGCGAAAAGACCTCCGTCCTAGGGAAATGCCGGATCGTGAAAGAGCGATCGGAAAACGCGTTCTCGTCATGGAGTTGATTTTAGCGCTGTTGACGATTTGGGGCACGGCGATTTCGCAATCCTTCATATCAATTAATTGTCAAAATTTACCGATCGAAGCTAATTTCAACCCTACCTTATCATACGCCAATTTTCGATTCCTTCATGTTTCGTCCTTATCATACTATGTTAACCCGAAAACATTCCTCACTCAATATTTCGATCATTTACATATGAATCCTATTTAATTGACTTATGCCTTTCATGTCAAAATTGTATTACTAAATCTCCAATATATGTCTATATAGGTAAAAATACGCACATATAATCTTAATTCATTATAGAAAATAAAATAAAATCATGTGGAGCACCTGAGAACCTTACAAACTCTTTGGGGTGCCATAGGAACTCCACAGAAAAAAAGATTTTTTCCAAATTTTTTCATTTTTGAAAAAAATTTCAATTTTGAAATTCTGTTGCTTTTCGGTTTCAGGTCGAATCGAAAAACTTTATAAGGATAATTTGTAGAACTCTTTGCGGTGCCATAGGAACTCCACAGAAAAAAATATTTTTTCCAAATTTGTCATTTTTTAGAAAATTTTCACCTTCACAACTTTGCAGAGTTTTTTCTTCAATATCCCAAAATCATTTGATGGTAAATGGTGTATTCTAATGAATATATCATTTTCTGATTCAGGAAACGTTGTTCGGCTCTTCATAATATTTAATAAGAAATCACTTATTAAATATTATGAAAAGCCGAACAAGGTTTCCTCAATCAGACAATGATATATTCATTAGAATACAACATTTACCATCAATTTGTGTTATGATTTTTTCCTGTATTAGCTGGTGATTTTATCACTTCCCCAGAGTGCGCCACTGGGAGGCTACAGGTTTTGCACTCCATTTTTTTTTAGGCTTTTTGATTATTTTTTTATTTTTTTTTTTTGTTTTTATTTTTATGTATTTTTTTTGTTTTTTTTTTCATTTTTTCATTTTTTTGGCTTATTTTCGCTTTTAATTTTTTTTTTGTTTTATATTTTCCCATTTATGGTTTTAGCCGATCATCAGTTTTTTGGCTTATTTTCGCTTTTAATTTGTTATTGTTCAGTTTTTAAAGATTTTTTTTATATTTTCCGATTTATGGTTTTATCTGATCTTTATTTTTTTGCATACATCAGTAAGTGCGGTATCAATGATCGTGTTTTATTTTTAACAAACTTCGGGTGATTTTGCAAGTCGTCATTTTCATTCCAGTTCATTGTATTGTACGTGTATGCCACGTAATGTGCAGTTTTGAAGTTGCCATCTGGCGACGAAATATAATTCGATAATCCTGCTAGTCCATATTCGTTCCCATTTAAATTGATAACTTTTTGCACAAGTTGTAACGTACAGGGCTGCGGGTTTTCAATACACGCAATATAACCATCATCGGTGACTACGCCCAGATCAATTAATATTTGATCGCCATACATAACATCAATTGTGATGGGTTCTTGACAAATATGGCAATTGGCAACCGTCATTAATTGATTGTCTTCAATTGCTTCTTGTATGAAATCGTAACCTTTCCTTAAGATTATGTCTACATTAACATCGAGCAATGGAGGCTGTCGTCGAGTTTCGTGCCCGCAATTTAAACACCTTTTTGTAACAGTTTTGCTGGGAACAAATTGAAATATTTGCTCGCTTTAGTGTGCCACATTACAGTACGATTCCAGTCTAGACATCCGCCTAGTTGTTGCTTTCGTCTCGTTACTGAAAATTGGCAATTCTTTTAAAATATTATATCTCATTTTTTCGTGAACTTTTTTAATTTTTCCGCATTCTAACACATCAGATACTAGGTTGAAAATGGGTACCGATTTATCAACATTATTTTTATATTTCCCGTATGTTGCTATTGCGTTTGACGTTATTTGAAATATTGTGTCAAAGGCACAAGTTCCATTAATTACTGTGTGTTTTTCATTTTGTTTTACTGCTTCGCGGTCGCTCCCGTTACGTAGTAGTGGTAGACCCACTCCAACTGTTGTTTCTCTATAATCCCAATCTGGACATGGGTCTAGATAATTGGGAGTTTTTATTTTCTTTTTCTTCGGTGATGGTGTCGTTTCAGGTTTTTCTTTTTCTAATTTTTCTTGTTTTCGCTTCTCCTTTCCTTCAAGTCCACCCCACTCTTCGCGCTCATCCCAAGGAATCGGTGATAGATCTGTCGTTTCGTTATTTGTTGTTGGCTGCTTCTCAATTATTTGAGACGCGAGAAGCACCCTGCTCTCCAGGTACTGAAGGTGTCGTATTATTTTATCGGCTCGTTTTGGAATTTCGCCTTTGAACTCCCTTTCTTTAGGTTCGGAAAATTCTGCTTCCACCGACGATGAAGACTCAATGATTTTTCCGACTTTGAAAAGCGGGCGCATGACAGCAGTCCACAGTGGCAAAGTGTATATCAGTTTTTTAATTTGTTCTGCTGCAGCTGGCAAGTAAAATGCATTTACAATTGATCCATTGCCAGCTGTTTTCGCTACTTGTTCTGCCCTGGCATGCAATGTTTGACCAAGTGTTATCCACCCATTTGTTTTTGAATTTTCCTCTTCTTCGTCACAAATTTCTTCACCTTCATCGGTTTCGTCTACATCGGATAGGAGTTCGTCGAATTGCTGATTGCCTTTGATGTAACTGCTCACAAACTGAAGTGACTTTTCTGATGAATTAGCTTCACCATTCACATATCCTGTATCTTCGCTTAAGCATACTACCATGAGTGCTTCCAGTAACTCTTCGATGTCGGAGAGCTTCTCCATTTTATATGTCTGAGCCATGCTTCGCAAAATGAATTGTCGTACCTTTGGTGCCTTACCTTTCAAACACTTCCATCTTTTTACAATCCCAATAAAATGGCTCACATCTATTCGTAAGAAGCACTTGGGCAGAACATGCATAGGAAGTTCATTCATAAGTAAATGGTAGCATAGTTGCATGTATCCTTGTAAGTCAGATGTTTCACTGAATGCTCGAGCAGCTGCAATTAATATTGCTTTACCGAAATCGCAAACGACAATTCGAGGTCTTCGAGCACCGCTTCTTAAAATTTCCAGAAAGAAATATGTCAATAGTGCGGCATCGTGCTTTGCCGACATCATTTGAAAAACAGGAAGACTCCCAGTGGGAAGAATAGCCATACACTGATACAAAAATATTGCCGATGATTTTTTACCGTCCGGCAATTTAATTTTTTTGCAAAATCCACTAGACGCGTCTATACCCATCGCGCAATTTGGATTTTTATTAGCTTCATTGTACAAAATTTTTTGTTCTTCTAACCAATACATACAAGAGAATGGCAATTCTCCAATACTGTGAATTGCGCGTGGATATGTTACACATTTAGCGAGCTTCAAATTATCCACAGGGTCTGTGTTCTGCAGATTTAAACGCCGATCGTATTCTTGTTGTTTCGCTTTTCGTAGTACCGCATTGTCAAATAAAATGGGGGGAATATCATCCTTCTGGTTCATAATGCGTGCAGCTTCGTCACGGCGCCATTTATTGGCACTTAATTTACTTTCGACTAATACACTGGCAATATTTTCCCTCAAACTTCCACATAATTGCCTTCTTTTTGAATGCTCAGCATTCACATTTACGCCTGTGAGGAAACATTCAAATATAGCATCTATATTTTTCTTTGGTTTGTGATACATAAAGCCAGTAATTTTGCCTTCGCACTTTTTTACGGTACATTTTGCATGAATCTTCACGTGACATTTAGCACTCGTAGAATTGTACACTTTGGCGTATTTGAATAGCAAATGGGCAATATATGCGATGCTGTTCCCAAATTTTTTTCCGCGAATAGATTTGTCCACATACCCGGCTTTAAGACGGAATATGTACGGTTACCGTATACAGTATTCGCAGACTTAATAGCGGCCCATTTTTCAGCAGAAATAACCAACTGGATCGGATCACCGTTATCAAGGTTACACTCTGACTCATTTTCTATTTTGTCTAATGTATTTTCGTCACTGACAGTTGGGGGTGGACAATTTTGGGTAGAAAATGTAGAACGCACTAGATCTAGAATACCATTACGATTTGTTCGTAGCGTTGTATACACATGTTTCGCTGTCATTGGCGATTCATTTTTCGACATCATTTCTGATATTTCCTCATAAACAGCATTTGAGGGCGGAAAAACTTGCCCCACTTCGTTTACAGCCTTATATTCAGAACTACAAAGCAGTTTTGCCAACAGTTTTTTATCATACATCACTGCAGAAATTCACGTGATAAAAATACCCAAACAAGGTCCTACAAATGTAAGGTCACATTCTTTCGAAAAAGAAAATATTAAAGAATCATGTACAATTATCAGCTACAACTTGGATCGAATGTTTTATAAGTAACTAATTTGAAAGATTCGAAATTATCGGAAGATATGTGACAATATGTCGTTGGGCATCGTTCCGGCAAGCTCACTAAAGTACCAAATGAAAAACCATTTCTATAACGAGAGCTATCGCGCCCTAGCGGCGATGAGGCTGAAGTAATCGGCCGGTCGCCGACCTAGTCGTTCGGGTTGCCGTTCGAACCGATACAGTCTGAGCCAATAGGTGTATTGCGTTGACCGTCTGAACGGCCAATCGGGAATCGAATTCATTATGGGGCGGATAGACCTTCCAAACGTGATCGTAGAAAAGGCAGCACGCGACGGTCACAAAGCAGACGTCGCGCGCTGAGGACAAATCGATGCGTGCCTTATTTGTTCCGCGCCGTTTAAGCATTAAACAATAACTTTTGATCTACTGTTACAATTTTTTCGCCCGCGCTGGCGTAAAATTCGATTTTACGCCCTCGAAAATTACATGGATAAGATAGGAATTTCCCACCCTTTCGAGTTTAAAATCCGAGGCATAAACTCGAATTTTTACACCCGCTATGGCGAAAAATATTGTTCGGATAACGAACATGATGAAAAAAAAAACAAAATGAAATTTTACGCCCGCAGGCGATCCGCGTGCCCGAGAGACGGCGAAGCTGGCCCGAGGTTATCGGGTGATCGCCTATGGGCTTAACAATGAAATTTTACGCCCGTAATACGAACATTATTTTTCGTCATAGCGGGTATAAAAATTCGATTTTATGTGCCGAATTTTCGGGCTGGGCATGGGAAAGTGCTATCTTAGCCATGTAATTTTTGCGGGCGTAAAATCGCATTTTAGAAAGCAAAAATGTAATATATTCATAAACAAAAATTTATGATTTTTTCTCCCAAGATGATGTAAATATTCTGTACTACAAACTTTGAGTGCTTCGTTTATCGAGCGAATTTCAAGATGCAGAAAAATCCCAGTGAGAATGTTTTTCATTATGACCTACCGGGTGAGTACGAGAGAACGGAACATAGGAGAATACATGTTAAATTTAGACAGCTTGCGATGTTTCCATTCCGATATAATGCCGCTTGCTAACCTTGCTAATGGTTATGAACGTTATGAATATGGGGATAGAAGTAAGGTAAACGTACGAATGACGGGACATGTACCCATCGCTGGACAGACTAAGCGATTTTCGTTTGTTCTCTAGACAAGCGTCAAAATCTATTAGGTTGTCCAGCTGTAGGGTCGTTTTACTAAGCGTCCAGGTATTGGTACGTTTACCTTAAGGGGTTAGTACACTCTTCGGCACTAAAAATGAAGGGTTATTTGTTGAATTTTTTTTGTCAGGTAATATTAAATGGATCAAGATATAAGTTTAAGGGTTTATTATATATATAAAAAAGTACAGGAAAACATTTTTTTTGGCCGAAAAAACTTAAAAATGGCGACGTTCCAGGTGTTCCAATATGGTTGTCCGTTTTTGAACTGGTCACATGATGGGCAGGATGGAGGTCCGTAGTTACATCCTAGGGCGAAGGAACAAATTTTTTTCAGTATCTTTATGACTTTTTTTATGGAAATACCCATGATTAGGACAAAAAATAGATTTTTCGCAGAATGGCAGCCAAATTAACATTAGTATCGCGTTTTTCATTGAAAAATCGATTTTATTTTGTTTATAAAAGATGTAATTGTTAACCAATCGTAAAAATCATGTGTATTGCTTTAGATAATCTAGTTAAGAAACCGCTGTTAAAATTTCAAGTCAATCGGACAAAAATTGTTTGAGTTATGCTGCCCACATTTTAAAAACGAAAACCCATATTGGGACTGTTGGAACGCCGCCATTTTTAAGTTTTTTCGGCAAAAAAAAATGTTTTCCTGTACTTTTTTATATATGTAATAATCCCTTAAACTGATATTTTGATCCATTTAATATTACCTGACAAAAAAAATTCAACAAATAACCCTTCATTTTTAGTGCCGAAGAGTGTACTAACCCCTTAAATAAACTAATAGAGATCACTAAAATTTATTTATTTCCTAATATTTCGTTTAAATAGGAAGAAGACTGCATCTGGAGAAAAAAATTTATCCAGATGCAGCTATCTAAATTGTTTTATTTCTCTTCAAGTTCATAATTTCGCAATATCATTACTGCAATAGCGGACAGCAAGTATATTGGAATCGACCAAACACAAGCTTTACATTTACTGTACAATCGTAAATGCAGATTTCACATGTGTTCCCGTATGTTCCGTTCTCTCGCACTCACCCGGTATACAAATATGTACAAAGTTGATATTATTCGACGTGAAATAGAATAAGACTAAGTTCCTGAGGGTTCGAAAGTAGCTACATTGATCTAAAAAGACTCTATCAAATAAAAATAATTTCTAGATGTTGTTTAATAGTAGTTTTCGATACAAGTGTAAAAAAGTTTTTTCTGCGAATATGAGGGTTGCGGCCTAAGCCGATGGCGAGGGCTGCATTCACATTCGTCCAGAAAACATTTTTGCACATGTGCCGAACAATATTTTTTGTTGCAAGTGTGCGTAAAGTGACCCTGAAAATCGAAAAAACCGCTTTACGCACACTGTAACAAAAATTATTATTTTTTCGTAGTATGCCTTCTTTTCGCATCCGAAAAACGCGCACGAATTTTACGCATACGAAATATCGAAAACTACTATTACTTAATGTTTTTAAAAATCTTGCTATCTTAGAGTTCTCACGAATGACTCTTTAAAATTACATTGTTCTGCATCTTCGAAAGGACTACGAAATATATAGAAATACATTGATTTTTTGTTGGCTATAATAGAGGTTATTTGGACAAATCCACAGAACTTTGACACTTCCTGTGATACAGTGATATATGTAAATACAAAAGTTTATTATTAAAATATATTTAATGTATGCTGATATTTCGCTTTAGTTACTTTAAAATAATATATCTGAACGATATCAAGACAATTGAGGAGCTGCGTGGACAACGGCCTAAGTCAAAAAAAGTAGATTTCGAGAAAATAAAAGACAACTGTTTAACTGTTTAAAAAATTTACTAACAGTGCTCATAATCAGTAAGAATACCAAAGATGGATATCTACAATATTATATGAATGCATTTTTCGCATATATGTATAATAATACAAATTTTATCGCAATTGAAAGATATGCAGTTAGGCCGTTATTCTTAAAATCAGTTTCGTTTTTTATGAATACTCAGCACAATAAGGTTCTTTGCATGAATATTTAATGAAGTCAGGTTCTGTTTACAAATATTAAATAAAGTCAGGTTCTCTTTATGAATTTTAGAAATATTGATGCAAAAAGCAACAATAAAATTTTCTCGACCGTTATAAATTCAATAATTGAATAATTCATATTTTTCGGTTTAAGCGGTCACCAGACTAAATATAAACAATAATATCTTAAAATCGTACCGTGATGTCGGCCTCATAGTATATGAGAAAAAAATTAATAAAAATGTAATATAATAAATTTGGTCATTATCGCGACCGAATCGTTGAATTTCTTATTTGAATATATACTAATAAAAGGATTATTATACTTTCGAAAATTCAGTCATCCTCTATCGATAACTTTTATAAACAAATCTATTGTAAAAAATAACGTTTCATCCCAGATGTCCAAGTCTCTTTATGAATACTAAATAAAGTTAAAGCTTTTGTTCTTTAAACTGTTCTCTTGAATTTAGTAAATTTAAGAGGAATAGGTAATACAAATTAAATAGAATTTTATATTGTATTTCTGATATAGTTTATTGTATTTATTGCAGTTTATTGTTTTTTTAATCCCATACTCTTATTTCCATTAATTCCCCAGCTACATGCCCATATTTCTAACTTGCACTGAAAGAAAAAAGTTCCTAACAGTTAACGTATCCTGATTCACTGATATAATATAGTTGTTCTATCTATACGTATTATACGTTGAAAGATATGTATGGTTGGAATTGGCATACAGTATGCCAGGAGCCAAACCAGCAATACAGCATCACTGATCTACCTATAATTATGCCTGTTCTATGCCCAGTAAACGAAAATGAATTAAAAAGAATACAACATTTCAATTCTTCCAAATCTTTCAATTCGGATTCTTGATCAAAAATACTGAAATATATTGAAAAGAATTGAGACGATGAATTCATTTCTGTTATTTTCAGTTTCCAAATAGGTTTTGTCATAAAATATTGAAACTAAAAATTTCTATTCCTTACAGACAATTCGGGTGAATAGAAGAGGGCATCAATAACTGCGTGTATTTACAGGAATTCAAAGTAGAAGTGGTAAATTCCGTCAAGTGTATTGAAATGAATTAAGAACAGAAAAAAATGGCAAAATATCAAGAATCCAAATTCAAAACGAACATTTTGAATTCAGATTAATACATTTCAATCCATTTTCGTTTACTAGATGGAATCATTTTTTTCAGTGTGAGTTGGCCGTTTTTGCGTAAATTGTGGTTGTTTGAGCCTTAAAAAAAATTTTAAAACAAAACTTCAGTACTTAATGAATGCATTAATAGATTTTAACGTGCTCTTGCATTTTAGCTCAGGTCTGGAAAAAACACCTTAGTTGAGTTAGGCCGATTTTCCACGCAGCCCCTCAATTAGTAAACACATAGGTACACTTTGCTACAAAGGTTCCAAAATTGAAAAATGGAAAACAGAGATTCGCAAATCAGAATTTTTTTCAAAAATGAAAATTTTTGGAAAAAATCTTTTTTTCTGGGGAGTTTCTATGGCACCCCCAAGAGTTCTACAAATTATCCTTATAAAGTTTTTCGATTCGACCTGAAACCGAGAAGCAACAGAAGTTCAAAATTCAAATTCTTTTCAAAAATGAAAAAATTTGGAAAAAATCTTTTTTCTGTGGAGTTTCTATGGCACCGCAAAGAGTTCTACAAATTATCCTTATAAAGTTTTTCGATTCGACCTGAAACCGAGAAGTTACAGAGGTTCCAAAATTCAAAATTTTTTCAAAAATAAAAAAATTTGGGAAACTTGTTTTTTTCTGTGGAGTTCCTATAGCACCCCAAAGAGTTCTACAAATTATCCTCATAATGTTTTTCGATTCGACCTGAAACCGAGAAGCTACAGAGGTTCGAAATTCGCAATTTTTAAAAAAATGATGAATTTTGAAAAAAAAACAAAAACATGCTTTTTTCCGAAAAATTGTTTGTGGTGCTGTTAGGTACTTATGAAATGAAGAAAAAGTGTTATATAGTGTTTTGCCGTAGGACAAAAATTGAAAGAGTTCTGTGGCTTTCAATATTGTCGAAAATTATTTTTGAATATTTTCTTGTCCCTCTTGCATTACAGAACTCTTCATATTAGTAGTGAAGAACTCTAGAACTCTTCGAAATGTACTTGGAAAAATTTTATATTGCATGATTACTGTCGTATGGGGTGCTGACGAGAAATTAGCACTCCAAAATTTTATTTCAATTTTTTTCTGCTTATATCGCGGAACTCTTAATAAAATTGTTTGAGAACTCTAGAACTATGTTGGGTTCGATGAGAACTCTAAAAAAAATGACCGTATTTTGAGTTTGGGGTGCTAAGTTCACACAGGAGTAAAGTAAACTTTACGCACTCGATTATACTTTACGCACGAAAAAGCCGTACGTAAACAATATTTCGGCACATGTGTGTGTGTGTAAAGTTCTTAACGCATACGCCCTTGTATCGAAAACTACTATTACGCAACGGTTTTCGGTGTGTAAAGTGAAAACGAGTGTGTAAAGTTTACGGATTGGTTGGCGGTTGCAGAATCAACTCCTCAGACTTGAATTTATAGTCGTTTCTTAAGAGCTGTGCAATTCTTATCTTTGCATAAAAGGAAAGGAAAAAAGGCTAATGATTAGTGACTACGGAATTCTGTATAAGTCTTCCTATAACGTAAAAAGGAAAATGGTATGCTTCGTCGTCAGATATATTTTACGAATGCAGAAAAGTCGCCCAGGAAAAATTCAGAAAAGTTGTCTGCACATAGGGACAATACACCTAAGATATACACAAGAAAAATAGATACAATAAAATACTACTACTATTATATACAAGACACATGAGTGCATTTGGACAATATTCTCAAACAGCTGCTGGAAAACTGTTTATTTCTTCTATATGGGATATAAGTGGGATATATCTCACATATACGAAAAATGTATTTTTATATATATTATAACGGTATTATTGTATAAAACATGACCGTTACTTTCGGGAATTTTCTACATCCGGTAACTAAAAGTAACTTGAATGTTTAATTAAAGATTAAATAATAAAATGTTATTTCGAGTAACGAAACTCCACCAAAATAGTACGAATACAGGAAAGGTAAAATAAATAATACAAAGTAATTCTTAATTAGAAGTTTAGATATAAATTATTCAATATAATAGATAAACCAATTTTGGGATCAAATTAACACTTGAAGGACTTACAGTTTTGTTGACTATCGTACTAAAATCCGTCCTTATAAAATGTATTCGGTTGTCGGTAACCTCATCTTTTTGGCACAACACACCGGAATTAGAGTTCGAATTATTTTGACTTAGTAGCGGTAAGACATTCGCTACTATTTATTAAAACAACGAATTTAATGCGAGGAATCGGTATTCTCTCCAATCAATCAATTAAATAATTTATTGGAGGATATTACTTCGCGTAATGAACAATAAATCGTAACGGTACGAATCGGTAGGAATTGACGTTACAGAAAATCGAAATTTAATTTACCGGACCTGTTAGCGTGATCGTTGAACGAAGACTGATCAGACTGATCAGTATAGATTATAGATTCGGTATCTACGCGCTCTGCTTTACCGCCCGAATACCGACACTATTAAACCTGCAGAAGATTTAAATTATTTCGGTTATCGAAACCGGTAATTCTCGATACAGGACGACAAATTGGAATCGAGAGGACAACTTCGATGCGTTAGAAGTGACACGTTGCCAGAAATCTCCAAATGTATCCTACACAGAATAATGCCAAGAAGTGGACTAATAGAGTGTGTCCATTGACGTGTCGGTAACACAACTCCTTGCAGCATCGTTGTGGTCGTTCAGATTTTGTAAAATTTTGATGATTCCGTTGTTAATGACGAAATATTATTGTAGTCAGGTTGAATAGCGGTAATCGAATACAGTATTATAGCGAGTCGGAACAATAATAAGATTTTGAAGTTCTGTCAAACCCAAGTGATATTCTGTCCAGCGGTACAGCATCCTACCTTACCGACTCGTACATCAGAAGCATAACAAAAATAGATCAACTAGTTTATTTCAAATATAAGATTCGGACATGGATTTGAGTGCGTCAGTTCACCAGGAGGTATTATTTAAAAATAATTATGAATGAATAAATCGTTAAATAATTAAAAAAAAAGGCTAATTAAGTTAATGTAAGTTTTTATCGGATCCCCTTCAACCATCACGCTTAGATCATTTTGTCAACGGTATTTGTAACAGGTGACATGAAAAGAAACACTGTTACAATATACAGAGTCATCGAAAAGTATCGGACCCCCCTAATATCTTCAGTTAGAATGCACTTAGGAGAAAATGTCCAATAGCAAAGTTGTATGGTTTCAAGCGGGGAGTAAGATGATGACCTTGACTTTGACCTTGACCATGTCCTTCAAGGTCATTTCAAGGTCAATCTTATTTTTTTTAATAGAACCCCCTACATTTTAATGCATATTCTTATAGCTTATCTCGAGAGCTTTCCAAAACACTATAATAAAATTTTTTTTTATTAAGTACTTTTTGAGTTATATAGGTTTGACATTTTTCCAAAATGCATTCTTACTGAAAATATTAGGGGGATCCGATTAATGTATTTTCTTTAAACCAATTAATTGGTCTCATTATTCCGCCCACAAAAGTATTAAGGTTATGATTACTGAAAACTAAATAATATTTTACAAGATATTCTACATTTTGTGTCAAAAAATTGTTAACTTCAAACCTTTATAACTCAAAAAGTACTTAATAACAAAATATTTTATTATAGTGTTTTGGAAAGCTCTCGAGGTAAGCTATAATAATATGCAATAAAATGTAGGGTGTTCTATTTAAAAAAATAAGATTGACCTTGAAATGACCATGAAGGACATGGTCAAGGTCAAAGTCAAGGCCATCATCTTACTCCCCGCTTGAAACCATACAACTTTGCTATTGGACATTTTCTCCTAAGTGCATTCTAACTGAAGATATTAGGGGGGTCCGATACTTTTCGATAACCCTGTATATATTGGATATTAACCGGATATATCTTACATCTGCGAAAAATTTGTTTTGTGAGTTGTTATAAATGGGATATATCTCGGATATATTACATATGTACGATAGGATATATCCTGAGATATATAAATTCGGCAAAAAGTATACTATCCGCCATATAAGTCTGATATATCTTGCATATATCCCAACCCTATCGATTTATATGCCAGATATATATCGCATATTTCCAGGATATATCTCAGGATATATCTTTCGGATATATATTTTTTCATGCGGGTTAACTCCCGTCGAATTCTGTTTGAAGGGTTGCGGTACCAATTGGGATTCTTGTGACGCTATTGCAATAATGAAATGTGCTTGGTACATAAAATCTATGTGCACGGATCACTTTTTTGGAGTTTCCGTCAACCACTCTCCTCACTACTGTAAATAATATGTGTCGTAAAGAAAAAAAAAAAAAAAGAAAAAAAAAATATAAAAAGTTACTGACAAAAATTTTTTTAAATTATTAAAATTATATATTAGAAAAATTATATATACATAAATTTAAAAAAAATTATAGATATAAAACACTCGTTCCTTTATTACCTTACTTCTTGAAGTTTTCATACAAATTACAACGCGATCGGGTCAATACTAAAATTCCACAGCATAACATTTTTTATTTTAGGGGTAGTTTACCCTCTAATTTTCACCCCACCTTCAAAATATCTAGGATTATTTTCATGTTGCACCGAAATATACTTTCATACCAAATTTCATTAAAATTGCTCCACTGGTCTCCAAGCAATCGTGATTTTTTCATTTTTCCCCCAATTGGGGGGGGGGGCGTTTCACCCCTTAAAAATGTTTTTCCGCCGATAATAAAAAATATGTGTCTCCTTATTTTTCGTGTTCTATAACATATCTCAAATTCAGAAAAAATCGGTGATTATCACTTGGGTAGTGTTACTTGTAAGTACGAAAATGATTTATGTAATGAAAATTAGGATCTTTATGTTTTTGCAGTCACTGATGACGCTTCTAAAGTCAGGTTTTGAAAATTCAAAATGGCGGAATCAATATGGCGGACGAATTTTTACTATTTTTCAGGAATTTTGTGAAACAGTGTTGGCTAGGGATTTTTGGCATTACTGATTATCAACATGATGTTACAGTTGTCAGCGACCTCAAAAACATAAAGATATCAATTTTCATTACATTTATAAAAATTCGTCCGCCATATTGGTTCCGCCATTTTGAATTTTCAAAACCTGCCTCTAGAATCGTCATCAGCGACCGCAAAAACGTAATGATCCCAATTTTCATTACATTCATAAAAATCAATAAAAATTCGACCGCCATATTGGATCCGCCATTTTGAATTTTCAAAATCTGACTTCAAATTCTTCATCAGCGACCTCAAAACGTCAATATATATTGACAGACATGCTACAAATAATTTTTAACATACTATTATTCAACCTTAAAGATATTCAAGGGCAATTTCTACAAACATTCAAGGGTGATTTCTACCCGAAAAATGTTTTTTGGGGAAAAAGAAAAAACACGTGTTAAATACTTTTTAAAGAACTACTTGTATACGCAGTTTCAAAAAAATCGGTGATTATCACTTCCCTAGTGTTACTTGTTAGTCCTGCTCCAGAGTGTTCCCATTAATTCATTACCAGTTTATTTTTCTTTTCGTACGTCTTTGTAATTCAATTTGCTGCGGTAACTGCATATTTCCTTACTTACCTTATTTTAACTTTACAATATTTTAAAATTATTTTCAAACTCATTTTTTTTAAAGGTAATAGTTCTTGTTTTTTATTTCTTCAAATGTAGTGCTTTCTTTTTTTATATTAATTTCAGTATCGTATTTTTGTTAATTTTCAGAATTATTAAATTTTTTACTTTGACCAAAATGATAATTTCAGTGGAAGATATAGCCGATGCTATTTGGTCAATGAGTCCAAATATGGACTTTTCTACTACTATCGATAGTCTCGCCGGTAGTAGTCGGAAAAGTGACTCGTGGCTGAAGGTAACAACCCGAATTTTTATGACGCGTCATATTTCAGATATTCGCTCTATTGATAAGCATGTCCCCAAGGCTCATGTGTTATTTAAAAAGAGTAGTTGCGCTCGAGCCGTCGGATGGAACGGACGTAATTAATACGACATCGCAAATGAACTGCAATATTGTTCATTCGTACGCGACATAAGTGTATATAGCACCAACAACTAAATTTCGAAACGCGAGTGAAAACGATTAAGTTACTAAAATTATTAAATGTGAAAGTGAACGGTGATAAAAATGCTACTGCCATAAAACTTAAGTATACATTGGTCCTAAAAAGATATTATAAGGATATTTGTTAACATCATTCCGTCATTTAATAACATTCAAGAATATGTTGATTTGTGATCTCCGATGCCTTTTTATAAAATATGTATTTAAATTGCAAAAGTTGATCACATTCGCTTGAAGCTTATTACTCGTGGATTTTTGGGGTCGCTGAATCCAAATATGTTAGATATTCAAATTTCAAAATAAAAATTGTAAAACCAGTTTTTTAATTCCGTGCGCAAAGTACTCAATTAGCGCACTGTTTTCCGTGCGCAAAGTATGACATTCACGCACTAAAAATTAGCGTCCGCTAAGTGTGTACTTAGCACACTGTGTAAATATTTTGAAACTGCGCGCGCTGGTAGGGGTCACCCAAACAATAACAAACGTCCAGGAAACAACCGAAAAAGAAAAGCAGAAAATAGTATATTATATTGTAAGAATATAATACTATATGAAGTAGCATATGTAAATATTGTGTTTTTGTACTGTTCTGAAAAAATAATTATTAATTGTAATATTTTTATATGTATATCGACGAATATTTAGCGAGCAATATAATAATATCATCGTATAACGTATAATCAAGAATTAAAATTTAAGAATGGCAATAGCATTAATAATAACAATCATGAATTTTGCGCAACATTGGATTCTCACTTTAGAACGCATCCAAACATATTTAACAAAAAAAAAATTATTTTGATAAAAAATTACGAAAACTTGTACTTTTCAGGAGGATCATCCATATATATCATATATCATATATCTCTTCTATCATATAAGTAATTGTTTCTTTGTGCAATCATAGGTCAAGAAGACTGGCGAAGAAGACTGATCGGCAGTTCAGTGAAAAAGGTAAGTGTCGCGTAAGCGACTATTGAAAAATGTCATCGGAAATCGGGAAAATAGCGTTTAGATGTAAATATCTAGGATGCAAAAGCGTATTTTATACTAAACTCCGAGACGTTTCGTACAAAAATAAGCATTTCCATAGATTTCCGCGTCATGAATTTCTTACTCAATGGAAAGTAATTTGTGCGATTCCTTCAGAAACCACAAATTGCAGTAATTTTCGCTTGTGTGAAGACCACTTCGATAGTAGCGCTTTTATGAACGCATTTAAGGAAAGGCTGGTTTGGAACGCAGTTCCATTCCAGCAGAACGAGCCACTGCCAATTCGCCATCAGGATGAAATATTTTCAAACACCGAAGGAGAGCCTTCTCTCTCTTCGTCAAGTCGGTCCGCCGTAATTGAATCTGTTTCTTCTGATGACGCTGGCCGTGTTGACGTCGCGAATTTATCACAAGAGAATGACGAAAATTGCGATGATATGGAAATGGTTGTTTCTAATCCGCATAATTGTGAATTTTTACGAGAGAAAGAGCAGCTTAACGAATTACCGAAAGGTTATTTAAAGAAACTCGGGATCAAGGAAAGTCAATTGTCACCAACAGAGAAGCAAATGTATATAATACATCGTCATACGACAGCTAAACTGTCGAAGCTTAGGAAACGATTGACTGACCAAAAATCGCATGCCGCCGAACTTAAATCATTATATGACAATAAAATGTTTGAAGTCATTGAAACGCATTTGAATGATGTTACAAAGAATTTTATAAATTCGCAAATCCGTAATGCGTTTGCCATGTTCATCTATAAGCGCAGTCCACGCCTTTATAAATATCTCAGCGAACACTTCATACTACCGTCTTCTAGATTGTTAAAGCATATTTTGTCGAAAATACCATTCGAAGCTGGGCTCAATGAACCGCTTATTGAATGTCTAAAAACTCGGGTTGAAGATATGCATGAGTTAGACCGTTCTTGTGTTCTATTACACAGGTCTGCACGGGTTTTCTTTTTTAAATATCAGAGTAATTTCCGACGTATTTTTCGAGAAAAGTCGAAAAATGCCTATCACGTCGTGATTTTCAGAAAAGTGGGGGTATATACACCAAAAAAACGCGTTTTTGGGCGTTTTTACCCCTAAATTTCACTGAAACCTGACGTGCTACAGACTTGAATTTGTGCTTAAATTAAAGGTTGGTTCTTCCCCTAAAAAAATCATACAGGATAGTTTTAAAAAAAATTTCATAGTTTAAAAAAAAAAATGGTTTTAACCTTGCTATTTCTAGTGATTATGATGAAAATGCATATTATTTAATTATATTGAGCAGCGCTCATACAAAGCACTACTTGACTGTTTTCGGGGTTGGTGTTTAAGAATCCAGTGTCGCCTTTATAAAATTCAAAATGGCGGATCCAAGATGGCGGACGTGAAATCAAAAATTTGAATTAACCTCAAGCAAATCGGTACACCGGCAGCAAAATAAAAAAATAAACTTAGGATCTAAAAATCACCACTTCAGGTTTTTCATTTTTATTTAAATAAATAAAATAAAATTAGATATGTTGAAATTTCCATGCAGTGGAATTTCCAGGGCAAAAGAAAAACAACAGCAGCGTGTAGTGAAAAGAAGAAATTTAATAATTGAGTGAATACTGGTGTTTCGACTGGGGATAATTGATGAGCGACGTTACTTGCTCGAGTGTTCGGGCGCGACTGACGTGGGCAGAACAATTTGCACGACAAGCAAGCCTCCACGCATGCGCAACTGATCACGCCTCTCATTCTTATTATAAAACGCGATAAGCACTTGATTTAAAAAGGTAAATATCTCTTGCGTTATCGACTACTATATTACTTTTCCTATATCAAAAGAATACGTACATTTGATGTTTTGTATTGTATTGTATTGTGTTGTATAAAGTAAGTTACAAACAAATTTTTTGTTCAACTGCATCTATAATTTAGACGTTTAATTTTATGCGAGTTACTCGGAATAGAATTTACTGATTTGGGAATTACATCATTTTTACGGTGCATATTCATTGTTTTGAAATTTATTACTCGTAGACCTATCAATTTAAAAAATGCCACCAAGATCGTGCATTAATAGCCCTACAAATTTTGTTAAATTTGTGGTAAGTACACATGTGTGAAACAGCGTCTAAATATAAATGATTTCGTAAAAAAAAAATATTTCAACTATTTCGGAAACGAAATAGGAAATCAAGACAAAACTAGGGTACCTTATAAAGTTGTCAATCTTGTGTTCAATTTTTAAGATTATGGAGCAAACAAAAAAATAAAAAATTTGCCATTTAGTGTACCCATGATTTGGCGTGAACCGAGAAACCATGATGAATGCTATCTTTGCTGCTGCAAGTTATTCGGTTTCAACACGAAAAATAAAAATTCCATTGTTTATCCTGATGTCGTATCTGCAACCAAGCCAGTTCCTGTATCATCTACAGATGTTCTTCCAGTTATTCCAAGGGTTGAAGAAAATGCAGTTCCTGTAGAGGAATCATATAATTCGGAACATCTTGATTCTGATCATGATGATGACAGTCCTAAATTGTACAATCAATCTTCATTGAATGATCTAGTGAGAGAATTAGACTTACCTAAAGATAAAGCAGAGTTGTTGGGTTCCAGACTTAAAGAGCGTAATTTACTTCAACCTAAAGTAACTTTCTCCTGGTCCAGACATCGAGAGGAAAAATTTGTTGAATTCTTTTCTGATGAAAATTCTATGTCTTACTGCGTGTTGTTAAACAATGGTAATAACTATGCTTCAATTCCCATATTTCACTCGGTTCATCATAAAGAGAACTACACAAATATGAAAAAAGTATTTGAATGCGTGCAATATGAGAAGCATAAATGGAAACTTTGTGGTAACTTAAAAGTAATCTGCATGGTGTTGGGGCAGCAGGCTGGGTACACTAACAATAAGTTTCCTTGCCATATCTGCCATTGGGATAGTAGAGCAAGGGATCAGCATGGGATTTTGAAAGATTGGCCAATTCGAGAAGCACTTGTACCGGGTACAAAAAATGTTGTACATTACGTTCTAATCGACAGGAGTGACGTATTGATACCGCCTCTTCATTTAAAACTGGGCTTAATGAAACAGTTCGTAAAAACACTGAACAAGGAAGGCGAATGTTTCCTTTACTTTAAAAAGAAGTTCCCAGGGTTAAGTGATGCGAAGATCAAAGTAGGTGTTTTTGTGGGGCCCAAAATCAGAAGTCTCATGAAAGATGACAAATTTGACCAAACAATGACCACTCTGGAGATAAATGCATGGCAAGGCTTTAAAAAAGTTGTGAAAGGATTCCTGGGTAATAACAAAGAGGAAAATGATGAAAGCCTTGTTGCTGAAATGTTAGAAGCCTATAAGCAATTAGGATGTAACATGAGCATTAAACTTCATTTCCTAAATTCTCATTTAGGCTTCTTTCCCGAAAATTTAGGTGATGTAAGCGAAGAGCAGGGAGAATCATCAAGACATTAAAGAAATGGAACGAAGATACCAAGGACGAATGCTTGACAAAGATGGCAATCTAAAAATGGAATTTGTTAAAGATGATTTAACGACTTTAAAAATTAGAGTTCCGTCCCGTCACATTTCTCGTCAAACCTATAGGTGTTTTATTAAATACGAACCTGACACTATTGGACATTCTGGAATTACAGAATACACATGTGAATGTGCCAATGGAAATAGAACTGTTGGCTGTTGTTCCCACATTGCGGCTGTTATATATTATTTATCACATGCGCGTTATTTATCAAGAATTTTCAAACCAGCTGAGATATTAACTGACATATTCACCACAACTAAAATTGTACCAGTAATCGAATCTGATAGCGATGAAGACTGAACAATTGTAGCATCAGTGAGCGAGAGGCAAGATAATATATCTTGCTTTAATTGTATGGGTAACAACTCCATCTGCCTTAACTGGCTGGGTGACTCCGCCATCTTGCCTTAAATGGCTGGGTGACTCCTCTAGCTTGCCTTAACTGGCTGGGTGACTCCTCCATCTTGCCTTAACTGGCTGGGTGATTCCTCCATCTTGCCTCAACTGGCTGGGTGACTCCTCCATCTTGCCTTAAATAGCTGGGTAACTCCTCTAGCTTGCCTTAACTGGCTGGGTGACTCCTCCATCTTGCCTTAAATGGCTGGGTGACTCCTCCATCTTGCCTTAACTGGCTGGGTGATTCCTCCATCTTGCCTTAACTGGCTGGGTGACTCCTCCATCTTGCCTTAAATGGCTGGGTGACTCGTCTATCTTGCCTTAACTGGCTGGGTGACTCGTCTATCTTGCCTTAACTGACTGGGTGACTCGTCTATCTTGCCTTAATTGGCTGGGTGCCCTCATTTGTCCACCTTTACGTGGTGGGGGTGTTACGGCTAACGATCCGCTCGGGCTATATCAGATCAGGTTCAACCATGCTGAATGCTGGCCGACGGGGAGGTCCAAACTAACGGACATAAAGAAAAAGAATTATAGAACCCCACCATGGGACCTGGGTCCTAAGACAAGATCGTATTCGGAAGTAAATTCCGCTTTTTCCATTTCCGGAGTGAAAAAATAAGGGGTCTCATTAAAAAGAGGCTTCATACTGAAATGACCTTAAAGGTCAACGTCAAGGTCACTATTGGATGTCCCCCTCGGAATCCAAAAACTTTTCTATTTAAACTTTTTTTTTCTAAACAGCCTTCATTCTCAGATTTCCGGGTGGTAGTTTTAAATTGTGTACCCTGTATTATATATATATATATATATATATAATATGTATGCATGCCTGCGCGCGAGCGCGTGTGCGAATGCGCAAGTCAAGCAGGCCGACCATGATTTACGATTTTTTATTCATGAACTATATTTTTTAAAAATTTAAAAAAAAATATATATGAAAGGGGACATTGTAAGGTACCTCAAGAAAAAAGATGAAGGTGGTCACATCAAAAATTATGCCAAAAAAAAAAAATTTCGTAAATTTCAAACCAGTTTTTTACTTGTTAAAAAAAAAAAAAATTCATATTGTTTCTCTCAAATTGTCTTACCTACGTTTCTAACATATTTCAAGTTCATTAAAATCGATCCTGTAGTTTTCGAGAAAAATTAGTTTTTTTATTTTTCTTTCCCCCTCCATAACTTTTTCGAAAAAGCGAATTTTGAGTTCATACTTTCAGAAATTTGTAGTCATCGGGGTAGCAATATATGGACCCAGTTCGGGTGACAGAGCTGTGGGGGCACTTTTTGTATAGTTAACCCCCTATGCCCTTTGTACGAGTTTTTGAAAGTTAATGGACGCATTAATAATGTATCCAAAACTTTCAAAAATTCTTTCATGTTATCGGGAAATGTACAAAAACCATGCGAAGCGCATGACTGTGAGCGACTTATCCTTGACATATGTGTGCTCTTTTTGATGTTCAAATTTGTCAAAGATACAGGCAATGCAAAAAAAGAGTCAGTTACATAAGATTATGCGGTTTAAAGATGTAAAGGGAAACGGTTAATTTATTTTTTTTTTCGAGCTATTTTTTATCTTTGATACGTAATTGGAAGCCTCGTTAACTATGCGTTACTATATTTTATGTATAACATCTTTTTTAAATGATTTTTTTTTCACATTTTGTATACTTTTTAGTCTACTTTATTGTTCAGTGTTATTCTAGTAATTTCATTTCCAATAAAAATTTGATTTTTTACTTTCCTACAATGACCGTTTGGGCTCAATTTTTTGTATTGAAGGTATTATTATATAAATAAATATTTCTTGCGTTTATAAATGTGCGTGCGTGAGTATGTACTTATGCCTCTCGAAAAAATGAACGGTATTTATGTAAATATTTTAGGAATATAATATTTGAATTGTAAATATGACGTATATTCGAAATATGGACTGGTAGACTTGACATACCTCTTTTCCCATATGATGATTGATTTTTATAGTAACCATTTATTTTTCACTAATATATACGTACCGTTTGCCGACCATACTTGCAAAAATACGACATGTTTTCAGTTTTCCTTGCATCCTGGATTATAAATGAATATATTATTTAAAATAGTGTACTTTGTTGTCATTGCTAAAGTGAAGTTTCCATTTTGCAATATCATACTATAGTTTTCTGTAATTCATTGATCTTTTTATTTGCTTTTTATATCTCATTGATTTAATTTGCAATATTTTTTTGCCGGTTTCTAAATTTATCATAAACGTTTTGATGATAGCACCCTCACTGTAGCAGTTCAAGGCAAATACGACAATCAAGTATGTGAAACCCATTCCGTTTACTTTTTGTAACTGTTGATTTTTTTTAGTTCTTTATGTCCCTAGTGGAAGTAAGGACTACTGGGGATATACCACTTAAAAAAACACGCGTCTATAACTTGCTGGAAAAGATGGTCAAAAAGTTGACGAGCTCCCAAGAAATTTCAGGAGATTTGCAGCCAATGAAATATACTTTAGTCATTAAAATAGATAGAAATTACGTCTTCTATTAACTTTCCGTTTTTTTCGTATTATTATACGGCCTCCTTGCATCTTTTATTTACCTCTTAATTTATTTTTATTCAATATTTACTATAAGTATATATTTCATACGAATTTTGAATACAATAATACAAATGAAATGTAATTCAGCATGAAACAAATCAAGCCCTTCTATATAGTAAACATGTTCCATGTTGGCTTATACTTAAAAATGTAAGGGACATAAAAAGGCCACCGTATTTACTTTTCTTCGAAATTTGTTGGACATTCTGTCTACTGGATGTCCACATTTTTGAGCAGGAACGTATTCCACCTCCTGGGTGACGTGGAAGAGAATACGTTATACTCATATTTTCTATTTTGTTACAAAATTTTGTTTGCATTATTATACAATAAATTCCTTTATTTTCCATTACATCGTGAACGGGATGAGATACATTCATAATAATTGTGATTCAACAAGAAGAGCGACGACGGTCATTATCAGGTCAGGGTGGATGTGCCAATATTGACGATCTCTTCACAGAGTTGGAAAGAATAAAGAACAATTACTCACATTTTCTAGATAATTCTGCAGACTTCAACGTCCACGATTTATGGTACGCACTTAAATACAAATAAACTAAGAAACTGAAAAACTAAATACGATAATTAAGATATGAGCAAATGACTTTGTTCTTTGAGAGCGACTTCAGCGTCCGTTTCTGCATATTGTAATATATTACTTTTATTTAATATTATAGTCTTTAACAATATATCAATTAAATAATTACTTTAATGAAAACATGCAATCATAGAAATGAGCACTACAAATAGGAATATGTCGTTATTCTTATTTTTGAAATAGACATTTAAAAACAGTAGATAAAACGTATAAGTTTAACACAAAATGAAAGATGATACTCCAATTAATTTGCTCGTGAACGACAAATACATTTCGTTTATATTTATACTTATATCTTAAAAACATAGTCGCCTAAACTTAATTTTCAATACGAGAACTAAACGATTTGAAATAATTAATAAATAAAAAATTCTTTTTAAAAACCACATTATTATAAATGAACTAAAAAAGGATAAAATAATTTTTCCCATCCACAGGTCACTAATACCATGCCGAAATAAATACGCAATAATTTTTCATTTTATTACGAAATAAAATATTTGAAAGACTTAAAATGGAAAACGTGGGGCGCAATATAGGTAACAGAAATGATTATCATGTCTAAACTGGCGTGTCATATTATTCATTTAAGCATAAGTTTCTCATTTGTTATTGTTCGTCGAGAAGGAGTCATTTTCTGTTTACCTCTCTTACGCCCCACGTTTTCCATTTTAAGTCTTACAAATATTTTATTTCCTAATAAAATGAAATATTATTGCGTATTTATTTCGGCATGGTATTGGTGACCTGTGTGGATGGGAAAAATTATTTTATCCTTTTTAGTCAATTTATAAACTTGGCTTTTAAAAAGAATTTATTAATTATTTCCCGCTTTTTAATTTTAATAGGTCATTTACTCTTCAAATGTGTCTTGCATCGATGGCAAACAATTCGCAAGCTCTGTTGGCAAGTAATTTTTAAACGACAAAAGACGATATTTAGCTACCTGATTAGGATAGCACATTTTCTGGCAAATTTCGCAGCACTTGTCGCAGTTGATAAGTGTTGATTGCTGCATGAAAATCTGCCACATTAGCTATCCGTTGAGCATACGCCTGTCGTTGGTGTTGAAGCCGTATTTCACGTTGATCAGAAGTTTCAATTTCTATTGTGTGAGCATGTATTAATCGATCATATTCAAGTCGAGATAAATTTTGTTCAGGCGTCTCGATCGCTCTTACAGTAGCGTGTCGTTCGGCATCACTAGCAAGGCGAAAGAAATTTTGTTCGGGCGTCTCGTTCGCTCTCAGGTTAACTTGACGAATTTGTTGACTATGGCGGCGAGAGGAGTATTGCTCGGGTTCTTCGTTTGCCCTTTCTTTTTTTTTCGTGCCTTATCTTTTGCAGTTGTTCATCAGTCGCATCTTCATTTGCCTTTCGCCGTTTGACCAATTTAATAGTTTTACTTACCTCCGATTCCTGTAGTTGCTTCTCCCAGCTTTTCTTCTCCTTCTCTAGCCGTCGCTTGCACTGTGTTGACGTCTCTTGTACCATCTTAACTGCTCCACTTGCCGTCGTGGATGAATATATATAGGCAAGGGAATTAATGACGTCAGTGGAGGACTTTTCCCGATTGCGAAAGGAAAACAAAGGACAAGCGTGACGGAGGAAGGGGGGAAAACGCCCGGGCCCCCCGCTTTGAAACTTATTTTTGTTTTCATATAAAATTTAAATTTGCTGAAAATGTTCTTAAAACTGATTGAAACTTGTAATAAACGGTAAAGGAATGCATTGTCATCCAATTTTGGGCTATCCTAAAAGTTTCAAGTCTCTAGCTCATCGGTAAGTTAGTTTAAAATCGATTACAAGATTTGCACCCAACAAACAGACAGACAGACAAGAATACGAGTTGATAAAAACGTGGTAAAATAAGCTTTTCTGTCACTACATTGATCACGAACAGTTAAAGAAACATAACAATTGCGAAACTAATTGTTGCAGTGTATGTTGCTAGAAATCATGAAAAAACATCAGAAATTTAACGATCTTATAAATTTACAGAGATTATAATTTTGCTTTACAGACAAGGATGCAAATGACGGTATCTAGAATCTAAGACAACTTGCCAATCATTTCAAACCTCCTGATTTGTTTGAAGATCAGCCGACGACACCACAGCACAAACAACAAAATCGGGAAAAAGTGCTCGGTAAGCGAAAATTGTAATAAGTAATAAATAATAACGTGTATTAACAGTTGAAATAAACCGGTATGTTTGAGACCGTAAATGTAGAATCCATAATAACAAAATGTCTTGGAATATTCCGTCTTGTCCATCATTTTGAAAATGTAGCAACTGTCAGGTCAATAATAATTACTTTCAATGGAGGGACAACTTTTTACAATTGAAACTAGATTACTACACATTTTAAAGAACCTGCTTCGTCCTTTAGAAATAGCTGACAACGACCAAGCATATATATAAAGCAAACGAAATTCACTACATGCTGTCGTATAGAAAAATATGTGCTTTTAATTGCCGTTACATTTCAGTGAGCCAATAAGTCTATTCTGGGCCAATTGAAATTAACGTAATTAGGACGCTGTCCAATTCATGAGATCGAGGTTTTGAAAAATATAAATCGTAATAATGTATTGTTACTAGAAATTTTGTACAGGACTCAACCATTATTTCGTTCTATTATGATACACAAGTGTTAAAATAATACCTAAATAATTTTCAATTTCAATACTATAAAATAAGTGTTGTTACTCGTTGATGTCTTTTTGCAGCTCACGTACTCGGATGGGAGCGCCAGCTGTCGAGGAAGATATTTATGATATTTTTGACGGCATTTCCTCTCCGATAACGAGGACTCTTGCAGGATTTAGCAGTTCCTGATTTCAGAGTCAGGTATCTAAAAATAAAATCTACTACCATTTTCAAAAATAAGTATTGATGCTTGGTGGGGTCTTTTTGCAGCCCTTCTATCTGGTTCATAGTCGCATTAGTCGAGGAAGACTGCTAAATTTGCTTATCCTGGCCTGGAGCAAATTCAGAAAGGCTCTCAATTTTTTAGTTTGCGCCAAGCATGTGTGGGAGCACCGATGCTAATTATCCAAGTGTGCAATATTTCAAGGAGACATTCGACTTACAAATATCCATGTCCTGAGTGGCAGAAGCCACAGTACACCCACAAGTTCGCCAAAATTGCAATTATGCTCCACATTTCAACTAACTTCCTTGATAACTTTCATCGTCGTAAAGTCAATTTCTTCATAATTTTTTTAGGGGTTCTGAAAATGGTCGAATATACGGCCTTTCTTTCATCAAAATTGTAATTAGAATCCAGTTTAGAACTTATAATAAAGCCACAATGTCTGAACGACGTGACAACATTAATCGCTGTAATGTAAATTTGTAAGAAAGGGTCTAGCAGGATAAGATGGTCCAAAATTCCCCAAAAGATATTTCACTGGACCAAAGACCATTCTTTTCTAACCTGAAAACCAAACATTTTCAGCAATTTTCGATTCCCTAACGCCACAAATAAGCTCGTTACACCGAAAACGGTGTTTTTCAGTTTTTATTTTTTTCATTTCGGAACTATGAGAGTAATCTCTACACAAAAATTCAAGTATATAATAGATACCAGAATACATATAAAAAATTTTTTTTCGGCATTTTTTACCGTAGTGGAGATTTTTAAAAAATTCATGAAATATTCAAACATTTTTTCTAGCGTTAAACAAATAACGTCATCTGGAAAAAAATTTATAAGATGTATTTTTGATCAAATTATTTCAGATTTTTAAAAAAATTGGGCCCTTGTCAACAAAAATTAAAACTGTAGGTTTTGCTATTTTTTAACTTTACGAACTCAAGTGCCCTATATTTGCATGATATTTATAGAGCAGGTAGTTATATTTATTCGCATAATTTAAAGATATACTTATCTTTCCACCCTACACTCATTATATAATATAATTTGCGGCTTTTTGTAATTTTTGGGCAGGTTTTTTATAAATTAATTTCAAATATAGTACATTATGTAACAAGGAGGCGTATAATGACCTAGCCTCCACGTTGCAGACGATACTTTATGTAACAAAGATATGATTTCCAAGTTTATATAGGGAATGGTAGGGCGAGGAGGCGGAGGAGAGAGGGGGGATGCAGAGGGTTCGGGGGGCGGCAGCCCCTTAATTTGAAGCTATTTTAAATGAAAACTAGATGCCTTCGACCCGGGTGCCTACAATTTTGGCTAAATTCGTATTGGAGTTCCCTGACGAAAGGCTGATGCTTCCGGCAATATTCCCATTTTAACACTGCCAGGAAAGAAGGCGGCAGAGGGTAGTTATAGCATCGTTAGGTTCGAGTAGTTTCTATACATATATTGTAACAATATCTTGTTCCTTAAATAGGGTGAATATGCCAATGAATGGACGGTTAAGCATTTTTCACACTTTGATCGATTGTAACTTTTGAATTCTTTTATGAAAATTTAATTACGATACCACCATTAGAATCGTTAGACTCTGCTCTTTATGACCGTGTAGTTCAACCTTTGATTTTATTTAATTATTAACCTCGTCTTTATACGTTTGTAAAAAAATCCGCTAAACCCTAGTGAATAGACGGGTTAAATCAAATGGGACGTTTTCAGTACCAGTTTTGGATGGCTTTAAAACTTTGCTTTGATTTTACAAAATAATAAACACTGGAAGATCAATAGTACTGTAAATATTGTTTTGAATGTTCAAAGAACATAAAAATATGTATTTTGTTGCATGTTGTGCATCATACATTCATAAGAAATAGAAATATGTAGAAAATCGTCCATTCATTGGCATATTCACCCTATATTAAAATTGAAAATGAGCATTTTCAAAACTTCAACCCCGACCGCAGGTCAGCCGAAGCACTGATAAATGAGCACGTCTTGTTCACACTGATGCTTAAAAAAACGCGGTTTAGTCGAGTTTTTGACAGGTCGGGTTGCAGGAAATAAATGTTTTTATATCCCATGTGCGAATTAACGTTGGCAACCGTAGTCAAACAGTTGGTTGAAGGTTGGCCGAGCTACCTTTCCCCATAGTCGGCTCCCAGAGTATCACCAACTTGCAGCCGCGGTCAGCACAACTTTGGAGCGCATATACCCCGACGATCGGGCAAACTCATAAAAATCGTTCGCAACACAGTAAAGCCGATTATTGGTCCCACTTTGGTCCATATTCGACTTGTTGGTTGGTTAATATATACAAATAGTTTTAAATTATACAATTCAGAATTGTTAACCCCCCTTTTCCCCTCAACTGGCCCTACCATTGGGCCTTTTATGTTAATTTATTTTTATGCGAGTTCCACCGACTGTTGGCCCAGTTCTGTCCCCAGACTTACCCGACCGTCAGTTTCATTTTATAAAAACGGATTACAGGTTAGTTGCACCAAATGTTGGCTGCACATTGTTTCCTAAAGTTGGTCCAACCGTGGCAACCAAGGTAGTGCCAACCATAGAAAATAAAGTTGGTCAAATGAGATTTGTGGTTATCATTTCGTTGGTTAGGCCAATTACGGTTATCAAGGCCGGACCAATGATGCCGTAGGCGGCCCAACTCCGCGCCAACCGAAAATTCGCACATGGGATGTGGGATACTTCGGTTTCCGTTTTTTACTGCATTCTCGTTGATTTTACGAAGAAATTAATAAAACCTTTTTTGTAGAGAATTCGATGTTCTATATTTTTTGTTGGAAACATTATTTTGTAAGATTTGTATTTTTTGTTAAAAAATGGAAAAAACGTGTTTTTTGAGCGTTTTTTTGTTAAACCTCCCCATAATCTAGTATGCATTGTCTCCAAAAACTAATCAGATCTAAGTTTGGCCAAGAGAAATCCAAATCCGTTTGTACTTTTTAAATTCGTCCTGCCAGTCGCGAGATATCGCGTGTACAAAATTTTGCCCACGGACGGACGGACGGACGTACAACCTCACGGACACCAATTTTTTTATTGTTGCTTTGGGTTCCTTAGGGCCTGAAACGTCGACATTTGATGAAAAACTATAGGGTAATTTTTTGGCGGGAACTGACCAAATTTAATACTTCGCCAGACCTATAGTCTAGGTCGAAGTAATGAACATTCGCTTTAAACCGCACGCCTAGCATGTACGCACACTGAGAGAACTTTGGTGTAGCAGCTACACTATCGGGAACATCAGCTGCACTAACCAAGGGAAACGTGTCGCCCGTAGCCTTCGGGCAGACGCTTTCCGAATTTAGTGCAACAGTTGCCCTACACTGAAAAAAGTTGTCTACTAAATTTTGGTTGATAAGTGTACCACTTTCAGACGGGACCAATATCTTCCAAAATCTGTAGAACAAATCACACATTAAATAAAAGATGGTCTACTCATGATTAGTTTCAACGAATCACGTGACAAACAATTCTACTATTGTACTATTAGAAATTGAAATTAAAAATGGAAAATGCTACTAACGTAACGGTAACGAAAGATCAAAGATTGGTTCTTATAAAGTTTTTGAGAAAAAACTCAAAGTTACTATCCGGAAAATTTGAGTCAATATTTACGCCAAAAGATGCCCAAGAAATGTGGAAAATGTGGATAAATGTAACACAAAAATCCTTTTAAAGGATTTTGTATACCGAGGTGGGCTGGATCTAGTAACTTTTGATAATTCGTTTATTTTCGCATTATTTCTGTTTATATTCGGAAAATTCGCATATTATATCAATTCGCAAACGAATCGCAAACGTTTTAGACCGATTGCAAAAAATTGTATATAAAGGATATATAGGACAATTTTGTTTTTATTTTGCAATTTAGCGTAAAAGCACCTTTAATTCATAATTTGCAAACGAATCGCAAACGATTGAGCCTAATTCGGTTGAAATTGATCGATTGGTGGCTGAGTAAACGCGTTTTCAAAAATGCGAACGTGAAGTTAGCCGGCCATTTCGTTTTTCGCAAATAACTTTTAAACGCAAAGTCGCAAACGAAAAATTGGTAATCGCAATCAATCGCAAACGATTCGCGCTATTTTTTATCCATTTCGTTAAAATGGAGGGCTAACTTCACGGAGGTCCATCCAGGACAAGAAAGAGAGCTGAGTGATGTGTTACAAGCTCTCTTGCGGCGGGATGAGGCTGCGGCGATCGCTCGGAGAGATGCTAGCGTTAAGTAAGTAAATGAACGAATATGTGGAACTTAAAAATAATAATAATTTATAATGATTAATAATTTTTTCATTATTGCAGAACATATAAAGTATCTTATGTCAGGAAACTGCAAGCGGATAACAGCAAACACAAAAGGAGAATCCTTGAGCTGCAGAGCGTAAGTTTTGGGAACACAACCCTATGCAACAATATAATACATTGTTAAAATTAGATTATGTAATAATAATAGTCAATATTTCTTCAAACCTTTCAGAAACTAGAAGCGGAGAGACAGCTAACTAAGCTGCTGCGGGACGAAAAAATAAGTATATACAAGCTGCGGATAGACAAAGAATATGTTGTGCAAACAGCTGTATGTTTTATCTTTTATCTTTTTCAGAAATGCAAGAAATGTAAATAGGCGTAAATAAGGAAAGAAAAATAAAAGTAAATTAAAAATTATTATTGCAGTTCTATATTACCTGTTTCCCCCTCCTGTCATCCGATTTCTTTAAAATCGATAATAATACTCATATACAGGGTGGCCGATTTATCTGAAGACATCGAAATATCTCGAGAACTATGCACAGAATCAAAAAAGTTGTCGAATGAAAGTTGTTCGACACGAAGGGGGGCATCCAGTGATAATGAAATTTACCCCCTCCCCCATCCCCTGGAGGTGGAGTGGGGGCAAAAACAATAAAACTTAAATAGGAACCCCCAGTTTTTATTGCAGATTTGGATTCTCCGCAAAAAAGTACACCAATTTGACCTAGGAGCTATTGCATTTTGGTTCACAGGTGGCGCTGTAATCGATAAAAATCCAAATTTATCTGAAGACATTGAAATACCTCGAGAACTATGCACAGAATCAAAAAAGTTGTCGGATGAAAGTTGTTCGACACGAAGGGGGGCATCCAGGGGGCAAATAGGGACAATTTGATCCCTTTATGAAAATTTAATATTAAAAATTCTAATATTAGAATTTTTGATATTAGAATTTAGTAATATCAATTGCGAAAATTGTTATTCTGAATATGAAATTTTAATAATGTCCATTCGAAAAATTAAGATTATGAATAATTGATATTCTTCATATTAAAAATCAAAATTGATTACATAAAAATTGTGCATACAATATGGAAGCAATTTTATAAATAAGTTTTCTACCTTCAATAAAATTACATTTTAGGTTTTAAATTTATTATTTAATAAACAAAAAGAGGACATCACGCAATCCATTAAAAAACGCGTCATGTCCCTTCACTCAGCTCATTCATTCTCTCTCTGTATGTTTTTTCCGAAATGAGAATAAATAAGCTGAGCATTGACGGTCAAACCAGCTTCTATTAAACAAAACGAAACTCTTACTGCATTTGGGGATTTCGTCGCCATCTACCGGACCCCGAGAGAACTCACGTGGTTTCATACATGTACATCGCTTGCATTTCGGCCATCACCGGCGCCGGTTCTGTTACATAACGCTAGAGGGCGACATAACTCGAAAATAAAGTAGCATATCATTTTATACATAAGTTGAGTCACACGTAACCAGTTCACCTACATTTTTCTCTACTTTCGTGAAGGGAAGTAAATGGATATCGCGACTTTCTAATCCCCATATTAAAATTTAGTATTCACGGTCTCTCAGTGTAAGACTGTTTTTGAAGTCCATTGTATTGGTAGTAATTCGGTCGGAGGTCACTTTGCTTTTAGAATAACAACTTTCCATTTACGTGACTATTTTTTGTCTACCCTTCATTGCTTAAATCGAATTGCAAGTTAAAAATGAATCCTGCTACAGTTCCCGAAAAAAGCGAAATGATTCTTATTTATGGTGAATGTAAGTGGAATATTGACGATGCTGTTGCGTTGTATGCTGAGCGTTTTCCAGATAATGCTCGCTCGCGTTCTTTTTTTTACAAAGTTGTGAATGCCTTTCACTCTGATGGCAGCGTACAAATGAAAAAAAGGAAGCGAAGATTAACAGTTACAGGAGAAGCTAACGAAGTAGCTGTACTAGCAGCTATTCACCAAAATCCACATGTAAGCACACGACAATTACATCGCGATTCCGGCATTTCCAGAGACAGTATTCAAAGAATATTGCATCGTCATAAGTTTCACCCATATCACATTTCACTGCACCAGGAACTAGATGGCGATGATTTTCATAACCGCGTGGTGTTTTGTGAATGGGCATTTCAAAAAATGCAAACGAACCACAATTTCTTTGCTAATGTATTATTTTCAGATGAATCTACATTCACGAACCATGGTGGCGTCAATAGGCATAATATGCATTATTGGAGCGTAGAAAATCCCCATTGGTTACGACAAGTTAATCATCAACGTCCTTGGTCGGTGAACGTTTGGTGTGGAATCATAGGAAATAAACTCATTGGTCCTTATTTCATTGAAGGTAATTTGAATGGAACAAAATATCGAGATTTCCTAGAACAAGAAGTACCATTACTACTTGAGGATGTTGCTATGGACGTCCGACGGACAATGTGGTTTCAGCATGATGGTTGCCCAGCACATTTTTCAAGAGTAGCAAGGGAAATACTAGACCGTGATTACAATGGTAGGTGGATTGGTAGAGGTGGCCCCATTAATTGGCCTGCGAGGTCACCTGATCTAACATCTCTGGATTTCTTCCTATGGGGTTACCTAAAAGGTAAGGTTTATGAACAAGTACCAATGACTCGTGAAAACATGGTGGAACGCATAAGAACTGCTTGCGCAGAAATTTCTGCAGATATGATTCTATCATGTATAAAGTCATTTGAAGAAAGAATAAATAAATGCATTGAAGTGGAAGGTCAACATTTCGAACACTTACTCAAGTAAGTGAACAGTGAGACAGTGAGAGGCAAGGGGACTCACGTAAAACAAGCACCCCAAAGGGAACAGAAAAATACTACGTCCACGTCGTTGTTCCTGGGTAACGCAAAATGTATTTTTTCCTGGCTTTGTTAGAATGACCGTATTCCATATCCGCTACGCGGGCGAAAATTGTCAATATTGGAGAATCCAAATCTGCAATAAAAACTGGGGGTTCCTATTTAAGTTTTATTGTTTTTGCCCCCACTCCACCCCAGGGGATGGGGGAGGTGGTAAATTTCATTATTACTGGATGCCCCCCTTCGTGTCGAACAACTTTCATCCGACAACTTTTTTGATTCTGTGCATAGTTCTCGAGGTATTTCAATGTCTTCGGATAAATTTGGATTTTTATCGATTACAGCGCCACCTGTGAACCAAAATGCAATAGCTCCTAGGTCAAATTCGTGTACTTTTTTCCGGAGAATCCAAATCTGCAATAAAAAATGGGGGTTCCTATTTAAGTTTTATTGTTTTTGCCCCCACTTCACCTCCAGGGGATGGGGGAGGGGGTAAATTTAATTATCACTGGATGCCCCCCTTCGTGTCGAACAACTTTCATCCGACAACTTTTTTGATTCTGTGCATAGTTCTCGAGATATTTCGATGTCTTCAAATAAATCGGCCACCCTGTATATTACTCATTGTCATCATTGTTAACTATTCGAAAAATAAAACGAGTGGGCAATCTAAAATTGCAACTTTTATGGAGCTTTATGTGTGTTTTACGTCTTTTACCCCCCCCCCCCCCCCCCGACCCTTGGGGGTTAGAAAACTTTTTTTAACATTAATTGGGTTTATATATGACAAGGATTAAAAAAAATTTGATTCGTCCAAAAAAAAAAAATTTTCGTTGGACTCCAACGTTTCAAACTTCAACATCATATTTAAAGTTGGCTCCACAGAGAAATATTTGTTACATTTTTTACATAATTATGAACAAAAAATATATATATATATTTATATATATATATATATATATATATATATATATATTGCCAAAAAAAACGGCCATAGCATATTTGGACGTAAAATTTTGTGCTCTCTCCGAATCCGTGAAAAAAAATAGCAGTTTCCATTAAAAAAAAAACAAACTTGACCTTGAAATAACCTTCAAGGTCATGTTCAAGGTCAAATTCTGTGCTACCATTAAATATCCCAGGAAAAATCCTTAAACTTTTGTCTGAAACAATTTCCAAAGAAATGCACACCCTCTGAGATATTTCGCCGTTACGGGAGTTTTAAGTTTCACCTTGAAATGACCTTGCCGGAAAAATCGATCATATCATACTCGGACGTAGAATTTCCCGCTCTTTAAGAATCCATGAAAAAAAATAAGGGTTCCCATTTAAAAAAATTAACTTGACCTTGAAATAACCTTCAAGGTCATGTTCAAGGTCAAATTCAATATCGCCATTAAATAGCCAGGGAAAAATCCTGAAACTTTTGTCTGAAACATTTTCCTCGAAAATGCACTCCCGCTGAGATATTTTGCTGTTCCGGGACTTTTGGATCACCCTGTATATATATATATATATATATATATATATATATATATATATATATATATATATATATATATATATATATATCAGACAAAAGTTTAAGGATTTTTCCTGGGATATTTAATGGTAGCACAGAATTTGACCTTGAACATGACCTTGAAGGTTATTTCAAGGTCAAGTTTGTTTTTTTTAATGGAAACTGCTATTTTTTTTTCACGGATTCGGAGAGAGCACAAAATTTTACGTCCAAATATGCTATGGCCGTTTTTTTCGGCAATGTCATTTCAAGGCCAAACTTAAAACTCCCGGAACAGCGAATTAACTCAGCAAGAGGCACCATTGAATTTAACCTTGAAAATTACCTTGAGGCTTATTCTAAGCTCAAGACTATTTTTTTTTAATTGGAACCCCGTTTCATTTTCGTAATGTTTCCAGAGTTTCCAGAGTGCAATGCATTATCATTGTTCCCGGATAAAAATATACATTTTTTTTTTACATCCGATACGTTTATAAATACCGTATGTATGGGTAACATTTTTACATTGTTTCCAATGCTACCGCCGGCTTTAGCATTACCCAAGATGTACCGCGTGGAGGTAGCACGGTCGGGTTTACACCTCTTCGGGGTGCTTTGTTCAGGTGGTTCCCCTCGCCGTCACCTGTGCGTGTGCGTGTGCGTGTGCGTGTGCGTGTGTGTGTGTGTGTGGGTGTCCCCAGACAGTTAAGGCAAGATGGGTATACTAAGATTTTGATGAAATTATGTATCTTACTAAAGCTTATGCTCAAAGTGATTGCCATGAACTTCTTGGCAATATCAAAACCGATTATAAAAAGTCGATACGACTTTTTTAATCATATCTGGTTCTATAGCCGCGATCTCATCCCGTATTCGTTGTTTTACTTCCTCAATATTCACCGGTTTCGTTTGATACACTCTATCTTTGAGATAACCCCATAGAAAATAGTCAAGGGGCGTAAAATCCGGAGATCTTGGTGGCCATTCTATTTCACCCCTTCGACCTATCCACCGTTCTGCGAATACATCACTCAAATAATTGCGAACATCTGTTGCATAATGGGGTGCTGCACCATCTTGCTGAAACCAAGTCTGATCGAAATCCTCGCCTACAATAACCTGAATAGCAGGGATGATGTCGTCCCTCAACATATCGTGGTATTTTTGACCAGTAAGGGTACCCTCGATGAAGAAGGGCCCAACTACCGCATTGTTTATAATACCTGCCCATACGTTTACTTTTTCAGGATATTGAGTAGAACGACTATCGACCATCCAATTAGGATTGGTTTCACTCCAATAAGACATGTTATGTCTATTGATTGCCCCATTTAAGAAGAATGTAGCTTCATCAGAAAATACGATGCGATTCAAGAAACCGGCATCAGCATCTATTCGATTCATCATTAATTCCGCAAACTGTCTAACTTTGTATGGGTGAAATTTTAAGTTTTTAGTTAAGATCCGTTGTACTGTACCGTAACATAAGTCGTGCTGCTGTTTAACTTTCCTGATGGAAGTATGAGGATCTTCCGTTATTGATAGCGCGACATTCAACTCATTTTCTTCAGTTGATGCTGTTACTGGACGACCTGCTCTTGGGAGATCCTTTACAGTACCCTGAACTTCAAAACGATTTATTGTTCTGCTAACAGTAGATTTAGAAATCGGTTCTCGTCCCTCTCTAAATGATGCGTTAAATAAGGTTCGCACATTCTCTAAAGATCGCTGGTTATCACCCCAGCCTCTCATCATGAGAATGGTTATTCTTTCTCGTTCACTTAGCGCAGCCATTGCTCTTTGTACGAAATATACGTATGTATTTTGTTACTGAAATGATGCTTAATACGTTTAGATAGGAAAGGCGTTTAGATAGGAAATCCATGTATCTCACAAAACGATAAAGTTAAGACCAAAATGTAACCTTATAAGACTGTACACGTATGTATAAATTCAATGTGAATGTATGTTGTTTATTTACTTCGCTGGTGACTCGTGCTCTCTGTCGCTGTTCGCGCGCCCAAGTTCACTTTGCACAAGTGTTGCGTAAGATGTATGTATACACTTTTTTTAAACAGTTTATTATTCTATTTACAAAATTAGAGGACAAGCGAGGGACAGGAACTGATTCCTAAATCGACTTTTGGCAGAACAATAAATTGTTTCGAAGTTTACGGCACTGTAAAGGATCTCCCTAGAGCAGATCGTCCAGTAATAGCATCGACTGAACAAAATGAATTTAAACACTCTCAATACCGGAAGATCCTCATAACTTCGTTAAGAAAATGAAACGGGGTTCCAAAAAAAAAAAAAAAATAATCTTGACCTGAGAATAATCTTCAAGGTAATTTTCAAGGTCAAATTTTATTTTTTGAAAAAAATAGCAGTTTCCATTAAAAAAAACAAACTTGACCTTGAAATAACCTTGAAGGTTATGTTCAAGGTCAAATTCTGTGCTACCATTAAATATCCCAGGAAAAATCCTTAAACTTTTGTCTAAAACAATTTCCAAAGAAATGCACACCCTCTGAGATATTTCGCCGTTACGGGAGTTTTAAGTTTCACCTTGAAATGACCTTGCCGGAGAAATCGATCATATCATACTCGGACGTAGAATTTCCCGTTCTTTCAGAATCCATGAAAAAAAATAGGGGTTCCCATTTAAAAAAATTAACTTGACCTTGAAATAACCTTCAAGGTCATGTTCAAGGTCAAATTCAATATCACCATTAAATAGCCAGGGAAAAATCCTGAAACTTTTGTCTGAAACATTTTCCTCGAAAATGCACTCCCGCTGAGATATTTTGCTGTTCCGGGACTTTTGGATCACCCTGTATAACATTATACAGGGTCATCGAAAAGTATCGGACTCCCCTAATATCTTCAGTTACAATGCACTTAGGAGAAAATGTCCAATATCAAAGTTGTATGGTTTCAAGCGGGGAGTAATATGATGACCTTGACTTTGACCTTGACCATGTCCTTCAAGGTCATTTCAAGGTCAATCTTATTTTTTTAAATAGAACCCCCTACATTTTATTGCATATTCTTATAGTTTATCTCGAGAGCTTTCCAAAACACTATAATAAAATATCTTTTTATAGAAGCCGTACAATACTTTGCTATTGGACATTTTTCCAAAATGCATTCTTACTGAAAATATTAGGGGGATCCGATTAATGTATTTTCTTTGAACCAATTAATTAGTCTCATTATTCCGCGCACAAAAGTATTAAGGTTATGATTACTGAAAACTAAATAATATTTTACAAGATATTCTACATTTTGTGTCAAAAAATTGTTAACTTCAAACCTTCATAACTCAAAAAGTACTTAATAAAAAAATATTTTATTATAGTGTTTTGGAAAGCTCTCGAGATAAGCTATAAGAATATGCAATAACATGTAGGGGGGTTCTATTTAAAAAAATAAGATTGACCTGGAAATGACCTTGAAGGACATGGTCAAGGTCAAAGTCAAGGTCATCATCTTACTCCCCGCTTGAAACCATACAACTTTGCTATTGGACATTTTCTCCTAAGTGCATTCTAACTGAAGATATTAGGGGGGTCCGATACTTTTCGATGACCCTGTATATGTGTAACCAGAACGGTTCCCCACCAGTGCCTGCCTGATCGCTGTCTCCCCTCTCCACACATTCGTCGCCTCGTTCGACGCAGGCGCGAGTGCTTGCTACGACCATCGAGTGAAGAAGCCAGCCAGTCATTCCTCAGCAGCGGTACGGAACGGATCGCTTATTGACTCGTGTTTGTAAAGTCTTCCGAATAAAGATGTATTGAAAAACAAAATAAACTATTTAAATGTTATTTACCTATAGTTTACATATGTATATTAATTATTATACTAATTTTTTGTTTCGTCGTAATTAACAAAACGTTAATTTCTTCTTGATCGCTTTTATCAAATTAAGTAGGAAGATTCTTCTTGGAAAGGAAGACTATTGATACAATATGCCTTTCAAATGACTGCCTAAAATTCGCACATTCCAAATATAAAATATCAGGTACAGAAAACTTAATGAATGCCATTAAAAAGTGCCAGTAAAAAACATTTCCCAAACACACATGTAAGTGGAAAGTTACAAACAAACGCATAGATCTATATGTATTTTGATCACCAAATGTAGAACAAAAATAGTTCTTGATACCCTTTGAAATTCAGTGGTTTTAATTTCTTTTCTCATAAGAAGCATACCGTGGCTTATTTATGATGTTGAAGTTTGAAACGTTGGAGTCCAACGAAAAATTTTTTTTTTTTTTTTTTGGACGAATCAATTTTTTTTTCAATCCTTTTCATATATAAACCCAAGTCATGCTAAAAAAAGTTTTGTAACCCCCAAGGGACGGGTGGGGGGAGGGGTAAAAGACGTAAAACACGCATAACGCTCCATAAAAGTTGCAATTTTAGTTAGCCCACTCCTTTTATTTTTCGAATAGTTAATAATGACGGCAATGAGTAATATTGTCGATTTTAAAAAAAATCGGATGACAGGAAGGCATCGCTGGAGGGGGAAGAATGTCGAAAAACGATGAAAATTACAAACAACGGTTAATAACTGTTCCAATTTTAGTTAGCCCACTCGTTTTATTTTTCGAATAGTTAATAATGATGGCAATGAGTAATAATCTCGAATTTGAAAAAAATCGGATGACAGGAAGGCACACACAAAAATTTTTCGTTGGACTCCAACAACGTTTCAAACTTCAACATCATGCTTATTTTAAGTAGTTAATATTAATCATTAATTAATTAGTAATTCATAATTTTTAAAATAAAGTCATGAAAATTTCAAAAAAATGCCAGCCTGTGGAACACGTATGCGCATTTTTATCAACGAACAAATATCAAGCTCGTGCACCCACTTTATTTGTTTTATATATGAAAAGAAACATCTTTTTAATAAAGTTTTCCTCTCCTATTTATTAGTGTTTTATACACTGAGAAAAGTGTATTTTATCAGTTACTATCCGTTGGCTTTTAAAAAGTGTATTATAGCCATTAAAAGAAATATTATAACTAGTAAAATCCTCCGTCGTTCAGCATTTGTTTTTGACAGGTTATACGAAACTATAATAAACTCTCCTATTTTAAAAGAATGTTTTATTATGACTAAAAAAAAGGCATTTTTAAT
Organism: Trichopria drosophilae; assembly: GCA_030407085.1. Taxonomy (NCBI): domain Eukaryota; kingdom Metazoa; phylum Arthropoda; class Insecta; order Hymenoptera; family Diapriidae; genus Trichopria; species Trichopria drosophilae. Next base: position 160,742,908 of record CM059583.1, read on the forward strand.
ATTTTAATTTGCTAGATAAATTTCCATAAACAAAAATTGCTTTTAGTTAAAGAGAAAAGGCTAAAATAAACTGACATATCGGTTAGAATAATATAAAATCTTCGTCTTTTAACAGGTAGTAGAAAGATGGCAATCCCTATGCGTAAAATAATAATTTTACGGGGCATAAGAATTCTAATACTGGGTAAAAAACACTTTTCTCAGTGTATTATTAACGAACATTCTTCCACAAGTAGTCACCTGTATTACTCAGCAATGTGAAAATTGTATTTTAATAGCGCAAAATTGAAAATATTATTTTCTACGCAGACGAAGCATGACTATAAATTATTCATCATTAAATAAACAATTGATAATTCTGATGAGGCTATAGTCGTCTGTTAAATGTGTCCCGAAAGGGCGGGTACGCGTGAATAGACCAAAAGAGCTATTCTGCTAGGTGAGAAACTGCAGCTTAATTAATTTATCAGCTTGGTACGATGTCCCAGTAATTCTACTCGGTGTTCATTATATGTAGACGTCCTCCGGGCGCAATTCTACCGCAGACCTTCAGCAATATAGCTTGGACACACGTACACGTCTAAGTACGCGTTAGCTCCGACAAAAAAGTTCGGTAAAAAACATCTCAACCAATAGTGAAGTTCTTGAAAATTGGATTGGTAGAAGTACCCTAGTAATTCCTTCGTTAATAAATTAACGAATTAGCTGACGTACGACTAAGGACACTTTCTAATTTTCGTTAGAAAAGGACTATCTTCATTAATTTACGATCACATATATAACTAGATCGACTACGCGTATGGAATTTACAATTCCATATCATGGTGACCGACGAATATTAAGAATATATCATTTTTCTTGCTCTACTAAAAACTTTTAACTTCTCGTGAATGTGCATATTAGCTACTGATATTATAATCTAACAAATTTAAGTTTAGTTATACTCTCAGTAACTCATTATGATAGTATGCTTATTAGCTTTGTTAATAAGAGATTGAAGATCCTAAAAATTGGGTGAGAGTTTCATTAGTTCCTGACATTAAATACTTCTCAATTTGTACATTTTTTAAAAGCATATTTCACTTCCAGATAGTACACTCATATATAACAGGCCACAGAACTGTAAAATAATAATGTAATAATAGTGTAATAATAATGTAAAATCACTTCCTTTGGTCGAATAAAAATTGTTAATGCCATTTAATGTCAATAAGACAAATTTTATTCTACTCAGCAGGTTCATAAGTGTCCGATAAAAATTTACCAAGTTCGTGCGATCATGCTACCTCTTCCTAATAACAGAATATGTAACCGTAGACGGCCTTACGTCCGTGTGGACGGTTTTCTTTTATCATTTAAACATAGTTAATGTTTTTTAATGTCAATGGGATAAATTTTATTTTGCTGAGCAGATCAATAACGTGTTTAATAACAAATTACCAAGCTCGTCCGACCATGCTACTTATAACAATTCTAATAACAATAAACTCGATCGTCTATGGCCGCTAGATACATACAAGTCACTTTCATTGATCGAATAAAAATTATTAAAGTCATTTAATGTTAACCGGACAAATTTTATCTTATAAAAAAAAAAACGACATCGAAAAACCGAATTAAAAGAAATGCCACAACATACAGAGAATTTCAAGCAGAACAATGACTTCATGACTTCAACTTTTTTAAGAAATAATTAAAAACTGAAAAATAACACCGGCCGTTAATTCATAACTTTTGAATTATATATCACGATATCTCGTGAACTATAAAACGAAACGACTTGTATTTTTTAAAACTATATAGGGGAGAAGGGGGTAAATAGGCCATGTGGGTAAATCGGCCACATGAATTATTTTTCGTATTAGTCAAAGTAAGAATTATGGCGCATACAAATTTGAAATAGTTATATTCAGCATACTTTATATATTCAGTTGGATATTTTTTATTCGCGTTAATGACGAAGAAAAATTCGAGTTTTTGTCATTGCTAAAATCCTTGTCATATTTTCTTTATTTTCTTAAGGTAATTTAACAAAATATACGATTTATTATTTTTTTTCATGTGGTGCGTTTGAAAGCTTTTTTTGTGGAGAAAATTTTGATGTATTGATATTTTTTTTATTTACGCATATTTTCTTTAAAAATGTATTAATAGTAAAAAAAGTGCATGTGGGCCACTTTTCGATGGGGTAAATCGGCCACTATTTTTTTCTAGTTTTTTAACATTATTTTCGATTTTACGTGCGTAAAATGAGATTTCACGAATAGTATTTATTACAAAATCGCTTAATGACGTATTTTATTTTGACTTTCTTCGTAAAATTATTCCTAAAAGCTATTTCTTCGTATTGGTCAAAGTGGGGGGTATGACGCATATAAATTTGAAATAGTTATAGCCGGTATACTGTATTCATTCAATTGAATATCTTTCATTCATGTGTCTGTCGCGGAGCGATTAAGAGTTGTTATTGTATTTATTTGTTGTTATATTTTGTTCCATACGCTGATACTGGTGAGTTTACATATAAAATTGCTTAAAAGATTTATTAATTATAAAACGTGCATATTTTAACTTTTTATTTTCGTGTTTTTTAATCAAGTGGACAAAATGGTGCGAAATTACAAGCGCAAAAGTGCGAAAAACGATCCAGAGGTGTTACGCAATGCTGTGATAGCAGTTCAAAATGGAATGGCGGTTTCTGCTGCTGCTCGAAATTTCGAAGTACCTCGATCAACTTTGCGTCGTCATGTTGGTGTCAATAATGACATTCGATTATCAAAGCATGAAGTAACACAAGCGCATCCTCACACTGAATCAACAACTAGTGATGATGAATCATCTGACAATGTTCCTCCTCTACGTGATGATGAAATTGTCATTCGTGAAAAAGGACGCAATACGGTTAGTTAATTTTGTGTTTGTTATTACCTCCATTTTATAAACATGAAATTCTTTTTTTGTTTTTCACTCTCATTACACGAACTAATATATTTTACTTTTGTGAAATACCTCTCACATAATTAATGGCATTGCAGATTTTTACTCGTGAACAAGAGGAGGCTTTAGAAGAGTATTTACTGCATTCCTCTAATCTTTATTACGGATTGACGCCACAAAACGTGCGATCTCTATCGTTTCAGTTTGGTATAAAAGTGCAGATTACCATGCCGCTTGGTTGGACTGAGAAACAGATAGCTGGACAAGAATGGTTTCGATGTTTCATGAAAAGACACCAAAAACTTTCTGTAAGAACGCCTGAAGCGACTAGCTTGGCTCGTGCTTCAGCTTTTAATCCAACGAATGTCAGACGATTCTTCGACCTTGTTCGTGAAATGGCTTCCAACATTAAATATGAAGCGAATATCATTTATAACATGGATGAAACTGGCATAACGACGGTCCACAAACCCCCACGTGTTGTAAGCCGAAAGGGACAAAAACAAGTCGGATGTGTTACATCGGGTGAAAGAGGGAAACTTGTCACCATGGCACTTGCTGTTTCTGCTTCAGGAATTCGCATTCCACCATTTTTCGTATTTCCAAGAAAAAGATTTTCTCAAGAATTACTTAGCAATGCACCAAGTGGAAGTGCAGGTGCAGCAAATGAAAGTGGATGGATGACAGCAGACATTTACTTGAAGTTCTTGGAACACTTCAAAAAATACTCACGAGCGACACCCGAAAATCCTGTTCTATTATTTGTAGATAATCATGAAAGCCACCGTTCGTTAAAAGCTATTGATTATTGCCGTGATAATGGTATACACGTGATCTCGTTTCCTCCGCACTGTTCGCATCGATTACAGCCACTGGATGTGTCCGTTTTTGGACCCTTTAAACGAGCTCTAAACACACAGTGTGACAACTGGATGCTCATGAATGCTGGACAAACTATTACCTATCAATTATTGCCTCAACTTGCAGGTAGAAGTCTTGAAATTGGCGCTTCCGAATCAAACATTAGAAGCGGATTCCGGAAAACTGGCATCTGGCCACTCGATTCAGACGTTTTCGGTGAAGTAGATTTTTTAGCAAGTACTGTCACGGATAGGCCGCTTCCTTTAGAAGATGCTCTAGAGTCTACAGTTAATGAAGGAGAGCGCTCTAATAGCCCGATTCGGTTCAGTCCTTCCATCGAACGTTCGTCAACGCCTCAACGAAATTTAAGTGAGAACGTTACCACAAATCCACAAGCTGATATAAGCACGTCTACGACAAACACTTCATCGAGTCTTTCATTCCGTGAAGAATTGATGAGTATTCGACCACTTCCTAAAGCTCAACCACGGAAAAAAACTAATCGTGGTAGAAAGTCGCAAAAATCGGCTATATTGACAAGCGATGAATTTCGTGAAAATGTGCAGCAAATGGAAGTGAAAAGAGCTGAAAGTAACGAGAAAAAAGCAGTACCTAAAAAACGCGGACGCCCACCAAAACAGCATTCCAACAAAGTGTTAGCACTTTCGCAACCTAGCTGTAGCACTGGACCACCGATGCGTTATTCTGCGCGTAATAACAGCCGATCATTTCCGAGCTACGCGGAGGAATCAGATTAAATTTGTTAAATTAATATTTAAATATTAATTAAGTTTAATATTTTGTTAAATTTCATACTTTATAATAAACTGTTCGCTTTACAAATTGATACTTTGCATTTCTTTCGAATTTCTGATACCAAATAATTGATTTTTTAAACTAAATAATAATGTGGCCGATTTACCCCATGGGATGGCCGATTTACCCATATGATGGGGCAAATCGGCCATTTTTTACACTTTTTTATATTGAATGCAGCAGAACAATAACGGCTCATATAGTACATATGATCTGAGAAAAAAGTTGCGTTAATTAATAAACTTTCAAGTTAACTATTATACAAATGTGCCGGGCGATTTTGTAAAGTTTTTTTGAGAAAATTCCTTAATATGGCCTATTTACCCCCTTCTCCCCTATGCAATACAGTAAAACAAAAACGAATAGAAGGTTAAACAATTTTAATTTCTTTTTTTTTAATACAAACATATTTAAACACGATGCAATGGTATTTATACTATTTCTAGTCATGGGAAAAACTCAAATTGTGTGGCATTGCAGAGGGAGAGTTTAAGAAATTTTCTGCGAAAACAGAATGTGAAAAAATTTACTCATTTAAAAACTACGAACATTAATTTAGCGCCAGAATTTTGGAGATTGTGTGTCTTTGTTTCTCCATATATACCCGATGTCTCGTGGGATATGCGGGCGTTAACCATGTACAGAGCGCGCAGTCGCAGCAAAATTGCAAACCGTGTGATAGACAAGTGATCTCCGCACTGGGTACTATAATGTATGGTTTTGTCGGTATTGGATATTTTATCTTGGCAGTTATTTACATGCGATACAATATTCTTCATACAGTGATGGGAAAAAGTTTCGGAACGGTTAAATATCTCAGCGGGAGTGCATTTTCGGGGAAAATGTTTCAGACAAAAGTTTAAGGATTTTCCCCTGGCTATTTAATGATACCAGTGAAATTGACATTGAACGTTACCTTGAAAGTTTTTTTTAAATGGGAACCACAATTTTTTTCATGGATTCTGAAAGAGCGGAAAATGTTACGTCCGAATGTGATATAGTCGATTTTTCCGGCAAGGTCATTTCCAGGTCAAACTTAAAGCTCTCGGAATTACGAATTAATATTCAGCGGGAGTGCATTTTCGGGTAAATTGTTTTAGACAAAAGTTTGAGGATTTTTCTCTGGCTATTTAATTGTACCAGTGAATTTGACCTTGTTCATCTTGAAGGTCAAGTTCAATTTTCCAAATGGGAACCACTATTTTTTTCCGCGAATTTGGAAAGTGGGGAAAATTAAACGTTCAGGCCATAACCTTGAATATACCTTGAAGTCAGAGTCAAGGTCATTTCAAGGTGAATATCTCATAAATTTCTGTATGACAATAATATCTCAACGATGATATGGGAACCATTATTTTTAGAGCGGAAAGCCTGACGTTAGAACTCACCATGACCATACCCTTTAATTTAATGACAAAGTCATTTCAAGGTGAATGTTCGAAAATTTCAAGTATAGCAATAGTAACATAGCGAGCTTTTAATTGCAATTACAAACATCCAACAATATGTATGTATATTCAGTCTTTTCTAACAATACCGTCGGCATTAGCATTAACCGAGATGTACCGCGTGGAGGTTGCACGATCGGGTTCTCATCTCATCGGGGTGCTTTGTTCTGAAGATTCCCTTGCCGTCACCTCTGTGCGTGTGTGCGTGCGCGTGTGCGTGCGTGCGTGCTCTATAGAGTTGGGAGAGATTCATAGGCAAGACTCTACTGCGGGAGCAAAATAGCACATTCTCTCCCTAGGGAGCAAAATAAGTTTCTCTCGCTCTATTCCCAAAATACTCTTTATGTTACACTGTGTTTTAATAATATTTTTCGACACTAGTGCGTAAAATACGATTTTACGAACCGTTTTTAACATGCGATTAGATAGGCACACTCTCGTATAAGAAAATAGTGCAATAAGGGAGTGTTTGTAGACTCGTACGAAATGCCGCTCTCGATTCGCTCGGGCGTCTAAATCGTGCCGTCGCCGAACGCCTATTTTGCTCCCTAGTTGCACAATCGACTATTACACCGATGCTTTTTTTTCCGGCAGAGAAAGCTATGTTTCCATAGAGCCAGCAGAGGAAATGTGATATATGTAAAAACGCATTTAAAGTCATAATTTGAATCTTTTTTCTACGTAGTATTTTAAGGCTCATTTTTCGTTTCTTTTCTCTACAACTCGCCATAACAAAACAAATTTTCAAAATTAATATTGCTTTTTATTGAATTTACCATATTGTGAGAACAATAATGCTAACGAAAAACCATTATCATCGTTCGACACCAATTAATCTATTTTGTATTTTTGATAAAACACGTTACAAGGTTTCAAGAATGAGCCTTAAATTTTCTCTGCGTTAGCGCATTTAATCATAAATTTTCGCGATTTACGAAATTTTCCCTTTACGCCCTTCGCAGGGATTCGGAGATATTTAGTCGGTCTCAGAGGATATCGGGAGCCTTAAATGCGTTTAAATTCGTGCCGTGGCACATATTTGTCCGTTTTCTAGCAGGGACCTTCCAGCAATTTATACATGCGATATCGTCGAGAACATTTAAGACTCATTTGAGATCTTGATATATCGCTGTTGCAAATTTGGGGCTCGGTCATTTTTTTTCAAATATCCATCGGTTCTTCCACCTTTACCGTAAAGCTTCGACAAAATTTCAGTGTTTCTTTTGGAACAAAATTAAGATATAAAATATAAAAAATGGAACCTGACTTAAACTTCGGGTAGTTCTCTCCATAGAAAAATTTCGAAAAAATTTGAGAATACTTCTTTTGCAACCAAAAGAAGATTTCAAAAATAAAAAATGAAACCTAACTTAAATTACAGCTTTTACAGTGCTTTTATGATGGCCCCCTCTACTTTCGGTAGTTCTCTCCACAGAAAAATTTCGAAAAAATTTGGGAATTTTTCTTTTGCGAACAGAACAAGATTTTAAAAATAAAAAGTGAAACGTAACCTAAACTATCTTTTACAGCGCCATCAATTATGGGACGATTTCCGGAGAGTAACGAAATATCCTATATTTAGGTAATACAAGAGGCAAGGTGGGAACTTTTGTTCTTTGACTTTTTTACAGTTTATTCTCGATTTACTACCTCATGGTCCAGTCCTTTTGGAGATGCACGAAATTCAGTTACGCGTGTTTTCGAAATAACTTCGTATCGCCCGCTGGCGTACTCGCTGTAGAGTTGTGAAACACTGTTTCACATGTTTTAAACATAATTCGACCTAAGCCCGAACTTCAGAATGTAGCAAAACTCGCAGTATAACATTACAAATTTCCATGAAGAATATTGATATCTGCCGACTGATACGTGATATAAAAAAGATATATTTTTTTAATCATGCTCTTATGTTTGAAGTTTTCTTTTTAAATGATACAGAACCTGAGGATGATGAGACATATATTGAGTTATCCGAGACGAAATATGTTCGTAATCGTATAAGAATATGAATTTCTTCAAACTCCACCAGCTTATTTCTCTCAGACAGAATACAATGGATACCTATTTCTATTATTATATCTTATGTACATGGAAAAAAGCTATATCTGTACTGTGGGCTATCTTCATCAGGAAAGATGCTGGTCTCTTCCTCAATAAATTATTATACCTTCATATTATTTTCTAAGTTAACTAGTATAGCATGGGCTTGGTTCATTATGTGCCTCTACAAGACTGCATACTCTGGTTACTTGAAAATATGTCTCCTTACCGATCGATCTCTTGAGCCTAACCGTAAAAATTTTATTTAAAGTCTCAGTTAAAAAAAGAGTCGGTATTTACAAATTAAGTTATTGTGTCAAGCTAGTGTTTATAAATGATCAGAACAGCAGTTTTTAGATTGGAAAATTTCCGATTGTCATGCAAAATAGTAGCAGAAATAAAATGGGGGTGATCTTGAAAGTGTTGCTTTCCTTGTGGGTTTCGCTATATCTATAATAATGTCACAGTAGACATATTTAAACAAAATGAATGTTTTACTATTAGACACTAACACCTATGAAACTAGTAGTCATGAATATACAGCAACAACTGAAAAGAAAGTAAACGATTTCGTTAAAAAACTTCAAACAAAAAAATGTATTAATGAAGAGTTAGCAAAAAAATTAAAAACATACAATTCAACTGTATCAAAAGCATATGGATTACCAAAAATACACAAAGAAAACAATCCGCTAAGAGTCATTATTTCTACAGTAAACTCTCCCACATATAAATTAGCATCTTTTTATACAGAAATTTTGTCAAATCTCATCCAAACAATACCTAGGAGAGTAAAAGATAGTTGGGAATTACATGAAAAAATAAAAAACTTTAAATTACCAGAAAATCATACTTTAATATCACTTGATGTAGTATCATTATTTACAAATGTTTCTACAGACATAGTAAAATTAATTCTCAAAAATAAATGGAATGAAATTAAACAATATACCAGTATACCTCAATTAGAATTTTTTGAAGGATTAGATATTATATTCAAAAATATGTATTTTCAATTTCAAAATAAGCATTATAAACAAAAATATGGTGTACCAATGGGATCACCAATTTCACCCATAGTAGCAGATTTTTTAATGGATCTAATAGAAAATATACTAATTCAAAAATTACCTTGTAAAATTCCGTTTTATTTCAGATATGTAGATGACATTCTTACAGCTATTCCTAATAAATTTTTAAATGACATTTTACCAATTTTTAATAGTTTAAACAAAATTAAAGGTTTTCAAAACAGAATTAAGTTTACTATGGAATTAGAAAACAATAAAAAAATTAGCTTTTTAGACTTACTTATTATAAATGAAAAAAATACTCTAATAACAGATTGGTATCACAAAAATACATTTTCAGGTCGTTATCTTAATTTTCACTCAAATCACCCGTTACATTATAAAATAGGAGTTGCATATGGAATAATAGATAGAGCCATAAAACTATCACATTACAAATTCAGAGAAAAAAATTTAAAAATAGTTAGACAATTATTACAAAAAAATGGTTATCCTATACATATTATTAATGAATGTTTTAAAAAAAGAGTGTATAAATTGTACAACACTCTCAACAATACATCAAATGATAAAAAATATATAAAAACTATAAGTATCCCATACGTCAAGAACATATCTGAAAACATAAGAAGTAATTTTAGAAATAAAGACATTAGAGTTGTTTTTAAACCAACTAATTTAAATATTGGCAGTATAAAACCTTTTAAAGACAAACCAGACACTTTACATCAAAAAGAAGTTATCTATGAAATTAAATGTAATGATTGTGAAAGCGTTTACATCGGAGAAACAGGCAGACTCTTAAAAAATAGAATAACTGAACATAAACATAACATTTATTTAGATGAAGATAAATATACAGGATTAACGATTCACCGCATAAATACAGGACATACTTTTGATTATAAAAATGTCAAAATTTTAGCAATAGAACGTAATAAACATAAAAGAAAACATATCGAAAACTTTTTTATAAAGAAAAATAAAAAATCAGTTAATATCCGTTTCGAAAAATCAAACCTCCCCGATGTTTACTTACCATTACTTCAAGTTCAAATATGACAACAATGTAAATAAATAAAAACGGTAACTTATTGTATACGAAATAGAATGTAATCTGAAGAACTTTTCAGTTTCATTTAACACGTCATAAAGTTTTAAGTCAGTGCAAAAATCATAATTTTATATTTTTTATATTTTTATTGTTGTGCTTACTGAGTTTTTACAAAAACTCATAAGATTTTTTACTTTTTTCAGTTTTATCAATTTGACGTTTTTTATTATGGACTACGAAAACTTATTTTTAAATTCAGTGATAAGTTCACTACAAAATGAAGGTAAGCAGAAACAATAAACTTTTCACAAAATTAATAAAAAATTATTTAAACAAAATTTTTGTTTTATTATTAAAAATGTAATTGAAAAGTTCATCAGAAAGTTTTTATATAACTATTTTTTGTATTTATATTTTTAGAAATAAATTTCTGAAGAGGGCTTCAAAACAGAGCCGAAACGTTAAAACAATATAGTTAATTATTACACCTAGTCATTCTGACATTATACAAGAAAATTAAAACTAAGAAAATTTCACTTATGAAAGGGTCAGATAAGAAAATCAACATAATTTATTCGCTATATTTGTTTACAACAACTACATACTCGTATATTGCTAAATGAAATTTACGTTGTACCATAAATACTTTCATATCAAGCATTTCATTATCTATAAACTTGCTGCCCAAGAGTTGCGGCTACATTTCAATATCTATGGGGCATTCTTTGTGAAAAAAGCCACCCCACCTGTCTAAAAATCAGAAACACCTACTTAGGTCTATTTGGGCTCAAATTGTAGCTTAGAGTGTGTAGTTTCAAAAAATCACCGGTACTTTCCGAAAAACAAAATGGCATGTTGCAATATGGCGCCCGGAATGCGTGAAGCAGGAACCGACATTATGTATTTCGGTAAAAATTCATTCACAAGAACAAAGAAAACATTTTTTTTTATGCATATCGTACATTATTGTGTGCACTTTGCATACGTATATTACACATTCAGAAATTCAATATGTCCGATTCAATATGGCGGACGGAATTTAAAATTTATCATTTTAATTAGAAAAATACTCGGTCTTATAGTAAATTAAATTAGAAAAAGAAAACCTCTACTGCAATTTCTCGAAATAGTGCATGTTTCTCGTGACAATAATTTATGAACAGATACAATTTCACTGTTACCGCATCACGAACTACCGCCGGCGTTTGAATTACCCGAGATGCACCACGTGGAGGTCGCACGGTCGGGTTTACATCTCTTCGGGGTGCTTTGTTCAGGTGGTTCCCCTTGCCGTCACCTGTGTCTGTGTGCGTGTGCAAACGCGCATCTGTGTGTATGTGTGTGTGTGTGTGTGTGTGTGTGTGTGTGTCTATGTGTGAGAGCGCGTGCGCTTTTGCGTGTGAGTCACACTAGAGATCAGGACCCCGTGGCTCGTCATGTCCACGGTATTTATTAACTCCAAACCCTCTCTAGTGTGTGCGTGTGTGTGTATGTGTGCGTGTGTGTATGTGCGTGCGTGCGTGCGCGCGCGCGTGTGTGTGTATGTGTGTGTGTGTGTGTGTGTGTGCGCGCGCGCGCGCGCGTGTGTGTGTATGTGTGTGCGTGCGTGCGTGCGCGCGCGTGTTTGTGTATGTATGTGTGTGTGTGTGTGTGTGTGTGTGTGTGTTTGTGCGCGCGCGCGTGTGTGTGTGGGTGTGTGCGTGTATGTGTGTAATTGAAAGAATAAGGACCCATCGTTCGTCATTTGTAATTGTACAATCGACGACAGAAACCGGCGCTAAGTGTAGCCACATATTCACCCTCGCCGTGCAAAAGCATTTCTATCAAGTACATAAGAATTTCGCATACAGGGTGATCGAAAAGTCCCGGAACAGCAAAATATCTCAGCGGGAGTGCATTTTCGGGGAAAATGTTTTAGACAAAAGTTTAAGGATTTTTCCCTGGCTATTTAATGGCGATATTGAATTTGACCTTGAAGGTTATTTCAAGGTCAAGTTAAATTTTTTAAATGGGAACCCTTATTTTTTTTGACGGATTCGGAGAGAGCACAAAATTTTACGTCCAAATATGCTATGGCCGTTTTTTTCGGCAATGTCATTTCAAGGCCAAACTTAAAACTCCCGGAACAGCGAATTAACTCAGCAAGAGGTCATTTTCGGGTAAAATGTTTCAGACAAAAGTTTCAGGATTTTTTCCGGGATATTTAATGCTAGCATAAAATTTGACCTTGAAAATTACCTTGAAGATTATTCTCAGGTCAAGATTATTTTTTTTTTTAATTGGAACCCGTTTCATTTTCTTAACGAAGTTATGAGGATCTTCCGGTATTGAGAGTGGTTAAATTCATTTTGTTCAGTCGATGCTATTACTGGACGATCTGCTCTAGGGAGATCCTTTACAGTGCCGTAAACTTCGAAACAATTTATTGTTCTGCCAAAAGTCGATTTAGGAATCAGTTCCTGTCCCTCGCTTGTCCTCTAATTTTGTAAATAGAATAATAAACTGTTTAAAAAAAGTGTATACATACATCTTACGCAACACTTGTGCAAAGTGAACTTGGGCGCGCGAACAGCGACAGAGAGCACGAGTCACCAGCGAAGTAAATAAACAACATACATTCACATTGAATTTATACATACGTGTACAGTCTTATAAGGTTACATTTTGGTCTTAACTTTATCGTTTTGTGAGATACATGGATTTCCTATCTAAACGCCTTTCCTATCTAAACGTATTAAGCATCATTTCAGTAACAAAATACATACGTATATTTCGTACAAAGAGCAATGGCTGCGCTAAGTGAACGAGAAAGAATAACCATTCTCATGATGAGAGGCTGGGGTGATAACCAGCGATCTTTAGAGAATGTGCGAACCTTATTTAACGCATCATTTAGAGAGGGACGAGAACCGATTTCTAAATCTACTGTTAGCAGAACAATAAATCGTTTTGAAGTTCACGGTACAGTGAAGGATCTCCCAAGAGCAGGTCGTCCAGTAACAGCATCAACTGAAGAAAATGAGTTGAATGTCGCGCTGTCAATAACGGAAGATCCTCATACTTCCATCAGGAAAGTTAAACAGCAGCACGACTTATGTTACGGTACAGTACAACGGATCTTAACTAAAAACTTAAAATTTCACCCATACAAAGTTAGACTCGTACAACAATTGAATGAAGACGATCCTGATAGACGCCTACAGTTTGCGGAATTAATGATGAATCGAATAGATGCTGATGCCGGTTTCTTGAATCGCATAGTATTTTCTGATGAAGCTACATTCTTCTTAAATGGGGCAATCAATAGACATAACATGTCTTATTGGAGTGAAACCAATCCTAATTGGATGGTCGATAGTCGTTCTACTCAATATCCTGAAAAAGTAAACGTATGGGCAGGTATTATAAACAATGCGGTAGTTGGGCCCTTCTTCATCGAGGGTACCCTTACTGGTCAAAAATACCACGATATGTTGAGGGACGACATCATCCCTGCTATTCAGGTTATTGTAGGCGAGGATTTCGATCAGACTTGGTTTCAGCAAGATGGTGCAGCACCCCATTATGCAACAGATGTTCGCAATTATTTGAGTGATGTATTCGCAGAACGGTGGATAGGTCGAAGGGGTGTAATAGAATGGCCACCAAGATCTCCGGATCTTATGCCCCTTGACTATTTTCTATGGGGTTATCTCAAAGATAGAGTGTATCGAACGAAACCGGTGAATATTGAGGAAGTAAAACAACGAATACGGGATGAGATCGCGGCTATAGAACCAGATATGATTAAAAAAGTCGTATCGACTTTTTATAATCGCTTGGGATATTGCCAAGAAGTTCATGGCAATCACTTTGAGCATAAGCTTTAGTAAGATACATAATTTCATCAAAATCTTAGTATACCCATCTTGCCTTAACTGTCTGGGGACACCCACACACACACACACGCACACGCACACGCATACGCACACGCACACGCACAGGTGACGGCGAGGGGAACCACCTGAACAAAGCACCCCGAAGAGGTGTAAACCCGACCGTGCTACCTCCACGGATATTATCGGATGTAAAAAAAAATGTATATTTTTATCCGGGAACAATGATAATACATTGCACTCTGGAAACTCTGGAAACATTACGAAAATAAAACGGGGTTCCAATTAAAAAAAAATAGTCTTGAGCTTAGAATAAGCCTCAAGGTAATTTTCAAGGTTAAATTCAATGGTGCCTCTTGCTGAGTTAATTCGCTGTTCCGGGAGTTTTAAGTTTGGCCTTGAAATGACATTGCCGAAAAAAACGGCCATAGCATATTTGGACGTAAAATTTTGTGCTCTCTCCGAATCCGTGAAAAAAAATAGCAGTTTCCATTAAAAAAAACAAACTTGACCTTGAAATAACCTTCAAGGTCATGTTCAAGGTAAAATTCTGTGCTACCATTAAATATCCCAGGAAAAATCCTTAAACTTTTGTCTGAAACAATTTCCAAAGAAATGCACACCCTCTGAGATATTTCGCCGTTACGGGAGTTTTAAGTTTCACCTTGAAATGACCTTGCCGGAAAAATCGATCATATCATACTCGGACGTAGAATTTCCCGCTCTTTCAGAATCCATGAAAAAAAATAGGGGTTCCCATTTAAAAAAATTAACTTGACCTTGAAATAACCTTCACGGTCATGTTCAAGGTCAAATTCAATATCGCCATTAAATAGCCAGGGAAAAATCCTGAAACTTTTGTCTGAAACATTTTCCTCGAAAATGCACTCCCGCTGAGATATTTTGCTATTCCGGGACTTTTGGATCACCCTGTATATGCATATTATTAAGCATGTGCTGTCGATATGCGGAATACTACTTTTTGTGA
This sequence comes from Trichopria drosophilae, assembly GCA_030407085.1. Classification (NCBI taxonomy): domain Eukaryota; kingdom Metazoa; phylum Arthropoda; class Insecta; order Hymenoptera; family Diapriidae; genus Trichopria; species Trichopria drosophilae. Next base: position 160,757,958 of record CM059583.1, read on the forward strand.
TCGTAACCGTTAGAGAATCAATATTCATCTTTCCCTTGCATTGTTTCCGTATTGTGATTTTCTAGTAGTGCATCTACGCAAATTCTAGAAGTCTTAATCTTAAAATATCAGTTCCCGCAAAATTTGACCGTTATGTCGAAGATTCATACAGATAGATGCATCAATCCTTATGCGGATAATGGTGTACCGTCGCACATAGGTAAAAATCTTACAAAAATTTCAGCTACACTTCTTCAACAATACCCGCATTTACCAAAAAATGCTAGAGTATGTAACGATTGCAGATTAAAGCGTTCATTAAAACGATCTAGTACTCGTATGCCTACAGATGATTCGTTCGTTAGTAATAGTATGGAATGTGATGATGATCCAAGTGAAGTCCGTTCCAACGAACCAAATTTGTCTTTGGATAGCAATGATAAATCGTCTCCTTCGCGATTACGTGAATTTGATGATTTTTTACATGGATTGAAAGATAAATTTGCTACTTTGGAAGGTAATGATCCTAAAAAGCTTCAAATTCTAACACTTGCACCAGAATCTTGGAGTATAAGAAGAATTGCAAAAGAGTTTGGTACGTCGAGAGTGTTGGCTAAAAAATCTAAAGTACTAAGACAAAGCAATGGAGTTTTGCCTGATATCAAACCAAGGGCTGCTAACACTATATCAGAGTCAACAGTCTCAAAAATTATTGATATATATATAATGACGATAGTGTTAGTAGAATGATGCCCGGGCGAAAGGATACTATATCGGTTAATGTTGATGGCAAACGTATAAAATTGCAGAAACGTCTTTTGCTAATGGAACTCAAGGAATTGCATACATTATACAAAAAATCATATCCTGACAATCCTGTCAGTTTCAGTTCATTTGCAAAACATCGCCCACAAAACTGTATACTACCTGGAGCAAAAGGAACGCATACAGTATGTGTATGTACAATACACCAAAATTGCAAGTTAATGCTGGATGCAAGTAACATTAAAACATTAACAGCATCATCTGAAAATCCAATTCGTGATTATCATGACTGTTTGGAGTCAATTATTTGCAAGTCTCCAACGCCGAAATGCTTCTTAAATGAATGTCAATTGTGTCCAGATATTTCTGTATTTGACATAAGATTACGTGAAATTTTATCTACAGCTTCTGTTGGTCGAGTTCATTATAGTACATGGTCAGGAACTGATAGGTCGACTTTAGAAACAGTAACAGCAGATATTTCTGATTTTGTAGATGAATTCTGTAAACGACTATTGATCCTTAAACCCCATTCGTTTATTGCCAAGCAGCAATCATAATTCATTTCTACGAAAAAACAGACTTTACAAACTGGAGAGATACTGGTTATGTTCGATTTTTCCGAAAATTATTCATACGTTGCTCAAGATGCTTCTCAGGCATTTCATTTTAATAATGAGCAATGTACGATATTTCCTGTTATATATTATTATAATGAAAAGTCTGATCTAAAACATAGAAGTTGTATATTTCTATCAAACAGTACTAAGCATGACACGGCCGCTGTTTACACAGTCCAAAAGCAGCTGATTCCAGAAATATGTAAAAATGTCAGAAATGTGAAGAAGTTGATATACGTAACCGACGGTGCAAAACAGCACTTTAAAAATAAATATCAAATTGCCAATTTGATTAACCACAAAGAAGATTTCGGTGTGGATGCGGACTGGCACTACTGCGCCACGGCACATGGTAAAAGTTGCTACGATGGCCTTGGAGCAATATTCAAGAGAGATGCTTACAAAGCTAGCCTCATGGCCAAGCCATGTGAGGCAATTTTGTCGCCAACATCTCTGTACAATTGGGTAAAAAGACATTTTAAAAATATTCGCATTTTTTATTTCAGTAAAGTTGACCACGACAAGTCTGCTAGACATTTAAATCGACGATTTGAAAAAGCGGTAGCCGTACCACAAATATTGAAGAATCACGCATTCATATCCCAACAATCGAAAACAATATTAGTGAAACGATACTCAAATGCCATTACAGGAGTACAATTTCCATTAAAATGAATTAAATTATTCTGTTGTTTGTGCTCTCTGCGACATTGTTTTCTCCGTCATTAAATAATTAACCGGTCGCGCCTTAATCGCACACCATCACACACACACACACACACACACACTGGAGAGGGTTTGGAGTCAATAAATACCGTGGACATGACGAGCCATGGGGTCCTGATCTCTAGTGTGACTCACACGCAAAAGCGCACGCGCTCTCACACATAGACACACACACACACACGCGCGCACGCACGCACGCACACACACACACACACACACACACACACACAGATGCGCGTTTGCACACGCACACAGACACAGGTGACGGCAAGGGGAACCACCTGAACAAAGCACCCCGAAGAGATGTAAACCCGACCGTGCGACCTCCACGTGGTGCATCTCGGGTAATTCAAACGCCGGCGGTAGTTCGTGATGCGGTAACAGTGAAATTGTATCTGTTCATAAATTATTGTCACGAGAAACATGCATAATTTCGAGAAATTGCAGTAGAGGTTTTCTTTTTCTAATTTAATTTACTATAAGACCGAGTATTTTTCTAATTAAAATGATAAATTTTAAATTCCGTCCGCCATATTGAATCGGACATATTGAATTTCTGAATGTGTAATATACGTATGCAAAGTGCACACAATAATGTACGATATGCATAAAAAAAAATGTTTTCTTTGTTCTTGTGAATGAATTTTTACCGAAATACATAATGTCGGTTCCTGCTTCACGCATTCCGGGCGCCATATTGCAACATGCCATTTTGTTTTTCGGAAAGTACCGGTGATTTTTTGAAACTACACACTCTAAGCTACAATTTGAGCCCAAATAGACCTAAGTAGGTGTTTCTGATTTTTAGACAGGTGGGGTGGCTTTTTTCACAAAGAATGCCCCCTATATATCTAAACTATGACAGGCGCTTCATTCTGGAATATACATTACCTTTAATATACATTACGACACCCAGAATAATCAAAAGAAGCACCGAATCCGGATTACCTTAAAATCAAAACCTTTAATTCAATTTTCTTTACTTTAATATTTATTACTTATATATGTAATATAAACTAAGATAATAAGTCTACTACATTGGAAAAATGGGTAAATAGGGTTATTATTTCAACAGTACAATGTAGACCAAACAACTTTCGTAGTTTTTGTCGAACTATTTCAGTAGTATCACCACCTATAAAACAGGTTTATCCGCATTTTACTACTTAAGTAGTAGCCCCAACCTGCTATATGTTTACTATGTATCTAATTAGCCAGTTTCATTTATTTGCGCGTACCAATTAATCGGCTGCTCATACTGAATTTTAACATTACTACATAAAGCCTGTCGGTATTCTTGATGCTGCTGTTCGTTTTGATTTTTATGTGTTCTGATAAAACGATCTGAAAAATATATTTTTTGAAAAGACGACATATATGTATTGAAGTTTTATTAACACTACATGTTGTTTAATAAATGAAATATGAGCTACGGTTATTCTTCATACTCCTTCATACTCCTCTTCATATGCTATACATGTGCAACCAGAGTGAATGTAATATTTCCCTGGGCGATGCTACGAACAATACATCGAGCTGACGTATTAATTATTCTTAACGAGTAGACGGCATTGAAGCTAAGCTGACTAGTGTTTCTTTTTTCTGCACAATGAAGGAATAACACGAGCAATATTTCATATTAATCCCCACTCCCAGTTTTTGCAGTTACCAGAATTTAATAATGAAGTGCATAAAAAAAGTGACATCTGATGGAATAGACGCAATAGTGATGTACGGGAAACTGTCAATAACATCGCGAAAAGCACATCGAATCGAGGGTGAATTTTAACGAGCCCCTCGACGAACCTATTAATCCCGTTGCTCTTCTGAAATCTCGTTAAAACTTATCGTGCGAAAGTTACGCGGATCGTTACTTTGTCGTGTCTTCGTTTACTCGACAATTCCGATTCGAATAATTAGCGTAAAAGGAAGGTCAGCTGTCGTGGGAATGTCATTATCTCAGAAGCCGGCTGTGGAAGCAAATGCGCCGAAGGACGTCGACGGTGGAAGTAATCGTCGATTTATTTAATTTTTTCTTTTAATGAAAGATAATTCACCAGAAACGAAATCTATAAAAAAGAACCGAGTGATGAATAATGGAAGATTGTTTAGCACATTTCTGTCGAGAAAATATGGCATTTTAAAATGTATTATTTCAGTAATACGCCTTTCCACCGTAGCCTTTTTTCGACAAAATAAAAGGAGTTCCAAAATATTTTATGGGCTAAATCAAAATCATACGGTGAGAAAATATCGAATTTTGAATGTCATAGTAGATTTCAAGTAAATGTGTTCAGTGGGTGACTTCTTCGTGTACTATTTAAAAGTATAACTTGCCATACAACTTTGCTTTATTTAAGAATAATGTATAGTAATGTAATTCTTAAAGATCCGCGAAAAATCTTTTTTTCAGCAATCTTCTTTGCCTCTTACCATGAAATAAAGGTTTACTTTACTAACTTAAGAAATAAATAATAAATTGCGGTTCCTCTTCGTATCTGGAAAATGATCGAAAACCTGCCAATGTTCAAACCTGACACGGCATTCAGTGGATCACGCACTGAAAGTGATCATTAACTGACACCATTTCTAAATCAAAACAACATGGCAGGGCTTTTAACTATTGAACTTGCTGCTGCTAAGACAAGCTACAGTATTAGATCACACAGTTAATGATATGGCACAATTCAATTTTTTTAGCAATTGTTTGCTAAAAATTTGTTACCATGGCTCGGGCCCATTTTCGAGTATACATTCTTAGTCCATAATAAATAGACAACAAGATTAATCAAGACTTTAATATTAAGAACGTCATTTCCGCGGATCTTTAGGACTGAAATAATTAATTTGATTTTAATTAGAGATTCCTCCCATATAGATTCTTTATCTTCTGCTACAGTATAAGATAAGGTAAAAGTTGACACATTTTGTACTAACAATATTCTTGGTCATAGTGAGTTTAAAATTGGATATAATTGTTTTATATCTCCAATTTGTGCCCGGAGTTTAACAAAAATATTTTTTAATATAAAACGTGTTATGGCGTGAATGTTAAACCTTTTAAGAGCCTTAAAATCCTACGGTGGCAAAATATCGAATTTTCAATCTAATAGTAAGATTCATGGTGTTGTAAAAATGATTTTATGTTACTGCGTGTGAAAAATGCAGTTTTTCACATTCTTGACTTTTTTCAGACGCATTTTTCCCACGCTTGTAACATAAACTATCGTACGGGACATGTGGAAAAATGTTTTTTGTGCGAATATGAATGACATCCTCGCCTTCGGCTCGGCCTGCAACTCTCACATTTGCAGAAAAAACTTTTTCCCACTTGTATCGTAATATACTATTACTTCATTAGTTTGCTGACGATCATTTGCTTGACTTTGGGAAATGGTTAAAAAATCTCGTTCGTCGCAAAAATTTGTAAAAAAAATCTCTTATTTTTTCTATCGAAAATAATCGAATATGTTTGTAGAATTTTGAAAATGATTGGGTTAAAAAGAATATTTCTTTGTTTCAATTTTATATAAATAGTAATTAAATAGCAAACATTCATTCCTTGTATTTTTGTGTACAATAAACGGTTTTGGAGTTATTACCTTTCTTTTTGTCATAACATTTAGAAATCATATCTCGGAAATGTTGGATAGGGGAGGCGTGGGGTGTACCGCTCACCTAAGGAAAGTATCGCTTTTAATAAATGCATAAATAATTTTAGATTTGTTTAACGATTGAAATCGATTCTATAAAGCCCCGACAGTAATATACAAGAAGATCTGAATGTTTACTAACGCTAAACGTATTGAATTATAGAATTTAATAAATATCAAAGATCCAACAGTATCTCCTGTCAATGTGGGTAATACCGCTCACTAAATTTAAGTTGTTAAACTTATTCATATACACTTAGAAACAATGTAATGAAAATGTAATGAAGATGTAATGAAGAAATATCAGTACAGGCAATGAAAATGATAAAGAAGAATGGATTCAAATTAATGATTCATAAATAATGAATGTACCTAACCTATGAAATTCAATGATATTATAAATCAATTTGTTGTTAACTCACTTGTGTACATTCAATGTATATGATTAATTACAAGAAGTTCCATTTCAAATATCCATTATTTTAGTACTTTCTGTACATTTATTTGATCAACAATATGTGAAATATGCCATAAACTCTGTGAGCGGTGTTACCCACTAACGCGCCGCGTTGAAAAGTAATGAATAATTAAAAGTCAATGTTGTTTTTAGTAGTTTACCAAATACCATTTGGTAATTAACAGTACAACAATTCTATTTGTTCATATTTTTTCCCATTGGGTACTAGTAAAAAGATGGAAAACCGTATATTGTAAAGACCAATTCTTATCGTATTTATGTCAACTACGTTACAAAACTTTCCAATTTTTTTTTAATCAACTTTTAGCAATAAACTATGTAAATTTTTTTTTGAAATTAGATTTTGACATAAAGTTCTTTAGTAAAAAAATATAAAAAATAATTTTAACTTAACGGAAGGTTGAGAAATATGAGTGAGCGGAATTACCCACTGAGCGGTACAACCCCCGCCTCCCCTATTATATTCAAATAAAAATACGTATATTTTTTTTCATCAACAACGATAAAAACCCATTTTTATAAAATGATATATATTAAGGCGGTGCATTTAATATTAGTGGAACAAATAATGTTATGAATATGTTTACTGTCTTGATCATTTGGTTTACAGAATGCCGGAAATGTATGGAAACTGACAAAATCAAATCTTATTTGACATTGATATTTTTTAATAACAAAATAAATGAGAGGGATAATATTAAATGTTTTATTAATACATATATCTTTGTTTAATTGATTAGGAAACACGACAACGATATTTAATACCTTTACAATTTTTTTTATTGATGTTTCAAAAATAATCTGTTAATTTATTAAACTGAGTCGATCAGGAAAAGGTCGATTGCACTGAAAGAAATCGTATGTAGATTTTACCTAAGTTGGTCAAGTAAAATCTGCCGAACTGAAAACTAAGTAAAATTTGCCGAACTTGTTCAGCACATATTACTTAACTACTTATGTAATAGTTCCTGAAATTCTATTAAGTAGATATTGCTGAAAAACTAATAATATATAAGAAAGTAATAATTACTTGACTATCTTTTTATATGAAATCAGTGATTTTCTACTGCAAATATATAAAGATATAGACATAGTATATAATAATAAAAGGTGGGTTTGAAATTATATATAATAGTTATTTTCGTACGGTGGGCGTAAAGTAGCACTAAACGTGCCCGAGGGACGGCGAAGCCGGCCCGAGGGTACTATGCGATCGCCTTGAGGGCGGAAAGTATTACGCCCCACGTGCGAACATTATTTTTCGTCATAGTAGGCGGAAAGACGCGATCAACATTGGAGAGTGATTGGGCGGAGGGTGGCGGCTGATGGACGGAGAATGGGGGGGTTCGGGGGGGGCGAAGCCCCCCGATATGGGAATAATTCTGAGTTTAAAGAAATATCTGCGATCAATGATTTAAATAGTTAAATATTAAATAATATAAGCATTCCTATTATTTGAAATGTTAATTTTTTAACAACAATTAATAATTAATGTAATATTATATTTAAATTATGTAGAGAAAGCAATTCTGTAATTTATTAGAATTAAAATAATAATCGTTATTTGTTTTTTTCTTTATTTCTTTTTTTCTTTATTTCTTTTTTTTCATCCTGTGAATTTCTACAGAATATATGACTGCGATGGGGTACAAGGTGGGAAAGGGGGGAGGTAAACTATGAAATAAAAATGAAAATCAGAAGATATGTTTTAATGATCTATTTTATTGTTTTTTAGTATCAACTACACAGAATACATTCGAAGTAACTATAATGTTTAAAACAAGAAATAAACTTTTCTTTGAATTAGAGAATATTTTTAACATACCTAGTATTGAAAATAACTTTTTTTTTTATGAAATAGATAAATTATAATTATATTTACTTTCATTGAAACTCGTAAACTTTAATAAATACAGTTTATATAGTAAATAAATTTAAATTCATGTTTTTAATTGACATTAATATTGAGCGTGATTGTTTTTGAATCATTATTATGTACAGTAGAGTTGTTTACATTACTGTTTGTTTGTTTGTATCGTCTTTGCTTGTTTACTAGAGGTTCCGACCGAGTTTGCAATGCAATTCGCAATTTTTCTTTTCCTTGCGGCAGAATCGTCTATGTAACCCTCGGCAACGCTGGTGGGCTTCCACCCACCATGTTTTTTTAAATCGGTAATGTTCGTCCCTGCATCTGCGAGTATTGTTGCAGATGAACGTCGATAACTATGCCCTGTGTATTTACTAGCGTCGGGTAATTTTAACCATTCGGCAATTTTTTTTGGGATGCTACCTATGGTGTTTTTACCAATTGCTTGTCGGATGCATTTACCTTTCCGATAAGCGATGAGGAAGTTTTCAATTTCTAGATTTTCCGGTCTTAAGTTGATGTACTTTTCCAGAATATCGTTAAATTGAGAATCAACAATGAAGCTTCTGGTGATGTGTGTTTTTGTTTCCACTAATTGGACCATATACACTGAGCCTTCACGAGTTACATTACTAATTTTCAATTTCGAAAGGTCATCGCGTCTACAAGCACCAGAGATTCCAAGAATCAAAGTAACCTGTCAACATAAACAATTATTTAAAAAATTATTTTGTTGAAAAATATTATAAATAAATACATAAATAAATACCTTATAGGATAAATAATCTGCGTCAGGGGCTTCGTCAATGAATTTCCTTACTTCTTCTGTCTTGAAAACCTTTGCTTTATTTACAGTAACGCCGACATTTTTTTGTTTTATAAACGATATAAGTTTCCGATATTGAGAAATATTCACGTCCTTTTCCGGAATAAGGTATGACTTGATCATTGAGTATTTTGACCAAAGTGTTCCTGGTACCACAGTTTTTGAAAGGTGCTGAAAATAGGCGAGAAGAACGACCTCACTGAAACTGCTTGTATTATTATCGTTCATCCAGTTAATGAAGTCACTATAAGCTTTCCGATAATATATCCTTCGATTTTTGTGGTAGCGTCTCTGCCATGGCTTCGTTAGCCGCGGCGATCAAGTCTGGGGGAATATAATCACGATCACTACTCACTCCCGCCATGATTAATAATCGCGATAACGTACCGACAACCGATACCTACGACGCGAAAAGTCGAACTGATTCTCCAATGAAGGTGTATGTTATTATTTACAGTAGAGGGGAGAGTCTTTGTTTTCGAAACGGAAGGTGTATAATATTTGGTTATTGATACTGAAATGAGCATATCTGACAACTTTTCACTTTACGCCCAGTAGGCGTAAAATCCTACTTTACGCCTAGTAGGCGTGAAATTGAACTTTACGCCCTCAAAAGGGGGCGTAAAAGCGTACTTTACGCCTACTATGACGAAAATAAATATATGTAATTATAGTTCAGCTGAGTCCGCGTTCAAATCAGTCGGTAATATAGGACGCTGAGACATACACTGAAAGAAGTCGTGAGCAGGGGGGTGAAACTGTTTCGTTCATAACGTTCTCGTTGTGTCCCCCGGGATTTGCGATCACTAGATGGCGCTACTATACATGTGCTTGGCAACCAACGCACAGATGTTTTCCTGATCACGGTCTCGAGATATGACGATTCGCAGTTTTGAATCGGATTGGCAAAATACATATTTGCTCCAGGTCTTTAGGATGACCGATTACGGGGACTAGGTATCGCTCTCAGTAGTTTTTCCCCATTTTAACTAAAATACGTGCACCAGATGTTTAAGTTCGCTGATTACGGGGTCTAGGTATCGTGCTGCATAGTTTTTCATGATTCTAGCTGAATTACGTGCACCAGGTGTTCAAGGTCGGGGATTACGGTGTCTAGGAATTGCGCTCCGTAGTTTTTCATCTTTTTAACTAAAAAATATGCACCAGGACTTTGGGATCGACGATCAAATGGTCTAGGTATTGACTTCGAGTTAACCAACGATGACCTTGAGGTCAAAGTTGAAGGTCATTTCAAGGTCAAATCAATTTTGCTTATTTTTCTTCAAATTTGAACATATTTTGATTTGACCTTGAAATGACCTTGAAATTTTTTCAAATTTGGCCCAAGGTCAAGGAGAAGGTTACCGTTGTTTATTAGATAAAATTGATTTGATCTTGAAATGACCTTCAACTTTGACCTCAAGGTCATGGTTGGTTAACACCAAGTGGATACCTAGACTACATGATCGGCAACCCCAAACACCGGGGGCACGTTTTTAGTTATAAAAATGAAAATCTACGGAACGCGACACCTAGACCCCGTAATCGACGACGCTAAAAACCTGGTGCACGTATTTTAGTCGAAGAGTTGAAAAACTACGGTGCGCAATATCTAGACCCCGTAATCGGTGACCCTAAACACCTGGTGAACGTATTTTAGTTAAAGTGATGAAGAACCACGGCGTTCGATACCTAGACCACGTATCGGCGATTGTAAGCATCTAGTGCACGTATATTAGTTAAAAGGGCGTTACGATTATTACGCCAAAGCGCACCGAGCATATGACTGCAAGCGCCATCTGGATACATGAAGTTTTGAGATAAGTGGGAGGTCACGAAGAGAACCGACATACCATAGGACCATAGGGAATATAGCAGCAAAATCCCCCCTGGTCGCGAGTAGACTCGAGTAAAATTTACAAGACAGCTGTTTGTCCGGTTTTAGAAGATGTCGGTAATTCGATTACAAACAGAAACTGTCATTACGACAACAAAATTCATAGCCATGTGCTTATGGGTTGTAATTTTTTCCATATGTGATATACTATACCGTGTTTCATGTCCCTAGACATCTATTTCTTTAATTATAATTGCAATTGTATAGGAATGGGAATATGTGATATGAATGCATGAGTTTTCATTTGACATAAGTTAACCTTAAATCTTTGTCTGAGTTATTAACCAGTCACATAAAAACAATGATACAATACTAACACTCGAACAATTAGTTTCAACCATTCATATAATTCATTAATAATTACAAAATATATACCGAATTGCCGACAAACAGCTGTCTTGTATGTTTCGATGCAGCGATGTGCTCTGGCTCGGCAATATTTGCCGAAGTTATTAAGTAAAATCTACAGAAAAGTTGTTACTCAAGTCATTAAGTAGATTTTCTAGATTTTGTTCAGCCAATATTACCGAAGTGACTATGTAAATGTTACATAATGGTGGTTACTTCTTCGGCAAATTTTACTCGAGTTTTCGGCAGAACTTACTAACAAATTCTTTCAGTGTGGTTCATAATCGTGCTAAAAAGGTGTACAATGTTGCAAAAATAAAAATAAATATCATTTCAAACGTATTTTGCGAAATTATTTTACTAGAATTGAAATAATTGGAGATACTAGTATGATAAAATAATTGTTATATTTTATATTTTATATTTAAAGTGATAAATTCTATGTTTAAGGCAATATAATTCGTGTACTTTAGTTCCCAGCAAGTTACAGTTTAAAAACTTTCTTGCAGTTGTAAAAATAATTTTACAATTTTATAGCGTAACTTTTTTCGTATTACATTCTTTTCGAGCTTCTTTCATAATACGCCGCAGCAATTCTCGAAACATTGAAGTGTGCAAGAAATGATTCAATCTAAAATGATTGAATCTAATTTCAATTAAAAAATAAAAATGTTTAATAATAATTTTGTTTAAGAACACGACAAGAAAAAGACATAGAATTTGCTATAAACTTGTTACAAAAGTATGTATTAAAAAAATTGACAGAGATAGAACATCCGTAGTCCAATATCGAGCAGTAATGACATTCGTTTTCATTATTCCTCTCTGCTGCACTTAATCAACTGGTGCAACAGTAAGATCGCATCAGTGATTTCGATATAATCACATAATCACAAGGGTTCGTTTAGCCGACGGGAATCGTTTTGCATTCCCACCCCTAATGGTTGGGCAAGAGTAATAACGTTTTAACGTCGTTTAGTATACTTGACAAAATAAGTATTAAATAGCTACAAATACGAATTATAAAGTGGTTTTTCATTTGCTTCCTCAGTTCATTGGAAATGCGTTTCGATTCCGATCGTGGAAATTGAAGCTGTATTTAAGCTTACTATTAAAGTCAAATACAATTCTCTATTTTATTTGCAAAGATATTTTATTATATAATTTTTGTTTCATATATTCTGAACACTTAATACCTAAATGGCTCATTTAAGAATTTAATAGGGGATAGTGGTGTAAATTGGCACGGTTTTTTTCATTTTGCTACAGAATTTTTTCAGTAATGAATTTTAAAATGTATTATGCGGCATTTGAAAGATCATATGTTTCGGTAACTTTCTAACCTAGAAATTTTTGTCTATTGTGTCTCAGAAAAAAAGTTACAGTTGATTTACCAAAAAGTGAAAAAGTCACATTTTTCAAAAGTTGGTATATTGGCACATGTTGAAAAATTAAGGAGAAAATTATGAATAAGCCTTAGAAAAATTGTAAACCACGTGATTTGGTGCTACGGTATCACTGCTAGTCTTATTGTATTGTTGTCTTATTATAATCTTATATAAATTTATATAAATTTTGTTACTTTTATGGCGCCACGTGTGTAAACGAATGGTGGAAGGGTTTTGAATAAAACACGCGATTTGATCGGCCGAATAAAAAATGTATCAATTTCTTGCGATCAATCGGTGACGATCCGATCGCGACGCGGACTTCCTAACCCTCTGGCCTTCCGAAACGTTCTCTCCAACCCGATCGTCACTTTTTCACATCTTCCTTCGATCTTTCAAACTCTCGAAAATTTAAATAGACTACGACGTCCTATCACACACCGATATCATACTATTCGAATTACAAATAATTGTATCGAGATCGTCACCATTTCAAAGGGCCTTTTACATAATTACCTAACAGGCCAGCTTCATTTTGAGAGGTACCCCCATTCGGGTGCGCAATGGCGTAGGGAAAACTACCTTTGTGGAAAAAAAATTTACGCCGGGTACCGCAGTCGATAAAACATCGATTCTGTCCGTAACAACGTGAATGTTAATATATATAATATATAATATATAATATACATAAATAATATATGCCAACTGACACCACCTTCCATGTGCCAACTTACACCACATGTATATTTTTTATATTTTCTGTAATAAATTATTTACCCGATATAAATTTCGTAACATAACAAATACCAATAAAAACGGTTAAAAATAAAGTAACACACACACACACTTTCCTTGATTAATATTTCAATGCAAACTATTCTTTTACGTGCATTCGACGACACAAATTGACACTTTCGAACTATCGAATATTGTTTGTATGTCGTATTGCTTCGAAGGATACGAGTAACAACGACTACATATTATCAAAAGTTGCCGTGTATTAATAGTACTTTTCGGTCCTAGGCCGTAAAGTTCAAATTTTTACGGCCGAGGAGCGAATACTATTTTTTGATACACTGTTCGCAAAATTAGGCACTTTAACGACTATTTTTAGTCCGTAAAGTGCAGAAATCAGTCCGTAAAGTCACACTTTACGGACTAAAATGAGTCCGTAAAGTGTCTACTTTTCGGACCCGTGTATCAAAAAGTTACTTTAGGGCATTTCCATTTCAAATCGAACAGCAAAAATAGTTTGAAATTCAAAACTGTGTTTTATATAGTTTATATTGTTTTATTCCATAAATAAAGAGATACGTATTTTGCCGTTTTGCGTAAAAAATTTTTTTCGCACAGTTACGAGCGATCGAAAATTTTTAGGGTTTGACCGGTTTTTGCGCGAAACAGGCACATAAATTTCTTGAAACCTATCTCTTTTCCTCAAAAATCAATATTTTACCCATCTATTTTTTGCTCTTAATAGTCATTTAGACGCTCTTTCTTTTCGCGTTGGAAAATTAAAAAAATTTTGAAAATTAACAAAATGGCGGCCATTTTTTGATTAAAAAAGAAACTCAATTTTCTCAAAAACATAATTTTTTTTTCAACGAATCTTTTTTTAGGAGTAGGTGACACAAAAAACAACGTTTTCCAATGAGTTTGCTTTACGCCAAAACGCTTGAAACAAATTTGTTTTTGGATTAAATAAAAACTTTTTTTTTTGTTTATATTGCACCGTCTATCAGTCAAAAAAATAAAAGAAAAATTGTTTTATATATGTTTTTTGGAAGCATAGAACTATAATTTTCCAACGCGAAAAGAAAGAGCGTCTAAATGACTATTAAGAGCAAAAAATAGATGGGTAAAATATTGATTTTTGAGGAAAAGGGAGGGGTTTCAAGAAATTTGTGTACCTATTTCGCGCGAAACCCGGTCGAGCCCTAAAAATTTTCGATCGCTCGTAACTGTGCGAAAAAAAATTTTTTCGCAAAACGGCAAAACACGTATCTCTTTATTTATGGAATAAAACAATATAAACTATATAAAACACACTTTTGAATCTCAAACTATTTTTCGCTGTTCGATTTGAAATGGAAATGCCCTTTATAGTATAGAAATGGTATGTCTGGCAACACTATAACGCTTAAAAATTGGACTGTGCCAACTTACACCACTCTCCCCTACGAATATCCTCGGGTACTAATATTTATTGACCGGCTGTGATGATTAACTTTATCTCTCTAGATATTTGTTGTGTATTAAGTCGGCTTCTTGTGTTTATGGTTATAATTGGAACTTTAGTGACGATTTGAATTGCAAGGATAACCAATGGCATGGGGTTGATGCCTTCTTATAAACATTTACGATGATTTTAAATCTTTTTATATATTTACGATCGGTTGGAAACATATCTTTTCTTAAAGGAGTATAGGGATAAAACAGTTGATTCGAAATTTATTGGAAATGTTGACTTATGCTTGAATATAATAAATTAATATATTAATCGTATTTGGTTGTATTATATACTCTCTAAATCTGAATCAGCGAAAACCGCTGCGAATCAGCGATAAATATACCGCTAATCAAATCAGCGGTATACTTATCGCTGATTCAGATTTAGAGTGTATTACGTACTGAATAACGTCATAATTACTATATTAAGCTGGTGAAATTTATAACTAAGAGATGGAGATTTATCCTACTGTCTGTCGAATTAATAGTTTTTAATGGTTACTGACATATATCATAGGTATCGGGATATATGATGGCCGGTATTATTACTTTGTTTTCTAATAAGTGACCTCATCGCAAAACAAGTTTTTTGTTTGTCTTTGGAGCGTGAAATTTTTCACCCATTCAAAAAGTGATAAATAACTTCTTTCACCCCTTCACTATGTCAACTAAAAGTATAAAGTGGGCCAAAAGTGCAAAGAAGGATTCGGCCCACGAAATATCCCTAGCCATTGCGTACGCCTATATTTTGGGGTACTGATGAGGAATCCGTTGTCAGCTTTTCGAAATACAAAATGTTTGTTTACGGATTCGCGATCAACAACCCCAATAGTAATGAATTTCATCAGGCTAGAATAAAACAACGCATTCCCATCTATGAATTGAGATGCGCACAAATTATTAAAAATTACCATGCACTCTTTTTTATCGCATTCAATATCAATTAAATTAGTCGAGGCAAATTAGCAGTTTTTCAAAGAAATTTTGCGCAGTAAGACGGATCGTTACGGGGTTTGTTGCATTCGATTCTGGAAGGAATTTGGAAAATTTGTTCCTACTTTGCATCTTATACAAATGGGAAATGCATTTTGTGCATACAAAAAAGAGAGAGAGAGAGAGAGAGAGAGAAAGAGAGAGAGCGAGAGAGAAAGTGAGCCCCAACGAAACAAAAGCATGAATCTGCCTGAGCTCCGAAATCGAAAATTCTAGATCTTTCCAGAAACGTCAAAAAGACAAAAGTACCGAGTTCCTTGACAACAATGTTTTTACTAACTTAGCAACTAATAAATATAAAAACGGGCTACTCCTCAACTCCCGAGACACTCGAAATCGATACATATATCAGCGTGGAACTTTACGTTCCGAAACTCGTTCCGCGATTTGTCGTCGACGACCTTCAATAAAGAATCGCAATTGTGAAGTAAGAATTGTACGAAACGGGTGAAATTAAACGCGTGGTCAATATCAAAAGGCAAACTTTTATTTTCCGATTAGACGAAGTGGCAATATCGTTCTCGTTACAATTCGAAAATGACGGAATTAAACGATAGGGAACCCGCTCGTAAAGCTCGCTACCAAGCGACTACCCTTCGCGCGCCTCAAGGAGCGTTGTCCGCGTCTTTCTCAAAAACAAAAGACAGTTTCCTTAGCAACCATCATAGCAACGATCTAGAATATTCTAAACGAAGACTTTTCGAATTTGAAACGAAGATTCAACGAAAGGAATCGATTTCAAATCGTTTCGTCCTCGCTCTTACTCTCTTGACTTCTCATTCGCCAGAGGCCAGTACGGTGATAACGAATATCGGAGCACACCATATAGTATTCGAAGGACTCCGAATCACAAGGGATACGAATAACGGAGTATAATTTTTGATGTACGAAGCTGCTCCGAATCACAAGCATGTGCCTATCAGGTTACTATCCATCTAAGAGAGGGAGCTTTCGGAGGACCAAATAGGTACGTCACTCTCACTTTGAACGTCTCCAACACCAGGAGGCCAGCACCGACGAATCGGAGTCAGGCTCCCCGCGCTCGGAACCACTCTGGCTACCCTCCATTCGAAAGCGAGCATTTTGTGACGTCGAAAGGCGATATCTAAAATCAATATCTGTTCTCGGAATCTCATAGTTTGAAAACTGAGCAACGTCAAATTTGGCAGAATTGAGACAGACTGTTGTTCAAAGAAACAGTCTGTTCCAAAAATGACAAATTGTCACCTAGTCAGCTCCATTTTCAATCAAAATATCCCGAGAGGTTCGAAGCGTGCTGTCAATAATGACATCTATCAAATTCGAAACTAAGCATTATATAGAACTAACTATATCTCGAATCAAATCACGACCGCTCCTTAAGGCCACTCCCTAATTACTCCTCCTATACGAAGATCACAACATTCGATCTATCAATATCGCCGATATTGCCGCTTTTCAGGACCTTTACAAACATACACCTACATGTCCCACCGTCTCGTGCGCCTGAAGCCGTCTTTCAAGAGAAGTACCCCCCATTCGGGTGCCTAAGCATAAGGAAACCCCCACTCATGTGGGGGAAAAACCTATGCCGGATACCGCAAATCGTGACATCGATTCTATTCGGAACAAGAATTAAAGTGTTTATTCTATCCGCTCGATAATTATCAGGAAATTTACAGTTTTTATTATATTACGATTGTGAGAAGTTGTGCATCCAGTTTATGAAAATTCCCGAACTTTTTTTGTACTTCTCTACCTACATGTATATATATTATATGCGCAAATACCGATACACCAGACCATGTACATATATATATGACCTATGATTCCACACCAAACGTTCACCGACCAAGGAAGTTGATGATTAACTTGCGTAACCAATGGGGATTTTCTACGCTCCAATAATGCATATTATGCCTATTGACGCCACCATGGTTCGTGAATGTAGATTCATCTGAAAATAATACATTAGCAAAGAAATTGTGGTTCGTTTGCATTTTTTGAAATGCCCATTCACAAAACACCACGCGGTTATGAAAATCATCGCCATCTAGTTCCTGGTGCAGTGAAATGTGATATGGGTGAAACTTATGACGATGCAATATTCTTTGAATACTGTCTCTGGAAATGCCGGAATCGCGATGTAATTGTCGTGTGCTTACATGTGGATTTTGGTGAATAGCTGCTAGTTCTTATATAAGAACGGAGCGCTACGACTCCTCGAATTCAACGAAGTCCTGTGTCTAAACTACATCCGCTTCGGGTTAGATTATTTTTTTAATTTGTTTATATTGTTATTAACTAATTATATACGAAATTTCATTATTCTCCCATGTCCGGAAAGTTTTCATACTTGATCGTTGCTACTCGTATATAGCGCGCAACGCTCATTTTTTCGATTTCAACGAAGTCCTGTGACTAAAATAAATCCGCTTCGGGTTAGATTATTTTTTTAATTTGTTTATATTGTTAATAACTAATTAAATACGAAATTTCATTAATCTCCCATGTCCGGAAAGTATTCATACCCGACCGTTGGCGTTAAAATATCACGCGAAACGCTCGTTTTTTCGATTTCAACGAAGTCCTATGTCTAAAATAAATCCGCTTCGGGTTAGATTATTTGTTTAATTTGTTTATATTGTTAATAACTAATTATAAACGAAATTTCATTAGTCTCCCATGTCCGGAAAGTATTCATACCCGACAGTTGGCGTTAAAATATCACGCGCAACGCTCATTTTTTCGATTTCAACGAAGTCCTGTGTCTAAAATAAATCCGCTTCGGGTTAGATTATTTTTTAAATTTGTTTATATTGTTAATAACTATTTAAATACGAATTTTTATTAGTCTCCCATGTCCGGAAAGTATTCATACCCGACCGTTGGCGTTAAAATATCACGCGCAACGCTCGTTTTTTCGATTTCAACGAAGTCCTGTGTCTAAAATAAATCCGCTTCGGGTTAGATTATTTTTTTAATTTGTTTATATTGTTAATAACTAATTAAATACGAATTTTCATTAGTCTCCCATGTCCGGAAAGTATTCATACCAGACCGTTGGCGTTAAAATATCACGCGCAACGCTCATTTTTTCGATTTCAACGAAGTCCTGTGTCTAAAATAATTCCGCTTCGGGTTAGATTATTCTTTTAATTTGTTTATATTGATAACTAATTAAATACGAATTTTTATTAGTCTCCCATGTCCGGAACGTATTCATACCCGACCGTTGGCGTTAAAATATCACGCGAAACGCTCGTTTTTTCGATTTCAACGAAGTCCTGTGTCTAAAATAAATCCGCTTCGGGTTAGATTATTTTTTAAATTTGTTTATATTGTTAATAACTAATTAAATACGAATTTTTATTAGTCTCCCATGTCCGGAAAGTATTCATACCCGACCGTTGGCGTTAAAATATCACGCGCAACGCTCGTTTTTTCGATTTCAACGAAGTCCTGTGTCTAAAATAAATCCGCTTCGGGTTAGATTATTTTTTTAATTTGTTTATATTGTTAATAACTAATTAAATACGAATTTTCATTAGTCTCCCATGTCCGGAAAGTATTCATACCAGACCGTTGGCGTTAAAATATCACGCGCAACGCTCATTTTTTCGATTTCAACGAAGTCCTGTGTCTAAAATAATTCCGCTTCGGGTTAGATTATTTTTTTAATTTGTTTATATTGATAACTAATTAAATACGAATTTTTATTAGTCTCCCATGTCCGGAAAGTATTCATACCCGACAGTTGGCGTTAAAATATCACGCGCAACGCTCATTTTTTCGATTTCAACGAAGTCCTGTGTCTAAAATAAATCCGCTTCGGGTTAGATTATTTTTTTAATTTGTTTATATTGTTATTAACTAATTATATACGAAATTTCATGAGTCTCCCATGTCCGGAAAGTATTCATACCCGACCGTTGGCGTTAAAATATCACGCGCAACGCCCATTTTTTCGATTTCAACGAAGTCCTGTGTCTAAAATAAATCCGCTTCGGGTTAGATTATTTTTTTAATTTGTTTATATTGTTAATAACTAATTAAATACGAATTTTCATTAGTCTCCCATGTCCGGAAAGTATTCATACCAGACCGTTGGCGTTAAAATGTCACGCGCGACGCTCATTTTTTCGATTTCAACGAAGTCCTGTGTCTAAAATAAATCCGCTTCGGGTTAGATTATTTTTTTAATTTGTTTATATTGTTAATAACTAATTAAATACGAATTTTCATTTGTCTCCCATGTCCGGAAAGTATTCATACCAGACCGTTGGCGTTAAAATGTCACGCGCGACGCTCATTTTTTTCGATTTCAACGAAGTCCTGTGTCTAAAATAAATCCGCTTCGGATTAGATTATTTTTTTAATTTGTTTATATTGTTAATAACTAATTAAATACGAAATTTCATTAGTCTCCCATGTCCGGAAAGTATTCATACCCGACCGTTGGCGTTAAAATATCACGCGCAACGCTCATTTTTTCGATTTCAACGAAGTCCTGTGTCTAAAATAAATCCGCTTCGGGTTAGATTATTTTTTTAATTTGTTTATATTGTTATTAACTAATTATATACGAAATTTCATTAGTCTCCCATGTCCGGAAAGTATTCATACCCGACCGTTGGCGTTAAAATGTCACGCGCGACGCTCATTTTTTCGATTTCAACGAAGTCCTGTGTCTAAAATAAATCCGCTTCGGGTTAGATTATTTTTTTAATTTGTTTATATTGTTAATAACTAATTAAATACGAATTTTCATTAGTCTCCCATGTCCGGAAAGTATTCATACCCGACCGTTGGCGTTAAAATATCACGCGCAACGCTCATTTTTTCGATTTCAACGAAGTCCTGTGTCTAAAATAAATCCGCTTCGGGTTAGATTATTTTTTTAATTTGTTTATATTGTTAATAACTAATTAAATACGAATTTTCATTAGTCTCCCATGTCCGGAAAGTATTCATACCAGACCGTTGGCGTTAAAATGTCACGCGCGACGCTCATTTTTTCGATTTCAACGAAGTCCTGTGTCTAAAATAAATCCGCTTCGGGTTAGATTATTTTTTTAATTTGTTTATATTGTTATTAACTAATTATATACGAAATTTCATTAGTCTCCCATGTCCGGAAAGTTTTCATACTTGATCGTTGCTACTCCTATATAGCGCGCAACGCTCATTTTTTCGATTTCAACGAAGTCCTGTGTCTAAAATAAATCCGCTTCGGGTTAGATTATTTTTTTAATTTGTTTATATTGTTATTAACTAATTATATACAAAATTTCATTAGTCTCCCATGTCCGGAAAGTATTCATACCCGACCGTTGACGTTAAAATATCACGCGCAACGCTCGTTTTTTCGATTTCAACGAAGTCCTGTGACTAAAATAAATCCGCTTCGGGTTAGATTATTTTTTTAATTTGTTTATATTGTTAATAACTAATTAAAAACGAAATTTCATTAGTCTCCCATGTCCGGAAAGTATTCATACCCGACCGTTGGCGTTAAAATATCACGCGCAACGCTCATTTTTTCGATTTCAACGAAGTCCTGTGTCTAAAATAAATCCGCTTCGGGTTAGATTATTTTTTAAATTTGTTTATATTGTAAATAACTAATTAAATACGAATTTTTATTAGTCTCCCATGTCCGGAAAGTATTCATACCCGACCGTTGGCGTTAAAATATCACGCGCAACGCTCGTTTTTTCGATTTCAACGAAGTCCTGTGTCTAAAATAAATCCGCTTCGGGTTAGATTATTTTTTTAATTTGTTTATATTGTTAATAACTAATTAAATACGAATTTTCATTAGTCTCCCATGTCCGGAAAGTATTCATACCAGACCGTTGGCGTTAAAATGTCACGCGCGACGCTCATTTTTTCGATTTCAACGAAGTCCTGTGTCTAAAATAAATCCGCTTCGGATTACATTATTTTTTTAATTTGTTTATATTGTTAATAACTAATTAAATACGAAATTTCATTAGTCTCCCATGTCCGGAAAGTATTCATACCCGACCGTTGGCGTTAAAATATCACGCGCAACGCTCATTTTTTCGATTTCAACGAAGTCCTGTGTCTAAAATAAATCCGCTTCGGGTTAGATTATTTTTTTAATTTGTTTATATTGTTAATAACTAATTAAATACGAATTTTCATTAGTCTCCCATGTCCGGAAAGTATTCATACCAGACCGTTGGCGTTAAAATATCACGCGCAACGCTCATTTTTTCGATTTCAACGAAGTCCTGTGTCTAAAATAATTCCGCTTCGGGTTAGATTATTTTTTTAATTTGTTTATATTGATAACTAATTAAATACGAATTTTTATTAGTCTCCCATGTCCGGAAAGTATTCATACTTGATCGTTGCTACTCGTATATTACGCGCAACGCTCATTTTTTCGATTTCAACAAATTCCTGTAGATAAATGTCCGCATGCACTGAGAGAAGTTTGGCGTGTCACTTGCTCTACCGCTGATACCAAATTCCCTAAATGAATGAGCGATATTGGACGTCGCCACAGTACAACTGGGCGCCACCGTCGATCTGCTGGTTTCTGAGTTTAGGGTAGCAGTTGCCCTAAGTGCGTGTAATCCGTGTCCGACTACAAAAGCGCAGTAACGATGCTGTCATAAGGGACTCGTGGACTCCAATTCGAACCACCGAACTGTGCAGACGTACTCTACCACGCCGTTCAACCCAATCAACCAAATCCAGCGAAATCGACTCTGTACAATCCGTACACCAGAAACTCAACTTTTCCGACCAAAATTGACGGCATCGACTTCCAGGTCTACACAAAGATTTAACGAAAAGCGGAGGAATATTCAACGCAATTAATCGACAACAAGTTCCGATACCGGTGGACCGCCATTTTTCCACACACGTGGAGAGGATTCAAGTGTCTTTTCATGGTGTCGTTTTCCAACCTCAAACAACGAATAAGGTAAGCCTGAGAAAAATTTCCACGTCAAAAAAATATGTTTTAATGAATTTTATTTTTATTTATTTTTATTTATTTATTTATACTTCTAAATTTTAACAAATGACTGCTTGATCAATTTGGATTTATTGGGGACACGAAAAAACGATTGATTTAAAATAATTTTAATGAATTTTATCCATAGTTTCAATTTTTAACCAAATGACTGCCTGATTAATTTATGAATTTATTGGGGACACGAACAGGAGATTGATTTTATATACAAACAAAAAGGGCAATTTCTATGAAACAATTATAACCTCAATTTTAGTTTTTGGTCGACCTCGATGAGAGTATGAGTATGTTAAAAGAGAGTAGATTAAAAATTAACAACGCTTCAGCGTCAGACAAATCTCCAAAAATGGACTTAGATAAACCTAAAGACAACTATAAGTCTAATTCTCAAAACGACCATAAAACTAAAATTCAAAATAAATCGGTATATAAGTACAAATTACAATCTCAAAGCCCCTTTATTGTTCATCTTCAAACGGATGACGAAAATGCAAAAATCTTAAATAAGAACGCATGTGCCTTCGCTAGAACCTTGTCCTCGCTTGGAATCAACTTTGATCGTCTCAACAAAATAAATCCTTATTAGATCCAATTATCATTTACGACAATGAGCCAAGCGAACCAATTACTTGAAAATCATACAATTCTGCCTATAAACTGGTACTCTTACATACCTTCTTTTAAATTAAGTCGAAGCGGAGTCATTTATGGCTTCGATGAAACCCTTTCGATAGATCAGATTGTGGAAGGTGTGGAAGAGCAATACCGAAATAAAATCAAACTAGAACGAATCATCAAGATGAACAATAAAGGGGAATTGATACCTACAAAAACCATAAAAATTTCCTTTGAGGGAAACCTTCTCCCTAGCCAGATCACAATTTGGAAAGAATCCCACAACATAAAACACTATATTTTTCCTGTAGTTCAGTGCCAGAAATGTTGGAATTTTGGACACAATTTAACCAACTGCCAATCTTCCATTTTTATATGCCCCCTTTGTAGTAAGGAATTAGTAACCAAAAATAACTGTGACTCGCATGCTAAATCATGCACAAACTGTACTAAAAAACAACTACCCAATAAGCATGCATCAAACGACAAAATGAATTGTCACTCTTATTTAGAGCAGTCCAAAATCAAAAAAATAATGGCCGAACGGAATATGACATTCCAAGAAGCACACGAGACACTTACAAATTTAAATTCAAAACAAATATTATTGTTAAGCGAAAGTAAACAGATAATCAAAAGGAAACGTATACCAGAACAAGAACTTTTGAATTCTACTGGTTCCCTAGCTATCTTAATAATAATTCGAGTCAAGAAATGCCCCTGGCACCAACCATAAACAACATTATAGAAAACAAATCCGATTTAATTAACTTTCTAGCTCAATTGATTGAAAACAATAACAAAACTCAGACTTTATTGTCTAGTATATTCGAATCTATAACCAGATAATTCACTTTATTAGTACCATTCTCTAAAATTCAATAAATTTATTTATATAAATATATTATTCAAATATATTATTACAAAATCATACCTAGATAAATTAACTTCAAAGTCTTTACTTCCTTTCTGACCGAATATACATACCTAAATTTTATTTTATTAATTTATAATTTTATTTTATAAATTTATATATTTTAAGTTATATTTTATATATTTTATATTTATTAAGTTCAAAGTCTTTACTTTCTTTCTGACCGAATATACATACCTAAATTTTATTTTATTATTTTAGAATTTTATTTTATAAATCTATATACTTTATTTTATATTTTATATATTTTATATTTATATATTTAAATTTGTAATTTTATTCAAGTTCTACTACTTCTGTTAATAAACTACTCAACTGATTAAACTACAAACCAAAAATAAAAAAAAAAATAAAAAAAAAAAAAAAAAAAATTAATTAATTAAAATACTCTAATTACAATCTAGTCAATTATTTAATAACCATCAAACAAATTAAATACAACTTTACATAAATTCACTATAGTTTTTTATTAATATCAATGTAAAAACTCAAAATTCTCCAATGGAATGCCAGGGGCATTTCTAATAAACTCGAATTACAAAAAGAATACTCCAACTACGACATTATCTGTGTCCAGGAAACGTGGTTGACCAGGGAGAAACAATTTAAACTGGGGAATTACAGGATAATTAGGTACGATCGCGATGAAACATTAGGAAAGGACCTGTCGTTGGGCCGTTTGGTGGCCATGAACTCCGATTTGGGCTACAAAATTGTTCGCCGTTTTAACAATCGTAGAGGCTTGGAGATTCTGATTTTTCAAATTATCACTGATAGGGATACAATCACCATCTCGGACCTCTACAGACACCCTAACTCAACACAGTATGATGCTGATTGGACTTGTGCTCTTTCGGATCACGACTTCGGCGGCGTCATCTGTGGGGATTTTGATGCTCACCATGAGGCCTGGAGCACGGGTTCTCCAAATTCAGCTGGAAGACTCCTTTATAAAACACTCGACAAATCAAACCTCATAGTCCTTAATTATCCCAGTCAACACACAAAATTGCCCAACACTGCCATAGAAAAATTGGGCTCACCCGACATCTCACTAATTTCTCCAGATCTCTACCATATAACATCATGGTCAGTAAATAAAAACTCAATGAATAGTGACCATTTACCTATAGAAATCTCACTAGCAGGGAACTTCCTCAAAACAGTCAAAACTAGACCTAACTTAAATACATGCAATGTAAATTGGAATCTTTTTAAGCAACTCATAAAAAATAAAGTATCTAACCTTAGCATAAATGACGTCACATACCTTAAATGCTACGACAAAATAATTAAAAATATTCGATCACTATTAAAATCTGGAGCCTTTAAATTTAAAACTAAAAGTAAAAATAAGAGTTCTTACAAATATTGGTGGAACGATAAATGTAATGAAGCGATTACCGCTAAGAATCAAGCTTTAAAAATATTAAGGAAAGACATTTCTACTAAGAATATCGAAAACCTTAAAAAGATTTCTAATGAAACTAAAAAAAATCTTAAGCAAGAGAAAAAAGAAGGATTCGCTAACTTCTGCAAAAGCATAAACAAGGAAATGAATACCAATCAGGTATGGAAAATTATTTCTTCTTTTAAAGCTTCTTCCATCAACGTTTGCTCTAAAGATAATAACCTTCTAGATGATCCATCAATTCTAAATACCACCAAAAAACTTAAATCTGCTCCAAACATTGCGACTTTAGAACCATCAATTCCAATCATAAATTCACACCGTCTAGATACTCCATTTTATTTAAATGAACTAAAAACTATTATAAACTCACTCAAAACTAATTCTTCTCCTGGCCGTGATTTAATTTCCAACAACATTCTACAAAATTTACCTGACGAAGTGGTTTTACAAATTCTTAAAATATTTAATTTCTGCTTTCTGAATTCGACTTATCCTAAATCCTGGAATGATTTTGACATAATTCTAATCCCGAAACCAAACAATAAAGGTTATCGCCCGATAGCTCTAGCTTCAAACCTATGTAAAATTTTTGAAACATTAATAAAAATCAGACTTGAATGGTACTTGGAACAAAGTCTCATAATACCTAAATCACAGTACGGATTCAGAAAGCAGAAATCCACTTCTGATAGTACCACAATTTTTGCAACCGACATATATTCGAATTTCTGTAGAAACAAGGTCGTGGGAGCCCTCTGTGTGGACATACAAGGCGCTTTTGACAATGTTGTACCCAATATCTTAGTTAACGATTTGATAAACTTAAAAATTTCTTCGAAAATTATCCATTTCATAAAATTCTTGATCTCCAAACGTAATATTAACATATATACTGAAGGCAAATTCATAGAAACCTTTATCTCCACCAAAGGGCTCCCACAAGGCTCAGTACTGAGTCCAGTACTATTCAATGTTTATGTTAGAGATCTGGAGAAAAATATTGATGATGAATCCAAAAATCTCCAATTTGCAGATGACTGTGTTCTCTTCGTCCCCCATGTTTCTCTGGACAAATGCAAAGATACATTAACTGACGCTTTTCACAAACTAGACCATTGGCTTACGAAAGACAGAGGACTCTCTATAGAAACATCGAAAACTAATTTTATAATTTTTTCGAGAAGAAGGAATCTCCCAAAGAAATTATCATTACTCTTAACAACACCCCCATTACATCAACTAAATCAATTAAATTTCTGGGTATCACATTCGACACCAAATTAACATGGAAACCCCATATAGAAGATAACTCCATCAAAGCAAAAAAAGCTATTAACATCCTAAAATCCCTTAGCTCATTCAAATGGGGAGCACATCCAACTCATTTACTCAATGTACATAAGGGACTAATTGAACCAACCCTTACCTGGGGATCGCAATGCTTTGCCAACTCAACAAAATCACATACCAAAAAATTACAGGTGATACAATCATCCTCACTACGTATATGTTTAGGCCTTCTTAGAACTACACCTACCAATGTGCTCCACTGGCTCTCTAATATTCCTCCCATCCTCGTCAAAATAAACAAACTCAATTTAGATTATCTCTTCAATAAATCACAACAAACACAATCCATCTTACTCAACAAACTGAAATTCCTGGATGAGATCACAACTGCCAACAAAAACAAATTCAAAAGGACTCTAAACAACCTTCTTCCTTTATACAGAAACAACCACTCATATCTGCAACTTTCTCATAAATCTCAATTCCCTTTACCAATAGATTTCCCGTTTCAATTACAATTCCTAAGCTCAAACATCAACTTCAGTTTGGGATTAGATTGTAAACTACATAAAACGCCTCACACAACATTTTTGTCTAATTTAACCCGGAATTTCCCCAATTCTAACTACATCTATACGGATGGGTCCGTGCTTAGAGTTGACAGTTTGATCTCCTCCAGGAATAGTATAGCTTTTTACCATCAAAATTTAAACTACACGGAGAGCCACAGAATTAATGACAACTTATCATGTTTAGAGACCGAACAAACTGCTATCCTTACATCAATCAAATATGCATTAAAACTCGGTCTCCAGAATGTTGCCATTATTTCAGATAGCAAAGAGGCATTGACCCAAATCGAAAAACCAATTTATAAAAATTTCTGTAACCATATAAATTACGAAATAAAACTAAAACTATTTGGATCTAAAACTAAATTCATTTTCATATGGTGTCCAGCTCATTCCAACATTACTGGCAACGAGATTGCGGATAAAACAGCTAAATCAGCTCTCGAATCAAACCTCACTCCCACGTTCAAAACAAAAACCCATTGGACCAACCTTAAAATCATTTCTAAAAATAACTCTACCCAAGAATGTTCCAAATTGCTACATAACTTAGAGAAGGGTTCATATTTCCTACAGGCTAGCAATACAAACAAAATTAACAAACCATGGTTTTACAAAGCACATGACCTCCAACAAGATCAGATAAGAATTATAAACCAACTCAAAACCGGTCACTGGAATTACCCTCTCCATCTTTTTAGAACTAAAAGAATACAGATCAATAAATTGTGGCATAGAACAAGGCGATGCAAATCACATTGTCTTTTCGTGTTCCCAATTTACAATCCCCCGATATGATTTAACTGATACTTTAATAAACGAAAATATCTTTCCACCGTACAATATTCAACCTATTCTAGCACTAGACAACAACAATATATTTAAATCATTAGCAAAATTTATTTCAATAGTTCTGGAAGACATGGATATTTTTCTCCGCTCTTTCCTTAACCCTATTTCATATCCATCTTCATAGGTGAGGAAAGCGACACCATGACAACTCACGAGAATCACTTCTGATTGGCAAATCACAAAATACCCACAAATAAAGTAACCAGAAAGTAACCACTCAAACTAGAACGCCACCATACGGAGATTTTAGAAACTCACTACACAATCTTAGGCCGAAGGACTCTCTAGTCCAGTGCCGTGGTCGTGGTGGAACTCCCCACCATAATAAAACCACATTAAGAGAAGAAGAAGATAAGGGACTCGTGCTGCGTTATCTCATAGTGCGTAATCTTTTTATGGAGACGATCCATTTTTGTTAGATCGTTATATGTGCATTAAATATCGCTAAATTATTTAGTAGCTCCTGTTCAATACCTCTGTACTTGTATGAGTAAGTATCTTCAATATATGCGCACCTAACCTCATAATTTAAGCATGTCGAACATAAAAGTATATACATACAAAGTTCGAAATTGCAACATAACCTCTTTAAAAAGAAGAACATTTCGAACGACATTTATTTGCAAACTAATGGTTTGTGCATATGTATTATGCATGTATGCAAATAATTATCATGTATGCGCATTTAATAAATTTTTTTTTGTTGTTTATTCATGAATGGTTTATGTGCACTTTTTGCCACTGTCAGGTTTTATAAACAGAAATGAATCCTAATGTGGAAGATATGGAAGTTGTGTTTTGTGGTGATTTGCCTGTTAGTAACACGAGAATGCCGAATGAAAATAACATATTAATGTGTAACGCTTCAAATGCTGCATCATCCATGGAATGTCAAACCCTTTCGTCTCCTTGCATTCCACTAACAGATCATACAGTAGAGCCTGCAAATGCAAGCACTTCATCGATACCAATGAATGATTCAATCATAACATTTACAGAATCAACAGGTTACTTTAACAATCACTTCCATTTTAAAACATTTGTTATATAGGTCTTATTTATAATCATTTTTGTTTATTCATATTTCAAACACTTAATTGTTGACTCCCACAGAAACATTAAATTGTAAGTAAGCCCCAATTTGTATGTAATGATTTATGTTTTATCACAATTCAATTTTTACAGTTGTATCTGACTTTGTTCACAATGAATTGTATGTTTTACTGAATTCAACGTTAAAAGGACAGATTATATTAAAAAAATTTCAAAAAACTAAGATTTTGCAGTATGGCAGATTGAAACATATAATTATTTTTAACGAATTAAAGAACGACCCAATACACTACAAGTAAGTTGAAAATGTGATATTAATAAAACACACATACATACAAAGTCTAAAAGATATGACTTTGTTGTTGTTATCCAATTGATATAAGAGATTGAAATGAATGCATCCATACTAACTTTAATAGCTGATGCTTGCGTCCAAACCTTTAACTTATTCATTCGATGAAGGTCTTATTTCTGCAACATGCTTAATAAGTGATGCTTCATTTTAGATGTATATACACTTTGTTTGATGAAACTGTAATTTATGCTTAATAATTAATAATTAGTATAATAAATAATATAATATAAATGAAATAAAAAGTAAAGAAAACAATATGTAGTTAAATTTGTGTGTGTGTGAATTTTTATTGTTCGTTGACAGGTTAACTTAAATAAAGATTTGAAGTTAATGTGTCATATCAAAGATCAAATTCAATTTCATTTCCCATTCTTTGTACTTTTAAAAAATGTATGTACTTTTTAAAAATGTTTTGCTCGTTTTAAACATTTTTTAAAGACAAATAATTATTTTTCTTTTCAATACGATATTCATGTTAACATATTGAGCCTTAAAAGCATATAAGCCCAATCTTTTGAAATATTGAGAAATGTTAGTACTTAAATTCTTCTATAATGACAGGTTTCGTTGGTTGAATTTTTTTTCTTGCATGTATTTCTCATTCATACAGATATATTTTCATCTTGTTAAATATGCATGGTAGAAAACAAAAGAAACCGATACACATATATTTGTCAGGGTTACTTGTACGAAGGCTGTTGAAATTCTTCCTAGAGGTTTTTTTGTTAACGAAGAAGCTGAACATGAATAAGAATTCAGTATCGATGACTGGAATTAGACTTCGCACACTAAAATAAAGTTTTTATTATATTTACTTGCACGAAAGCTGTTAAAATTTTTTCTAAAGGTTTTTTTTTAACGAAGAAGCGTAACATGAAGAAGAATTCAGTATCGAT
The DNA here is from genome assembly GCA_030407085.1 of Trichopria drosophilae. Taxonomy (NCBI): domain Eukaryota; kingdom Metazoa; phylum Arthropoda; class Insecta; order Hymenoptera; family Diapriidae; genus Trichopria; species Trichopria drosophilae. The sequence continues at coordinate 160,788,699 of CM059583.1, forward strand.
GACTGGAATTAGACTTCGCACACTAAAATAATGTTTTGATTATATTTACTTGTACGAAGGCCACTAAAATTCTTTCTAAAGGTTTTTTCTTAAGGAAGGAGCTAATCATGCATAAGAATTTAGTACGAATTAGAGGTCGAAATTTAAATGAAGTTTGGATCATATTGACTTGCACAAAGGCTGATTTTTAATTTTTTTAAATTTTCTAATACTAATTGTCATGTGCACATTTATTTTACTTTTAAGTGGATGCCGTAGTCACTCGCCGATAAGGTAGGGATTTACGCTATAAAATTAAAATTACAAACGATTGAATCACTTTTTCAAAATTTAAATCATCATCCGCACTTGGTAAATACTTTATATAATTTACTACTAAATATCAAAGAAATTCGTTAAGACCTGACCATGAGATTTGATAAAAACGTGATATTTCCGTTTTTCATAAACCTCCTGGTCAGTTCTTTGATATTTGGTAGAAAATTATATGAAGTAATTACCGAGTGCGGATGACGATTTACATTTTGAAAAAGCGATTCAATCATTTTTAATTTACATTTTTTAGCGGAAATTCCTACCTTATCGACTGGACAGTACGACATGCCCTTAGTCTTATATCTACCACTCGTGTTTCAAGCTTTTCGTGTAAATGGACATTTACAGTTGGCATAAAATGTTCAGGGACAGGCGTAAGGGCACACATATTCCAGTGACTTCAATAAGATGGAATTTCTCTTTCATATGAAGTCAAATTTGACTTTAAGAGGGGCTCATTTGTCATGATTTTCACCTTAAGAGAATGTAGCGTGCAATGAAGTACTTTTTCCATGGCCTGATTGTATGGTCATCACCCTCCTTAAAGATGCCACTTAATATAAATGTTAAAGAATCGTGTAGCTGCAATAAGTGATACATTTTTATTATATTTTTAGAATACCGGCTGCACGGTTTGCTGAAATTGCACTACACATAAAGGAATTATTTCCAATTGAAGACATTGACCTTTTTTACATTCCTTATAACAAGGAAAACGATGAAACTTTGAGTGCCAGGGGTTTATTGTACAATTATTATAAAGAAGTAAGAAAAGATTTACGAATAGTTGGTCTTTTAGAAGAAGGCATTCGTAACCCAACGCAGACTTCTGCAGAAGTTGAAGGTAAACAATTATAAGCTGTTTAATTTTTGTTTATTTCAAGTGTATATGTATTCAATCTTTGATAATACTTAATTTAATATAATATAATTTTAAATGGGTTTCGACACTAGCTGCATATCAGATAGTAACCAAGAAAATTATAATTTACCATCTATAATAAAAAGTTGGGAAGAAACTTTCGAAGAAAGATCGAAATTGCTGTCGAAAAAAGTAAAACAAAAGAAAAATGTTTCGGTAGAAAAATATTTCAAAAGTTTTCCGTGCTTGTGTCCGCCATACGCAATCTTATTGGTAAAAATGATATTACCATTTTTTTTGTTCGATCTGTGATTTGCATTTAGCAAAAATTGAATATTTTGTTTTAACGCATTATTGAATAGCTTGAACTGGACTTTCAACATATCATTGAGGGTTATGCAAACAAAAATTTAATACCACAAGCAGGAGTAACCACTTACGCCTCGCTGTTGTACACCAAATGGCCTGCAGTAGCTACAAAAATTATTAATCAATGCAGAAAATCAAAGGTTTCAATTGTTAAGGAATTCTTAGAAAAACATAAACAGTTGGTTGAAGCTGGTACAAACTGAATCATTTACAAATATCCTATTTACAAACTAGAAAATGTATTTAAATTTACACATATATACTTTTAGGTACTAATGAGACTATATTGACCTTATTCCTATTGCCTATATGCATAAAGGTCAGTTCTGGGAAAAAGGAAGATCGTCCGACGAAACAGGAAATTGCCAACTGCTTCATTTTGTATGAGGAGGTAAGAAAACAAGCTATTGCTTTTTCAATTTCTTTCATAACTTCTTACGTTTCAAATTTTTGTAAGGAACTTTATTTAGTCCAATTTCAGTTAGCTAATTTATAATATTTCAGAACCCGGACAACCTTGAATCGGTTCAAGGAAACTTTGAAAGGTGGTTGGAAGGACGCAAAACCGATGTATTTCCATATTTACTGGCCTGCGGAAAATTTGAATCCCCACAATTTTACGTTGTCTTGAACGGAAACAAATACGCATATGCTGAACCACTGAAAGCGGTAGAAGCATGTTACAAGTGTTTGCTGGCTCTAGACATTAATTGTCCTGTTTGTGATGTTGCTTGGTCATTTTTGCACAAAGCAATTTATAATTTACCTTCTAAAAAATGCAGCTCTTATGTCACAAAATTTATTGTTGATATGAATAAGTTAGAATAAGTTTATATGTGAAACTAACACTGGGTTTTTATTAAGAATTATTTCGAACAAAATGGAACATATCTTAATTTTTGAACAAATGTTAGGGCTTATTTTAGCCTTATATGGTGATCCAGGATTACCAAGAAAGATTGTCCAAGATGTAATTAATTATTTTAAAAATTTTATTACAAACGTTTATATGCCGTCTCTAAAACATGATGTTCTTGAGATACTACACCGTGAGACAATAGGTGATGAATCTACGCAGGAAATTCTGAAATGTTTTGAAAGACACTGTAACGTTTTTAAAGCTGTAGATACCGAAGCTAAACGTTTTAACATTTTGAGAAAGAGAGGTTTTCTGAATTTCCAACAATTCGTAACCGGATTGTCATTCCAAGATCGTTTGATCAACGATGAAGAACTTGCAGTATCTACTCGCACGTACGGTATACAAATTCCACTACGACAACATTTAAAACGTTTCCTCGAAATACCCAACATGTTAAAAAAAATTTTGGATTATATCGAAAAGTTATCGAAGGGATCACATATAATCAGTAATGTCATGCAGGCCGATCTGTGGAAAAAAAAATATGCATCCAAATTCTCAAAAGATAATATTATGTTGCCTCTTTATATTGTTATTGATGACTTGGAGGTGGGCAATCCGTTAGGCAGCCATGCTGGCGTTAACAAATTTGGTGCAGTTTATGCTTCACTTGCATGTTTACCACCTAAAATAGATTCAAGTCTAAAAAGTATAATTTTCGTAAATCTTTTTCATTCTCAAGATGAAAAAACAAGTACAAATGAAAACATTTTTAATGCTCTTATCACAGAATTAAATTATCTAAACGACAAAGGCATTACAATAAATATTGGTAATGTAACGAAGCAAATAAAATTTCAATTTTTCTTACCTCTAGGTGATAACTTAGGTTTAAATGGGGTTTGCGGGTTCGTAAAGTCTTTTCAATCTAATAATTACTGTAGAATTTGTAAAGCGTCGTCAGAAGAATGCCGCGAATTATCTTGCGAAGATGTATCAAAATTACGTGACAAAGATAATTATGCTGAGGATGTTAAAATTGCAAATTATTGTGAAACTGGGGTTAAAGAATGTAGTGTATTTAATAAAGTAAACGGCTTCCACATCACAGAGAACATCACCGTTGATCTGATGCACGATGTACTGGAAGGCGTTTGCTTATATGTTTTAACCTCGATTTTTGATACTTTTATTTTTTCAAAAAAATATTTTACGCTTCAAGAATTAAATAACAAAATCAGCAATTTTAATTTTCATCGCGAGAATTCAAACTAACCTGCAGTCATTAAATTGCATCATGGGCAAAATAAAATTAATTTAAAAGCCTCTGCAGCAGAAATTTTATCTTTGATGAGATATTTAGGTTTAATCGTAGGAGATTTAATTCCGGAATTTGACACACACTGGAATTTATACAAATACCTACGCCAAATGATGGATATTTTACTTTCTCCCAGATTTAATCGTGCAGATGCCGCAATTTTACGAAATGTCATAAAAGAACACCATGATTTGTATAAATCTTTATACGGACATTTGAAACCTAAATTTCATTTGTTAACGCACTATCCAAGGATTTTACTTAATAATGGACCAGTTGTAAAATTTTGGGGAATGCGTTTTGAGTCGTACCACCGTTTGATTAAATCCAATGTGCAGTCAATTTGCAATAATATAAATTTGCTAAAAACTATTGCAATAAAGCAAGCTTTAAGTTTCTGCCAAACGATTCACAGTTTAACGTTTGAAGAAGAAATAAAATTTGGTCCTATAGATAAACGCGTAAAAAAAATATCTTTTTTTTCTGATAAACAAGTTAATGACAGATGTAATTATTTTCAACGAGTGGAAATTGGCTCTGTTTTATATGAAATTGAAATGTTTTTAGTTATCAACATGGAAAATAGTGAGATACAATTCGGCGAAATTACAAATATAGTGTACGTAGACGAACAAATTTATTTTTCCTTAAATGTATTCGAAGAAATAACGTTTGATCATCATCGTCACGCGTACATAATTACAACTGTTTGTTCCGAAAACAAATTATTTAATTATTCAGATTTGCCTGCAATACCGCCTGTTCTGTGCGTCGTACAAAATAACACCCGTTATATTGTAACTAAGTACGGATTGTAAGTGTAAATAACATGTGTACTAAAAAAGATTATTTTGTATTAAATAAGAAATATTGAAAAAAATAGTTGTAAATTTTCACAAAATTTATAATTTTATTAATTTCTTCTACCCCTCCTTCTTCTGCTCCATTCTTTTTATATTCCATGAATGTAATTAATACATTTATTAATTTCAGTTTTTAAAAATAGCAGTCTTAAAGATTAATAAGTTAAGACAATAATCCAGTTAATTTTTTTTCGACAAGTTCAGCCAAACTTTGAAAGTAATCATTGTTTATGTTTTATTTAAGTTGTAAAGTATTGCTATAATTTTAAGTATTCGACAATTTTCGGGCAACGTAAAATCCATCGATTGCTTGTAAGTATACACAACTAATACATTCGAAATATATATGGCAATAATTTGATTAAATTAAGGGGACCGATACCTGAATTTTCAGCTATATTAAAAACTAATTTAAAAAATTTTTTATATTTTTATTCTGGCACTATTTTGAGTAAGAAATAACGTGAAAACGAAAAAAAAATTAAACAATTTTTTGTGCATTTTTGACATTGTAATTTTTCACAGTCAAAATTTCGCAAAATCCATACCCTTATTTCTTAGGAAGAGTAGCACAAACAAAACAGAAAAAGAATTTACAGTAAAATATATAAATTTGTGGAAGAAGATGCATTTTTTGTACTTGTTAAAATAATTTTTTCTCTGATCTAGACACTCCAATTTTTCTCCGAATTAAAATTTCGCAAAATCCATAACCTTATTTATTAAATAGAGTCTGACAAACAAAATAAAAAAAAGAATTTTCAAAAAATATTGAAATTTGTAGAAGAAGAAACATTGTTTGTGCTTTTAAAAATATTTTTTCACTTGCAAATAATGTGAAAAAAAAAACTTACGTTTTTTTTCTTTTTCAATTTGTGTGTTCATATAATGCTTAATTTCTTATTATAACGAGACCGAGATTACAAAATAACCTTCAGAAACTTATTAATATATGTATGTACACTTTTTTGGTTTGAGACATGTCGGTAAAGAAGGATTCTCGGAAATCCGACTTTAGAGAACCCTAACCTACAGAAATGCAAAAATTCTTAGCAAATATTCGCTTATAATTACTTGAAATTTATCTATAGAAACAGTAAATTTGACATTTTTAGGGCTTTATTTATATCAATGGCTGCCTTGTTTTTGTACGACAAATTATTTTGTTATACGTTTGTGTTTGCAATCTATTTACTGCATAAAACAAAGATAAAGGCAAAAATAAAAATCTGTAGTATTGTAAACGGATAAAACGGATAATTTTAATAATTTTCAAGTTATTATAAGGTAATAAGCATTCATGAAGCTATTCATGTGCATTCATTTACGTTGAATGTGAATTTCCTATATGTTCCAATGAGTTTCATTCTTCAGCATATATACTCGGGAAGTATAACACATCTCCATAATACCCTTCTTTTTTCTATTATGCGTTGACTGACCGATATCCCAGATTTGATGCGACAGTTACGCGACTAGTATCAAGCAGCAGGTATCAAATCGTTTAGGGTAGCATATACCCTAAATGTCGGACAGCATCTATCATATGGCTACAGTTCAGTAGTTGCGCGGCGGCCCGTAACACTGCGCCGTCAAACTTCTCTCAGTGTGGTTTTCATACTTGATCATTGCTACTGGAATAGAGAGCGCTGCGGGCCATTTGATGGCGGTCTTGGTTTTATAATTCAAATTTCGCACATATACTTTGATAGGACTTTCAATATTATAACGTATTATACCTGAATATGTTGGCCGGGGAACAAAGTTTCGAAAATCAAAATCCCGAAAGGCTAAAATTTCGATATTGCATGAGTCCAAGGTATTTTGATGTGCTTTCTTTTCACAAATTGTCACATATAAAATGAAGAAAATCACGCTGGAGCCATGCTATATCGACATTTTGGCCTTTCTGTATGTTGATTTTCGGAACTTTGTTCCCCGGCCAATATGTTCTTTATTCTACTAATCATAACAAATAAATATATAACATATATTAACATATATAGCATACATAAATATATTACAATGCAATTCTGGCGCACGTACAAGTATACATTGATTATATCACCTTCTGGCTTCATTATGTTCATCTTTCCTATTTACCTTACAACTGTAGATTCTTCGATTTTTTTAGGTTTTTTTATTGGACTTTTCTTTAATTCCTGGATTGTACTGAAAAAAAGAAATTCCGATTATTCAAGTGCAGCTCTGTTTATCTGAATAAGAAAAATACAGAGAATATTACCTGCGGCTTTATGTGCCGCTTCGCAGTGTGCCCAAGCAGCTAAGCCCACCATATTGAGCCAATTTCATTTTAACGTATCCACATACTATGCTAGTAAGGTTGTTTCAGTTGATTCTTGTACCTAAAATTTTTTGCGATGCATTTAGCATCCTTCGGCTATTAGTGCCTGTACGAAACAAACGTTTCTGATGCATTTAGCATCCTTCGTCTATTAGTGTCCGTTTTGAAACGATTATAGGTACTGCATCTAACGTCAGCAACTGGTATGTTTTAATGTATTTGCTTTTGACGGTTGCAAGTATCTGCATTACATCATGAATTTTACATGGATTTGATATGTCAGTTTAGGGTGACAACTAAACTATTCGCTTTCAACGGCTGCGATCAATTGCATCTACCATTTCATTATGTCTGATGCACAGCCTGCAAATGAAATATTTCGATGCAGTTTGTCCTTTGATTTTTCTTTTCTTTTGTCTTAAAGCTGTTTCTTCATCATCTGTATTCGTGTGATTATGAAATAAGCATTCAGTGTGGCATTTTCGTATGCATATTTTGCATCGTATAATGTCCACCTTACATATTTTGAAACAGTACAGACATATATCTTCCATATTTTCAGATTTCAATAATAACATGTGGGCAACCTTACGGCGGTATTTCGTGGGATCAAAATTCAAATCAAATACTGTATCTCTTCCTAAGCAATCCATGTAATACATAACATACAGGGTGATCCAAAATTCCCGGAACAGCAAAATATCTCAGCGGGAGTGCATTTTCGAAGAAAATGTTTCAGACAAAAGTTTAAGGATTTTTCCCTGGCTATTTAATGGCGATATTGAATTTGACCTTGAACATGACCTTGAAGGTTATTTCAAGGTCAAGCTAATTTTTTTAAATGGGAACCCCTATTTTTTTTCACGGATTCGGAAAGAGCACAAAATTTTACGTCCGAATATGCTATGGCCGTTTTTTTCGGCAAGGTCATTTCAAGGTGAAACTTAAAACTCCCGTGACGGCGAAATATCTCAGAGGGTGTGCATTTCTTTGGAAATTATTTCAGACAAAAGTTTAAGGATTTTTCCCGGGCTATTTAATGGTAGCACAGAATTTGACCTTGAACATAACCTTCAAGGTTATTTCAAGGTCAAGTTTGTTTTTTATAATGGAAAGTGCTATTTTTTTTCACGGATTCGGAGAGAGCACAAAATTTTACGTCCAAATATGCTATGGCCGTTTTTTTCGGCAATGTCATTTCAAGGCCAAACTTAAAACTCCCGGAACAGCGAATTAACTCAGCAAGAGGTCATTTTCGGGTAAAATGTTTCAGACAAAAGTTTCAGGATTTTTTCCGGGATATTTAATGCTAGCATAAAATTTGACCTTGAAAATTACCTTGAAGATTATTCTCAGGTCAAGATTATTATTTTTTTTTAATTGGAACCCCGTTTCATTTTCTTAACGAAGTTATGAGGATCTCCCGGTATTGAGAGTGGTTAAATTCATTTTGTTCAGTCGATGCTATTACTGGACGATCTGCTCTAGGGAGATCCTTTACACTGCCGTAAACTTCGAAACAATTTATTGTTCTGCCAAAAGTCGATTTAGGAATCAGTTCCTGTCCCTCGCTTGTCCTCTAATTTTGTAAATAGAATAATAAACTGTTTAAAAAAAGTGTATACATACATCTTACGCAACACTTGTGCAAAGTGAACTTGGGCGCGCGAACAGCGACAGAGAGAACGAGTCACCAGCGAAGTAAATAAACAACATACATTCACATTGAATTTATACATACGTGTACAGTCTTATAAGGTTACATTTTGGTCTTAACTTTATCGTTTTGTGAGATACATGGATTTCCTATCTAAACGCCTTTCCTATCTAAACGTATTAAGCATCATTTCAGTAACAAAATACATACGTATATTTCGTACAAAGAGCAATGGCTGCGCTAAGTGAACGAGAAAGAATAACCATTCTCATGATGAGAGGCTGGGGTGATAACCAGCGATCCTTAGAGAATGTGCAAACCTTATTTAACGCATCATTTAGAGAGGGACGAGAACCGATTTCTAAATCTACTGTTAGCAGAACAATAAATCGTTTTGAAGTTCACGGTACTGTGAAGGATCTCCCAACAGCAGGTCGTCCAGTAACAGCATCAACTGAAGAAAATGAGTTGAATGTCGCGCTGTCAATAACGGAAGATCCTCATACTTCCATCAGGAAAGTTAAACAGCAGCACGACTTATGTTACGGTACAGTACAACGGATCTTAACTAAAAACTTAAAATTTCACCCATACAAAGTTAGACTCGTACAACAATTGAATGAAGACGATCCTGATAGACGCCTACAGTTTGCGGAATTAATGATGAATCGAATAGATGCTGATGCCGGTTTCTTGAATCGCATCGTATTTTCTGATGAAGCTACATTCTTCTTAAATGGGGCAATCAATAGACATAACATGTCTTATTGGAGTGAAACCAATCCTAATTGGATGGTCGATAGTCGTTCTACTCAATATCCTGAAAAAGTAAACGTATGGGCAGGTATTATAAACAATGCGGTAGTTGGGCCCTTCTTCATCGAGGGTACCCTTACTAGTCAAAAATACCACGATATGTTGAGGGACGACATCATCCCTGCTATTCAGGTTATTGTAGGCGAGGATTTCGATCAGACTTGGTTTCAGCAAGATGGTGCAGCACCTCATTATGCAACAGATGTTCGCAATTATTTGAGTGATGTATTCGCAGAACGGTGGATAGGTCGAAGGGGTGTAATATAATGGCCACCAAGATCTCCGGATCTTACGCCCCTTGACTATTTTCTATGGGGTTATCTCAAAGATAGAGTGTATCGAACGAAACCGGTGAATATTGAGGAAGTAAAACAACGAATACGGGATGAGATCGCGGCTATAGAACCAGATATGATTAAAAAAGTCGTATCGACTTTTTATAATCGCTTGGGATATTGCCAAGAAGTTCATGGCAATCACTTTGAGCATAAGCTTTAGTAAGATACATAATTTCATCAAAATCTTAGTATACCCATCTTGCCTTAACTGTCTGGGGACACCCACACACACACGCGCACACGCACACGCACACGCACACGCACACGCACAGGTGACGGCGAGGGGAACCACCTGAACAAAGCACCCCGAAGAGGTGTAAACCCGACCGTGCTACCTCCACGCGGTACATCTTGGGTAATGCTAAAGCCGGCGGTAGCATTGGAAACAATGTAAAAATGTTACCCATACATACGGTATTTATAAACGTATCGGATGTAAAAAAAAAATGTATATTTTTATCCGGGAACAATGATAATGCATTGCACTCTGGAAACATTACGAAAATAAAACGGGGTTCCAATTAAAAAAAAATAGTCTTGAGCTTAGAATAAGCCTCAAGGTAATTTTCAAGGTTAAATTCGATGGTGCCTCTTGCTGAGTTAATTCGCTGTTCCGGGAGTTTTAAGTTTGACCTTGAAATGACATTGCCGAAAAAAACGGCCATAGCATATTTGGACGTAAAATTTTGTGCTCTCTCCGAATCCGTGAAAAAAAAAATAGCAGTTTCCATTAAAAAAAACAAACTTGACCTTGAAATAACCTTCAAGGTCATGTTCAAGGTCAAATTCTGTGCTACCATTAAATATCCCAGGAAAAATCCTTAAACTTTTGTCTGAAACAATTTCCAAAGAAATGCACACCCTCTGAGATATTTCGCCGTTACAGGAGTTTTATGTTTCACCTTGAAATGACCTTGACGGAAAAATCGATCATATCATACTCGGACGTAGAATTTCCCGCTCTTTCAGAATCCATGAAAAAAAATAGGGGTTCCCATTTAAAAAAATTAACTTGACCTGGAAATAACCTTCAAGGTCATGTTCAAGGTCAAATTCAATATCGCCATTAAATAGCCAGGGAAAAATCCTGAAACTTTTGTCTGAAACATTTTCTTCGAAAATGCACTCCCGCTGAGATATTTTGCTGTTCCGGGACTTTTGGATCACCCTGTATATTCCAGAACTGTGCCCATCATTTTGATCTTGAAATGGACGAGTTGAGTCCTCAGTAATACTCCAGCAAATATCTTTAAGTGCATGAAGAGAAGAATAAGCACAGGATGCCGTATACTTCTGGAATGCTTCCACGACCCTGGTTCTATCACATTCATGTCCATATGGATCGTACAAAACTAATTTCTTCATTGCAATGTCGCTAATCAATAGCCTCCAGTGTCCTTCATACAAGTATGGCATTATTAATATATTGCCTAGAGGTTTGTCATTGGTATACAGTCCTCTATTTTTATTTATTCTTTTTCCACTATAGTTTCCTAGTACAACAGACGTGTCATCGGTGGAAATGTATGTGACATTTGTCCACTCATCAACATGCGATGCAGCGAATGAGTCCAGGACAATTCCATCAAGCCACCTTCCATCCTCCAGCGTAGCAAACTGCCTGGCTGTCAACTGGAATACACTCATAGTTAGTATCTTTTCAGAAAAATACTGGCCAACTATTAATCTGCTGGACTTTGACCGCATGTAATAGTTGGGATCTTTCATTAAGCCATTGTAAAACTTTTCACATTCCTTATGCGGTGTTCGGAATTCTATTACACTGGTAATATTTTCGGGTGTACCATCGTTTACAATCTGCAGTGTTGTAGCATCTTTAAGGTTCCGTTTCCTTTTTCTTTGTTTCATGGCACACTTATGGACAGGTTTATCCTCTACTTGCATCGGTATAACATCTATGTTATCATTCTTGTCGAATCCATCAACATCCATTGTGTTGCAAAATGATTTGAGCAGTGGTGTATCACTATACCTTTTCCCTCTTTTTGGAATAGTTTTTTTCTTCATCCATTGTTCTTCAGCGGAAATATCAGATGTTTCTGGATATTTAGGTTTCGGAATTGAACTTTTTCCGTCCTTAATTTTGGCATTCAATTCTATTGCTGAGAATGTACTTTTGCTATCTGTTTTCAGAATTCGAACTACGTCTGCGATGGATGAGTCGCATCTGTCTTTTAACACTATGTGTTTTGTAACTCTGTTGTTACTTTCAATGTACGCATTTGTTACGTGCGAAATATTTATATCACACATGTCCGGAGTTAAACTAGTACAAAGTATAGCATATGGCATCCATCGAGTTAAAACATGTTCCATGAATGCAGGTACGTAATACTCATTCAGTTCATCATTTTCGTCATCACTGTCATCCTCTGTCATACGCGACTGTATTTCGCACATTATTCTATTGTACCTAATATAAAACGGTGATTTCCTGAACATTGCGTGTTCTCTTTCATCGTATTCAATTGAATATACTCCTTGCTCACTTTCTTCGTCCGCATCCGGTTGGTCGAGGTACTTCTGCATCGTTTCTTTTTTTTACTCACTATATTACGCAAAACAGTAAGAGCATCTTTCGCTTGTGTTTTTCTTGTCGTTAGAAGTAATGTGCACATGTGTTTGAACGTTTCATCCAAACTTTTCATCGTTCTGCAAAGTATCAAAAGTACCATGCATTCCATTAACATGGATTTGATACGTTGGAACTCGGGGTAAGTGTCTTTTATTGTTTTTGACATAATTTTCATGAAATGCGCATAACATATCATTATCAGGGTAAACTCTTTCGGAGGCGAAACTCCTTTCACGCAGACGTCATACATTATGTTAATATATTCCGACATAGTCTTCGAGTTCCATTCTTGTGAAACGGAATGTAGCAATGCCTACGACCAATCGACTACAATCAGTTTAGCAAGTGGCCATTTAGTATATCTCTTCATGACAAAATGCTTGTAGTTTTTCAAAAATGTACTAACTGAAACTTCTCCATGCTCAGCCGTAATCATTTGTGCCATTTTTACCGTTTCCACGTCGTGCTTGAACAGGAGGCAATAATATAATATCCGTTTGCACTTCAGATTGGTAGGTTTCCTCACCACGGATCCTGTCGCGTCGAAGTGAAATGTAATCTCTTTTTGACCAATTAATGTCAGCAGATCTTCTTCCGTGTACATCATTGCCGTAAGTGGTAGAGATACGTACCGCAGGAAGGGATCTTTTAAATCTTGTTCTTGTATCCACAGCTGCATAAGATCTGACAAATCACGCGACTGTAGAGACAAACGCTCTTGACAATTGTCTTCTGATTTCGCTTTGTATAAAACGTACTGCGGACGCAAATCTTGAGGATGTCCATCTTCTTTTAATTCTTTACTGGTCTCATTTATAATTTCTTTAAGGTAATCGGCTACTCCCCGATATCGCATTTCCTTCTGCCATCTTTTCCGTTCTACGCCTCGTAGCTGTCGAAAAACGTACGCGTCAATAGGCTTGTTATGGACGTATTTGATTGCTTTGTCACTTGTTATTATTATTCGTGCTGTACTTTCATGCAAATGATCAATTGCAAACCGATACCTTTGTTCATGATCAGGTGTTTTGCACTTTGCCTAACCAACGACATCTAACCTATTGTAGCGTATACTACCATAAAATTGTAGAATACACGTACAATGAACATTGTACAGCATTATTTCCTCAATTGCTTTACGAACTTTATCTTCATCATTAAACCTTCACTTGTTGTGAAAATTGTGGATGGTGCGTAGTACGATCCTAAATTTATTGGGAACATTTGTACTCTTTTACGCTCCACTGATATCTCCGGTTTAACCTTTTTTGATTTATTTTTTTCAACATTTCGGCATTTTTTGTTCTTCTTCGTCTTACTGCTTTTCGTAACAATACTTGAAATGTTGCTGCTTTCGCCATCTGATGTGCTGAAGGTTACGCTGTTTAAGCTCTCCATACTGCTGCTACTATTAGACGATTGAACAGTGCTAGTATTGTCGCTATCTGTAACAAAATCATAACTGTTCATTTCCTTGCTGTTCTGTAATAATTTGCTGTTGGTGTAACATCGTCTTTCAGACGATCGATGTTGGATCTGGTATTCTACCGAAGTGTCCGTTTAATTATCAACAGCTCCCACACAATCTACAGATTGCAATTGTTCTGAACAATCTATAGATGCAATTGTTCTGAACAATCTATAGATGCAATTGTTCTGAACAATCTATTGCTGAAGTAACTGGATTTAGGGATTCTCCAAACGGCGTTTCTTCGTCCATTACTTCCTGCCAATATCTGCCTTCATTTGAATAGTTTGGAAGACACTCTTCTTCTTCCATTCTTTCTCTTTGGCGCTTTTCTTCACCTTCTGTTTTTTTTCGCACGTTTCATACCCTTCTTGTACGATATCCAATTGACGTGTGTCAAGTTTGTCTTCTACCTTTTCCCAACTTAATGTAGGTTTACTACGTCCGTCTCCTAGCGTCTTTGAATGAGATATTTCTTGTTCTCGTTCCTGAATTGTGTTCTCTTCATGCCTTTCTTCTTCATGTATTAACTGTTCGCCTATTTTCTCTTCTTGTTCTCTGTCACTATTTTCTTGCGCATTTCTTTCCGCGAATTGTCTTCGTGTTGTTTCTCCTTCAATCCATCTGTTTCGATGTTTTCTTCATCTTCTATTTCTTTTTCACGCCTTTCACATTCTTCTTCTGCGTTTTCCACTAAACGCGTGTTAACGGTGTCTGCTTCCTGTTCACAACTTATTGTGCTTTTACTTTGTACTTCTTTTTGTATGTTTTTCTGACATTTTTCTTCTTGCACTTCATGCATTTCCTTTTTTTCGCGTATTTTCGCATGTGGTATGTTTTGTCGCATGTTTTCTAATTCTTCCTCCTTCATTTTCTGCTTACATATTTCCTTTTGTTCGTTGTTCTTTTCATGTGTTTCATTCTGTTTTTCAATTTGCTTCTGCAATGTCTTTAATGAGGCTGTTCTTGGTTTCTTTTCTTCCTTTTCTTCTTTCCGTTTTGAATTCTTACGTGTTTTCGCGTCTTTTAGGTGTCTTTCATTTATCACAACTTTTGGTATTTCTTTCACGGGTTCCAAAACTACCCAATGACCGTTGCGTACATTTCCCGTAAACATGATTATCATGTCTGTCCCTCTGACATCTTCACCATCGGGAAGGTCAAGTTTTTGAACTTTAGTAATTTTCGTTCGACGTATTTCACGATATACTGTCATTATAATCTTGTATAATCGAACGAAAACACTTAGTTCGTAATCGGTTCCATAGATCCCACTGGAGCTCATACTCCGTTCGTACGTGTCCGCATTTTCGCATACCGCGTCTTCATCCAAAGTGCTGATCAAAATGTTATGTTGTTTAGCCCAATTATCTACTATATATTTCACTATATTTTCGCGAACACGTAGATGCAACTGTTCATCTCCATACACGTAGTGTGCTAAACATCTAAATAAACAGTTGCCATCACCCCTAACATCAACAACGTAGTACTCGTTTCCCACGTCATCTTTTACCTTCCGTCGTATTTTATTATTGTCTTTCTTCTTCTGTGATTCAGTTGCTGAATGTACTAGTTTTTGTTGCTTTTTTTTATTTGTTACTTGCTCATTTTTTGCGTGTAACAAATTAGAGTCTTATAACTGCAAAGTAGAGTTATTTTCATTCCACAAATGCCTCAATTTATCGCTAAATTGGACATTGCAGGGAATTTTCAACGTTGTTGCAATCTGAAAGGACAACATATATTTAAATATCGTAAAATAAATGTTTTTAAAAGCATCCATGTAAATTACTGTGATCGATCCATTCAAAATTAATTACATTTGTGGAAGAAGAAGCATTTTTTTACTTTTGATGACATTTCTGATTATATTGGCGAAAGATCCATATAATATGGTGCGCTGAACAGGAATATCGTAGTAAAAATTTGCGCAAAGGTTACATTCAAGTAATGATAATTCAAGAAATTAAAATTCGGAGTACAGAAAATTACCATCCAGAGGCCAACTGAAATACCGCGCAGGCCCGTTTTGATCGCCTAATTGTAATAAGCATTGTACACAAGGTAAACTATGAAATCTAAAATACAGCTTCCGTAATATCCGAAATAATAAAGAAAAAATAAAAGTATAATTTTTCTAAAGGGTTTATTACAATTCATTTTTTTGTCATTAATAATACAATTTTTCATACGCAACTCTTTTACATTTAATAGAATTTAATTTGTTTTAATAAAAATGTCGAAATTTATGGATTATTTGAAACAACATAATTATTGCAATTTTCGTAATTAAAGGAAGCATACAAAACCGTCCAATAACTAAGGGAGATTCCATTTTTTGGAAAGTGTTAACCCCTTGTCAGTGCAAGACAATTTTACTATTTTGGCCAAAAGTGCGTTGACAAAAATTCCATCGGAATAGCTTGAAACTTGGTACTCGGGGGTTTTCGGGATCGCCGTTTACGAATCTGATATCAGCTTTATTAAGTTCAAAACGATATACGATCCGCCCTAAAGCCCCCGAGTAACAAGTTTCAAGGAAATTTAGCGTTTTTTTATAAATTTGATCCGCCATTTTGAATTTCATAAATCTGACTTCGGATGTTTATCCACCATATTTGATCCGCCATTTTGAAATTAATAAAGCTGATATCAGATTCGTAATCGGCTACTCCGAAAACCCCCGAGTACTAAGTTACAAGCAAATTTATAACATTTTTATAAATTTGATCCGCCATATTGGATCCGCCATTTTAAATTTCGTAAATCTGACTTCGGATTCGTAATCAGCGACCCCGAAAACCCCCGAGTAACAAGTTTCAAGCAAATTTAGCACTTTTTTATAAATTTGATCCGCCATATTGGATCCGCATTTTGAATTTTGCAAATCTGACTTCAGATTCGTAATCAGCGACCTCGAAAACCCCCGAGTAACAAGTTTCAAGCGAATTCAGGAAGTTTTACTTCGTTTATTTTATGATGCGGCTATAGCCGTTATGCGCATTCTTGGCCACTTTTATTTTTGCGGCTATAGCCGTCATACACTGTCAAGGGGATAAATACGAAAGTTGTAGTATTTTCCCTACATATGTAATGACCGTATTCATTGTGACCTTTACTATTTTTTTACGGTCATTTCAAAATGAATTGTTTTTTTTATGGGAATCACTTATTTTTCCGAGAATTTGGAAAGAGCGGGAAATTTTACGTTATAAGGGCATGATCTGGAACGAACGTCGGCGTCAGTTATATATAAGCAGGAATTCAATTTTAAGATACATGCAAATCAACAGTTTTGTACTTGCCTGAAATGTTTCAATGATCGAAACAGAATTTCGGTATATGTTTGTATCCGCAATTGAAAATGCTATAAAGTTTGGTGTCACAATGGGAATCTAATATAGTTTTTTAATACAATATCTTAAAGCGTGATAAGGGGAATGGAGATTCTCGTTGCTTATATGTGTGCGTGTTATATTCTATTGTTACAATACATTTTTGGCAACAGCATGCAGAATACTAAGCGAAGTAATTTATTGAATTTCAACGAAATTATTTTAAACCCAATGCAGATATAGCATATTAATCATATATTACCTTATTTCAGAATATGCAAAACGATATATGTACACCATACATTTTCGCATAATTAAGATACAAATATATATGGGTCATTCCACGTCAGATTTACAATTAAAATTTTAAATTCTGCGGCATATTTTTTTTTTCATATTCTACAACAAAAAAAAATTAAATACACGTGTTCTTTTTTTAACCCATTAACTTTTATTTAATTAACTTTTTTTAACCCAATAACGCCTGAAATGCCAATTTTGTTGAAACCTTGCATAATGGTGCATAAAATAGTTGAATTTTAAGAAAAAATTTTACTTTTATACCGTACGTAATTCTAATAGCCTCAAAATGGCGGCAACAATGAAAATTTCTTTGAGAAAGGACCCCGCACACTTTAGCTTGATTTGCGGGCCCGGTTAAATTTCCTGAAACTTCGCTAAGTTGTAGTCCAGAACAGGCCGAACAAAAGTTCTATATGGTAAAAGCCCCAAAAATCAATAGTTTTCGAGATAAAGTACTATACGATATAGTCCGGGCGTACGATATAGGCCCCCGGATCCGAGACTTTCGCATTTATTTTTTATATGCGACAACAATATTCATAGGTTTTTTTGGTCGCTGATTACGAATGTGATATCAGATTTTAAAAATTCAAAATGGCGGATCCAATATGGCGGACAATTTTTGAAAAATTAAAGGAAATCGCTTGAAACTCATTATTCTGGGGTTTTTGGGGTCGCTGATCACGTATCTGATATCAGATTTTTAAAATCTGTTATCACATTCGTAATCAGCGACCAAAAAAACCTATGCATATTGTTGTTGCATGTAAAAAATAAATGCGAAAGTCTCGGATCCGGGGGCCTATATCGTACGCCCGTACTATATCGTATAGTACTTTATCTCGAAAACTATTGATTTTTGGGGCTTTTACCATATAGAACTTTTGTTCGGGCTATACTGGACTACAACTTAGCGAAGTTTCAGGAAATTTAACCGGGCCCGCAAATCAAGCTAAAGTGTGCGGGGTCCTTTGTGGACGCTCTAACTCAAAAACTTAGAACTTTTAAAAAAAAAATGCCTGGAATGAAAAGTTCTTAAAATTCATCAAACGATATAGCGGAATTTTTTCAAAATTTTTTTATGACATTTTCAGACATTTTTTTTCAACATTTTTTCAAAATTGTAATTTATTTACAAAAAATTCTGAAAAAAATTTAGTTTAGTCTCTGATGAATTCAAAGAGTTATTTGTTTTTTGCAATTTTCTCGAAAAGTTAAAATGCAAGGATGGTCGGTCGAAGGTCCCCTTGTATTTTAAATTGTTAATAAATAAAAATTGCCGATGGGATTTGTTCCAGAAACTGTTCTTTGGGCTCGCAGAGGGTAAGTATTAATTTAAAAAATTTTTTCATCCCCTTTCAGTAAAACTTTTTCTTCGAAAAGTTCTTTCCGGGGAAGGTACTGGTACGTTTGCCGGAATGTATTATTTTAATAAATATTACAATCAGCTGACTAATTCGCGGCTGTTTGGCCATTTTCCATGTATGTCCTCCAAATCGTACATTTTCCGACGAATATCGTACTATTTTCGACTATCCCCGCGAAAATCCCAAGTTAAAATGCAAGGATGGTCGGTCGAAGGTCCCCTTGTATTTTAGAATAAATTTTTTTACCAAGATTTTTACAAATTGTTAAGAAATAAAAATTGCCGATGGGATTTGTTCCAGAAACTGTTCTTTGGGCTCGCAGAGGGTAAGTATTAATTTAAAAAATTTTTTCATGCCCTTTCAGTAAAATTTTTTCTTCGAAAAGTTTTACAAGTTCTTTCCGGGGAAGGTACTGGTACGTTTGCCGGAATGTATTATTTTAATAAATATTACAATCAGCTGACTAATTCGCGGATGTTTGGCCATTTTCCATGTATGTCCTCCAAATCGTACAATTTCCGACGAATATCGTACTATTTTCGACTATCCCCGCGAAAATCCCAAGTTAAAATGCAAGGATGGTCGGTCGAAGGTCCCCTTGTATTGTAAATTGTTAATAAATAAAAATTGCCGATGGGATTTGTTCCAGAAACTGTTCTTTGGGCTCGCAGAGGGTAAGTATTAATTTAAAAAATTTTTTCTTCGAAAAGTTTTACAAGTTCTTTCCGGTGAAGGTACTGGTACGTTTGCCGGAATGTATTATTTTAATAAATATTACAATCAGCTGACTAATTCGCGGATGTTTGGCCATTTTCCATGTATTTCCTCCAAATCGTACAATTTCCGACGAATATCGTACTATTTTCGACTATCCCCGCGAAAATCCCAAGTTAAAATGCAAGGATGGTCGGTCGAAGGTCCCCTTGTATTTTAAATTGTTAATAAATAAAAATTGCCGATGGGATTTGTTCCAGAAACTGTTCTTTGGGCTCGCAGAGGGTAAGTATTAATTTAAAAAATTTTTTCATCCCCTTTCAGTAAAACTTTTTCTTCGAAAAGTTCTTTCCGGGGAAGGTACTGGTACGTTTGCCGGAATGTATTATTTTAATAAATATTACAATCAGCTGACTAATTCGCGGATGTTTGGCCATTTTCCATGTATGTCCTCCAAATCGTACAATTTCCGACGAATATCGTACTATTTTCGACTATCCCCGCGAAAATCCCAAGTTAAAATGCAAGGATGGTCGGTCGAAGGTCCCCTTGTATTTTAGAATAAATTTTTTTACCAAGATTTTTACAAATTGTTAATAAATAAAAATTGCCGATGGGATTTGTTACAGAAACTGTTCTTTGGGCTCGCAGAGGGTAAGTATTAATTTAAAAAATTGTTTCATCCCCTTTCAGTAAAACTTTTTTTTCGCAAATTTTTACAAGTTCTTTCCGGGGAAGGAACTGGTACGTTTGCCGGAATGCAGTATTTTAAGAAATACTCTTCATTTCGGGAAACGTACAGGTGCATTCGCCGGAATTGCAGAAAATTTCTAAAAGTTGTTTCAGGGGAACGTACTGGTAAGTTTCCATTTTATAAACTAATATAATGGCCCCCCCCCCTGGCCTTTTTTTGGCGTTTTTCGAGGTATTTTTTTAAAATTTAACGCATTCCGGCCAATGTTCGGGTTCATTCGCCGGAATTGGAACTTTGCACGTTCCGTAGAAAATTTATAAAATTTCTTTCCGTGGAACATACTGGTAAGTTTGCCGGAATGGATTTCAATTAATTCCGGCAAATGTACCGGTACATTCCACGCAATGGATTATTTTACGAAATATTATAATCAGCTGCTCGTACCAGAAATTATTCCTGAAATGCATAAAAAATTTATTTCATCGTCGACAGCAGCAGGAAATGGTACTGGTACATTTCATAATTGTACCAGTACCAGAAATTGTTACTGAAATGCATAAAAAAGTAAAAATTATTTTACGTAAACGAAACCACATGAAGAGGAAAGGATGGGGAATTTATTTATTTATTTATTTCATTTGAGACATTAGACGTCTGTGTGCACTGTTGACTCCCGAGTTCCAATTTTTCAAGCATTCCGAATGGTGACTCTGTGATCTTATGGCATCGTTAATTTTTTTCAAATTTTGGGCAGAAAACACAAGAAAATTTTCAGGATTCGTTAAAGAAAATTCTTCGACTTCCGGATACAGCCTACAAGGGAAGTACTTCAGGAGTACCGTATTCGCCGTTAACTCGGTCACTTCAGCGGGCCAGTGAAAAGTTGATCCGTGCGCCAAGTGCAGCAAGGTATCGTCCACGCGGATGCTCGACAGATCGAACATTCCCGATTGAAGATTTTCAATTTGTCGCTTGACTCTACGCGCTTTACCTCGCGCTACTTGAAGAGCATTTTCGAGGTTTGCAATTTTCTTTCGCGCGGCTTTCACGGAGGTGTCGATCTGTACGTGCTTCCGTATGTCTCGCGTCAGATAGCAATAACGACACATGTCTTTAGTGGTGGTGCGGATACGTGTCGTTCTTCTTCGGATAATCGTGTCCATCCTCTCCCTGGTAAATACAGATGCTTGGTGGGGATCGACCGGTTCTTCCATGACTGACTCCAGTATGCAGTTGGCCGCAACTGTGGATGCGTTGGTTCGATCCTCGCCGTCCTTGGCGCGCTGGATCGCAGCTTCGCAGCCGGCTTGAATGGCGCCGCGTAGAGCGATCACGTCAACGACGAGCGGTTCCTCAATGGACTCGCGGGCCCTCTTCTTCCTCTTTTCGTCGCTGCAAAAATAAAGTAAAAATACAAATACAGTACGGAAGAAAACGAAATTACGTTAATATATAGTGTATCGTCTGGCATGTACATGGCTTTCCTGGCTAAATTTCTGAGCGCATCGTCAGCAACGGCTTCGACTCGAGAGTTCCGAAGGCGACGTGCCGCCTCGATGTATTCCTTGCAGTTGATTAGTCCCCTGCAGGCTTTTATCAGCGATTCCTTGATGTGGTCGTTGTCGTGGTGGACGCTGTGCTCCGGGAACAGCTCTTCTACGATGACTTTCGGTACTGCCGTTCCGTCCTTGATGTCGAGACGGTTGTGCCTGATCCCCAGCAAACCAAAATGGATTGGATTTGATAAATGAAAATCAATCCAGTTGAATCAAGTTTTTGAATCATTGAAATTGTATTGAATTTTATTGAAATTCGATTTTGAAAAAATAGAAAAAAAAATCCGCCGCAAACGAGAATCGAACCCCGGTCCTCCGCGCAGCAAGTCCGGACCGTTACCACTTTCCCACGCTTGTTGTTGTAAAGCGATTCAAAGTTATTTACCGAGATTCGTCAGAAGTTTCATTTCGATGTTTATTGAATGAGATTCAAAATGCAAATAATCAATTAATCGTGCTGGATTCAAAATGATTGTCGGTCATTTTATTTCGATCTTGATTAAATAAGATTCAAACATAAAATGTCAAATAAACCAGGATAAATTCAAATGGATTGTCAGACATTTTATTTTGGACGTTTATTGAATCGGATTCAAAAACCAGATGACCAATGAACTATGATGGATTCAAATTGATTGAAAAAAGTCAAAAAATTGATTGACGCATTGAAACGCACTCTAATGAATCATTTCGAATAATTTCTAATCCATTTTGGTTTGCTGGGGAGGGCGTCTTACGGGAGAGGTTGTGCGAGGACCACAATTGCGTTGTGTCGCACGGAGGGTGCAAGGAGTATCCGTCAGGAGACACGACGCAAGGGGGGCACAATGAATGACCGACAGCGGCTCGTCGTGTCGCCTAACTGAGAATGAATTGTGACTTACCGCAGATTGTACAGGAAGAGGCCGCCGAACGCGTTCATTGTGAAGAGGCACTCTTCGGATTCCAGCAACGTCAGCCAATTGCGGACGAAATCTTGAAGTGCCAGGAACTCCCTTGCCGAACAGTCGCTCACGATGCCCATGTCGATGCCGACGAACTCGACGAGGCGCTCGAAGTCCAAAGTCTCCGCCAGGCGTGTTCTCAGGACGAAGTCGTGCAGGAGGTGGAGTTTTATGAAAGAAAAATAAAATGTTTCGTATGTAAACCGTACCCTACCCATTTTAATAGAAATCGGTATTTAATCGAAAAAAAGAACAAACCTACGCACGTACTTTTACCTGGAATTTTGTAAATTTGGTGGACAGAGAATTTTCTTTGTTCCGTTTACCTGACCAAAAACGGGGACCTCCTGTCAGCCTGATGTAACCTAAACGGAATGAGAATGACAATGGGAAAAATATAATAAATAAACAAGAAAAATGCACGTGTCAAGAGATACAATAATTTAGATACATACGCATTACCGCTCGATACCGTTCTATCCACGCCATTTTGGATCACGTGGTTTCACGCGGATCGTATTTGTACTATTGCCGGAAGGTTTTTTCCGAAAATCACGAAAAGCTTTTTTTTAGAATAGCTTTTCGAAAAGTTGACTGTACAGAAAGGTACGGCCAACTCCATAGAGTGTGCATCTGAGGCGATTTTCCCTAAAAAATGTCCGTGTAGGATACAGGGTGAAAAATTAAGGACATTTCCGGCGACCGCACCGGTACGTTTGCCGGATTTTTTGGCGAAATTCACGAAAGGCTTTTTTTGAGAATGGCTTTTCGAAAATTTCACTGTACAGAAAGGTACGGCCAACTCCATAGAGTGTGCATCTGAGGCGATTTTCCCTAAAAAATGTCCGTGTAGGATACAGGGTGAAAAATTAAGGACATTTCCGGCGACCGCACCGGTACGTTTGCCGGATTTTTTTGCGAAATTCACGAAAGGCTTTTTTTGAGAATAGCTTTTCGAAAAGTTGACTGTACAGAAAGGTACGGCCAACTCCAAAGAGGATGCATCTGAGGCGGTTTTCTCGAAAAAATGTCCCAGTGGGCTACAGTCTCATAAATTATGGAAATCTCGGGGGTGCGTGCCGGTACGGTTCACGGAACCAAATGTACGCCGTCCCCTAGATATATAAGGGCGGCGTACGCTCTAAGCGAAAACGGTTTTCGGAAAATCGGCCTTTGTTGCTAAAAAACTGCCTCAATGCAGCTTCTTAAAAATGAAAGAAGGCTTTTTGGGATGGTCGCTTTTCAAAATATTGCGCAAGAAAAAAGCCTTTTTGCTTTTACGAAAAAAAAGATTTAACAACCAAAAGGCTTTTTTCAGGAAGGGTATTTTAAAAAATCCGGCCTTGACGCGGATACATGAAAATTGGACGAAGCTGCATCTAAGCCGTTTTTAGCTAATAGATGCCTATGAAAAAATCCTTTTTGCTTTTTCCCAAAATTTCTCGAGTATGGCCATTTTCGACATTTACGCGATACCGGCCGCGAGTGAGCGACGACCAATAGGAAGCCTGCCCGAAATTGTCTACCAATCGCGAGGCGGCTGGCGGCGCTGGTCGCGGTTGACCGCGGGTTTGATCGCGTCTGTGGTCGCGGGCGAGCGCGACTCACATGACCATATCGCTGTTGAACGCCACATGGTTTGCACGGTGCTGTAGTGTTTTTTTGTTTCCTGCGATTTTTTTGGCTGGTTTTACGTTCTGTTGTTGCTGTTGGTCATCTTTCACGTGTCCTGTGGTAAGTAATTTTTAATATTTAATATTTCCATATTTTTCCGTGTTTCCCTGCATGTCATCCCTTTTTTTTTTTGTTCAACAATGGTCGCTCAAGGTCATTTTCTTCTTCTATTGTTTTTGTCGCTTCTTTTTCTTGTAAAATTGATGTTTTTTGCTTTTTGCAGCTTGCTGAATCTGCAGTTCTTGGCGGCTTTCTTGACGCTCCCCGCAGTCTCCATCATCGTCGTCGTCGTGGTCGTCGTTCCTGGATTTCGCCGCGAGGTGGTTACCCGTTTCTTCGCTCGGCAGCGCAGTTCGCCGTATCTTTCGGCTCTTGTGGTCTCCTTCGTCGTCCTGCGGCATCTGCACCTGTTCGTCGATTCCGCTGCTTTTGTAAGTTTATTTTATAAATTTTTTAACAATATTTCTCGTGTAATTCAGACGTGGTATAATAAAAATTGTTTAAAAAATTTTTTGATAAACGACATTCTTTTTTTATTTTTTTTTCTAAAAGTAATTAATTTTTTAAAATCCATCTGCAATTATTTAAAAAATGTGTTTTTCTATTGACCCTAATTCTTTTTGAATTTTTACAGTACTTAAAAGGCTCTGCGTTTTGGCTTCCGCAATCTCCGTCGTTAACCGTTTCTTCGATCCGCAGCGCAGTTCGGCGGCTGTCTTTCTTTGGCTCCTGCAGTCTCCGTCGTCGTCGTCCTGTGACGTCGGCACCGGTTCAATTGGTCGTCTGGTGTCTTCCGCCGTTTCGGTAAGTTTATTTTAGAAATTTATTCGTTTCATTTTATTTATTTAAATTAATTATTCAAAATATGATACCTACACATTTGTCAGTGATGTTTAGCATTTTGTTTGGCAGCTTCCCTCGCTTTTCGAATATATTCCTTTTTATTGACCCTAATTCTTTTGGAATTTTTACAGTAATCGAAAGGCTATGCGTTTCGTCGATCGCAGTCTCCGTCGTCGTCGTAGTCGTCGCCCCGCTATTTTGCCGCCAGGTGGTTACCCGTATCTTCGCTCGGCAGCGCAGTTCGCCGGATCTTTCGGCTCTTGTGGTCTCCTTCGTCGTCCTGCGGCATCTGCACCTGTTCGTCGATTCCGCTGCTTTTGTAAGTTTATTTTATAAATTTTTTAACAATATTTCTCGTGGAATTCAGCCGTGGTATAATAAAAATTGTGTAAAAAATTGTTTGATAAACGACATTCTTTTTTTTTTTTTTCTAAAAGTAATGAATTTTTTAAAATCCATTTGTAATTATTTAAAAAATGTGTTTTTCTATTGACCCTAATTCTTTTGGAATTTTTACAGTACTTAAAAGGCTCTGCGTTTCGGCTTCCGCAGTCTCCGTCGTTAACCGTTTCTTCGATCCGCAGCGCAGTTCGGCGGCTGTCTTTCTTTGGCTCCTGCAGTCTCCGTCGTCGTCGTCCTGTGACGTCGGCACCGGTTCAATTGGTCGTCTGGTGTCTTCCGCCGTTTCGGTAAGTTTATTTTAGAAATTTATTCGTTTAATTTTATTTATTTAAATTTATTATTCAAAATATGATACCTACACATTTGTCAGTGATGTTTAGCATTTTGTTTGGCAGCTTCCCTCGCTTTTCGAATATATTCCTTTTTATTGACCCTAATTCTTTTGGAATTTTTACAGTAATCGAAAGGCTATGCGTTTCGTCGATCGCAGTCTCCGTCGTCGTCGTAGTCGTCGCCCCGCTATTTTGCCGCCAGGTGGTTACCCGTATCTTCGCTCGGCAGCGCAGTTCGCCGGATCTTTCGGCTCTTGTGGTCTCCTTCGTCGTCCTGCGGCATCTGCACCTGTTCGTCGATTCCGCTGCTTTTGTAAGTTTATTTTATAAATTTTTTAACAATATTTCTCGTGGAATTCAGCCGTGGTATAATAAAAATTGTGTAAAAAATTGTTTGATAAACGACATTCTTTTTTTTTTTTTCTAAAAGTAATGAATTTTTTAAAATCCATTTGTAATTATTTAAAAAATGTGTTTTTCTATTGACCCTAATTCTTTTGGAATTTTTACAGTACTTAAAAGGCTCTGCGTTTCGGCTTCCGCAGTCTCCGTCGTTAACCGTTTCTTCGATCCGCAGCGCAGTTCGGCGGCTGTCTTTCTTTGGCTCCTGCAGTCTCCGTCGTCGTCGTCCTGTGACGTCGGCACCGGTTCAATTGGTCGTCTGGTGTCTTCCGCCGTTTCGGTAAGTTTATTTTAGAAATTTATTCGTTTAATTTTATTTATTTAAATTTATTATTCAAAATATGATACCTACACATTTGTCAGTGATGTTTAGCATTTTGTTTGGCAGCTTCCCTCGCTTTTCGAATATATTCCTTTTTATTGACCCTAATTCTTTTGGAATTTTTACAGTAATCGAAAGGCTATGCGTTTCGTCGATCGCAGTCTCCGTCGTCGTCGTAGTCGTCGCCCCGCTATTTTGCCGCCAGGTGGTTACCCGTATCTTCGCTCGGCAGCGCAGTTCGCCGGATCTTTCGGCTCTTGTGGTCTCCTTCGTCGTCCTGCGGCATCTGCACCTGTTCGTCGATTCCGCTGCTTTTGTAAGTTTATTTTATAAATTTTTTAACAATATTTCTCGTGGAATTCAGCCGTGGTATAATAAAAATTGTGTAAAAAATTGTTTGATAAACGACATTCTTTTTTTTTTTTTCTAAAAGTAATGAATTTTTTAAAATCCATTTGTAATTATTTAAAAAATGTGTTTTTCTATTGACCCTAATTCTTTTGGAATTTTTACAGTACTTAAAAGGCTCTGCGTCTCGGCTTCCGCAGTCTCCGTCGTTAACCGTTTCTTCGATCCGCAGCGCAGTTCGGCGGCTGTCTTTCTTTGGCTCCTGCAGTCTCCGTCGTCGTCGTCGTCCTGTGACGTCGGTACTGGTTCAATTGGTCGTCTGGTGTCTTTCGCCGTTTCGGTAAGTTTATTTTAGAAATTTATTCGTTTAATTTTATTTGTACAATAATAATTATTATTTCATTACCGATATTTCGTGTGGAATTGACCATTTCTTTTTTTAAAAGTAACGAATTTTTTCAAATCCATCTGTAATTGTTTAAAAAAAAATATTGATTTTTTTATTTATGTATTTATTTATTTTATTATTTTTTTATTTTTTTATTTTTTGATATTTTTATTTTTATAAAAGCAATAAATTATTTTATTTCAATTTTCGATACTTTTTCGTGTATTTAATTTCAAACATTTTTGAAAACATTTTTCATCAATATTTGTATTACATTTCCGTTACATTTTCTCATACATATAAAAGCTTATTTCGCGTCTTTGGTAAATAAACTACCAATGTCATTCAATTTAAGTAAGGTTGACATTGCGCTGCGTATTTGTTGTTTATCTTTTATATAACTTGTCCTCTAACTTTTTTCACGTATAATATTTACATCAATATTTGCCACGCGAAAGAAATATTATTTTGTTGACGGAATGAAATAATTTTTCTGCAAAAATAAAATTAGATGTTAGTTTACAACAACATTGATTTTTTACCAATATAATTTTTTATTTTTTTCCTCGTACTTTTTAATTTTAGTAAATGATTATTATAATTTTTTTAATTTTTTAATAGGCGTAAAGTACGATTTTACGCCCTCAATGTGTGCATAAAGTTGATGATGAGGTCCATTTGAAGGGAATGAGGGCCGGCGTATATGGAGTGGAAACAAAGCTTCCTCTATGAGGAAGCTTCTCGAAGCTTCCTATAAAAGGAATCCAAATTACGTGATTGAAAATCACGTTATCAATATTTTTTTTTTTCATTTTTTAGAAATGTTGAAATATTTTGGAATAGGACCTTACATGATAAAATGAAATCGACAAAATTTTTGTCTGCATATTTCATGTATATTTTATTAAATGCAGGTATAAAAATATAAAAATTTAAATGCGAAATTATCTTAATACATACACTATAAATATAATTAACGGTTCTCACATTCACTGGTCCTCTAATATGGTAAGGAGAGAGACTTTCCGCGTGCACTTCTCTTATTTCTATATTGATGCATGATTTGCAGTATGCAAAATGTACCGTAGGCCTGTAATAAGTTTTGTACTAATTTATTAGTCACAAACTTGATTGTTATAATATACAAACAGTAGTAACATGTAAAAAATATGTCGAATAAATTTAAATTTTTTTTTCTTTTTTTTTTATTTATTTAAATTAATTATTCAAAATATGATACCTACACATTTGTCAGTGATGTTTAGCATTTTGTTTGGCAGCTTCCCTCGCTTTTCGAATATATTCCTTTTTATTGACCCTAATTCTTTTGGAATTTTTACAGTAATCTAAAGGCTATGCGTTTCGTCGATCGCAGTCTCCGTCGTCGTCGTAGTCGTCGCCCCGCTATTTTGCCGCCAGTTGGTTACCCGTATCTTCGCTCGGCAGCGCAGTTCGCCGGATCTTTCGGCTCTTGTGGTCTCCTTCGTCGTCCTGCGGCATCTGCACCTGTTCGTCGATTCCGCTGCTTTTGTAAGTTTATTTTATAAATTTTTTAACAATATTTCTCGTGGAATTCAGCCGTGGTATAATAAAAATTGTGTAAAAAATTGTTTGATAAACGACATTCTTTTTTTTTTTTTTCTAAAAGTAATGAATTTTTTAAAATCCATCTGTAATTATTTAAAAAATGTGTTTTTCTATTAACCCTAATTCTTTTGGAATTTTTACAGTACTTAAAAGGCTCTGCGTTTCGGCTTCCGCAGTCTCCATCGTTACCCGTTTCTTCGCTAGCGGCAGCGCAGCTTGTCGGATCTTTCGGCTCTTTCGGCTCTAGCAGTCTCCAGTGTCATCCATCGGTGAGTTACTTTGATTTATATTCGTGCGTTATTCATTTTTCAGCGTGCGTCTTTCCGTCTGTCTGTCTGTCTGTCTGTCTGTCTGTCTGTCTGTTGGTCGTATATTATGTCGTTCGTTCGTTCGTTCGTTCGTTCGTTCGTTCGTTCGTTTGTTCGTTCGTTCGTTCGTTCGTTCGTTCGTTCGTTCGTTCGTTCGTTTGTTTTTTCCATTAGACAACTTTTCTTTTCTTTTTGTTGTTCAAAACAGTACAATGGACGACAGCGTAAACAATAGAAGAGTCTTTGTCGGGAATCTATCTCTTTACGCTGGTACCACGAAGCTGGTCGATAAGTTTGCTGCTGCCGGTGCGGTACTGAGCGGTAACTATGCCGTTAGAGGCGCTGTGTCGTCTCATGCGTTCCTGAACTTCGGTACTGCGGAACAGGCCGATTTGTTCTTGGAGAACGGCGCGAGGAATGGTTATTTCTGGAAAGGGAGAAAGTTTATTGTAGAGCGCGTCGATGTTTGGAATCGCAGTAATCGGTCGGCATCTCCTATGCGCGTAGATGCTTTCGCGGACGTTCCGCCGGAGTATTTTAAGCGAGTGTACGGAAGGTAGCGTTTATTGAATTTGCCCGAAGAAATATTGTATCAAATTTTCGCATATATACCGTACGCCCGACGTGATCGGCTTGCCGCCATGTCGGATCTGTTCGCGAACGTGGTCGAGTCGACCTATAAGCGGACTGTGTGCGGACGATGTGTCGGTGTTGCGGTCCCTGTCCAACGTGACGACTCTCCGATTAAGTTTCTCCCCACTTGGAAGGGTTCGTCGCTCGGGACTGCTGCGGCATCCGTTCTGCCGACGTCACGGAGTGGCTCGAGTTGTCCGAAGCTGCTTGGATCATCGATCTTGACGGTTGCTGGCGAGTAGATGGTAGCCAGGTCATCAAGGCGGCGAATTCGTCGTTGTTCGTCCATTGGCCGAACCCTCACCGTACGCTCACATTGTTTTTGGGGGAGACGCTGAATGTTCCGCGGTATTACGCTGGGCGCTGGGACACTGAGAAACTGACCGTACACAACCGCCGGAACGTCGAGACAATTTTAGATATTTTTGAAAATGCGCGCTTGTTGTTTGGTGGATTTGAACGGGCTAGCGTTACGGTGCGGACCACTCTCGGCTTGGCGCCTCCGTCCGTACCGTGCGTAGTAGTAATTGTTTGAAAAAAAGTGTATATATATGTATGTACATAATGTAAAAATACACCTATTTATTTATTTATTTATTTAAATTATCGTTCACACTTATCAGTCGCACAACGGTCACGCACATGTCGGTTGCCGACAAGAAGTCTTCTGCTGGGAGGACGGTGTATGATGCGTCATACTTCCGACGTCATAAGGACAAGGCTCGGAAGCTTGTGGAACATTTGCGATTTGACGGCGTCTTCTCCGTTGATAGCCGCTTCGATCCCGCCTGGATTCACGATGTTTTCGACGCTATGGGCATCAGGAGCAAGCTTCAAGTCGAGCAGCGTTTGGAGTTTGAAAATTTCCTTCGTTCCGAGGACTATGCAGCTCTGCGCTACTCGGACGTGTACGAAGACGATGTCTATCTGTCCTTGGCCAGAGCTCTCAGGATCACCTCGCGCGTCGACTTCAAGGTGACCGCAGACAATCATCGTACCCTCTCTGTGCGATGCTGCGAGGCTTTCCTCATCGGGATGATCATGTTGGGCGAAGTAAAAAGCGTCGAGTTTTTAACTTTGGATTTCCCTCGAGCCGCTGTGGCCTTGAGAACGTTGATGTTTCGGGCCGATTTCCGGAAAGCCCTCGAGTACACGGATGCGAAGAGGAACTCTACAAATGCAGAAGGCACCGGGTTCAACGAGTGTGTTCGTCGATCTCTGAAAGCCATACAGGACCAGATAGAGACAATGAAGGCGAAGGAGAAGGAGAAGGAGGAGGAGGCGGCGGCTACGGAGAGGGCGGACAGCTTTACCGTCCAAGACGTATTGCGGGCTATGACCGAGAATCACGAGAATGAGAAGGTCAACGAAGCTGCGTGGTCCGTTAAAAAACAATTGAGAATGAAATTCGGCCATACGATGAATTCGATCGGTGTATGAATCCGAACTTAAAAAATTCTCGCGGATCCGATTCGGCCCCAGCTGTCGATTTATCGCGTCTTTAGTAATGGACCGTGACGGTTCTACGGGTTCAGGGATGTCGTGGTCTTCGTCTTGATGTTCGTCTTCGTACTAGTAAGTCTGCCGGAATGTACCATTTGTAGAAATACTTTTAAATGTTGCAAACGTACCGGTACATTTGCAGGATTGGAAGCTTTGCGAGTTGCATCGAAAATTTTTACGAGTTTTTTCCGGGGAATGTACCATTTGAAGAAATACTCTTCAATCTTGCAAACGTACTGGTACATTTGCCTGATTGGGAACTTTGCGAGTTGTACGGAAAATTTTTACGAGTTCTTTCCGGGGAATGTACCATTTGAAGAAATACTCTTCAATCTTTAAAATGTACCGGTACATTTGCCGGATTGGAAGCTTTGCGAGTTGTATCGAAAATTTTTGCGAGTTTTTTCCGGGGAATGTACCCTTTGAAGAAATACTCTTCAATCTTGCAAACGTACTGGTACATTTGCCTGATTGGGAACTTTGCGAGTTGTACGGAAAATTTTTACGAGTTCTTTCCGGGGAATGTACCATTTGAAGAAATACTCTTCAATCTTTCGAATGTACCGGTACATTTGCCGGATTGGAAGCTTTGCGAGTTGTATCGAAAATTTTTGCGAGTTTTTTCCGGGGAATGTACCATTTGAAGAAATACTCTTCAATCTTGCAAACGTACTGGTACATTTGCCTGATTGGGAACTTTGCGAGTTGTACGGAAATTTTTAAGAGTTTTTTGCCGGGAAATGTACCAGTATTTATACCGGAATGTACCATTTCAATAAATACTTTTCAATGTTGCAAACGTACCGGTACATTTGCCGGATTGGGAACTTTGCGAGTTGTATCGAAAATTTTTGCGATTTCTTTCCGGGGAATGTACCATTTGAAGAAATACTCTTCAATCTTTCAAATGTACCGGTACATTTGCCTGATTGGAAGCTTTGCGAGTTGTATCGAAAATTTTTGCGAGTTTTTTCCGGGGAATGTACCATTTGAAGAAATACTCTTCAATCTTGCAAACGTACTGGTACATTTGCCGGATGGGGACTTTGCGAGTTGTACGGAAAATTTTTACGAGTTCTTTTCGGGGAATGTACCATTTGAAGAAATACTCTTCAATCTTGCAAATGTACCAGTACATTTGCCGGATTGGGAACTTTGCGAGTTGTATCGAAAATTTTTACGAGTTCTTTCCTGTGAATGTACTAGTACGTCTGCAGGAATGTACCATTCGAAGAAATACTCTTCAATCTTGCAAACGTACCGGTACGTTAGCCGGAATGCATTACTTTTTCGGTTAATCCAATAAACTCTACAGGATGACGGATACGTCGCTGCTACTTTCATCCTCGTTTCGCTGATTAGAGCTTTTAACATTTCAGCCGAACGTACCATGCAATTTGCCGATTCCAAACGTTACCATCCTTATCGTCGCGGTGAGTTTTTTTTTTTATCCTATCATTAGCCGTTATCGTTGCCTACAATTATTGGTGTCAATTTCTCACGCGTTTCTCGTATTGCGTTCGCAGATCCGTTTGTCACTAATACTACTCGTCTGAGGATTCACGAAAATATCTGGCGGTACAAGTATCGTAGTGAAAATTTACAGCAGATCTTGAAGGAACTAGGAGAGTCCAATCGTTGTCTTCACACCTCGCACAACGATCGCATCGTCGTCGGTTCTCTGGTTAAATTCGGATCTGGCTGGCAGGATGTGCGTGTCGTGGACGTAGGTTGCCGTCAGTGCATCTTTCGCGAGGTCATGTCCGAGATCCCTTTGAAAACTTGGAAGTTTTACGATGTCAGTACTATTATTTATAAGATAGTAGTAGTAGTAGTAGTACTTGGTAATTGATGGAAAATGAATTAGTATTATTGCATTTTATTATTGCAAGGATTCATTTTGGGAAAGGTGCCGGTACGCTTGCTGGAATGCATACTTCTTCATCTCTTTCTGCGCTTGTACTTGTTTATGTATGTATTTCGCGCAAGGTTCTGGGTTTCATTACGTTCGTCTTTGTTCGTGTACTGGGTTTCGATTACTGGGTACTACTTCATTTTTTGCTGCTTCTCGCCTCAATGAAGTACGTTGTGTGTTTGCGTTGCGCGTAGGTCTTACCGCCGTCGAGGCATTCCATCTTGTACTTGGATGTGGATTGTGCAACTTCCTTGGGACATCAGACGAGGCACGTATTCCTCATCAGGCTGGCGTCGTTTCTTCATCGACATTCGGACTCTCGTCGGTCTGCTGAGCCGTTGCTTCATACCGATTTCATCGTTATGCATTCGCCGTCCGTTACGAAAAAGGGAAGTTATCACATCGTCTGCAGACCTCGTACCCACGAACTTCTTTTTCTCGATGCTGGACACGTGGGACGATTCGTCAAAGACTTTATCGAGGAGGAGATAAATTTCGTCGGCGATGCGGCTACATTCGCGTCCCATGTTCCTACGTGCGATAGTGAAGAGTACACTCGGCTGCTGTCCTCCGTCGACACACACGTCTACACAATCGCCGGATGGTGCTGGTTTCGGCAGTTATGGTCGTCCAAATGCAGCGGCAGAGATGACGTATTCACAATAGTGAATTATCCTTGGTGTCGTTCGTTGTCCAGATTAGAGATCTGGTCCTTGTCGACTCTGTCGTACGTTCGCAACGACCTACCTAATGAGGTTAGGTTGTACGCCTCGAAAGGGGAATCCCCCGTTTCCGTTCCGCGAATACCTTCGACGAGCGCTGTCGCTACGACGACGACGACGACGACGACGACGACGAGTGTAAAACCTGACTTTGTCCCCGGTCAGGTTTTACAATTCATTTGGAAAGACTTTCAGGAATTTCGTAACGTGACCAGATATTGTATTCAGTCGAACGGCAATGTAAGGATTACGACGAATGTACCCACAAAATGTCCGTTTGTCCAAAGGCCTCATAAATCCAATAGGACTTACTTTTTGTATGAACGTTCTACTACTAATCTGTATTTGAGATGCTTCGATTGCAAATTGAATAGTTTAAGATTGTTTTATCCCCTGTCCGCTCCGACCGGTACACCTTCCGTTACTTCTGTCGCTCTTCTTTGAATAGTACATCCGTCTCTTTCAAATACATTATTCGTCACTGCATAAATGCCTTTTCTTTTTTATTTTATTCGAAACCTCGACAATAGACAGTTCTTTCGTCGATGCCACGCAAGAGACTATCCTGCTCCTTCCAAACCCGATATGGTAGGGAAAAAAGAAGACGTAGAGCACACAACTCAGCCAGCGGCAGCGATTCAACCTCGTCCTCTGTACTCGTTGCCGAAGAATCGGTCCAAGACCTATCCTCGTCCTCTGTAATAGCGGAGGATGTTAATGACGAATTGGTTCAAGAGCGAGCGTCCCCCGTAACTTCGCGTGTACAGTCGGTTAACGTCGTAGCTCAGATTCACGATGCTCCACGCGACATCAACGTTTTCTCATCGACTCCCCGTACTCCGCCTGTAGGTATCCACAATACTTTGCTCATTGATGTTTTCTCTTCCTCTCCGTTAGACTTTCGCAACGACAACGACAACGACGACGACGACGACGACGACGACGACGACGACGATGACAAAGACAAAGACAAAGACAAAGACAAAGACAAAGACAAAGACAAAGACATCGACATCGCCATTTCCGATGATTTATTCCTAGAGGATTTTCAATATGGCGACGACGACGACGACGACGACGACGACGAAGGACAGGTTCCTGTTCCCGACGGGGGGGGGGGGCCGCCAATGGTAACGGGAGGGCTAACAATTACGGAAACCGAAGCAATGGTAACAGGACACGAAAATGTAAAGGAAAGAAAAATAACACTCTGAAGACACGAAGCACTCCGGGACACGGGTTCCTGATAACGGTACCGTCGCCCTCTCGCAAGTTTCATCTGAAAAGAGAATTTGTCGCCAACCTCCGTGTGCCGTTGAGAAGCTTCCTCGTTGTCATAGAGGAAAATGACTCTACCGCCCTTGGCGAGTACCATTTGCACGCTCTGATTCTCACAGTTCGTCCTTATCATCTTATGGATTTGCACGATAACATTCGTGTTGCCTGCGAGGCTATGTTTTCCGATATTACTGAATTGTCCCATAGGGCGATGGACGTAAAGTCTGTGAAGTCTGAAAGAAACGTCCTTATTTATCTCACAAAGGTATCGGCTATATTAATATAACTTTCAATTGTTGTTTCCGCGTGTAGTAACCAAATCGTAACATCTACATTCTATCTAGAATGACATGCTGCCCTTCAGCAACTATTCACCCGCGAAATTCAGCACTAGGTTCAAGAGTCATCGTTGGGCGTCCATCACCAATCATTTCACCCTCGCAGACGGCTATCTGCAGGGCCAACCCAATCTCTATAAATATCACGAACGTCTCTTGGCGGATTATCGAGACGCCTTTGGGGGAACGTTTTTGGGCTTTCGTGTGACGCAGCAGTCCTTCGTCATACCATGGGCAATTGAATTAACCATGGTGTCCAACGACATGATCGTCGGGAGGCGAAGAAAATCACCAATACCTTATGTGTACGGACCGAGTAATACTGGGAAAACTATGCTATTGGAAAGTTTGTTGCATCACAACATCAATGCACACTTCATCTTTTACCCAGATATAGGACAATTTTTCATGAACGATTACTCTCCGACATCGCACAAAGTGATAGTTTTCGAAGAATTTCAAATCGAAAATTATTGCGTCGATCATCTGAAGAGACTGTTGGAGGGTGCACCTTTTTCATATTCGCGCAAAGGTCAGCCTGCCATTAGAATTCAGCATCTGGGACCAATTTACATTGTTTCGAATCATCCGCCGCCCTATGATATCGCTCCCCTTATGAGTAGACTTCGCGTTATCCGAGCGGACGAACTGTGCTACAACCGTCCTGTGACTTTCATTCCGATTCCGTCGGAGAGCGTGTTAACGCCGACGGAAGCGACTATCGCTGATAACATTTTGCAAGAACGTTTCGCCACCTTCTTCGAGCATGAAATGAGGTTGAAAATCGCAGCGGATACGAATACGCCGCCAGATGACCCAGAGCTTGTCCGACTTATCAGCGGCATTCGTGCGGATACGTTGGACGCTTTCGACAACGAAGATGTTCGCAGGCATTACGTGGCGACGTTGGCAAAGATGGAGTACTACCAGTTAACATTGTTCGCTCGCGTTCGACAGCTTCCTGGGCGAGTATATGAAAATCTCCCAGCTTCCCCCTTTCCCGTGTTGGACGAGGTCGAGAATGAAAATCTCAAGGAATCCTTGCGACAAGAGAAGCAACAGAAGCAACAGAAGCAACAGCAGCGACAGCAACAACAGCAACAACAGCGACAACAGCAGCAACAGCAGCGACAGCAACGACAGCTTCCTTTCCGGGAAGGAGAAACTTCGTCAATTTCCGGAGCTGATTCCTCAGCACCCAACGCCGGCGATCCGTTAAATGCAGAGTTGTCCTTACGCGTGCTCGAACGTCGATGGATGCATTTTTCTGAAAATTGTCTCGATCGTTATTCGCACTGGGAGGAAGATATTTTGCGCGATAGTATGTATGAGAAGCAAGCTTCTCTCGCTAAGGCTTGGAAATTGTTTGACTGCGATTCCGTTAGCGTGCTTCGCAAGATTGATCCCCGCGAAGTTATTACCAGCAAATTGCTTCCACCGCGTCCTTTGAACTCGGATGTCGACGATGACGTTGCGCGATTCGTGTCCGAACATCGAGAGGCTCAGGTGACGGGCGCTTTGCCTCTGAACGACGATTACGGTCCGACGGCCGAGGTTATGGCAGACTTATTTGGCCGCTCCGTACTTGAGAATTTAATCGATGTAACCCGAGCCTAACTGTTTACGATCACGCTTAGATTTCAACGTTCTTCTTATGATTTATTTTAAGCAATGGCTGAAGAGCGACGCAACAAGTCGAGCGTCGTCATTGACGAATCGTTTATGGAGCGGCATCCGGAAAAGCTGAGACTTCTTCGACGGATATACCGGGCATGGTCGGAAGAAGAACGGCGCAATTTCCCGCCGGTAGACAATGCTAATCTCAAGCTGTTCGTGAGGAGCTTAGGCGTCCAAAGCAACATGTCGGGCTGGGAGTACGATTTGTCGCGGGCGTACTTCAGACTGGAAACGACTCGAGCCACCCTGACGGCCATGGACGACATGGACGACCCGTACATGGCCATGGCGTTTTTCTTATTAAGGTAGGATATTTTGTTTTATTTTGAGTAATGTGTCATCTGGTAACGTTGTTTACAGTATTACAAATTTTATTTCAGAATTTTAGAAGTACACGTCGCTGATGACGATTTCAAACAATTGTACGCCCACCTTGGGTACAGTAAGTGTGCATCGATATTTGTCGCGATTGTCGCTGAAGCCGGAAAACTTGGCGTACAACTTCCGCAATGGTGTGTTGCGATGACGTTGGTAGACGGAGGGAAGTTGTTTCGGGCGCTATTAAAGTGTAAAGCGCAGGTGGATGCCCTTGTCGACTTCACGAGCCACCACTCCGACTTCGAGGCGTCGACGGAGCGCAAGGCGTCCATGATGTTGTCAGTATTGAGGTTGCTGTAAGTCTTTCTGTCTGTATATCAGTTTGTCCGTCCTTCTGTCTGTTCGTTCGTTCGTTCGTTCGTTCGTTCGTTCGTTCGTTCGTTCGTTTGTTCGTTCTTTTTTAGAATAGAATAGAATAGAATTTTATTAATTAAGTAAGTGTATGTACATAATATTTCATATATATCACATAAATATTTCTGCTAACTTATAATAATAAGTTATAATAATATAATAATAAGTCTTTAATGATCATTTTCCTTTTACCTTTCAGGGAAAAACGTGCTGTAGGTCAGAAACCTGCGACTGCTCCTGTGGTCGTCACCATTGGAGAATTTGCTGGCAATGTTCAAGAGTCGTGCGTTACGACGACATGGCAGCGAAGGCAACCTGTTGCGTCAGACCCAGCGGTGCCCGGACACGCTGGAACATCGGGTGACGTGTCTGATGGCAAACGGTCCAGGTCGCCTGTTCTGACTCGGCGGATGTTTAAGAAAGGCAAGGTGCGTACAACGGGAGAGGTGTCGAACGAGCCTGTACACCCTGCGTTGAATACGGAATCGCCATCCCCGTCGTCTAAAAAGAAAAAGTTGCTTCGTCGAGAATTGGGATCGGGATCTCCAACTTCTGTTGCTAGGTGAGGATAAAACAAGATTAATTTTTATTCGAAAACTCCTATTCATACAACTATATCTCGAATGGCAGTTCAATATGAATGTATCTGAAATGTCAGCGCAAGACATTTTTAACATAAAAACACCTTAATTTCGCAATTGGAAATAATGAAAGTTACTGATAAACGGTGAAAAAGGAACCGCTATTTTGAAATAGTGACGCCTTTTGAACTGAATACCAGTGAAACAAAAAAAAAAATTCACTAGTTTCTCGGTGAGTTTGACTGTGTGAAATAGCAAAAAAGAGCTGTCTTTTAAGTTACATCTTTCTTGCGCTGACATTTCAGATAAATTCATATTGAACTGCTATTTGAGATACAGTTGTATGAATAGGAGCAGTTGAATTATAGATTTATTACAATTTGGATTTTTTTCCTAGCAGCTTCCAGCAAGTCAACACCGACGTTGCAAACCTGCTTGACGTGTTGGAGGAGGAGGACGAAGCTAACATTGAGACTTTAGAAAGCATTATACGAAAATCGCAGATTCCCGTTACCCAGTACAGGTCGATTTTTGAACATAATTTCAGCAGCGATAGCTGCAGTGGTAGCAACAGCGACAGCGGTAGTAGCGTCAGCAACATCGTCACTGTTGATGATACTACCACCGTCATCTGTACCAAATTGGCGGATGTTTCGTATGTTTTCAACTTATTACGCTGATATGTAATGTTACTTTATGATGTATTGAATAAGTATATTTCTTTCTTTTACAGTACAACGCCGGAATCTTCAGTTGGCGACCATTCTTCTCCTCCCATCGTCGTTGATGGACGGCCCGTCGTCGCATCGCCGAAGGCTGCATTCGAAACTGCAGCAGTTGGCGAATCTCCACCTGCCGTCAACGACCGGCCTCCCGTCGTAGAGAATCAACCTGTCGCGGAACTTACTGCCACCGTTGATGGACAGCCCGTCGTCGCATCGCCGAAGGCTGCATTCGAAACTGCAGCAGTTGGCGAATCTTCACCTGCCGTCAACGACCGGCCGCCCGTCGTAGAGAATCAACCTGTCGCGGAACTTACTGCCACCGTTGATGGACAGCCCGTCGTCGCATCGCCGAAGGCTGCATTCGAAACTGCAGCAGTTGGCGAATCTCCACCCGCCATCAACGACCGGCCCGTCGTAGAGAATCAACCCGACACGCCCGAAGTGCATAACCTGTCCATTGTCATCGCCGTGCGCAGGGATGTTCATATTCCGTGGCCGGCACAGTTGCTGTATAGCTCCAAAAGGCAGTGTAACATAAGGTGGCTGCAACTGGAGAGTGGAGCGACGTGTAAACTGGAAGCCAAATTTACAAATACAGCTTTGAGGAAAGTGCATAGGGGTACTAATGTGCAATCTTTGCAATGGTACAAAGACCGATATTACGATGGTACTGATTTCTTGGATTCGCATTTCGCAGCGTTTACGAACGCATACAATGCATTTATCAACTAATAAATTTACTTTATTATAAAAAAAATTCATAATTGTAGTTATTACCCAATGTTCAGTAATA
Source organism: Trichopria drosophilae (assembly GCA_030407085.1). NCBI lineage: Eukaryota > Metazoa > Arthropoda > Insecta > Hymenoptera > Diapriidae > Trichopria > Trichopria drosophilae. The sequence continues at coordinate 160,828,890 of CM059583.1, forward strand.
CATTACTTTAAGAAATATTATAAAAAGCGGCTGAACCCAAGTTCAAAAAGCCAGGGTGGTCGGCCGAGGGTCCGCTTGTGTTTTATAATCAATTTTTTTACCAAGATTTTTACAAATTGTTAAGAAACAAAAATTGCCGATGGGATTTGTTCCAGAAACTGTTCTTTGGAAAACTTGGCGTACAACTTCCGCAATGGTGTGTTGCGATGACCTTGGTAGACGGAGGGAAGTTGTTTCGGGCGCTATTAAAGTGTAAAGCGCAGGTGGATGCCCTTGTCGACTTCACGAGCCACCACTCCGACTTCGAGGCGTCGACGGAGCGCAAGGCGTCCATGATGTTGTCCGTATTGAGGTTGCTGTAAGTCTTTCTGTCTGTATATCAGTTTGTCCGTCCTTCTGTCTGTTCGTTCGTTCGTTCGTTCGTTCGTTCGTTCGTTCGTTCTTTTTTAGAATAGAATAGAATAGAATTTTATTAATTAAGTAAGTGTATGTACATAATATTTCATATATATCACATAAATATTTCTGCTAACTTATAATAATAAGTTATAATAATATAATAATAAGTCTTTAATGATCATTTTCCTTTTACCTTTCAGGGAAAAACGTGCTGTAGGTCAGAAACCTGCGACTGCTCCTGTGGTCGTCACCATTGGAGAATTTGCTGGCAATGTTGAAGAGTCGTGCGTTACGACGACATGGCAGCGAAGGCAACCTGTTGCGTCAGACCCAGCGGTGCCCGGACACGCTGGAACATCGGGTGACGTGTCTGATGGCAAACGGTCCAGGTCGCCTGTTCTGACTCGGCGGATGTTTAAGAAAGGCAAGGTGCGTACAACAGGAGAGGTGTCGAACGAGCCTGTACACCCTGCGTTGAAGACGAAATCGCCATCCGCGTCGTCTAAAAAGAAAAAGTTGCTTCGTCGAGAATTGGGATCGGGATCTCCAACTTCTGTTGCTAGGTGAGGATAAAACAAGATTAATTTTTATTCGAAAACTCCTATTCATACAACTATATCTCGAATGGCAGTTCAATATGAATGTATCTGAAATGTCAGCGCAAGACAGTTTTAACATAAAAACAGCTTAATTTCGCAATTGGAAATAATGAAAGTTACTGATAAACGGTGAAAAAGGAACCGCTATTTTGAAATAGTGACGCCTTTTGAACTGAATACCAGTGAAACAAAAAAAAAAATTCACTTGTTTCTCGGTGAGTTTGACTGTGTGAAATAGCAAAAAAGAGCTGTCTTTTAAGTTACATCTTTCTTGCGCTGACATTTCAGATAAATTTATATTGAACTGCTATTTGAGATACAGTTGTATGAATAGGAGCAGTTGAATTATAGATTTATTACAATTTGGATTTTTTTCCTAGCAGCTTCCAGCAAGTCAACATCGACGTTGCAAACCTGCTTGGCATGTTGGAGGAGGAGGACGAAGCTAACATTGAGTCTTTAGAAAGCATTATACGACAATCGCAGATTCCCGTTACCCAGTACAGGAGGTCGATTTTTGAACATAATTTCAGCAGCGATAGCTGCAGTGGTAGCAACAGCGACAGCGGTAGTAGCGTCAGCAACATCGTCACTGTTGATGATACTACCACCGTCATCTGTACCAAATTGGCGGATGTTTCGTATGTTTTCAACTTATTACGCTGATATGTAATGTTACTTTATGATGTATTGAATAAGTATATTTCTTTCTTTTACAGTACAACGTCGGAATCTTCAGTTGGCGAAACTCCACCCGCCATCAACGACCGGCCCGTCGTAGAGAATCAACCCGACACGCCCGAAGTGCATAACCTGTCCATTGTCATCGCCGTGCGCAGGGATGTTCATATTCCGTGGCCGGTACAGTTGCTGTATAGCTCCAAAAAGCAGTGTAATATAAGGTGGCTGCAACTGGAGAGTGGAACGACGTGTAAACTGGAAGCCAAATTTACTAATACAGCTTTGAGGAAAGTGCATAGGGGTACTAATGTGCAATCTTTGCAATGGTACAAAGACCGATATTACGATGGTACTGTTTTCTTGGATTCGCATTTCGCAGCGTTTACGAGCGCATACAATGCATTTATCAACTAATAAACTTACTTTATTATAAAAAAAATTAATAATTGTAGTTATTACCCAATGTTCAGTAATACATTATTTTAAGAAATATTATAAAAAGCGGCTGAACCCAAGTTCAAAAAGCCAGGGTGGTCGGCCGAGGGTCCGCTTGTGTTTTATATGTATTATTTTAATAAATATTACAATCAGCTGACTAATTCGCGGCTGTTTGGCCATTTTCCATGTATTTCCTCCAAATCGTACAATTTCCGACGAATATCGTACTATTTTCGACTATCCCCGCGAAAATCCCAAGTTAAAATGCAAGGATGGTCGGTCGAAGGTCCCCTTGTATTTTAAATTGTTAATAAATAAAAATTGCCGATGGGATTTGTTCCAGAAACTGTTCTTTGGGCTCGCAGAGGGTAAGTATTAATTTAAAAAATTTTTTCATCCCCTTTCAGTAAAACTTTTTCTTCGAAAAGTTCTTACCGGGGAAGGTACTGGTACGTTTGCCGGAATGTATTATTTTAATAAATATTACAATCAGCTGACTAATTCGCGGCTGTTTGGCCATTTTCCATGTATTTCCTCCAAATCGTACAATTTCCGACGAATATCGTACTATTTTCGACTATCCCCGCGAAAATCCCAAGTTAAAATGCAAGGATGGTCGGTCGAAGGTCCCCTTGTATTTTAAATTGTTAATAAATAAAAATTGCCGATGGGATTTGTTCCAGAAACTGTTCTTTGGGCTCGCAGAGGGTAAGTATTAATTTAAAAAATTTTTTCTTCCCCTATCAGTCAGCCTTTTTCGACATCTAGTCTTTTTCGCGAAACGTCGCGCTACGTTTCCCGGAATGTATTATTTTAATAAATATTACAATCAGCTGACTAATTCGCGGCTGTTTGGCCATTTTCCATGTATGTCCTCCAAATCGTACATTTTCCGACGAATATCGTACTATTTTCGACTATCCCCGCGAAAATCCCAAGTTAAAATGCAAGGATGGTCGGTCGAAGGTCCCCTTGTATTTTTTTTACCAAGATTTTTACAAATTGTTAAGAAATAAAAATTGCCGATGGGATTTGTTCCAGAAACTGTTCTTTGGGCTCGCAGAGGGTAAGTATTAATTTAAAAAATTTTTTCATGCCCTTTCAGTAAAATTTTTTCTTCGAAAAGTTTTACAAGTTCTTTCCGGGGAAGGTACTGGTACGTTTGCCGGAATGTATTATTTTAATAAATATTACAATCAGCTGACTAATTCGCGGATGTTTGGCCATTTTCCATGTATTTCCTCCAAATCGTACAATTTCCGACGAATATCGTACTATTTTCGACTATCCCCGCGAAAATCCCAAGTTAAAATGCAAGGATGGTCGGTCGAAGGTCCCCTTGTATTTTAAATTGTTAATAAATAAAAATTGCCGATGGGATTTGTTCCAGAAACTGTTCTTTGGGCTCGCAGAGGGTAAGTATTAATTTAAAAAATTTTTTCATGCCCTTTCAGTAAAATTTTTTCTTCGAAAAGTTTTACAAGTTCTTTCCGGGGAAGGTACTGGTACGTTTGCCGGAATGTATTATTTTAATAAATATTACAATCAGCTGACTAATTTGCTGATGTTTGGCCATTTTCCATGTATTTCCTCCAAATCGTACAATTTCCGACGAATATCGTACTATTTTCGACTATCCCCGCGAAAATCCCAAGTTAAAATGCAAGGATGGTCGGTCGAAGGTCCCCTTGTATTTTAGAATAAATTTTTTTACCAAGATTTTTACAAATTGTTAAGAAATAAAAATTGACGATGGGATTTGTTCCAGAAACTGTTCTTTGGGCTCGCAGAGGGTAAGTATTAATTTAAAAAATTTTTTCATGCCCTTTCAGTAAAATTTTTTCTTCGAAAAGTTTTACAAGTTCTTTCCGGGGAAGGTACTGGTACGTTTGCCGGAATGTATTATTTTAATAAATATTACAATCAGCTGACTAATTCGCGGATGTTTGGCCATTTTCCATGTATTTCTTCCAAATCGTACATTTTCCGACGAATATCGTACTATTTTCGACTATCCCCGCGAAAATCCCAAGTTAAAATGCAAGGATGGTCGGTCGAAGGTCCCCTTGTATTTTAAATTGTTAATAAATAAAAATTGCCGATGGGATTTGTTACAGAAACTGTTCTTTGGGCTCGCAGAGGGTAAGTATTAATTTAAAAAATTTTTTCATCCCCTTTCAGTAAAACTTTTTTTTCGCAAATTTTTACAAGTTCTTTCCGGGGAAGGTACTGGTACGTTTGCCGGAATGTATTATTTTAATAAATATTACAATCAGCTGACTAATTCGCGGATGTTTGGCCATTTTCCATGTATTTCCTCCAAATCGTACAATTTCCGACGAATATCGTACTATTTTCGACTATCCCCGCGAAAATCCCAAGTTAAAATGCAAGGATGGTCGGTCGAAGGTCCCCTTGTATTTTAGAATAAATTTTTTTACCAAGATTTTTACAAATTGTTAAGAAATAAAAATTGACGATGGGATTTGTTCCAGAAACTGTTCTTTGGGCTCGCAGAGGGTAAGTATTAATTTAAAAAATTTTTTCATGCCCTTTCAGTAAAATTTTTTCTTCGAAAAGTTTTACAAGTTCTTTCCGGGGAAGGTACTGGTACGTTTGCCGGAATGTATTATTTTAATAAATATTACAATCAGCTGACTAATTCGCGGATGTTTGGCCATTTTCCATGTATTTCTTCCAAATCGTACATTTTCCGACGAATATCGTACTATTTTCGACTATCCCCGCGAAAATCCCAAGTTAAAATAAACCTCGATGACATTCTATCCGAGGATCGATGGCAAAAAAATCTTAGGCAGAAGAGGATCGTAGACAAAAAGGGGTGGGTAGAGGAATGTCAACGAGGCTCACGGACTGTCATCGAAGCTCGATGTCTGTCAACGAGGCTCGTAGACAGTCAACGAACCTCGATGACATTCTATCAGAGGATCGATGGCAAAAAAATCTTAGGCAGAAGAGGATCGTAGACAAAAAGGCGCGTGCGTCGTGACGTTAGCCGCGCGACATCGACTCCGTGAAACAAGCGGCCGGTCTCGTCAGTTATCCGCCGACCGTTGAACGAGGTGGTTCATTCGTAACGATCGATGGATATTTACCGTCTCCACGAAATTCTCGAGTAAGTTTATCATTATATCTTTTAAGTTTCATGTTATTTGTAAATATTGAAATATTGCTAAAGCGTATTTATATTTTTTAGGTTACAACGTACAAATAATGGCACCAAGCGATAATGCAACGCGAATAGACGCGAATCCGCGTCTATGGACTCTTCTCATGCGAATGCTTAACGACAGGGGGATAACCGCGATTGACGAAGATACCGATCTCGACGGGGTGATCTCCTTGTTCGTGAGTCGTCTCCGAAGAGCTGAATCTTCCTCGGCTTCGAACGTCCGGGCCCTGCTCTTAAGATACGCTGATTATGCATCGGCCATTCTGCAAGGTGCGTTCTTCATGTTATAGTTTACAATTAACTGATTATTAATGAAATTGTTTATTTTCAGATATGAACGAAAACGGCCAATTTCCAGGAGAGTACATACCGCCCGCTACATTACGGCAAAGGCATGTTTGAAGATGTGCCGTTTTTCCGGAGTCAGAGTGAGTTGACAGCAAGAGATCTTGCCAAACGTATGGGTCGTCCGGCGAACACATTGAATGCCATTCTCGATGAAATAGAAGAAGCAGGCTCGCGTGAAGATTACGAACGGAGGATATTCTTTGGAGTCGGTAAGTTCAATTTTTTTGTACTTTCAGACTTGTCAACGAACCGCGAGAGACTGTCGTCGATGCTCAAAGGCAGTCATCGAGCCTCCATGACATTCTTTCAGAGGATCGATGGCAAAAAAACCTTAGGCAGAAGAGGAACGTAGACAAAAAGGGGTGGGTAGAGGAATGTCAACGATGATCACGGACTGTCATCGAGGCTCAATGGTAGTCATCGAGGCTCGATGACAGTCACCGATGTTCGTAGACATTCGACCAGCGCGAATCGATGATACGGTATCGTTTATTAACTAATTAATTTACGTTACAGTCGGTTTGTTGCCTGGGAGACAAGAATCGTCTCACAAATCGACGGCGACGAAGAAAAATAAAAGAAAACGAACGACTATCCATCCGTCCTCGTCTTCGTCGGACGACGAAGAGGATATCGTGGACAGTGGAGAAACAACGGAACCATCATCGGCGCCGTCGACTTCCAGGAGCGGTCGGGCAACGTCCAAAGATCAGAGTGCGCGGGTAAAACGGACAAGGAAAGAACGTCCTGCGATCCCCACGATTCCAGCTTCGGGCGGATCAATTGCATCATCGAGTACGCCGTTGGAACAAACCTTTATTAGCGAGGTAGATCTTTCGTCACAGTCTAATGTACCGCGTCAAGTAACAATTCTACCGGCGATCTCTTTTGATTTAATGTCAAACGAAAATAGAGAGCGATTTCCCGTAGTCGATGAGATTGCACAAATCGTTACGCCGCACATGTTTGCCTTCATACGTGAGTGTATGCGTTATTTCGGCATCATGCGCGATGGGACGATTTTGCAATCCACCGTAAGGATGCCGGAGTTGCTACGGGCGTCTACAGCACTACGCGTTGCAATTATGACTGATCGTATATATATATATATATATATAGATAGAGAGAGAGAGAGAGAGAGAGAGAGAGAGAGAGAGAGAGAGGAGAGGGAGAGGGAGAGGGAAGGGAAGTAGAGCTTCGATTCATAAAGTGTGAAGGTGTGGAAGTCGCCTGCGCATTACGGCGAATCAGTCCAAGCCACGCAACGAGCCGCCATTTCGTGCACTTCGTGTTAAACTGCGAAATGGTCTACACACCTTCGCGCGTGGATTCATTTTATTGTGAGCGATTGAAGTACTTCCCGTACATCAAAAGTACGGATCATCATTTTCAATCAGCGAATCTATTAATATTGATGTGCGGAGTTATTCAATTTGGGTGCGGCTAATCGTTCGGTTTAGCGCCATCCATCTTTATCAAGCCACGCGGTCGCGATACCGCCATTTTGAAGCCATGTTTGAACCACGCTGTTGAAGTTTAGCTCAGCAAAAGGGAACACGATCATCGATCCTTTGGGGCGGAAAAATCGATCAAGCTACCCAGTGGTGAATATCGAGATGCCAGGACTTTTTGCAAATTCCATAATTTGACGACTTCGAATTCGTGAACTTCAAATGAAAAAATTATTCGACGGATGGCACTTCGACAAGACGATCGATTTGATCAACGCACTCAAGTTCTCGTAAGAAATATAATTCTCTTCAAACCTCTCCTCTCAATCTCTGAAATTAACATTTTTACAAAAACTCTCTGTCGGTTATCATCGCTAACAATTAAAACGATTCGCGATAGTTATTTTTTTTTATTTGAAAATGATCTGCGAAATGAATACTGAATCGCATCCAATTAATTTATATTTGTTTGTAATGGTAAACGTAGAAAACTCCAGGTATTCTTTGAATAGCTATATGCGAACGAAAGGAGCATAATCCTTTATTTATGTTGACGTTTTCGGGAATTTATATGTCTTTCGATATACGCGAATATATTCGGTAAAGAGCGAAGCGAAGTATGAACGCAAGGACGAGAGACAAATTCATGTCTTGTAAGGTTTAATGAATAATTTTTATATGTATATCCAAGTGTTAATAAATCTCGTCATGTATAGTCATTGGTTTCGTTGTATGGGAATTTCTTTTATATTATTTGATGAGATTTGTTTTTTGTTGATGCTGGATGGATCGTGCTAAATCGAACCCCTACCGTGCAGTGGACCAAACATAATTTAAAGGTAATGAGCTGAGATATGAAAACAGCAAAAAATACTACAAGTTGCCACCAGCATGACCTTAACATGGTTTAAATGTTAAAAATGAAAAACTACGGGGCGCGTTACCTGGACTACATGTTCGACGACCCCGGACACGGAATACAATACCGTACTTTGTACTCCCAGCGTAATTTCGTACTTCTTACCTGATCTATGTGGATGACTGTCTAGCTATCCAGAATGCTAGTTGGAGACTGAATGAAATAAAATGTGAAAACACTCTATGTAGGAACGGTAAACGATATACACGGAAAGACCCGTGGAGCGATGATCGTATGAGAGGTTCGGCACGCTGATCGTGTGGCAGACTCAATACGATAGTTGCGCCGCGCTCGGACGACTAGAGTATGAAGTCATCCGATTTACGTGCCGTGAGTAAACACATGACATGAGTGTGAAGAGGCACGCCTTAAAAGTGCAACTTCTATGGCAAAATTGTGTGAGTGATGCACGTTAAATGTATCTCCTCTACCATATGAAATTCGTCCGGAGCCACAGGATTTTCCGGTGGCCTTGCACGATTATGCGGTGTCTACATATGTATATCTTATACATATACAGGGTCATCGAAAAGTATCGGACCCCCCTAATATCTTCAGTTAGAATGCACTTAGGAGAAAATGTCCAATAGCAAAGTTGTATGGTTTCAAGCGGGGAGTAAGATGATGACCTTGACTTTGACCTTGACCATGTCCTTCAAGGTCATTTCAAGGTCAATCTTATTTTTTTAAATAGAACCCCCTTCATTTTATTGCATATTCTTATAGCTTATCTCGAGAGCTTTCCAAAACACTATAATAAAATATTTTTTTATTAAGTACTTTTTGAGTTATAAAGGTTTGAAGTTAACAATTTTTTGACACAAAATGTAGAATATCTTGTAAAATATTATTTAGTTTTCAGTAATCATAACCTTAATACTTTTGTGCGCGGAATAATGAGACCAATTAATTGGTTTAAAGAAAATACATTAATCGGATCCCCTTAATATTTTTTACACCACTTAACAAATTGTTAACTTCAAACCTTTATAACTCAAAAAGTACTTAATAAAAAAATATTTTATTATAGTGTTTTGGAAAGCTCTCGAGATAAGCTATAAGAATATGCAATAAAATGTAGGGGGTTCTATTTAAAAAAATAAGATTGACCTTGAAATGACCTTGAAGGACATGGTCAAGGTCAAAGTCAAGGTCATCATCTTACTCCCCGCTTGAAACCATACAACTTTGCTATTGGACATTTTCTCCTAAGTGCATTCTAACTGAAGATATTAGGGGGGTCCGTTACTTTTCGATGACCCTGTATATTATAGGGTTCAGCGGACAACCCTGTCGCCCCCCCCCCCCCCCCCCCCGAGGAGATTCTGATAGGGCCCGTTTCGCCTTGGGCGGTGCGAACACGGGTCGTAGCTCCCTGGCCGGATGCAAGGATAATATTTCGCGTCCGGCCAGGGACCCCGTGCTGTCTCAGGGCCTCGGCTATCGGATATCGGACCAAAGGCATTGGTCAGGTCCAACCACGCGACGACCAGATCTTTTCTGCGGCGGCGCGCGTCCCGAATGGCCTCCCGCAGCACGAAGTTCGTAGCAACCCTCGTACTGCAGGAAGCCCTTCTGGGACGCACTAAGATGGCTGTTGGCAACAGCCATCCGGGTTAACCGGTCCGCCAGGAGGGCAGCGAAGAGCTTAGCGATGCTGTTTCCCATCGCTATCGGCCGCCAATTGGAGAGGTCGTCCACGCAGCCCTTTTTATTTACGAGTACGGTCGTCGACTCCTTCCACGGCTCCGGCACGACCCCCAATCGCACGCAGGTGTTATAGTATGCGGCCAGCAAACGACCTCCCCCGTCGGCCCCCCTCAGATCCCGGTAAGATAGGCCGTCCGGCCCCGGAGATAAATTGGTCATCTTCCGGAGCTTTTTGGCCACCTCGCGGGCCCCAAAGGGCGCCTCCAGAGAGTCGCAGCTGGCTTGCGATGGGGGTTCGAACCGTGGCAGCTGCAACCCGCATCCATCGTCTCTAGGGCGATGCACTGTCGAGAAGTGCTCCTGGACCCTTGCCAGATCTATCTGGCAACGAGTCCGATCTTCTTGGAGCACTTGCTGCATCGCCCTACGTCTGTTCTTTCGATACAGACTCTGGATGCGCGTCGCCTCCACCACCGCACTCTCCGGGCCGCGGACTCGGGCGCGGGGACCACCCTCTCCCCGGCGGCCTCCTCCGCCTGTTCTCCCCGCGGTCCCGACATTGCCCCTCCGCGGCTTCTTAGACCCGTTGAAGAAGGCCGACACTAACGCGGCCGTCCTCTCCAGGTCCTCGGCAGATTCGACCCTCTCGCAGGTACGCACAAGCTCGTCTAACGGCGTCCTGCGAGAGTCTCTTCTGGTTACCGCGGAGGGCCCCGGCGTGGCTGCGTTGTTGCGCCGCCGCTGCCGATGTTCCCCGGCATAAGGGGACGACGCCCCGTGTCGCACCCTGCATTTGTCCCGGGGCATTCGGCGTCCTCTTCGGCAATATTACTGAGGACGCCAACTTGCCCCAGACACCCGCCCCCAACACTGCCCCCCCCCCCCCAACCCACCCCACTACCCTCGAAGGGTCATCCTCTGCGTATTCGCGTTTCTCGCGTTAATAGTCGCCGACTTGTTGCCAACCGGACACGATATATTCTTACAGTCGCATTCGGTGATCGCGATTCTTATCATGGAGTTACCTCACTATTTGGACATCGGCGCAGTATACTTTGAAGATAATTCTGTTGTCGAAAGACTGAGAAGTTTTCGCGAGACAAGCGGATACGCAGAGGATCTCTTCGAGACGTTCCAATCGGGAAACGAATCTCGCGTCGCGACTAGCGGGACGAGTATGCCAGGTACTGCAGGAAATGCAGTCAACGAGGGTGAAGCAGTGTTGACACCTGTCAACGATCCGGAAGTAGATGTCGGCACTAGCGACGATCGAGGACCATTGTCGACACCCGCAGTCGAAATGCTTGCGCTCGTCGTCGAACAACCCGCACCCGTTATCGATACACCCGCACCTATCGTCGAACCGCAGATGACGTCGCCGTCTATCGTGGTCGACGTACCTTCTCCAGCCGCGATTATTACGGTGTCAACAACGGTGACTCCGTTAAACGCCGCGGAACGAAATTTCGAGGTAGTCGAGCGATTTGTGGACATTTTCGGAATTAAGCACCGAAATCAATGTACCGCGCGCCACGTCATCCCCGAATGTCGTCGTTGATGATCTCAGGTCTGAAAGACAAGTCGCCGTTGACGTGGGGACGATCGACGATGTCATCGGAGAAGTTCTCGACGAAGCGAACATCGAACCGATAGCAACCGAATCGACGAATGCGTCAGTCGAGTCATCGCTAATCGATGAATTTGAAAAATTTGCGCGCGAACAAATGCCGGATCCTGGCATCGAAATGCCCGATTTTACCGGACGTATGTCGCCGCTAAGCGCTTCGTCGACGATCGCGCATTTATGGTCTAACGACACACGGAGACCGATCGAAGGGACAATGGAAAATGAAACCGACGATTCGTTATCAAATACGGTTTTCCATACGCCGCCGATAGTAACGCGAACACGCGGAAGGCCCGCGAAGAAGTCGTATCCCGAGGTACGAACTACCGCTACGGGAACGGAGGAAACTCCGCCAAAAGACGTCGTCGAGGAGGGGACGCAATCGACTCCAATTGCCAAGACCACGACGGAAACTAGATCGCCGGTAGTACGAACCTTCCCGCAGCCGCAAACGGTCTCGCAAGGAACCTTTGTGACTCCGGGTCGAACATTTGGAAACCGAGCCGATCTGGTGACGAAATTGTCGCGCGGTCACCTCGTCGCACAACGCCGTTATTTGCAAGACATGCCATCGACGTCCGCCGAACCCGCGAAAGGTCGTTCGACTGTGGGCATGAAGGAGCCAAAATCGATATATATGCGATTGTTAGATGCGGCGAAAGAAGCAAAACAACCTTCCGCGAAACCCCGTAAAACCATGAAAAAAAAAAGCGAAGAATTATGTAAATGCGCTGATGGAAACAATTGCATTTGCGAAAATTGTCCATTGAAAAAGGATAAAGTGGAGCCCGTGGAGAGACGTTAAAAATCAGAAAATAGGCGAAAAACACGCTTCAGTAATGCCAAATCCATTTTTCGCATGTTTTATGATTTTTAACGTCTCCCGACGGACTCAATTTTTATCAAAACGAAACTTATGAGGGGGCGAATTCTTCGCCTTTTCAAGCTCTCCAACGTTGTTTATATGGCATTTCGCTAGCATTTTACGGAAATGAGTTACACGCAAAAAACTGCAAAAAATAGCCATTTTTACCATTTTTAGATCGATAACTGGCGAAATATACATTGCAGGTCATATGCTCCATAAGGTAAGTTGTAGCGCTATAAAAAAACCTTCAAAATCAGTCATTATTCGTTAAAGTAACATTAAAACGAGCCGAGTTATTGCAAAAAAACTATTATTTTTTTTTTAAACTTCAATGGCTCGCCACACAAATTCTGAGCTTCAGATCCGATTTTGGTATGAAACTTTCTGGCTCAAAATGATGTTAGGATTCACCCCCTGCAATATTATTCGGGAGTTCTGGTGTAACGGAAAGGCTGTATACAATCTCAAGTACTAGTTACATGGCCTTCCGTTATTTCCCCAGGCTCCGGCGATTGGTTAACTGTGTTTCAATTCTAGGGAGTTACAGGACGCGGCTACTGCGGGCGTGAGCGAAGTTCGGCAATACCGCGCACCCCGGCACATGTAGGTGCTATGCGGTAGTCGGGAAGTTAGACCTCTGCGCGCCGCTTGAAAATTCGGTCGTGTTTTTGCGCTGCGAAACGATACGCTTACGTTTGCGATTCGACAATATGCGTGTTGTCTGTTTCTTTTTGGAATTCGGTGTTGTGAGGACAGTCGTCCATTTTTGTATCTTTTAGGGTGGCGATTGAAGGACTGACGTCCATCTTTGTTAAAGAACATCCGTCCCGGAGTTATTGTTGAACAGCCGTCCATTTTCCGGAGTAGGCGTCCTGGTACCAGGTTGCGGCGAAAAGCGAGAGAGAGAGAGAGAGAGAGAGAGAGAGAGAGAGAGAGAGAGAGAGAGAGAGAGAGCGAGTGACCAATCGGTGGTCTCCATTTTGTAAGTACCGGCTTTCTTTTACCGGCTCCAAAAATTGCTTCAGGCTTCTATTCTCTTTCAATAAATGAACATATAACTTAATGTCTCTTTTGGATTCACCTACTTTTCTTTTCTTATTAAAAATTACCCCCTTCACCGATCCTTGTAATAAGTCAGTGGTCCTCCATTAGTTGACCGCTGACACAGACTTATTTGTGGTTGACTTTGTTTCTCTGTGGGAGATATCTTGCAAAAGAATCTCAATTTTGTAACTGTTTTGGAGTCAACCATGAATAAAGGGGTTCAGCCAAATCTCCAATAATATTTTGAAAAATAATAAAACGGTTACACTGGGACACCCTGTATATATATTTTATACACCCTTAAATTTTTCCTCAACTAACACTAACCCAAAAATCATCATATCGGTTATTAACTATTCTATTTTTGTCATTGTTACAGTAAAATCCAAATGTCCACCTGAACCATCCACCGGAAAATTAGCTAGGACGAGATATTTTCATGTCAAAGTTTCGGATACTACGAAATGGCACCACTTACATTTTAAAAATACACACTACACCCCATATAGGAAACTACTAGATTCGGAAATGCACGAGTCGCCCAACGAAATCATTGCCATCGGACAATCGACTGATAACGGGAGTGACCTTAGTGACTCAGAACGTCCCGAAAATTGCAAGCTCCTGAGAGCTTTGTGATCCTGGGACCCGGCTTTTCGAAACTCAAAATGTAAAACGCTATTTCGATAGAGTTCTGAATGTAGTTGAATGTAGTAGAACGAATTTCGTTTGTAGTTGCAGAAAGAAAAAGTTACAGGGGGTCCAAATAAGCCCAGCACCCAAGTTTAAAAAATTTGTTGTTTCAAATTTTTTTCCGACAGAAAATCGTTTGTAGTTGATTGTAGTGAAGGAATTTCCGTTTGTAGTAGACAGAAAACCGTTTTATGATTAAAAAATTTTTTTTTTATATTTTAATTTTTTTAATTTTTAATTTATGTAAATGTATATTTATAGTCAGCATTTGCAAAATCCCACTACTCGCAGACAAAGTTGATACGAAAGTGTTGCCGCCCCCCCCCCCTGACCCTCCGCACACCAAACAGCCTCCGATTAAGCGTAACCAAAACAACCATAAATATTAAAATAAGTATTAATTCTATTCCTGAACTCTATTTATGATTTTTCCTGATAGAGATGCACCATTGAGGACAGACGAAAACTTTCGCGATGAGTTGCCTGATAAATACGTAAACGAAATGAGTCCTTTAGAAGGCATAGGTGTTGGCATGGTGTCTCAAGTTCCTCTTGATTACATGCATCTATTCCTATTAGGAATTATTAAAAAGATTTTAATTGCCGCTTTAGACGAGCTTGGCAAATCGCGAAATGGATTGGAGATTGTACAGTCATTGAGTGAATCTCATCGTTAACTAGTCAAATGTGTCCCATTAGAGATTTCAAGAAAGCCACGAAGCTTTGACGAAATACGTCGTTGGAAAGCCACAGAGTTTAGAACCATTGGTCTATACACAGGTCCCGTTATTCTCTGTAACTTTTTATCTGAACATCGATATATTCACTTTCTGGCTTTAAATTGCGCTCTTAGAATTCTGTGCGATCCTGAAGAATGCATACGCAATAATGCCTATGCTGACTCCTTATTACGTTATTTTGTTAAACATATGCCAAGTTTATATGGTGAAGAGACCTTAACATTTAATGTGCACAATGCATGCCACATTGCTGCTGATGTTCTTAAATTTGGCCCTCTTGATGCATTCAGTGCGTTCCCATTTGAAAACTACCTTCAAACTTTGAAAAATGACGTAAGAAAAGGAGAAAATCCCTTAGCCCAAATTAGTAGAAGGCTTGAAGAAAGGGCCAAGTTCAGCACTCCAAAAATGATTAAAGTGAACATAGGTTACTCGATAATTGGACCAAAACAAGGCCCTGTGTTGATGGCAAATTACATTGAACCCCATTCTGCAATAAAATTCAAAAACTTCACTATTACGGATAAACAATTCAATAATTGCTGTTATCTCCGGAATGGAGACATCATTCTTGTTGATCAAATTTGTTATCGTGGACTGATTCCATTCGTTATTTGCCGCAGATTCATAGATTCGTCAGCACTGCCTGATTATCCTTGCGACTCGCAATTAATACGTGTGTCCAAAGTAAAATGTCTGTCGGACTTAGAAGTTCGGGCAGTGGACGAAATTCAACAAAAAGGATTTCAAATTCCTTACGAAGATTGCTTTTATATTTTCCCCCTACTTCACACAAATTCTTATTGAGACAATTTTATATAAAAATGCACATATACACGCTCACACTGTTATACATGTACATATTACAAATTATTACATAAAATCAAATTATTATTATAGACTGTGAATAAATACAAGGACAAAGGATTACGATTAACGGTTAAGAATTATTTCGCTGAAAGGATCCAATATGTCAAATGTAAATATCTTTCCTCAGAAGAAACCTGCTGGAGCGGTGAAGCGATCCTTTACTGGAGTCCCAAAATATAATAACTCAATTAGTAAGTTCTTTTAACATTTAAAACATTTAATAACATTTAATAAGTAGTGAATATTTATAATTATATTACATAATCATTTTCCTTCAAATTATATAGATGTGCAGAATGTATTGAATAAGCCGACAACCTCAAAGGGTTTCGCAACATTACAAAAACAGTCAGCAAATATAAAACTGAAGGAACTATCATCAGTTCCATTTGCAAGGCCAAAACCTGTATTTATTTCGGTTCCATCTAAAAAACCGAAACAAAGCAAGTTTTTGCATATATATATTATATTTGTAAATTTGATATACTGGTGAAGTCCTAACATCGAAACATAGGGCATTCTGTATTGTTTGTCCAAGTTTGACGGATTTGAAACTGCCAAAATTCACATTTTGCACAAATCTGACAGTTTTGAATATTCCCACACAATTTAAATTAATTATGTACTCGGGAAATTGTTTTCAAATTGGAAGTGCTCCTAATGAATTCCAACAATTCATTTTGTCATGATAAATAAAATGTATGGATAAGTAAATCTCCAAATTCGAGATTCCCTATGTTCCGCTGTTAGAAATTCACCCTGTATATACATTTATATAAATATTTGAAATTTATTTATAATTTATAATAGTGAAATTGAGAGTAATCCTAGCTAAAAATTATTCCGTTTATAGCTTTTAATACGTAATGATTTAATCTATTTTCTTTTCAAACAGAAGATAACTTGGATGAAACCGATGAAATCCTAACATACAACGATGTAGTGACGGTTACAAACCGGAATGCACATATTGGATTTGACAGTGGTGGTGATTATGATGGTACTGACAACTTTGACGATGATGAAATTGAGGACGGTGCTGAAAACGAAAGTGTGAATAATGAAAATGATATTAATTCTGATATTATCGATAACGATGTTGCTGATTGTACTAGTGCAAAGTGCGGTAAGTTAAATATTTTTTTTTTTTTAAGTACAGATGGAACAAATTTTGAAAAGTTTAATAGAAAATTTATAATTAAAAAAAAAAAATTGAACATAAATAAAAGAATAGTAGTTTTCGATACAGGTGCGTAAAGTTCGTAAAGAGCGTAAAGAAAATTTATGCACATGTGCAGAACAATATTTTTTGCTACAAATGTGCGTAAAATGCATAAGAAAAAATTAAAGAATACGTGAAGTAGCACTGTACGCACACTGTAACAAAAAATATAAAAAAAGATCTCCAAATATAAAAAAATGTGTATATTTCTTTATAAATTCTATGTTTGCATTACTTGAAAATAAATATATTTTTAGGCATTTTTGCCTGTTACTTCTTAATTAATAAATAAATAAATGATTACTACTATAATTATTTAATTATTATGTTTCAGAAACCTTTATGAGAGGTATAGAGACAAAACTCTCAGAAATGCAAAGTCACATTCGTCTTTTACTTGAAAAGGATAATATTATTATTCAACTTCTCCAAGAAAAGGAAGCAGGGGAAATGTTTGCATCGTTCGAACTAAATTTGCTTCCAGATTTACCAATTTCTTCAATTGAAGAATTTAAAGAATTCGACGAATCACTCTCCAGAGATGCTGCGATACGGAAACAATTTGTACGTCAATGCTATACAGCTGTTTACTATTTATTTTCTTATATTTTATATACATATGTTATTATCTGTATTTGCTAGTAGGAGTAAGAACTCACCCCAATTAATCAATTACAACCCTAATTTAACTGTGACAAATTTTTCTTTTTTTTTCTGGGAGCGGAGGAATGATTACTCCTTCACAGAGATTGTGATTAGTTAATAGGTTACAGATTCTATAATGAAATATAAAAATACGTATTTCAATTGAAAATGTTATATTGTGGAATGAAAGTGTAGACTCAATGTTAAATATTTAGGCTTTGTGCAGTTTTTTGCAAACAGAAAATACAAGAAAATTTGTCACAATTAAGTCAAGCTTCTTATCGTATAATTCAGATGTGTTTTATTACTCTTACTCACCTCTGAATTTTAAACAAATTTTTCTAAAAATCAACATTTTTATGTTGCATTCACTCTTATCCACTCTGTACATTTAATAAAGTATATACATAAATGCATTTTTATATATTAATAGGTTTCAAAAATTGCCATGAGAAGTGGGGCAGATGCTCCTAAGGCGCTACGACTTGCTGTCAGCACAACGATGGATAATGAGCTTTGCACAAAATATTCATGGACTGGAAAAAGCGGGGAGCAAATGTCTACCACAACAGCGGCTTCACTTATAATTCGTAAGTATCACCTTATTTACTCCTCATACTCAACATATTCAGAATTTACACCAATCATTTATACCTTGCAAATCTTAAATCTGTGGTTCGATATCGAAGTTTAAATAATTTTATTTATCGGTCCATTAAGTATATTTGTGGATTCAGGCGTTAAACTGCCTAATTCTGAACAAAATTAAGAGCTCCATGTAACATACAAAATGTTCATCCAAAATTATGTAAAGATTGTAGTTGATGAAAGAAAATATCTTTATTTCAGAAACCATACTACGTAAATACTCCAATTCGACAATCGATGAACTAGAAAAGACTTTTAAGAACTGGCTGCGCCATGCCGGCGATCGCATTCGACTTCAACAGAAGAAATGAACATGTAAACATACTTTCATATCTATTAATATATGAAAATTAAAAATTGCATAAATTACTTTAATATTTAATAGTAGATATAGTAACAAATTAAATAAATCTAATATATATAATTACATTCTTTATTTATTTCTACCTATACGTACTTCCAATTATAATCGTTATAACCACGTCAATAGATTTTAAGCAACACAATTCTTGAAAAAGAATTCATCCGTGAAATCTCTTTAATATCCGTATAATACACACTTAACCGCGTTAATTCTGTGTTGGTGACGGAATTAATGAGGGTAAGTGTATATATACATACATTTTTAAGACTTTGAAGAAAGTTTTTTTAATTAAAAACTTTGAATTAATAAGATTATAAAACATGATACTTACAAATGGATATAATGAGAATTCACTGCAGATGAACTATTCTTTTAAGATTTGTGTCAGTGGTGTCACTTTTAGAGGAGTCCTTTACATAGAGTATTTCTTACGTTTATGTTTACGTCAGAACCAATCAGAATACTTGTTTAAGAAATCTCGCTTTAAACAAGTGTTCTGCTTCTGATTGCTTCTGACGTAAACGTAAACGTAAGAAATACTCTATGTAAATAGAACCTCTTTTAGGATGCAATAGTATTTGTAAGACGTAATATAGAAGTCTAAGATACGTCTTTGGCATAACATTCTGGTGAATATTAGACTAACATAGTCAACGGAATGTCTATATCTCCATTATTTTCATTGACCCTGTAGACAACATTTTGTCAGCTTTTAGACGACGTAAATAAGACGACTTTTTTGTCGCCTTTACGACCGGTCTTTCGAGTGTGCATTGGACGCCTTTAAGGAGTCTTTGAATAGGCTTTGAGACTTAAAATCAGGATTGTCTCAAAATTGTCAGGATCGCTTTGCGTCCAACTTTGAGACGTCTCGGTGTTAACTGGGGTACCGTGGCTGAGTGAAGCGTGAGAGTTAGTAGGATCAATTACGGTGTGTGCGCGAATCATAAAATCTCGCCACAACAGTAAGAGTGCTCCTGTTTCTGCTGTCGGTGTTCGGCGACCGTGCTCCGCCAGACCGTAACCCGGACATCCGTGCCTAGGTGCCGCGGGGAACGCGCCAGCAAGGACACGTCGAGGAGAGGACGTCAGTTCCAGGCCCCGTCAACCCTCATCTGGAGTGGCCATTTCCTGGACTCCGATCCGGTCCACCGGGAGTACCGTGAGTAATCAGTGTTACTGGAGTTGTGATCGCGCCCCCCCCCCCCCCGTATCATGGTATTTCAAATCGGACTTTGATTATCCTCGCGCCTCCGTGATAAGTTCCTTCGGTCATTTTTTTCGGTAAAAATCCCATTCGCGAGATTAGGGCCCGCTCCGTAGGCGACATTTAAGATAATATATTGTAAACTGGAATATTCGGAAAATATATAGATTGTTTAAATTTATCCTGGAGAAAAGTTTATTTTGCGTTTCCCCTTCAACGACAGGAGGGTTACAAAATGGCATCCCTGGTGGGGACAATCTAATAAGATTTCCCAAAATTTGAGAACTTTGTGAGGAATCGTATTTGAATTTCGCGGTCGTTATGAAATTTAAATCTCGCGCGCCTGAATCAAGCTTCGCGGGCGTGGTGCTGGCGTCGATTCAGCTGTTCTTATTTGCTGGATCGTTGAATCTCGCGCGGTCTATGCAGCGTGGTTGTATGCCGAGAAGAAAGGGAGGCCATACTGTTTGCCGCGCTCGACAAAGGTGCAAGTCGACACGTTTCGCGAGTTCTCGTGGCGGAAGTTCAACCCGAAATTTGGCACGAGGAGCAGAATTAGGCGAGGAGGTCTGTTACCTCGTTCATTTCCTTGGAAGAAAGCGACCGGGTCGCAGCGAATCTGCGGATTCGACCTGGTGAGGCGGTGACTAGGAGAAGGCGATTCAAGTCTGCGTGTTCGAAGAAGAAACCCAATTGGGGTGAGTTGCCAGTCGGGATTTTTGTATTAAATAGCGCGATCCCTTATTGACGGGTGCGAATTTGTGCTTTTTGTATAGTTTATTCTCTTGAACTTCGGATTACTTCCGAACTTTGGATTTCTCCCGATCTTTGGATCTCTAACGGTCGGCCGATAGTTGGATCATTCGATCATTCGATCACTCGCCACGTGTTTGTTTTTTTTTTGGCAAAGAGAAGAAGAATCCTTTAGCTATCGGTCTCAAGGAAAGGAAGACGAGGTGCCTGGTCACGTGGTTACGAGCATTGCAGTATTTTGAACGAGGGTTCAACCAGTAGCGGTTTTGGAATCAAGTTCCTTGGTTTTTGGGTGAATTGGATATGAAGAAATTGACTCTCGAAGTTTTTCATCGGTGCAGGTCGAAGGTTTGAGGCAAGGGCATTCAGCAGCTACCAGGTGGTAAGAGTAGTGCAGTGCAGATTACAGCAATTAATGATTTTTAATTGTCTGTTAATCTATCCAAGTCCCAATCGTGCTGGGGATTGTTCGATTTAGTGTTTCATAAATCGTGTCGTATCCCACATTCAGTACGCAGTCTTCGAACCCTTCATTGTACCTTTATTTCGAGTAAATGATAAAGCTCGTAATGCGTGCTGGGGTGCATATAGGCATAATTTCTTATTTAAAATTGGATGTAAATTATCGTTGAAGACATTTGTGCGTTTGTGCGACGAAAGGAGGGTACTTTCGTAAAACCCCTTCCTACGGTAGTGTTATTTTTTCTGTAATATTATAGGCGGTCACGAATCATTTGCGTTAGCACGAATCGGGATCGAGGCAAATTAGCCATTGTTGTATGACTGATAATTTCTTATCTAATATATGTAATTATTGAATAAATTGATCGAAAGTGTCGCCATTTTGAAAGAAAAATAAATTGAAACAATCAAGCCCCTTACAACTTTTAGATTAAAGTGGAAATTTGTATCGGGAAAGTTCGCCGGAGAACGAATCGTTTGAGTTTCGCGTTTCTTTTCAGTTCCGACTGTATTGTTCGCGCCCCCCTGTTTTTTCCCTTGGCGAAAGAATTTATTAGGAATAATAGATATATTGTAAGAATTATTTTTCGAGTTATTTTTCAACACTCGTTTATAATATTTAGTAATTTGAAACTTAAATATTATTTCGCTAATTAGAGTCGGTTACGGAACTTAGAATTCTTTTTATCAAAATAAACTTTCTTTTCAATTCTGATCTAGTTTTCCAGATACGATTTAATTTTAGGCAACTTCAGAAAAATTTTTAATTTGTCTCACAATATTGAGGAACGAAGTTTGAACTCGATAAAATTTGAGGTTGTGTTCCGTTTTTCGATTTAATAGCAAATCTCCCGGAAGAGTTAAGTTAGTTTGGTACAGGATTTCCCCTCCCCTTACAGTAAACCATAGAGAGGCACGCAGCTCCTGCAATTGAGTCGAAATAAATTTCGATTTATGTATTATGCAATAAGATAATTAATATAAATAATATAATTGATATATATATATATATATGGGACGTTCCGCGTCAACTGAAACAACGCTCCGAACAAAATTGTTCTTAACCGATTTTGATGTATGAGGGCTCAAAACGTCCGTATTAAAAAGTTCTTTCAAATGGCGTCTGGCATATATGTGACATTCAAAATGGCGTTCAGCTATGGCGGTCTAAAGAGCCAAAATATAGAATGCGTTTCAAATATGAGCGAACAAAAATGTTAAAGGTCAACTCGATTTTAGTGAAAAACAAAATGCGATTGATTTTGGATTCGCTGGTTATGAATATGAACTCAGAATTGTGAAATTCAAAATGGCGGAACTAATATGGCGGACACAAAAACTAAAGATCGTTGAATTTGTCTGAAAATGGATATTCGAGGGTTTTTGGAGTCGCTGATAACGAATATAAACTCAGAATTGTGAAATTCAAAATGGCGGACGGTTTTTCAAAAATGAAACGAAATCTATTTGAAACGTGTTACTCGGCCCTCGGATTTTTTTGAGGTCGCTGATTATTCTGAAAGTACCTAATCGTTTACAAATTTTCAAAATTTGAAGTCAGATTTTAAAAATCAAATACATTTCGTTTAATTTTCAAAAAAACCGTCTGCCATATAGGATCCACCATTATGAATTTTGAAAATCTGACTTCAGATTCATAATCAGAGACCTCAACCCCCCCCCCCTCCGAGTAACACGTTTCAAATAAATTTCGTTTCATTTTCAAAAAACCGTCCGCCATATTGGATCCGCCATTTTGAATTTCACAATTCTGAGTTTATATTCGTTATCAGCGACTCCAAAAACCCTTGAATATCCATTTTCAGACAAATTCAACGATCATTATTTTTTGTGTCCGCCATTTTGAATTTCACAATTCTGAGTTCATATTCGTAATCAGCGAATCCAAAAACACCCGGATTTTTATTTTCACTAAAATCGAGTGACCTTTAACATTTTTGTTCGCTCATATTTAAACGCATTCTCTATTTTGGCTCTTTAGACCGCCATAGCTGAACGCCATTTTGAATGTCACATATATGCCAGACACAATTCGAAAGAACTTTTCAACACGGACATTTTGAGCCCTCATACATCAAAATCGGTTAAGAACAATTTTGTTCGGAGCGTTGTTTCAGTTGACGCGGAACGTCACATATATTGTATGTACCAGTGCAGCGACCCGAAGAATTTTCTAGAACACCCGTCCCATCGCGATGCGCGATCCCCTACCCGTCGCGGTTTGGATTATTGCAACCGTTGTCGAGGCGTAGGCTGTGACAGATAACTGTCGCGCGCCTCTGTAAATAAATAATTAATAAATAAAAAATTCTTTTTAAAAACCACGTTTTTATAAATGGACTAAAAAGGATAAAATAATTTTTCCCATCCACACAGGTCACTAATACCATGCCGAAATAAATACAAATTTTTATAAGAAAGCGATGATGGCGCTTGCAGCCAGCATTAACGGGACAAATTAAAAATTAAAAGTTATGTGTATTAAAAATTACCAGTCATATACAGGGTGGCCGATTTATCTGAAGACATCGAAATATCTCGAGAACTATGCACAGAATCAAAAAAGTTGTCGGATGAAAGTTGTTTGACACGAAGGGGGGCATCCAGTCATAATTAAATTTACCCCCTCCCCCAACCCCTGGGGGTGGAGTGGGGGCAAAAACAATAAAACTTAAATAGGAACCCCCAGTTTTTATTGCAGATTTGGATTCTCCGGAAAAAAGTACACCAATTTGACCCAGGAGCTATTGCATTTTGGTTCACAGGTGGCGCTGTAATCGATAAAAATCCAAATTTATCTGAAGACATTGAAATACCTCGAGAACTATGCACAGAATCAAAAAAGTTGTCGGATGAAAGTTGTTCAACACGAAGGGGGGTATCCAGGGGGCAAATAGGGACAATTTGATCCCTTTATGAAAATTTAATATTAAAAATTCTAATATTAGAATTTTTAATATTAGAATTTCGTAATATCAATTGCGAAAATTGTTATTCTGAATATGAAATTTTAATAATGTCCATTCGAAAAATTAAGATTATGAATAATTGATATTCTTCATATTAAAAATCAAAACTGATTACATAAAAATTGTGCATACAATATGGAAGCAATTTTATAAATAAGTTTTCTACCTTCAATAAAATTACATTTTAGGATTTAAATTTATTATTTAATAAACAAAAAGAGGACATCACGCAATCCATTAAAAAACGCGTCATGTCCCTTCACTCAGCTCATTCATTCTCTATCTGTATGTTTTTTTCCGAAATGAGAATAAATAAGCTGAGCATTGACGGTCAAACCAGCTTCTATTAAACAAAACGAAACTCTTACTTCATTTGGGGATTTCGTCGCCATCTACCGGACCCCGAGAGAACTCACGTGGTTTCATACATGTACATCGCTTGCATTTCGGCCATCACCGGCGCCGGTTCTGTTACATAACGCTAGAGGGCGACATAACTCGAAAATAAAGTAGCATATCATTTTATACATAAGTTGAGTCACACGTAACCAGTTCACCTACATTTTTCTCTACCTTCCTGAAGAGAAGTAAATGGATATCGCGACTTTCTAATCCCCATATTAAAATTTAGTATTCACGGTCTCTCAGTGTAAGACTGTTTTTGAAGTCCATTGTATTGGTAGTAATTCGGTCGGAGGTCACTTTGCTTTTAGAATAACAACTTTCCGTTTACGTGACTATTTTTTGTCTACCCTTCATTGCTTAAATCGAATTGCAAGTTAAAAATGAATCGTGCTACAGTTCCCGAAAAAATCGAAATGATTCTTAATTATGGTGAATGTAAGAGGAATATTGACGATGCTGTTGCGTTGTATGCTGAGCGTTTTCCAGATAATGCTCGCTCGCGTTCTTTTTTTTACAAAGTTGTGAATGCCTTTCACTCTGATGGCAGTGTACAAATGAAAAAAAGGAAGCGAAGATTAACAGTTACAGGAGAAGCTAACGAAGTAGCTGTACTAGCAGCTATTCACCAAAATCCACATGTAAGCACACGACAATTACATCGCCATTCCGGCATTTCCAGAGACAGTATTCAAAGAATATTGCATCGTCATAAGTTTCACCCATATCACATTTCAGTGCACCAGGAACTAGATGACGATGATTTTCATAACCGCGTGGTGTTTTGTGAATGGGCATTTCAAAAAATGCAAACGAACCACAATTTCTTTGCTAATGTATTATTTTCAGATGAATCTACATTCACGAACCATGGTGGCGTCAATAGGCATAATATGCATTATTGGAGCGTAGAAAATCCCCATTGGTTACGAGAAGTTAATCATCAACGTCCTTGGTGGGTGAACGTTTGGTGTGGAATCATAGGAAATAAACTCATTGGTCCTTATTTCATTGAAGGTAATTTGAATGGAACAAAATATCGAGATTTCCTAGAACAAGAAATACCATTACTACTTGAGGATGTTGCAAATGGACGTCCGACGGACAATGTGGTTTCAGAATGATGGTTGCCCAGCACATTTTTCAAGATTAGCAAGGGAAATACTAGACCGTGATTACAATGGTAGGTGGATTGGTAGAGGTGGCCCCATTAATTGGCCTGCGAGATCACCTGATCTAACATCTCTGGATTTCTTCCTATGGGGTTACCTAAAAGGTAAGGTTTATGAACAAGTACCAACGACTCGTGAAAACATGGTGGAACGCATAAGAACTGCTTGCGCAGAAATTTCTGCAGATATGATTCTATCATGTATAAAGTCATTTGAAGAAAGAATAAATAAATGCATTGAAGTGGAAGGTCAACCTTTCGAACACTTACTCAAGTAAGTGAACAGTGAGACAGTGAGAGGCAAGGGGACTCACGTAAAACAAGCACCCCAAAGGGAACAGAAAAATACTACGTCCACATCGTTGTTCCTGGGTAACGCTAAATGTATTTTTTCCCGGCTTTGTTAGAATGACCGTATTCCATATCCGCTACGCGGGCGAAAATTGTCAATATTGGAGAATCCAAATCTGCAATAAAAACTGGGGGTTCCTATTTAAGTTTTATTGTTTTTGCCCCCACTCCACCCCCAGGGGATGGGGGAGGGGGTAAATTTCATTATTACTGGATGCCCCCCTTCGTGTCGAACAACTTTCATCCGACAACTTTTTTGATTCTGTGCATAGTTCTCGAGGTATTTCAATGTCTTCGGATAAATTTGGATTTTTATCGATTACAGCGCCACCTGTGAACCAAAATGCAATAGCTCCTAGGTCAAATTCGTGTACTTTTTTCCGGAGAATCCAAATCTGCAATAAAAAATGGGGGTTCCTATTTAAGTTTTATTGTTTTTGCCCCCACTCCACCTCCAGGGGATGGGGGAGGGGGTAAATTTAATTATCACTGGATGCCCCCCTTCGTGTCGAACAACTTTCATCCGACAACTTTTTTACCTGTGCATAGTTCTCGAGATATTTCGATGTCTTCAGATAAATCGGCCACCCTGTATATGTAGTCTATTTACAAAGGCGATGCAATAACTAAGGCTTTATTCACAAAGTAACTCAAGTCTAACAACAAGAAGATCGATCACTCCCACTCGCTGACGTTACTCCCGCGACGGACGGATTGAGAATGCCGCTCAGTCTCCCTGATGTTTCCTCCTTCGCCCCTCTCGTCTTGAGGATCATCGAAGAAGAGGGGATGCCGTGCTACCGCCTCTTCCTAACCGAACCCCTCTCACCTCCGGCAATTCTTAATTTGTTTACAATCGTCCATCCTGACAATTAGGTTGTCTCAACCCACTCTTCGATGTGACCTAGATAATAACAGCATATGAGAGATGATTAGTATAATAATTTGCCTTTACGGGTTTTCATGATCCCACTATCCGCCCCATTGTAACAGGGTGATCAGTCCAATTCACAATGAGGTAGAATTAGGGTAGTAACGGAGTAGGAAAAGAAGAAACAAATTAGAACTTGGTGGGAACTCTACCGACAGACTCGTTACCGATAGCAATTGGCTGGGATTTTCTGCCAATCGAGTACTGCCGTTACCGCAGATTATCATCCACCGTCTTCCTCACCGGCGTGCGTTAGGTTAGTCAATTAGCCACAACCAGGCGACTACCAATACAGCCGTTACCGTGAGCGATCTTACCCGCCTAAGAGTGGCTTCCCTCGTCGGCATCAAACGTGACCCAGGGCTTTAGACGGTCCACAACTATCACATCTCGTCGGCCTGCAGACTTTTGCAAATCCCTCAAATCACGAACAACGTATCTATCATTTGGGAGTACGGACGTTATCCGAAAAGGCCCTTCATACTTGGGAAGTAATTTTCGACTTTGTCCGGTAGCAACAGGGTTAGATAACGTCATGACAATGTCGTCAACCTTAAACTCGGGCACGCGGCATCTGTGAGCATCAAATCGGTCCTTTTGTCTCTTCTGATCGCTATCCATTCGTTTTTTAGCTTTTTCTCTTAGCTCCTCGAGATCCACCCGATCCAGTGACATTTGAATGTCATTCAATAGATATGCGTCTGCAGTTCCACGGGGCTGAATACCACAAAGCATCTGTGTTGGACTCTTCTGAGTAATCCGATGAATTGTACAGTTCATACCACTTTGAACCTTTTTCACCGACCGGTCCCATATTGTCTCATCATCACCCGCAGCCGTGGTCGAAAGTGCTCCCAGGATAGTTCGATTCATCCTCTCGCATTGTCCATTAGCTCTTGGAGTCGCCACAGCGTTCAGGATATGCTTAATGCCATGTTCCTGACAAAACGCTTCAAACCGTGCTGAAGTAAACGCCGGTCCGCGATCGCTAATAATACGTTCGGGCACTCCGAAGAGTGTAATTACTTGGTCTAACTTCGACCCATTTGGTTTTCGTGTCGCGTACAGGTTCGAGTATACAAAATTTTGTAAAGCTATCAACAATAACTAGGATTTGGGTGTTCCCCTTTTTACTCGTTATGAAAGGCCCTACATGATCAATGTGCAGCGTATGAAATGGGACGGCTATCTTTTCAATAGGGTGAAGTTCTCCGGGCTTTCTTCCCGCCGGTTTTTTATAATACAAACAACGCAAGCAAGCATTAATATATTTTGACACGAATCGCCTCATACCCTTAAACCAATAATTTTCCTTAATTTTGGCAAGTGTCTTATCTAAAGCAAAATGCCCTACGTCATCATGACACATTTTAACCACATTCCACCGCGACGACTTGGGAACAACCCACTTATTACCATCCTCCGTCCTACGGAACAGTTTTCCTCCGCGCAAATCGTATAACTGAAAATATTGTTTGGTTGCTGGCTCCACTTCTCCCGATTTCAAAATCTTACAGACTACTTCGAGTTCGCTATCCTGCATCTGTGCAACTTGCAACCAATCAGCCGAAGAGAGATTTATCATCAAACAACTTACGGGATTTCTGCTTAGGTAATCCACGTGCTTTAATTGCTTCCCAGGACGATACTTAAGATTGAAATCGTAATCTTGAAGGAACATCCACCACCTAGCTACCCTCGGTACTATATCCTTCTTTTCAGCTGTTGCGCGAATGGCACTACAATCCGTAACCAATTCAAATTTTATGCCCACAAGATAAACACGAAAAGCCTTTAAGGCCGCGACAACAGCGAGGGTTTCTAAGTCGTAGGAATGATACTTAGATTCTTCAACGGTTGTGCGTCGACTATAATAAGCCACTACTCGCTTAGCACCGTTATGCTCCTGTAATAATATGGCTCCTAAGCCCACAGCGCTTGCGTCAGTGTGAACCTCCGTTGGTAGCTTAGGGTCGAAAATAGCCAGCACCGGTCGTTGTGACAATAATTCTTTTATTTTGGCTACCACGCCTGAGTGTTCGGGCCCCCAATGCCATGGCGTTGATTTACGTAAAAGATTAGTTAGTGGGGATACAACTAAAGAATAATCCTTAATAAATTTCCGAAAGTACCCGGAGAGTCCTAAAAATTGGCGGACTTGTTTAACGTCGGAAGGTTCCGGAGCGTTTTGTACGGCTATCGTTTTCGCTTTACCGGGTCGCACCCCCTCGAAAGAAACGTCTCTACCTAAATAATCCACTTGTTCTTTGAAAAATTGACATTTCCTTAAGTTAAGCGTAAATCCATGCAGTTTTAAGGCTTCTAAGACTTGTCGTAGCTTATCAAATCCATCAACAATACTAACGCACGGTATAAGGATGTCGTCTACGTAAATCAAAACCATTCCTGACACGATCAGATTTCTTAAGGCCTCGCTCAATGCTTTTTGGAATTCGGATGGTGCGTTTGCCAGACCAAATGGCATTCGCAAAAATTCATACTGGCCATCCGGAGTGACAAATGCAGTCTTCGCGATTGAATCTTCATGTATCGGAATTTGGTAGTACCCCGACATCAAATCTAACGAAATATAATATTTATAACCACCTAGTTGATCAATTTGATCGTCAATAACCGGTAGGGGGAATTTCATCCTTTTTGTAATTTTGTTAAGACCCCTAAAGTCAACACATAATCGGTCCTCGCCATTTTTCTTTTTAATTAAAATAATTGGGCTTTCATAAGGCGATCGGCTCTCACGGATAATTTTGCAATTTTCTAACTCCTGTATAATTGACCTCACTCTCTCCCTCTCTGCGATAGATAAGCGATATGGCCTGTGACAAATAGGTTCATTAGTTGTTAATTCAATTTGCATAGTCGTAATGTTTGATTTGCCAATCTCGCCCATTTTTAACGCGATGCATCCTCTGTACTCATTTAGTAGATCTAGCAATCGGAGCCTATCCGGATCTAACAGTCCGCCACACGAGACCAAATCACTATGAATTATACTGCAAGTACGGGCGGTGATCTCATCTGAAACGCTTTGTCGCGCATCATCACTACTTTCCGTTCCCGAACTTTAATTCCCGATTTATCTACCTGCATTATTACGCCCGATCGATTTGTAATATTACTTCCGATTATAATAGCATGGGAAAGATCTTCGTCCCGCACTATTAACAACGTCGACGTTGTCGATAATCGAACCATCAATCTCTAAACTAACTTTCGCGCACCCTCGCGGTATTACGCACGCTCCGTTAAATCCGACAATCGTTAGATTAGTATCGGCCACGCATAGATTTAACGCACGAGCTTTGCATTCTCGAAGGATAGAGACTTCACTACCTGGATCTAAAACGCATCTTTCCCACACGCCATTGATCTTACACGGCTTCGCTTCTTTCTCATGATCCCCTTCCACGACTAGTCAAGCAGCCTTGTAACTAGGCCTTCCGTTCTTTTTGTAACATTGTTCCTCCTTATGGCCCTTCATTTTACAAAAATTGCACAAACGTTCGGCTTTACCATTGGAATAGGTATTCCCTTTCCGCGTAGGACAGTCTCTTTTGAAATGCCCCTCCTTATTACAAACGTAACATGCCTTTAATTTTTGCACAACGTGTGTAGAGTCCCGTTTTTTCAAAACCTCTAACGACGGAGATACGCGCTTAGTCGATTTTAAATAAACATTTCTATTCTCTCCAGATGAAAAAATACTAAGACAAGAATTTAGTTGATCGATTGTTTTACACCGTGAAGCCAACACTGATGTACGCCTACCCTCGTCATGTATGCCTTGAGCCACAAAATCAACCAAATGTTCTTCGGGAATATTTAATTTTAATTTATTTATTTTTCCCAGTTTTGTTAAGCAATACGCTTCAAGATCCTGCCCTGGTTGACTTTCGTAATTAGCGGCTTCCTTAAACAACTTGCCAAAACTAACGTTACCGGGAAATTGTTTGATAGTCGCGTCTTTTAAATCATTCCACGAGCAGAGGGGGTACGCCAAATTATCGTGCCACAGTTTGGCGTTTCCCTTCAATTGACACGTCGCATAATATAATGTCGACCTATCGTCCCAATCATACAGATGCGCACATACCTCGACTTTTGCAACCCACTCATTGGCAGTTAAATCGTTTGACATTGGATCAAATGAAGGTAAAACCTTCTCATTAAAATTCATATAATTTCGCTTACTCGAACCTGTACTTACGAAACCCCGTAAAACCTTAGTCAATTCCTTCAAATCGGACTTCTTAGAAGATCTGCTTCGATGTTTGGAACGTCTCCGGCTTCTCGACCTGGATCTCGACCGATTTCTACGTTCGTCCTCACGAAAGTCTGACCTCTCTGGTGACGAACGTCTTCTCCGAGGTTTTTCATGTCCGCGATCCATCATCGATGCACTACACTACCCCCACCGTATATTTTTTTTTTTGTTGTCTATCCCACTTCTGAACTGTAGTCTATTTACAAAGGCGATGCAATAACAAAGGCTTTATTCACAAAGTAACTCAAGTCTAACGACAAGAAGATCGATCACTCCCACTCGCTGACGTTACTCCCGCGACGGACGGATTGAGAATGCCGCTCAGTCTCCCTGATGTTTCCTCCTTCGCCCCTCTCGTCTTGAGGATCATCGAAGAAGAGGGGATGCCGTGCTACCGCCTCTTCCTAACCGAACCCCTCTCACCTCCGGCAATTCTTAATTTGTTTACATATATGTATTAAAAATTAAATTTTTAAATTTTCATCTACTTCATCATAAAGCTGACACAAATACGAAACTTTTATCCCTGAAAATATTTTGTGACAATTTTATCGGTTTTGACTTATAGGCACTTAAAAATGTTCCTTTCTATAACATCTAAATCTTTGAAAAATCAAAGTTTAAAATTTCATATATCACATTAAAATTAAAAAAAATCGTATATTTTATTTTTGTGTCTAGAACAAAAAAAAATATGCCATTGGAAAAAGATGTTGATTTGTAAATTATTTTAATTAATAGATAATATCATGAACTAATTTCCTCGGGTAATATTTTTTTTTCTTTTTGTATATTTTGTATAAAAAAATTAGGGTGAACTTAAAACCATATTTTCTAAATAATTATGCATGGATTTTAAAAAATTCCAATTTTTTTTTCTTTAAACATTTTTTTATGGAACAAAAAAATTTTTTTAAGGGTCACAACAGTTTTTACATTTTTTATTCTAGTACTACTGAACTGCACGTTAAAAATTACTCCAGATATAATTTTTCGACCCCTAAATTTTAGCGCAAAAAAAATTTATTTTTTCGGAAAAATGCTTCAATATTTTTCTTATTTATTATAAAAATTAGGGTGAACGTAATAACACATTTTCTAAACAATTATGCATGGATTTTAAAAAATTCCACTTTTTCATAAAAGTAACAAATTTTTGTCCTAGCCCCACTGAATTCCACGTCGAAAATTACTACACAAATAATTTTTTTTAAGGGATATTTCATAGAGCCGAAATCTCACCGGTCTCTCCCCTTAAAGAGTAACATAAAAAAATGACCATTTATACTATACTTTCCATATTACTTTCTGAAGTACAGTATTATCATGAACATTAATTAAATTTTATATGGGAATTATTTATTTATAATTTTTACAATACATTTTAAACTTTTCCTTTCTTTGAGAAACTTGTCACATACAATTTTAATGAAAAAATAGAATGTTTGAATGTTTTCGGTCTTTCAAAAATATTTCGCATATTTTTCTTATGAATTCTCGATAAGTGTGTAAAGGAACACATTTTACATCGATTTTGACAACAATACGAATTTTTTGCATACATTTTTATGTCAAAATCGATGTGTTTTATGCGCACACCACTCGCCGGTCCGGGCAGTCCGGACCTATGCGCGTCTCCAGCCCTGTAACCGCCACGGTTACAGAGTCGAGACGCCGAGTTCGGACACGACTCCTAACGGTACGCCCGCCGCCTGTATGCGCAGTGGTTTAAACCCTATCCGACCGATACGGTACGAAGCGCCGTCTAAACGCGACGTTCGGACTTTTCCCTCCGTGCACGCTCGATCTCAGCCAGGCGTACTTTCAAGTACCGGTAGAGCCTGGCAGTCGCCCCGTCACCGCTTTCGCCGTCCCCGGTAGCGGATTATTTCAGTTTAGGCGCATGCCCTTCGGCCTCACCAACGCACCGGCGACGTTTCAGCGATTGGTGGACCGCGTCATCGATCCCGCGTGGGAGCCCCACGTATTCGCGTACCTCGATGATATCATCATCGCCACGGACGATAAGGAGGACCACTTCCGCTATTTAGAACTTGTCCTGACCAGTCTGCGGAATGCCGGTATAGAATTAAATTTGGAATAGAGTGAATTCTTCCGGGAGGAGGTGAAGTACCTCGGTTTAGTACTGAACCGCGATGGATTAAAGACTGATCCGGACAAGGTCGCCCCCGTACTTGAGTTTCCACCCCCCCCCCCCCCTAATCTCAAACAGCTGCGACGCTTTCTGGGCATGGTGGGGTGGTACTCTCGGTTCCTCCCAGACTTTTCGCGGGTCTGGGGTCCGGAGCAGCAGTCTGCTTTTGAGTCCCTCCCTTACCCATACTCAAATCCGATCCAAATTTCGATGCACCCTTCACGATCCAGACGGACGCGAGTGACTTCGCGATCGGCGCGGTCATCACCCAAGAGGTGGACGGTAATGAGCATCCGATCAGCTTCGCCAGTCGTGTGCTCACTAAAGCCGAACGGAAATATACGGTCACTGAAAAAGAGTGCCTCGCCGTCCTCTGGTCCGTGAAGAACTACAGACCCTATATATAAGGAACACACTTTAGAATTATAACGGATCATAGCAGCCTGCAATGGCTGAGAAACCTGCGGGACCCGACCGGCAGACTTGCGCGGTGGGCTCTGGCCATGCAGGCCTATGATATGAAAATCGAGCATAGGAAGGGTACCCTTAACGCGGTGCCCGATGCTTTTTCGCGGATGTACGAGAACCTTGATGAAGCCCTTTGCGCCCTTGGAGATACAGAGGATAAGTGGTATACTCAGAAACTGGAGAATATTCGAAAGTTTCCTTCGAAATATTCCGATTGGCGCATCGAAGACGACCGAATATATTTCCACCGACCACACCCTATTATCGAAGCTGCCGTGAGCGGCCTCGACGGCTGGAAGCTAGTCCTTCCCGCGGACTCGCGAGCTCGTGCCCTGAGTGACGCACACGATTGTCCGCAAGCCGGCCACTTAGGAGTGGATAAGACGTATCACCGTCTTATCCAGGACTTCTACTGGCCCGGCGTCTTCCAGAACGTCGCGAGGTTCGTTGCCCGTTGTCCCGAGTGCCAGAGACAAAAAGTCTCCCAGCAGGCCCCTACGGGACTCATGTGCGAGAGAACGACCGAAGGTCCATGGATGACGGTCAGTTCCGATGTCATGGGACCATTTCCCCCCAGTAAGCGTCAAAATCAATTCGTGTTAGTTTTCCAACATATGTTCACGAAATATATAGAAGTGAAACCGCTCCGTGCCGCCACTGGATCGGCTATAATGGCCGCTTTCGATAGTCTCGTGATAAATAGGTGGGGTTGCCCAAAGTATTTTTTATCGGATAATGCGAAACAATACGATAACTCGCACGTAAAAACGCATTTGAGTCAATTGGGTATTGTTTCCGCTCGGACTCCCCCTACCACGCCCAGGCCAACCCAGTCGAGAGGGTTAATAGAACCCTCAAGACGATGATGTGTACGTTCGTGTCGCATGATCATCGCGACTGGGATGTGCATCTTGAGGAATTGACATTCGCTCTGAATACCGCGGTCCAATCATCGACCAAGATGACTCCCGCATTTCTTAATTACGGTTGCAACCCGGTAGCGATTAGGAATTTGCGTACTGACCTCCCCCCTCCTCCGCTCACGCTCCCTAAGGATCCGGAGTTCTGGCGTGATCGAATGAGGAGGCTACCGTTAATTCACGATTGGGTACATCGTAATCTTGAGCGCGCCGCGACGCGCCAAGCAGAATATTATAATCGTTCCCACCGAGAAGTAAAATACCAGGTGGGTGACTTGGTATTACGTCGCATCCGTTTCCTTTCGTAGGGGATTCAAAATTTCGAGGCCAAACTAGCGCCCAAATTTAGCGGCCCCCATCGCATTCTGCGGGTAATCTCTCCCGTCGTCTTTGAGCTCGACGACCCCGAGAGTCGTCGGAACCCTAGGGCCCATATGAAAGATTTGAAACCGTATCACGCCCCCGACGAGGGAAGTCATTCTACAAACGACCGGACCGTGTCGACTAATACGCACGAAAACCCTCATAGCCCTCGGTCGAAACCAGCTATTCCGAATACGGTGAGTACCGACCCGGTGCCGCGTCCCCGCGGTCGACCGCCGAAACCAGCTAGAGAAAAACCCCCCGGTCCGAGTGAAACTCCACGTGCGCCACGCCACGGCGAGGCCCACCTTACGGCAAGGCCGCCGGAGACAGTCAAACCGACTTTCACTCGCAGGCGCCCCGGTCGTACGCGTAGAGTGTCGACCAGGTGCGCTCCTTCCCCACCCCCACCATTATTAGAACGACGTTATGGTCTACGATCCCGTAGGACCTAACGGCTGCACTAGTACCCCGATGTTTTTCAAAAGTGCCCCCGAGGATAATACACTGGTTTAAATAGCACTAAGGTACCATGCGTGTAGAAATAGCAAGATGACCTTACGATGCTTTGTGATATCCCCTTATCAATGTAGTGCTGTCCTTGTTCTGTTACAGGTCGCCGATCCGGAATGCCGAGAAAGCGGGTGAAGACCCGATGGGCGAACCTGCCTTTCGAGGTCACCCTCGTGAGGCGAGGGGGAGACCCGGCTCGTTCGCCATCCCTCCAGACACCAGCAGCGACTCCGCCACCGCTTCCACCCCTCACGGACACGGAATTCCCTCCGCTCTCGGGCTGAAGTAGCCGCAACTGCGGTGGTCGGCGCCGGGTGCCAAATGCCCGACGTCCTCGAAGAAGGACCCCACCCGGGGGGCGAGTAAATTCGCCCCGAGGCTCCCCCCTTCCGCTCCTGATCCTAGGGCTGTAGGGGAATTCTGTGAGTGGATCTGGCAGGAGGAACGGGAGGGTCGGAGGGGACGGTTCCTAATGGGACCCGCGGAGGTGCCGAATCCTCGTCCGTGGGCTCCGCCCCCACCCGTGATGACGATTCCGTGGCACCCCTCGCGACCGCGCCCACTGTCACCGCTTCGTTTCGTGCGAGTCGCCCCTCCGGCCCTGATGTCCATCCGCCTGCCGGCCAACTTCCCTCCACCGGCCGCCCGGACCCCGGCCGTTACCCGGCGCGGTAGCGAGCGCTCGGGTACCGGTTCCCACCCCGCGTGGCCCACCAACGTGGTGGAAGCCCGCCCGGTCGAGAGGAGCAACGACCCCGCAACGCGCACCCTCCCCGGTAGTGGTCGAGATCGCGCCGAACCAGGCGATCTTGATCCGCGCGGCGCCGAAACCCGCAAGGGAGGCAACCGCGATCACGCTGCCCGGCGTGGCCGTAGCACCATCGGTCCCAGCATCGGCCGACCCAGGGCCAATACGCGTCTCCGCTGCGGAACGCCGGTGCTGGAACTTGAGTGTAGGTTATTTAAGGTGTCTTGCCTCCCTCTCGGGTTTAAGGCACCCCCCCCCCTGGGGGAATGGGGCCAAATTTTAGTGATGCTCCAGCACCGCTGGTTGTGCACACTTAAAAAAGATATACAACAAGTCAGCTACCACATTTATTAGCAACAAGCTGCCTGCCTTGATGCTTCTGTTGGTTCAGAGAACCTTTCTAACGTTGCCACGGCCCGCTAGAGGCCAACCCTTTCTGCGGTTACTGCCTGCACGGACACGGCACGCCGTAGCGCTCCCCCGTGTGGAACCCGCCGGCAGGGGCTTGACACCGCACCCTAGCTCCCCAGTACGGTGGGTCTCTCGAGTCGTTTCACGATCAGGCATTCGTCGGCACAGACCAGCCGAACGATCGGGTCCGTGAGGTCGTCAATTCTCAAAACTTGCTAAGAGAAGCGGATCTTTCAAAAGCATTGCTCCTCTTCGAGCTCGGGCACTTCGACCCCTCACTCTTCCACAATTAAATTGTGGACGGAGATAACCCGCTCCGCTCTCTTCCACAAGTCCCCTGCGGGGGCCGGTGCTGGAACTGTGGCCTACGGGGCCACCCGGCGCATCGATGCAGCCAGCGACTGCTGGTGGGGAGGAGACCACGGGACGATGATAATAATGCGCGACCGCATTAAGTAAGATGCACCCGGCTGGTGCCCGCGAAGGTCATCTCCTCCCCCTCCGCAGCGCATGGTAAGTTGTCCCTGGCGTCTATGTTGGCCCTTTGCGAGTAACTTTGCGATAAACTTTGCGAATAACTTTGCGATAAACTTTGCGAATAGTGAGAATTTACTTCATCTTTATTTTCAGAGGCTCCTAACTCGTTGAATATTGAGTTTTTCGTTCCCATGTTATAAGTCAACAGATGTTGCATTTTTAATTCCCTACAAGATGCACTTAGGTCAGGTTAGGTTATGTTCAAACTAGATTAGGTTTACATCCCGTACCACGGTAGAACTTGCTGAAAATCGGTGTGCGGCCATCTTTTTATATTTATAACACGTTGGTAAAGTCTAAGAAAGATCTCTCGGTTGGTTGCCGAAAAAAAAAAAAAAAAAAAAAAAAAAAAAAAAAAAAAAAAAAAATCCAAGTTTCTTTCCTTGCGACCACCTTGGCAGCAATGGTTTTCAACTAGGCGTCAGCGCAGTTGTTAATTCCAACGTGAGCGGAGGCTTGAGTGACTCTTGAGTAGCAGCACTTGATTCGCTAGGATTCCGATTTATAATGCGTTTGTCACAAGAATATAAATAATCTAATCAATGCAAACTTTATATCATTAAACGAATAGAGGTTTCTTAAATTGTCAAGGATATAAAATGGGGTTAAATTCAAGTAGATGCAAAGAAAGAAGAACTTGGATTCGGACGTCCCACAACGGTATAGCTTTCATTTTGGATTTTCGAGGTTAGGTTAGGTTAACTGGCACTCTTGACGTAAGACCTGTCCAGTTTTCGTAAAGACGTTTTTGTTTGAGTTATTTTCAATGATTTGCTGTATATCGCGTTTACCCCCCCCCCCCCCACATCTGTCGTCTCTCGCTCTGCGAAGCGATGATGACGCGATGACTACCGCCCTCTTCTTCAACACGATTGTGTTTGGTTGCCCCTTGCGTTTAAGTTGTCCCTTCGGTACAAAAATCCAGATACGTACGAGCACGGATGTATAATAGTAGAATCGACCTTAGGCTCCAATAGTCGAACATTTATCACATAAATAAGCGTAACCGCGCTTTTTTTTTATTTTCATTTGCGATTTGTGTCAGTCCATCGCGTTCAAATAGTAAATATGGATCAAATTTTTTTTTTTGTTACGACATGTCGTCGTCAGCCACGGTCCGATTGCTTCTGATAGCGATATTGCTGTGTTTCGATTTGCAACTTTTACACGTAAATTAGCCGATCTAATAAAATGTCCCCGACTATGGTACGTTACGATTTGATACACAGACTCTATAATTTTTTTGTGTCGTGGCTCAGTAACCGACAATATCGAGGGAGTTACTGTTGCGTGCCCCAGTGGCCGCAGAGGATGTAAGAAAAGTTGGTTCAGCTGCGCTAAATCATATGGTCGAGTTTGATTTCGGGAAATCGCAACCGTCCCTTAAAAGTTTTCTTTTGTGGATTAGCACTTACTCACACTGAGTATGTGAGTAACTTTGATTTGCAAGTAACTTTGATTCGCGTAAACTCGCGGTTCTGTTCAATAATTTGAAAGTCACTAAGTCGTGACTAGTAGTTAATTTATTCGGGACCTACGCTAACTCGCGTAGGGAGCGAATTTAGAGCTTGGCTCGCGCCTAATTGTGCAGATTCTTAATTAATATTTGTGTCTTTGCAATACGTTTTTGAAAAAAAAAGTCGCCCTCCCATGGCGTTTTCGTTGGGCCATCTGTAGCTCTAACGAATGGACTTTCAGTAGATTTATTCGATGTCCGATGGTGCTGAGATACGCTCATAGTGGTGGTAGTAGTGCATTGCGTCGAGAGCCGGCTTGGAATTCGCGTAGTTTGAGTAATGCACTCGGTTTGCTCGACTGTGTATTACGTCTAGTCACGCCACCCATGCGTTATCTCCGTACTGCGCTAAATAACGCATTTCGATAACCTACGTTGGTTTTTTTTTCGCTAAACAGCGCGACTTTATCAGCCCCATGGGTACGTCTTGGACGACGCACGCAGTTGATAACTCCAAGCGTAATTCGCGCTGATTCGCGCAGGCAATGTGCTAAGCCACGTGTTCGAGTATTTAAATTTCTACGTTGCGATAAACCGCGACCTTGTCGAGTCAATTTAGTATCAATCGCGATAAGAATAGAGTCGAGGTATGTGCTGTCCCTTCGCGTTTTGTTGGCCCGGAAATTATCGTGCCGTTGCATAATATGCTATTGCAGATGTGCTTCGCAGTTGCGTAATCTGCCTAGCATGACACGATAGGACCCCCCTAAGTCTATCGAATGGTCGCCTAAGGTGGGTCGAAACCTCGATAGCCCGACGTGACATCATCACCTACGAATCTACGAGTATAGAGTTTGCCCGGACATACTTCCAGATCTGGCTAATGTTTTAATTTCCGGTAGGCCTCCTAAGGCTAGTCTTATCGCTTCATGTTCGTAAATGATAGCCACTCGTGCTGTGGAGTAGTAAACCGTGCAAATTCAGTACTGTAGTGGAGGTCATTGTGTGGCACTCGTCGGAACTTAGTATTTTAGGAAATCCAGCGAGTTGACATTTCCTCGCCGCTGTCCCGTTGCATTCAGTTGGCCCCACGGCGAAAATAGCCGGTACCCCCTCGTGAGCATGTATCGACCGCATCAGCATATGTCATCTCAAATCCTTTGTTGTCGTTGCGTATCGTACTATCCCTCTTTTCTTTTGTCACGCGGATTCCTCTCATTCCATCCTTCTCTCCATCCTCCACGACGTCGTAGCTGGTATGATGACTGTAAAGGTATGGAACTGGAAGAGGCGAATCCCAATCGTGCGATAGAAATTAAGGCCTAGTTATAAGTCACACTGTATCAGCCAGATGGCGATTTTGCTATCCCGGGTGAACAGGGAAGTAACCCGTAGAACCTGTCACATTTTTTTTATGTATCGCCTAGTTGCGATTTTTTTTTATTTTTCTTGTATTTTGCGACTCTAACCTTAGTGAAGAGTATGATTGCGATATTTCGTTTTGTTTGGGTTATGAGTCGTGGCAATGGTATGTCTTTACGATGCCGGGTTCTTGGGCTTGTACTGGTGTGACATCTTTCTGTAGTATGGACTTGAGTGATGTGCAAACAGGATCATTGCCATATGCGGGCATGATCCTGAGTTGGTGTGATACAGCGTAGCGTTCGAACATGCGTCAATGGATCTGCATATTCACCATTTTAGTTTTTTTATCTCGTTGCGAATACCCCCCTTCCCCTTGCGACGTTGCGTACGGTGCCTCTAATGGCTATTTAGCTACCTCACTGTACAGTGGCGAAGGAGACGCCTCTGTTGGCTTTGACCGGTTCCTTGAAGTGCTCCCCATTGAAGTGCCTCCCAGGACGTTTAAAATGACACTCATACACTCCTCTGTCGACGGTGTACTCGAGTCAGGCCCGAGGGTTTGTGACGTAGTCACAGATCGAGCCGGTAACTCTAACCGGGGAGAGCGTTCCGGGGGAATCCTTCCCCCTATTCGCCGCTGTTCTCGCCCGCCGTACCGGGGATACGCTTCATGGAGGTTCTTACCTCCCCGCCGTCGCTCCTCTAGGCAGTCGCCATCGGGAGTTCCTCCCACACAGACGGAGCCGAACGACGCAGGGACTTTTCTCTCTTTCTCTCCGCAAATGGAAGCCGAGCCGATTGACTCGATCGAGTATCTCTCTCTCTCCCTCTCCGAAGGAGAAGCCGGTATGAGCGGGCGGCGCGGCCGCCGCGCTTCTCCCTCCTTCTACGGATCACCCCGACATCAGGCCCCGAGGGTTACACTATAAACAACTACAAACGTTTATTCAACATCTAATATGAATTACAAATCATGTCCGGACGTTTAAATCGTTAGTAGTCATATTTTGAGCAATTGCAAACAAATACAAACGTTAATTTCGTCTCTAGTGTTAATAAAATACAATATTCTACGGTTTAAATCGTTTGTAGTAATTTCTTAAGCTACTACAAACGTCCGTTTCACCTCTAGTGATAATAAAACGCAGTGTCCTACGGTTTACATCGTTTGTAGTGATTTATTAAGCAACTACAAACAACTACAAACGTTTATTTAGTCTCTAGTGTTAATAAAATGCAGTGTCCTATGGTTTAAATCGTTTGTAGTACTTTCTTAAATAACTACAAACAACTACAAACGTTTATTTCGTCTCTAGAATTAATAAAATACAACATCTTACGGTTTAAATCGTTTGTAGTAATTTTTTAAGCAACTACAAACGTCCGTTTCATCTCTACTGCTAATAAAATATAATATCCTACGGTTTAAATCGTTTGTAGTAATTTTGTAAGCTACTACAAACGTCCGTTTCATCTCTATTGTTAATAAAATGCAGTGTCCTATGGTTTAAATAGTTTGTAGTAATTTCTTGAGCAACTACAAACGACGATTAATCACTAGCATCAATGCTTAATAAATTACTACAAACGATTTAAACCATAGAACATTGCATTTTATTAACACTAGAGATTAATGGAAGGTTTGTAGTTGCTTACGAAATTACTACAAACGATTTAAACCGTAGGATGTTGCATTTTATTAATTCCAGAGACGAAATAAACGTTTGTAGTTGTTTGCAGTTATTTAACAAAGTACTACAAACGATTTAAACCATAGGACACTGCATTTTATTAACAATAGAGATGAAACGGGCATTTGTAGTAGCTTAAAAAATTACTACAAACGATTTAAACACAGTGTTGAAGTTTGCAACGTTCGAGGCGAACGAAAAAAAATTTTTTTTTTTTGTCGAACGAAGTTTTTTTTTCTTATCCTTGTCATATATGAACCTCATAAATGACAAAACTAAAATTTCCGAAAATTAGGGGGCTTGTGGAGGGCGCAAAACAGGCCCAAAAACCCGAAAAAACGCTCTGAAATCGCCATTTTATCTTAGGGGTCTGTTTTTATTTTTTAAATATTCATTAATACTCGTAACAAACATAATGTAATTTTTTTGAAATTTTTCTATGCCAGGATCATCTCGAAAATTGGGGTAAGACACCCCGAAAACCCGAAAAATTGCTCTGAAATCGCCATTTTATCTTAGGGGTCTGTATTTAGTGTTTAGATATTCATTAATACTCATAACAAACACAATGTAATTTTTTCGAAATTTTTCTATGCCAGGATCATCTCGAAAGTGAGGGGGGGGGGCGAACGAAAAAAAGTTTTTTCTTATCCTTGTCATATATGACAAGACGTGTAACAAGGCTTGCTTTAAATCGTTTTTACTTTTTTGTTTAAAGACCCACTTACTTCGGATTATAAATAAAATATTTAATATTTTGTAACGATATGAATTGGAATAGATTGTAGAAACTGCAAGCTAATCAAGTGTAGAATTTTATTACGTGACAAGTGTGAATGAATTTATCGTACCGAAAGGTAATCTGACATTAATAATTAATACTTTTTTTACAATATTTCTTCCGTAATGTAATGAGTCTGAAACCAACAGCAAATTTTTGGTAGTCAATTGGAAATGCAACAGTCCACAAGTTGGCACTTGCAATGTATGGTGTTTGTTATATTTATATTTACTATGTGATTGATAATGTCGTATGAAATTGAACTCTTGCATTTGAAATCGAGTGTTCAAAATATGCTGCTGACTTTAGTTTCCTACACTTATTCCTCTGTCATGATCATGAAAATTATATCTCACAATACTCAATGTTAACATAAAGTAATCATATGTTACTTTTATTGTGTAGGTATTTGCAATTATATTAAAATTGTCTCTAAATATGAATTGTCATTTGGGGGCAAGAAATCATTAATTCGAAGCATCTACTATTGGAAAGAAAGTTGCAGTTTCGAATAAATATTTACATACTTATTTATTAATTCTTTTGCATTACCATTATAGTTTTATTCAACTTATTATGTTATTTAACTTTACATTGGCCTACTTATAAACACACTTAGATGAAATATGTATTGAAATTTTAATAAATATAAATAATAAAAATTGAAGTCATAGGAGGCGTTTCAACAAGTATTAGATAACCGAAGAGAGTTTACGTTCTTAGATTAATGCGTATATGATGGATTTCACGTCAAATGTCCAGACAAAAAAAATATTTTCTCCAATCGAGCCCCAATTTTTTTTATGGGTTGTCCTATAGGTTAGTAATTATTCAGGAAAATATTTTTTAATTTTATTAAAAATTGGAGAAGTGGGAGGAGGTGAAAGTTTTGAACTTTTTTATGGCACGCGCTACTTTGTGTATTTATTCCACTTAAACAAATAAATACAAAATTTGTTTCAGATATGATTTTGATAGAATTTTTCATGAACTTTCGATTGGTGCAGTCCATTTTGAATTTATTTTTTATTTTGACCAACATTTTTGAAAATCAAAAATATAATTCACTTTGTTTTTTCGACTTTGGGCACGTTGTTTTTTTTTTTTTTTTTTTTTTTTTTTTTTTTTTTTTTTTGAAAGTTGGGGGTTTTTCCTTGAATTTCAAAATATCGTTTTTTTTTGTTTTCGAGAAATTGAATTATAAAGATTGAGCGTCACTGCACCAATGCACCGCGCCGCTACGCTAACGACTTTGGATTATTGCCGACAGGTGGCTGAACTCGTGGCGTGTTTTCTCATACATGTGTAACGTTCCGCGTAAAATTTCTTTTTATTAAATTAACATCATCATTCCCACGGAATATAATGCTACATTCCGCGTACATATCATATAAAATTTTAAGATTATCTTTCCCGCAGAATATAATTTTCTACATTCGGCATAAATTATAACAATATGCATCGTTCAAACTTCCACTAAACGTTTTTCAGCGTGCGCGTTA
This sequence comes from Trichopria drosophilae, assembly GCA_030407085.1. Classification (NCBI taxonomy): domain Eukaryota; kingdom Metazoa; phylum Arthropoda; class Insecta; order Hymenoptera; family Diapriidae; genus Trichopria; species Trichopria drosophilae. The sequence goes on from CM059583.1 coordinate 160,872,751, forward strand.
TCGGAGGAGTTCTTGAAACTCCTCGGATTACGCGCTCGAAAGATGCATAGTGCGCTGGGAACTCTTTACTTCCCAGGCCGTGGACTGCCGAAATGCAGGAGTCAACAGATCGCATGACTTCCTGAGTTGCATCCTCACACCCTGGTACGAGGTGATGTGTGACCGACGCACTATGACTCGATGTTCACTCTTTCCGCGTTCACATGGCAATCGCCTCGGTGGGTGCTCCCGCGCATTTTTAAGTCCGTTTAACCGTGAAAAGTGGGCGCGCGATATCGGAACTTTGCGTGTTGTTTGACTGGTGCCCGGTAAAATAAGAACTTTTCCGGTAGGATAAGAATTGGGTTCAGTGAAGTGTAACTGTGCAATAGTTGACGGATTATACTAATCAGGTATTATCAAAGTAATTATTACACCCCCCCCCCCCCCCACCCCCCCCCCCCCCCACCCCCCCCCCCCCCCACCCCCCCCCCCCCCCACCCCCCCCCCCCCCCACCCCCCCCCCCCCCCACCCCCCCCCCCCCCCACCCCCCCCCCCCCCCACCCCCCCCCCCCCCCACCCCCCCCCCCCCCCACCCCCCCCCCCCCCCACCCCCCCCCCCCCCCACCCCCCCCCCCCCCCACCCCCCCCCCCCCCCACCCCCCCCCCCCCCCACCCCCCCCCCCCCCCACCCCCCCCCCCCCCCACCCCCCCCCCCCCCCACCCCCCCCCCCCCCCACCCCCCCCCCCCCCCACCCCCCCCCCCCCCCACCCCCCCCCCCCCCCACCCCCCCCCCCCCCCACCCCCCCCCCCCCCCACCCCCCCCCCCCCCCACCCCCCCCCCCCCCCACCCCCCCCCCCCCCCACCCCCCCCCCCCCCCACCCCCCCCCCCCCCCACCCCCCCCCCCCCCCACCCCCCCCCCCCCCCACCAAAGTATAAAAAATGCCATTTCAGGCGTTAAAAAAATTTTCGAGTTATGATTTTTCAAAGTTTACGATGCAATAAAAACGTATTCTTTTCAAACTCCTGTAACTAAATTCGTTTGAATATAGAAAAAATATTTGTTAGAATGAAAGATTCGTATTTACTGCCGCTTTACGATTAAATATAAAAAAATTTAAAAAAAAAATGTTTGACATATTTATTTGGTAAATGTTATAAACAAATTCGATTTTCTGAAAAGCGGCATGATATAAAAAAAATTTTTTGTATTAAAAATATTCGTTAAACTATGTAGAAAATATTGTAAAAATTTCAGAATGGCCGTCAACAACTTTTTAAGTAATTAATTGTTGTTTAAAGAGCTGCGCGCGGGGAGTGGGACTCGCCGTTTTGCAAGTCCGAGCGCGCGGAGCTGTGCCTTTCGTACGTCGAAATTGAGCACGTCGTAACTGGTTTTGATGCGATTCCTTCAACACGAATTTTAAATTTTATGCTATGCATTACATATTGTATATGAGGGAAACGCGGATCCACGGATCGGCGGATCCCGCGGATCCCGCGGATCGCGCGAAAGGCGAAGTGCACATTTGAACGCACCAATAGAAATCGGTGCATACAGCGAAGGCGGAAAAGTGGTGGTCCCCGTGATTAAAAAGAAAGACGCTATGTTTTGACCAGTTGCATCTTGTTGCCACACTTAAGGATCTATCTAGATCCAAAGTCGTGGGCGAAGGCAGGTGTTAGCTCCTTCATAAGGCCACAAAAAAGAAGAAGAAGAAGAAGAAGTATCTTGTTGCGACGTCCGGAGACGATACGTAGCAGCCTCATTGTAATTAAAATTTGTAAGTATTTATTAATTTAACGCCTTCTAAATTCTCCAATTCCGATCTGTATATCATTTTAATGTTATTGTAATTTGTTTTAATACTGTATTTTTAGCTTAAAATTTTGTTCGCTTCCTTCAGCAATTTGGCGGTTCTTATCTACAATCTAACCCAGTTTCTAAATTCACTCTGTATATATATATGGGTCATTCCATGTAAAATTTACAATCAAAATTTAAATTTCCGTGAAATATTTTTTTTCTTGTTTTTAAGGTAAAAATAAAAGACACGTATTTTTTTATTTTATTTTATATATATTATAAAATATCCCTATTTTCGATCGCTTACAAGTCGGAAATAATAGAAATAGAAAAAAAAGTACAAGGTATGAAAGTTTGCATTTTTCCTCAGCTTTCTAAAGAAATAGGTAACAAAAATATATTTAATTATTTAACAACAAAATTTTAACGTTTTTATTAACAAATTCGATTTTTTTTAAGTTGGACCTAATTTTTTTCAATGATTTTAAATTGAAAGTGTTCATTGAACTATGTAGAAAATACTGTGAAAATTTCAGAATGGACCGTTTAGAACTTTTCGAGTAATCAATTATTGTTTAAAGATACCGTGGCGCGGCGTGCCCGAGCTATGCAGGTTTGAACTCGTAACCTGCTTCTGACGCGATCCTTCCTAATTAGTGCATTACGGGATATGTAATGTTTAATTTTGTCAACAACAGTGAAGTTTTTTCAACGACATAAATTATTTTCTTAATAGTTTAATTCATATTGAAGCGTATTTAATACCGTGCGATTGGAACACGGGGCGTGGAACGCCGCGGCGCGGCGCTTCGCGCCATGGTGTCTTCAGACAATAATTGATTACCTGAAAAGTTCTAAACGGTCCATTCTGAAATTTTCACAGTATTTTCTACATAGTTCAATGAACACTTTCAATTTAAAATCATTGAAAAAAATTAGGTCCAACTTGAAAAAAAATCGAATTTGTTTATAAAAACGTTAAAATTTATTGTTGAATAATTAAATATATTTTTGTTACCTATTTCTTTAGAAAGCTGAGGAAAAATGCAAACTTTCATACCTTGTACTTTTTTTTCTATTTCTATTATTTCCGACTTGTAAGCGATCGAAAATAGGGATATTTTCTAAAATTCGGAACTTTAAAAATTCATAACTCGAAAATTACGCGTATCATATTAAAATAAAAAAATACGTGTCTTTTATTTTTACCTTAAAAACAAGAAAAAAAATATTTCACGGAAATTTAAATTTTGATTGTAAATTTCACATGGAATGAACCATATATATACAGGGTCATCGAAAAGTATCGGACCCCCCTAATATCTTCAGTTAGAATGCACTTATGAGAAAATGTCCAATAGCAAAGTTGTATGGTTTCAAGCGGGGAGTAAGATGATGACCTTGACTTTGACCTTGACCATGTCCTTCAAGGTTATTTCAAGGTCAATCTTATTTTTTTAAATAGAACCCCCTACATTTTATTGCATATTCTTATAGCTTATCTTGAGAGCTTTCCAAAACACTATAATAAAATATTTTTTTATTAAGTACTTTTTGAGTTATAAAGGTTTGAAGTTAACAATTTGTTAAGTGGTGTGCGAGTCCGACCAGTTAAGGCAAGAGTGGTGTGCGAGTCCGACCAGTTAAGGCAAGAGTGGTGTGTGAGTCCGGCCAGTTAAGGCAAATTTAATTCCAATTGGTTAGCTTGGGCAAAATATTTAATTGTACCAAACAATTCACAACAAATGTTCAAATTGTTGCCCTTCAACAGCCTGGCAACGTGCCAATCTGTTATAAACATCCGAAACCGCATTCCGGTACCACTCAATATGACCCCTTCGCCCTATCCACCTGTCCTGAAAGACCCCATTCAAATATTGACGGACAATGACACCATAATGAGGTGGAGCTCCATCCTGTTGGAAATAAATTTCATCCATATTTCCACCAGCTGTGTCTCGAATAGCTGGAACAATTTGTTCGCGAAGCATGACTAGGTATACTTGTGCTGCCAAATTGCCTTCAATGAAGAAAGGGCCAACTGGTCTACCATTAAGAATACCAGCCCATACGTTAATTTTTTGTGGATATTGAGTATGATTGTCTCTTTTCCAGTGAGGATTAACGTCACTCCAGTATCTACAATTGTGTCTATTTACATTTCCAGTCAGTTCAAATGTTGCCTCATCAGAGAAAACAATATTATCAAGTAATAGAGGATCGTCGACAATCATCTCCAACGATGTTGAAGTTTGCAACGTTCGAGGCGAACGAAAAAAATTTTTTTTTTGTCGAACGAAGTTTTTTTCTTATCCTTGTCATATATGAACCTCATAAATGACATGAATAAAATTTTCGAAAATTAGGGGGCTGGTAGAGGGCGCAAAACAGACCCAAAAACGCGAAAAAACGCTCTGAAATCGCCATTTTGTCTTAGGGGTCTGTTTTTATTTTTTAAATATTCATTAATACTCGTAACAAATATAATGTAATTTTTTCGAAATTTTTCTATGCCAGGATCATCTCGAAAATTGGGGTAAAACACCCCGAAAAATCGCTCTGAAATCGCCATTTTATCTTAGGGGTCTGTTTTTATTTTTTAAATATTCATTAATACTCGTAACGAACATAATGTAATTTTTTCGAAATTTTTCTACGCCAGGATCATCTCGAAAATTGGGGTAAGACACCCCGAAAAACCGAAAAAACGCTCTGAAATCGACCTTTTTATCTTAGGGGTCTGTTTTTATTGTTTAGATATTCATTAATACCCATAAGAATCATAATGTAATTTTTTCAAAATTTTTCGATGCCAGGATCATCTCAAAAGTGGGGGGGGGGCGAACGAAAAAAATTTTTTTGTTTGTTGGTCGAACGAAGTTTTTTTCATATCCTTGTCATATATGAACCTCATAAATGACAAAAATAATATTTTCGAAAACTAGGGTGCTGGTGGAAGGTGCAAAACAGACCCAAAAAATCGAAAAAACGCTCTGAAATCGCCATTTTGTCTTAGGGGTCTGTTTTTATTTTTTAAATATTCATTAATACTCGTAACGAAGATAATCTAATTTTTTCGAAATTTTTCGATGCCAGGATCATCTCGAAAATTGGGGTAAGACACCCCGAAAAACCGAAAAAACGCTCTGAAATCGCCATTTTGTCTTAGGGGTCTGTTTTTATTGTTTAGATATTCATTAATACCCATAAAAATCATAATGTAATTTTTTCAAAATTTTTCGATTCCAGGATCATCTCGAAAATTGGGATAAAACACCCCGAAAAACCGAAAAACCGAAAAAACGCTCTGAAATCGCCATTTTATCTTAGGGGTCTGTTTTTATTGTTTAGATATTCATTAATACCCATAAGAATCATAACATAATTTTTTCAAAATTTTTCGATGCCAGGATCATCTCAAAAGTGGGGGGGCGAACGAAAAAAATTTTTTTTTTGTTTGTTGGTCGAACTAAGTTTTTTTCTTATCCTTGTCATATATGAACCTCATAAATGACAAAAATAATATTTTCGAAAACTAGGGTGCTGGTGGAGGGTGCAAAACAGACCCAAAAAACCGAAAAAACGCTCGGAAATCGGCATTTTGTCTTAGGGGTCTGTTTTTATTTTTTAAATATTCATTAATACTCGTAACGAAGATAATCTAATTTTTTCGAAATTTTTCTATGCCAGTTATTACAATGAAGTTATCTCATATTTTATGCTTGGTCCGCGGGGTTTTAGCCAAGATTGTTAAGCGTTTAAATGCGTATTAACACGTCAAGATGACGTTGAGTCGTGGTTTGTATTGCAATGGAACTTTTATCACGGTGCATCTCTTACGCCTGACAATCATGGTAGGAACCCTAGCCTTAGTATAAGGCCTTTCCCCTATCCGCCACCTGGGGACGCGCCGGGTAGCTTGCACGCAACAGCAACTGGCGCCTCAACAACTGTCGCCGCAACAACTGGCGTCGCAACAACTGGCGCCGCAACAACTGGCACCGCAACAGCAGCTGCCACTGCAACAACAGCCACCGCAACAACAGCCACCGCTGCTGCAACAACAGCTGCCATCGCCGCAACAACAGCTTCCACCGCCGCAACAACAGCTGCCACAGCCAGGAAACTGGCAACCCCAATTAGCCAGTGGCAAAATACCCTACCACAGTGGCTGCTGCCACAAGGGCAAGAGCCACAATGGCAGCAGTGGCAGCAGCCACAAATGCAGTGGCAGCCGCCAATGCAGTGGCAGCAAGTGCAGCAGCCCACAGTGTGGCAGCCCACACAGAGACCACAAACGAGGCAGCCCAGCCAGTTGGATCCGGGCGTCCAAAAAGATTCAGAATTTAAGTAAGTCGAACCAGAAGCTAATACGATAAAGTGAGAAAGTAGTATTGTTCGAAAAAAATCATGAAATTATTCTTTGTTACAGATTATACAGAAAATCTTATGTCCGGCGACTCCAGCGGAAAGCGACTGAGCAGGCAATCCTCATCAAAGAGTTGCAGAGCGTAAGTTTCATCAATAAACTATTAAGTGATTATTCTGAATAAAAAAATTATTGTAATATTGAATGATTGTATAATAATTTCAGACCCTGCAACTGCAACGTGAGGTGAGCCGCACGTTACGAGAGGAAAGAGTAAGTAGAACGAAACACATTTAATAATATTAAAATAATATATTTATTTATTCAACATTATTATTTTTCAGAGATACAAGGAATATAGAAGAAAATGAAAATTATTCGTTTATATTATTTATTCTACCACAATAAATATAATTCTATTATAAATGAGTTCTACTTTTCTTCTTCCATTTTAAATTGTTAAAAATATTTTATTCCAAGTTCAAGGGCCTTATAAAGTTATACAGAAATTGGCGATTTCACAGCGGTATTTCTTCTGATATTAGCAGATGATCCTGGCATAGAAAATTTTCGAAAAAATTACATTATGTTTGTTATGAGTATTAATGAATATCTAAAAAATAAAAACAGACCCCTAAGACAAAATGGCGATTTCAGAGCGTTTTTTCGATTTTTTGGGTCTGTTTTGCACCCTCCACCAGCACCCTAGTTTTCGAAAATATTATTTTTGTCATTTATGAGGTTTATATATGACAAGGATAAGAAAAAAACTTCGTTTGACCAACAAACAAAAAAATTTTTTTCGTTCGCCCCCCCACTTTTGAGATGATCCTGGCATCGAAAAATTTTGAAAAAATTACATTATGATTTTTATGGGTATTAATGAATATCTAAACAATAAAAACAGACCCCTAAGATTAAATGGCGATTTCAGAGCGATTTTTCGGTTTTTCGGGGTGTCTTACCCCAATTTTCGAGATGATCCTGGCATAGAAAAATTTTGAATAAATTACATTATGTTCGTTACGAGTATTAATGAATATTTAAAAAATAAAAACAGACTCCTAAGATAAAATGGCGATTTCAGATCGATTTTTCGGGTTTTCGGGGTGTTTTACCCCAATTTTCGAGATGATCCTGGCATAGAAAAATTTCGAAAAAATTACATTATATTTGTTACGAGTATTAATGAATATTTAAAAAATAAAAACAGACCCCTAAGACAAAATGGCGATTTCAGAGCGTTTTTTCGCGTTTTTGGGTCTGTTTTGCGCCCTCCACCAGCCCCCCAATTTTCGAAAATTTTATTTTTGTCATTTATGAGGTTCATATATGACAAGGATAAGAAAAAAACTTCGTTCGACAAAAAAAAAAAACTTCAACATCGTCATCTCCATCATAAGATCACAAAATTCGATGCGTCTATCAAAATCGTCTTCGGACAACTCTTGGACCAAATGGAGTTTGTATGGATGCCATTTATTCAATTTCAGAATTTTACTGACAGATGCATGACCGATTTCGTGTTCTTGTGCAACGCGATTGATGGAAATATGGGGATCTTCAACGAAAGACTGTAAAACATCTAATGCCTTATCATTATTTGTTGCTGTTTTAGGTCTACCAGATTTTGGGCGGCTTTTAACGCTACCAATGGCCTCGAAACGTTGTATAGTACGGATTACAGTACTTTTGGAGATCATATTATTTTCATTCCGAAAATTTTCATTAAATAATCGCGTTACTGTTTTATACCCTCTTTGTTGATCTCCCCATCCTCGCATCATTAACAGTGTTATTCGATCTCTTTCAGAAAGCTCCGCCATTCTTAATTAGAGCGAAGAAGAATTAATCAGGTAAGTGATAGGAAATTCATCTAGATAATTAAGTAGAGAAAAATACTAATTATTAAGTGTTGGTCCCACTATCGATTTGTTTATTTTAACCAGCACTAGCAAAAAGCTCGTTGAGCAACTGAAAATCTAATAGATCAATTAATAATATTTACGAAAAATTTCTGGGCTATTGGAAACAAAATGAAGATGTTTGGGATAATCAATTGAAGCGCAATGGTTTCTTTTGTTACAGAAAAAATTTTTGAGGCTGTTCGTTTTCGTCCACGAGGTGACTGCTGCTCGCTAAGAAGAAGACAGCACTGTATCAAATTTTCAAATCAGTGATCCATATTGTTTGCTCAAGAGCTCGTACATTGGTGCCTGCGAGACTGAGAGAATAAAGATTGGCCAACGCTTTCGGTCAGATTCCCGCTAACGCCTTCGGAAATCACGCATTCGAGCAGCTTCTCGCGATTACGTTCGGGCAGTTTTTCGCCAGAGCCTATTAGCATAATTGCTTGAAGCCGTACAATACTTTGCTATTGGACATTTTTCCAAAATGCATTCTTACTGAAAATATTAGGGGGATCCGATTAATGTATTTTCTTTAAACCAATTTATTGGTCTCATTATTCCGCGCACAAAAGTATTAAGGTTATGATTACTGAAAACTAAATAATATTTTACAAGATATTCTACATTTTGTGTCAAAAAATTATTAACTTCAAACCTTTATAACTGAAAAAGTACTTAATAAAAAAATATTTTATTATAGTGTTTTGGAAAGGTCTCGAGATAAGCTATAAGAATTTGCAATAAAATGTAGGGGGTTCTATTTAAAAAAATAAGATTGACCTTGAAATGACCTTGAAGGACATGGTCAAGGTCAAAGTCAAGGTCATCATCTTACTCCCCGCTTGAAACCATACAACTTTGCTATTGGACATTTTCTCCTAAGTGCATTCTAACTGAAGATATTAGGGGGGTCCGATACTTTTCGATGACCCTGTATATTGTCATATATTTGTCATGTCGATACGAAATGAAATTATAAGCATGTTGAGATTGTCGACAAAAGACATGTACTTGGTAACAAAGCTCATTCATAAAAAATTATTTTTACATTATTTTATAATGCAGGTGAAGAAGCAAAGTGACGGCTTATAATTTCTTTTGACAAAGCTACTTTCTTACCTCAGCTACATCGATTATAGATATCTTGTCGACCATTCATATCAGCTTGTTGAACAACATTGCTTTATTTGCATTATCTTATATCACAACGTATAAATTTATGTCAATATAATTACGATAAAAAAAAAGATATAATCAATATACAGATCGGAATTAGTGAATTTAGAAACTGGGTTAGATTGTAGATAAGAACCGTCAAATTGCTGAAGGAAGCGAACAAAATTTTATGCTTACATTAAAAATTTCTGTAACTGACATTGTGGACATAATACATGGTACTTCTTAACGAAGCACATTTGAAGGACATTTGAACTGTCTAAAGAAACTTTACATGTTTGAAACCAGTATCATAAATGAAACGTTGTATCGATATCATAAAGTTTCTTTACACAGCTCAAATAACTTAAAAAAAGAATACATGAAATTTATTTAGTGTTCTTCAGCAATTTCACATTCCTCGTCGACAGTTTAACCAAATTTCTAATTTCACTAATTGCTATCTACGTATTGATTATACTATAATCCTTATAGCAATTATGTTGATAATAATGTCTATGTTGTGATATAATATAATGTAGATAAAACAATACTGTTCAACATGCTAATATGAATGTTCGACAAGAGCTGTATGTGTGACGTAGCTGTGGTAACTTCATTTTAACTATTTCATTTATGTTTCGATATAATTATTCTAATATTGATATTTTCTGCTCAATAATTTATTATTCCAAGATTATGTTATAATAAGATAAAGAAACAAAGTGATGGCTTACAATTTCTTTTGACAACGCAAGTTTCTTGCCATAGCTACATCAGTCATACAGATCTTATGGAACATTCATATCAGCATATTGAACAATACTGCTACATCCAGATTATAATATATCGTAACGTATACATTAATATCAATATCGTTGCTATAAAAATGTTATATATATTATATTATTTATTATATATATATATATATATATATATATATATATTATTTATTATAAATATATTATTTATTATATATATATATATATATATATATATATATATATATATATATATATATATTATATCATTTTTATAGCAACGATATTGATATTAATGTATACGTTACGATATATTATAATTTGGATGTAGCAGTATTGTTCAATATGCTGATATGAATGTTCCATAAGATCTGTATGACTGATGTAGCTATGGCAAGAAACTTGCGTTGTCAAATAGTACATTACGATACAAGTGCGCTAAGTAGGTGATTCGCGCACGAGCGGAGTTGGCACCCTCGCTACGCTCGGGTTAAGTAAATACTTAGCGCACGGTGCATGAATGTTCTACTTTGCACACGGAAAACAGTGTGCTAAGTGAGCACTTAGCGCACGGAGTTAAAAAAAGAAATTGTAAGCCATCAGTTTGTTTCTTTATCTATATTATAAAATAATCTTGGAATAATAAATTATTGAGTAGAAAATATCAATATTAGAATAATTATATCGAAACATAAATGAAATAGTTAAAATTAATTTGTGATGTCATGTCGACATGAAATGAAATCTTAAGCTTGTTTGAGATTGTCGACAAAAGACATGTACTTGTCAACGTAACACATTAAACATATAAAATTTCTGTCGTCAGTCCAAATAACCTTGCAATATGTTTCGTTACCACGTACATGGTTCGTCGACAATCTCAACAAGCTTATGATTTCATTTCGTATCCTTACGACAAATATATGACAAATTAATTGCAACTGTTTATTTCATGTTTGGACATAATTACTGTAATATTACTATTTTATATGAAATAATTTGTTATTCTTAGATTATTTTATAATGTAGGAAAAGAAGTAACCTCTTTTGACAAAGTGAATTTCTCACGACAGCTACATCAGTTATATGGCTCTTGTCGAACATTCATATTAGCATGTTGAACAATATTTCTTCATCTACATTATATTATATCATAACGTCTATGTTAATCAACATAATTGCTATAAAGATTATACAATCAATATGCTGATAGCAATTAGTGAAATTAAAAAGTTAGTTGGGCTGTCGACAAGAAATGTGAAATTGCTGAAGATCACTAAAATAACTTCAAGCATTCTTTTTCAAGTTATTGGAACCGTTGAAATAAACTGTAAATGTCGATTGAACTTTTTATTTGTTATAGCGCTATTAAACATGTAAAGTTTCTTTCGACGGTTCAAATGCTTACTTTGTCTTTGGCTGTATTACGTTTATAGTAATTTTTATTTATTTATTTATTATAATATATGTTAATGCTAGGTTTCTGAATTATTTCCAGAATAGCGATGGAAGCCGAAAAGACGAGTATTGAGGACCAAATACAAAAATCCAAAAAACAGCTCCAAGAGCAGGAGCTGCAGCTACTGCAGTTACAAATGGAAAAAAATAACCGGGACATTAAAAGTGCAGAAAATGCAGCTGCCCGCCCAAAAAATAATTATCAAGGAAAAATTGGTTTCAAAAAGTAAGAATTTATACAGTTAACGTTTTTACAATTAACATTTGCCTTGAACTGTTGTACAGGTATACTAATAGTGCAAGTAATAATTTGATATGTTCATTGTTTACAGTAAAGATTCATCGAACTATGTTAGGGAGTTACGGGCGGAGGTGTCCAAACTGAGACACGAAAATGCCTGTATACATAAGGTACGACGAAGTATTATGGCAATTATTCAGTTATATATTTTTACAATATATAATATAATATATATAATTAATCCCGTATATTTTTTTTGCAGGAACTGCAGGAAGAAAAAGAGAAAAATAGTAAAATATCAGAAAAGTATCGATTTTTAAAACACTCCATGTACATGGGGAATTATCGCAGATAAAATAAAAAATATAAAAAGTTTAATGCAATTTTATTGTAACCCCGTATTATTCCCCAGTGTCACTAACCGAGCGAAACGCGAAATGAAACTACAGTTTCTTGATCAAACAACAAACTTTATTGCTTAATGGCGACGATTAAACGGACCGGCAACTATTCGGCTGAGCGATCGAAATCGAAAGAAGGCCCGACGGCATGGAGACACCCGAATTTATAGACCGCCGTTGCTAACGAGGATAAACAGCGGTCGTTAGGGAACTATTTTCAATTGTTTTTTCCGGACGCCTACGTTCGAATTTGTCTGGAACATTCTAAATTCTTTCCATAATCAAATTGAAATATCGAAATGCCAAATTGTATTTAATCATAAATCTTGCCAACAAGATTAGATGAATCCTAATAAATAAATATGATGAATCCATTTCATAAATTCGGAGCACAAGCATCCATTCAATCATAATTCCATCAATCGGAGTACAAGCTTCCGTCTTCATAAATTTTCCACCAATCAGAGCGCAAGCATCTATTGGATTCGTGATTTCCATTGGATCGGAGCACTAGCATCCGCTAAACTTGTATTTCCCCGAATCGAAGCACTAGCATCCGATTCTCCATACAAGTTTCCTCCAATTAGAGCACAAGCATCTATTGGGTTCCTGGTCACCGCTAAATCGGAGCACTAGCATCCGACGAAATCGTATGTCCCTGAATCGAAGCACTAGCATCCGATTCTCGATACGAGTACCGATAATGCAGTTTTCTTCATTCGAAGCACTAGCATTCGATTAAACATGCAACTATCAGTATCCATTGTTGACGTTAATACAGTCAACAGTCGTATAAAATTGGAGCACAAGCATCCAAAGTTCTCCTACATACCCGAAATGCATTTCATTAAAAAGAAGCACTAGCATTCAGTTCTCCATGCAAATCAGGCGCAATATTAATTTGGCACGTTCGACATTCAATTGCAAATATTAATCAAAGATTACATCCCGGATAATTTAACAAAGCATTAGACTGAATTCTTATGTATCCATACTGCCGTGACTCATCCGTTACATAGACTCTTTTAAGTTTTAATTCACGATATCGTCGCCATTTTAGAAGGGCCCGTACAATAATGACCTATAGGCGCCCGTCTTTGCGGCTGCAGCCGACTTCGTGAGGAGTACCCCCATTCAGGTGTGCAATGGTGGAGGGAAAACTGCAGAAAAACCTCCACCGGGTACCGCAAATTAAAATACATTTATTTAGTTCGCAACATTCTCCCCCCCTGTGCGGAACTTCGGATTCGCACATTTATTTACAGAAACAATGTATTTTCAAGTGAATGATATTAAACACGAATGCCATAACATGTCGAATATTAGAACGCTTTAATTTAATGTAAAAATGATCACAGCACTTAATACGACTTACAATCGCCGATGAAACACTGCATACACCAATACATAACTACTTAATTTAAACGCCGGCGCGAATTCGAATACTAAATTAGAATATTTCTCATATTACATAGACAAAATTTAAACGCAAACGCACGAAACATTCATTATTATCATACATTTCTTCTATTCATCCGCTGTCAGTTTTTGCAAAGTATATCAACTTGGTCACCGGTCTTACTAAAACTGTCTTTTCGGTTCGAACTTCCGCTACTCTAACGGTACCATCCCGTCCAGGGAACACCCTTTCAATTATCCCTTTCCTCCAAGAATTTCGTGGAGCCTGCTCGTCGACTACCAGTACGAGGTCTCCAGCGGCTAAATTTTGGGTCTGTTTTATCCATTTTTCTCGAGGTAAAAGAGTAGGCAAATATTCGCGGATCCAACGTTTCCAAAACGCGTCCGCGAGAACTTGTACAAATTGCCATTGTTTTCTCTGGCAAGTTTCTCGAATCTCAAACCGTGGTAAGCACAGTTGTCCGGATGAAACCCCAATCAAGAAATGATTAGGCGTTAGGGCTTGATTATCTCGAGGATCGGGTGATACGTGCGTGAGGGGACGTGAATTAACCGTGTGCTCTATTTCGGCCAGCACCGTGAGCAAAACTTCTTCTCGCGGACCATGCTCCTTGAGTATGGTATTCAGAGCTGATTTAACAGTTCGAATTTGCCGTTCCCATACTCCCCCCATATGCGGCGATGATGGAGGTATGAAATGCCATTTCGTACGCTCGTTCGCGGCGTAACGCTGTAAAACTTCTACGTCCATTTGCAACACGGCTTCCCGCAATTCCGCGTCCGCACCTCGAAAATTCGTACCATTGTCGGAAAAAATATCGGAAGGTTGTCCACGACGAGCAGCTAATCTTCGAATAGCCATAATAGCGGAATCCGAGCTAAGCGATGAAGCTAATTCAATATGAATCGCCCGAACGGTAAGGCAGGTGAACAACACCCCCCAACGTTTTTCACGACGTCTTCCGATCTTTATTTGCATGGGTCCAAAATAGTCTATTCCGCAATGCATAAACGGTCGTAGACGGTGTCCGAATCGAGCTGAGGGTAATTCCGCCATAAGTGGCGCTTTCGGTTTCGCACGTATTATTTTACAAACAAAACATTTTGAAACAACCGATCGCAACGCGGTTCGTAGTTTGGTTACCCAGAACTTTCTTCGGATTTCATTCACGACCGTCTCATGGCCCCCGTGATTCATTTTCTTATGATAGTGTTGCACGAGAAGACGAACTTCGGTATGAGCTCCGTCTAATATTACTGGGTTATTCTCAAAATCTTGACCCAAAAAATTCGCGACTCGTCCCTTAATTCGGAGTAAACCTTCGTCATCTACATACGGCGTCAATTTTAAGATCGAACTTTGTTTATTAATTTCTCGACCGGCGTTTAATGCTAATAACTCGTTCCGAAAACTGTCCTTCTGAATTTCGCGAATTCGGAGCCGCTCTGCCGCAAATAATTTTTCCGTATCGATCTGGACTTCGATTTTTCCCTTCCATCGATCTACGGCTACTAGCACCATTGCGGTGGATCGCAATAAACGCGTCCAAGACGAAAATCGTTCGCTTTTTGGCAACGGTAGCCTAGGTGTCGAAGTGATAGTACCGACGAATGTTTTTCGTTTTTCCCGCGCAGTTATTTCGCATTCAACTTTCGGCGTTTGATCGCGTTGCTCTCGAGGCCACTCGGATTCGTTAGTTTTTAGGAAGGTAGGTCCATTAAGCCATCGTTCCCGATTATTTTGTTTTTTAGACGAGACATATTTCGTTGCGTCATCCGCAGGATTTAAAGCCGAAGGAACCCACTTCCATTCAGAAGGGGCTGTTAGATCGCCTATTTCCGCTAACCTATGAGAAACGAATGGTTGAAACGTTCGCGCGTCTGCGTTAATCCACGACAAAACCGTTTTCGAATCAGTCCAGAAATATCGACGTGAGATTTTGAAATCATGCTCTTCCGCGATTGTTTTTGCAAGCCTGCTTGCTATTAGCGCGCCCTGTAATTCGAGTCGCGGAATGGTCAACGGTTTTAGAGGTGCTACTCTGCTTTTCGCGGCTACAAACGCGGTTTCTGTTGTCACCCTTCGAATCGAATCTCCAGTATGCTACCGACGAGTATGCTTTTTCACTAGCATCGCAAAATATGTGAAGTTCGATTATTGTGTCCTGATTTCGTAATTTTGAGTAACACCGAGGAATGGACACGTCTTTTATCGTTTCGAGGTCCGCCACCCATTGTAACCACGTTTCCATCTGTTCGTCGCGTATTTTCTCGTCCCAACCGACCGCACTGATCCAAATTTCTTGCATCAGCATTTTGGATCTGATTATAAGAGGAGCTAAAAACCCGAATGGATCGAAAATCGACATGACGATATGGAGGAATTGACGTTTCGTTGGCTCGCGATTGCACCTTTACGGATTTCATCGGGTATCAAATTTTCGCTGACATTAAAGTTAAAAACATCCGATCGCGTGTCCCATCTTAAGCCCAGAACTTTTTGACGTGCCGACTGATCGAATACGCGTAGATCGATTTCCATTTTATCGATTTCCCTTTTTGGTAAGCAATTAAGAACGCGTTTTTCGTTGCTCGCCCATCCGTGCATTTCGAGCCCGCCTTTGAGATTGATTTCCCAGACATTAGCGACCGTCTTTATCGCGTCTTTAATACTGTCGTAGCTATCGAGAAAATCGTCCATATAGAACTGCTTTACGATTTTTGTGGCAGTAGTTTTATCAGTAGAAGACAATAATTCTGCATTTTTATTTTTTACAAAGAGAGCGCTGCACGGTGACGCCTTAGAGCCAAAAAGAAGAGTAGTCATGCAGTATTCTTTCGGAGGATTTTCGCGATCCTTTCCGCGCCATAAAAATCTCTGTGAATCCCTATCTTCCTTTTTCAACTTTATTTTGAGGAACATGTCCCTCATATCCCCCTTGTACGCGACTCTTCCCTGTCTAAATCGCATTAAAACTCCGATTAGCGTTTGGAGCAGGTCGGTTCCAGGAAGAAGTTTGTCGTTTAAACAGACCCCACCGAATTTAGCGGCCGCGTCAAAAACTAACCTAATTTTTCCAGGTTTATTCGGATTAGTTACACCGAAGTGTGGAAGGTACCAAACGCGCTCATTCGACGAATCGGAGTCTATCAGTTTCGCGTACCCGAGGTCGATAAAACGAGTCATTTCCGCGTAATAAAGGTCTGCATATTTCGGGTCGCGATCTAAACGCGCTTCCACGTTTTTTAATCGCTTCAAAGCACCCCACTTATTTTCTGGAAAACGAATATCGTCTCCCTTCCATAACAATCCGGTTTCCCAATTATTCCCGACCTTCCTAGTCGTCGACTCCAAAATATTTTTCGCGCGTTTTTCCGAGGGACTTACTTGCTCCGAAATTTTTATACCTATGGCATCTAATTGAAATGATTCTCGCACGAGGCGATTTAAATCATCTTCGTAAGGACTTTCGGGAATTCGTTCGCTATTATATATTATTAACGAAGAACGGCTTTTTTCGGAGCATTTCATCGGAGTACTTCCGTGCACGACCCAACCAAGCGGCGTTCGGGACACATAGGGAATTCCAGGACCACCGACTCGAGATTCGAGAGTAGCCAATAAATGAGCGTGATCTTGCCCAATCAAAATCGTAGGGTTAGCTCCGTTATATGGTCGAATTCCGGTTTCATAAATATGCGAATATTTATCGATAAAATCGCGACTTAGCGATTGAGCTGGAAGAGCTAGGTCTTGTACAGTATGTACCCCGTTCAGTTCGAATTTCGAATCATTTTTCGACAAACCGGATATTTTCAAATCGACTCTTTTACTATTCGACAATAAAGTAGAACAAGACGTGATACTCGATAATGAAAGGGTTATGTTAGGACCTTGCGCACCAAGCGCACGTGCTATCTCAGCATCCACTAGGGTTATAGTGGATCCGTCGTCCAATAAAGCGTAAGTTCGTATACGCGAAGTCGAACCGAAAAGTGTCACAGGTACAATTTTTAAAAATACCTCGTTCATATACTGTAGCAACAAAACATTCTTATCTTTATTGACATTTTCATTCAAACCATCGGGTACATTATTGGTAGAGTTATCACGAGTATTCAGAATAGTTTTCTTCGGTTTCGGCGGTACATTTTTCTTATTTGAAAACTTAGTATTTGTCGAAAATTCGTTCGGCGTATCGTACAACATAAAATGGAACGGTTTCCGATTATCGCATTTCGAATTATTTCGAACTTCGCGGCAAACTGCAGCGCGATGCCCCGACGAGAAACATTTGAAACACCGTTTTTCATCTCTTACCCAATTCCATCGCTGTCTAACCGATAAATTCTTAAATTGAAAACAATTTACAACGTCGTGCCGAACGTTTTTACAAAATCCGCATCTATTATCCTTATCGGAATTACGGAATGTCGTAGATCGCGCATCCGAAGTCGTAGCGTATACGGCACCGTAGGCATTTTTGTTTCGATTGACGCGTATAGGCTCTCGAATTTCCCGAATTTCTTTATTCGAAACAGTACCAATCCGACCCGATAACTCCGCTCGCTTACTCAAAAATTTCGACAGTGTGATCAAATTCGGTTCTTCGATTCTCTCGGTTTCTAAATACGTTTCAAACCCGTAAACAATTAAAGGAGGCAATTTTTTAACTACATCATGGAACAGCTCCGAAGATTGCAAATATCCGACGTTACTTAATTTTTGCATTGAGGTTACACTGCCCGTTAATTTCGACGCGAACGCCCCGAAGTCATCTGCGGATGCGCCTATTTTCGGCAATTTCCGTAAATCGCTCGCTAATTTACTGGCTATGTTCTGGGGTTTACCAAAACGTTTTTCTAGGAGGTTAAAAATTTCCGCCGCGCTATCGGATGCCATTAAAAGACCTTCCACCGAAGAATACGCATCACCGACTAGGGATTCGGATATACGGGCGACATTTTCCCGATCTGAAAACCCCCCTAATTCCGACGACAGCTTGTAAGCTTCTTTAAATTTTAACCACTGTCGAGGATCACCGTTGAATTTCGGCAAAGGACCCGTCGCGAGTCGATTAACGATTTGTCGCGATTCATTTCGAGAATTTGCACAATTAATCGCGTTAATAATAGCATCGGTGAATTTATCTATGTCGGTTCGAACGGAAGACGTTAAAGCATGATCGGACGCATCCACGCGTTCTTCTCGAAGCGCGACCGCCGATTCGAAATTCAATTCAACCCGATTATTCGAAATTTCAATTTCGCGATCAATTCTGGCTAAAAGCGCACTATCGCGGGTTATTCGCTCTTTATTTTTTTCGATATCCGACATTAATTTATTCCGAAAACTCGTAAGTTCATCGCTCACCGAATCGTCGTTCAATTGTTCGCTCGCAATGATGTTCTCGTCGTTGGCGTCTTCTCCCATCAGAGGTTGGCTTCGGTCGACGTTCATTTGTTCTTGGTGGCCGCTAGCTCTCGTCGTCGTTGAAGTAGGCCATCTTGGAAATTCACGCCGCCCGGCGTTCGTTCGTCCTTCACGGATCGAACCTGCAGCTCCCGACGATGATGGATCCTGTCGATTTCCTCCCGCAACACTTCTCGGATTGACGGAGGTCGCATGTAGCTCGTTGGCATTTGGCGACGATTGGACAATTTCCTGGATTCGTCGTAGGGTTCGACCATCTTCTCGTCTCGCCTCTTGGCGCGTCTGCGGTTGTTCGACATCTGCATCCTCCTCCGGGTGCCTGGTTCGCGTCCTTTTCGAAACAGCGGCTATCGCAGTCGGTCTTCCTCTCTTTTTAGCAGCTCTCGGTCCCATTTCGAATCCTTTTTTTCTTTTTATCACTCAATGCACAGGAAAACTTGAAAATTCTTTCCGAAACTTGTGCACGACACTTCGTCACACGCGAAAAATTAAAGTATTTTATTCGTGTAGAATATTTAACGGCGTATCTCGAAGTTGTCCCACTGCACTATGGCGTCGTATGCGAAACCTCGCAGGACGCGATTCGCGATTTCGCCCGTAATAAAAACCGGCAAGTGTCCCGGGTTTCGGCACCAAAAATTGTCACTAACCGAGCGAAACGCGAAATGAAACAACAGTTTCTTGATCAAACAACAAACTTTATTGCTTAATGGCGACGATTAAACGGACCGGCAACTATTCGGCTGAGCGATCGAAATCGAAAGAAGGCCCGACGGCATGGAGACACCCGAATTTATAGACCGCCGTTGCTAACGAGGATAAACAGCGGTCGTTAGGGAACTATTTTCAATTGTTTTTTCCGGACGCCTACGTTCGAATTTGTCTGGTACATTCTAAATTCTTTCCATAATCAAATTGAAATATCGAAATGCCAAATTGTATTTAATCATAAATCTTGCCAACAAGATTAGATGAATCCTAATAAATAAATATGATGAATCAATTTCATAAATTCGGAGCACAAGCATCCATTCAATCATAATTCCATCAATCGGAGTACAAGCTTCCGTCTTCATAAATTTTCCACCAATTAGAGCGCAAGCATCTATTGGATTCGTGATTTCTATTGGATCGGAGCACTAGCATCCGCTAAACTTGTATTTCCCCGAATCGAAGCACTAGCATCCGATTCTCCATACAAGTTTCCACCAATTAGAGCACAAGCATCTATTGGGTTCCTGGTCACCGCTAAATCGGAGCGCTAGCATCCGACGAAATCGTATGTCCCTGAATCGAAGCACTAGCATCCGATTCTCGATACGAGTACCGATAATGCAGTTTTCTTCATTCGAAGCACTAGCATTCGATTAAACATGCAACTATCAGTATCCATTGTTGACGTTAATACAGTTAACAGTCGTATAAAATTGGAGCACAAGCATCCAAAGTTCTCGTACATACCCGAAATGCATTTCATTAAAAAGAAGCACTAGCATTCAGTTCTCCATGCAAATCAGGCGCAATATTAATTTGGCACGTTCGACATTCAATTGCAAATATTAATCAAAGATTACATCCCGGATAATTTAACAAAGCATTAGACTGAATTCTTATGTATCCATACTGCCGTGACTCATCCGTTACATAGACTCTTTTAAGTTTTAATTCACGATATCGTCGCCATTTTAGAAGGGCCCGTACAATAATGACCTATAGGCGCCCGTCTTTGCGGCTGCAGCCGACTTCGTGAGGAGTACCCCCATTCAGGTGTGCAATGGTGGAGGGAAAACTGCAGAAAAACCTCCACCGGGTACCGCAAATTAAAATACATTTATTTAGTTCGCAACACCCAGGTTAAAAGTAATATATGGGGCAAAATTTCTCAAGTGTACCAGGTCAAAAAATCAAAGTTCTCCAATTTGACCCAAAGTCGGTAAATTTGTAGTTCTATACGGCAGTAGTTCACATATCAAAAATTATTTCGATTCGTCAAATAGTGACCGAGTTAGAGGAGGTGACATTTTTTGGCCTTTCACGAGTGTGAATGTTTTCAATCGCTCGTAACTTTGATTCTGTTGCTTTAATCAAAGTAGTGCATAGAAACTTTTTTAACGATGATTACACGGACTTTCTGATGATTATGGTCAATTATTTTGAAAGTCAATATTTAACCCTTTTATATTGAACTTAATAATTAAATCGGCGTTTTCTCCATGTTCCACCCATTTTAATGCTTTGAAATTATTTCCAAATGAAAGCTGAGAGTTTTTCCTATAAGATTACCAATTTGTAAAAATGCTTTTTTTGTTGTTTTTGAGTAATTGTAAAATTAGTGATTCGCTGAGCTGCTTCGAGCGGGACAAGTCGTGACAAGTCGCGCGCGCCTTTGTGTAGCGGCCACCCACACTGAAAGAAATTTCCCAGCGTAGCGCCTTGGCGCTTTCGAAACATGCCGTTAGGATCTGTGTTACGAGCGTTGCGATTAGACTGTTCGAGCCTATCGCTTTGAAACCCAAGACAATACGGTATGGATTCTGGTCCAATCGCTGTCTATCGAAGCCGGTCGAAACGTACAGCCTTATGTATATCCCGGCCGTCGGGTGCGCGAATGTAGTAATCAAATGGCGGGGGGTTGAACTTTATCAGATACTTCGAAAATTAAAATTGTGTATAATCGTCGTAGTCGAGTGGTACAAGCGCATCAGTTGAAGTGCGGCGCGTTATTTTTTTAGTTCGATTTCGATGTCGGGGATTTTTTTTTTTTTTTTTTTTTATTGTTCATTTACTCAACATTTGTAACGAAAACAATTTTTTAGTTGTTTACTATTAGTTATTTTCTTTACAAAAATGAATTGTGAAAATAAATTTTAAAAACATTAAACAATATGTTTTTGCAGAATGACATTTGTAAGAATCGAATTCGCTGTAATATTAAAACAAATAAATGTACAATATTTTATTGTAATTTCCGAAATAATATACAAAAATTACAAGTCGTACATTTTTTCTAAAAAACTTATTGTAGTTAAAATAAGCTTGTAATTCATTTTTGTTATATGTTTCAAATATAAGGTAGACCTTCCATCTAATTCCTAATATCGGGCGGTATCGTTATTTATATATACGGTAACAGTTTATATTGCGTTTACGGTAAATGGAAACATCTTGTACAGAAAAAGGAAGAAACGAAAGTATCGTGGAAGCAAATTTAGGAAACAAATATTTGGAACACTCGATTAATATAATAATAAAATAAAAAGATGTTTTTTTACTTCTGCAATGAAATTGTACTAAATTACTAACTGCTTTTTTGAAATATTTCAATACTACTAGACAATAATATTTTTATCCCGTTAGAAAACTTTTATGATTACACTAACAGCATTCTGTAAATCAGTATATCTATATAGTATAAAATCTTATTTAAATTAGTTATAGATTTTCACCAATATTTTTTTAAATATTTAAACCCTTTCACGACAATTTTACTTACTTTTAATTAAATTGATTTTAAGGATATATCATTCAGCAAGATCGTTATTCGTCATTCATTATTTACTTTGTTTTACCTACATTATGCTATTATTAATAGCTGAGGGTTTTCTTTTACGTATTAATTAATTAAATAAATATATTATACTAATGTTATTGTAATACACCGATTAAGATATAAAAAATTAGTACATTATGTTTCAGATACTGATTTTCGTTAACCTATTAAAAAACCACATGTTTGGCACAAGACTGGCTATATGGTCTATTATTTATCAACAAATCGTCCAATTTCATTCCCGACTAGAAAAGGTGATAAATAATTGATAATATACAATAAATTTCGTTTACTATATTTATTACAAAATAGTAAAGAAACGTTCGCAAAATCCTTTTCACAAATGCATAAAGTGATAATTAAGCTGTAAAACATTGGCAGATTTGAGGTTCAATACTCTACATCATATTTAACTATCGGAAAATAGCAAAGGCTATTAATAGTAAATAATGCTTTTATAGGCATTCAGCTTGTGCAAATAATTTTGTTGTTGACTGTAATATTAAGTTTTTAATTCAATTTAACAATAATGAATCTGTTGAAAAGAAGAAAATTCTATTCCACGTAATTATCATAAATATTTTTAATGTGATATAATTGTTTATTGTCGGTATAAAAAAGTGTATCACATTAAAAATATTTGTGATAATTACGTTGAATAGAAAGACCATTTAAAAAAATATTAAAATCTTAACAGAGGGCAAGTTAGGAAGAAAATATTTGCATTACTGTATAAATCCTTGTATATATATATATATTATCTAAGATGTCACTGTATAAGATGAAAGAAAGCTGAGTAGTCAGTAACTCCAATTATTATTATATTTCAATGTTAGTTTACAGATAGAAAGAAAAAACCTACTTAAATGAACCCTTTAACGCTCAAATATACAAAGCTGTTTCATGGAGTATGACACTATATTTAATTTATTTATTTAAACACCACGATGTAAAATTGTCAAGTAATTTCTTATTGCCCAAAATTATCTGTCTTCAAATGTTGAAATAAAAAAGTTATACGCGTTCTTTTTAAGCGTGAAATTTTTGCTTTTATTTTTAACTTATCGAATTTTATTATGGGTAATGACATTACCATACCTCTGAAAGTGACAAATATCATGTCAAAAATAAATTTTTTATCAGGGTAAAACTTCATGAAGAAATTGCACATTTGGGCGTCAACCATTTATACAGTAAACAAGACAATAATATGGCCCCTTTACTACTTTCCGATAGTTAAATATGATGTAGAGTATTGAACCTCACATCTGCCAATGTTTTACAGTTTAATTATCACTTTATACATTTGTGAAAAGGATTTTGCGAACGTTTCTTTTCTATTTTGTTATAAATATAGTAAACGAAATTTATTGTATATTGTTATAAAAGGAAAAATCAGATTTAAACTATTTTTTAACGAAACGATTATCAATTATTTATCACCTTTTCTAGTCGGGAATGAAATTGGACGATTTGTTGATAAATAATAGACCATATAGCCAGTCTTGGGCCAAACAGGTGGTTTTTTAATAGGTTAACGAAAATCAGTATCTGAAACATAATGTACTAATTTTTTATATCTTAATCGGTGTATTACAATAACATTAGTATAATATATTTATTTAATTAATTAATACGTAAAAGAAAACCCACAGCTATAAATAATAGCATAATGTAGGTAAAACAAAGTAAATAATGAATGACGAATAACGATCTTGCTGAATGATATATCCTTAAAATCAATTTAATTAAAAGTAAGTAAAATTGTCGTGAAAGGGTTTGAATATTTAAAAAAATATTGGTGAAAATCTATAACTAATTTAAATAAGATTTTATACTATATAGATATACTGATTTACAGAATGCTGTTAGTGTAATCATAAAAGTTTTCTAACGGGATAAAAATATTATTGTCTAGTAGTATTGAAATATTTCAAAAAAGCAGTTAGTAATTTAGTACAATTTCATTGCAGAAGTAAAAAAACATCTTTTTATTTTATTATTATATTAATCGAGTGTTCCAAATATTTGTTTCCTAAATTTGCTTCCACGATACTTTCGTTTCTTCCTTTTTCTGTACAAGATGTTTCCATTTACCGTAAACGCAATATAAACTGTTACCGTATATATAAATAACGATACCGCCCGATATTAGGAATTAGATGGAAGGTCTACCTTATATTTGAAACATATAACAAAAATGAATTACAAGCTTATTTTAACTACAATAAGTTTTTTAGAAAAAATGTACGACTTGTAATTTTTGTATATTATTTCGGAAATTACAATAAAATATTGTACATTTATTTGTTTTAATATTACAGCGAATTCGATTCTTACAAATGTCATTCTGCAAAAACATATTGTTTAATGTTTTTAAAATTTATTTTCACAATTCATTTTTGTAAAGAAAATAACTAATAGTAAACAACTAAAAAATTGTTTTCGTTACAAATGTTGAGTAAATGAACAATAAAAAAAAAAAAAAAAAAAAATCCCCGACATCGAAATCGAACTAAAAAAATAACGCGCCACACTTCAACTCATGCGCTTGTGTCGCGTGTACCACTCGACTACGACGATTATACACAATTTTAATTTTCGAAGTATCTGATAAAGTTCACACGGGGGCACGTCTTCAAATCTGCGCATGCGACGTTATGGTGGGGATTGTTTACTCAGCGTCTCGACGATCACGACTCCACGCCGTGATAGCCGAGACGCAGCTCTACGGATACCGATCCCGACCGAACGCTGGGATTTCCGAAGGAGCACGATTGGAAAGTCTCCGTAACGACGGGCTGGGATGTAGCCTCCCAACGTTACGTTCGGAAATTTCTTTCAGTGCAGTCTCGCTCGAAGCAACGCAGCGAATCATTAATTTTACGATTACTCGAAAACAACAAAAAAAGCATCTTTGCAAATTGGTAATCTTATAAGAAAAACTCTCAGCTTTCATTTGGAAATAATTTCAAAGCATTAAAATGGGTGGAACATGGAGAAAACGCCGATTTAATTATTAATTTCACTATAAGAAGGTTAAACATTGACTTACAAAATAATTTATCATAATGAACTGAAAGACCGTGTAATCATCACACCCGTTAAATGAATTTTTTAACCTGGTACACTTGAGAAATTTTAAGAAGATATAGTATGTATTTTTTTATGAAACTGAAGGGTACGTGATAATGCAGGAGTTCCAGCCAAGATTTTCTTCAGTCATTCAAAATGTTTTTTGTAATATCGCTTAATGTTAGTGGAATTTTTAATGTGTTTGTCTGCTTATGTCGTCGTCGTCGTTTCACAGAAGTTTCAGCATAGATTGCAGATTCAGTTTTTTGATTGTTCTGCCTGTCCATTTTCATTTTCGATATTTTCCTGATTTGATGTACATCTTCCATTTACGCTTCGAAATTTTAAAATCTGGTATATTTTTTAATGAAATTGTTTATTGTTGAAAATTCCATAAACTAAAAGTTTATATGTAAACTATACAATCCACACATAACTTGTGACTTAGGTATTTATATATAAAGTACACATTATATTGTGCCGTTGTATATTATATACAGATTTTATATTCCCAATTTTATATATAGGGGATTATACATAATTGGTATATAATCTATATACAACTTTTTTACGTGGGTCAACTGATTACGAAATTCTGCAGATATTAATTTGTAGGGAATTTCAATAATTTTGTCTAACTAAATTCGTCTACTATATTAAATCCTTTATCTTTAATTTTATATTGACGGTAAATTTTACAGGAATTTTCACTGCCTAAAGTCAACTTGACCTTGAATTGACCTTCAACTTCACGATCAAATTGACATCGGGGAGTAACATTTTTGGCTCTTTACATTCTTGCTAGCAAACATGTTCTTTTATTTAAAAAGGGATACTCGACCTTGAAATGACATTGAAAGTCACGTTATTTCGCCGTTTTCATACTTTTGATTTGCATTTAAAAAAATTAACCTTGGAATAACCTTCAAGATCGTGGTCAAATTTTGTGTTTAACATTTTCCACGAAAATGCACTCCTGCTGAGATATTTTGCAGTTTCTAGAATTTTGGATAACCCTGTAGAATCTCAGCTTTGGGTCTGTTCCGGCTATTAACCCTTTTAAGTCCCAAATATGCACAATTTGCACATGGATGTCAGCATCGTTTTATGTATTTAAAAAAAAAAAAAAAAAAAAAAAATGGGAACAAATACATCCGACTAGTTTTGAGCTCGCTCTATCGATTGGCGCTACTAAAATTTTCGAAAAATGACGTTTAACACAGTTTTTTTACAAAAATATTGAAAAAAACGCGATTATTTAGATACATTTTTTTTTTAAATGCATTTGTAACTACGATACCGGTTTCGGATCACCTTCTAATCTGTCAGAAACGTGTTCCCGATTGTTTTACTTCAAAATTATACATTCACATATTTTGATTTATTTTGTTTTTCGTTTCAAAATGGCGTCTGA
Source organism: Trichopria drosophilae (assembly GCA_030407085.1). Classification (NCBI taxonomy): domain Eukaryota; kingdom Metazoa; phylum Arthropoda; class Insecta; order Hymenoptera; family Diapriidae; genus Trichopria; species Trichopria drosophilae. The sequence continues at coordinate 160,899,728 of CM059583.1, forward strand.
ACGTTGAAAATTTTTGAAAGTGAAGAAAATGCTATTATTTCGGATCTGCTTTTCTTTGTAGTAAATCGTACAAATAAGTTTTAAAAAAAAAAAGGACAAAGGACAGGAAATTTTCCCCCGCGTTAATGACGAATATGTCTGTTTGCGGGTCGGCTCTCGGGTGGAGGGTACAGGACAGAGACAGACAGTACAAGACAGAACTATAGGCACACACAACACCCACCCAGAGCCAGTCCCCCCTACCCCAATATCGGTACCACCAGCAGATTCGGCGGTGTGTGCCTTAGCGAGTACGACGCGGGGCTTATCCCCTCTTTATCCGAGATAAGACCCACGACGTACCGACCGCGGATAAGACGCTGACGGAACCGATAACTGCCGACGGGGGTCGGCAGCAGTCCCAAATTCGTACCTTCGCCCAGCAAAGTTCCCCGGTTATTCCACACTGGACATAAGCAGAGATAATTGCACAGACGGGGATTCGAACTCGAAACCTTCGCGACGTTCAGTTCGGGGGGACTAAGATTGACGCCTTAGCCCGCACGACCATCACGCCGAATGAAAAGTCTTATATGACGTCTAAGGATCTAGATAATTGAACTGTGCTAAAAAGGTAAAATTCTAAGATCTTGTAATACAGGCAATCATACTAAGACTTTACCATGTCGAGGTAAGGGTTAGGAGCAAAATATATGCCACAAGGAGCATCAGATAAGACTACTTTGCGAGTCAGGTCTCAATTAATCCCCACATATCGCAGGATACTTGCTGATGGAACCTACATGAGTATACGGGAGGGAAACATGACAACCGGGCTGAAGAATGAGGCTGTACCAGGAATAAAACCTCATCGCCTAGCAAGTCAAACTGTAAAGTACTTATATCCCTCAGATAGATTTCTGTTGACCAAGACAGCTATGGGAAAATTATTATTATTTGCTATACAAGAATTTTACCCTCCAGAGGATGATACAATGATAGGGCACGACAGGACTCCAAAGGTGTTAGGTGGTTTGCTAAGTGGACTTGCTGTATTTTGTAGCTCAAGAAGCATGGACCATAGTGGTATAGTTAGAACCCTAGGAGTAAAGAGTTATACATTGAAAGGAGTAAAGGTATCTAACAGAGAAGAAATAGATAATCAACTACCTGAGGAGACTAAAGTTAGATTACTAGAATCAATTGGATTAAGCAATGAAGATTTAGATGAGAAGGATGTATGGGACATTATGCCAATAGTATTCCTTCCTTTATTACTATTGATGGTTAAGAGTCTAACTAGTGAGTCCATCGAAACATGGTTTAAAAATAGGTATAATGCCTTCGCTCAAGTACTAGGTATTACTATACCAATAGAAGCCATGACATGCCCAGACTTGGATATTGCAAAAGGTGCGTATGGAGCTTTATCATCAAAGGTAGAGATCAGGAAATGTATTTTTACTGTTATAAGAGCTTTAGCAGCAGATGGAGGGAAATATTCTAGTGCTTTTAAGGCATTATTGCATTAACTGAAATGGACTGAGATGAATCACCTTAACCTGATCATCACGAACGTACTGGACAAAATTATTGAAATACTGAAATTACCTGCTTCAGGCTATCAAGAGTGTTCACACCTTGAAATAGCATTGAAGTTCTTACAACAGTTTGAGGTGGAGGATGTACCATATCTTAGATTATTATACCCCCAAGATGCATTGACTCCTCTGGAATCCAAGAATTTCAAACAATTAACAGCAGTTGCATACTATATAGGAAAGTTAGAACAACCATCTCTTCGTAATTATAACCTGCCTTCATCAATGGACTACACTGTGTTGTTTAAGCAGGTTGAGAGGTATCTAAATGCTAGGAATAATGCAGGAGCTATTCCTATTGGGGTTATGGGAGCTGAAATAGGTGGATCTAAATCACATGGCAGAGCACTAAAGAATGAATTAAGTAGAGTGAGGATGGACGATGTTGATGAAGAAGTAGACATTGATGCTTTGTTCCCAGATGACCCTGCCCCAAGAAAGTAAATGACAAGTTATACAGGGTGTCCGAAAAGTATGGAAACACTCAAATATCTCGGAAAATCGACATCGAATCGAAAAAGTAAAAATACACGTATTCAATGGTTTCAAGAGAGCTATCCAGTGACACCTAACACAACCCCCCACCCCCACCCGCTGGGGGTGATAGAGGGGGTAACTTAAAAATTTTAAATGGGAACCCCCAATTTTTATTGCAGATTTTGCTTCCTCAGAAAAAGTTACGTAAATTTTGCCTACCATTATAATTGTTTTTGTTGACAGATGGCGCTGTAATCAACGAAATTAAAAAATTATTCTAAAAAGTTTTAAAAATCTCGCGAAAAACACAACGGATCAAAAAAGTAAAAACACACGTATTCAATGGTTTCAAGAGAGCTATCCAGTGACACCTAACACAACCCCCCACCCCCACCCGCTGGGGGTGATAGAGGGGGTAACTTCAAAATTTTAAATGGGAACCCCCAATTTTTATTGCAGATTTTGCTTCCTCAGAAAAAGTTACGTAAATTTTGCCTACCATTATAATTGTTTTTGTTGACAGATGGCGCTGTAATCAACGAAATTAAAAAATTATTCTAAAAAGTTTTAAAAATCTCGCGAAAAACACAACGGATCAAAAAAGTAAAAACACACGTATTTAATGGTTTCAAGAGAGCTATCCAGTGACACCTAACACGACCCCCCACCCCCACAGGCTGGGGGTGATGGAGGGGGAAACTTAAAAATTTTAAATGGGAACTCCCAAATTTTATTGCAGATTTCTCTTCTTCAGAAAAAGTTACGTAAATTTTACCTATTATAATTATTTTTGTTAACAGATGGAGCTGCAATCTGCGAAATTAAAAAATTACTAAAAAATATTTAACTTGACGTACATGGAATAGCATACCACGTTTTCAGAATTTTAAATAACGTCTTTTGCCTTTAAATATTTCTAGTTTACCGATTCTCACCGCGAGGAGGTAGACGATTTTGAGAATCTTCTGTTTTACTTTTTTTTTTATTTGATTTCTGTTTTTTACCTTTTTTTTATTCTTCACTATTAAATTTTTTTATGTTTTTTTTTAATGTATTTGCTTACCTTTTCTTCCAGATATTAAAATTCTTTATTCGCTCCCCCCTTGTAATTGTGCATACAAAGTTTTTGACAGAAAAATGAAGAATCGACATCCTTATTCTACGAGGAAGTGAATGTCGTGTATCCGAATAGCGTAAATGGTGACCAAATCCGCATATGGTGTTATGGCTTTCTTGCATGACTGTGATTTTGTATACTTGTGTGAAAGTACTGTAGGTATCGCTTGCGGAAACCCATTGCATACACTCGGTCGATTTTTTCAACTGCCAGTGTTACAGAGAAAGTAGTCAATAATCGAACATCGTCAGCGTCCAAATCAAAACAGCACGTCTTAGTATTAGTTAAGCTCTATTGTTTGAATGAGTCAAGGTCTCGGTTATTTTTCAGCTTTGTGAAAATTACACATGCGAGCGTCACTCTTGTCGAAAACTTGGTCAAATTCGTACCGCAAAAAATCGCAATTCTCTTCGTTCTCGCTATTTGATACTTAATGTAATGTTTCTCTAACATTTGAATTTCTTCTAATTTTTTATATTTCTTTTATTTCTTCATTCTTTGCTTCATATTTCTTCCATTTCGATACATTCTGTATTCTGCCTCCTGTTGTAATTTGGCATACTATGTCTTTGACACAAAAAGAAAGGATCGAAATCCTTATTCTGCGAGGATGCGGCGATAAAAAAAGAACATACGAACAAGTCGTCCGCCAATTTAATGATACCCATCCTGATCGTCTACCTATTTGCAAATCAACTGTTTGTAAGACTGTTTCTCGGTTTCAAGATACTGGCTCTGTCAATGATCGACCAAAATCAGGAAGACCAAAAACGTCCACGAACGAAGACAACAGTTTAGCGGTCTGTGCAAGTGTCGTTGAGGACGTCCATACTTCGGTAAGAAAGATTGCGCAAGCCACTGGTATCGGCAAATCGTCTGTCCATGAAATATTAAAAGCAAATAAGTTCCATCCATATAAAATAAAATATGTACAAGAACTTTCGGAAGATGACTTCGATCGGAGATTAGAATTTTGTGAGGAAATGATGAGACGTTGTGACGAAAATGAATTATTTCCTTTCTGGATATGCTTCTCTGATGAAGCTACGTTTCAGTTGAGTGGAGAAGTTAATAGGCACAACCTACGATATTGGTCGGACGAAAATCCTCATTGGATGAGAGATACTCACACACAACATCCACAGAAAATCAATGTTTGGGCTGGCATTTTGTGCAATCAAATTGTTGGGCCTTTCTTCGTTGAAGAGAATTTCACGGCTGAAAGGTACTGTAATTTGTTAAATAACCAGATTATACCGGCAATACGAAATATTGCTGGTATAGCGTTTGATAATGTCTGGTTTCAACAGGATGGAGCTCCTTGTCATTTTGGTTTGATTGTACGCAATCTATTAAATAATATTTTCCCCCGACGTTGGATTGGTAGGAGGGGTTCGATCGAGTGGCCACCGAGGTCACCTGATCTAACTCCTCTGGACTATTTTTACTGGGGTTTCTTGAAGAACAAGGTCTACGAAACGAAACCAAAAGACATTGATGAGTTGAAAGAAAAAATAATTCAAGGTTCTAATACAGTATCTCAAGAAATGCTGCAAAAAGTTTATGATAACTTCTATGCACGATTGGGATATTGTCAAGTTGCTGAAGGACTTCAATTCGAACATCTTATAAATTAGTGGGCATAGACATGTTAAAAATCCAGTAAAGAAAATAGAAGCGAAGGAAAATTTAAACTTTAAAATAGAAAAAAAATTAAAAAAATAAAAAAAAAACAAATAAAAGGTAAAAACAAAAAAAAAATATACAAAAATAAAAAAAAAAGATTCTCAAAATCGTCTACCTCCTCGCGGTAAGAATCGGTGAACTTTGAAATATTTAAAGGCAAAAGACGTCATTTAAAATTTTGGAAACGTGGTCCGCTATTCCAGGTACGTGGTTCGCTGATTGCAGCTCCATCTGTTAACAAAAATAATTATAATAGGTAAAATTTACGTAACTTTTTCTGAAGAAGAGAAATCTGCAATAAAATTTGGGAGTTCCCATTTAAAATTTTTAAGTTTCCCCCTCCATCACCCCCAGCCTGTGGGGGTGGGGGGTCGTGTTAGGTGTCACTGGATAGCTCTCTTGAAACCATTAAATACGTGTGTTTTTACTTTTTTGATCCGTTGTGTTTTTCGCGAGATTTTTAAAACTTTTTAGAATAATTTTTTAATTTCGTTGATTACAGCGCCATCTGTCAACAAAAACAATTATAATGGTAGGCAAAATTTACGTAACTTTTTCTGAGGAAGCAAAATCTGCAATAAAAATTGGGGGTTCCCATTTAAAATTTTTAAGTTACCCCCTCTATCACCCCCAGCGGGTGGGGGTGGGGGGTTGTGTTAGGTGTCACTGGATAGCTCTCTTGAAACCATTGAATACGTGTATTTTTACTTTTACGATTCGATGTCGATTTTCCGAGATATTTGAGTGTTTCCATACTTTTCGGACACCCTGTATATGATATAGTGTGTGATATAAATAAGTTATTACGAGTTTTGTATGACCTATTTTGATTTACGGAAGCAGTAATATCCCATAAAATCCAATTTCAAGATGGCGACTGTCATGTGCTCAGTAGAAATACGTACAAAAATTTTCAACGTTCAGACGCCATTTTGAAACGAAGAACAAAATAAATCAAAATATGTGAATGTATAATTTTGAAGTAAAACAATCGGGAACACGTTTCTGACAGATTAGAACTTGATCTGAAACCTGTATCATAGTAAAAAATGCATTAAAAAAAAAATTGTAGCTAAAAATTCGCGTTTTTTTCAGTATTTTTTTAAAAAAACTGTGTTAAACGTCATTTTTTGAAAGTTTCAGTAGCGCCAATCGAAAGAGCGAGCTCAAAACTAGTCGGATATAGATGTTTTCATTTGTTTTTAATTTTTATTTTATACATAAAACGATACTGAAAGCAAATTGCTTCAGTGGCAGTGTGCTGAATACTGCAAAAATCGAATTTTTTTTTATTTCGGGAATTTTTATCTCGAGAATGCGCCATCGTACGCAAAAGTTACTAAAGACCTTTTTTGTTTAGAATGGCGCAAAAAATAAAAAAAAAATTTTTTTGAACCAAAAAATTTAAAATTGCTTAATTGTTTAAAAAAATTGTTATAAACAATTTTGGCCCACTCGGAGAGCAATCCACCGGAAACACCTTATTGCATAAGGGGACCTATAAAAGGCTACGAAACGGTCCCTGCTCGTGCACTATATGTACGATAAATAATGTCGGCCTTATATAACGTAAAGTGGGGAGCGGCCGATTTCCGAGAATCGCGCAGTGTTTCCCGGACTGGCGGCGAGAGTTCACGATGTCGCGCGAAGGAAAGCATTGTTGCTTCGGCAATCGGACAGTTTATTAGATGCCTGCGCGATTATAGGCGCGCGCACATTTCGATAAAAATATTATTGCTCTATTCGGTCTATTGCAAATGTTGTTTTTTCATATTTAAATTAAAGGTCATCTTTACTGATTAAAATAATAAATCTATTTGCTTATTATAGATACTGACATGCTAACATCCAAAATTGATGGACATTATTTTTTTTATATTTCTTTTATAGTGGTATATTAAAGAAAACCTATATTCCAATTATAATTATTTATACAATTATACTTCGTGATTATACTAATATTTATATTGATAATTATAATAATTATGTTTTGAATTACTCGAATGTAAAACAACTAATCCAATTTCATGATGTATAACAATAGGACCCCTGATAGAAACATAAAAATTCGAAAAAATTTTTAATTACGTCTTACTTACCGGACATTGTTTGGCGTATTGAATAAAAACATTGCGCTAGATATTTTTGGACCAACAGTCCCATTTGAAAACTTTCCGGGCATAGAAGTCGATTAAAAATTTTTGTATAGTTGCTTAACGCTTTTCATGCCGAAAAGCCGCAATAATTTTTTGGTTCTCAAGTGAATATTTATCTGTGTAATGATGAGCAAAAAATGTTCAAAACCATATTTTCTGACGTAATTTTGTCCGTACTTTTTAAATCTGATATTAGTTTTGCTTTAAGACGTTTGATTTTTTCAAAATGGCGGATAATTCACAAAAAAACGTGATTTTTAACATTTTTTTATTTGTTTAACATATTGGCTAATAATGTTCCCGTTGTCGGATCGGTACAAGCGTCTGGATCCTTGTGAAATAATAATCATAACTACAATTTAAGCGACGCCGAATGTCAAAATTGAAAATGGCCGATTCAATATGCCGGCTTTTACATGCATTTTGTAGGTTTTTTTCATTTAATTTTATGTCTCTAGTCCATGACAATTAGTTTTTAATAGATTTCTTATATTTATCTCAGTTTGACATCGATTATGACAGAAATTAGAATATTTTCTACTATTTTTAGTTCCATATCATCTTGTATTGTTATTTTCTTGGATAATCGATATTAAACTGAGATATACATAATAAATCTATATTATAATAAAAATATAATATATTCAACCACTTAGAATTGCATACAGTCTTATATTGCTATTTTCTACCATAATCGGTACCAGACTGAAATAAATATAACAAAACTATTCAAAAAGTAAGCGTCAAGGACTAAAAACGTACAAAAAAAATGAAAAAATCATTAAAAATACGTGTAAAAGCCGCCATATTGGATAGGACATTTTGAATTTTGACATTTTGCGTCGCTTAAATTTTAGTTATAGTCATTATTCCACAGGATCCAGATACTGATCGGATAACGGGGACATTATTAGCCAGTACGTTAAACAAATAAAAAAATATAAAAAATCACGTTTTTTTGTAAATTAGCCGCAATTTTTAAAAAATCAAACGCCTTAGAACAAAACTACTAGCAGATTTGAAAAGCACGGACAAAAATACGTCAGAAATATGGTTTTGAAATTTTTTTGCTTATCATTACACACATAAATATTTTACTTGAAAAAGATGACAAAATTATGGCCGTTCGGCATGAAAAGGGTTAATAACATTATAAACATATTAAAACAATTATCTAATCGGAAGCGGATATATTTTCTATACAGGACTTCGTTGAAATCGAAAAAATGAGCGTTGCGCGTGATATTTTAACGTCAACGGTCGGGTATGAATACTTTCCGGACATGGGAGACTAATGAAATTTCGTATATAATTAGTTAATAACAATATAAACAAATTAAAAAAATAATCTAACCCGAAGCGGATTTATTTTAGACACAGGATTTCGTTGAAATCGAAAAAATGAGCGTTGCGCGTGATATTTTAACGTCAACGGTCGGGTTATGAATACTTTCCGGACATGGGACACTAATGAAAATTTGAATATAATTAGTTAATAACAATATAAACAAATTAAAAAAATAATCTAACCCGAAGCGGATTTATTTTAGACACAGGACTTCGTTGAATTGGAGGAGTCGTAGCGCTCCGTTCTTATATACGCTATACACCGTACATGGTCGCGCATAGGCGCCCACGGGCTAAGTCCGACGCTCAACTTAATTATCGATTTTTTTAGTGTTTTTGAGTTGTTAAAGCATAATTTTTAATTGGCACCTTATTTTTTTACTATTATAAGCCTAAAAAGGCGAAAAACAAAAAAATTTTTTTTTCGACTTTTCGTTGGATTCCAACGATGCGAACTTCTTGCGCATGTTATTTTACCAAAAAGAAAAGCTTTGAAAGCCACAATTAAGTACAGATATGAGGAAATGAAAACTTCTGTAAAGAGCATCCTTCAAGAAAATTCTTCAAAAATTTCATTTACATTCGATGGCTGGACATCAGTATCGAATAAATCATTCTATGGAATAACGGCACATTTTATAGATAGCAATTGGGATCTACAATGTCTTGTGATCGATTTCGTTCCTTCTAATGGAGACCATACAGGTTATGACATTGCGACCACTTTTTATACAATTTTAATTGACCATAATCTGCTAACGAATGTACAAGGTATTACCGTAGACAACGCGGCTGCCAATACCACTTGTATGTATGAACTGGCGAAAATGATCAAATTGCATGGTATCTTTTTCGATCCCGTGAATAATCATTTTAAGTGCTTTGACCACATCTTGAATTTGGGTGCGCAAGATATAATGAAGGTCATAAAGGCAGATTATCTAGACGAAGATGGACCTAACAAGAGTGATAGCGAAGAAGAAAGTGAAGAAGAATATAATCATGAAGATGATTTTATTCATGCAAAAGAAACATCTCTTATCAGCAAACTTCGAGGACTGTGTAAAAAAATAAAATACTCTGAAAAAATAACTCTAAAATTAAAATCATGTTGCGAAACGGCGAATTTAAAGATGTTAGCTCCCGTTATAGATGTAGCCACTAGATGGAATTCGTCATTTGACATAATGCATACACTGAAAGAAATTTTATAGCCGATACAGCAAAAGTACATTCACTGTCAGGTTATGGCTGATACAGCCAAGTATCTAAGCTGCATTAGACATTGGTTTCATCTAAAACAGCAAAAGGCCTTGTGCTGACTGGTTTTGCTGATTTAGCAAAGCGACTGGGCTGAATTAGACATCGGTTTCATCTAAAACAGTAAAAGAACTTTTGTAGCTATATCAGTAAGATATCTCGACTGTACTGGACATTGGTTTCATTAATACACGAAAGTCATTTGCTTAAAACAGCAAAATAACTTTCCCTGCAAGGCGTAGCGTATCGTTAATTCGTTACTCCAGTACCTTCGTGGGGTCACGTGGGGTACTCAGTAGTTTCAAATTTACTGTCAGATGGCGCTAAAAATAGATAGCTTTGAGGGAGCGGTCCCATGGAGCGAATTTTGCCCGCCAAAAGTAGCGGAACTTATCTGTGATTGGTCAGAATTGCGTTTTCGACCAATCACAGAAAAGTTCCGCTACTTTTGGCGTACAAAATCCGCTTCATGGGAGCGGTCCGTGAGGCTTGAACCTTGAACGCTTGAAGGTGAAGTTGGTGAAGTGCGTTTATGTGTATATACAAGAGTTTTCGCCACGCACAAATTGCGCAGTTAAATAAGCAGCAGTGGTTAGAGTCATTTTGTATGGAATCAAGTAAAACTTAAAAAAGGTATAACTAAACTCTCTCTCTCTAATGAAATGGTGTGAAAGTAGGCTTTAATTAAATTGTTACGTACCAGTCCTGAAAAGGACTTGTAGTAACAATAAGGTATGAAATACACTGAAGTTGAAGTTTGAACTATTTATTTATAGACTATGTTACGCGGGTCGTACATAAGAGTATAATCGAATCGATGGTGGTAGGTTGCGCGGAACCGTTTTAGTCGCGGTCTTAGTCCGAGATTTTAGTGGACTTTGTCACGGATGGAAATTGACTGACTGGCCTATGGATTTCATCGACCAGGTAACCTCGGGAAAACGATAAGATTTCCCGAAGGTATGTGGCTGTAGCTCGTGATGGGCCGCTGGACTCGAAGGGAGTCTGATAAGACTTTCGTAAGAAGTGTGATAAAGCTCTCGTGTCTCGAGACCGGATGTGTATTAAGATATCGTCTATACGTTTGATGCGTCGCTGTCGAAAGACAGCGGTGCATCGAACTAGATCGATTAAATATTTAATTAGGCGTTTATCGCCGAAAATATATACACGTGATGTTCCGAGTGTCGTAAGCGGAAATCCTCCAACAGCCCATCTCGGTATCTAAGGCTGAAGTTTACGGAAATCGTTGTTTGTCCGGAACAACTATGATTACATTAAAATATAATAATCTACGTGCGCGGTGCCATAAGATATTAGAAGATGGCGCAGCCGCGTACGTAACACGCCCGGGGCCTAAAAAATCGACGTACCACCGTCGATCAACATAAAAACGAATCTATATAACACAAATCTTTGATTGAAATTAAAAAAATGACCCAACGCAACGCGTGTTAGTAATATGTATGTATACAAATATGTTACGGTCATCTTATACAATTGAAAGATCTTAATCCTACACTGAGAGAAGTTTAGGGTAGCAGGTACCCTAAGCTAGGAGACGGGCGGTCCGAAAAATAAAAACCGCAATTAAACCGCGATTAAAAATTGTGGGCGTTAAATTAAAATTTCTTTTCTTTAGCACCATCTTTGTTTTAGCATTAAGAAAGTGTGTATACAACATCTACATAGTTAAAGTATTTAATTATATTAAAATACTCGATTGAAGAAAAAAATTTTTATTTTAACGCCCACAATTTTTAATCGCGGTTTAACCACGGTTTTTATTTTTCGGACCGCCCGTGCCCTAGCTTAGGGTACCTGCTACCCTAAACTTCTCTCAGTGTAGGGTTAGTATTTTACAATATTGTGAGTACGCGTAGTATATGTATATGTATCCCGTACATCAAATAGTAGTAGTGGCTATGTATGTGCGTGTCGCGGGTGTAGTATATTTATATATACTAATTTCGTGCCTTGGAAGTCCTGCATACTTTTGGGCTAGGTATCCCACATCTGCTGGGCATGCCCTGGTTTATTGCAAGAGTGTCGCCGCATAGCAGACACGAGTCGATTGAGGCTGGGTTCCGGCATCCTCCATGACTACCGGTCGGACCATCTGATGTTCGGACTCCGAGTCTGAGCCTGAATTATCGTCTGTTTGCACGACTACTGACTCTGTCTGAATGTGACGAACGCGACGCTGTCGTGGTGTTGGAACCTGGAAGTCTGAAACAATACTCTTTCCACAAATTAGTAGATGGAGAGACCCCCAAGGGAGGAATCTCCAGATTAAAAAGGCTATTACAATAAACAAGATTGAACTCGGTGTTAAGTAATACAGCAAGAACTCTAGAAATGAAACCCTTTCTTTAACGAATTCATGTTTACGTATCTCTCGCGCCCTGTCCATTATCTCACTTAGTCTGATCCCTGTGTCTACTAGGTTAGATTTGAGCGATTTCCTAACGTTTTCGGAGTTTCGGATGCTTTCCAGAAATAGGGTTTGATCGGATGTATTTATTTGTTTCAAAAATATATCATTTATATTTAACACGGGTTGCTCGTGAAATATATGTTGCACCTTCATTGTAGCTGTTTTCGATGCTACGAGAGTTGCGCTGGCTGATCTCGCTTCACATCCTGTGTTTTTTGTCAGCTGTATTTCGCAAGATGTGAAATCGTTGAATTCATCTTCTTCCAGAATCCGTATTTCGCATTCGCTCTCTGTATTTCTAGTATGAATTGGGAATTTTCCTTTACAGATTCGGCTGTTAGTACCTATTTTGCAGGATTGTTTTTTTGTCTCATCCAATTTGATGTATCGGTCACCTCCGTTCGATATGGCAGAATACTTTGTATTTGGCACGATATACGCGGAACGGGTTAAATCTCCGTTTATATTTTGTATCACAGGCACAGGGATGTGTTTAAACAGTGTAAATTTGAGAGGTGACAGCAACGGTATGTCTATAACATATATTATTTTAGAATCCGTGTATAATATTTTCACGTCGCTTACATCCAGTAAATTGGATACAGAGATCGGATTTATATCGACAGGAAAATCGCAGTTCGGTTCCCTGCCTACAATTTCCTTTGCATTTTTCGCGATTATGCTGGGGGAAATTAATTTCGGGTGAATCTGCCCCCTTTTCGCAAAAAGAATTCCCTCTATTATAATATTCGTATCCGTATAATAGCGTTGCATCTCGATTTCAGTTTCGGTCAATGCTGAATTGAGCTCGCCCACGAGATTCGCTCTACTTTGATTCGCCCTCAATTCCAAAATTTTTTGTGAATGTAGACTATCGAGGTGTCCTAAATATGAAGCTTGAGTCCATAGAGAGTGATTCATGTTCGAAAATTGTAATGAAATTGCGTGAGTTTGATCAACCAGTAAATCCATTGCGTCATTTGTTTTTCGCTCTGCAAACTCCACATGTTTTTTGATGTCCTGAACCTCTTCATCCTCAGCCGTACCGAAAAGAAATTTATATGCTTTCCCGAATATGTTTAATAACCCTCTTTTCCGTCGTTGATGTGTTCCTTCGGAGAATAATTCTGTTATGTACTTATGTTCGTCCGCTGTATCATTTATTTGTCTGTATGCTGCTTGGATTCTGTCTTCTAGATTACATCCTTTTGTATTCATGCAGAACGTTTTGATGCGGTCGATGTTTTTTTTAAATAATTTTGTTTTCGTATAAAATTCTCTTAGATCTACCGACGGTATGAATCTCCACATGAGATTCGTTAATCGTAGGCTTCCTAAGTCCTCAGAAAATAAGCCTGGATTATATATGATTTTTGTAATCTCCCATGGCGGTGTATCCGTCACGCCAGCCGTCCTCCTGCAAGAAGAAAGAGGAGGAATTTTGGTTACGTCGTTGTTTGCACAATTGGTCTTAAGCGTATTGACGTGCTGTAGGATCAAGTCTATGTTTGAAATTATAATTTTTTTTTATTTATGGGTTATTTCCTTTTATCGTTCATCCCATAGGAACACATACTTGCAATTTTCGTTCCTGTACTTATTGCTAGGTCTCAGTTCTGTGTTAGACTTGTCACTGTGAAGAGCGTTCTCTTCGGAAAAAAAAAGGTTGAAAGATGTTCCAGTACCTAATTTCTATTGTAAGTGATGTTCGGATTGTGCGGTGTATACAATGATTACCATAGTGGATAGTGTTAATAACGCGTTAAAAAAAATTTTATTCCAGATATTCCGATTGGTATGGGAACCACGCGAGGTAAAACGAACGATCCGCCCGTTCGATTCACTTTCTTCAAATACGCGGCCGTATTACAAATATAAAGGGTGAAATTCCCGAACCGAGGGATTCTTCACCAGAAGAACCAATCCCTGCCGCACTATCGCGGATTATGGAGACTCTCCGGTCGCGTCAGTCGAATCCAAATGAGTGAGTAGTGCTTATTTCTTTTACCCATTTTTGTCATTTTTTCCCTATTGTATTGACTTGACACTTCTTTCCGATTTTCCAGTAGGCGTCAGGTGTTCTATCGCCTACGAGATCGTCTAAGGGAACGAACCTCTCATCCTCTCGACTCCGGACCGTAAAAATTAATTATCCAGTATTGTGTCGACAGATTTCAAATATTTTATATATATAAAAATGTAGATTGATACTAATAATAATAAAATAATAATTTTAAAATGTTCGTTTTTCCGTAACATGTGTTTGTATGTGTGAGAGAGAGAAGAAAAATAAAATGAATGAACAAATGCAAATCACCGTTTGGTATCCTTTGAATTTTTAAAAGATGCGATTTCTCTCTTCAAATTTTTGTCATTATCAGAACGTCTACTCGGTAACGTTGATTTTTCGGATGCACGACCCCAAAGCCTATTGACGCTTCTTCGGCGTCATCCAGTTCGAGCCCGAATGTTTTCTCGCCGTGGATACTTGAATGCCATCCGAGATAAGCTCGACGTTCCATTCAACGCAATGGTTCAAAAATGAACAGATAGAATCCCCATAATGACTGGATGTAATTGAGAGCAGTAATTTGTGTTTGTTCAACTGATATTGTATATTATTAAATTCATAGAAATTTGTACGAGTTAAATTTGTGTATTGATAAAAAAAAAAAGTAAAATAATGCGAGATTGTGCCATCTTTTGTATAATTAAGTGTTGTGTAATTTCTCTTTACTCATCTCATTGTCTGTATCGTCCCAAGAATCTGAATCGGCTTGGTCCGGGTTGAAAAGCGGATCGTAGGCTTTTCTTAGTTTATCGGCGTGGACTATATTGTTGCGTGTATTAATTTTGATTTTTATGTTTCGAGGTCCGAGGATTTCTAAGATTTCATACGGTCCCATATATTCGTCGTCAAATTTCCCTTTAGTCGGTTCCTTGATAACCCACACCATTTCGCCTATATGGAAATGTTTGACGTTTAGTTTCCGATCATAGTATCGTTTCGAACGATGTTTTGCTTGGCTTAAATTCATCGCCGCAAGCGTTTGAATTTCCTGCAGATTTCGTGCAAGATTCGCCAAGTAATCGTCGTAAGTGACCAGTTTTTCACGCGATAGGAAACTCGTTGGAGTCCTTGCTTTCCTGCCGAAAATTAGTTCGAAAGGCGTGAATTTTGTACCTTCATGTTCACTTACGTTGTAAGAGAACATTGCATGTGGTAACCATTCGTCCCAATTCCGTCGATCAGTAACGATGGTTTTAAGGTATTCTTTCAGGACATGATGGCTGCGCTCGAGACTACCGTTGCTCTGTGGGTGATACGCGGTAGTTTTCGACTGCTTAATTCGGAAGAGTTTGGCGAACTCTTTCAGTACTTTGCTAATAAAATTCTTTCCTTGATCAGTTAGAATTTGAATTGGCGAACCATAAATGCAAATAAAATGGTCTGTTAAAGCCTTAGCGATGATGGGAGCGGTAATCTCGGGTAGCGGAATCGCGAGGGAGTATTTTGTTAACTGATCCTGCACTGTTAATACGTACCGATTCCCTCTTTCCGTCAAGTCTGTCGGTCCCCAAATATCAAGAGATACTTTGTCGAAAGAATATTTCGGTGTATCCGTTATAACCATGGGCAATCGCGTTTTCACTCTTTTTAGTTTTTTACCTTGGCAGATTTGACATCTTCTGATGTACTCCTGAATATCAGATCTCATGTTTCGCCAATACCATTCTTTGCAAATACGACGATAAGTTTTCCTAACGCCCTTATGCCCTCCTATCGTTGCGCCATGAAATTCGCGGATAATTTCCATGCGGTCTGTTACAGGCGGAATTCGTATGTTATTTTCGCAAAAAACGATTTTCAATTTCTGGTTAGAAAATACGGAACGAAATTGTTCGTGAATATCGTTCCATCTTATTTTTGTGATGATGTCTTCGTCATGGCCGACCCTCAATTTTACGACTTTATCTTTCGTAATTTGAGTTTTTAAGTTTTTTAAGCATTGTATGATGGACATTTTCGATGGTACATCATCTGTTGTGCCCGCTATTATTAATCCGTAGATTTGTACGTTTCCCCTTTTTGATGCTATTACGTTTCCTATTTTTAAATCTGTTTTTTCTATTTTCCCTGTACGTATGTACCGTCGTTCCCGTAAGGTTAAGACGATTTAGCTATTAAATTTCCCATCTGCGGTAGTAAAATACACAATATGTCCCGTTTCTTCGAATAAATGTTTTCTTGATATTTCTAATTTTAGTTTATCGCTCTCAAAATCTGTTGTGAAAGGTTCGTCAAGGTTTAATTCTGTGTCAATACCACTTGTTTCGGTCGTTTCGGTCGTATCTGTTTGACCTACTTTTGCGATTTCAGGTGACCCGACGGGGAGATTAGTGTCCTGTTTGGGGTCTTTAAAATTTCGAACGTGCTGCTCTTCGGTTTGCGATTGTGTGTTTACGTCGGCCTGCGCCTCTCCAGATGTAAACAAACCAGCTGAAGGGTCGGCGTCCTCGATCTCCATTTGACTTTCGACAGAGAAATACGGAGTGTAGTGAACATCTTCTAAATGAAGATGATATATTTTCCAAATTTGAGGTGCTCCTATATGACAGTATTCCACGGATTTATCTGTATTATATCTATGGACGCAGAAATTTACCTTATAGTGGAGCGAAAAAATTTTAAGGATGTTGTCATCACCATATTCGCACTCCCTATCGAGTATGATGTATGCGCGGATGGGCTCTGAGCAATTCTGGGCCTGATCGCTATTCTGCAGAATTCTTTTCAGGTCATAAAATGACATATCCAAGTTATGCAACTTGATCAACGAGTGGAAGAGGCAGTTTCCATCATTGACAATATTCACATCTCTTTCAAATTCCGTATATGGTTCGGCACATTTGTTTCCTATTTGATAATTCAACAGTGTGTTAGATATACCGTCGGTACTTGGATTAGTGCGCGTGTAAAGCTGCTCTATGTCCTTTCTTCTTTCTTCTTGGCTTCTCGGATCTTGCGGTTTCCTTTTTCTAACTGCCACACGCGGGCTTGTTTCGGGTGATGGTAAATGCATTCGCTTTCTCGGCTTTACTTGGGGTTTTATATTCAATCTCGGAGTTGATAGTATTTCAACTGTGTCCATTTCATTTCCGTTTGTCCGTGTATGATGTCGTTGATGTTCTATATCCATCTGAATTTCTTCGTCCATAGTCACATCGTTATTTATGTCCTCCTTTCTTCTTAATGCGTTTTGATTGTGCGGTTCAGTATGGCATGTCGGTATCTGTGGTGTTTTTTCTGATATGTCGAGATTCCTATTAATTAATACGTCTTCATCGCTCCAAGATTCTGATTCCCCAATACTATTCAGAAAGTGAGTTTCTATTTAATATTTCACTGTCGGTATCAGACTCATCGTCAGGTGTAGAATACGCTTTATCAATCGCTATTTCATGGTTGTTATCATGGTTTGCGGGAGATAGTGTTGCATCGCCATCGATGCGTTGCTCTGTCTCTCGTTTTTCCAATGTTGTGTCCTCTTTCTTCTCGTTGAGAGGCACGGACGCTACCTGCTTTTTGGACGGGCCGATTTCCTAAGGGATCGTACGCACTGCAGACGAGCCCTGTGTATCAGTTCTTAATATGTTTTCCTTTCGCTCGTCGTTTTCGTCCTTTTCTTTCGTCAAGTCCAGCGTACGATTTTCTTTCTCGCTCGCTTCGTCTGTGTCAAACCGTTCGTCTTCGTTCATATCGCCTTCTCCCTCTTCTTTTCTCTCTGTCATTAACTCGATGGTATTTCCACGGGTTTTGTGTGTATTCGAGTCTTCTTGAGCGATTTTGGGAAAAAATGAGACCGTCGATGATGGCAACAAGCGCGATGACGGAAGTCTTGTTGTAAATTTAAAATCAATGGTTGGATAATTCGAACCTAGATAATGTTGAGGGTTTGTTAAGTTAGAATTTCTGTGCGGAAGCGGTCGTAGACGGTAGTTATTATTTCGCGTGTTCGTGTAGCGTCGGTTTCTTGGCCATGAGAATTCCTTATCATCAATCCTACGTCATTGTTTATATTTTCCTATACTGTTTTGTTTCTTTCTGCGACGCTCTGATGCTTTTCCTCTCCTTTTTTTCTTTACTCCATTTTCTATGCGTTTGCGTATTTGTTTATCCTTACCTATCGCATATCGCTCAATCTTATTGTTCCCCGATAGTACATGATTTGCTGGTGCGAATCTAAATGGAGATTTAGGCCGGACCTCCTCGTTCAAAACGGGAGCTATAAATGGAGTTTTAGGATACGGGACATGGACCGATGTTGTTTCGGGCTCAGGCTTGAACACTTTACCCGATCGCGTTTGTCCTGTTGTCGTCGCGATTTTCAGGTAATCGGGAATCTCCAGTAGTTTGTCAGCTTCTGAAATGTATTTCTTCCTAGTTATTTTGACATTTCCCGAAGTTTCCTTTTTTGTATGCTGTGTTGTCTGTATTTCCGAGACGTTATCTTCGACATCTCCGTTTGTATCCGAATCTTCCGTTCTAGCGGCTATTGTTTTTCTTGCAATAGGCCGTCTGTTGGGAGAACTTATCTCCATATTGGACTCTAAATGTACTGGATGATACGGGCGATTTCTCTCCTGCGATTTTTTTTGTTTTCTGGAGCGGTCTGCATTTTGCAACCGAATTTTTTGACTCTTGTTTTCCACTCATTTTCTCAATCGTAGTTACATTTACTCTTGCCAATGTCCTTGATTGTGAATTTGTTATGTAAATGTCGTTTTTCATTTTCTTTACCATAAGCATTTTAAATTTCTTGTTTTTCTCCTTAATTTCGATTTCTTTTTCGTTTTCGTCATAATCGACGGGTCGACTCCCATCCGCCGGGTTACGCGATAATGCATCGGCATTAACGTGCCTTTTTCCTTTTTTGTACATGATAGTATATTCGTAATCTTCGAGCTTCATATAAAACCTATGTAGACGACGTGTTAGGACTTTCATTGATTTAGAATAAGTAAGGGGTTCGTGATCTGTAATTAACACGAACTTCCGTCCATATAAGTACGGATGAAATTTCTCCACGGCGTAAACTGCGGCGAGCATTTCTTTCTCTGAAGTCGTATAACGCTCTTCAGCCCCTTTCAAGCCTCGCGATGCATAAGCTACGGGCCTATCTTCTCCTAATTTGCCTTGAGAAAGTATCGCTCCAAGAGCGAAACCTGACGCATCGGTCGATACAATAAATGGTTCCTCGAAATTTGGGAGTTGTAGTACCGGGCCTTCGCATAATTTAATTTTTAGCGTTTCAAATGCCTCGATTTGATCCTCCCCCCAAATAAACGGCTGCGAACTACGAAGCAGTACAACTAGAGGATGTGCAATTTTCGAAAAATTTTCGATAAAGCGTCGGTAATATCCCGCTAGACCGAGAAACTGCTTAATATTTTTTCGATTTTTCGGTACCGCGAAATTCATCACGGCTTCTACCTTCTTAGGATGGGGTTTGACGCAACCGTTTCCGACGATATGCCCTAGATAAATGGCTTCCTTACATAAAAATCTGCATTTTTCAGGTTCGAGAGTAAGATTTGCTTTGCTTAAACGCTCCATTAACCGCTCGAATTTTATCTTGTGTTCTTTCAAGTTTTTTGCATAGATCACGATGTCATCGAGATATACAAGTAATTCAATTCCTTGGAGTCCTGATAACATGAGATCCATTAAGCGTTGGAACTGTTAAGTGACTGGGCCCATTTTTAATATCCATGGGCATTTGAACATATTCATAATGCCCGTGTGGAGTCGAAAAGGCAATTTTATGGGCGTCTCGATCATCCATTGAGATTTGATGAAATCCTGATTTCAGATCGAAAGTCGTGAAGCACTGATTGATCCTGTTGATAGAGTTTTTCCGAGATGTTGGGGATGGGATAAACATCGCATATTGTTTTTTCGTTAAGATCACGAAAGTCAATAACCAACCTCCACTTTTTAATCCCATCTGGTCCAGTTTTCTTTGGAACCGTCAATGCTGGTGAATCGTACAGAGAGGTCAAATGTCGGATTATCCCAGCTTTTAGTTGCTCGGCTACTTGTTTTTGCAGTTCCTCCTTAATTGCTGAAGGTTGCCGATACCGTTTTGCTCGGATGGGTACGTCGTCCTTCATATGAATTCGGTGCGAGAATACCGTGGTGCACCCCAACGATTCTCCCGAAAAGTGAAATCTTTCGGGACTTTTTGCAATGAATTTCAGAACGTGATCGCGCTCTTCGTTGTCTAGATGCTGTAAATCTATTAATTTTAGGACCTTTTGAGCTCTCTCGTTCTTCATCGTGGTGTATGCCCTCACGTTCTTTGCATTATCATAGTAAGTTTGTGAAAATAACAGTTTCGCGATTTCGTCGTATTCATACGCATTCCCAGACGGAATAATATCGCACTCCTCTAATTCGATTTCCGGAATTTTAACGGTAACTTCCTCTTCGTGCGTATTTATTATATAGAGGTGTGTATATCCATTATGGTTTCTATCTAACGCATTCCAGAAATATATTCCGTAGCCAAGGTTGATCTTCGGAACATAGCCTATCTTTATACGGGTTTTCAACTTTGACGCGGATGACCTTTCTGCATCTGGGTAGGAGTGTTAGAGTCTCATCATCCATGAACGGGATGATAGAGCTCCCAAATTTCAAACAACCGCGCCTATAATCGATATTAACGGCGTGTGTCCGGAAGAACGGATCTCCTAAAATTCCGTCTTCGGAGATCGGGATATCGTCGCGTACAACTTGCATTTCGACCGGTATAACGTCAAAGTTAATTTTGACCGAACCCACAGTTCTTGTAACCCCATCGCCTATGCCGTTTAATCAAGTTAATCTCAGCGCCTCAGTCAACCAAAAACTTGTTTGACTTGCTGAAATAATCCTCACTTTGGATTTCTACTATCGGGCACCGAACGAGATCAGTAACCTCAAGACGGATTGCGGGTTGTCGGCTGACACCTGTCGGACTCGACGACCTTTCCCCTTGAAGGCTCGACGTGCCCTGGGATCGTTGCCGGGTTCGTGCCTTCGTTGCTTGGTAGGTGAGAATATTCCTGTGCACTATTATTTTTCCAATGATCGTTGTTACCCGGTACATTACGATTGTCATTGGCGAAACGTCGATCGTTTTGGCCTCGCTGCATATTTTCGGGTCGCCTTTCCGGGTTATTGTTACGCGAATAATTTTCGTATGATTGTCTCCTATCATCTCTGTAGGAATTTTCGCGACTGTTAGGGTTCTCGTAACGATGTTCGTGACGGGGATCTCCAAAATTTCTCAAATTTTCATTTCGACGCGAGTTCTCGAATCGCCGCGAATCTTCGTAATGACGCGGATCGTCATATCGGCGTGAACCGTCTAATCGAGGCGAATTATCGTACCTTCGCGAATTACCATATCGCGGCGTGATATTCGGTTTGATATCCTGAGCCCGCTGAAATGAAAAACATCTTTCCCTGGTGTGCCCTATTCTACCGCAGTGATCGCACTTTGTTTCATTGTAGCGTTTTATGTTGCATTCTTCTTCTACATGCCCGTCTTTTTGACAGTAATTACAGCGGGAATCTCTATCAATGTTTGAATTGATTATATGCACGGATGCATGCCGAATTATATTACTGGACGAGGCGGACTGTCGTTCCGCGGCCTCGTCTTTCGCACCGAACAAAAAAGTGAATTTTCGCGCCGCGTCTATTCCTTCCTGCAATGTTTTTACAGGCGTATGCATTAGCCGCGATTCCATCATTCCTTTAGCCTCGAGAATGAATCGCTGCAATGCGGCCGAATCAGCGTTTTCAATTAAGTACTTTTTTATTTCATTGCCTAGCTCGGAGTCGCTTTCGACTGTACTTGTCAAACGACTAACTGCCTGAGCGAGGCGACCCCCGAAATTTAGAAATGTTTCGCCTGTCCTCTGAGTCATGCTATTTATTTCTCCTAAAATATTCGCGGGATTTTCGGTGCGACCAAATGATTTTCTTAGATCCGCTAAGAAAGCATCGATAGTGTCGTATGATGATGTACGAGGTCCGAAATGGCTTGCTTCGCCGGACAGTTTTGTCCGTAGAAGAAGCAAGAAAGGTCGAGCATCTTCGGGGCTCAATATCGCGAACGCATCGCGTACAGCTCTTTCGAACGTTCGAAATCGCTCAAATTGGCCGTCGAACGAGGGAATGATGCCTAACGCCTCATTAATAAGGGATGGTCTCACGGTCACTGATAGTGGAAAGTTTGCGGACGTGCTTTCCGAGTCGATTTTTATATTTTTAGACATTTTCGCGGTTACCGTGCAAAGAAAAATACTATTTAAACACTATATGTGGGTGTACTTTGATTCAATCCAATTTATTTCTTTGTTATTTTATTTTATTTTCTTATTATTATTATATGTATATATTTTTTTGTTTATGTCAAATATTAAAACAATCGGAAATAAAAACACAATATATAAAAAATATAGCGTTTGATGAAGAAGGTGGAAATTTTATCTATATGTGATTAAAAAAGAGTCACTTACCCTCTGGTTTGAGTGATGATCGCGATCACTCCCAAGATTATTATGGAGAAGTTTATTTCCTCTGGTAAGTATAGAATGTCACTTTGTTCACTGTTTTTTTTTTACTGCACTCGCGTGGATACAAAATACCCCTCGGTAACGTGAGGGAGTTCGTAAAACTCCGCGTAAAGGGAATAGGCACCCGACACGATCACTTCCGTCAGCAAAGAAAAAATCGCGCGGGAAGCTTCACCGCTGCCACCAATTTATGTTACGTACCTGTTCTGAAAAGGACTTGCAGCAACAATCAAATATTATACGTTTGGAAATTGGTTTTAGTGATTTATTTATTCCAAAGGTACGTCACGTAGGTCGTACATAAAAATATATTTTAAGTGAACGAGGGTGGTAGTTTTTGCGGAACTCTATTCCTGTCCGGAGGAAATGCTCTTAGTCCGAGATTTTAGTGGACTCTGTCATGGATGGAATTTGACTGACTGGCCTATGAATTTCATCCACCAGGTAACCTCGGGAAAACGATCGGGATCGATCTCGGGAGAGCTTCGGTTTCCCGAAGGTACGTGACTGTAGCTCGTGATGGGCCGCTGGACTCGAAGGGAGCCTGATAAGACTTTCGTAAGAAGTCTGATAAAGCTCTCGTGTCTCGAGACCGGATGTGTATTCAGATATCGTCTATACGTTTGATGCGTCGCTGTCGAAAGACAGCGGTGCACCGAACTAGATCGATTAAATATTTAATTAGGCGTTTATCGCCGAAAATATATACACGTGATGTTCCGAGTGTCGTAAGCGGAAATCCTCCAACAGCCCATCTCGGTATCTAAGGCTGAAGTTTACGGAAATCGTTGTTTGTCCGGAACAACTATGATTACATTAAAATATAATAATCTACGTGCGCGGTGCCATAAGATATTAGAAGATGGCACAGCCGCGTACGTAACAAAATATAAATTATGGGATTTTGGGGTTTATAACCTAATTCTCTCTCTAATTTGTTCTCCTCTTTCTCTCTTTACATGTCTTGTTTACACTGTAAAAAGAGATCATGTAATTTTACCACGCTCAGCGTTGGTCGAAAAAGAGCCCACGCTGAGCGTGGGAATTTTCACGCGTCGAGCGTTGTAAAATTACAATTTCGAAGGGATTTTTGCACTCGAACAGGTTAAATATGTATAAGAATACAGTTACGATGAGTGAAATCAGCCTTCGAACACTAAAATATATTAAAATCACATTAACACGACCGAAGGTTGATAAAATTACACTCATCAGCAATCAGCCTGAGGATCAAAAAGTATTTAAGTTTTTAATTATACACAGTAAAACTCTTACCGTATAAAAAGTTATTGATATTTATTGATCAAAACTAAATATCAGATCAGAATTGCCTTTATAAAAGCTCTTTTATTGCTGATTTTACATTTATACTTGAATCATAAGATATTCTTATAAAATATTCTACACCTATAACTAAAATTGACGAATGGAATTATCTACCTGTTAAAACGTCTCAATCTGAGAATCGAGCGGTTCTTAGGCTGTTAATTATATAAATGAAGTGAAATTTTTACCGTATAAAGAAATAAGCACATTTATTGATCGATACTAAGTATCAGACCAGAATTCCCATTGCTAAATTCATTCATTACTGAGTGTACATGTATATAATTGAGTGAAAAGGTATCTTCATAACAAATTTTCACCAACTGCTCAACTAAACTACTTCACAGCATGTCCTACCAGTTAGGGACAATTAATCTGTGGATCAAAAATCTTTCAGACTTTTAATAATATAAACACATTAAAACTGTCATAAAGAATTGAATTCAGAATTGATTATAATTTATAGGAAATACTTTTAGTTGTTGGCGAAGAATATTTCATAAAAATATCTTTCCACTGAAGAATAAATATGAACTCAATAATAAGAGTTTGCGTAAAAGCAATTCTGATCTGATATTTAGTATCGATCAATAATTTTAAATAACTTATTATAACAGTTTTACTTTTTTTTTTTAAATTTAATGATTGATTCTAAATATCAGACCAGAATTGCTTTCATGTGAACACTTTTATTACTGATTTTGTTTATTCTTCGTCAATTACAAAGAATTCTTAATGTAACTCTTTATACAGTGACAGTTTTACTATGTCTGTATTTTAAAAGTTTAAAACCTTTTTGATCCATAGATTAATTGTTCTTAACTGGTAGTTTAGTTGAGTAGTCGGTGAAGATTTTTTAACGAAGTTGTCTTTTTATTCAATTATATGCACATGTAAAATAAGTAATTAATGAATTTTGCGCAAAGGCAATTATGGTTTGATATTTAGTATCAAATAATAAATTTCGATATAATATTTTAACTGACTTAATGCTTACTTTAACAGTTTTACTGCAAATATATAATTCAAAACCTAAAAACTTTTTGATCCTGAGGCTAATCGTTTCCAATAGGTATAGCTATTGGAAGGAAATGCCATCAGACAATTTGAGTTCGAATCGGTAAGAACATTTAATGTAAAATGTCTTCTAGTTCAAGCATAAATATAAACTTATTAAACTTTTATTTTATTTTTCTAATATTTGGTCAGTCTACTAATGATAGGGATATGGGATCTAATAGGTTGTCAATTTGACAAGTTAACCTCAAACGTGAGGTTAAGTTGTCAATGCAATAAAAATACACACTAACACACACTTCACACCAATAATTGTATTTCGCATCATTTCGCGTGATTATATACAATCACAATATATCATGCTATCCCGGGCCGGGCGGGAGATTACGCGCAAACTACCTTACCGGCGCTCGACGATCGGTACACACTGGATGTATATAGTATATACATATGCATGTTTCCCACGCGAAATGTCATTTTTTAATATATATATATATATATATTGCAAAATACATTTTGCTATGCCACATGGAGAGACAATGTATGTAAAGCTGAAACTTATGAAGGTTATTTTTAAACACATTTTTACCAGTTAAACTGGGCAGAATCTAGTTAGGTAGACACTAGTCTGGTTTTAAAATGGTGATTAACTGGAAATTTGTTGCCCATTATCTGTCCGGAATTTCAGAAACAATTAATGGGCATTAAAACTGGCCAGATATTGGGTCGTGCCCAGTTTGACTAGTCGTTTTTTCTACCAGGGTATTTGCTACTATATGCATGTATGCATGGCTGAAAACTGGCTAAGTCGATATGGGAACAGACCCTTTGGTATAAATATTTTACAGTAACCAATCCCACAAAACCCTGTTTTTAGTATTAGAACCAGTTTTATTTATTTACACATTATAAACATGTATTACTTTCATAGTTATACATACATGTAGCAAGTTATTTTAAAAAACATAATCGAAAAGATGGCGCGTGCCGTGCCCGACATAGTTCCCATCAGATACTTACATAGCTGATACAGCTACAGATCTTCTCCTATAGTACAACATATTATTACTTCTAAATTAGCTAAAGAGCTTTTACTGCGACAGCATAAGTTGGGGTTAGATACATTGACACTCGTAGAATAGATAGTTATTTAGCTGTTACAGACACAGGTCCTTTCCTGTATGACGGTGTCATACCACTGTGTCTAAAACAGTCAAAGACTTTTGCTGAAACAGATAAAGTACTTTCGCTGTGTTTGGCCAGGAGAAGTCAGTTACTGGATCAGTAAAAATTTTGTCTATTACAGCTATGTAGTTCTTTCAGTGTACTGCCTTAGAAATGAAGAACGCATTAAATCTTTTATGCGAAAATAATAACGAATTGAAGCGTTATCGCTTGATAGACATTGAGTGGGAAACGATAGCGGAAGTAAATATTTTAAAAAATTATCCACTGTTTTTTTCTGGAGAAAATTACGTCACATTACCTTTAGTAATCGTAGGTTTTAATATGCTTCTTGATAAGATTGAGCTTTTGGCATCTAAGTTGGAAAAAAAAGAAACTGCAAGTCCAGTGGATATACAAATTAGAGAGGCCATATTGATGGCAAGAAATAAGTTGCTAAAACATTATCAACAATGCAACTGGATCTATTGCGTAATCGTAATATTAGATCCCCGACAAAAAATGGCCACATTTCGACGAACAAAATGGGGCAGAGAAATGGAAAGTGAATCCAAAAAAAAGTTTCGTGAAATATTTAAAGAAAATTATTTCAGAAATGATAAGAATGTGAGATGTACTCTTCAACAAGAACAAGAAAATAGTGATGATGATGATATGGATTTCGATTCACTCTTCTTAAATGCGAACAAGTCCACCGCTAATGCCGGAAATGCGAGTCAAACATGGCAACATGAGACAGATCATTATCTGCAAACTGCTCGCATAGAACATGTGCCAGATATCTTGCAATGGTGGAAATTGCATGAGGGGACATATCCAAATTTATCAAAAATGGCTAGAGACTTCTTGGCAACGCCTGCAACTTCAGTACCGTCGGAGCGCCTAATCTCACGAGCTGCGTTGGTAATCCGAAAACATCGAAATAGGTTGAATGCTGAATCTAGCAGAATGCTATTATGTTTACAATCATGGATTACATGCAGGTTAAAGATCCAAATTGAAGACAGAATGAAGAAGGGTATCTCCAATGCCGCTCAGAAAGACGATTAAATTTTAAATAAAATTATAAAATGACTCCTTTCAATGTCTACTATATGTTGCATTTCTAAAATATTTAATGTAAATATTATTAACGTTGCAATTGTTTGTGAAGTACTGTAAAAAATGATATTAAACGATTCGTTCTCATTTCAAAATGTACTACGTCGATCAATTTGAAGCAATAAAACGTATCAAAACGCTGATTGGTTGCTTCTCTACCACTCCAGATATCTAACTTATATGCTTTTTCTATCACCCATAATCTCCTTTTTTATTCTAAGAAGCGTACCTCTCAGACACTTTTATTGTATCCCTCATGCTATTGTCAACTCATTCCGCTCCTACTTCCCGTGTTTCATTTCTAATCCCATCTAAACCTTCTTCTTCTTTTCCTTTTTAGATCTTATTATTTCCCCCTCCACCTCTTCCTAAGTTACCCCCACCCTCCTTCTTTCCTATTTACGTCATACTTCTTTTCCATTTCCCTCTTTTCTGTACTTTTCTTAACAGCACTCGAAAATATCTCTCCTATTCATTTACTTCATTTTCTCTGCAAACATCTTTTTCTTCCTTCTATATCCGCTTCTGTTCTGGTCTTCTATCTTTCTTTCCACTCTTTCAGAACCCTTTCACACCCTTTTACTACATTGTTACTCTTTTTTTTTCTCATATCTGCATATTATTTTTACACCTCACAAATTCCTCGTATCGTTTCCCACCTCCCTTCTCTAACATCTTCGCATTCTATAATTAACCTCTCTTTTTATTCCAAAACTATTCATTCCGCCATGAATACCATACTATTTCACTACTTTTCTCTCTCTTTTTTATATCTGTTTTACATGTTTCTCTTTCTAACACATTGCAAATTACCACTTCCCTTTCCCCATTTTATACCATTTATATGTTCGGGAGTCTCGACTTAATCGATATATTAAGTATCGAGACAAAAAAAAATGACACGTTGAACCTTTGCAAATTGAGGGTTATTAAATTTGAAAAAATATGAGAAATGTCAAGAAATAAACAAAAGACATTTTAAATTTTCGGGAAGCAAGCGTCTTCGAGAGTGTGACGAAGTCGGGCAAGAGCAGTGCAATTCTCGTCTCGCCGACCATCACTACTTAGTGCGCTCGAAACTTGAAAAATTTCCTATTTTTGGAATCCTCACTTAATACATAAAACCGAATTGTACTAAGCGGGTTTCCGTTTGTTGTTATCTAGTTTAATATTATTCTGTAGGTCTGCGTTGTAATTCGTTTAGCGATGTATTTCTATGTATGGGCCTTGTGTATAAAATGTTAGAAAAGTTTGTTCTTGAATTAGTAAATGATGGTTAAAAGACATACATACGAAAACCAATTTTTTTCCCTTAAACTAGTCGAGTATTTAATTATATTAGCTTCGAATATTTCTTGAACTGATTCGGAAATATTCCCGAACTGTTTATAAATGATCTTAGTTGTATGATCTTAGATATAATTCGAGCATATTACTTCACAGTTCGGAAACTCCTCATGAATTAATTTGACTTCTTCATGAAAAAGGGTCTAGAATATTTCTAACGAGACCGTTCCTAATCTTCTTTCAAGCATACTGAAATCCTCAACATCCGAACGAGTTCGGGAATTTTCACTGGATTATTATTTTCCGTGTATAAGTGAATTACGCCTTATTCAATTTAAGAGAATAAATAAAAAAAGTACTTTTTAATTGTTATGTTTTATTCTGCAAGATGTTATTTAATTCATACAGTATTATATAATTTATACTGCTATTTATATTCAAGTAGATAGGTAGGTTTTACTAACAGGTTAGATATGTAATAGAGCCTAAAGCTGAAAATATGTACTAGCCGAGTTGTGATGTTACAAGAGTTCTGTCGTTATCATCGCAGAATGCGGTTCGATGTTTTTATACTGCATATAAGCGTGAACTTCCCATTATTCTTATGGGAAAGAAAACATATTTTCACGAGCACTATAACATTCCAGACACAAACTGCCCACGGCTACATGAGCTTCCAGATTAGATCTCGTTTTATATAGTCGGATTTATGCACGAGCCGTAAGAGAGCAAATTCAGTGTTTGCTGCCGTCTTTCCCAGTGGACATAAATACTATATTTATATTTCAGGATGACGTATTTTATATCTATATTGTTACAAGAATAAAATACTAGTAGTATAAAATGATTCAAGAATTCCACGCGATAATTATTTTGTTATTCATAAAAATAAAAGTATAAATCTTTATAAATTAGAAATTAGTTGGAAAAAGTTGCATTTTCTGATTAAAATAACTCAATCTTTGTTTTCCGATACTTATGTCTGAAAATGCAGAGAAAACCATCGCCCATGATATAAATATAGAATGAAAAATTTTCATGAAATTCAAAAAATTTTGTTAAAAAGAGACTGTTTAGATAAGAACACATATATTTCCTTGACCGGAACCAGAAAGGGGCTTTTGATAATCTGGGATATGTTTCTTCATACGAACACGAGCCGACTCTATTTCTTTTTCTAAATTCAAACCTTTCAAAGTCATATCATCAGTGGGAATTAATATATTTTGCGATTTATTTTGGCCAGGATGAATTGAAGGAAGGAATTTTTGGAAGGAAGCCTTGGAGAGAATTTATTTAAGCAACGCAGTTTGTGAAAATTACGAACTTTTCGAGTCGTGTATGTTAAACAATAAATTTTTGTATTTTTTTTTTTATCCACGGAGCTTTCAAAGCAGCATATCAAAAATGAATATTCATGACATGAAAATTATTTGAACGAAATTATACATATGACATGCAAAATAGCGGAAATAATAAAACATTTCTTACGCGTTGGCATTATAGCACAATTACTATTATTTAAAATGTTATTTTTAGTTTAAAGTACATTTTATTAAAATCAATCGTTAGTAAAAATATTTTTGACCTATACATAGGATATTATGAACGATTACAGCTCGAGCGCGCCTGACATGCGCGTTCTTCATCCGCCTCTAATCGGAGCAGTTGGGGAAATTACAAGTTATTGAAAAAATTCTACGTCGTTTAATTCTTATTTTAGAAAAAAAACGTTATTAACATTTTTCAGGTAAAATTTCCTGCTCTTTCGATTGGCATCTTTATTTTTACCAATTATTGCTTCATTAAAAAGTTATTCGGAAAAAACATCATTTTTGAGGTTATTTCATTAAATAAAAAAAGAAGCCCAATATTTGAAAAGGTAAACTTTGTTTTCCTTTATTTCTGATAAGCAAATAAAGAGATTTCAGTAAAGTTTACTTAGGGAGGAAGTCAAAATCTAATTGCACTCCACTAAAGTGAAAAAAGGCAAGTTTAGTCAGACTTCGCGTCACTTGCGGATGCACTCTCTACTTGGTCGGAACTTTTCTAACTTTTTGACTTTTGTTTATTTTACGTTTGTAAATTGTACACAATGAAAAGTTTCAACGATTTGAATGTATATGTCCCTAAATTATATATGTTGCCTTCTATTTTATAGGTAATTTTAATAAAAAGTGCATTTAACACTTTGGTGCAGAACGCGGAGCTCTGCGTTTTGGGTTTGAAACATTTTTATGTTAATTGAGGTATAAAATGATAAAAAACACGTCAAATACTATTATAATTATTCAAACAATTTAGTAACAAAATAGGGCTGGCTTGAAAATAAAAAGGAGGTGCGGGGTTCATTATTTCTACACCTATTCATTGCAACTAATCTAATCATTACACTATTCAGGACAGACGAGAAAATTTTTAAAAGTTGCGCGTGACCTCGGTAATTTTAAACTAATTTGCAACAATTATTGCTGGCTTGAAAAGAAAGGGAGGTGTTGGGTTCGCGATTTCAACATTTATTCTTTCTAGTTAGACGAAACTAAAACTAGCCCCACATTCGTAGCCGCAGATTCGAAAAAAAGAATGATTCTAAATAAATAATTTTTTAAAAAGCAACAACTCTGACATGTCAATTCACTCGTAACTAACAATAATTGAATAGTCGCAATGAAATAAATAACCACTTTTACTAGTATTCAGCATCTGGAGTTACGAATATGCGGCTAGTTCATGGTACACCGAAATGTACCGATTCATTTATGAGGTATTTTTAAATGGGATTTGTGGTCTATCTGTGGTCGCTATAGGAAAACCAGAGAAAAAAACTACATGTTTTTTATAAAAAGTAAAACTCTAAATTGAAATTATGATTAAGTGTCATATTTTATAAGCATTTAAAACATAAAAACTGATATGAACACCATTTTGTAGGGGACATTAACGTAATATCAGATGTTTTTAGGAAAAATCAGAATATTTACGAAATGTTGTCTGGAAAAAATTAGGTAATTAGTGATTGATGTATACAATAAAAATACGATAAGGATAGCATCATAAAATGCCTTTACCAATACAGAAAAATTTAACGGAGATTTCTTTATATCTAATAACAAAACTGAGAAATAATGAGTTCCCGATCTTTCCGCTGGTTTCCATATCGTAATGCCGGTGGAATATATAAAATATACAGAAATATATTTACAAAAAATAACTTGGTAAACCTTCGGAAAACGGGCATCCTTGTAAAAAAAATTGTGTTACACTATTTCGATGTATTTTTGCCTCCTGAAAACGAATATGATGATAAAAATTGGCGCTCGGCAATATCTTGGCCGGTATTTTGATAAAACAGCAAAAAAAAAATTGTAGAGCGGAAAATTTTCAGTTGTAATATCCCGAGACCTTCAAAATTATCGGAATATTTCCCGATAGCTTTGTGGCAAACAAGTGAATATGTCAAGTTTTGCAGGTTAACATATTTATTTGCAAAACTTAACATATTTATTTGTTCGCAGGAAAGTTAGAGGGAAATATTGCGATTAATTTTGAAGGTCGAGGGGTATTCGGCGGATTATTTTTTGTGACCGGTATTTGAGGTTACAGCTGAGCAGAGAGGAGAGACGAATATATGAATTTAGAAGTTTTAACAAATGAGTAGCGAGCATGCAATTTCCGAATGCAATTTCCAGGAGCTGCCGTGGAATTTCCAGTATAATTTTAAACAAATGACCATAGAACCCTTTGAATATCACGCTCTGATTGGCTGATATCCAGTCGCGAAAAATAATCTACAAAATAGTGTATAATTTCTATTGTATGCGATAATGAGTTGCGATTGTGTTGGTTAATTCTCCCCACTCTGGAACGTATTGGACTGTAGTTGGCGATATGTGAAGGAGCTCTGAATTCGACAGTTGGCTCGAAACTAGCAAAGAATTAGGATGTGATCACGTTATTGTAATTGTGAACCGTAGAAATTAAACTGTGAAATTTAAATAAATTAATTCTACATAAAAAAAGTAGTGCATTGTTTATTTTATAATAATTTAACCAGAAATATATTTCATCAAACGAAACTAGATCGACGTCGAGAGACAGGTGATCGTCGCGTACGAGTTCAGTGCAATCGAGCTTTAGCTCGTCGCGAGTACAAAACTTCCTCCCCTTTTTTGTGTTATGTGCAAAATTAAAAAAGGGAAATTTTTTGATTAACACATAGGTTGTATACATTTTTTTCGTAGTCCCAACAGTAAGGCTGCAAATGAGCGCCGAAAGTACCCATAATGGGTTTCTGCAAGGTATTGTTGACTCCGGATATGTCGCGCTGATGGTAATATAGAGCGTCAACTGTCTAGGATGCGGCTTTGGCCACTCGGTGGCGCTGTGTGTAAACCTACGGGGTGCTTGTGTGCTGGGGGGCTCAGCCCCCCAGACCCCCTTTTTTTATTCTAGCCTAACCTCCAACCATGAAGATATGAAAGACAATCGAATCCACGTGACCATTCGGTGCCCCTCTAATCCTCGCCCGGAAGAATCCATCTCCCGGTATCGCAGACGATTATCTTACTTTGACCTCTACACGGACACCAAATATCACGTGGGTTCGATTGTCTTCCAAATCTCCATGGTTGGAGGTTAGGCTAGCATAAAAAAGGAGGGTCAGAGAGGCGGAGCCCCCAGTACGCAAGCACCCCTAGGTTTACCCATTGTCTTAAGATTTCACAACATATTATTTCTGTCCGTTCGAAAGATAATGCGTGAACCTAGGGAATGGTTGCGTGCTGGGGGGGTCTGCCCCCAGACCCCCCTTTTTATACTGGACTAACCTCCAAATGCAGGTAGGAGGGTGAACCAAGGGCACCATCAAAAAGCCGGGTTCATTTCCTACAACTTTCGTCTGATTCAATTTTTTGAAGGGAACCTACTTTATCAACGTATAACTTGCTGAAACACAAACGCACTTTCGGCGCTCATTTGCAGCCGTACACGGAGAAAAATTGTCTCGTTATAACTCCGTGCAGCACATGGTTCGAGTCGGTGGTACTTGATTTGCCCGAGGGATGGGGCGGCACAACACAGGAGAAAGCTTTACAGAAAGTGTCGCAACTTTGTAAGAACACCTGTCACGTGAAAATCCGTGCAGCGGTAGTGGGGAATAGGTGGTTCTTGATTTGTCCACGGAATAGCGTGCGAAGCGCCGGTAAACCGTTTACAACATGTGTTGAAACTCTGGGCATACATATGCACACTCGTTTGCTTGGAGCTGCACGGCAAAAGTCTGTGCACTGGCTGACTGCATGCACTCTGCAGACCTAGCAGCGAAAAAGTTTACACATGTATATGCCGAGAGTTTCGACTCGCGCTGTAAAACTTCTTTCGACGCTTCGCACGCCATTACGCGGGGAAGTAGGGTACCACCGATTCAGCATATCGATGCACTGAATTCCGTGGGGGCACTAGTGATCGCAGAGTTTCGACTCTCTCTGTAAACTTTTCGTGGATGCTCGTACGCGCTATTCCACGTTCAAGTCAAGTATCACCGATTCGCCAGCGCTGCCCAGTGTAACACCGAGGCAATTTTTCTCCGTGTACCGTTGGGATAACGAAACAAATGAATACCATTTTTGTAGAGAATTTTCCGCTCTACAATTTTTGTTTGAAACATTTTTTTTTATTTTAAAAAAAATCATGTTTTTTGGCTGTTTTTTCAAAATAGCGGCCAAGATTCAAAAGAGCGCCAAATTTTATCATATTCGTTTTCAGGAGGAAAAAATACATCGAAAGAGTTATACAATTTTTTTTACGAGGATGTCCGTTCTCCGAAGGTTTACCAATAACTTTTTAGGAAAAATCAGGTAACTTAATTTTATGCTAAAGCTCGGTAACTTACATTTATTACTCTTGATTACCCGTAGCCCTCGTATTCATAGAAAAAACTTTTACGAAACCCACTATAACGCAACATGAACCTTTTCACATGATTCTATTTCTGTTTAAAGTACATGCATTATCACTTGAATCCAAATTTAATATTTAGGAAAATATACGTATATGTTATGAAAGTTAAAACACGTGTTTCTCTCGTTATACAAACATGCACAAGTTGCCTTATTTTTCGTAGACAGGACTCGGTCGTGTTTCTTCCTTTCCGTGTACAATCTCTTCTGCTAGCCTTCGGCTCGGGCGGCAACCATTATGGTCGGAGGGGAAGCGTTTTGCAATGAATGTTTGCAAATAAATTCACCGCAACACAACCATGAAAAGACAGAATTCGATTCTGAGTTCGTAATTTTGTGGGGGCTGCTGCTAATACAAAAGAACAGGAATAAAGGTTGGATTAAAATAAAATTCAAATGCAATGTAAACAATTGCGTTTATTTAGAATGATTTCTGAAGGATGAGGAAGGATTGGAAGGAATTATGGATGCGAATAATTCGAAGATTCACCAATGTGCAACTTCGATGTGTCTTTTTCCCAGAATCCGAAAAATAAATACGGGTATTATAAATTTGTAGTTTAAATAACAATAACTATTTGTTTAAACAAAAACAATGTAAAGAATTATTAAACATGTAATTGAAATAAAAAGTAATATATGGATGAAATGACTATTAGACAATAAAAATAAAGGCGTTTAAATGAAATAAATCGGATAGAAAAAGATAAAATGTTGAAAATCGGAATTGCTCAATATTTTTATTTAAATTTAATAAAATGAGAATTATAATTGTTGGAACTTGACATGTATTTTTAAATAAATTACATATTTGATTTTTAATTCGCATTTTAAAGAAATTAAATCTTCCCGAGTATGCATTAGATACTGTTAATAGTTAGTAATTTGTGGAAAATACATATTGGGTTTTCTGAGTGTATATTAAAAGAGAAAGAATAAAATAAAAGAACATAATAATATTACTTAATTGAAACCTAACAGTCCCTATTGATGCTTGTGGCTTTTCGTTCAAAGAACGACGCCGAATCGAGTCACTAGTATCATTAATAACAAAAATATTTTCCCTAAGGTGTTGTTCCTTTTATTTAAAATAAAGAGACAAAAATTAAAGCGTAATCAATAAATTCGTCTGAGTAAAAATGACAAAATAAAAATAAAAAAGAGGCATTTACGATTGTTTAATTAACGCCTTTTTTGGAGTGGGGGGGGGGGTAGAATTAAGGAATAATTGTTAAAAATAAAGCGGATTACTTACCATGTGATTATCCGATGTCGCTTCCCGAGGACTACTGACTGCTATTAGGTGCGATGACTTCAGATTGGGTCGCGATCTCTTCGATGTCGCTTCCTGAGGAGAACGGGTTGCATATTAGTCCGATGACGTCGGGTTGAGTCGCGATCTATCAGACACCGCTTAACTATATGTCCGATGACTTCGGGTTCATTCGCGATCTATCAGACACCGCAGCTGAAAGAGTACTGATGGTCGAAATTTAGTCGGAGTCTATCCGACACCACCGCTGAAGGAGCACTGTCTGCTCTGCTTGAGGGAAATCTTCTTTTTTGTCTCTTTATGGGTTGGTGTGTAGACATTGTCCCACGTGGAAATTTTAGTAGTTGAATTGATGACGAAATACTCGCTGGTATTTTGGGAGTGGGCGCGGATGTGAATTCGAAAATAGTTCATCTAAGTCCGTTACGTAGGACGTAACACTTACATTCGTTGAAAAAACTTTTACGCATTAGTGTCGTAATATACTATTGTGTAAATCGTGAATCGTAGAAAATATTCTCCGATAAATTTCGAATAAGTTTATGGAGATAATTCTCTATAAACACCATTAATTTACTTTCAATTTACCGGATAGTATCTTTATGCCTCCTAGACTAGTAAACAAATTTTAGAAATTTTGTTTTATAATTGTGTCACCCATTCAGGCCGGAGTGGACACTTAATTTTTTCATGTTGCCTTTGTATGAATAATAACATTCTTATTTAAAAATATAAATTTAAAGACAAATAAAATTTTTGAAAAAATCCCGGCCATTTACAGATTTACATTCCAAAGTCACGTCCACTTGAAGACAATTACATATACAAACTTACAAAGTATACGTAATATAATATATATAAACTTAAATTAAGCAGTTTATTTCATTTCTCAATTTTCTCACTAGCCACAACTGTATTCACTTTGATATCAGTAAAAATTTCACGCTTTATTCTGAGAAAACGTCCAGTACACCCTATTTCAGAATGTTATCACTTCTATTTCAACCTCGTGCGGAGTTATTTTGCCCTCGGCCGACATGAAAAATGCATCAATAGCGTCAAGTTTCTTTTCGCTCGACTTTTAAATCAGGTGACTTGCGGTGGCGAAGTCTTCGCAGAATCTAAAACTGCGAAAGCACTCGGTACGCGGATTTACGTCGCCGTTCTCACAGACTTTAGGTACCTCGGACACGAGATGCGCTGCAGCGCTGAATATTCAGAAGCTCGTTTACTCTCACGTACACGTGAGATGTTCTCGAAGGATAACGGCGGGTCCTTACCCCGGAAACAAGCATCTCCAGGCTTAACGTAATTTGCTGCATTGCCGAGGCGAAAAAGAAAGACGAATACAGAAAGATATATATATATATATTGCCATTCGCATAATAGCTCGGTATTACCATTTCGCTTGGAACCGAAGTCGAAATTCTACTTTTGCATCCTGGAATTTATACATTGGAGATGTATAACCACGCTCCAGTCGGCATGAAATAGCGAGTAAGAGAATATTTGTTCAAACTCAAGGTGACATATGCTCTTTTATATTAACGTGAGATATCTCGACAGATGATATTTGCGCCTTACCCCATATGCATTGTATTAATGAATTCAAAATGAATCCTAAAATTTTGAAATGTATAGACTTCTAAACCATAGACTTCTGCATGTAATTAGTACGTTCCTTTTAAATTAAACAGTTTCGTCCCAAAATGACAAAATTTGTCGCCGGTTTTCGTCCTTCGTATATTTATGGTTATCTTTGAGATATTGTTATGAAATTTAGGTTTCTTATAGTTTTTGGATATGCACATTTCGAATCTGAAGTCCGTTCTTCGATATCACTTTTCGTTTTTTAAATATGGCCACTTAAATGAAAGAAAACGCGAAAAGAAGCAAAAACTTTTTCAGTAAACTACAATTTTTATTTGCCAAGGAATTCCGAGATCGTGTCAGGCCTCAGAATCCTGTTGCATAATGAGTTTTACTGAAATTTGGTCAATGTTACGATATAAATTATAAAATGGCGTCTTCAAGATGGCGCTATTTATACGGAATCTTTTTGTTGTTTGCGTTTTATTAAAATATTTCTGGTATTTTGACATGTATTTTGAGGAATATGTAGATTGTTTTTGAGGTGTCTCAATACAAACCCGTTATTAAATTTTGGAAATTCAAAATGGCCGATTAAATATGACTTCGTAAACATCTATATACTAAATACCAGACAATTTTTTTTTAAATTTCGGTTAGTCATATTGGATTCGCCATTTTGACTTAAGATTAGAACATAAAAAATAAAAGAAAGAAATACCGGGAAGACGCGTGCAAGGTTACATGCAATTTATTGCAACTGATTTTTTTTTTACGAATGAAATTTTGTTTCAATCATCGTCGTAGACAAACCCCCATTTAATGCTAAAAAAATGTTTCTAACCGCCAGGGGACGGATTTAGCTGGAAAACATTTCTTGAATTTAAAAGTAAGCTAATACATAAATTCGTAAAACTTGAGGTTTCGGAATTCTCGATGTAGATATGCCAAAGCAATATGTTCAAAACGTCTAAAATTGCGTGATAGTATATTAATAGTGTACAAATATTCAAGAATTTATTAATTAAATAAGATGATTGTTTTATTTCTCCAGTAGCATACTTCAGACTTGAACAAAAAATAGGGAAAAAGAGAATTGGGCAAAAGGTATTAACGTAAACATTAGCTAATTCTCTGAATTGTAACTTGATATCTGTAAGTTTGGTTGAGTGAAATACCGGTTTTAATTTCATATTTTAAAGGTTGGTTGAGTGAAGAACCTACAAGTGTCTCAAGAGTAGAAGGTAAACAAGCTTATTGTTTGACGTGTAAAAAATCTCTTCGTGCCCATGCCACAGACTTGCAGCACAGCGAGACCCAACAGCACCAAAAACTATTCAACTCTTTAAGTTCGAATAAAAAATTAATTTCATTTACCAGTACTAATTCAAAAGAAGGCGATAAAATGAAAGATTTGAAATTCGTCGTACACATAGTCTGTCACTCAAGCTTGAGAAGCATAGATCATATCAGTGAAGCATTGAGTGCTTTCAAGTTAAAAGATTTTAAATGTAGTAACCTCATCACACATGTTATTGCTCTTAATCTTTTAATAGAACTGGTTGAAGATATTGGCGACAGCCATTACTCATTGATTGTTGACGAAACAACTGACATATCAGTTCTTAAATATCTGTGCTTGGGCGTAAAGTATTTTAGTACTAAAAAAAGTCAAAATGGTCACACACTATTTAGGTTTAATACAAATTGACAAAGCTGACGCAAAATAGCTGCATAACGTTTTAACCGACTATTTTTTAAAAAATGGAATGAATGTGAATAATGCAATTGGGTTAGGTACAGATGGAGGCTCAAATTTGTGGGTGCAATCATTCGTTGTATACGATTCTGAAAAATTATATCCCAAAACTGCAATTGGATAAAGGTATTTGCCACGCTTTGAATCATGCTATATCAAGTGCAGCTAAGGAATTTCCAGCGAATATTGGTTTTCTATGTCACGAAATTTATAATTGGTTTTCTGTCAGTGTATTGCGAAGATCAATGTACAGGTTGACGTGGGATACAATCAATGGAGAAAATTCTAAAAAACAATTTCACAATTTCTTACAATTGTCATCGACAAGATGGCTAGTGTGATACCATGTACTAAAAATGATTTTAGAGCATTAGCTTGAATTAAAAAACGCATTTCAGCAATGTTGTCGAAAATGATAAATGCTATAAAGCTCGAACTTTAAATCAAATGCTTAACGATGATGCTAATTATTTGTACCTGAAAATATTGAAACCTATTCTGTATGAAATAAATACAGTAAATTTATCGTTTTAACAAGAAAATGTGGAAATAGGCAAGGCATATAATGAATTAAAAGGATTAATTATGTTGTTAGCACGAAAAATCCTTAAACCAGTTTCTATTTCAGAGAATTTGTCAAAAGTCATCGAATCTTTTAAGAATAATTTGGCTTATTTACCAATGGAGAAAACTGATTTTGGGTTAGAGTACTATCAACAGGCTGAAAAATGTCCAAATGAAGTAAAACGTGATATTGAAAAACGTGCATATAATTATATAAAAAAAAATAGGAATGCAACTTATAGACAGTTTACTTGCAAATTGAAATCATTTTAAGCAACTAAAACACACTTATCACCTAAGATTTGTTTAAGTGAAATTCGTCCGAAATTTAAGGATTTACCATTTTTTGAAGAATTCGCTGAAATGGAAGATTTTGGTCTGCATGAGATACAATACAATAAGTTATTAAATGTTAACTGGGCTGAAGTATGCGGAGAAAATGTTTTGAATAACACTAATTTGTTTTGGAGCAATGTTTAAAAACGCAGATGGTGAATATGTCTTCAGAGAATTGTCAATATTTTCACTTCTGTTATTATCCTTGCTTACTAGTAATACGGTCGTAGAACGGGTCTTTTCAATAATGAATGCAATCGAAATAAAGTCTCGTAATAAAATGTATATTAAAATGCCAGACAGTTTAAGTTCGTATAAGGTCCTACTTTTATGCCAACAAGGCTTGCTGTACTAGTTTTGAGCCGAGTAAGTCTATGCGAAATGACTTCAATTCCAAAATTGTTTAGCCAGATGTAGAAAAAGTGGCTGATAACATAGAAATAGAACAATCGGAATTGGAATTATGTGATTTACTCCGAGAGTTTAATTTACAACGTATAAGTTCACCGGGAGCAGGACGTTTTGGCTCCGCCGTTTCGGCGCCGGGTGTTTTGGCACCGCCGTTATGGCTCAAATTTCTATCCGGAGAATAATGAGGTCCGAGCTATTTGCGGTCTACGTGAGATAGGTTTTTGTTTTAGCGGGGTGGTGTGAAGGGGCCGCAGGCTCCTTCTTTTGTGATGTAGCGAGTGAGCCTATGGAGCCATTAAGCGTTACTCCAGTCTGTACGCGCACGCCCTAACAATGAAATTGTTCTGTAAGAGGATCAGGGGGCAATCGCTTATTGCTTGTATTGCCGAACTTCCCTCCTCTATGACGTCTACAACTTGAAATGTTTCATCTTGCATTCTTTACACCACGGATTAATGAGTATCATCGAATCTTCCCAAAATCAATTTTAACACACCCCCACCTATTACGGACAGAATCGATGTTTTATCGACTGCGGTACCCACAAAGGCGGTTTTCCCTACGCCACTGCGCACCCGAATGGAGGTACCTCTCAAAATGAAGCAGGCCTGTTAGGTAAATTATGTAAAAAGCCCTTCAAAATGGTGACGATGTCGATAAAATTATTTGTAATTCGAATAGTACAATATCGATGTATAATATTACGCTGTAGTCTATTTAAATATTCGAGAGTTTGAAAAGTCGAACTAACATGAGAAAAAGTGACGATCGGGTTTAGAGAGAACGTTCCGGAACGTCGCCGGGTTAAGAGTCCGCGTCGCGATCGGATCGTCACCGGCACTGATCGGAATAAATAATTAATATTTTCGTGTGGCCGATCAAACCGCGTGTTTTATTTACAAGCCCTTCCACCAGTCGTTAACACCACCTGCCCTATGATTTTTGTGATCCTTGACATAAAATTGTGACTGGTTACAGGTTAGGTTAGTATTTTGCGCTAAAATGTCCTCGCACCAAAAAGATCACCGTTAAAAGTGTGTGCACCAAAACGGCCCAGGCGCCAAAACGTCCTGGCGCCAAAACGGCGGAGTCAAAACGTCCTCTATCCAAGTTTACCTGATGTAGCATTTAAAAGTGTTTA
Organism: Trichopria drosophilae; assembly: GCA_030407085.1. Taxonomy (NCBI): domain Eukaryota; kingdom Metazoa; phylum Arthropoda; class Insecta; order Hymenoptera; family Diapriidae; genus Trichopria; species Trichopria drosophilae. The sequence goes on from CM059583.1 coordinate 160,941,367, forward strand.
ACTAATATGTTTAACAAAAGATCTTAGATTAAAGATTTATTTTGTGTTAATAAAATAAGTATAAAATGTTTATATTAATCGTTCATTTCAAAATGTTATATTTCTCGTATGAATAATGTTGATATTTTTTGTCCAATGTATACTTGTAAGAGTTTAGTAAAATTTAATTATAATATATTACACTCTATATTTTACCAATAACATAGTATTTCTTTGCATAACAAGGCACATAATATCTATATAGATTTCCTTCAATCGTATGCGGGCAGATAGATACACGGAACGAAAGATCTAGGTTTCATAGCATGAAAACTGTCGCTTTGAAAGCATTGAATGTTATTATGCTAAATTGGTTAGAAGTGAACTCTATTGCAGTATAAGTTCACTCCTATAAAGCATAGACTGTTTACGAGCTAATAAAGGTAACCTGACATCGTAATATGTCAAGGGCGCCGTACTATTAAAGCAGCCAGTTCATGTAAATACAGCATGATATAGCCTCATCCTACAGTTCCTCGCGCTCATCCTATTTTAGGATAAGCGACTTCTGGAACTGATCGGTCTCGTTCGCTTGTTCCTATCGCGCAGTCCAAATTCGGCTAGTTCCGCCATTCCGGTCGCACCTGCCAGAAAATGCCAACAGATTGAGCGCACCGATTGGTTATACTCGAATTATAACCTACTTTCATCACATATTCAAATTCATGTTTTGATGTTCATTAAACTTTAATAAAAATTTTGAGATTTTACACGACTGGTATACGGGGTACATACGTGCAACTTCAAAGAGTTCGATTGTCATATACTGCACGCAGTTTCGCGCTAAATCTGATCCCCTATTCCGCCATTCCGCGTTATTTTCAGTTCCAGGACACTCATCTCCTCAAATAGCGTGAGCCTGAGGTATTATGCGATAATGTATAGCCACGCTTTATGAATGTAAACACCTTGCTTTTTAAGCATGCTATCTAACTGTAGTGTCATATGTGACACGCATAAATTTCATAAAGCCCATCACTATTAAAAGGTTAAAAATTATGATCGATTATTGGGAAAATACATGGTACAATGCAATGGAGTACAATCACGTTACATAACCTAGATCCTTCGTTCCGTGTAGATATTCAAGATATTGTTATAAGATATAGGAATTAAAAGACGAAAATAATAACAACACATAAAATACGAATTCCCTATAATATTGGGTAAAATATTTGTAATTAAGTACTTTTTTTTGAAAATGTGTTTAAGTAAATTTAGCTTTCCCATTAAAAATTTGTAAAAAAAATGGAATATGAAAGTACCAATACTTTAATTTATTTGATTTTGAGAATTAATATTTGAAGAAAAAATTATCTCGATATCCAGTCTATATAATAATTGTATCACTTTTAGAGGTATATTCATGGAAATTTAAACTTTTTCTGTCCCTCAATTATTTAATGATTTTTTTTATATAACGTGTCTATTTTAGAACGCCCATAAATTAATAAAATCTCTGTATTACTAAATCCTTTTTATGTTCAGAATAACAAATATCTGATTTAATAATTGTACATTATAAAGAGTTATTTTTAAGGCTGAGTCTATATCCACGCATGGAACGACCCCCACCCTGCATCCCGGGCCCTCTGCGGGGGGCCGCGCACGATACTACCCGCTAACCTAACCGCGAGAGGGGAATCACGGAGTACGCGCGGTGGGAGGCATTTCGTGTGTGGAAATAGACATTCCGTATTTTTAAAATTAATATTCTGTTGTTTAATGGGAAATAGACCTTTTCATCTGAAGATGGTAATACGATCTACGAATGCGCGGACGCCAGAAAGTCGGTCGCTTTTGTGTAGAAGAAAGAGATGCCATGATTCGCTATCTCTTTCTTTCACACAGAAATGACCGACTTTTTCTGAGGTCCTATAAGCTGGCCGACCACTTAGGGCCAAATCGATCCAAACTAGTGCGAATAATTGTTGCTCGATTGTTGCTCAAAAGTTGCTCTTTTCCCGTATTTGTTGCTCCCATTAAAAAAAAATAGCAGGTTCGGCAATCTTGCATAAGAGCCAGCCGAGCATAGCTCAGAAAGTGGGGAAAACAAATGCTATCGTAAAAATGAGTATGCACCTAATTGTTGTTCATTTGTTGCTAAAAAATGATGCTATATAACAACATAATATACAACAAATAAAGCACGACATGACTGACAAACTAAAAAATACACATTTTTTGAAGCCCCGTAAATCGGCGAGTTCCATCAGGCTTACATTAACACAAGTGTAATGCAGCAACAATTAGCCGACATTTGTTGCTCGATTCCATTGTGTTTTAGGGGCATAAATAGAGGGTACTATCATGGTCTCGACCGGTTCGGCTAGTAAAATAAAAAAATGATCGCGTTTAAAACTGACTAAAGAAGAGCGTTAATCTCTCAATAGTAATCACCCAATATGAAGGCAGCAACAATTAGCCGACAATTGTTGCTCGATTCCTTTGTGTTTTAGGGACATAAATAAAGGGTACTATCATGGTTTAGACCGGTTCGGCTAGTAAGATGAAAAATTATACGCGTTTGAAAGTGACAAAAAAACAGACTTAATCTGTCAATATTAATGTTATTTATATAATAGTATTTTCAAGTATGAGGTGGTAAATTGAAAAAGAAATTATATATATTCACACTACCATTGAAAAGTATAAAATCACCCTTGAAGAATTTGCGATAAGTTTAAATTCAGATATTTTAGCGTCAAATTATCGCACAGAACTTGTAAAAAATGGAATTTAAAGAGGAGATTTTCAGCTTCTCAGTCACGTTGGATTCATTTACGTGCGTATATTTGCCTTTAACTATATACTCAGTGTACTTAAGTAACATTTTTTTCAATTGTTTTTTTTTATTTTTAATTCTTCACCATTTCTACATAAACGATCTAAGGAAAAAAGCGCAAAGTATGCTCAAAAGCTAACCATTTTAGCTTGAATGTGGCTCTTTTAGATTTTATCTGCTATTTTTTTACACATAATTATTCTGTGACGAAACCCGTCACAGATCGGCACTCTGGCCAAACCCCGCGCTATCTGTTGAGGCCGGGCGTGTAACCCCGCCACTCCCGGGGGAGGATCGGGTTGTACCGGAGCGCGCCTCCATTCGTTTCCCCCCACTGGTCGTGCCGCAGTGCGCCTCCAGAGTTCCCGAGGAACAGGCCTCAGCCACTGCCGCCGACCTCTCTCCCTCTCTCTCTATCTCTTTCTCTCACAGCGGCGACATCGAGCCCGAGACGAGTCGGGGACGCACGAAGCACTTTTCAGCGCTCCGTGTCATCCCCTCCCAGCACGAAGAACCCGAGGGCGGTGCTCGTCATCACCCCGACGAGTACGTCCCCACGTAGGAGCCCGATGACTAACCCCTCTCTCGCATGGGTCGCTCGAGCGCGCCCAAGCCGGCTCGACGGCGCACCGCCGCGCAAGAGAAGAGCACGACAGTATCTAGGAGTCTCGAGAAGTCTCTCACGAGGAGAGGACCTCGTTCTGTCGCGCCCCGTGCTAAGAAGTGTTCAACCGAAGAGTAGCCACGTGCATCGCCGTTACGTACCGCGTTGCAGGGCCAAACCGTGAAGAAATTGAGGAACCGCAAGGATCAGGACCGACGCCACTACCACCCGAGACGGACACCTGCAGCCTCGTCTCCGAAGAAGGACGTCTATCCACGTATCGGACCATCGCCTGTAAGTAGGCCTTTTATAAGTACTCCGCAGAACCTCCGCGAGTGTGAGATTTTTTTTTCCGTCTAGCTCCCGGTCATCTCGCAAGTAGTTCCGCCGTCGAGGACTTTGAACCCGCGCCCGGTCATCGAGGGCGCAAGTATTTTTTTGTAAGCCGTGCACTCCGGAGTATTTTATTTCGTTACCCTCCTCTCCGAAACCGGTAGGATTAAAGGTTGCAACTGGCATCCCTCGTTGGAGCCAGATCTTGAGTCGTTGGCGTTTCTATCCTTTAAAATTTTTGTTCTGCCTATCGTCGCCGACAACGCTAGAGCGTTGATGAATTTGGTGAATGAAGATATGCTTGCAGCGTATTCACGATTACTTGGAATGGTACACCGAATATTTGGCTTGATGCTTAGCCCCATCGCTACCAACAAAGAAGGATCTGCCTGGTGGGCAATGTCACCGAGGACTCACAACAATCTTCAAGTCATCGCCAACAACACCGACAGCGTGACAGTCATGTCACAATTCAAGGAATGGACTCTATCAGATGCTAACGTCTGCGCGATCGTCTCACGTAATTACGATGGTCAATTTGGTCTCTATCCTCAAATGCATTACATGTCATCTACGATCAATTCAGTATTTTATCTTCGTCATCATTATCATCTTGGGAACTAGATTTAAAACCTTACCTTTAAGCTAAGGCACACTCCTAGCTTGCCAGTAAACCGCGTCATTGTGTTAATCATTACATTTATGTCTGCTATTTCATGTACTTCTTTTTCCCTTCAGGAAAAGGGTCACAATTCAATTTAAAAAAAAATAGTGTAATTTTTTTGACATTCAATAAAAAATGTTTAACGAAGAAAAAAGTCCCTTTTTCAGTTATTTATTAGCAGAAATTTTTTAAAATTGTTAGAAGCAAAATGGTTTGTAACCTTATACGATCAACTCTAGCTTACTTTAACAAGGATCAGTTCTAGACGTAAACTTGCATCTGAACTATTGTTAATTTGCGGTATAATAATTTCATATAGACACTTATTTATAAGAATAAATAATTAACTTTATTTTAACAACAAAACCTACCAGTTTTTAAAGAACATTTTTTGTCAGGAAAAAAAGAGACAATTACAGAACAGTAACAGAAAATTTCTATAAAAATCCTAAAATTTGTTGGCAAATAACAATGGCCACCCAATTTGATACATGCAGCGCATTGTACGTCAACGGGGCCACATTGATATTTCAAAAAAAAAAACGGACCTTTTTGGTTAACCCAATTTGGTTAAGATCTTCTTTGATATCTGAACATATATTTTACATTTTTTTAGAATTACTTTTTGCTTCATTTCCTCCAACTATTTAATATTGAGATTATGTACGGCGAACATAAGTGGCGCACTCGTCGAGGCGCGTGGCACGAATTTCAAACGGTCAATATTTCCGTTAAGGGGTGTGTACCAGACGCTTGCGCCGGATTGGAGGCACCTTCCGCAGAAGCATCCCGTCGAGTAAAGGCCCTTTCAGATAAGTATCTTGTTCCCCCCACGTCCAAGGCACTCTCTATGACCCATTTAGCTCAACATTCCATCAACGTTGAATATAACCTCCCTGTCAGACAGAAATCGCGTAACCTTTCCCCATTCATGTTAAAAATTGCCCAAGATGATGTAGATCAAATTATTAAAGAGGATGTAATTGAGAAATCGAATAGTCCCGGGGTGAGTAACCCTGTAATTGTCCCCAAATCAAACGGGAAACATAGATTTTGTATCGAATATCGCGACGTGAATAAAGTAACCCGAAAAGACGCATACCCTATCCCTAATATGGATCGAATTTTAGCCCGGCTGAGGCGTACGAAGTTTGTATCCAAGCTCGACCTCAGCCAGGCCTATTTCCAGATACCCGTTGAGCCGGCCAGCAGGCCAATTACCGCCTTTGCTGTGTCGGGACGCGGACTATTCCAATTTAAAAGAATGCCCTTCGGTTTGACTAATGCCCCCGCCATGTTTCAGAGACTTATGGACCAACTAATAGACCCTGCATGGGAACCCCAAGTATTTGTGTATTTAGACGATGTCATCATTGCAACTTCCATCGAATTGGAGCATTTATAATACCTAGATGTATTTTTGCGAACCCTTGTCCACGTTAGTTTAGATATAAATAGAGAAAAGAGTGAATTTTTCGGCCCCGAAGTGAAAGACCTCTGCTACGTGATAACTTAAACAATTGCGTAGATTTTTAGGCATGGTCGGTAGGTACGCTCGATTCCTCTCCTACCTTTCTCGTGATCGTGCTCCCCTTACCAGGCTGTTAACGAAGGATGCAAAATAGATCTGGGGCCCTGAGCAGCAGCAAGCCTTCGAACTACTTCGCGACTGCCACGTTAGTACCCCCACCCTCGTCGCCCTGATTTCGACGTACCATTTACTGTACAGACGGATGCCAGCGATTTCGCGGTGAGAGCCATACTCACCTAGGAAATCAGTGGAGTGGAACATCCGGTTGTGTTCGCGAGTAGGTTGCTTACACAGGCCGAGCGTAAGTACTCCGTAACCTAGAAGGAGTTCTTAGCCGTCCTGTGGGCTATAAAGAAATTCCGCCCATATATCGAGGGTACTCACGTTATAGTCATGACCGACCATGCCAGTTTAACATGGCTTCCAAATCTGAAAGATCCCACTGGTCGTTCAGCCCGCTGGGCTCTGGTCATGCTGTCCATAAATATGACCATTCAGCACAGGGAAGGGCTATACCACGTGGTTCCCGACGTCCTCTCGCGGATGCAGGATAACTGGAAACCACAGTTGATCCCTGTTACACCGACAAAATAAATAATGTTCGCGAATTTCCTTTTAAGTACCTCCGTTGGAAAATAGTAGATGATAAATTATATTATTACCGTCCCCACTCAGTTATTGAACCCGCGCTATCCGATTTAGATGCCTGGAAGTTAGTTTTACCCCATGAATCCCATCCCCGTGCCCTTTTTGAATCCCATGATTGTCCCCAAGCCGGTCACCTTGGAATTGACAAAACCTACCATCGCATAACCCAACGATTTTTATGGCCCGTAATATTTCAAGATGTAGCCCAATACGTAACCAAATGCCTCGTCTGTCAAAAATGCAAAGCGTCCCAGGCCTCCCCTACCGGTATAATGAGAGAACGTACGTATGAAGTACCGTGGACTACCGTCGCTGCAGATGTTATGGGTCCTTTTCCCTCAAGTAGGAAACGCAACCAATATGTAGTGGTGTTCCAGGACGTGTTCACCAAATTTGTGGAAGCACGGGCACTAAGAGCCGCTAACGGACTCACCATAATGGAAGCATTTCAAACACTGGTGATGCAGCGATGGGGGTGTCCAAAGTATTTTCTTGACGATAACGGTACGAAATTTGTCAACACCTTTTCCAATTAGGCACTATCCGTACTCCCACTCTGCCCTACCACCCCTAAGCCAACCCGGTCGAACGTATCAATAGAACCCTTAAAACTATGGTCACCTCCTTTGTGTCCACCGATCATCGTGATTGGGATGTTCACCTTTCTGAGTTTTGCTTTGCCATGAACACTTCGATACAATCCGCCACCCAAATGACGCCCGCCTTTTTGAATTTTGGCAGAAACACCCGTTCCGAGCGTACTATTTTAAAAAATAACCCGTTCCCCTGCACCCTGGAGATCCCGAAGATATATATATGTAAAACGGAGATCACCACGCGGTCATTCCCGAGAAGTCTACAAGACGCGGTCTGCACGTGGTTTTTATCTCGTGCTTTACGACGATTGAGCTTTATCTCATTAGTATTTTTTAATTATTTTGAAATCAGACAATAATATATATTGACAAAATAGAAGTGCAGTGCGCGTTAAGTAAAATCTGCCGACAAGGACAGAAATTTATGCAAACTTGTGATTGAGATTTGTATAATTTATAGCGGCACTGCCTGGCAGTCAAGTTTATGAACTGAATATTTTTAAAACTTTAGCACTTTATTTTAAAACTTAATTCATAAATATTTATTATAACCGGACGTTACACCGGCGGACCTGTTACGTTCACCGTCGTGGAAGTGCGGCCATTTAGAACAGTTCGTGCGTTTTCGTGACGGAACGGTCCCAAACCAGCTCGAGCGCCGCCGATCGGGGCACTCGGTGGACTCCGGAGTCGAGTGGAGAGGACGGTCGAGTCCAGGCACTCAACGGAAACGGAGCGCGCGAAACGACGCGAGTAACAATTTACGAGTGAGAAAACGTCGTCCGAACGAACGATTGTCGCGAGAGGACGTCGTCCACCCGAGCCCGGCATCTTTCCGGAGGACCCGTACCGGGGAGCGTCTTCCGAGCGAGCCCGGATTATCTGAAGGTCAGGAGGAGCGGCAGCGAGGCCGCAACCGAACGAGCGAAAGAAGGCACAGGACCAGCCAACCGCGACAAAATGTAAATCGGTCCTGAGCCAAACACCATTGCATGTACTTTGTGTCGGGCCTTGAGCCCCCTATATACTTTTTCTAATTTAAGAAATATAAGAATTGTTTTGTGAGATAAATTTGTGTCCCGCGTGTACTTTGCCTCCCTTAAAAATTCCGTAGCTGTGCGAGGCGGAGTGCGGGAACCGCCATTTAAGTTCTCTGGGTCCATCTCTTGCTCCCCGGGCACATAGAGCCAGCCGAGTAAGGCCGCTTATCTAGCGCCCCCCCCCCCCCCCCGCCCCGGGAAACGCCAAAGTCCGACTTTGGACGCTACTTATGAATATGCTCAACGACGATGGTATAGAGTCCGTTGACGAAGAATCCGACTTGTCGGAAATAATTAGTCGATTTATTTTAACCCGTTTCCGCCATAAATGCCGTAAATTCCACTGCGTTTTAGTCGTCATATTCCTTATAGAAAAGAACGACGAATAATTCTGAACACGTCTATTCTACAGTTTTCGACCCTGCTCTTTTCGAATCCGAAGTCCGTTTTTAGCTACGAGTAGCCATTCTTTAAATATGGCGACAAAAAGTATAAAAAATCGAGAAAATTTCCATTTTTCGATCAGTTTTTCATATTATTAACTAGGTTCGCGTTGACTGATCGCTCCGATGACCTGGATCTGGTGGCATAATGAGTTTGACTAAAAGTCTGCATAAAAAAAATGTTAAAAAATGTTCACCGATCCTGAGATAATGCGACGAATTAAAAATTTTCAGAATACGCGAATTTATATCTGAAAATTTAGAGACTTACAACGAATCGAATAACATAGCAAATATTAGCCAAAATTGAAAGTTACATTTCAAAAATTCAAAATGGCGAATCCAATACAGTGGGCGTTGATATCAATTGAAATCACCTTAAACTTGGCACTGTCTCACCTTTTTTTGATCGCTATTTACAAGCGCTATTTACAAGGCTTGAGAATTCAAATTGATTGTGGTTAGTTCAATTTGACGATAATGTTGCTTGTATAAATACTACACAATGCTAAATAAATCTCACTGGATGCATATAAACAGTGAAATAGTCTTTTTAATTCTTAATTTCTGTCGTTTATTTTATGTCAAAAGTGGGTTATTTTTAAAATTCTATTTTTGTGTCATTAAAATTATTTTCTTATTTCTTATATTCACCTTTGAAATAGAGTAAACAGAAGCACAAAAAGGAAAAGGAGTACACTGTTAGAAAAACGTTAATGAAATTTAACCAGCCTGAAGTTGGCGGCCGGAGTTAGCGGCCGAAGTCGCGGAATGGATTATCTGCGAAAATAAGCGAGGGGGAGTTTCCAATTTTATTTTGGGATTCAATTCACAAACGATTCCAGAGGTTGACGCGGCCATTTTGAAATTCCAAAATACGAAGTACCAATTATCAAGTAAATTCGCAATACTCGTTAAAGGAAATTAACAGTCGATCCCAATTTTTTTGTGTGGCTTCTTGGGACATCTAGAAAAGATGAAAAAAGTTTTCGGAGCGCGACGCGACCATTTTGAAATTCTAAATTCCGTCATACCACTAATTTTCAACTACATTCTTAATTCCTGTCACAGGAAATCGTTGATCGTCTTCAATTTTCTTGTGGTGACTTCTTGGTATCCCCCAGAGAAAATAAAATAGTTTCTAGAGTGCGACGCGGCCATTTTGAAATACTAAAACACATCATACCTCCAATTTCTTACTAAATTCATAATTCCTGTTACAATCGATTCAATTTTCTTCTGGTGACTTCTTATCCCCAGAGAGAATAAAATTGTTTCCAGGGTGCGACGCGCAAATTAGTAGTTTAAATAATTATTTCTCTTAAATCGTTCACTATCATTGCTAACTTTGTTAACTGTCACAGCAAAAAATCGAAGAACGTGAGTGCTGACTATTCTTATTTGCTAGAGCTATCATTTCTTAGCAGCCTTTGCGAACTTTTCAAAATCACTTTGGTAACGAACAAGTAGTTCGCGGTTCCATCGTAAACGACAACAAACATTTATCTTCTCACAAAAATTGTCCCACTCTATGCAGCCGCTTGCTTATCTTTCGAACGTTTCATGTTCTATAAAAGGTTATGACGACAGTTTTGTAATTTGAACTTTTTTACAACGGTAATTTAATTTATATATTTCCTAAATCTGCTATGAAGATATATTATTATATCCGGTAAAAATCCAGACATTAGGGATTTATAGCCGAGTCATTTTTTCCCGGGTAAGTAGGTGTTTATGAAGGGATAAAAAGTTAAATGCATGAAATATATGCTCAAATGTATTGTCGTACAGTAAGTGTATCCAGTAAGTAGACTTAGAGTGGATGCACTTGTTTTGGAATTAGAGAGAGATTGTAAATCTAGACAAATTGGCAAGTGGGGCAGTATTTGTCAGCGCACATCGAGAAATGCAAAAAAAAATGTTTTTGCGGCACATTTCCGATGTCCGTTTGGGAATACTTTCATCTTTTTTGACAGAAACATTATAACTTAAATATGCTCCAAGTCTATGCCTCAATTTCCGAATCAACTCGAAAAAATTCCCACTAGCGTAGAAATGTGCTACAAACAGTGTCTGAATAGAATTATTTAAACAAACTTTGCTCCCTCTCGATTCTATGATGACACTGTTTGTAACACATTTCTACGCTAGTGAGAATTTTTTCGAATCGATTCGGAAATTAAGGCTTATACTTAGAGCTCATTGAATTTATAATTTGCAATAAACAATCTTTATTGTTTAAACAAACGTTTGCTCACTTTCGATTCTATGATGACGCTGTTTGTAGCACATTTCTACGCTAGTGGAAATTTTTTCGAGTCGATTCGGAAATTGAGGCATATACTTAGAGCACATTAAGTTCTAATTTGCAATAAACAATTTTTATTACTTAAACAAATTGTTGCTCCCTCAAGATAAGATACCGATTTTATTTCTGTCATCATTCTACGCTAGTGTGAATTTTTTCAAGTTTTTCAAGATTTGAAAATTAAGGTATACGTTAAATTTATTTTTTCTATTCTATTCGTTATAAATAATTTTTATTGTTTATGAAATTTGTGATTTGCCTAATGGTAAGAATTGCAAAACATGCCTGTTATCGTTTTACTATATTGTGATTTTTTTGGGGGGCGTTTGTGTGTAAACAATCAATTATTTTTGATGAAATACTTTTGTGCATATCCCGGGACCCCCGAGTGCGCCCGCCGGATATTCGCCCCTGGCGCGCGGAGTTTTGGAGGGTAGATTAGGAGGCTAGCTTCAGCGACACCCTATTGTACCCGCTGTACGAAGTGGCATAAATGTAATCCTGTGGGTGGGAGAAATCAAATATTTATTCAATGCGAAGCTACTTGCACTCATTCCACTTTGCTTATGTTTGCAGCAAATTCGCCTATTACCACTCCCCATACAACAGTTCAATGATGTGCGCGTAGACGTGCACCTGTATATCATGGGAATAATGAGAGACATAGACGACACATTCGAGAATCCAATCGTTTAAAACTGGGCAAAGAACTGAAACATTGCTATCCCAGTAAAATGAACATTTTGCAATTGGGGGCCGCCGACGTAGAAAATAAACTTCAGTGCGGAAATCTCGAAGAAACTTTTGACTTAACAATATTACAAAAAACACGTAGCGATTATAATAAAAAGGATGATTTAGACACAGATTTTCATAAATTTATAAACAAGCTCACAGAAGAGTTTGACCGCACGTGGACAGGTAAGCATATAAATGGCTTTATTCAAACACACTGTGAGAAACCGTTTCATATTTCGTTTTTTACCGAAGCAACTAAGGATATTAATTTCATTGAAATCAAACGGTTACATATTTCTGAACCTAGATTCAACAGGCACTATAATTGTCAAACAGCCTGGTTGTTCCGAAGCAACATACATTTATACGATCATATTGCAAGGGAACGAAGAATATGATCCTTTCCCTGCTGCTGAGTTAATTTCAGCAGTGCACAGTGTTCCCCCTCGACATACTTCCTATTAAATTTTAACTATGCCCTTTAAAAATTATGCGTTCAGAAACCGCTCGTTGATAAAATAGAGACAGACTTCAGCCTCGCCCTCTTCCATTCAGCGTCACTATAGCATTTAACAAAATCTCACTTTTGCAGTATTTAAAAATAAGATACGAAGTTCATTCTTCGAAAGCATCTCGAAGAGGTATATCAAGCTGGCGCATCCACATCGCCAAAATTAAATTAAAAACCTGGCATCATTTAAAGCTAATTTAATGCTAATTTAATGCTCCTATGCCGAATTTAATGCTCTTCGTTAAAGCGGAAAAATCTGTGGATGCGCGCGCTTGACGTCAAGCTGGCGCGTCCACAGCGTAAAACCAGTGACCGAGGACCTATACGAAAATTCTGTTAGGGCCATAATTTAAAGCTAATTTAATGCTCTCAAAATATCCTACTCCGAATTTTCCACGACCAGTGTAACCCGTGCTATGCGCATTCGCGAGTTTTTGACCAAGAGGGAATGGCTCGTACAAACGTCGTAAGCGATTTATTTTGAAGACATAATTTAGGGCTCATTTAATGCTAATTTAATGCCCAAATACCGAATTTATAAATGTTCGCTAATAAGAAAAAAAAAAACGAATGGATGCGCTAGCTTGACTTCAAGCTTGACGTCAATTTTCCATGACCAGTATAATCCGTGCTACACGCATGCGCGTGTATGCGACTCAGAAGAAAGAGGTCCGTAGAAACGATTATTAAAAACTCTCATCGAACCAAGATTTTATTTTATACACCTTTCAAATTTTTGTGTTAATTCCATTGGTTAAAAACCTGTCGAAACTATAAAAATTGCCGCATCCTACGTATATCTATGTTTATGAACAGAAAATACAGGGTAGGGTTATGTATACAACGTCAAACCTCAGCTAACGCAATAGAGTATTCGTTAATGAAAAGTTAACAAAATATTAACGAACGTTTACAGATATTAACATTTCGATAACTATTTGTCATGTTGTGTTTGTTGGGGTACCCCTTCAATCGCGATCGACAGCCAGCTCTGAGTTGCATATAATTTTAGACCACGTCACTTCGAAGTGCCGAAGACGCTTGCTTAGAAGTCCTAAAGATCCCGTGGTTCTATTATAATTTATTTTTTGAACATTGAATTACTTGTAAATAATTACTTAAAAAGTAATAAAAACCGATAAAACCAGGTATTTACGTTGCAAAATATAAATTAAAAGTGTCGGAATTGATTTTTTGAAATTCGGCTGCCGTACAAGTAATTCTAACCACTATAAAACATCGCCTTATTATCACGGAATTGAGAATTGACGGAGGTATTTTCAGAAGTAGATGATTTTTACTTATTTCCGAAAATGTTGTGTTAGGTGTCAATTATTTTCTTTAATATTTTTTGGAAGATCATGTAAAGCGAAGAAAATTATTTGTACGGAAGTCGAATTTTGGAAAATCGTGTTAGTAATTTTTAATTTTCATTTTATACTGAAAATACCCACTTTATCTTCTGATGACTTCTGAGGCTTCTTAGGCCGATACTTGTGCGTGCGTGAGGCTGGTTTGTACTAAATGCACTTCGATGCGCGCTACCCTAGCGGTGCACTTTGACAAGACCCTGAACTAACAAAATTACTCATACTATACACCCTCTATATACTTTACATACGCACAGTACATGTCAGGTACATACACATTTAACGTAAGCACGAATTTAAATATACAGGGTGAGTCTGATAGAAGTGAACATAGGGAAACCCATGTTAAGGCTACGCGCTTCGTGATTGGTCGATTCCGGTGGAACGTTGCTTGCTCGCTGATTGGCTGTGTTAGAGCCACAAGAATGTAAACAAAATACTGTCTGTATGTATCAAATATCTTGTGTGACATAACGGACATAACCACGTTTTGGGCTTATGTAAAATGTGTCAAATCCATGAAATGTGTAACACAAACTCAAATTCAAGACTCAGCGATGATGATCTGAGCGGTTGTATCTGCAATAACACGACACAAAGTACCAGATTCTTTACTGTAAATTGAAACGATTTTATTAAAACGAAAAACTTATCTGATAGCATTTTTGGAGTAGAATATCTCTGCATCATTGATGAATAGCACATTTTAGGCTTGCCAATTGATTTGTTGAAAACCCTTCAACTTATCGGCTGCATCCGGTTCTAACAAAAGTAGAAGATTCACGAACTGAGTCTTGAATTTGAGTTTGTGTTACACATTTCATGGATTTGACACATTTTACATAAGCCCAAAACGTGGTTACGTCCGTTATGTCACACAAGATATTTGATACATAGAGACAGTATTTTGTTTACATTCTTGTGGCTCTAACACAGCCAATCAGCGAGCAAGCAACGTTCCACCGGAATCGACCAATCACGAGGCGCGTAGCCTTAACATGGGTTTCCCTATGTTCACTTCTATCAGACTCACCCTGTATACAAACACAGTACTGCGGAGTAGAGTCTTTTGTGAATGTCGAATATTTTGGTGATTTCATCATGAGAAGAAGGGGAAGAAAGGCGAATGTTCCAGAAGAAAACATTGTGAGGGCGATTTTGAAAAAAAAAAGATGATTTTTTTAAACCAAACGGAAAACTGAAAAGTCAAACCGACCACTTGTGGGAGGAATTGTCCACGGAACTCGATAAAAAATTGCATGCAAGTACACTTTATATGAAAATGTGCATGCCGGACTTCCTGGTAAAAATAAACAATGGATATATTCCCGAAAGAAATATTGAGAATTCCATAAATGTATCGACGAATACTAGTATGCACGACGATTCAAGAAGCGACGAGTAGGCGGAATTCTCTATTTTTTACCAGAAAACAGACTTCGAGGACATGATGATAAAAAAAGAATTCCGACGTAAGGAAACAACACGAAACGAAGAATATTCGCGGGTGTGTTTGCGTCTGGAGCCTGGAAAATGGGAAGAGTGAAATCTGGAAATCCACAACACTGAAATGTGGTTTCCATTTTTATCGCCATGCTATTTCCTCGGACGGTTCGGGTGGAAACATTGAAGGTACGTAACTTTCATTAATTTATGTGTTATACTATTATTTAAATGCTATCATCGTTTAATTACAACATACATTTATAGTAATCCTGTTGAAACTGGCAAACGATTTTGGGAAATTGTTTAAAAATGCTTAGCGGTATTATTACATGACGTGGCATATTTATGCTTACAGAAATAAATAGTAATAATAACTGAATAAAAATAAATTTCGTATTGTAGAAAAAAATCTGAAACGTGCGCGGAATTCTTAAAAATTATTTTAACAATGCTCTTGTACGTCATTTCGTGGAATTTCACATTTCCTCTTGATTCTCGTGAACCGCAAATTTTTTAAATCGCGCATTTCAAATTATTCTTCTTAAAAATTCTTGTATAAATATTTAAATAAATCTTCTACGAGGTGCATGTCATTTTTTTTCTGAACGGAATTTTATTCAGAAGGCTTTGAAGTATATGTGAGTTTTTCAAATGAAAATTCGACCATGAACACTGCTTTTTATTGAATAATTAAAAATAAATACCGTTTAAACAATGTAAAAAAAACACTAAATTTATACGAAAAAATTTAAGGTGAAACTTTATATTATAACAAATAGTATGCAATTCGGATTATGAAAATCAACCTACCTACAACTTTCAAAATATGAATATTCTAATTAAAATGTTCATAAAAATTCAATTGCTAATAGAAAAAAATATAATTTTTTTTTTCAATATCTCTTGGGAAATTACTAGTTGACACCAAACTCTACAAGAAAAGCTTATTTCCGATAAAAAATGAGCAAGATTTTTAGGCGCCCGTTTCAGAAATTCTTATTCACATGTAACTTGTTTTCTTTTTAACACTTGCAAATATTGAACGTAACGAAACAAACCCGTTACAAGACGTTTTCAGGTGTTTCCAGCATGGGCGGCCAGCTTTACGGTAAAGTTAGCAGACCTATTCTTCTACTTCGTTTCAATAAAGAACGCTACATTAGGGTACTTGTCCTAAAATTAGCCCTAAATGAGCCCTAAATGAAGTAATAAATATTATTGCCATTTGAGAACTTGAAACGAACTGAAAGTCACCAAAGTTTACATATGTTAGTATGATTTAAAACGCGCGTCCGCGCGTTTTTTTATTTTGTAATAGCGAAGAGCTGCTGTAAATTGGGTATTTGGTTATTAAATTATCATTAAATGAGCCCCAAATTATGCCTGCGAAATAAATCGCTTACGACATTTCTACGAGCCACTTCCCTCTTGGTCAAAAACTCGCGCATGCGCATAGCACGGGTTATATTGGTCGTGGAAAATTCAGACTAGAGTATTTTGAGATCATTAAAGTAGCTTTAAAATATAGCCCTAAGAGAAATTTCGTACAGCGCCTCAGTCACTGGTTTTACGCTGTGGACGCACTGATCTACATAATATGGATAGGCTATACAATGCATTCTGTATGGCTAGATTGTGATGCATGGTAGGATAATAGGACGTCTGAATGGGGATAACTTTCGTGCCCCGTGATCTCTCCCACCTTGCATCTATTGGCGAACGTAGCCTCAATCGAACGGAAGGAGTGGTGTCCCGCTAAATTCAAAACGGCATTGCTCGCAATGTAATGAAATTAAACATTTGAAAATTCCCAGTATTGCCATCACTTAATTATATGTATATTTCCTCATAAAATTGTAAAAAACGAAATGAAATAGACAAGACAGTTATTTTATATATCTAATTTGTTCTCGGAACTCGGGAACACAAATCCCATCCCAGATTCCTAGCCTGGCCCTGAACTCGGATATAATCGGAAGCATTCGAGCGGTTTCGGAAAACTATATCCCCTCTACTCTGTCCTATTTTCCAACCATCCCCTTCATCGTTTTACTTCAAACTGCATCACTTTTTGGCCTTCTATAGCCTATCCATATTATATAGATCAGTGTGTGGACGCGCCAGCTTAACGTCAAGCTGGCGCATCCACAGATTTTTCCGTTTTAACGAAAAGCATTAAATTTGGCATAGGAGCATTAAATTAGCATTAAATTAGCTTTAAATGATGCCAGGATTTAAATTTCATTTTTGCGATGTTTATGCGCCAGCTTGATATACCTCGAATTTCGGTTGCTAAAAAACGGGCACTTTTTAGGGTCTTTTTGGGCTCACTCTTTATTCTATAAAGATTTTTATATAATACACGGAGTAAATGAGATATTAAAATATATAAGGAATAAAATACAGATATTACCCGTTCATATATACAGATGTTAAAAAAGAATTATCATATCTGAAGATTTTAAAATCCAATTATACATTCGCCTTTTCCTATTTGATAACCAAGGTCCACTCGCCTTTACGACGATAGGGCATTTTAAAACATGAAGTTTTTCTTGATGGATATTAATCTGCGAAAACTTGTTAGAGGCGTTAGACAGATATATCGCAGATCTGCCACAAAGTAAAAATTCTTATATATCAAAGTATTGCTTAAACGTCAATTAAAATACTCAAATACTCTGATTATAACTGTAATTCTATTATGCATGTAACAGTTAATGTAAATACAATTGCCTATTTCAGCTCAATCAATTTCATGTTCCTTATGTCAAACAATCGTGAAAGGAATGGAATCCAAATAAATTTTCACGACAGTGATGAATCATATTTGTGCGAAAATTGCAAGGACAGCAAAACTGCACAGTTTGCAGAAGCGAGTAGTGTTCAGGAAAATTGGGGTGGTTTAATTAAAACAAAGACAAAGACTGCCTTGTATTCAGGAGACAGTGAGGACCGCGTAAAGGTTCGTCTATTATATTTCCATAACAATGCAACCATTCCAATTTTGGAGAACGGAAACGGCTATCCGATTCGGCTGGAAGCAATTGGTAGTGCGGTCATGGTACCAGACCTGGGGCGATGGGTTGTCTAGGATTGGCCCCCCATTGTGTGCTTTGCATTTCCTGCGTCTTGTGTCGTTCAGTTATCACTGATTAGCTCTCACTGCGAAAAGTGCGTAATTTCATTCATTTGAAGCAAATACACGTAATCCTTACCTTTGTTGGTACCGCTCTAACGTGGTGACGCGGATTTCCGCACTATGGACGCGAGTCCTGCGAAGATAGCACGTGTGCTAGGTGGCGGAGCGCCCCCGGGCCCTCCGTCAATAGAAGTTGCAGCCGTAGGCACCAATACCCCGATCACCTCTGCCCCTGCGGCCAGATCTGATCAGGGTACTAGTACCTCGTCGAGAGGAAGAGGAAGAGGCGGAGCGCCGGGTCGCGAATCTGTACCTACAGAATACATGCGCTTTCGATAACTTGCTTCAAATTTGTTTAGTCGCCGCATCGAAATGCGAGATTGCAAAAGAACAGGCAAGTACTGATATCATAAGCTAATTCCAATCCTAGATGGTAATATGTCATATTTTATTAACATCTTTCAATGTACAAAATATTCAAATTTACGGATTCAGTACACGTATAGTGTAAATTTTTCAAACATAGGTCAGTGTCAATAATACTTAAACTTGATTTTTACGGCTACGATATGGCAATAACTCTTAATACGTCAATTATAGTATTAATAATGATCGTGGTCCGGAATGGATAACCATATTTTTGCGATTCATTTTTGCGATGTTTATGCGACAGCTTGATATACCACGAATTTCGGTTGCTAAAAAACGGGCACTTTTTAGGGTCTTTTTGGGCTCACTCTTTATTCTATAAAGATTTTTATATAATACACGGAGTAAATGAGATATTAAAATATATAAGGAATAAAATACAGATATTACCCGTTCATATATACAGATGTTAAAAAAGAATTATCATATCTGAAGATTTTAAAATCCAATTATACATTCGCCTTTTCCTATTTGATAACCAAGGTCCACTCGCCTTTACGACGATAGGGCATTTTAAAACATGAAGTTTTTCTTGATGGATATTAATCTGCGAAAACTTGTTAGAGGCGTTAGACAGATATATCGCAGATCTGCCACAAAGTAAAAATTCTTATATATCAAAGTATTGCTTAAACGTCAATTAAAATACTCAAATACTCTGATTATAACTGTAATTCTATTATGCATGTAACAGTTAATGTAAATACAATTGCCTATTTCAGCTCAATCAATTTCATGTTCCTTATGTCAAACAATCGTGAAAGGAATGGAATCCAAATAAATTTTCACGACAGTGATGAATCATATTTGTGCGAAAATTGCAAGGACAGCAAAACTGCACAGTTTGCAGAAGCGAGTAGTGTTCAGGAAAATTGGGGTGGTTTAATTAAAACAAAGACAAAGACTGCCTTGTATTCAGGAGACAGTGAGGACCGCGTAAAGGTTCGTCTATTATATTTCCATAACAATGCAACCATTCCAATTTTGGAGAACGGAAACGGCTATCCGATTCGGCTGGAAGCAATTGGTAGTGCGGTCATGGTACCAGACCTGGGGCGATGGGTTGTCTAGGATTGGCCCCCCATTGTGTGCTTTGCATTTCCTGCGTCTTGTGTCGTTCAGTTATTACTGATTAGCTCTCACTGCGAAAAGTGCGTAATTTCATTCATTTGAAGCAAATACACGTAATCCTTACCTTTGTTGGTACCGCTCTAACGTGGTGACGCGGATTTCCGCACTATGGACGCGAGTCCTGCGAAGATAGCACGTGTGCTAGGTGGCGGAGCGCCCCCGGGCCCTCCGTCAATAGAAGTTGCAGCCGTAGGCACCAATACCCCGATCACCTCTGCCCCTGCGGCTAGATCTGATCAGGGTACTAGTACCTCGTCGAGAGGAAGAGGAAGAGGCGGAGCGCCGGGTCGCGAATCTGTACCTACAGAATACATGCGCTTTCGGTAACTTGCTTCAAATTTGTTTAGTCGCCGCATCGAAATGCGAGATTGCAAAAGAACAGGCAAGTACTGATATCATAAGCTAATTCCAATCCTAGATGGTAATATGTCATATTTTATTAACATCTTTCAATGTACAAAATATTCCAATTTACGGATTCAGTACACGTATAGTGTAAATTTTTCAAACATAGGTCAGTGTCAATAATACTTAAACTTGATTTTTACGGCTACGATATGGCAATAACTCTTAATACGTCAATTATAGTATTAATAATGATCGTGGTTCGGAATGGATAACCATATTGTTCCAACAAATCTACATAGATTAACAATATTGCGATAACAATTTTCAATTGACAAATTATGCAATAATTTTTTCTTTATTTGTACTTCATTTCAGCTGACCAACCTGACAAGCAATTGATTTTTTCAATTAATAACTAGTGTTGGCGTGGTGCCTCGCTCGCTCAGAAATTTCGACCCAGTAGAAAGTCGGGTATTCCTTAATACTCGTTCATTTACTAACAGCTTTCAATTATATTATAAATTATATCGATATTTCGGGGTCCAATTATATTTAGGTCCAAGTGGCTTCGATAGATATATTACAACAACATAGTGTTTATTATATGTATGAAAATTGAAAATGATTTACAACTATTGTTACGAACGAAGGACGTCCGCAACAGGTCCTTGATGGGTCAGGTCAGGTTCTGACACCAGCCCTGTCGGATGTGGGTCGAGGATATTTTGGGAAAGGTGATATAGTGATATAGTACGATCACCAGTTTAGATGGTGAAGGGCCGTTTATTAACCCCACCTAAAATATTCCTTTCGCGTGCGGACCAACACCCGTACAAGGCAACGGCGCGCTATATCGAACGCACGGGGCGCGCACTTAGATTTCCCGTCGTTCCTGACTCGCGACAGATTTCGAGCCCGTACTCTTCGATCTCGGTAGACCGTGCGTTAAGTTTCTATGTTGAGTTAAGACTGTCCTTCCTTGAGATCCGCCTCGACGAAGTCGACGGATCGTTCAGACGTTCCCGTATACGTTTGCAGTTTTCGCCACTGGGAACCTGCTGAGCTTTTAGTTTTGCTTCCGCACAGGCCTTTGATGCCATGTAAATTGTCGAAGCCTGCAGGTTCCCAGCCGAAAAGTGTTTACACTTTCCTGGAACGTTCGTGTCGAATTTCACGCAACTTCCACTCGGATTGAGCACCTGGTCTCACAGTTGAAACGCGAGACTGGATGCACGGTGTTTCGTAACGCTAGACAGCCTATATTATTTCTTACATCTTAATTTGTTATGATACTTATCAGCTGGCTAGTCTATAATATATGTTACAATATTAACTAGTTATAGTTATATCTATATTATTTTTTAATCTTAATCGATCACGCGATCGGTTACGACCCGCTGGTCGTAACACCTACCCCCCCCCCCCCCCCCCACACAAAAAATCGGCGTTCCACCGCCGCGCAACTCACGGGGTGCAGAGAGCGATCGCGTTATACATATAATATGTTTACATGAATAGCAGTGTGTTTCCGAGGGTGTTGGTTTCCGCCAGCAACTTTTACATTTTTATACTTAACTTTTATAACTTAATGTACATAGGGTACGCTAGTCATTTATTTTCTATTGTCTCTATTAAGTGCATAATTGTAAGTTAGTGCCCTGGAGAGTTTTCGCTTGCACTTTTGGCCTGTCACTACGCTTGCCGCCCGATTCATTCGATTCAGACGAGAATTCTTCCGCGTCGTTATCACAACCGATATCTACGGCACTTGCACTGTGACCGTGATCTTCTTGGATTTGCCAAATGCTGCTTTGATTCTCCCCCGAAAACATCTCTAGATTATAAGGGCACAGATAAGGGTCATAAAGAGGGATGACCCGCTGTATATGGTGGCGTTAAGCTTTTCCGCCATGTCCTTGATTCTACGCAATTCTCTTGCCCAATTGATTAGTTCACTGAATTTGAAGTTATTCTCCAGGGTTGCGGGTGCGGCGCGAGAATCTTTCGATGTGATTTCCTCTCGCCGGATCCTCTCGTTAATCCCGGCGATCTCTACGGCGTCCTCGATAAGTAGCTGCGTGATGTTCAGGTCTGTTGTTCCGTAACTCTCGCGGGTCAGCTCGGAGGTTATTACCGCAGAGGCCGTCAGCGTTGTTCTCCCGGTCTGAGCCTTGCATCCCGGCGAGAGGCGCAGCGTACCTATCCCTTTCAGTGTTAGAGTTACGATCAATTCGTTGTCGCAGATGACTCTCATCGGTTCCTCCCGGGTGGCCGAGTGCATCCAAACATTCGCAGTCCGCGAATTTATCCAAAACGAATTGCCTTGGGCCATTATTCTGATATCGCATTTGCTAAAATCCCGGAAATGGATATCGGTGATCGTTCGCATTTCGCAGTCGGTATGAGCGTCTGCCATGTGTATTGGCATTTCCCCGTGGCATACATATATGTTTCATCGCCTCGCCTGCACTTCTGATATTCTTCTAAGGTTAGGCGTAAATAGCGATCTCGGTTGTTGGTTATACCAGAGTATCGGGTTGTCGGCATTATGAAGGCCGATCGTGACTCATTTCCGATCATCTGCGGCACCAGCATAGGTCGATGTTCGTAAAGTGAGAAATCTTCGTGTGATACCAGAGGAATGCGCAGTACATAAACTAGCGATTCGTTCAGGTAGGCAATCTTCATGTCGGAAACTGCGAGCAGAGCGTCCAGCGATAATTTACTGTACCGTATGGGAAAATTGCATTCCGGTGTGGTGCGGTTGACTATTTCCTGTGTGTGCCTTGTAATGTTTTCCATCGTGATGAACTCTGGATGGATCTGCCCCGATTTTGCAAACAGAATTGCGTTTGTAAGCTGTTCAGCTTCCAGGGCGTACCGTTGTATTTCTGATTCTAACACGACCATCACGTGGGTCAGTTTGTTCGTGGCCCATGCTTGCTCCGCTGTAGACTCAATTATGCCTCGAGTGTCCCACAACTCGTTCAATATTTTATTATGGTGGTCAGTTCTTGGTGAAGCCCACTGAACTCGACCGCGATGACCTTCGTTTGGTCTTCAATCAGGGTGGCTGAGTCCGTGATTGTGTCGTTGGCGGCAGCTAGCTAACGTTGAACCTGGGTAATCTCGTCCTCCTCTGCGGTTCCCAAAAGAATTTTGCTTATTTTTCCCACAGCTCCGAATACGGCGCGTTTCTTACGTCCTTCAACCCCGGACAGTATTTCCAGTGTATTCCCGTTTCTTTTCGTGATGTCCTGCAGTGCCAAACGGGACTCGCGTATCCTGTCGTGCAGAGAGCAGGAATGCATTTCGTTGCAGCGACTCTACAGAATCCGGAGGCTTTCTAAGATTCGGTCCGTTTTTGTAAAGTGTGCTGACAGTGGTACTCTTGATACTAACTGCCATTCCGTATGTGACAATTTCATGGGTCCAATTTTCTCGGAGTAGACCCCTGGGTTATCCTGGACCCAAGAGTACGAGTACCTATGGTTGGAATTCCTGCAACATTTTATGGAACCGTAATATGACGTAGCGTCTTCCTCTTGCCGGGGTCACGACGGATCCGTCGCGCCCCTCCCTTTCCCATCAATCAATTGGCTGAAGACATAACTTGCCAATATATAAACATATATAAACACATACCTCTTGCCAAATACGTGAAATTATTGCAACCGATAATTCAGTAATCGATAAATGATGACGAGAAAAACGGATTTAAGCTAGACGGAAGTACCACGGAAAAGAAGACGAGGCCGTATTAACTCGCACGAATTCAGATCACTGGTCATAGAGGGCGCTGCGATCATTTTTCGGAGAGATACAAGTAAAAGAGGTTTTCAATGTAACGTTCAGAAACGGGTTGACACCCGTTTAAGAATATTGTTTTACACGATTTTAAGTTTTTTAAGTTTTTTAAGAATATTGAATTACACGATTCGGCGACTTCGAAATTTTCATTTTTTCAAACGTTAGTACGTCTAAGATCTGAAAATGTCAAAAATCTCTGCGAAAAATGATCGCAGCGCCCTCTATGACCAGTGATCTGAATTCATCTCGAAAATACAAATGAGCCCCCACTCAAACCATGTTGCCATTTAAGATTTTTGGCCCCCCTCGTGCCCCCCGCCCCCCTTGAGGTTGGGGGGCCGAAACCCCCCCTCAAAAGATAGCTTGTTTGAAAAATCGAATCACGTGTTTCGGCGATTTCTGAAATTTTTATTCTTTCGAAAGTTATTCAACCGTCCCGGGACTTTTCGTACACCCTGTATATATATATATATCGTCGCCGTCTCGATTTTCCCTACGTTTTGCTAGGAACGTCAAGACACGCCGTCTCCATCGGGATCGTTCGTGAGTTCTCGGATTTCCGAAGCAGTGAACGATGAACCAATCGGATTAGCGCTGTATTACAACACTTCTATCCACTGCGATAGGAATTTCGAGATGCAGCGTGCAGAACGCCATCATGCGGCTGACTTCGTATTTTCGAAATGTCGCCTATTGTACTACTGTAACGCGAGCCCTGTGACGCTGGTTCCAAGCCGCGAGTTGCGAAATTTTTTTCCGTGTAATTGTAATTTTAAAAAAATATTTGCTATGTGAGGAAACCCGTCACAGATCGACGCGCTTCCCGAACCCCGCGCCATCTATTGGGCCCGGGCGTAACCCCGCCACGAAGTCCGCCCCTCCCGGAGGAGAAACGGTTCTTTTTACCGGAGCGCGCCTCCACTCGTCCTCCCCCACAGGTCGTGCCGCAGTGCGCCTTGAGAGTTCCCGAGTGACGGGCCTCGGCCACCGCCGCCGACCTCTCTCTCTATCCCTCCCTAGCGCTCTCTCTCAGAATATCGACAGCTAGCCCGGGACGATACGGGGACGCACGAAGCCCTTTTCAGCGCTCCGTGTCGTCCCCTCCCACCACGAAGACCCCGAGGACGGTGCTCGTCATCGCCCCAACGAGTACGTCCCCCAGCTAGGACCCCCGGACGAACCCCTCTCTCGCGCCGATCGCTCGAGCGCGCACGCGCCGGCCCGACGGCGCACCGCTGCAGAAGAGAGGAAGAAGTCAGTCAGTATCTGCACGGAAAAAAGTCCGCGCATATACAGTCAGGGCAGCGCGTGCGCTGGTAATAGGGATCCCGCCTTTCCGTATCAACAATGGTGCACCGACCATGAGAGTACGGCGCTGTGAGCGCCACTGGAAAGAACGAACCCTCTCCATTCAAATACGAGGCTGAGTGAGCATCAGTTTTTTGAGTGCACACGGGCATCAAGATTCTCATTAGGGTTACCAGACGTATTCATTTATAACCGGACGCTCTAACTCTAAAACTATGAGCTTCTATAAGAAAATTATAATAATGAGTTGTTTTGAAAAAGTAATTTATTTGACAATAGGTGTATGAGAATCTATCATCCGGCGTTGCTTAATACATAGTTCATAATCATGTTGAATGCATCGATTGTCCGGATAAGTGACATGTTGGATGAAATAATTTCACACCAATTTTTTTTGACGTTTCGATGACTATGTCCATTATTAGCAGAACTAAATAGTTTATTAATTATGACTAAAAACATTAATTTAACAAAAATAATATTGTATGTAAAAAAAATATAACACACCGCGTAAATACTTAATTAATAAGAAATTATTTCATCCAACATGTCACTGATCCGGACAATCAATACATTCGATATGATTATGAAAATAAAAATAAGTAATTTATTTGATATAAAATTAATTTTCGTTTAATATTTTTGTTTGTGTGAGTTTTATATCTATGAAATGTGACAAATGAAAAGAAAGGAGTTTTACGCAAAAATGCAAACTTTTCCACAAACGTAAAATTAAACATATTCTTGAAAAAATTATGTTTTTTTTTACACGGGTGAGGAATTTTTTTTTTTTAAATTATAATTTATTTATGAAAAATTCTGAAAAAAATTTGGTGTATTCACTTATGAATTCTACGAGTTTTTTGTCCTTTGCAATTTTTGCCAAAAGTTGATAGTTCTTTGGGGGAAAAATCCTAAACTATAATATTGGAAATTCATTTCCTCGAAAACTATCAACTTTTCGAAAAAATTGCTAAGAACAAATAACTCTTACAATTCATCAGAGAATACACTAAATTTTTTTCAGAATTTTTTGTATATAAATTACAATTTTGAAAAAAATGTTGAAAAAAAATTTCTCAAAATATCATCAAAACATTTCGAAAAAATTCCACTATATCGCTTGATGAATTTTAAGAACTTTTCATTCTAGGCATTTTTTTTTTAAAGTTCATAGTTTTTGAGTTAGAGCGTCCAGAAATTTCTCAAAGAAATTTTCATTGTTTACGCCATTTTGAGGTCGTTAGAATGATGTAGAGTATAAAAGTAAAATTTTGTCTTAAAATTCAACTATTTTATGTACCATTATGCAAGGTTTCAACAAAATTCCAATATTCTAATAGCACGAAAAAAATTGATAAGAATAAAAAATTCCCAATTTTTTGGAAATCTTTTTCATATTCGGCGCCATATTGGAATTTCTGATGGCTGAAACTCAATTTTGACCTCGGAATCTTTAACAGCGACCTCGAAAATAGTAGGATACGTACCTCTCAATTGTTTTAAAATTTGATTTTGATACGAAATACTTGTTTGAAAATGAAGTATAAAAATTGTCATTTCAGGCGTTAATGGGTTAAACGGACAATCGATGCATTCAACATGATTATGAAATATGTATTAAGCAACGCCGGATGATAGATTCTCATACACCTATTATCAAATAAATTACTTTTTCAAAACAACTCATTCTTAGCATTTTCTTATAAGTTTTAGAGTTGAGCGTCCGGTTATAAATGAATACGTCTGGTATACGGAAAAACCTTAGGGAGCGCTGCTCACCCAAACGGGGCGGGCAGCCCTCCCGCAGCACTTTTAATTTTTCAAATGATGATTAAAAATATAAGGGCGTAAAGATAAATTTTTTTTTTAATAGATATCAATTTATACTATTATTAAGAAAGTTTATGCGATATTTTTAGATTATCAAATTACTTATATGGTTTATAAAGATCGTTAAAAGCGTAAAAACCGGCACTTTTCCCATTTTAACGCTTCCGTATCAAAAACAGAGCAAAAAAAAATAAAATTGCACTAAAGCTTTTCTGTAGAGCATGAAATTTCCTACAAAAAAGTCACGGGCAGCGATAGTGTAACATTAATAGTTTGGCCAGAAAGAAAACACGAATTTAAACAGAATATTCCAAATATTTTACATTGGGTATCGATCAAACTGCAAGTTGACGTTCCAGTGTTATCTCTGGCTAAACTATTAATATTAGACTAGGGCTGCCACTGACTTTTTTGTAGGAAATTTCACGCTCTACAGAAAAGCTTAGTGCAATTTTACTCTATTTTGCTCTGTTTTTGATACGTAAGCGTTAAAATGGAAAAAGTGCCGATTTTTACGCGTTTAACGATCTTTATAAACCATATAAGTAATTTGATGGTCTAAAAATAGTGCATAAACTTTCTTAATGATTGTATGAATCCATATTTATTCAGAAAAAGATTTATTTTTACGCTCTTATATTTTTAATCATCATTTGAAAAGTTAAAAGTGCCGCGGGAGCGCTACCGCCCGGTTTGGGTGAGCAGCGCTCCCAAAAGTTTTTCATAACCCTAATGAGAATCTTGATGCTCGTGTGCACTCAAAAAACTGATGCTCACTCAGCCTCGTATTTAAATGGAGGGGGTTCGTTCTTTCCAGTGGCGCTCACAGCGCCGTACTCTCATGGTCGGTGCACCATTGTTGATACGGAAAGGCGGGATCCCTATTACCAGCGCACGCGCTGCCCTGACTGTATATGCGCGGACTTTTTTCCGTGTGTGAGGCCATCGAGGAGAACCTTAGTTCGCGCCGCGAGCCAAAGTACCGTGTGCATCAAGGAAAACCAACCAGTGACGTGCAATCGACGGCCCGGCTACCAAAACAGGCGAGATCAGCGCAGCGAATCTGCAGGGCAGCGTCGTGCACGAACACCGAAGAAAAGAGTCCAGGCGGCTACGCAACCAGCCCACCGGCCACCCAGCAACTTTCCCACCTAAGTAGACCTTTTTTCATTAATACCCCATAGACTCCTCGCGAGTGGATAAAGTGTCGTCCCCGGTCATTTCCAAAAGAGGTTCCGCCGTCGCGAGATTGGAGTCCACGCCCCCGTTCCCCCTTTTTTTGTGTGTTAGGACAAATTTAGAGAAATCTGCCTCGTCCTTATAAGGGCGAGGTTACAGCTAAATTAAACATAATTTATAAACATAAAAAAATAAATAATAAATAAAATTTATGTGAGTCTGTATTAATATTTCCTACCGATATATAAAATAAAAATATCTGTTACCCTCCATATCTAGGGAGATACACTAAGGAGATACGCTAGTTTCAACGATCATCCCTTATTTTGGGGTTGATCCGGTGGATGAAATTTTTTCGTAAAATTTATGTGAGTCTCTTGTGATATTTCCTACCGATATATTAAATAAAAATATCTGTTACCCCCCAAATCTGTGGAGATACGGTATTTTCATCGATCATCCCTTATTTTGGGGTTGATCCGGTGGATGTAATTTTGTTGTAAAATTTATGTCAGATTCTTGAATTGTTCTTTACCGACATATATACGCGTTCAAATCGTGGAATATGTGATGTTTTCAGTTGTTTTAATATTTTCAATTTTCGGTTGACTCCACCGGTGGAAACTTCAAACACATGCACTTCATGCTTGAAATGACAGCAGAATATTTTTAAAAATGCAAAAATGCATTAAAGTAGACAAAGATGGAAGAACTTCGGAGCTTGAAATAATAGCAGAATATATCATTACGCGAAAAGCCTTAAATTCTTGATACTATAATCAGAAGTAACACATGATTCTAATAGTTTTTTCCTTTCTCCTGTAAGTCAATTTCGGAGATTCTTTTCTAAATGAAAAAAATTTACTCCCAAGATCACTGGAAGATTACATTTCAAAAATGTTTACTTACTTATCAATAAATTTACAGAAGCTACAAAATGTCTACTTTTTCAACAACTGGATGTCAGAAAACCGATGTCAACACACTAATATCGTCAAGCTGTCCCCAGCTACACTTCAATAATTATTCGCAGTAAAGAGCATTGAAGACAACAAGAGGGACTGTTTCGTATTTAAATTGTTTTATATCATCGACAATCGACTGTAACAATCAAGTATATTATTAGATACTTTCTTTATTAATTATCATACAGGGTCATCGAAAAGTATCGGTGCATATTACATGTTTACTGTGTTTTACTAATTACCGTCTGTATTATTATGATATTATATATACAATATATATACATATAATTCGTCAAAGATATGTTGAAAGTGTCGAAAAGATCTATGACGGATATCTTATAGATATCTATAAGACATCTTTTAGATATATCGAAATAGTTATTTTCGTATCAAGGGCGTAAATGAACTTTGCGCCCGTAGGTGGTCACCGCGCCCGAGGGGCTAGCAAAGACTACCCCTGGGGGGTAGGGGGTCGAAACGTCGAAATTTGATGAAAAACAATAGGGTAATTTTTTTGCCGCGATGACCAAATTCAATACTTTTTCAGACAATAGTCATAAACATTTTAAACCAGTTTTTATGGCATTATCGTATGACGCTGAAGCTAGCAGCAGATTCACAGCAGCGGATTCGAAAAAACTATCGTTTTCAGCCATTAAAATTGCCAAAAACAGATTATTTGTATAAAATTTGTCTAAAAATGTTTAAACGCAAGTAATTTTTAATAAGAAAATATCCATTTCCACAGTTTTCTTGAATCCGCTGCTGCGAATCTGCTGCTAGCTTCAGCATCATCATTATCGTTGACTTTAGGAAGAAAATGCATACAACCTTTTTTGTAGAGAATTTCATGCTCTATCTTTTTTGTTTAAAACATTTTTTAATAAAATTTGTATTTTTCAAAATAAATGCAATAAACTACAAAGAAACTTAATTGGGGCTAATTTTTTTTAGTAATGGCCGGGTGGATCTGCCCTTAAATCTAATCAGATCTAAGTTATGCCAAGACGCGTATTTAAAAAAAAAATTATGTCAATACGCTTATCTGTTCGCGAGTTATCGCGAGATAAAATAACGGGACGTACGGACGTACGGACGTACAAGATCACGGACACAAAAATTTTGTTATCGTTGATTTGGGTTCCTTAGGGTCTGAAACGTCGACATTTGATGAAAAACTATATGGTAATTTTTTTGCCCGAAGTGACCAAATTCAATACTTCGTCCAGACTTAGTCTGGGTCGAAGTAATAAAATAGAATTCTCAGCGCACTTATCATTACTCCCAAAATAACTTATATCGATCATGCAACCCGTACGGGGGCTAGCGAAGAGCGAGCCTTTCTTCATTTATTCATTGATTCATATATTTTTCAAAGACAAAATTAATAATCGGTTAAAAGTGATAAAGATAGCAGTTGCGGTCGGAACGTAAGTTCCGAACGATTTATGGACACTTCATCGTAGCCTATTTCATCGTCCCCCACTTCATAGCCTTCCGTTTCATCGTCTGGACACTTCATCGTCTACGACACTTCATCGTCCGGGACACTTCATCGTCCGGGACATTTCAGCGCGCTCCATACTTTCTTGTGTTATTAGCTTTTCTACGTGCACCAGGTGTTCAGGCTGGCCGATTACGGGGTCTAGGTGGTGCGCTTCGTAGCTTATTATGATATTAGCTATTCTACGTGCACTGGGTATTTAGGATCGACGATTACGTGGTCTAGATAGTGCGCTCCGTAGCTTTTTATGTTATTAGCTCAAATACGTGCACCAGGTGTTCGGGGTCACCGATTAAGGGGTCGAGGTGGTGCGCTTCGTAGCTTTTTATGTTATTAGCTGTTCTACGTGCACTGGGTGTTTAGGGTCGCCGATTACGGGGTCTAGGTAGCGCGCTCCGTAGCTTTTTATGTTATTAGCTCAAATACGAGCACCAGGTGTTCGGGGTCGCCGATTACGGGATCTAGGTAGTGCGCTCCGTAGCTTTTTATGTTATTAGCTCAAATACGTGCACCAGGTGTTCAAGGTCGGCGATTACGGTATCTAGGAATCGCGCTCCGAAGTTTTTCATCTTTTCAACTAAAAAATATGCACCAGGAATTTGGGGTCGACGATCAAGTGGTCTAGGTATTGACTTCGAGTTAACCAACGATGACCTTGAGGTCAAAGTTGAAGGTCATGTCAAGGTCAAATCAATTTTGCTTATTTTTCTTCAAATTTGAACATATTTTGATTTGACCTTGAAATGAACTTCAAATTTTTTCAAATTTGGCCCAAGGTCATGGACAAGGTTACCGTTGTTTATTAGATAAAATTGATTTGACCTTGAAATGGCCTTCAACTTTGACCTCAAGGTCATCGTTGGTTAACACCAAGTGGATAGCTAGACTACATGATCGGCAACCCCAAACACCGGGGGCACGTTTTTTAGTTATAAAAATGAAAATCTACGGAACGCGACACCTAGACCCCGTAATCGACGACCCTAAAAACCTGGTGTTCAGAGTCACCGATTACGGGATCTAGGTAGTGCGCTCCGTAGCTTTTTATGTTATTAGCTCAAATACGTGCACCAGGTGTTCAGGATCACCGATTACGGGGTCTAGGTGATGCGCTCTGTAGCTTTTTATGTTATTAGCTATTCTATATAATTTCCCGGAAAAAATTTCCCCATAGGGAATGGATTCACCGTTGTAAGGTTTGCGAACCCACGTGCGACTCGGAGAGCTTGGATCCACCGTTGTCCCTATGTCCTGGGGGCTCCGCCCCCCAGACCCCCCATTTTATAATAACCTAACCTCCAACCAATAGAGGTGAGTAAACCCACGTGAAAAATGCATCCCTCCGGATATACCGTGAAATGGTTAATTGATTGTATGCACAATTTTTTTTCCAATGGAGGGCAATAAGTAGAGGAGGGTGGCCCAATGCCGACCGTGATGGGAGATATAGAGCAGGGGGTAGTAGGTACAACCCGGTTGGGTTTGGTCGACTTTCCCCTACTTATTGCATTACAAGCTCCCCGAGTCACACGTGGCGTCGCAAACCTTACAACACCCTGAGGGGGTTAGTTAGGTTCAATTAGTACAAGAAGGGGGTCTAGGGGGCAGAGTTTCCCCATGATATAGGGACAAGGGTGGATTCAATCTCTACGAGTCCATATATACCTGCGATTCGCTGGTGCACGTATTTTCGCTAATAACATAAAAAGCTACGGAGCGCACTACCTAGATCCCATAATCGGCGATCCCGAACACCTGGTGATCGTATTTGAGCTAATAACATAAAAAGCTACGTAGCGCACTACCTAGACCCCGTAATCGGCGACTCAGAACACCTGATGCACGTATTTGAGCTAATAACATAAAAAGCTACGGATCGCACTACCTAGACCACGTAATCGGCAACTCTATACGCCCAGTACACGCAGAATAGCTAATAACATAACATTCTACGGATCCCACCACCTAGCCCGTAATCGGCGACCCTGAAGACCTGGTGCACGTAGAATAGCTAATAACATAAGAAACTATGAAGTGTCCCCGATGACGATGAGCCCCGGACGAACAAGTGTCCCGGACGATGAAATGTCCCAGACGATGAAGTGTCCCAGACGATGAAGTGTCCCAGACGATGAAATGTTCCAGACGATGAAGTGTCCAAGACGATGATGTGTCCAAGACGATGATGTGTCTAGACGATGAAGTGTCGTAGATGATGAAGTGTCCAGACGATGAAACGGAAGGCTATGAAGTGGGTTACGATGAAATAGAATACGATTATGTGTACTGGTACCGATCCGAACGTAACAGAGACATGAAACCGACATGTACAACTTATCTGTCAATGAAGCAGTTATTGCAACATTCATTATATTTTTACGGGCTAACCATGCGTCATAGGAAAAATGTTGTAATGACCATTTTTACTGCAAATCATTTATATAATATGAAAAAATGTTTTTCTCTTCGAAAATCGTAAAAAAAAATTTTTATTTAAAATATTGTTATAAACAATACTTCTCCAACTTTTCACGCTGGGCACCCTCGATATTCGGATTCAAGGGGGGTCAAATACGTATAAAACGCTTGGGTTCATCCATGTAACTCAATCGCAAGCGGAAGGAAAGATGCCGCTTATCCTCCCGGCCATAAAGAAAAATCGTATACTTCCCTCGGGAAGTAAAAAAGAATGCTTCAGACTGCCTGTTTCTCACCCTCGGCTTCACCTCGGGTAAAAATTACACGCAGCCTGAGACATTCTTTATTTTACCTCCCCCGTTGAGTAATATACTATTACACGTCTCTGTATTACCAGTTTGGTTGCTTTCTGCATTTTCAGTTTCAATTGTTGTCGAAGGCGGACAATGAGCAAAAGTCTAAAATTTCCCAACAAATATAGTATTCAACAAATACCCCTTCAGCCAACATATATTTGCAAATAATAACTTAACGCGAAATACACATTTTGATTTTACGAGAAAAAAAGAATCAGATCCTTTAATGAATCAATGAACAAAGTGGAAAATTTATAGAAGAATTTATTATCGAGTCATTCATAAAAAATTTGATAATAAATTATTCAAAATAAAAAGCGAGTAACCCCAAGATTACATTTTAACACTCGTACAATGTGCTGCTAAACGTATTACTGATTTTTAACTTAAATAACGAAATTAAAATGTTACACTGCCTTGATTTTAGTAAATTGGAGTTTTTATCTTTCAATGCATGTATCGGGCTTGCTTCTTCGACTTTTGATGCTGTTTATGTATGAGCATAATGCGTCAAAACCGGATTCGTTGTGCCATCGAACGTCGCGCGACCGTATTAAATAAACGCTCCGCATTACCGACGCTTTGATGTTATTTAGTATGTTCTTAACATTCACAAATATGCGAGGTAACTTTGGCGCCTTTATTTGTTTCGTAATTTGACCGCTTGACTTCCTCGGAGGCTAGTTTTTCGAGAAGTTTTTCGGTTGCGAGTTAGTCTGCTACGGTGCTTAGGCGCATGAGGTCTAAATTATCACGGGCTCACCATTAATAGTTGGAAACGTGCGAATCTCGCCGATTAACTGTGATTACGCGTAATCGCATTGCTCGTGCTTGTTATTAAGTGGACTTTTCAAGGAACCACAAATATAACGTTTAACTTTTAGAACATTAGAAGTTTGCCTATTCACTCCAGCCTTTTGCTGCCTTTTTCTGGACCACTCATTCTTCTGCGATCGAACTGCGAGCAAGAGGTTTCGAGCTACAGGTCATCCGCAAACAGATGCAAAATGCAGTTTCATCGATCTGTCGGTCGAACTGGAATTGGTGCTGACCACGGCACGTAATAAATTCCAGAAATCAGATCGATCTCAATGATTAGCTGACATACATATATCTTGTGAGAAAACCGCGATATAAACAAGTAAATCAATGAATGATATGCAGAAAAATTATTTTAAATTCCTTCAATCTAAATAGAGTGGTATATGGGCAAATCCACAGAACTTTTTACTTTCATGTTATTTTAAGATTCACGTAAATAAGCTGTACAGAAATATTTCTAAAACATTACTATTTACTAAAAAGGATATGCTTTTCAAGGTACAGTTATTTGTTTTGCATGATAGTTGATTAAAAAAACAAAGGAAACACGAAAGCTCATAAAATTTGAATAAACTGCTGCGTGCAAATCGTATTTTTTTAAATATTTTGTTCTGTAACCTTTGGAACGTGTATTCTTTTCATTTGAAAATCATGTCGTTGATTAATGGCACTTTATAAAAGCCAAAGAAACTTGCAAAATAAGTGTGCCTATCGCTTAATAAGAATGACATGCGTCCAAAGTCGCGTGCAGAAGATTTATGGAAAATGGAATCTTCGTTAATTTCTAACAATAACTTTTGGAACAAACAATATTATGGCTCCATACTTTGGGAATTTTTAATTGATGATATAATAAGTGACGTATTCCAAGGAATAAGGTGTGCATTTTCTCATCACAATTCTGTGCCTATTACAACCTATAGCCTTCGTGCGTAACTGTTGTTGAAAAATGCCACTTTTGTCAGGCACACGAATCGATTATTGGCGTAATTTATTGTTTTAGGTGTCATAATAATACTCTGAACTTGTTCCAGAAATACAATACGAAGTTCAGGGGTAAAACAAGACATGAAATTATCTCTTTGACACAAACTCCTTTCTTTACACGGGAAAATGCTGAAATTTGTTACGCGCGGGTTTTATTGGTAACTGATCATAAATACGTTGACAAATATTAAAAATTAAAGATGGTAGATACAATATGGCGGACCAAGTTCCTAAAAAGTTGCTTGAACCAGTTGAAACTGTCTATTCGGGGTCGCTCATTGGTCGAGATTCGCTATACCTTTGCTGCAGAAATAATGAAAATGTAACTTTGGGTAACTTTGTTTTTCATCTTCCTTGCTTCATCTTTTCTGGTTAAAAATGAATAAATATGGTACTAATGACAACTTTTATTTATTTTACGTGTAGATATCGGCAAAGAAATTACGTTATACCTATTTAAAATTTTGTTTCAGGATTGCCAGGATTGTAATGCCTTAAATCGACTTAAATAAATGTTTGCTGCTAAAATTTGTATATTATGAACCTAAAAGAAAAAAGAAAGAAAACCCCCGAATACCGAATTTGAGCTTGTGTGAGTAACTTCTTACAAGTTCGGTCTTCCATATTGAATTCTGAATATCTGTTGACGGATTCGTGACCAGTAACTTTAAAAACCCCGAGTAACAAATTTCATCTGTTTTCCGCGTACAGAAATATGTTTGGTTCGAAGATATAATTTTAGTCTCGTTTTACCTGACTGCGCTGGAACAATCCTTTAAAAGTCGTAACGTGTCGTTTTTTCTACATTTTATATGTTTATGAGTAGCCTCAGGTTGATTATAAATGTGTGCCACCGAAAAACAATGTTTTCCTTAAAGCGTAAAGTTAAAAGTTCTGTGGATTTACCCATATACATACATGTTAAACTACATTTGATGCAAGTTAATATTTATTTTCTGCGACATTTTCCCTACAAGTTTCATTTAAATTAAGATTTGTTTCATTGCTATCAGGAAAATATTGGAAACAATTAAGTCAAGTTTAATGAAATTATTGCAATTACTCGAGCAGAAATTTATTCAGGCAGCCTAAAAATAAGTCAGGGCCTGATCAGACTCCGGTACGGCTTTCCTGATCAGACAGGCCTGAATATACCCTAATAAGGCCATGACCAGGCTCCGATGACGGTGAAGCTAGCCTCATAATCTAGCCTCTAAAAGTCGGCGCGCCAGGGACGAATAGCGAATAGGCGCACGCGGGGGCCCCACGCAGAAAAGCCATTTCTTTTGACAATATATAAACGAGACACACATTCAAGGGATTCAAAAATTCACAAACGCGGGATATATAACCAAAAACAACAACAGTATTCGCATATCATGGAGCAACAATATGTTTAAACAAATAAATTGGTTTATCGCAAATGCTATCAAAAAAACGATGTAACTACATGCCATAATTTCCAAATTGACTTGAAAAAAATCACGGTATCGTAGAATACTGATAGAAACCATCTCTGATTACATTCGTGAGGGAGCAACAATCTGTTTAAACAAATAAATTAGTTTATTGCAAATTATAGACAAAAACGGATATAACTATATGCCACAATTTCCAAATAGACTCGAAAAAAATCATGGTAGCGTAGAATAGTGATACAAAGAATCTCTGATTACATTCGTGAACTTTTATAAATGAGTTAATAGTATACCGGTAAACTACATTAGTATGCAAACATTATTACCAAACGAACAACTAGACGCATAATAAATGTTTTTTAATACCTGATCGCAATACCGGATTTAATATTATGTTTTGATACGTTTTTTACTACTTGTATGAGCACCGAAGGTTACGTTAGTGCTGGTTTTGAAATGACGCTGAAACTAGCAGCGGATTCGCAGCAGCGGATTCGGAAAAACAGTAGTTACAGATTTTAGCGAAAAAAACGCTAATAATTGCATTAATCTGACATAATATATAATATAAATATCCCCAGGACTGAAAAAAATAAAATATAATACATAATTAATAATTTAAAAACGGTATTTTGTTTTAATTGTTTTTGAATTATATCTCGAGTACAAAAGTACGTACAGGGCTGAAATTGTTAAAACCACATCCTATAGGTTAAAAAAACCAATCCCGCATGGCAGAAAAAATTAAGAAAAATGCGTGCGATTGTTGCAGTATGTTCAAACAGTGGTATACGGCCCGTACATACCATCAGCGCGTTTCGCCTTCTATCTCGAGAACCAAACTATGTTCGGGGCTGAAATTTTTATGAGAGCATCTTAAGGATATTTAAAATCGATACTCAGCTACAGAAAAAATTAAAGAAAATGCGTGCGATTGTTATGGACCCCTTAATGACCAATTACGAGAATTAAGCGTCTATCTCGAGAACCAGAGTAGAGCATCTTATGGAGATTTAAAACCGATCCCCCGCTCCAAAAAAAATTTTAAAAAATGCTTGCGATTGTTACGACCCCCTTAACGACGAATTACGAGAATTCGGCGTCTATCTCGAGAACCAAACTATGTTCGGGGCTAAAATTTTCACGAGAGCATCTAATGGAGATTTAAAATCGATCCCCTGCTCCAAACAAAATTTTAAAAAATGCTTGCAATTGTTACGGCCCCCTTAATGACGATTTACGAGAATTCAGCGTCTATCTCGAGAACCAGAGTATGTTCGGGGCTAAAATTTTTATGAGGGCTTCTTAATTACATTTAAAATTGATCCCCCGCTACAGAAAAAATTTAAAAAAATGCTTGCGATTGTTACTACCCCTTTATTGACGAGTTACTAGAATTCAGCGTCTATCTCTAGAACCAGAATATGTTCGGGGCTAAAATTTGCACGAGAGTATCTTATGGAGATTTAAAATCGATCCCCCGCTCCAAAAAAAATTTAAAAAAATGCTTGCGATTGTTACGGCCCCCTTAATGACGAATTGCGAGAATTCAGCGTCTATCTCGAGAACCAGAATATGTTCGGGGCTAAAATTTTCACGAGAGTATTTTATGGAGATTTAAAATCGATCCCCCGCCCCAAAAAAAAATTTAAAAAAATGCTTGCGATTGTTACTACCCCTTTATTGACGAGTTACTAGAATTCAGCGTCTATCTCTAGAACCAGAATATGTTCGGGGCTAAAATTTGCACGAGAGTATCTTATGGAGATTTAAAATCGATCCCCCGCTCCAAAAAAAATTTAAAAAAATGCTTGCGATTGTTACGGCCCCCTTAACGATGAATTGCGAGAATTCAGCGTCTATCTCGAGAACCAGAATATGTTCGGGGCTAAAATTTTCACGAGAGTATTTTATGGAGATTTAAAATCGATCCCCCGCCCCAAAAAAAAATTTAAAAAAATGCTTGCGATTGTTGCGGCCCCCTTAATGACGAATTACGAGAATTCGGCGTCTATATCGTGATCCAGAATATGTTCGGGGCTAAAATTTTCACGAGAGTATCTTATGGAGATTTAAAAGCGATCCCCCGCTCCAAACAAAATTTTAAAAAATGCTGCAATTGTTATGGCCCCCTTAATGACGAATTACGAGAATTCAGCGTCTATCTTGAGAACCAGAGTATGTTCGGGGCTAAAATTTTTACGAAGGCTTCTTAATTACATTTAAAATTGATCCCCCGCTACAGAAAAAATTTAAAAAAATGCTTGCGATTGTTACTACCCCTTTATTGACGAGTTACTAGAATTCAGCGTCTATCTCTAGAACCAGAATATGTTCGGGGCTAAAATTTGCACGAGAGTATCTTATGGAGATTTAAAATCGATCCCCCGCTCCAAAAAAAATTTAAAAAAATGCTTGCGATTGTTACGGCCCCCTTAACGACGAATTGCGAGAATTCAGCGTCTATCTCGAGAACCAGAATATGTTCGGGGCTAAAATTTTCACGAGAGTATCTTATGGAGATTTAAAATCGATCCCCCGCCCCAAAAAAAAATTTAAAAAATGCGTGCGATTGTCACATCCCCGTTAATGACGAATTACGAGAATTCGGCGTCTATCTCGAGAACCAGAATATGTTCGGGGCTAAAATTTTTATGAGGGCTTCTTAATTACATTTAAAATTGATCCCCCGCTACAGAAAAAATTTAAAAAAATGCTTGCGATTGTTACTACCCCTTTATTGACGAGTTACTAGAATTCAGCGTCTATCTCTAGAACCAGAATATGTTCGGGGCTAAAATTTGCACGAGAGTATCTTATGGAGATTTAAAATCGATCCCCCGCTACAAAAAAAATTTAAAAAAATGCTTGCGATTGTTACGGCCCCCTTAACGACGAATTGCGAGAATTCAGCGTCTATCTCGAGAACCAGAATATGTTCGGGGCTAAAATTTTCACGAGAGTATCTTATGGAGATTTAAAATCGATCCCCCGCCCCAAAAAAAAATTTAAAAAAATGCTTGCGATTGTTGCGGCCCCCTTAATGACGAATTACGAGAATTCGGCGTCTATATCGTGATCCAGAATATGTTCGGGGCTAAAATTTTCACGAGAGTATCTTATGGAGATTTAAAAGCGATCCCCCGCTCCAAACAAAATTTTAAAAAATGCTGTAATTGTTATGGCCCCCTTAATGACGAATTACGAGAATTCAGCGTCTATCTTGAGAACCAGAGTATGTTCGGGGCTAAAATTTTTACGAAGGCTTCTTAATTACATTTAAAATCGATCCTCCGCTCCAAAAAAAAATTAAAAAATTGCTTGCGATTGTTACGACCCCCTTAATGACGAATTACGAGAATTCGGCGTCTATCTCGAGAACCAGAATATGTTCGGGGCTATAATTTTTATGAGGGCTTCTTAATTATATTTAAAATTGATCCGCCGCTACAGAAAAAATTAATAAAAATGCGTGCGATTGTTAGAGCCCCGTTAATGTCGAATTACGAGATTTCAGCGTCTATCTCGAGAACCAGAATATGTTCGGGGCTATAATTTTTATGAGGGCTTCTTAATTATATTTAAAATTGATCCCCCGCTACAGACAAAATTTTAAAAAATGCGTGCGGTTGTTACAGTCCCCTTAATGACGAATTACGAGAATTCAGCGTCTATCTCGAGAACCGGAGTATGTTCGGGGCAAAAATTGTTATGAGGGCTTCTTAATTATACTTAAAATTGATCCCCCACTAGAAGAAATTAAAATTATGTTCTAAATTATTAAAAAATCTAACGAGAAATAAAAAATACCGGGAACCCTTCGAATTTAGACGCAAGTTTTCTGACAGTTTTTTGTTCCAAACAAGCGAATGTGTCATGCTGTTGAGGTTAAGGATCTTATAACCGGCGAATGTGTCAAGATTTCTAAGTTAAAGATTTCGCAGCACAAGTTTTTCAGTCTAATTAATTCATTTACGTTATTAATTAATTGTTTTGTTCATATAATTACAAGTTCCACTAAAATATTTGTTATCTGGGTCATGGAGGAAATTTATTCGTGAGGGCACATTATTTTACGGACATTTATGAATTTACGACTATGGAACTACAAACTTTATGGAGTGAATGAGGTATACAACTACATATTTTGTTTCGCAATGTACATTTCAAAAGGAATGATCGCGAATGCGATCTACAAAAATAGCGACCCCAACTGTGATTATGTTTTGAAAATTAATAATCTATATTACTAGTGCAAAGTGGATAGACTTCTGATCTGTTATTCTTAATAATTTTTGCTTTAAATCCGTTCAAAAGTATGCACAGAAAATTCATGTAATGCTTAAAAGAGAAAAGTCCGCAATTTTGCAATTACTTCATTCTATGTGCATCAGGGAAGGGATTTCTGCCTCAATTGAAAGAGAGATACCCATTCGTGACAATTCAGATAGAACAACTTTTTCTGATGTGAAAAATGTCGTACAATTTATAACGTTGGAGACGAATATGAGTCCTAAATTAGCATCTTCTATGCTAAAGATTAATCGTGACCAATCATCTTTAGTTTTAAAGTCAGGAATTTCAGATTCTTCGAGCAATATGTCGTATACGTTTAATTGCGACGAGTCTAAATTACTATTTGATATTTCAAAATGTGAAAATGACCATGTCTTTGATCCCGCTGCATCTTTGGACGGAAGAACATCTTTTTCTGATTTGGCTACCGACATAAATTCTTCTTTAATGCTGGAAAAAAATTTAAACCTTGAATCAACAACTTCTACTTTACTGATTAATCCCGATAATCCGTCTTTTCCTTTAAATTCACGTTCATCACATTGTTTGGACGATATGATATGTAGACCAGTATCTCATAATGACCAGACATTTAAACCCGATACATCGTCGGACTTTGGTACCAATTTAGATACTGTCATCGAAGCGAACAAAACTTTGCCTGGCAATCCAAAACAAAAAGTTCTTATTGGAGAATTTACGTTAACAAGAGAAGATGTAGAAAAATGTTTTAATATTTCAGATATGTCTATGTGCAAAGGTTGGACAAATGTAGTGAACAAATATTTTGAAACAATTAATGATAAGTGCGTATTAGTTTTTAAATGGCATAAATTTAAAGAAGGTAAGAGAAAAAATAATTGTTTTACATTTAGTGCAACCACAAAATGTAAATTCCAAAATTGCCGATCGTACATATTTGCAATAAACGATCCTATTCAATATGATGTTCCATGCAAAGTTCAAGTTTTCGAACTAGGTGATTTCAATCACGGCGCGGAAGAAGTCCATCGCCGTTTTTATTCTGGTGATATTAGAAGTCAGTTAGCAGAAGAACTGAAAAAGAGAAATGCGTGTGTTCTAGTAGGAGAATTGATATCAAATTCCAGTGAAGAATCACTAAAAGCCGGAAATCGTAACCACGCTCCATCTGCTATGTTGCTTCATAAAATAGTCAGCGAGGAAAATAAAAAAATTGGCCTCGATAAAGAGTTTCATCCTTTCATCACCAAATTAAAGCATGAACTTGATTGCGATGAAAGGTGGCAAGGAAATGAAACTAATGGTTTCATTCAAGGTTACTCCGTTTATCCGAATTTTTCAATCACACTTTTTTCAGAGAAGCAATTAGATATGGTAATTGAATTGCTGAAAACAGGATACTTACGGCTACATTTTGACGCAGAACTCCCACTGTTACCCTAACACGCGACATTTCTCCGTTTACATTGTTGTGCAACACTGACGCGGAGCGGTAGAGTGCGTTAAGAACCCTGACGAATTTAGCGCTAACACCTAGTCCAAGCAGCTTTCGCCAAAGCAGAGCATGCGGGACCGAGTCGAA
The DNA here is from genome assembly GCA_030407085.1 of Trichopria drosophilae. Lineage (NCBI taxonomy): Eukaryota > Metazoa > Arthropoda > Insecta > Hymenoptera > Diapriidae > Trichopria > Trichopria drosophilae. Next base: position 160,983,933 of record CM059583.1, read on the forward strand.
GGCTCTCTTAAAGTCCACGAATAGGCTGAATAGTTTCGCATTTTGGCGCCTCAAAACGACCTGCGCGGAAGCAAGGAGGCAGAAGATATTATCCTCCGTCCCCCTCCCCTCACGAAAGCCGGATTGTTCTTCCGGTAAAATGCCACGTTGCTTTGCCCACTTGGACAGGCGTGTACATAAAATATGTGACAGAATTTTCGCCAGGGCATTAGTGATCGCAATTAGACGATAATTCGAAGGCTCACCTCGATCGCCCTTCTTGAATAACGTTTTAATTACTGAATCAGCCCAACCTGACGGGAAGGACTCCGTTGAAAAGATTCTGTTGAAGAGCGAAAGGAGGAGAGAAAACCACTGATCGTCCAAGAGCTTAAAGATTTCGGCGGGTATTTTGTCCGGACCAATGGCCTTTCCTACCTTCAAAACGTTCAAACTGTCCCTCAGCTCCGAGGTCGAGATAGGAGAGTCCAGCGCGGGGTCAAAAGTGCCAAAATACAATTCTGTCGGCGTTTCGTATTGGGGAAAGATTTCGCGAAAATACTCATTCCATACCTCGTCAGACACATGGTGACGTAACGTCGGTTTCGTACGAAATTGACGAATTGCCGACCAAAAATCTGCTGAGTTATGGGCTTCTGCGAATTTGTCCGCGATAGTGGAGTCATATGCGCGTTTTTTAGCCGATAATAAGTTGGAATAGGACGAGCGACTTGCCCTAAACTCACCCGTGGCGGCCGCGCTGTACCCATCCATCCTCATTTTTCTTAGCGCTCGCGTAAGAGTCTTCTTAGCGGAGAGACGAACCTTGTCGAACCACGGCTTTTTAAAAACTGTGGGCGGAATATTGTGACGAATAACGTGATCTTTCAGAAGGCCAGAAACGAACGCCGAGCCACGGATTGCCTCTATAAACTGACTGTATTGTACATCGAGTGCAACATACTCCGGAGGAACAGCGTTTTGAGACGTTTCCGACAGGCACGATTGAAATGACGCATATACACTGTTTGCCCCGTCCGAGTCGTGTGCTGGAGAGTGCCCGGTAGAATTGTCCTCGGAAAGATAAAGAGAAACTGACACAGGGAGATGGTCCGAGCCGTATAGATCATCGCCGATCGAAAGGTCGTGTATGTAGTGAATATGAGCAGTCGATACCCAGACAAGGTCAACGACACTAAAACCCCTCTGTCCAAGAAAAGTGTAGTGGGCCGGAAAGTCACTGGACGTTCGGCCATTTAGTAAGGCTAAATTGTTATTTGACATGAATTCGGACAAGATGGATCCGCGCCGGTTGAGCGTCTCGTCGTGAGAACGCCTACGGACTCGCACAGAGGATTCATCGAAAAGTTGACCTACATCGCTCAAAGAGTCCGAAGGACCCACTCGGCAGTTAAAATCGCCACCTAGGATGAAAATGCAGTCTGGGAACCGATCATACAGTGAGTCAAGGGTCGGTTGTAAGGAGGAGAGCAATTGATTTAAATCGGAAGGCGGAGGGAAATAAAAGGAACCAACAATTAAATTAAGTGGATGCGTATTTAGTTTATAAAAAAGCCAATGAGGGGACGAGTTTAAAAAGGTGGAACTATTACAAGGGTTAATTAAAGACAGAAGACCTCCGCTACAGCGGCCAAGGCTGCTGGAGCGTAAGGCTGGAGAGCTAATCACTGAATGATCGGTAGTCAGATCCTCCGAACGAATTTCAAGATCTCTCCAGGTTTCCGAAAAATTAATAATTTTAAACGCGGAATAAAAACTGTTCTTTTTAATGTTAAAAAAACCGTGCGCGTTCCAAAAGACTAATTTTAAAATATTACGAACAGTAAGCGGCTTAAAACTAACAGGCGATACAAAATCCGAAGACGACGACGTCGACACGTTGACAGTAGACAGTGGACGGGGACAAGTTAAAAACCCGACTCCTCGGGAGCTACAGAAGGTTCAGAGTCGATGGCAGCAGTTCTAGCGAAGGATCTGAGGATCGACTGGCCGGTAGTGGGATTCGATCGCGTCACCGAGAATGGGCGGACAGAGGAGGAATTTCTCCCCATTGCCAGCACAGGGCAAGGGATGCTAAATTCTTGGTCCGCATCCGACCATTTCATCCAAATATTGTTTGTGGCAATGGCATCTCCCCTCGCTTTAAAGGTTGCACCACTGGCAGCAGCCGCGCGGCGAGCCACTCTTATTCTAAAAGCTTTGAGACGTTCCCGGTCGGTGTAGTCCGGATTAATGAAGATATTCGTACCCTGGAGTGACGTTTTCTTAGTTGTCAAGATTGAGTACTTGTCGTCTTCCAACATGAGCTCAACCAGGTAGGCCGGCGGATTAATCCGGATCTGTCTAGCTGCAGCCACCGAAGCCTCAAGAGGGAACTTACTGGCCAAGAATTGCGAAATTTCCTTCCTTAAGGGACCTGGACCAGGGGCGAAACCAGTAATAATTATATTCTTCCTCTTCAATTGTTTCTCCTGCGCTTCGAGTTTGACCACGAGTGAATTGATTGTCGAATCTTGCGCCTCTATTTTGTCCTCTAAAGCTCCTATTCGTGACGCCAGATCGGTGTTAATTTGATCCACCGTCGACTTTACTGCGGCTATTTGCTGAGATTGCTGTTGCAATGCAGCAAGCAGATTTTGTTGGAGGGACTCAAGAGTTAGAGGAAGATTGGTCGAGGTCGACATTGCTATTTCCGGTGAGCTAGGGTCTGGGTTAGAATGTTGAGAAGGAGACCGTTTTCTTTGCCTAGTGGGCTGTTGCAGTGTCTGATCGTCCGCGTCGGAGAAACCGTCACGTTTTCGTTTCGCGAGACCGAAACCGAAGTTCTCCAACGTGCTGCAGCTGTTCGTGCGACGCGCATCCCACCTAGTCGCTGTGGAGGGGCGACCCGCGAAAACAGCCGGGCGCAAGATTGTCGACGAGCGTTCCACCTCTCTATCACTGGAAGAGACCGGCGGCGGGGCCGGTGCTTGCAAATCGTTGCGGGGCGGAGAGGGTGCTGACATGAGTTGCACGCGTCCGGGAGCTTCCGTCCTCTGGTGGTAACGTAGCAAAGCGCGGCGAATGGACAAGCACTGGCGGGCTGTCACTGGGCATGCGCGGCGCAAAGACGGTGAGTGGCGGAGAATGTACTATGCGTGAGCGTCACGTACATGTGGTGGGCCGCACACAAGTATGGAACAAACTCACCCATATGCGCGACACAGCCAAGAAGTCACGGGGCCTTGCGTATATTCGCAGTCCAATGACAGCTGCCACAATTTCGATGAGTAGTGCCAGGTTACATGTCAGCTGCCATCCAGATTCCAATGTCCTCCACCTCCAATAGTAGTGAAAAAAAATAAATAAAGTGCCTGACCACGGAAAAGTCCACGATGAAAAGAATGGCACGTCCGGAGATTTAAATCGAAGTCGCCGGTCCGCTGATTGGGTCTTCGTGTCGAAGTTCAGGCGCGTGACGTCACCATGGGACAGTAACACGAGGATGCCTTGTAACCGTCACTACGACTAATTGCAGCTATGCGTTACCTCGTAAGAATCCGGGATGCTGACTCGGATATTCATTAGCTCACATCGAACATCATCCGAGTCGTTCCGGATGGACGAACTGGAGAGAAAAACTCCCAAAAAGACGAGTTTTAGGTACAAAATTTCAGATATAAAGCAGAGCGATATGTCACACGTCTGCTCTACTTACCGCCTTAACCGGAAGCCTGTGGGAGTTCTGCAAGGCGAAATTCTGAGCCCGTTACTATTTATTTTGTACCTTTCGGATATAATTTCATTTTTCCGCAGTAATAATGCTCGCGGGGTGGACATTACCAGATCTACGGATCTGCTAATGCTCCTCTATGCTGATGACCTCGCCATTCTGGCTTTTTCTCCCTCAGATCTTCGCCTTAAGCTTGGGATTCTAGCTGATTACTGTGAGATTAACAAGCTCACTGTAAACGCCGAGAAAACTAAGGTTGTTTGTTTTAGAAGGGCCGGCCCTCTGGATAAGTTTTCGAGAAACTTTGTATTCAATAATACTCCAATCGAGGTCACAAGTTCCTATAGGTTCCTGGGTATAGTCTTCTCCTCCTCAGCGTCAGGCCTTCAGCCTACTGAGGATGCCGTTTCCCGAACTCGGGTGGCATCAGCTGCGACCCTAGCAATAATAAACTCAGCGAAAATGGATGCTTGGGACGCTTACTGGAAGCTATATAAAGCGATGGTTATTTCGGTATTATTGTATGCGGCCCCGTTTTGGGCACTCCGATACTTAGACAGGCTGGAGTCGGTGCAAACTGATTTTTTTAAAAGACTTTTCCATTTGCCGAGAAACACCCCGGCTTATCTGATACGTTTAGAACTAGGTATCCCTCCGATCGCGGTAGAAATACTGAACCGGTCGATAAAATGGATAATAAAGACCCTCAGACAGCCCGACTCCAGGCTGCCCAAAATTCTTCTTATCCGTCTGAGTGAGCTGGCTAGCGAATCTCCGGAAGAGCCCCGAAATTGGCTCTCGCAACTCCTTTCACTCTTGGACGATACTGAGGCTGCTGCCTTGAGGGGCAGCTTTACCCCCGAGTACTGGGCTGCCGCTGGCCCGCGTTTAATTGCCAAACTTGCAGAATCCTCCAGAGCTAAAGATCTTGCGAGATATCTTAATTCGGATAATGTACAGCTGCCAATATATCGGCAGCTCACTGACTCGTCGTACTCGTTGTACCCGCCGCGGCTGTCTCTGGACTGTCTAAGAGTGAAAGCTCAACTTAGACTGGCAACAGTCTTCGCGCGTTCGCTCTCTGTCTCCGGTACCCGGCTTATGTATAATCCGCAAGCGCCTTGTACTCTGTGCAACTGGAATGTAACTGACTCGTTACGGCATATTTTTGCGGAATGCCCGGTTCTTTCGCCAATTAGGCGTGACTTTGCCGCCAAGGTACCAGGTTGTAACGCGAGCAACCTTTTTTGCGTCTTAATATGTGGCTCCGATCTTTTTTCTGCAAAGATCCTTTATAAATTTGTTAGAGCAACACACGCGAGAAGAGCCTTCTTGCTAGGAGACTAGTGTCCATTATATTATGCGTTTTTTTCTCTGTTTTTCTTTTTCCGTTCTGCGTTTTGCGTCTTATCAATGTTATATTTTCAAATTTAATTTATATATAAATATAGTTTATAGTAGGCGATCTAAGACTCCGCTCTAAACCGGAACTCACCTCTCATTCAGGTTGTACCCCATATGAGAGTAATAAATACAAATACAAAAAATACAATACATTTTGACGCGACTGGTACCGTTTTCGCGCAACCCGATGACTGCGATAAGAAACCTCTGTATTACTGTTTAGTAATTGCAGGAGGAGAACACTCGGTACCAGTTGCAGTACTAGAATTCATAACTTGTGGTCACGATGTTCTAACCATTAACCATTGTTTGGAAATCTTCGTTTCGGCTTTAAAGAAGCTCACAACGATAAGACCCCTAGTTTCACACATTGAAACTGACTTCAGCAAGGCTTTACTCCAAGCTTCTTCAAAAGATTTTAATAATATGGATTTGGGATTTTGTTTAGAAATAATATGGAATAGAATAATGGAAAACAGAAATCTAGACATGCCTTTAACAATCATTCATATATGTTCCAGCCATCTGATTAAAGCTGCAATTAAAAGAATAAAAAACTTCACGGGGGACAAACATGTGCATAGCATATTAAGAGCTATTGTTGCATTATTTATACACATGACGGACATTAATGATGCGGTTTGTTTATTTAAACAAACATGTCAATTAATTGGAAAAAAATTTAAATCAAAAGACCACGAGGATCATCTTCAACATGTCGATACACTTTTATATGATCTATCTTGCGACGAGGAGGCGATACCGAGCAATGATGACGAAGATGAAATAATATATGAATGGAATAATACTCAACGAGTATCATCAAAATTTTACCAATTATTTTATACGGAATATGCAAAAATTAATAGTTTACCTCCAGATACTAATATAGCTAATCCCCTGTTTACGCCGCAATTTATTCATTATTTATTGGATGAGTTATTACCTTATT